>CP140193.1:0-1200000 GCA_037349495.1 Lotmaria passim
ACCCTAACCCTAACCCTAACCCTAACCCTAACCCTAACCCTAACCCTAACCCTAACCCTAACCCTAACCCTAACCCTACCTAACCCTAACCCTAACCCTAACCCTAACCCTAACCCTAACCCTAACCCTAACCCTAACCCTAACCCTAACCCTAACCTAACCCTAACCTACCTAACCCTAACCCTAACCCTAACCCTAACCCTAACCCTAACCCTAACCCTAACCCTAACCCTAACCCTAACCCTAACCCTAACCCTAACCCTAACCCTAACCCTAACCCTAACCCTAACCCTAACCCTAACCCTAACCCTAACCCTAACCCTAACCCTAACCCTAACCCTAACCCTAACCCTAACCCTAACCCTAACCCTAACCCTAACCCTAACCCTAACCCTAACCCTAACCCTAACCCTAACCCTAACCCTAACCCTAACCCTTAACCCTAACCCTAACCCTAACCCTAACCCTAACCCTAACCCGTACACCCGTACACCCGTACACCCGTACACCCGTACACCCGTACACCCGTACACCCGTACACCCGTACACCCGTACACCCGTACACCCGTACACCCGTACACCCGTACACCCGTACACCCGTACACCCGTACACCCGTACACCCGTACACCCGTACACCCGTACACCCGTACACCCGTACACCCGTACACCCGTACACCCGTACACCCGTACACCCGTACACCCGTACACCCGTACACCCGTACACCCGTACACCCGTACACCCGTACACCCGTACACCCGTACACCCGTACACCCGTACACCCGTACACCCGTACACCCGTACACCCGTACACCCGTACACCCGTACACCCGTACACCCGTACACCCGTACACCCGTACACCCGTACACCCGTACACCCGTACACCCGTACACCCGTACACCCGTACACCCGTACACCCGTACACCCGTACACCCGTACACCCGTACACCCGTACACCCGTACACCCGTACACCCGTACACCCGTACACCCGTACACCCGTACACCCGTACACCCGTACACCCGTACACCCGTACACCCGTACACCCGTACACCCGTACACCCGTACACCCGTACACCCGTACACCCGTACACCCGTACACCCGTACACCCGTACACCCGTACACCCGTACACCCGTACACCCGTACACCCGTACACCCGTACACCCGTACACCCGTACACCCGTACACCCGTACACCCGTACACCCGTACACCCGTACACCCGTACACCCGTACACCCGTACACCCGTACACCCGTACACCCGTACACCCCTACACCCCTACACCCCTACACCCCTACACCCCTACACCCCTACACCCCTACACCCGCACACTACTACGCCCGTACACTACTACGCCCGTACACCCCCAACAACATTCACACAACACAACACACCAAAGCACGCACCACCACACCACACCACACACACATGCAACACAATTCAGCTCCTCCACAATACAAGCACCACCCAATCCTCTTGCAGCACAGTAACACAGTCTGTCCAGGCACACACAAAGGCAGTCGTCTGCTCACGTGCAAAACACACACACACACACTGCGGACGAGCACTCGTCCATCCAGTAAAAGTGAGCTGTGGCCACGCCATTCAAGCAAAGCGCCAGAGCAACGGGTTGGGAGGAGAGGAATAGTAAAAATAATAACACTGTGCAAAGCTGATGCCGTGGTCGTTTCCAAGGTCTTTGAGCTTTAAACAGCTGCGAGAAACGCTGAAAGCGGTCGGAGAACAGTACGCGTTGTCAAGCTTATGGAGAGGCGAAGCAAGTAAAAGGAGAAGCAAATCTTGAAAGAAGGGTGATCCGCGCATGCCGACGTGGCTTAGCGGAGGGCAGCCATCCAAGCCTTCTAAGCTGTGCAGGAAGCAGTCTGTTACCCTGAGCTTCTTAGCGGCACACACTGGAAACGCAAGGCCGCGGAAACAGCAGTAAAAAGAGCAGGCAGGAGGGTCATCCACCTCCATCTAAAAGCCAGAGGACCACCTCTAGACAATCGAAGCACCGCACAGTCCGCAGCTTTTTGCAGATGAAGCTGCCAAGATACAACACCTTCGAGAGAAAGAGAGAGAAACATGTTCTGAGGCTCGATTCCCAGAGACGTCGATGTACGTGTGCATGGGACATCACCTCGAGTTAGGGTCAGAGTACTTGCCCCTGCTGGTCGCACTTAGCTTGGGCAGGTATTGTGACTCAGCAAAAGCGGAAAAGGCGCAAAGCTCTTCAAGGCGACCCAGCTCCATCTCCTTGACTTGCATCCGCGTCGGCACACGCAACGCGCGCTGCGCCGCACCAGCAGCCACATGAGTTCTACCCGCTGCTGGACATTCGCACTGCTCTGACCGCTGTGTCAAATGGAGGAAGTGTTGGCCGCGAGCAGGACAAGGAGCCGCAGGGCGCAACGCAGGGCGATGCAACGCCGTCTTGCATGCAGCTGGTTGTGCCTGTAACTCCAACGCCCAGCACCCAGCATGGTGTGTTTTATTGTTGTTAAAGTGAAGCGTTAGTCTGTCGCTGCGCGCACGGTTTACTTGCAGCTTTGAGGGAGGTCCTCGCTACGTCACTCACAACAGTTGAGGCAAAAGCAGCGGCCACCGCTGCTCTGCATCGGTTCGTCGCTGTGGTGCAAATACACAATCCACACCTTTTTTCAACATCGGCGCTCCAAAGCTAAAAAGACGTGGTGCTTCTAATAAAAGTGCATCCCTACATCTAACAACATCTTCGTGCTCATGGTCTGCAGCATATAAAGTAATGGGTGGGAACCTATGAGGCCCATGAGTTGCGAGACGTCCGTGATGTCCAGGCTCGGTATGCTCACATAGGAAGAGTGTCCTTTTAAGTCGTCTTTCGGAGCAGCGCTGGCGCTTGCAACACGCGAAACGCAAGCGCCACGAACTTGTGCGGCGCCATCCACAGCGAGGGAAACAAGAATAAGCGTCGACTTAGCTGGACAGAAATGCAGCTACATATGCAGAGAAGCAAGAGTAACACAGGCAATGCAAAGACGAGTTCATTGGGGTGTCAGGAAGAAAACGAGACATTGAAGGAGGAAGCCTGGGGTCCTGACGTCCTTGTTTGCATAGGTGCTAGATGAACCTCAAAAGCGCAAGAGGAACAAGAAGAGGCAGATGAAAAAAAAAAACACTTATGGAAAAGCACAGCGAGCTAGCACTGCCAGCTCCCGTTGCACGAATTCCTCTGCTGTCGAGCTTACTGACGCTCTAGGCACAAGTGAGCCCATTAAGAGCCGCCACCCTGCCCTACGACATAACCTGAGCATCAGCGATGGAGCTCTGTAGCACACACGACTACGTATGCAACACACATTTTTGATCTGCTTTTCAGAAGCCAAATAAGTGCAACTAAAAAAGATAGGAAGGAGAGGATGATTTAAAGGAAGAGCATGATGAGGCACACGAAGGTAAAGCGACGTAGGTGAAGTGAGGAGCATCGGCGCTCGTTGACGGCTGTGTTGGTTGATACTGCAACTGTAACTGCAGGTCGCGAAAAAAAAAAACGCTCTTTTTGTCCGGCTGCTTGGGTTTCAGGCTCCAACGATGCTCATTGAGCCATTTTGTTCGTCATGAAGTCTGATAAATCTGCTAAAAGACACAGGAAATAAACCTGCATGAAGGTGCAGAGCTAAGCCAGCCGGACTCAAGCATGCTGTGCAGGCACCGGGTACTCCAGCAGAAGGAACATCTCCGTGGGTGCAATGCGACCAAACTGGGTGTAACGCTGCAATTCACTGGCGTTCGCGAGGTATGGTTGCTCCGTTGCGGCATCACCAGCAGCCACTTGTTGTGCTGCCTGCACGCGCAGCCGCACTGACCTGTGGTAAATGATATCCTCAATGGTTCGCGGGGCGTACAAGTGATGAACGGTGACCTGCTTGAGTTGGCCGAAGCGGTGGACGCGGCCGACCGCTTGCTGCTCCATGGCGGGGTTGAGGTTGGGTTCCAGAAAGATGACGTGATTTGCGAAAGTGAGGTTGAGACCGGCATTGGCGCTGCGGGAAGTCACGAATAGAATTCGGTGCGGCACCGGCGGAGCAGTGCCGCCGGGCTGTTGCAGAGCCCGCATCACGCGCTGGCGCTGCGCGAGAGTCGACGCACCGCATACCATATGCGGCGCGTATCCGGCTGCTTGGACGGCGTCGTGCGTCAGCTGCAAAAAGGCAGGGTACTTAGAGAAGACCAGCACCCCGTCGCTTGGCTCACTTTCCCAGATCTGCTGCACCAGGTTGACAAAAGCACGCACACGACTTCCGTCGCCGACGCGCGCGAGTGCGCCATCGACATCGAAGTCCGGTGCGCTGGCTGTGCCAGGTGGCGTCACGCTAGCCTCGACTGCGGTGGGCGGCGCAGGTTCCCCGTTGACTTTCTGACTATGTCCCGCTGTGATGACACGTTTCTCCGCCAACATCGACTTCCGATCGCGACAGTAGGGACACTTCGGGTTCACATTGCCTGCGTAGCTGCGGCTGGCGTCGATGACGCCAATGACGCACTCCTTGCAGAACATGTGCAGGCAGTTGAGAAGGGTAGGTGCCACCATGTTGTCCATGCAGACGCCGCACAGCGGCAACAACGGTGGGTCCGCCTTCAGGTCGTTCAACGCAGCAACGGTCTCCTCTGGTACTCCACGCACACTGCTGCCGGTCGTTGTGGTGGTGTTTGGCTGCTTGAAAGGTGCATTCGCACGCTCGCGGGTGCTGCTCGCTAACGACTGTGCCCACTTCAGCGCCTCCTCAGCCGTGACAGTGACAAAGGTGGCGGAGAACTGCGCCAGGTCCAGACTGTTGTCGTCGCCGATGATATGGGCGCCGCGGACGATGCGCGCCTCGATGTCACTACGCAGCAGCTCCGTATCGCCGACGCGGGACGGGTGTAAGCACAGCCGGCACAGTTGCTGTACCCACTGCATGGCGAGGCCCATGCGGGAGCTCAGCACGCCTTGGCGATGGAGTCGGGCCGCAACTCTCATTACCATCCGTGCGACGCGACCGTACAACTGCATCTCGTCAGCCGTCAAGTCCACGCGGTGAGTGTTGTAGCGCACGGGCGACAAGTGGAGCTCGCGGCTTACCTGCTGTGTGCGCGAGTGGCGCACCATCGCCAGAGCAAGGACTTCCATTAGCGCATTGGCCAGGCACGGCAGGTCGTCCGGGAATCGAATGTTCCCGCAACGGCGGCACTCTAGTGGGATGCCAGCTTCGCTGCGCTCGACGACACCGTACGCGATGTTCTGCATACAGGATGCACAGAAGCAACATTCCGCGTCGCAGTACTCCGGCTCCATTCTGAACGGAAGCTTCATCCGCACTTCGAACCTCGCTTTCACTACGCAAAGCATGCGACTGTAACGCGTATTGGCGTGGGGAACGCCTCCGTTACCGTTGTTGCCGTCATGTCTCAGGAGCCAGCCGTGACGGCACAGGTTGGGCAGGGGACGGTTGGATAGAAGCTGCGCCGCACTATTCATACCGAGAAACGAAAGGGCGGCGCTGAGTGTCTGGGTTTTGTTGTTGTTTAGTGGCGTCCCCGTCACCACCCAGCGGCGCTCACCCAGCAAAAGGTGGAAGAGGCTTTTTGCACCGCACTTCTGCGACTCGTCCAGCACCACGCGACGGAAGAGGAGGTCCAAGATGCGCAGCGGCATTCGCCCTGTATTCTCTGCGGCCGAAACAGCCGCGTAGTGCGGCTGGATCTCTGTCCAGTACTGCTTAAGCGGCTGCCACAGTGACGGCAGGAGAACGTGGCGAACAAAAAGCCGTCGGATGTGATCGCTCATCGGGTACCGTGCCTCGGACTTGAAGAGAAGGGCCAAGAAGGACTCCGTGTTGTGGTCTTCCGGTGTGTCGTTGAAGAGACCGGCCGGCAGCGAGTAGGACGCCGTCACCTGGGTGGCGTAGGTGGAGGCGGAGTACCCTTTCAAAAGCTCCCACAGGCCGTCCAAAAAGACGTCGCTCACGGGGCTGCGTGTGTTGGCGAAGAGACGGCGATAGGCGTCCTGTCTCGCTGATGAATCGGCATTGTCGCTCGGCGCAGGGTCACCGAATGCGTGCACAAAGATAGTGAAGGCAGGGCAGTGGAAGCCAGGAAAGCCATGCGGCCCCATGTACCTCAGCTCCCAGTCGTTCGGCTGCGGCGGTAATGGTGGCGCGTCGTCGTTGCTTGACAGACTGACGTTCGCAGCAGCTCCCCAGCCGCGTCCTCGTCCACCGCCGCCACTGCGAGCCCCATGACCTCCAGGAGTCTGCCCCCACTGATTCTGCGCGGATGTTTCCGCATCGGCTACGCCGTGCACGTGGAGCACGTAGCCGCGAGAACGGCTGAAGTCGCGGAAATGCAGGTCGGCCTCGTCGGACAGCTGCGACCACACCGTGGACGCTGCAAAGGCTTGCAACGCTGCGTTCACTTGGGACGGCCAACACGTCGGCCACCCGCGCGCAATCGCGTCGGCGCACGCCTTGTCGTCTGCGGCGTCGGCACTGCGTGACAGCCAGTAGCGCACACCATCCGTTTCCTGGCGCAGGTGCGTAGACAGGGTCTCGTAGGTTGTGAACACGAAGTCAGCGCGCTGCAGGTCGTGCACGGTGTAATCTGTGCGCTTGGCGCCGTAGAACAAGACGTACGACGCGGACGGGTAGAACTTGCGCAGCTCATCGATCCACTGTGTCGCGATGGAGAGCGGAACCACCACGAGCGTTGTTCGTGGCAGTCGAGTGGGCTGAACCGTGTGTGGGGCAGTGCCGGCGTGAAAGATGCCGGCGCCAAAGCCCCACCGCAGAACGTCTGTGTTGAAGGCGAGCGACGGGGAGCGAGCGACCCGGTGACGCGCCGCCACTTGCCAAAAGCGGTTGAGGCTCGACAGTGCCGCCTCTCGCGTCGCGTCGTCCGCCACGGCGCCGGACTCACGCATGGCGCGGTCGTAGGCGCACAGCGTCAGCACGGAGAGTGTCTTGCCCAGCCCAACGTCGTCGCACAGCAGACCACCATATATCATGTTGTCGGTGGCGGTCCATTTCTGCGTCTGTGCTGCCGCCGCCCCGCGCTCAATGATCGCCTCACCCGTCGTTGCGCAATACAACATGGTACCGAAACGCCGCACTTGAAACGGTAGCCGCGCAGCGGCGGAAAGGGTGATGCAGTAGAGCGGTACCTGCGCGTGCTCGCGGTAGCCCTCCGTCTCCTTGCCCCACATCCACTGCACGTCCTCAAGCTGGTGCCGCTTCAGCTCCGCGTGGATGTACGCGGCAGGCACGTCGGATGCAGATAAGGCCTCCGGGGAGGCTTCGGCGGTCACGCGTGCGACGAAATCCACCACCTGTCGTGCATTCATCTGCCTCGTCAGGTCTAGCGTGGCGCGGAAGCGGGCAGCGGAGCCGGCGGCGTAGTAGGAGACGCCGCTACCGCTCACGAGCGCCGTTGCACTTTCGTCCGTGTTCACGTTTTTGCTCCTCTCTGCCTTTTCTTTCGCCCCCGCGTCAGCGTCGCCGACAGCCTGGGAGCTGCAAAAAGCCGTCTCCGCTTTTTCTTCGGTTTCGTCCACCAACAGATACTGCTCCTCGCGACAACGCCGCTGCGTCGCCAGGTACAACACGTGCTCCTCCATCAACAGAAAGGACGTGTGCCGTGGGGTCAGTGAAGGGGCGGTGGCGGTGGTGGTGATGCCGGTGTGGCAGAGACAGCGCTGCGCGTCATCGCCTCTGCCCATGCAATGAAGAAGACCCTCGGCAATGTGCTGGCAGACCTTCATGAGGGTGAAGAGGTAAGATAGAAGGACGTTCTCTGCCTGGAAACAGTTGCCTAACAGAGACTGATACTGATAGAATGATGTCGGCGTGCTAAGCGTCACGTTGAAGTAGCCGCCTCTGCCCAGCACGTCCGTCTGCGTGTAGGCGTAGACGGCCCGGATGCGGGCTTGCAGACTCTCATGGCAGAAGCGCTGCCGAATGTCAAGAACAGGTGCGTCCGGCAAGACCCTGTGAAACACATCCTCGGCCCATGTTACACCATTCGCTCTATCCCGCAGCAGCGCAAGAACTGCTTTTGGCACTTCCGGCCCTTTCTCCAGTCGGCGCCGCGCCGACTTCAACGCCTCCTCCGCGGAATGACCCGTGGATCGCTTGGAAGCGAAAGCTCTGGTGCATTTCTCAAATTCATAAAGGTACTTCCGAAAGGCCCTGTGGTAGTCCTTTGCCGCGACAGCTATGGAAGAGTAGCCGTTGGTTTGATATGGGACCAGATCGCACCGTAGGCTGCAGTTGCGCAGCTTCCCGTACGTTCCAGCCTGGCTCACCAGCAGCAGCTGCAGGTCAACGTGCGCCTCGCCGTAGGGGCAGCAGTGGAACGATTCTATCGGTGCACCAGCGCTGTCGCGGCAGCCGTCCAACAGGCCAAGCGCATCATTTAACTGCGTTTGGCTCAATGAAGGCAGCGCCGCATACGCCGCGCGCTGCGAGAGCACCAGGAACTCGCCGACCTCCAGCTCCGCGAAAAGCTCAACGGATCGGCAAGAGGGGCAGGCGAGGGCCAGTAGGGCAGAAAAGGAGGAGGGACTGTCCAGCATGGAAAGGAGGAGGCCCAGCATCTCGAATGCACGCTTGGAGGGATCGTCGCCCAAGCCCTTGCCACCCTCCTCGCGCACGACGCGCGCCACACGCGCACACTCGTGCAGGATAAAGTGCTGGACGCAGGGGAGGGCAAGAAGACCTTGCGTCTCGCCGGTCACCGTGCCTCCTTTCGCAGACTCGACGTTTGCTTCTGCGGCTGTCTCTTCCTCCTCGGCTTTGACGTGGATGTCGTCGTCCTCGTCGTCTGTGTCTGTGGGCAATGCCTCATCCTTTGTGGCATCTGCCTCAGCCACCACGGATGCCGCGAAAGCGTCCGTCATGTCTGTCCACTGGGCAGCGGACGGCGTCGCCGTAAGACCGATGGTCCGCTGCGACCGCCGAACCGCGTAGAGTACCAACGCGTTGCGTATGTGCGCAAGAAGGGCTTCCTCCAACAGCGGTGTTGCTCTCGGTCCGTCCAGCGCAGGCGTGGCCGGACTCGCCACACCCGCCTTCTTCGCCCTGCCCGCCTGCACAGATGAAGAGGAGGGCCTCAGTTCGCCGCCAGCCATGGCGTCGGACGGTGGCGCTGCGGCGTCTTCCCTGCGCGACTTTACACGCGCATCCCTCGTCACCTCCTCAGGTGTGTCCAAAGCGTCATTGGTCAGCGTCGTCTGGCGCTGGCGGCGGCAGCTCGCCTCTCCCGCCTTGGAGAATGCGTCGGTCTCGGAGCCTGGGCGAGAGTCGTCCTCTACGATAATCGCGACAGTCGCCTCCGGTGGCACGGAGACTCTGCTGCTGTCTACCACAACCTCGTCACGAGGGACTGCGGCGGTGGCAGTGCGAGCCCGTTTGCGTTTCGCGGGTGTGATACTTGAAGAAACCGTTGCAGCTGTAGCGGCGGCAGCGATCGCAGCCGACTCTGAAGCAAAGGGAAGAGGAGAGGCCATTACTTCGCTGGGCACCGTCTTAGTTGCCTTTTTTTGTTAGCGCTTCTTTTATTATTATTTTTTTTTGGTGGAATGACGAGTGTTTGACCTGCAGCTGCGTGTTTCTGAATGAGACCGGGGTTGCAGAAGCAACGATTTGTATGGCAACAGCACGATCCGTACTGAAAGCTGAGGAAATAGGATTCAACAAAGCAAAAATAAAAAAAAGTTCGTCTCGAAAGACCTTAAAATAGCATTACCTTTGAGTGGAAGGGAGACTACAAGAGAGCGTTAAAGAAGCAGAAGAGGAAGAACAACAAACGAGCACGCTCAAAACAAAAATGCAGATATGGTAATAAAACAAAAAATGAGAAATGGTCAAAAGAAAAGGAGATTTCACACAAAACAAAAGAAAAAGAAAGCTGATGTTTTTTTTTTTTCTCTTTAATTCCTTTTACAAGAAAACTGTGATGTCCTGAGAGGTGTGAGCGGAACAACAGATACACGAAAACCTACTAAAAACAAGGAAGAACAGAAAAAAGTGAGACAAGTCAGAGAGAGGATCAATGCTTCGAGGGAGGCGAGAGTAAGAGCGAGTGCCAAATGAGCAAAATGAAACCTCAAGAGCAGAAGAGGAAGAAAAAAAGAGGATGAATGTGAGAAAGACTATAGAAAGAGGAACCATATGGACAAATATGTCATCGACCAGAACGGAAAAGAAAACGGTAGAGCATGAAAGCAAGAGTGTTCCCTTTCTTTCTTTCCTCTCGTTCAATAGTCTCCCATTCAAAGCGTAACAGAGATGATCCAGTATGAGCAGTCTGGCAAAATCTGAAGCGAAAAGCACACTCTTATACTCTCTTCATACGGAAGTAGTAGAGAAAGTGCCAAAGGTTCACAATAAAATCGTCTGCAAAGTTTGTTCATCGCTGTCCAAGCTGCCGTTTGACGTGAAAGCCATGTAAGACAATTCTGAGAAAAAAAAAAACACCCATATATACATGAGAGACTCAAAAAAAAAAAAAAAAGCGGCGAAGGAAATGAAAGAGGGAAGCACTGCGACATCACAAAAGGAAAAGCGCGAGCTTTCCGATTTGATGAAGAAAAAAAGATAAAAAAGAAAAAGGAGAATTCCTCTATTTGCAAAAGTAGTGACGCACATCGAAACTCATAAAACAGTTGTAAAAAAAAAAAGAGAAATACGCTAGTGCAAAAAAAAATATATATATATATATATATATATATATTTGCCTGAGGAGAAAAAAAAACCAACAGACTATTCTCAAACGTATTTTTGTATTACAATGGAGCGATGATGAAGACATTCATCTTCTTTTCTAAAAAGAAAAGCACACGGCTTATATTGTTAAACTTACCATCATGCGTTTTGAGCGAATTGCTCGCGTGCCTGCTGGTGGAAGACTTTTGTGTGTGTGTGTGTGTGTGATAATTTGTAGTCAGCCTTAAGGGAGAGTCATCCGCGTAAAGGGTGCTGCGGGCTGAGTGTCTTCACTTGGCGGAAAAAAAAAAAGAGTTGGAAACTGGTCGCCTATCAGTCCACACCTTCCATAGGCTAAGGCACAGCTTGCCTTTCCGTAACGTCACCTTGCGCTTCTCAATGATATTCCAAACGTCTCTCCGCGAGTCGCGTTATGCTGCTTCGTGAGAAAAGCAGATGTTCTTTATGAACGCATGCGTGAGCAAAAGTGCCTACAGCAACATCATCGATGAAGCGCTGACCCGCCACTGCAATGATGAGAGTGCCCCAGCGAGAGCGGAAAGACTCTGCAGTTCTGAGCAGTACGAGACGTCAAGCTCACCGAGGCGTGAGCAGCTCGGCAGCTCTAAAACCGACTTCAAGCCGTTCTCTCAGGCGTTCAACAACCACAGGTGCTGTGCACCGGACTGCGCGGGAAGTCCTCCGACTGCGGAAATCCATGCTCCTCCGTCTTTTTGATGGGCAGCTGCATCAAAACGCCAAGGACTCGCTTCACCACTGCGGCTGCTCGTTCCGCACCAACAGATTCGTTTCGCTGAATGGGCAGCTTTACGAAATTCGGGAATGTGGAAAGTGCGCAGAAAAAATGCACCGCACCGTCTCTCGCACGCCGACAGGCAAGCTTTACAGTTAGCTCTACTCTCAGCATTTCCACCTGCAACCTCGATCGGTTTCCAAAGTACGCCAGCACGTCGCTGCGTGTGTTGTTCGCCGTGTCGCTCAGCAGCAGCTTGCAAGCTTCGGTGAATCCACGGCTGCTGCCATGGCCTATACACGGGAAAGAAGTTGCTCAGATGGCACTGTCGCTGTGGCGAACTCTTCTTCTCGGTTGGGTGTCCATGCCAGCGTCTCCGCATCCAGTTGCATTTGTGGGCTCAGAGCAACTGGCGCACAAGAAAAAGGAGAGGAGGCGGCTCAGCCTTCACAGTGACCTATAAACGCCATCTGCTGAAGGGAGAAAATGGCACAGCCGCCGGAAAAAAAGAGCTCTCTTATGTAGCGAAGTCTTAAGAAGAAAAGCTCTACGCACAAATCTAGAGAAAAGAAAAGGGAACAGAAAAAAAAGGTGAACAGCGATGTTGAAAGCTATAGAAAAAAAAAGTAAAGCCAAACGCTTCCGCTTTGCTTTTGGTTCTTTCTCTTGAGGGAGAGAATCATGTTGCGAAGCGTGTTCTTTTAGATCATTTGTGAGTAAAGAGAACTATAGGAACAGCTGGGTAGCGCGCCGTAATCAGATTTAAAAAAGTCTCGAGGCGTACCACTTCTTTACCAGGAAAGGCGACTTTTAATTTCTATTCGAAAACAGATCAATGTAAAGAGAAAACACTAGTTAGAAAAATGCAGAGTAGAAAACGCGTCAATCACCACTTCAGCAGCTTCATTGGCAAGCCTTCTGCAAGTAGAATGTGCAGGAAAAAAAGGGAATGAGCACAAAACGGTTTTTCCTTTTTGATGTACATGAGAAGGTGCATGGAAAGAAAAGCTCAATGGGGAATGACAAATCTGCGACCCTGGCAATTGAGAGAAAAAAGAAAGAGACTTTGTAAGATGGTTGCTCATGCAACCACTACAAAAGAAGAAAAGCGTAAAATACTATTGCTTTTGAGGTAACACTTGAGAAGGGAAAGTTCGCCGGCTTCATCTCATTCAAAAAAAAAAAAAATCAGAGAAAAAAAAAAAGAGAGTTGACAGATGGCAAGAGACTGGAAAACGAGAAAACAAAATGCAATAAAAAAAAAGTGTTAATTAGGATCTCCTAATTCCCTCCCTCATCACTTCGCTAGCTTTCCTTTTCGGAAAGTAAGGAAAATGGAAAAAAGAGGAAAAGAAGGAAAGGAGTAGTTAACTGGGAACTGAAACCTGTCTTTTCTACTACGGAAAAAAAAAAAGAAAAAATGCTAAGGGGAAACGAGGCTTCCGCTGTTGTGTCTGGATGTAGGTTATCGTGTTGCCCTTTACTAAACCGTGACTTTCACCGAAGGATCGAAGAGCTGCGTGTCGGTGAAGTGAGAGCCAGACACTGTTAGGCGCTTCAGACTCGTGGATGCCGCGAGGTCGTGGAGGTCCTTCAAAAGCGGATTTCCCGACAGCTCCAGCTCGCAGAGCCGGGGACAGCTACTAAGTCCATCGACACTGCGTAGCCCACAATTCCACGCTGTAACTCTCTCCAGGCACGGCGCCCCCGCAAGACCGTGAAGACTCTCTAAGAAGCCATTGTAGTGCGCAGTGAGCTCCACGAGCAGGGGACAGCTGTCAAGACCGTTCACGCGACGCAATCCACAGCTGACGGCGTTGATCCTTTGCAGGCGGGGTGCGCCTGAAAGGCCAACCAGGTCCTTCAAGGCTCTGTTGCTGGACACATTCAGCTCGCATAGTCGTCTGCAGCTCGCAAGACCCTCAAGACTTCGCAGCTCACATCCGCTCGCGCATAGAGTTTTCAGGCACGGCGCATTCGCGAGGCCGCGGAGGTCCTGCAGGTGTTTGTTGTAGCTTACATCCACCTCGCTGAGCCATGGGCAGCTATTGAGACCATCAACGCTGCGCAAGCCGCAACAACTCGCGACGAGCTTCTCAAGACATGGAGTGTTGGCAAGACCTGCGAAACCATCCAAGGAGTGGTTGTTTGCCACGTCAAGCTCACTGAGGTGCGAGCACTCATTGAGGCCGTCAACACTTTGCAGACCACAGCAGCGTGCGTAGAGGCGTTTAAGACACGGCGCACCCGCGAGACCCGAAAGACTGTGCAGGCGGGAATTGTTGGACACGTCGACATCCGTCAGCACAGAACAGCTCGCCAGATCCGCCACCGACTGAATTCCGCAGTGCCGTGCCGTGAGGTGAAGCAAATGCGCGGATGCGGATAGCGCAGCGAAGTCGTACAGGTGCGTGAAGCCGTCCACTTCTACCTCGCTGATGAGCATCTGAGCAGCAACGTGGAGCGCACGACTAAGACCAGCAGCCAGTACGTCTTCATCCACATTTGTTCTGCACGCGACGGAGAGCTTTTGCAGGTGTACAAACGTCGGAAGTGCACAGAGGAAGCTGCCGCATCGACCATCGCACGCTAACGAGGTGTCGTGCATGCATGCCGTTGGGGAGGTAACCTGAATGCGAAGCGTCACCACGCGACACCGCAGATCGGGCGTCAGCAACGCCAGCACATCACTGAACGCGTTGTCTATATTGAGATTTAGTTGCTGACCACACCTGGCTGCCCACCACAGCGATTGCCCAAGTTGCGCATGTGGCCTTGACTGCTCGACAGCGGCAATGCCATACACCAGCTGGTCGTGTTCGACTCGTACCCGATTGAAGTCCTCGTACAAGCCGGGACGCCGCTTCAGCGCCTCCGCATCCAGCCGCATCTGCGGACTCACTGCACTCAGACAGCGCGCGTAACGTGCAAGAGAGTACTGCCCGACGAAGCTCATTACCTGCGCAAGACTGTCAGCCTGCAGTTGTACTAATGCTAGGCGAACATCGCTGCTGCTTGAGCTGTCGGAAAGCACCGCGTTGACGTCCGCCACATGCTGTGAGAAGCTCATGAAGGAGCGTATCATCGTTGCCGTCACGTGATCTGCTCTGTGTGTGTCTGTGGGTGGATACTGTGGTGTGTGGCTGAAGATCTTTAACCTCTCTTGCCCTCTGCCGTATGAAAGCAGCTGGAATAGGTATGAACAAGAGAAAAGGAGAGGAACGTGAGTCGATAGGTACGAAAGTGAGTGCAGAAGCAAGCAACGAAGCTGCTTGTAAGACTACAATGCAGGTCAACAAAAGCACAAAGGCAATGTCGTGACGCCATCATAAGATTGCACGTGGCTAGTGACCGTAACGAGAAGCCATGTTCTTCTTTCTTTTTTTTTTCAAACTGGTGCAGCATGCACGTGCAGTTCTCTTCATAGTGACACTCTATAGTTGCGTATCTCCAGTTTAGCACGCAGCACTGCACTGGAGAGAAGAGTAAACAGTATAAAAAGCAGTCGCAGCAATGATATACGCATCCCAGGGGCCAGCTTCCGCGATCGGAAAAGCGCAAGTGAAAGCAGCTAGGAAGTAAAATGACAAGAAAAAGAGCGTGTTTTAACTAGGTGCATCGCCAGCAATGACAGCTATTTGTAGCGCATTTCAGTTTGTTTTTGAAAGTCTAAATAGTTGTCACCGTGGTACATGAAAGAACACAGAAACAAAAAGTAGCGTTTTCAAAGGCGTGATGCTGACTACAGCTTGGATGGTGCCTTTGAGATGCGCTTGATCACTTTGGCCGGTACACCGGCAACAACCGTGTTGTCTTCCACGTCCTTTGTGACTACAGAACCTGCGGCAACTATCGAGTTGCGGCCGACAGTAACGCCTGGTAACACCGTTGCCGCGGCACCAATCCACGCGCCTTCCTTCACAACGATTTTGCCAGGGATCAGCGTGTGGCGTCGGGTTGCCGGGTCAAGTGGGTGGCCCTCCGTGAGAAGATTAACCTTCGGCGCGATGAGAACGTTGTCTTCGATGTAGATGCCGCCCATGTCAAGAAACGAGCACCCGTGATTGATCACTATGTTCTTTCCCAGAAAAATGTGCTTGCCGAAGTTGGTTTGGATGGGGGGAAAAATCACCGTCGACTCGTCGATAGGCTTCTGGATGAGCTCGGCAAAGCGCTCGCGCGTCATGGCGAGGCTGGTGGAGCTGTTCACGCCATGAAGCAGCCGGAAGCAGCGATCCACCACTTCTTGCGCCGGTGCAAAACTCTCCGGGCTGAGCGAAAACGCCTTCCCGCTCAGCATCTTCTCAAAGAGCGACATAATCAAAGGAAAAGCAGCGTAGGAGTGGGATTAAACAACCGTTGTCGTATGAAAAAAAAAATGGCCTGCGTTGCCATAATTCCAAAACGTTTTACCAGAAAAACAGAAGAGTGGAGATCCATTGAGAAGGAAAATGAAAGAGAGATAAGTAGAACGCGAAAAAAAAAAAAAAACACTGGCGATGCTTCATAGAAATTCCAGCGTAGTTATCAAGCTCTTTGCGTAGATGGCGCGTAGCAAACATGATAAAGAATCGCGTCTAACTTGGCCTATTTCGTCAAGAGGACGTTGCTACTCATTGCGTCCTCCCACACTTTTTTTTTTTTAGCGTGCTCCAGACGTTGATATCGGCCCAGACAAGAAAAGGAAAAGAAAAAGAGCTTCTTGTTTGTTGTCCCGGAAGCTGCAGTGTTCACCACACCCTCGGACATTATAACTGTTGCTGTATTTTCTGATTCACGAACCTTAACTTGTAGTAAATAAGAAAAGAAGCACAGCGTTTCCTGTACAGTCAATAGAAAACGAGAACAGGCAGGACTCGAATTCAGATGTCTAACGAGCACAAGGTAAGAAAGAAAGAAAAAGACCACAGTTAGGCATAGCTACGGCATCAACTCTAGCATTGAGAACAAAACGGAAAAGACAAATGGTAATCGGAAAGCAACTGGAAAAAAAAAAGCAAGTCAGCTAGAAAGTAAACAAAGCCACATAATACAAACAAACAGAGGAAAGAAAAAGAAGAGTTCGAGAAAAAAAAGCCAAATGCAACATAACTCCGTACAAAAAAGTACAGTTTTTTTTTCACTTGTTTTTTGAGAGAAGAGGTTTTAAGCACCAAGTACAACCAGAAAGAAAAACAGAAAAGTGATACTAGTTATATATATATATATATGTATATATATGTATACATAACACGAAAAAAAAAAAAGAAGAAAACGACAACCGCCGCACTTAGTACGAGAGTACAGTAGGGGTGGCTAATCTAGAATAAGGTGTTCGCGAGCCTGGCCGTCGGCGTCAATGGCTTTGCACTGTCGCACGGCGTAGAGCAGCCGCTCCTTCATCTTCTCGGCGGACGAATAGGACGGCAGGCGCAGCGCAAAGAAACAGGTGCTGCTAGTGGGCAATGTGTCCTTGTTGCCGTTGTGCGTCACCTTGATCTTTGCCTTGAGCGGGAGTCGCGATTGCCCTGTAGTGAAGCGCAGCAGCGACGTGCGGTCCTCGTCGGTCATGCCCTCCAGCACCGCGAGGAACATTGCAGCATCCGGCGTATTAAGCTGTATGTCGCACTCGTTGCGGAAGTCGGCAAATGTGAGCTTCGGTGTACCACAGATCAGCAGCTCCACCTTCTGCCAGCGGTACGCTTGCAGGGTGAAGAGCGGAAGTACCTGGTCGAAGCCCTGCTGGATATAGCCGATTGCCTCGGCGAAGCGCTCGATCTCACTGGCCACAATGCGGCGCGAGAGCAGCCGCGCGCCGTCCTCTGTTTCCGGTGGCAAGTTCTCGTCGAGCAAAAACAGCTGGTTGTCCTCCACGATTGCCCGCCACATCTCGGTTATGCCAGGAAAGCGCTCCTCCAGCTCTTCCTGCGTGCGCATCATCAACTCCTCCGGCTGCAGAAGTTTCGCAATGTCGGAGTCCAGCGTAGCCAGATCTTTGATGGTGGCCTCCTCGCCGAGAAGCAACTTCCAAAAAAGCGGTGGCAGCTCGACCGCCAACAGATCCTGCGTCAAGAAGAAGGAGGCCAGCAGCTTCCCAAAGAACTCTAGCATCAGCGACGTCTGTGCGCTGCTGAGGAGGGCAACGTTCGGCATTATGGCGGTGACGTCGCCGCGGCCGCAGTTCACAAAGAGCGGGTTCAGCTGACACTGCTTGCTTGGGTGCGTCGTCATTATCTCCGTCGCGAGCTGCGACAGCACGTCACGGTACGGGCCACCAGCGTCAGTCGAACCGAAGCCGGCGAGCTTGACGGTGAAGATGGGTGACACGAAGAAGGTGTCGATGCTGGCTTGCTGCAGCTGCAGATAAAGCTGGCCGAAGACGCACCGCATTAACGTTGGAAAGGCGCCTGTGGTGCTTGTCGGCTGCGCCTGCATTGTGTGGATGGTCACAGACACCTTCTTGCCCTGACGGTGCCGGAAGGGCGTCATGATGCGCGTCTGGATCTGCTCTTCGGTGGCGCGCGAGCAGAGGTTCTTGAGCACGCCAAAGATGTCAAACAGCTCCGTCCGCCGACGCAGGTTGATAAGCGGCGCAAACTCGGCTGTGAGCTCGTCGAGCTTCTTGAGACGCACAAAGTACGGCTGCAGCGGCAACAGCGAGATCTTGTCCACGAAAGCGCCAGCGCTGAGAACCGAGGAGACTTGTGTATAGCTAGCCAGCTCGTGGGCCGCCACTATCGACTCACTTGACAGGCGTGAGACAAGGTCGGCGCTGTTGCGCACATCAAGCACGGTTTGCACGAAAAGGTTAAGCTCCGCGTAGAACTCGTACGACTGCGGCGCAACCGTGTCCTGCTCGTAGGGTGTCTGCAAAATGTGCTCGTACAGCCGCGGCACGGACAGCGTCTGTGGGCCGGGGCGGAACGACTTCAGATCAATCGTGGCGTCGTCGCAGTACTCTGCGGCGTAGAACGGCAGCCCAATCGCCTCGCGCTCCGTGTCGAACTTTGTCTCCCCCACGGTGATGCCGCCCCGCTTCACCTCGAAGTCGATGCGGTGGTCGCGGTAGTTGGCGCACGTGACCAGCTCGTCGCCGGCATTGACACGCAGCGAGAGCCCTTTGAAGGATTTGGTGTGATTGTAGCAAAGAAAGACGCCGCCGGTGCGCCCATCCACGTAGTAGCCGAAGCAGGGCAGCGAGACGTCCTGCTGCGCCTGCCGCGTCCCCGAGTTCCACCCGACAATGACGGAGCCCCGGCGGCTGCCGTTGATGAGCACCGTGAAAGACATGCTGCCGTCGTCGTCGCGACCCTCTTCCGTAAAGACACCGGTGGCGGAGGTGCGGCTGTCCGCCTCGCTGAAGTGCTTGACAACTTCACATTTGATGGTGTGTCGCGAGCTCACCTCCGTCACCATTGCAGCCGGCAACGGCAAGGGCGGATCGTGTGTGATGGTGCGCACAACCTCGCGCGCGCACATGACCAGCTTGTATGGAATCTCACTGGGGGCGTCGCGGTAAGGGTGAGCAGGCCGCTCACGCTGGTAGCGCTCGATAAGGTCGGCAATCAGCGTCACGCCGGTCTGCACGACAGCCGAGCCCATGCGCTGGCCGCGGCACAGCGACGCCATCATGTCCGTCAGGGGACGCAGGTGTGCTGTGAGGACCTTGTGCGACGGCAGCGGGACCCGCTCATCCGCCAGCAGCTCCTGCACACAGTGCAGCGCCGCGTGCCGCGTTGAGCGGGTGTAGACGGTGGCGGTGCGCAGCAGCACGAGCACCAGCGAGGCACCGAACACGTTTTGGATGGCGCGCCGGAACACCTCGTTGCGCATCAGCGACGCGATCACGTTGACACTCGTCTCCACCTCGGCAGGCACCTGGAGGAGGAAGGGTGAGCAGAGGTGCGCGATGCTCTGGCACACCAGGCGGAAAGAGCCGTGCCTGATCTCGCCATCGAGGATGCGGGAGATGTCAGGGTGGGTGCGCAGCGCCGTGAAGGAAAGGAGGCGCAGGAAGTTAGGCTGGATCGCAGCCCGGGCCTGCTCCTGCGACAGAAGCGTCTTTTCAAGCAGCACGCGTGCGTAGGTCACCATGAGTACCTCCATCTGCTTCTCGGTGGAGAGGTTGTTCTCGCGGCTGCTGGGAGGCGAGCCGCGAGCGGAGTGGCGGCACACAGCGCCAACGGTCAGCGCCACATTCGCGGAGACGGCGGGCAGCTTTGTCTCCTTCAGCACGTCCTTGAACGCTGGCGCATTCATCTCGCCGCGCACCTGCGACGAGCACACCTTCCATTCCACCACGTTGATCTCCGATGCTGGAGCACGAAGAATGAAGCCAAGCTGAACCTCTGTCAAGGAAGTGTTGTCCTCCATGAACGGATGGCAAACGGCGCCGTCGCTGCTGATGGCAATAATCTCGCGCGTTTGCAGGTTCACGTCAAGGAGCAAAAATACCTCGCGCACGGCCGGGTCAAAGAGACGGCTGCCCAGCGACATGTAAGAGCCGTACAATATGCGAATGGGATTGGGGGACCCGTTCTTGCAGTCCAGACGCAGCTCGATGGGAGCGCTGCGCGGAAACTGCAGACGCATTAACACGCGGTGCCGCTCCGCCAAGGTGAAGCGCGGCGACGGCACCGACCCGGCACAGTTGGTGCCACCAGTCACCTGCCTTACACTTGCTCCGCCAAAGATGGTCAGCGACGAAGAGAGGGACGTAAAGTCAACACAGCGCTTCACTGACTTCCACTTGACTTGCTCGCGGAACTCCACCAGGAGCGGAGAGCGCGGCACGGTGCAGCTCACCAGCGGGCCCGGCAAAGCGTCGCCGCCGCGTATTCTCTCCTCCACGACGGTCTCACTCTCCATCGCAGACCGCGGCAGGCGCACAAACCGCACGTCACCCTTACTCGGCAGGAGCGACTGCAACTGCACGACACTCTCTTGCGCTGTGGCAGTGCCGATGTCGTTCCTCTCCAGCGCCACGAAGCAGCCGGCCGCGTGCGATGCGGCAGAGTAACAGCCATGACAGATAGGCGGCCTGTCGGAAGAGTCGGGCATGAAGAAGCACCCGCTCGCGGCAGGGACAAGCAGATCGGCATCCACAGCATTCGTGTACCCAAACAGCTGCGCATCGCGGCAGTTGAAGTTGTGCAAGCTCGCCACCACGTAAACAGGCTTTTGTGCCAAAGGGTTACGAAGTCGCAGCTGCACACGGTTGTGAGCAGACGTGACGAACTGAAGCAAGTCGTCGACGTGCACGAAGCCACCGTTGCTGCGGGTACTCACCAGCAGGTCGCGCGTAGTCAGAGGGTGTGCTTGCAGCTCCTCCGCTGTGGGAACGTGGTCCATGATGTGCACCGTGGCTGCCCCAGCAACCTTTTGCCAGAAGGACAGCGTGCAGGAGGTTGTGATTGGCTCAGAGACGAGGATGACATCCTTCGTCAACAACGGGTGCGTGAACCACGGCTGCAGCAGCGTTGTCGTGGCAGCGTTGCCAATGTTGCTGCCCGCGCCGCTGCTCTTTTCCTCACCTGCGCGGCCAGTAAGTGGCGTGAAGAACAGCGGGCGGCATGGGAAGCTGCAGCTCCCGTAGTTGTGTTGCTGCAGCAGAGCGCGGCGGCGCTGTAGCGTGTCCAGCACGAGCGACCGTATGAGCGGTGCGGCAGCCTCCTGCAGCGGACCTGGGCGGACCGCGATGACCTCCGACGCGCGGCGCCACTCGAAGCAATTGGGCTCCACCAGAACGAGCACCTCCTCCCCCATGCTGCGCCGCGTCACGGCAGGGTCGACAATCTGCAGGCGGTATGTTGATGAAAACAGCTGCTCCGCCGTGGACACGTCCGCATCCGATACTTTGCCGTTACTGTTGCGGGCCGTCGTGCCAGCTTCGGCGGCGGTGTTGCCATCATCATCATCACCAGAAGCCGCAGTAGCAGTAGCAGTAGCAGACTCAACGCGCGGGTCGCGGTGGATGTCTCGACTCTCGTCGACCTGCACCAAACGTAAGCCGATGTGTTCTTCGTTCTTCCCCTCACCAATCTCAGGCTCCGATGAGTAGATGAGTCGGCTGCGCGGGCCGTTGGAGCGCATGAGCACGGTGTACGTGATGCTGCCCTTCAGCAGACGCTTCTGACTCTGCACCGCCACGAATGGGTTGGCGCTTTCGCTCTTCTTACCGACGGTGATGCCGATGTCGTCGTTCTCCTCCTCCACGTCGCCGGTCTTCCCCTGCAAGCCTTCGTTCTCCGAGAAGAACAGCACGCCACTGCCGCTCGTCGTGTGCAGAAAGATGCCCACCCTCGCGCCGGCAGGAACGGTGATGGGCTCAAAGTCCTCCAGCGACACCTCCCACGTGTCCTTCAGCGCGACCTCCTCCTCCAACAGCTTTGTCCACGCCTCGGTGTCCCGTTCGTAGCCCATGAAGGAGCCGTTGCGTGTGTAGAGCCGCACCGTCGCCACGGTGTTTGTATCTGGGATGAAGGAGAGCTTCGTGATGCGCACGGTGTTGTTCTTTGCCACCACGTCAAACATGATTCCATTGTACGAGCCAGCCCCGCCGCGCAGCCTCGACCCGGTCCGCAGCGAAAACGTCGGGCCTTCGCCGCTGTCGCTGAAGGTGTCCTGGAAGGCCTCGCTGAGCTGCAGCGCGCGCGAGATGCTCGTTGCCTCGTCCACCATCAGCTCCAAGCACTCCGTGATCCGTGGATTCTGCGACAGCAGAGGCTCGAAGGAATGCAAGATGCGCCAGCACCCCCACCGGTCGCCGAACTGCGAGCGCACGCCGGAGTCGCGCAGCTCGTGCGAGGCAAACTTGTTCGACGGCAGCAGCTGGTGGACGTCCCACAGGCAGCACTGCACCACCTCATTGTGCACAACACGCAGGTACAGGTTGCTGGACTGCACGTGGCCGTGTGACAGCTGATGCAGGTGCCAATGCTCCAGCGCGTAAACGAGCGACGAGGCGATCTCCTGCTGCGCCTTCACGTCGAGGACGCCTTGGTAGTCTTCCAGAGTGCAGTCGAACCAGCCATCGGCAATCACGGCAACCGCCGCCGCGTCGTTGAGGGCGGGCAAAATCTCATGCTGACGCATCACCGACAGGTGTGGCAGGACACTGTTCGTGCTGTGGAGGACGTATTGGGTGTCGGTAGCGTCGAAGAGGTGCAACGTACGCTCCACCACGCCGAACTCGGCATCGAAGAAGAGCACGCGCACCATGTTAGTCGAGGCAACACGGCCCACCAGCTCATACGTCAGAGGAAGCCGGAAATGCACGCTCGCCATCGGCGCAGACGACCCGGCCGAGACGTCGCAGCGTGCGGGAAACACTACCACCTCGCGCTGAGAGCACTGGGAGAGGTAGTCCACAATGCCATCCACCTTGGCGATGTTGACCTCGGGCGACGAGCGCGCAAATGCGCCGAGCTCCGTCAGCTCCTCCAGCGCCTGCGAGAGGCGGTACTCAAACCGTGAGCGCGCCGTCTGCTCGCCCCAGCACCGCTCCAGCTCGCCCGCCAGCCGCGTCGGAAGCCGCCGCATAATCTCGGAGAGAAACTGGAATGTCTGAACAGCCATGAAAAGCGGGTAGCGGCGCAGGAGAGTCGGCGTGATTGGCTGCGAGCCGAGCACCTTCTCCAGCGACGGCTGGTGAAACCGGGCGTACTCCACTGCGCTCGAAAAGCGCGCCAGCGTGGCGGACGAGTTGGGGTGGTCAAGCCGCACAAACGGCGAGACGGACGCGCCGTGAGGGATGCCCTGAAAAACGACCTGCGGTGACTCGTTGTCGCGCGAAATGGAGAGCGTGCCGTTGCTGCGGTCCACAATGAAGACGATCTTCGTGCTGTCGCAGAACAGAACTTTTTGTCCGGTAGAGCTGCGCATCAGTGGCGGCAGCAGCTCCTGGTTCGGCATCGAGTCGTCGTCCTGCACGTCCTGCACGACCCACAGCGAGCCGACATTGGTCTTGATGGCCGTATACTCTGGCGTAAACTGCGCAAAACTAGCCAACGCGACACCAGCGAAGAAGCCGGAGCCGAGCGGCGTGCCGGGCTGCGAGTCCTTGCGGTGGATGTGCACAACAAAAGACGAGACGCCGGTGGCCGGCAGTGGTGTGCCGAGCACCGCGTCGCCGCCGCCCATCTCGTTCACGCTGCTTGCCGTTAGCCCGTTGCGGGTCACCGTGATGTGGCTATTGTCGAACTTGACCCATGAAGGGCTGTACGTCTTTGTCGGCGACGTCGGGGTAGCCGACGTTGTTTTGTGGTCCAGCGTAACGGCAACGCGCGGATTGCGGCGCACCTTCTCCGGCACGTACAGGAGCGCCGTCGCCTTCTCTGGGTCGACGCTGACGAAGCCAATCTTGTGGAGCTGCCGCTGATGCTTGCCGCCGTACAACTCCTCCTTTGAGACGCTGCACCGCACGATGTCATTCGTGTCGTAAAGGAAAAAGTCTCCCTCTGTCGTGACGCGCAGGGTGAGCACCTCGTCGCTCTGTACGTTGAAAGGCTTGCGAATGCGAGCAATAGGGGCCGCCGGAGCCGCGCGGCTCATCATGCCAGACGACGAAAGAGTACGTCGCGACACCTCCACGACGTGCAGCTCCAGGAAAATGGTCGTAACTTTCCCTTTCGCAGTCACCATGAAGGCGGAGGAGTGCGGCCAGCTCGAGGCCACCTCCGTCGCCGAGAACACATGCTGCAGGTACGACGCCGTGGCGGAGCTGAGCTGGGTCTCGACGGAGTTGCCATCCCACATCCAGCAGTCCTCCTTGACAACCACGGGCGGCGTCATCGGAAACGGCTCGCACGCCATGATCTCGAGAAACAACGCCACCACGCCGTTGCGCTGCAGGCTCGCGGCGTAGCCGACGTGAACTTTGTCGCTGAGCGACACGCACGACTCTCCGCCGCAACACATGATGAACGGCACGCTGTCCTGCGTGAGGGTTTCGCGTGCGTCGTCTTCGCCGCCCCAAAGGCGCAGGCGCAGATACCGTGCTGCCGCAGCAGATGCTGCGGGCGTTGATGCTGTGACCGCAGCGGACGGCGACGGCGCGTCAGGTGAAGCAGTCGTGCTCGCCATCGCCGCCTTGGCGCCGCGTGTAGCGCCATCAGTCACGAACTCCACCGAAAAGACGTCGCTGGTCGCTGACAGGCGCAGCGATACAGCCGCGCCGGCGGTGTGGTGGAACATGAAGGGACACAGCACCGCGCCGCCCTCGCTGTACTCCTCCTCGCTGAGAAAGAGGGAGACGGGGACCATGAACGTCACGCCGCGCGCCTCCACGCGGGCGCGCACCTCTGCCTTCGCCTTGGATGCGACCTCCACCACTGCAGCCATCCCATCGCGCCGCCGCGCGCTCCCAACCGCAGCCGCCGCGGCCTCCTGCGCCTCCGGCACCTCGTCCTCGCGGCCGGCCTCGTGCAGCCCGTTCGCCACGATTTCGACCGCGCGTGCGTCCTCCGACACCAGTGGGACGTGCTCGGCGCCGCAGGCGGCACACACGCCCTGCGCGTAGACGCCGCCGCAAGCAACACACTTCACCACGGGTAGCAGCCGCTTCGCCGGCACACGGAACGGCTGCTCCTCGTCGAGGTTGCGCACCATGGCAGTGCCGTCGGGTTGCACGTGCGTGTGCAGGCGCACCAGCGTGTTCGGCTCGGTGCTTTGCATCTCCGTCAAGAGCGCCAGATCGCCCTGGGCAAGCGGCGCAAGGAGGGAGTTTTGGTTGCCGTTGATGGGAATAGTCACGATCGCGTTGTGAATCTCACCGGACCCGCGGATCAGCGTCGCCAGCACGTTCTCGGCACCGGTCAAGTCGCCCAGCGACTCAATCGGCGACGTCGCCAACAGCGAGATCGTTTTTAGCAGCCGCCCGTACGAGAAGCTGGAGGGGAGGTTCGTGCCGGACAGCTCGACGTAGGACATTAGTGCCACCAGCATCCGCGTGACAAGGAAGCCGCGCACGTACGGGAAGATGGCGCACTCCGTCGCTTCCGTGCTTTGGAGAGCGTAGGTGCGGTAGGTGATTCGCCCGCGGAACGCGCGTGGCTCCAGCGGCAGCTCAACAAACGGCGACGACGACTCGCTCTTCCGCCCTACAAAGACGGACAGGATGCCGTCGCTGTCAAACTCGTCGCGGATGTCGCCGACATGGCCATCGCTGCTGTTGTAGAAGCGCACACCGCAGCTCGAAGACGTGTTGATAAAAATGGAGTAGACTTGGTTCGCACGCATCCGCAGCATCAGCGGCCCGGCAGAAAACGGGTGTTTGTCCACAACAGCCACCTCCTTCGTCAGCACCTCGCGCCACTGGTGCGGCGCCTTCTCCGCCCCCTCCATGCTGCCCTCCTTCCAGAAGATGCGCACAGTGACGCGGTCCGCCGTGGTCTGCGAAATGCAGAACACCTCCTCCAGCGTGATCTCCTTCTTGCTCCGTAAGTCGAACATGATACCGTTGTACGACGCCGAATTGCTCTGGTTCAGGTGCGCGCCGGTGATCATCGTATGCAGCTCGCCCTCCAACACCGGCGCGTTCGCCTCGCACGTAACGTCGCCGAAGAAGCCGTTCACCGCGATGAGGCTGTTCTTGCGCTCGTAGGACGGGTCGCTGCTACTCAGCAGGCACAGGTGCGGCGGCGCGCCAACGCCGTCGCTCTCAATGTTCTTCAGCAAGATCTGAAACGTGTAGGTGCCCTGCTCGAGGCACAGGTTGGTCGGGTCCAACGTCACCTCTGACGCGTGGCCCTCGACCAAGAAGCGCGAGTTCCAAATCCACTGCCACTCTAGACGCTCCTCCTGCGTGTAGAACATTGAGACGGAGCAGTGCGAGATGCCCCGCGTGGCATGCGCCGACGGGTTCAGCAGCAGCACGGGGAGCGAGAAAGAGATGATGCGGACGGCGAGCGATAAGACGCGGACGCGAAACGTGATGGCGATATCCTTGGCCGTCGACGGTGGCCGACAGATGAGCCGCAGCGAGTCGCTGCAGTGGCGCAGGTTGGCGTCCATGGTAGGGCTAGAGAGTAGCTTGCCCTCTATCGAAGGCAGCGAAGAGCCGTGGTTCTGCTTGTACTGAATCGTGCCACAGAAACCGCGCGGTGACATGCTGAACTCCGTGAACGGGTCGCTGCTACCGCTTTTGCGGCCAAGGCACACGGCGAGCGTGCCGTCGGTGTCCAGCTCGTGTCCAATCTCGCCGACGCAGCCGTCCTCCTCGCAGTAGAAGCCGACACCGCAGTTGTGTGAGGTGTTGATGTAGAAGGCAAACGTCGTGTTGCCCTCGACGATGATCGGCGCGAGCGGGATGCTGAACTGGTGGTCGGCCGTCATGTCGATCATGTCCTCGAAGATCAGCGTCCACGACCGCCCGTCGCGCTCGTGGTTGGCGCTGCCGCCCTTCCGGAAGTACGCCTGCACTTGGTGGCAGCCCGTCACACGCGTCAGCACGGAGAGGCCAATAATCTCAATCGTCTCGCTCGTCTTGCAGTCGAACATGATGCCGTTGTACGAGCCGCGGCTCTGCAGGCGGAACTTCTTCTTGCCGACCTCAAACACCCGTGTGATGGAGCTGGTGGGTGGGGAGATGAGCGGGTACAAGGCGTAGCGGCACCGCTGCTTACCTTCGTTGCGCAGCAGGAAGCACTGATTCATGTTGATCGACAGGAGGTTGCGCTTGTCGCTGCTCTCGCATACGTTGACGACAGTGCCCTGCACGCTTGCGACGGTGCCGCGCTTGGATATCTGCAGCCCGCCGACCTTGAACGCAACGGGGTCACCGTCACGCAGGCTCAACTGCTCGTCCTGCGCGGAGGCCACCATGGCGCAGAAGCGCACCGCGGACCGGTTGACGGCAAAGCGCTCGCCCTTGCCGCTTTCCGATACCGCCTCCACCACCGCGACGTCAGGGCCGCAAACACAGGTGATCCTGCCCAGGTGCGAGGTCCCGTAGAGCGGCGGCACAATCGTCGCCGTGGTCCCGCGCGTGGAGAGGTAGGCGACGACGCGGAGACGCTCGTTGCGCTGCTCCTCCTTGAGCTCCAGAGTCGCCATGTGAATGCCCTGGATGTACACGCGCAGTACGTCGCCGTCGTGGAAAAAGGTGACGGTGTCACCGATGAAAAACAAAGTCCCGCTGTCCAGCTTGTCCGCCTGTGGCGTGTACCGCCACTCCGTCTTCGTGTACGCCTGCGTGCGCTCTACGGTGTCCATCAGCACAATCGCCTCGCTGAACGTGTCCACCGAAGGCACGTCGCCGCCTTCCGGGAACAGCCCGATCGCGACCGGTGCGAAGCTCGGCTCCACGCACTCGTTGTACGAGACAAGGCCCTCGCGCGACTGCACACAGCACGGGTCGTGTGAGAAAACGAGAAGGCGCAGGTTGTCTTCGTCCGCGTCAGCGGAGATGCTGCCCGTGATGACAAATGGCTTGCTTTGCAGCCCGCTCAGCGTAGAGCTGAGAAAGATGCAGTTGTTGAGGCAGTCCACCAGCATGAAT
Organism: Lotmaria passim; assembly: GCA_037349495.1. Lineage (NCBI taxonomy): Eukaryota > Euglenozoa > Kinetoplastea > Trypanosomatida > Trypanosomatidae > Lotmaria > Lotmaria passim. Next base: position 27,951 of record CP140193.1, read on the forward strand.
ACGTCGCCGCTGCTGCTCACCTTCTCGCTTGTGTCACACCACGCCCCCCACGCGTTCTTCGACCCGCACAGCTGCTCCAGGTCCCCGCTGCTCATCGGTCGCGACGTGTCCGCCAGGTTCGTGACCCCGACAAACACCTCCGTCATGGAAAACAGCGTGTTGCGTGTGTGGCTGTCAATGTGGAGGCTCAGGAATGACTTGGTGCGCATCGGCAGCAGGGTCGCGCTGACCACCACGCAATCGCCGCGCAGGGTGCAGGTGGCACGCGTTTGCTGCCCGTCTCGCCACAGCGGAGTGAAGGAGTGCAGCCCGCTGAACGGGTGGCCCAGCACACCGGTGGCGTGGCTCAGCTTGACATCGACGCGCCGCTGCCCAAACTGCGACAGCTCCTCGCTGAACACGAAACTCTCGTCGTTGAGAGCGATGCAGGTGCCGTCCAGTATTTCGGCGTTGACACTGCGCATGTCTGACCAGCCAAGCGCGGCGTTCTCCTCGAACTCCACGTACTCACCGACCTGCAGCGTCTCAGGGCAGTGGTCCGACACAAGGTACTCCGGTATCGCGCGGGAGGCGGCGCTAACGACGAAGAACATGTCCTTGGGTCGTTTCCACGTGCTGAAACACATGTCGCACAACGCCAGGTTCTCCTCGCTGCCGTACCACGGCGTACTCAGCCGGCGCGAGCACGTGCTGCACGTGACGCGGTCTTTCGACGGATTGTTAAAGTTGCTGATCGGGTACGTGACGCGCGCCGGGAAGAGGCATGAGTTGAGGGTGGAGAAGACGACGATCGTCTCCTCGCCGCACACCACCATGGGCCGCAGGTCGCACGAGAGCGGAACACCCTCGAACAAGACGCCCAGGTCGGTCTGCTCACCGCTGCGCACGCGCGTGAAGGCGATGGTTCTCTCCTGGCGGTTCACGCGCAGTAACAGGACGTCGCCGCTCTGGAAGAGCTTCTCGGCCGCACCGAAGATAATGCCTGGCTCCATACAGCAGTTCACGCTGTTCGTCGCGGCAGAGTCGCGGTTGCACAGCGCCCAGGCATCGTCCCAGCTGGCCACCTCGTCCTGCGTCTCCGGCCAGCGCATCTGCGTCGTGGTGAAGCCGACGTACATGAGGTCGTTTGGCGATGTCTGCGTGATGGAGACCGCTAAGGTGAAGCGCATGTCCATCAGGACATTTCCGCGCACAACGGAGCAACCCTCCGCCGTCGTGACGGCCACTGATGGGTTCGGCGTGTAGAGCGTCTTAGTGGAGCAGTGCAGATCGATCGCCACTGTTCTCCCGCTGAAGACGACGTCAGCGTTGGAGCGCTGACACGGCAGGCCTGCCACCGCCATGTCCGTCGAGCTCGCGTTGCCTGGCGCCGCGATTGGTGGTTTTGCTTGCCGCTGCTGGTCGGTCAGGATGCCGATAAGATTCATGGCAGTAGAGCGGCTCAGAGACTCCTGGTAGAGGCGCTCTACTTCGCGGCGTTGCTCCTCCTCGCTGTGCAGCAGCGGCGCCACCGCCGAGGCCTCGTAGAGGATCTTGTAAAGCTCATTCGACAACAGTGAGGCGCAGGTGTGCGCGTCAGGCGAGGAGCTCTGGTACAGCGGCGTCTGGATAAATGACGGCTTCAGGCCGTGCGGCTGCACCGAAAAAAGCCGTCGGTCTTCGTCGCTCGCGAGGTACACCACCACCTTCCCCGTCACCTCCGCGATGGCGTGCACGATGACCATGCCGTATGTGTCGTGCTGGCAGTAGAGGTAGCTCCGCTCACCGCCGAGGACGCCGAGTGCGACAAGGCAGGCGTCAAGGCCGCGGTCCAGCTGCGAGATGGAGCGCTGCACCATGAGCGAAATGACCGGTGAGAAGCCTGGCACCATGTGCAGCTCCTGCATTGTGTCGATAGCGGCGCTGCGCCGCAAACTCTCCGTCCAGTGCTCCACGGACTCGTCTGAGATGGACGGCGGTGCGATGATCTCGCACGAGGCGTCGTCGTTGAAGAGGAACGCGATGGGGTACAAGTCGTCCACCTGAGTGATGTTCGCAAAGGCCAGCCCGATCATGACCATGTTTTCGCGGTAGAAGGTGATCTCGCCGTAATCGGCGTTGAACTCCACCCACACTACCTCGTCGTTGCCGTACACACGTCTGTGGTTGTTGCGCGGGATGCAGTGGCGCCGCAGGAGCAGGTGTGACACCTGGTCCTGGTCGTCCGTGTCCTGGAGGACAAAAACGTCGCTGCGGCTGATGAGGTTGCCCATGTTCGGGATAGAAGGCTGTCCGTGCGCCAGGCCGAGGTAGTAGCACCCGCCAAGCGGTGCGCCGGGACCCTGCACCTGCTGCTGGCGGCGCTTAATGCGGAAGCCGACGAGGTGGGTGCCCTTCTTCGGCAGCGGCACCGAACCGAAAAACGTTCCTTTGCCTTTCACCACCGTTGTGTCACCCACCCAGCGCGGCGGCTGCATGGGTGTCTCGACCTCCTTGATGAGCTTGATGCGCGCAAGGTCGACCAACTGCTGTACGATGTCCTCCGACGAGACAATCCCGCGCAAGGCCTCCGACGCGTCGGCCAGGTAGTCTGGACGGAGCATCTTGCACAGCATTGTCAGGCAATGCGACGCACGGACCTTCACCCACTTGTCGCGGCACCGCGTCAGCGTCACGGCGCACAGCTGCAGCACCATTGCGTGCGTGCGGGGGGTGACCGAGTCGTAGCGGAAGCACTCGATGACAACCGATACGCAGTGCATTATGCGCGAGAGCAGCACGACAATCAGCTCGACGCGGGCGTTCTGGCCAGGCGGGTACATGTTCAGCTTCGCCATGAGCGAGGTTGCCGAGGTGCTGAGGAAGGAGGTCGCCTTCTCCAAGAGACCGCTGATGGCCTCGCCGTTCGTCGCGGAGGTGGCGTTGTTGGAGGAAAGGTCTTTGTAGCACATGGTGACGAGGTAGTCTGTCGTGATGAGGACGGTGTCGCACACGGTGGCTGCGGTGAGGTAACGGTGGCGACAGCTGCAGTGCAGGGACGCCAAGTCGAACTTGAAAGGCGCCTCCTCGCCAAAGTTGACGATCACCTTCATCAAGGTATCGTCGCCGTGGACGCTGACAAACGGGATGGCGGTCGCCATGGACGACATCTCCGCCACGACGCCGAGGAACTCGCCGTTCTGTGTGAAGAAGACGCTGTTCGACGGTGCCATCAGCCCACATCCGATTACATCGCCAACCTTCCACGGAGTCGACAGCTGGCAGTCCTGCTTCTCGGGGTGGTGGGCCCGGCCGTTGGAAGAGAGTGACAGCACGTAGTCGGCGCGCACCGGATCCAGGGGGGAGAGCGGGACGAGGCTGAGGCCCATCTGCAGCACGGCGTTGCTCGGGTGCAGCGCGAAGTCCAGCGTGACCTCGAAGTACTGCACGTCGGGAAACTCGCTTATGACGCAGGGGATGCCGTAGTTTGCGTAGTAGTCCACCTCCTCCGACTTGGCCGGAATCTTCGTGTTGTGCCCGTGCGCCTTCCAGTGCGTGCGAGCGCTGAAAACGATGTTAACGTTCTCGATGTGCAAGCCCTGCACCTCGCTCTGCACCACGTGCACGCCCTCAACCGACGTCTGCAGCATCGCGTTCGGGATGACGAGGCAGCGGTGTGCGAGGTCGAAGAGGCCGTGGTTCTCGTAGTACTTCTCCACGTCCCCGCTGGTCGAGTCCAGGCGCAGACCATACGCCGTAGTGAAGAGCTTCTTCAGGAACGCAAAGATCTCGCGCGGCTGGAGGATGGACATGTCAACGCCGTCCCACGGGTGGCAGAGCGTCGCACACATGTACACCGCCTCCGCGTACGGGAAGTTCTGCGTGTCGTCTAGCTTCAGCAGCAGCGCTCGCAGAGAGCTCTGCACGAATGAGCACACTGCCTTCTGGAGCTCCACCTCGCGCAGCATGCCGCACCCGATCATCTGCTCAGTGTAGTGGTGGCTGAAGCCTACCTTGGCCTCCTCCGCTGCTTCGCTGCCCTCACCTGCCGTGACCAGCTTCGCCTGAGAAGAGTCCAGGCGGTAGTGCAGGTGTGTCGTGAGAATGGACGCGAGCATCTCGCGGTCGTGCGCGAAGGACTTGCACAAGTCGTCTTGCAGCTGGTACGCGGCCGTCTGGTACACCGTCTGCTGTGTCTTCAGCACCAGGTCCTTCAGAATCTCCTCCGTCGACTTGTTCATGCCGTTGACGAGGTAGTAAATGAGTTTGTTGGGCAAGCCATCCTCCTCGCTCTTCACCTGCTTGCTGAAAATGTTCACCGGCGACGCATCGGCCATCCTCGTCACCGTCCTGCGCGCGCTGAGGAGCGAGCCGCGGTGGCTGCTCGAGAAGTCCAGCGTCTGCGCCGTAAGGGTGTGGAAGCTCGCCACGGCTGCGCGGCTGCGGCGGCCCATGGAGTAGTGCAGCCGCGACTGCTGCCGCGACCCGCGATCGATGTCCGCCGTCACGGGTTCCTCGGTGTGCTGGTTGTCCGCCAGCTGCGACTCGCTGAAGACGCGCGGCGTGATGTCGTGCAGGAGAAAGCGCGCCCGCTCCACGATGTCCGCCTCGCGCCCCTGCTGAAGCGCCTCTAGCAGCAGAAACGTCTTCCGTTTCAGCTTCTCGACAGCACCGACTAGCAGTCTTTCCACCGTCTGCGGCTCCTCAGAGGGAAAGGGCAACGTGTGCCACGCCAACGCGCACGTCGCCCAGCGCATGATATCCTCGAGCCGGTTGGAGTACTGGATGCGACTGCGCTCGTAGACGGCTGTCCACGTGGAAGCCAGCGCCTCATCCGTTCTCTCTGCGATTGCGCACAGTTGCGTGTGGAGCTCACCACACGCTTCGTTGTCATCGGCGACAAGGGCGATGTGGTTGCGCCTCTGGACAGCCGCCGAGGGACCGCCGCGCAGGAAGGAGTCTTCGCCGAGTGTGCTGCCTGATGGCGAGGCGTCGTGCAGGTTGTGTTGGGTGACCCGAATGATAATAGAGCTCAGTGCCAGGCAGATGTCACGCATCCAGTCCGTCTTCTCCGTCGGCAGCTCCACGGCCGTGTGCACGCTGAGCGACACGCCAGGTACAGGCGCTTGTGGCGTTGCGTCGGCGCCGCACGCGATGGTGATGCGCGCGCCCTCTTGAAAAACGACCTGCTGTCCCGGGTTGAGCACCTCGATCAAGGCAAGACAGTTGTTTGTAATGACGGAGACGGTGGCGCGGCCAGAGGCACGCTCGCCGGCCTCCGTTGCTTCGAGGAACTCAACCTTGATGCTCTTCGCATACTGAAGCGACAGATTCGCGGTGAACGGAGCAGTAAGCTGTGGTGGGGACCCGACGTAGTGCGTCTCGGTAAACGATACGATCTCGCTCTCCTCCTTCCCAGTGACCAAGCTGTACCGCGACAGGCACTTGCGCGCGTCGTTGAGTGCCCGCAGCGCGTCCGGGGCGATGGTGGAGTCAAGCTGCATATCACACATGTAGTGCACCACCGGAAACAGAACGATGCCGATAGAAGTCCCTTTCAGGACGTCCACGTTTGCGAAGCGTTCCGTGTCGGATGGGAACTTTTCCTCGAAGCAGCGCACAATCCATTTGCACAGGGAGCTGATGAGAGCGGCGGCGACCAGGTGCCACTGCGCGTACTCCTGCTGCGAGAGCATGCCAAGCAAGGTGCTCAGCATCGCCTCCGAAGCCGCGATTTGGCGCGGCTTTTTCTCAAAAATACACACCGCCTCCTCCTGGCACTCCTCCTTGAGCCTGTGCAGAAATGTCATGAACATCTTCTTCATGTCCTTCTGTATTACGGAGGCGACAAACTGCGTCAAATTCTCTGGCATCAAAAGCTGGCGGACGTCCTTCAGGCTGGCGCTTTCGTTGATGAGCTTAAGCTGGAAGTCGTGGCTGACGCAGCGCGCCAGGACTGTCTTGTTGAGCTCTCCAAACACGCTCGCGGCCTCGTGCAAAAAATCATTCGACTTGATGCGGCTGCTCAGCTCCTGCAAGCGCTTGTGCGCATCCACAACAACCCGCACGACCTGTCCGGGGCACTGGCGCTCGAAGAGCTTGACGTGAATGTTCAGCAGTCGTCCAATGAAGCACAGAACGAGCTCTGGCGAGAGGCACTCGTGTGAACTGTGCTCGATCCCACAGACGAGGTGCTCCGTCATGTCAAGGAGGCGGCCGACAACGGAGAGGTTCTCTCGCAAGCTGGACGACAGGTGTATCGGTCCCACGCCGCTCTGATCGTCGCTGAAGGTGAGCAGGTACAAGTTGGAGCGATGCACAAGGTACTCTAAGTACTGCTGCGCCGTAATCGTCGTGTGCGTGCGCACGCACTCGAGCATGTGCGCGCAGCACTGTTTCCCCGCAGTCATGGATGGCAGATGTTTCAGGTAGGCCGCTGGCGGCGAGTTGGACTTTACCGATCGTATGCCGACAGTATCCTGGGTAGAGAGGTAGAAGCTGCCGTCGTTGATGTTGTAAAATGGCCGCTCGTTGACGGAAAAAAAGCCGTCGGCCTGCTCGACAACGCGGCCGTCGCGGTCAATCCACGTGGTCGACTGCGGCTCGATCACTGCGTACTCGAACATGTTCGTCACCACGTAGTACTCGCCAGACGGCCGCCAGTGCACCCGCCGCGATGCGTGGCGAGTGGCGGGGAACGGCTTCGGCGGCGTATCCCACCGCAGCCCGGCTCCCTGCCAGACATAGCCGGTTTGCGGGCTCTGCAGACTGCAGCCGAGACCCTCATCCATGAGGAACGAGAAGACGAGAAACTGCGACTTGCTTTCCGAAGCGTGTTCCAGCGCGGCGTTGCGCATGCTCTCGATGTTCTGCGCGCGGTTCCACAACTGCAGCGTTGAGATGTAGGCGTTCATTCGGCCCTTGAACAACGTCGGTGTGACGCTCGCGGATGGCTGTACGAGTGACCCGCTCTGGCTGCGCACTTCGCATAAAGTGCCATTTTTGAAGACGGTCCACGATGCCGTGTCGTTGATTGACGTCAGCGTGGCACTCCATAGCGCCCATTCCGCCTTCAGTGTCTCGCGCATCTCGGCCACGGTGTCCTGGCCGTGACGGAAGGTGAGAAGCATGGACGAATTCAGCGGGTTCAGAGACACCGTTACAGTGAGCCAGTTCTTACTGCCCGAGCTAAGCTGCAGGATGATCATCTCGTTCACGGTGCCGGTGATGACGGGGCACAGGTAAAACTGCACGCTCATCGAGTCGCACGTGCGCGGCAGCGTGATAGTGCTCGGCAGCAGGCTGCCATTGACATCGTCGCCAGCAAAGCACGCCTGCTTGTCGCTGGAAGCGCCGGCGAGGAAGTAGGGCGTTGTGTACTCCTCGTTTCCGATATATAGTGGAAACTCACGGGAAGTCACCAGCGACGCTGGTGGCATGAGTGTCTTCGTCACCATTAGGGTATCCTTGTCCATGAAAAACACCTTTCCGTTGTCGCCGAGCACGCAGATGGACATATCCTCCTCGACGTATACGCCCCTACATGAGTCCGGTGCGCTGCTGCTCCAGCAAATTACCTCAAACGGAGGCGTCAGCGCCACCTTGAAAGAGCGGTTCTCTGTGAAAACGATGCAACGCGGCACATCATCTTCCATGAAAACGCACAAGCCTTTCACGGACGACGGCAAACCACCGACGGAATGAATGAGCGAGATTGTCTGCTCTTTTGACGCCACCACTGGGATCGAAAGGCGGACGCGAAACGCAGTCTTCTCCTCGATGCGCAGCACGATGGTGCGCACGTCGCGCATCGCCAGTTTCTCCACCACGCTGCGATGCCACAGGCTCCAACGCAGAAGCGCAAGCAGCCCTTTGGTGTCGCCAGAGGTGAAGACAATCTTCGACAGAAGTGAAATCGCCCTCGCAACCCAGTGGCTGCCCTCGCCGTCATCGTCGGCGTATTGGTACATGTGACGCAGCACCACCAGAATGATGCGCTTCACACCCCATGAATGGAGAACCGCCGCATCAGCGGCCGAAGTCAAGCAGCGGTTGACCAGTGAATGCAGCAAACGCAGGCTCTCCGCTGCAATCCTCTGCGCGACAACCGGCAGTACCAGCGCGACACTGAAGTCAAAGGCGTTCACAGATGCCTCGGTCTCCAGGGTGTCGTCCAGCTCGTCCTCATCGTCGCCGTCGTCTGAGGAGTTTCCGGTGCCGTCTTCGCGCGCCGGGACGTCCTCCCACATTGGCGCCAGTAGCGCATCACTGTAAGGCTTGCTGTTGCCAGGACCCTGATTGGCGCCGGCAATTTCATCACGAACTACTGCTTGCACAAGCAGCGACCGCAGGTATACAGGAGTGACGCGGTGGTACCGCTCGCCGAGCTGGAGCGCGATGGTGCACATGAAGTGTGAAATCTCGTCCGTGTCGATAAAGCGGGTCTCCATCACCTCTGGGCACTTGGGAAGCTTCGAGTAGAGTGGGTATTCACGAGTTTTGAGCTCGGTTGGGCAGAGACACCATGCTCGCATTAAAAGATCGGTGGAGCTGTACTTGACCAGGCCCCCCAGTGACTTGAGGCCGACCCGTTTCTCATCATTCACAGAGTTGAACTCTGACATCGGCGTCTCTTCGCTGGTGGTTTGGACGAAGCGGTACTCGACGGGAAACGCGGACTCGCGGAGCATGCGTAGCGGCTCCGAGCCAGAGGCGCGATTTCGGCCTGCCCGCTGATTGGTACCACGCTGCTGAGCTCCTTCACCACCGTTGGCTTGCACGGTCAAGCTCTCCTCGGAGCTGTCAGAACTGTAGTCTTCATCGTCGCTGAGGACGCGCGTCTGTGTGTCGCGGATCTCTTCCGTTGTGTCTTCCTCCCGCTCATGGTCGGAAAAGTCCACGCTCTGCCCTTCCTCCATCATGCCACAAGAAGAGTGCAGAAAACGTCTGGGCCACAATAATGACAAAGTGCTCGAACTAGAGCAAAACGCCACCAGCTATAAAGCCACGTAGGTACAGAGAGAAAAGAAGACAAAACAACTTTAACAACGAAGAAGAAGGGAAAAATGAACGGTCACTGTTTTGAACGAAACTACAATAGTAGAACTGACAAGCAACGAACAAATTCCCTTTTGTTTGTTTTTTTGCAGCCGCGCTGCTGCGCCAAAGCTTGTGCGCGTGTTTGTGTGTATTTTTGTCAATGTCCGTGAAACACACACACATACACACGAAAAAAAAAAAAAGAGGAACAAAACACGCGCACACACAAAGGTAAAAAAAAGAAAAGAAAAAAAGAAACGTACACAGATTCTTGTCTGCAGGCCAACTTCGTGAACTGTTTTTGGCAGTCACTATCCTTGTACGCGGCGCGCACACACAAAAAGAGAATCTTAAGATTAGATTATAAAAGACGAGGCAAAAAACAAACACACAAAACTAGACAGTAGTTCTTAGTGTGAATATGTGGTACCGAAAGTGACTCGATAGGAGAAGGTTACTGTGTTATCTTAGCACAGCTTCCGCAAACTTTCGAAGCAGACAGTGGACACCTGTCCGCAAAAGGAGTGAAAAGGTAGTTTTTTTTCAGGCAGGTGAAGAGGAGAAAGGAAGGAAAAGTGGCTGAGAAGGGCATGCACGTGTGGTGGACGTACGTAACCAAGACTAACTCATTCGTCGTTGACAGTTAGAATACGATGACGAACCCGAAAAGACCTGTGCATCAGGTGGAAGAGCTTGCGAGCCCCAAAATGGCATACATCAGCCAGATGGCAACACCATGAAAAAAAAAAAAAACGACGCGTAACGTGCCGGTCGGACAAAGAGGAAAGGCGTGGAAGGAAAGCACATTGCGCATACGACGAGGGAGAAGCTGTGATGACAACAAAGGGCGCTGGTAAATGCCCGTCGCGGCCGCTGGCTTCAGGCTGTGGACCCATATTGAGGAAACGAGCGGTGGGCCCGGCGTTTCCTGGGTCCCGTTTTCTGGCGGGGCGGTGCCGCGGGTGCCCTCCTCCGGTTGGGCGAAAGGCACCCGCCCCGAGAATCCCCCCCCCCACCCCTATTCCCCCGTCCCTAGCCGGGAGAAGGAGGGAGGGGCCCAGCAAACCGGAGAAGACGCCTGGCCGCAAAGGAGAGAGGGCGGACAAAGAGGGTGGAAAGGACGGCGTGGTAAAACCAACCGCTTGCCAAAGGGCGGATCATGTATATATATATATATATATATATATATATATATATATATATACATTTTTCATTTTAGTATGGCCGAAAAGCGGCATTTAAAAGTGTGCGCAGCGCTCTTTTTCCTCATTCGTCCACCCAATTCCAGTGTTTTGTGCACAGAGGCGTTTCTTCGATTCTGTTGCGCTGGGCTTCACATTCGACATCTCGTTTTCGATTTCGCAGAAATACATGACAGAAATAAATGGCAGGCATGGAAGATACAGGGAGCATGGAAGAAAAGGCGCTAGCAATAGTTCTGGTGCGTTGCACAACGAGAGCTGAACAAGACACACACACACACAAAAAAAAAAAAAAGATGGAGCATGAAAACAAAAGGGAGAGTTAGTGGAGCGGGCTTACTTGCTTGTATGGGCGCAAGCAAAGCACCGTCCGCAAGGCAAAAAGAACGATCTTCTCTCCTTACTTGGCGTAGGCAAAGCTGAGCGAGGCGTCGTCGGCGTCAAAAACGGTGTAGACGCGCTTCATGAAAACGTCGCCGAGAATCCACGCAGGCCCGATGGGGCCCGGTAGATCAAGGCCCATGATGCCGACGATGCACGTCGAGTCGTCGCCGATGATGTAATCCTTCCCGCGCAGCACCCACTCCTTCCCGCCGATAGTGAGTACGATCGCCGGCAGCGTCGGCACAGCGGAGCATTCGACCGAGTATTGCCCGTTGATGACCGCCTTCGCGTTCAGCATCGTCATGATGGTGGAGTGCAGCGCCTTCGGCACCGTCATCATGGACGTGCCCGAGTCCACAATCACCGTGACCGCGGCGCTGATGTTCTGGCCGCCGATGCTGGCGCCAGTCATGTCCACCGTCCAGTACGTCTTCGTGGTCAGGTCGACGCGGACCAGCTCTCCGTCCACGTGGCGTGAGTCGTAGCCGCCAAGCACGAGGTCGCCCTCGTCGCTGTCCTTCTGCGGCAGGTAAAAGGCAAACTTATTAGCAAAGCCAGGGTTCGCCTTTGCGATGGAAAACATCGGAGGTTCGACCCCGTTAACGGAGATGCTCGGCCACGCCATGCCGCAGATCCCATCCCACTTCGACAGCGCGTAGGCCAGCCCGAGGCCGGACGCGTCGGTGATGCCAGCGAAGCCCTGCGGGCCCGAGAAGTTGCCGATGGCGACCGTATCGGCGATCATGTGCCCGCTCACCGGGCCGCTGCCGTACATGATCTTGAACTCGCGGCCGTCAGGCTTGTTTGTTGAGCTCGACGACGGCTGGTAGCGCTTCTTCAGGAGACACGACAACGAGCAGTTGTGCGCCGGGATCCAGAGGTTGCTGCTGCCGGTATCGTAAATCACCTGGAACTCCTGCGCCGGGGTGCCGAGGGAAATGGCGCCGTAGAACTGCACGCCGAGGTAATCGTGAATGACTACCTCACCTTGCGGGCCCTTGAAGCGGCGAGTAGGGACAAGCGGCATACCAAGCGAGTGCGCAACAGCTGCATTCATCGCGCGCTTCAAGGAGATGTGCTTCACCTCTTGCTCGCCGACAACCGCAAGGGTTAGCAGCGCACAAGCGAAAGCTACAAGAAAACGGCGCATTGATTCTGATCGATATGAAGAAGCCAAGACAGACTTGGAAACAAACAACAACAATAATAACAACAATAATAATAATAAAGAAACACTAGGATAATAGTGGACTAGAGAGAAACAGCAAGCACAACAAACAAGTTGCAAAAAAAAAAAACGATTCACGATGCTAGAGAGTGGTATTTGAGTGAGAAAACAAGAGGAAAAAGGGATAAGGAAGAAAAAAAAAGGTAGAGCTTCCTTGTGTTTTTGTGCTCGAGTGTGGTGTACGATGCGTCGTACGTACAGAAACAAGAGCATCATTGCAAACAAGAGAAGAAGAAAGCACCTTTTTTTCTTCTTCTTTTGGCCTCTTCTCAATCACCTTCCACCGTTTGGCACAGCGGGTATTTCTCATGATTTCAGTGGCTTTCATTTTCCCATCAAGACCTCGTTAGCAGCCTCACTAGCACCCGTTGCGAAAAAAAAAAAAAAAATGCACTAATCTCAATTAGGCTATTATGCGAGTGAGAGCATGCTGTTGGCAGGAATGTCACTCTGGGCAAGAAGAACCCAGTACGGACACGCATCGTCTTTTGATAGCAGCGCCTGCCTGGCGCCACGGAGGCCCTTTGTCAAGTACTTCTCCCTCACGTCCTTGGCTGTGCATGCCGCCAGCGTCACCTTCGCGTTGCCCTTGTGCCTCACCAATACATCCACCACCGGCACCAATGCAAGTGCCGGCCGTCGCGGTGTTGCGGCTGCTTCCTGCAGTGCTGCGCCTGTAGCGACAGGCTTGTAAAACGAAGACGTGCAAACGTAGCGCAAGGCCGCCAGGAAGAGAGGCTGCGGCGCGCTCACGTAATTGTGGGAGAGACGCTCCCACAAGGCAGATGCAGCACTGGTCTCACTTGTGCGCGACGGTGCGGCGCCGCATACGTTGATCTGCATTGCGTACCAGTCGTTGGGCTTCATGTAGTACCGCAGCGAGAGATAATATGCCAGGTACGCCTCGTCCAGCCGCACCGTGTCGCTGCGGAGCAAATCCAGCATCTCTGCCGGCGGCGGCACAAGGCCGTTCACATCGGCATCCAACGCCCCTTGACCTGTGAGCATAGCAGCATCCGCCACTACGAGAAGCGGCGCTCCGGCAACAGTCTTTCGAGTCACCGTCAGAGCAACCTCATCCGTGGCGGCGCCGTTACCACATCGTGCGAAGCTCACGTGATTCGAAATTCCAATTCCAAACGGAGAGAGCAACGCACGTAGTGGTGCAGCGCTTACCTGCTGCACTAACCGCACACTCATTTATTGTGACACAGATGTGCGTTCTCGCTCCCTGTATCCTCTTCCGAGAAGTTAGGCGCATACGACTTGTGGAGTCGACAGAAAAGGAGTTGGGATGGAAGAAGAAAAGAAGACGAGAGCTTGATCGACAAAGAAATCTGTGTGTTACCTTGGAGTGAACACCCTAACCAACGTAGACCTCACGGCATCAAGTGCAGCATGTGAAGGAAGAGGTGCGCTTCTCAACATCTCACATACATACACACACACACACATACAAAAAGAAAAAAAAAAAAAGAAACACCCCCAGCACACAGCGGACGCAAGATACGTGGAATGAGCGAAAAACGCGCTCGCGCGTGCCTATCAAGCGTGAATCCACCTACCCACTAACAATAGCCGTTTTTCTTTCGTCTTCTTTGGGAGGTGCACGGGAAACGGAAACGAAACAAAACCAAATTTCACAGAAAGGGGAAAATAATTACGAAAAAAAAAAAAAAGAGCCGACGAATATGAACCCTGGATTAGGGGTTACACAAAGCTCTTTTTTTCTTTTCTTGAACCCATTTATGTCGCTTTCAAGATGTCAATGGTCATAGCAAAGGAGAAGTCCTTAGCAACAAATACAGATCACACATGTGTTTCTCTATGGGTGCCAGTGAAAGGTCAATAAACACTCAGTTTTTAAAACAAGATGAGGGCAGCGATTGGGGAGAAAGCGAGAGGAGAGTGGCTTTTAAGCCTCGATGTATGCCTCCAAAGCGACTGCGATGTAAGAAAAGATGCAATGCTAGAAAAAAAAGTGATAGCAGAGACCCGACAACAATGCGACAGCGGCAAAGAACACGAAAAACAGATTCGTTTCCGGCCGCGGCGGAACGGTGAGGCAATCCGAGCCGGCGTAGCGCTCGATGCGGATCGTCGTTGTCCCTGCCGCGCTCACCACGTCAGAAACCTCCTCGCCGTCGAACTGGCAGCTGTGGCACGCCGTCTCAATCGCGACCTGACTGCCCTGTCCGAGCTTTGTGCCGTAGCACCAGCCTAGTCGAACGAGGGCCAGGTGCCAGATGCCGTAGAAGCACACCACCTCCACCTTACCGTCGCACACGGACGGCGTGGCGTAGCGGTCGTGTGCAGCGCCATTCCACGCTACAGCCCCGCCAGCGTAGGAAAGCATGTTGCACACCGCTACCGCCTTGGCGCTCCGCGGCACCGCCACGCACTGGCCATCGACAGTGAGCGCAATCGTGGCGCCGATCTTCTTTTCGGTGAACAGCGCCATCGCCGCAAAGGCGGCATACCACAGCTTCACCACGGGCCGCGTCATGAAGAGGTGGGGGTGCCGCTTGCGGAAACGGTTCAGCCGGTTCGCGACCGCCGCGTCGAAGCCGATCGAGAAGTAGTTGTTCAGCACGTAGGCGTGCTCCACACGCTGCGTCTGTCCCTGCCTCGTCGTCGACACCCGCAGCGACCACCGATCCACGTTGATTACCCTCGCCACTTCGTAGGAGCGAAAGAGGCGCTGAAAACGGACGCCGCCGAGCACGACCCACCGCGCAAACCCGCTGCCAAAGCCGAGGGTGAAGCTGAGGTCGTTGCCGGTGCCGAGCGGAAACGGCGCGACGATGCCGCGGTCGCGTGCGAGGAGATGCTTCGTCTGCAGTTTCTTCACCTTGTCCATCACGAACGAGATGGTGCCGTCGCCGCCGGCGACAACGATGAACTTTGGGCAGTCTTTACGCAGAAAGAGCTCCAGCTCGGTGTTGTCGAGCTCCGCGTCGCCGCTGCTGAAGAGCACCCACACATGCTCCTCCCCCAGCCGCTCGCGAAGTCTGCGAAGAACGTACTCAGCGGCGTTTCTCCCCCCGCTACGAAGGTTCACAAGGGCGACATACTGCTGCATCACAACAGGCTTCGCTTCTTCTTCAATCACGCGAGCACCCCTTCAGAGGTAGTTACAACAAGATCAGCAGCAAAATTGGGAAGTCAGAGCAAACGGCGACGACAACAGGAGGGAGGGAAAAGACGAGTCTAGCAAGCGTGCGCACACCTGGGCTTGGCGGAGGTGCTGAACAGCAAAGGAAGAGGGAGAGTGAAAACATGAAAGGAGAAAGGGTTTTAAAAAAAGGCGGGCAAAAGTAACTTCGCATGGCAAACAGTTGAGAGGAAAAGCTGATCTACGATGGCTTTCATTCACAGCACACATCCGCCAAGAAAGCTCTGCGTGCTGATACGGCAGTAGAGTGTGTCTTGCACTCCTTACAGATACGATAATGGTTGCCTTATCTGCGCTCTTGATAGTCCCTGCTATCCCTTATGGGTTGATTTATTTGTGCTCCCTTCCAATCACGACGTTATTCGCTTTGGTTTTGAATAACGTCTATTATTTGTTGGGCTACACAACAGCAAAGAGAAGCGTTGGTGAGTAATGCAAAGAGTTAGGCAATGACCGCTTAGTTTCCCTGCGTATCGCAAACTAGTTGGGGAGCAAAGAAAAAGTAACGAAAAAGGAAAAATCAGAAAGGAAAAAAAAAAAAAAGGGACAGAGAGGAACGAAAGACAGCAGCAAGAACAGCGACTTCTTTTCCCTTCCTCTTCCGCCTCTTTTTCTTCTACTTTTCAACGCACCAGTATTCGCCGCCTCTGCAGATGACTCACATCCCAAAAAGTACAAAGAAGCCCAACATGAAACCAGCAAAGCCGAACAAGTACATGGCCGGCACGGCGTAGCACTCGTACCCAACGTACGGCGCAATGCCCAGCGCGTGCAGCCGCTGACGAAACAGTGCGGGGTAGGTGAAGCAGAGCGTGCTGCTACAGAAGGCTCCCATGAGCGCGACAATAAAGAGAAAGCCTGGCGCCATTAACGCGAGGCACAAGCAGAGGAAGGACAGCAGCACACTCACGACGATGTTGCTGTGTTGCGGGATCTCGAGCGAATCGTGTGTATGGCTGAAGCCGTAGACCATCTGGAAGATGGCGTCGCGGCACGGGATGAGGATCAGTACGTACGCGATGTTGACCGTGATGGAGTAGAGCGTTTCCCCGACGGCGAAGAGATGATCGCGCAGCGGGTTGTAGTTGGTGAGGATGTTGCCGTGCACGTACGGCGTGTGGGACGCGTAGCCAAAGAAGCCGACGAGGCCGTAGACGAGGCTGGTCACCAGCACACTCGCTGTGGCCACCTTCGCCATGCTAAACCGCGACGGCGAGTCCAGGCCGGTGTACACCTGAAACACGAGAGACTGGCAGTCGAAGGAGAACATCACCACCGGCAGCGCGAGGAGGGAGTGGTAGGAGAAGCGAAAGTACTTTATGTCTTCGTCGTGCCCGCGCTCTGAAGGGATGGGGCTCAGTGGGACGAAGTAGCGGTACACGATGATGCCGGAGATGATGAAAGTGGCAGCGATCGCGAGAAACGAGGTGGCGTGCAGGTGCGACACCTTCGGGAAGCACGACAGGGGCAGCATCACTAGCGTCCACGATGCAATCATGACGTGCGACGCCGACGAGAACCACGGCACATAGTTTTGAATGACGGGCAGCATTGGGGTGAAAATCTCACCAATGACGACGATGTAGCCGACGGCAGTGCCGATGTTGTAGACGATGAGCATCCACCGAATAATCTCTTTAAAGACGCGACCGAGCAGCTCGTCGGATATCTCCTCGTAGCTCTTCGCGCCAAGTTTGATAATGCACAAAATGAGAAAGTCAATCGAGACGACCGTGAAGACGCCGACGGCAATGAGCGCGAGTGCCACCAGCGCGACGCCGTCCGACTCGAAGGTAGCGGGGATGGCGAGGACGCCGGCCCCGATTGTGGTGACCGACATGCTCAGCGCCGCACCGAAGAGAGACACGTGCGACATGATTACTTCTTATTAATCGCGACAGCAGCAACAACAAAAAGAAGTACGTCAGAGGCGACAGCAGAAAAAAAAGTCGATAGGTGACGCACTGCGTCTCTCGGATTGAGGTAGGCCGTGCTGGATTCTGCGGCAACCGACAGCTTCGTTGGCAGTTTGTTATTACTGCTTTCTCTTGCTATCAATGCAGTACAGGCACGAGAGGAAGGAGAAAAAGGGGCGCAAGAGACAATAAAGCGGAGGAGAACTTCTGGTGACAAGACAAGGAAAAGATTTTTTTTTTTTGCACCTGCGCATCTATTGAGTCATTTCTGACTTAAAATGAAAAAACCACAGAAACAACAGCAAACATATACGCAAACAAAAAAAAAAAAGTGGTTTGGAGGCTCAGCACGTAGCATCATCCGAAATTCGTTACATACAGAAACTAACTAAAATGAGCATTTTTTTAAAAATAATCTTGTATTGTTTGTTTCAGCTGTTGGTTGACGCACTTGAGAACAGTGCATAAGTGCAAAAAAAAAAAGAAAGGAAAAACGGTACGCGAATCGAGTCTAGAATTATGTTGGCAAGTAGTGGTGAGACATGGGTCGATAAGTAAATTGGCGAGATCTCTTGCTCTTTCTTTCCCTCTCCCTCGCTCATGCACAGCCACAATAACACCTCCCCCATGACCTTCGCTGCTGAAGAAAGAGATGCTCTTTATCTTCACCCATCAAGATAAGATCTACTAATAATGATAAACAGCAAAAGCCAAAACGCTTTTTATCTGTTTCCAACAAACCAAAAAAAAAAAAAAAGATAACACACACACACACACACACACATGCACACTCAAACCGCTGCACTTCGTCAAAAAGTGCTACTCTGCACTCACTTAACGTGCCTCCCTCTTGGCAAGCACACAGCATCAAGCCCACCAGGTCTACTGTCATCTCAGTTGCAAAAAAGGTCTCATTTCCTTTAGATTGTTTTAATAATAACAGCATTAATAAAAGTGCTTAAACGTTTAGAGAAAAGAAAAACTACCGTTAGTATAGCTTCGCAATTCCGCCACGTTGCAGAGACGCGGGATGAACCTTACCTTCACCGCGTTCCCCCACAGCGAGCCCAAGCGGTTTAATGAAGTTGTTGCCACAACAACCACTTCCCATCTTTTTTTACTTCCTTTTTACTTAACATTTGAAACAACAACAAAAAAAAGTACAACAACACGAATTAGGAACGGTTTATCATACGAAAATATGAAAGCCGTTGTGCAATTAGAGTAAGGAGAAGAAAAAAAAAGAACCAAAACACATCAGTATGAACGACAACAGCAACAAAAAGAAGAAACAGCAGCAGCACTTACAACAACAATAAGGACCCTGGCTCTATCAAATGAGAATGGCAATGTACGTTCCTGCGATGCCGCCGACAATGCCAAAGAAAAGCATGAAAAGCGCAAGTGCAAACTCGAGCGGTTTGCAGCGGTCGAGGCCTCTGGCGTGCAACATGATACGAAAAGCCGCAGGATAAGTGAAGCACAGCGTGCTGCTGCACAAACCGCCAAGCAGAGCAATGATAAACACAATTCCCCGCGCACGTAGGGCGAGCACGACACTGAGAACCGACAGCAGGACACTCACGAGAAGGTTCTGTTGTGGACTGATAGCTTCGTGTTTGAGCTCGTGGGTGTTGGTGTTGAAGCCGAAGAGTAAGATGAACACGGCATCGCGGCTCGGAAAGAGCACCAGTACGTACGCGGTAATTACGGTCAGGGAGTAGATCGCCTCGCCGACGGCGAAGAGGTGATCCTTCAACGGGTCGTAGTTGGTGAGGATGTTGCCGGTGATGTTCGGCGCGTTCGTCAGGTACCCAAAGAGGCCCACAGCGGCGTAGACGAAGCTGGTGATGCTGATGCTAACAATGGCCACTTTTCGCATGTTCTGGCGCGTGACGGTGCCTAAGTTAGTGTAGATTTGAAACACGAGAGACTGGCAGTCGAAGGAGAACATCAGCACGGGCAGCGCCAGGAGAGCCTTTTCACCGGTGGAGAAGTACTTTATTTTTGGGTGCTTCGGCTTCCCATCCACTGGCACAAAGTAGCGCAAGACGATGATGGCGGAAATGAGGAACGTCGCAGAGATGGCGACGAAGGAGATGTAGTTCATCTTCGTGATGTGCGGGATGCACGAGAGGGGCAACATGACGCAGGCCCACGCGCACAACATCACATGAGTGCTATTGGTCAAGAATGGGATGTAGGGCTGGATAATCGGCAGCAGCGGCGTGAAGATCTCGCCCATCACAACGATGTAGCCGGCGGCGATGCCGATGGTGTAAATGATAAGAATCCACCGCACAGCCTCCTCGCAATAGCGGCCCAGCAGCTCACGTGAGATGTCCTCGTACGACTTCAGATGCAAGGAGTCCACGCAGCGGATAAGGTAGTCGATCGAGAGGACCGTCATTGCACCAACCAGGAGAAAAACGAGAACGACAAGAACAATACCACCGTCCTGGAAGGCAGACGGGAGCGCAAGGACGCCGGCGCCGATGGTAGTGACGGAGAGGCTGAGCGCCGCGCCGACAACGCCGCGGCCAGAGAAATGATCGAAGAAACCCATTTTTTGTGTGAATTGCTTTACTTGAAAAGCCGAGGAAGTCCCGAGTACGCAGAAAAAGGCATAAATAAGGAATGAAAGAAGAAGAAGAAAAAAAAAAAGACGATAGTAAAAAAGAGTGAATAAAAGTCGCGAGGACAGGTGTCCCAGTTACCTGTGAGTGAGCGGGCAAAAACGGCTTTCGCGCATGCACACGTGCACACACGTATTCCCTGAAAAGAACACTCTCCGGTGACAGTATTATGTACGTCTACAAAAGCCAAAAGGGAGGAAAAAAAAAACTTTTTTTTTTGACTGTATTTGTATGTATCGACATCTCACTGTTGGGCTAGTTTACATTTGACTGGCGCTCCTGGGCGAGGTAGGCTGCCACATCGGGAGCCGTGTCAGGGTGCGAGTCGGCGCGGTAGCCTTCGTACTTTGCAAAAAGGTCGGCACCGCCCTCCACTAATACTCTCGCCAGGTCCACGTCGTCAATGGACATGAAGAGCGGCGGCCGTCCGTCGCTCGCTCGCGGATCGTTTGGGTCTGCGCCGAGAGCGAGAAGGACGCGCACCGACTCCTTCAGCTGCTTGCAGCACGCATACTGCAGTGGCGTCATGCCGTCCTTCAGCTTACGAAAGAGGTCCACGTCGCCACATTTGACAAGCCGCTCCATCGTGGCACCGTCCTGCGCGTCAATCGCCTCCTCCATCTCCTGCTTCGCCAGAGTCACTGGGGACTGCTCGATCTCCTTGTTGCGCTCCGCTGCACGGTAGAAGAGCACGCCGGATATTCTATCCGCCTCCTCCAAGTCGCTCTCGCTGTCGCTCTCCCGGCCCGCCTCCCGTCGCCGTTGGTGCTTCGTGGCCGCCGCGGAGAAGAGCGGCTCGTCCGCCGGCATCATCCGCGACCACTTCGAGCCGTGCGTCAGTGTCGGCCGAGCTACAATGGCACTGTGCATGAAGAGCGGTGGGAAAGGCAGTCCCACCGGCGCGTTCAGGTCAAATGGTGCCGACACGCCGAAGAAACAGCGGAACACCTCGCGACGGGGATACTTGTCGGGATCGGGCTGTAGGTGGTAGAGCGTGCGCGCGACTTCGCGGAAGTAGGAGGCGCCGACGAGGTCGCAGTTCGTGATGAAGACCCAATCGCCATTATTGAGGCCGACGTCGATGTAGTCCATGATGTTCTGCGCGCTCTGCAGCAGCGAGACGTCGAAGCTCCACACGGCCGACTTGCACTGCTTGGCTAAGTAGCACACAGACTGAAACGGGTCTCCGTCTTTTTGCACGAAGATGATGGGTGTGCGGCAGTCCGAGTTCTTGACCGCTCTCTCCACGTATTCCTCCGGTACAAAATCCGCTGACAGGTCTGTGATGGCACGCAACGCCATGGCGAAAGGGCAGGAAAGCAGCAGGCAGTAATAACAGCTAGGACTAAAAGACCAAAGAACAACCACACACACACACACACACAGAGACGGAGAGAACAGAAAGAACCGTGCTTGAAGGTGAATGTAACAAAGGAGTTTCTTTATCAGCTATGTACTTGCTTTTGTGAAAAATGTACTACGAGAGGCTTCGTGAAACACTGAGTGCCACAAGGACAAATAAACTGAAAAAGAGGAAAAAAGAAAAAAAAAAACAATAATGGAAGTGGCAGACACATAGGTGAAAAGAAAAAAAAAAAAGCTTCCTGCTTTTCCTTGGCACTTTTCTTTTTTGTGCTCCGTTTGCGACGCCATTTCACGAAGCAGCCATGCAGGTCCCTGTTAAAACAAGCAACAACAACACAGCAGAGTTTTAAGTTGCGCTACGTCCATTAACTGCTTGAGGAGCAAAGGAAGAAAAAGAGAAAAAAAAAAAAAGAGCCTGAGTGCGTATGTTGTAAGCTGCTCTTTCGCATAGAAGACGCAGTTGACAATGTTCACGTTTGATCCGCTTGCCTCGATTACAAAGCACACAATAGAAAGGCAACGGCTTTTTCTCGCTCTTTCTGCTTGTGTGATCAATGAATATATATATATATATATATATATATATATGTACCTATATATATATATCAAAACGGTATTATTCGTTACAGTGCGCAGCAAACGTAACTCCAAGCGTCACAGTCCCTGGTTTGCGCGTAAGAAAAAAAAAAAGTAAAAGATGAACTTTGTATTCGCTGTGCTCGACAAGAACAAAAGCAATTAATATCCAGCCTTATCAACCAAGACAGACATTGTGGAAAAAGAGCAAAAAGGCGTCAGCAAAGAGAGGTATTCTAGAGGTGGCCAAGCTCAATCACCTTCATGCGGCGCAACTCCGACACATTGCGGGCGCCACAGGTGAACATGGACACTAAAAACTCATGCCGCATGCGCTGGATTACTTTGCGCACGGCTTCTGGATTCTCGAGCGCGGCCGCAAGAAACGGCATCGCTGCCGTGGCGTACTCGGCCCCCATCATGAGCGTCTTCGCCACGTCCATACCATTGCGGATGCCGCCACCGGCGATGAGGTGGAAGTCATCGTGAACGGTCAGCCGCGCGCTCTCCTTCAGACAGACATCCGTCGGCACGCCGATGTCTCGGAAGATATAACCAATGTTCTCCGCCTCCACCTCGTAGGACTGGCGGCGGCCCTCGATCCAAGCCCAGGAGGTGCCCCCGCAGCCGGAGACGTCAACGTACTTGACGCCGCAGGCTTTGATGGCGACCATCGTGTCGTAGTCGATGCCGTGGCCGACACCTTTCACAATTACAGGCACTTTAATGTGCGGCATGAGGTCGTGCAGTTTCTCGATAAGGCCCTCGAAGTTTGTATCGCCCTCCGGCTGGCATACCTCCTGGGTGTGGTTGAGGTGAATGCACAGCCCATCTGCCTTGACGGAGTCGACGATGTTGTTCACCTCCTTCGGACCGAAGCCGTAGTTCAGCTGCACCAGCCCGATGTTCGCGAGCATCGGCACGGAGGGGCACAACTCTTTCACATCGAAGGTGTGCGCAGCGGACTTGTAGCGATTCACGATGCGCATGCTGCCGAGGCCGAAGGGAATGCGCTCCGCTTCGCACGCTTTTGCGAGGTTTTCGTTGATGATGCGACCGTGCTCCTCACCACCGGTCATAGAGGAGATGAAGAAAGGGAAGGAGATACGCTTGCCAAGGAACTCGCAGGAGGTGTCGATCTTGCGCAGGTCTAATTGCGGCAGCGCCTTGTAAGGCAGCGCGTACTTGTTCCATATCGACGTCAGCCCCTTGTGCGGCTCCACGTTCTTATTAAGGCAGATGTCGATGTGCGCCTTCTTGCGCTTCCGCACCGCGGCCTCGCGATCCATCACGGAGTTAGGAGACGACATGAGAACAGTCGATGGGAGGAAAGCAAATCTAGATGCGCCCAAGGTGTCTACGGAATTGGGGAGATATGACGTGTCAATTGTAAAGATGTGGCGTTAGACGAAGTGCTACATTACACGATGTGGCATTGGTAGGTGCGACACGTAGTCAAAGAAGCGAAACGAAAAGACGAAATGACCGCAAGTAAACACAACGATCGGGAAACAAAAGGAAAACAACGGCATTAACAAAAACAAAAACAAAAACAAAAACAAAAAAAAAAAAAGCGAAGAGGGAACACATTTACAACGCTGATTTTTGAACATCGAAAGAAAAAAGACGTTGATATGCACTTGAAGTAGAGCTGTTTTTTGGTTGCTTTCCAACGAGACGCCCTCCTTGGATGTCGCTCTTTTATAACATCTGCTCAATTCAACATGCGCTTTTTTTGAATACACACACTTTGAAACAGAAGAATAACAGCAACAACAACAAAAACGGTGAAGGCGCAACCCGCGCGCACACTTATCCAAGAGTGGCATCTTTGCGAGTGCTGAGGTACTGCAGGTAGTCGTCCACCGCCTTCAGTGCCGATGCGGCGTCGAGAGAAGGGAAGCGTGCGTTCGGATTGGGCCCGGTGTGCTTTGTCCGCTGCCCCTCAGCCCTAAACGAGAAGTTAGCTGGGAGGTCGATCTTCAGCGTTTTGAACAGGTCCGTCAGATGCGTCTCTGCTTCCTCTGCGGAGCCGTCCAGCCAAAACGCATGAGACCGTGCCGCGTCGCTCTCCGCCACGGCGGTGAAACCGAGGCTAGCCATGAGAAAGCGCATTGTTAGCGAGCCCTTCATAGCGACGAGGATCTCTCTCAGCCACGTGATGCGCAGCTTCTGCAGGTAGATCCGCACCAGGTAGCTCATGTACACCGGGAAGTCGCTGAGAAGACGGCAAATGGTCGAAGTGTCGCCGTTAACGCACGCGTTGCAGAGCGCCAGTGTGCGATTCATCGTGTTTTTGTCGACATCCATGCCATGCGGCGTCGCACCGGTCAACTGCGCGTTGGTGAAGGTGATCAGCTCCGTCGAGAGCGAATCGTACTGCTCGCTCAGCGTCAAGTACACGACACGGTAGAGAAAGAAGTCTCGCGCATGGCATCTCTCGAGGTTCAGCGCAGGCGACTCGTACAGATGCTTCAGAGCTGCTTGGCACTGGTTGAACTCTCCAATGTCGCCCATCTCCAGGCACAGCTGCGCGTGTTGCTCATAAACCTTCACCGTGAAACCCGTGACGATGTTCTGCACACGCAGGTCCTGCCGCATCCCCTTAAGCTGATCGCTGAGGTACTTCTGTCCGGCCTTCACGCCCTCTGCTGCTTCCATTGCCTTGGCGCGACGCACAATGTAGAGGAAGGCGCTTCGCAGCACCGGCAGCGGTCGGATGTCGTCGACGAGAGGCTCGTACCGCGTGTATGCGCGCTCCATCGCGGTGGAGCGGCCCACAAACGCGGGCGGCGACGCCTTTTCCACCTCGAACGTGCCGGCCAGCTGCATAAAGAAGGAGCGGTCTGTCGACGGACTCAGTCCGCTGGGCGCCGTCACCGCCGCTGCCGCCGCGCAGGTCCTCTTTGCAGGTGGCTCACAAGAGCTGAAGGCTGCACTGCGCTTGAGCGTCGAGTACTGCGGAGGGGGCGGCGACGACGACGACGACGCTATATTGCTTATCGATGAAGCGAGCCGTGGCGCCTCTGCCGGCGGATGCGTAGGCGGAAGCTGTTGTTCCTGTGGCTGCGGTCGCTGCGCCAGCTGGCGCAGCTGTTGTTGGGACCGTGGCACCACCTTGGCAAAGAGGGTCTTTGCGATGTTCAGCATTTCTACAAAAGTCACCTGCTCGTAGGTACGCTGCCCTCGTGCCACCTCGCGGTCATACAAGTCAAAGCCGTGGTGCACGAAAGGCTGCAGCTCCGCCGGGGCACGCCGCAGCGTCTCCTCCAAAAGCGTAGCCCGGGTCGCACTGCTCGGCGGCGAAGACGCAGCAACAGCAGCAACGGCGGTGGCGCTGTCAGAAGCGGGCCACCACGCAGGTGCGTCGTCTGTGGCATCGGGGGGCATTATGGTGCCTTGCTTAGCCCACTTCACAGCCGTTACGCCGCCGGGTGCGCTGGCAGCATCCTCCACAGTGCGCAGCGCCCACTTCTCGTAGCGCTCCCGCTTTGCCGCGTCCGTCTGCGCTCTCGCCATGAAGGAGACGCGTGTCAACCAGTCGCAAAGCGGCTTTGTGACGATCACCCCGTGTGCCTGAAGAAAGCTGACAGTCAACACGTCGTGGTGACTCATGTGTCTGTCTCGGATTAAACGGTACTGTCACTATAGGCTTGGACGTATGCGTTTATGTACTGGTAGCACCGGTGCTGCAACCATGCGAATGCACAACTATCCTCTTTCTTTGTTTGCTTTTTAGTACGAAGGCATGAAAAGAAAAGGGAAACGCAGACTGCCAGTAAACGTGTTCACAAGCACGGCCTCTGTGCACGTGGTGTACAAAGCACTTACAAATCCAAATATGCAGCTGATCAAGGGAAAGAGGGAGAGGGAAAGAGATGAATAGAGGCAACAAAGAAGATCCGTTGTCTAAAAAAGCAGTTAACCGTTTTGAACATCGAAAAAAAAAAAAACGAACAGCCACAAAGGGGTCGGTGGAGATTCTCTTACTGCTGTTGCCTTGCACTTCTGCAAGCGGAAAACAGAGTGCCACGTTGGCTTCTGTTACGTCATTAGAACAAAAGCGTGGCTGAGCAACTTCTTTTTTTTCTCTCTTCTTTTTTCTCTGTGACTTAGATAAATTCGCTTATTAACAGGGAAAAAAAGTGAAACGTAGCACTTGGCATGGGGGAAAAGAAGTTAACTACAAGCTTCAAAACTTCACGACCCGCCTCACCGAGCTCAGCCCTCCTACACGTCTGAGTTACTCATTTGCCGTCCGCAGCATGATTTGGAGGACATCCTCGTCTTCTAACTGGTGCGCGATCCCCACGCGCTGCGGTTGGTATTTCGCACTGGTGCCCCACACAAGCGCGTACTTGAACCGCGATGCAATGTCCTTGTGAATGCGCTTGCATATGTGTTCGACGGTCGAATCGCGCTTCACCACAAAGGGCTTACCAAAGTCGGGGTGCTGGCCGTGCTTCTTGGTGTAGATGCGTATGATGTTGAGGTGCTCCCACACCTCATCGATGACCTCGTCCACATTCAGGTCCCACTGCAGAGACAGCACCACCGAGTGCGGTAGATGGCTCAGGCGGTCCATCTCCTCCATCGTGATCATGTCGATCTTGTTGTAGACATAGAGGCACGGCATGTACTTGCGGTTGCCCTCGATCACGTCGATGAGCTGATCCACAGTGATATCTTCCCGCAGCGCCACATCCGCGTTGAAAATGCCATAGTCCTTCAGCACCTCCTTCACCATTTGCTCCGACACCCCACGTGTCTGCGGCACGGTAGAGCTGTAGCTCACTACGTTCATGCTACATGACGCCTTCTTTTTGAAGGTGACGTTGGGAAAGCACTGGTTAAGGCGAATACCGACGGACTCCAATTCGTTTTCGATCTTGGAGCGCTGCGCCTCTGCCTTAGGAGCGTCCAGCATCAGGATAATCATGTCCGCCGTGCGCGCCGTAGCAATCACCTGGCGACCTCGGCCCTTTCCCTCCGCGGCACCTTCGATGATACCAGGCAAGTCGAGAATCTGGATCTCCGTTCCCTTGTGCATCAGCTTGCCAGGGATGCAGGTAAGGGTGGTGAATTCGTAGCCAGCCGCCTCACTCTCCGTCTGCGTCACACGCGACAGGAAGGATGACTTGCCGACGGAGGGGAAGCCGACGAGGGCACAGCGAACGTCACCGCTCTTGCGGACATCGAAGCCCTCCCCGCCCTTCGCTCCCGCCGCGCGGGCCGCATTTTCGAGCATTTCGGTCTTGATGCGGGCCAGCTGGCCCTTGAGGCGGCCGATGTGGTACTCGGTCTTCTTGTTCTTCTGCGTCCGCGCAATCTCCTCCTCAATCGCCTTTCGGCGTTCCAGCAGCCCCATTATGTAGCACTATGACGGGCAACGGGGGGAAAAAAAAAGAAAAAGAAAAAGAAAAGGGCAAAATTACGGTTTGTAATCGTTGTATAAAACCGATAGGCTGCTTCACAGCAAAAAGCAGAGCAACGGCGTATACGAAAAAAAAAAAAAAAGACTGTTGATAACGACCACAAGTCGTCACCGCACGTGGGAGGTAGGGTTTCTCCTACGCCGTCAGCGTTAGTTCGAGCTCAAACAAAGAGCGCTGGCGACGTTTAAAAAAAAAAAAAAGGAGAGGAAAGTGCAGGAGAGAGGAAAGGCGTCACGAAATAGGAGTACGGAGAGAAGGAAGAAAAAGCACTTGCATTTAGTCGATGTAGGAACAAAGAGGGGGAGGGGAAGCAATGTCCTTTTTTCTTCTTCTCCTTTCCTTTTAATAGCGTAGTAAACCAAAACAGTGGAGAAGAGTGTCTG
Organism: Lotmaria passim; assembly: GCA_037349495.1. Lineage (NCBI taxonomy): Eukaryota > Euglenozoa > Kinetoplastea > Trypanosomatida > Trypanosomatidae > Lotmaria > Lotmaria passim. The sequence goes on from CP140193.1 coordinate 55,248, forward strand.
CATTAAGAGAGAGTTTGCGGAGCATAATGCTCTCTGGAAGTCGTATTGGCAGTGTACACTGGTGTGTCCGAAAAAAAAAAAAAAAGCGTTGCCTTCTGTGTTTCGGATCACTTTTTTTTCTCTCTAGCTGTTTTATTATTATTATTTTTTTTTTTTTTTTGCGAGGCGACTTTACAGATGGCAGTGACCAAAAACTCGCCCTCCTGAATTTCACACACACACATGTGTATATGTGCGTGCGTCTGTATATGTGTCACTTTGATCGTCCCGCCGTCGGTGGAGTTGGTGTCTGTATCGACTTTCCTTTACCGGAGTTGCCATTGCTCGTATTTGTGGAAGCAGTCCCCCAAAAACACTCCCGCGCAGTAAAAGAAAAGCGTGCCGCCTCAGCCTTCACAATGGGGTTTGACAACACTTTAGGTATCCAGTGGCGGTCAATAATGTTCTTGAGCTCCTGCGCTGTGTAGGCCAGCGCGCGCCGGCGCCGCAGCGGTGTCCACGTCATGTACGGGATCTGCTGCGATCGCTGAGCCCCTTTACGGTGCTCCTCCAGCAGCGTGAAGAGGATGGTGGAGAAGTAGTGGATGCCATCCTCGACAGACACAGTGGGCGCCTCCGATCCGCCGCTGCCCCTGCCGCTGCTGCTGCTGCTGCTGCTGGAGTCCTCCCCTCTGTCAATGTCCACGTCCTGTGCGCGGCGGCCAAAGGTGAGCCCGGAGATGCTCGCCTTCCCTTCGGACCACGGCTGCGTGCCGTGCGAGTCGCAGATGTAAAAGCTCCACGCTTCTCGGTAGCGGCTCTTCGCGTTCTTGGCGATGTCGTGCTCAACAGCAAAGATGGAGACGGTGTAGTCGCCCGACACGATGACGTAGCCATACACGGGGTAGACGCCGTCGCTGGTCCTGGTGCGCTTTCGCGTGGCACACATAGCGTGCAGCAGCTGGGTCGCCTTGAGCCCCTGGTTGTAGAAGACGATCTCGAACTCATCTGCGCTGGCCTTGCTGGGGAAGTAGTCGCGGAGGTGGAGACAGGCGTTGAGGTCGCCGATGGTGGGCCGCTCCCGCCTCTGTGGCCAGCACGGCAGCGTCAGCTGATGCATCCAGGCGGAGATGTAGAGCAGGTAGTTCACGGTGGAGACGGAAAAGCACTCGCTCAGCATCGCGGCAAAGCCCAGCGAAGACAGCAACACCGCTGACAAAGTAGAGAAGGTCTGGCAGCAGTCGCACGTCAGCGGCGGGAGAATGTCCTTCATGCGTCCCAAGCGTGCGTCGAACTGCGATTTGGAGCCCTGAATGCAGACCAGCACGTGCTGCTTGATGAAGTCGGGTCTGCCATTCCGCACACAGGATATGTCGGTGAAGGCGAGGTCCGTCAGCTTGCCTCGCAGCCGCTCTTCCCGCTCCCGCTCCCGCTGAAGCCGCCTCGACCCGCGTGCTTTGTCCTCCTGTAATGGCGAGGGCGAGGCGGAGGTCTGTGCGGTGCGCTCCGGCGGTGGTGTGTTCATAACATGCCCCACACTATCAACTCAACGTTGTTCAGTCGTGCTTTCACCTCCGGTGGGAAGTACGACGCAGCGCAACGCTCTTTGCGGTGGTGGCGAGGGGCAACGCAAAAGCAGAAAAGCACAGTAAACACGGATCCACTAACATGCAAGGTAATCGTGCAAACCAAGTGCTACAGCTACACGTTTCTGTGCTGGTGGTACACACGCATACACACACAGACACAGGCACACAGGCACAAAGAGGTTCTTCGAGGGGAAAACGTACCAACGTATACACACACACACAAAAAAAAAAAAAAATGAATGCGATGAATTCCCGCATAGGCAAAACAGCGAGCAAAACGAGAGGCATAGAGAAAGGGAAACGAAGCGAGTGAGCCACGAAAGAAAAACTGTGGTAGTACGGCTACTTTTTGTCCTCCCTGTGCGTGACAGGGTGAGAGAGAGAAAAAGAGCCCATAAAGGAGCTCCAAGTTTGAAGAGCCGTGACCATTTTGGAGAAGCGCACCCGCCGGCGACAACGCATATCTGCTGCTGGCACTCACAAAGTGGGATTCCGGTGCCTTGACCAACACCGCGTACCATTTTTCCCCATGTCTCGCATAAAAAAACAAGAGAAAAAAGTTCTTCATCGACCTCTGGCTTAATGCACGCTCGAGGGCCCCAATCACTGAATTCTCAAGTTCGCCCTTATCACCAGGCACAAGTGTACTTGCTCCTGTTTCCTTTGCTTTAGCTTGAACCTTTTACCACTTAATAAAGCACACTGAGGCTCATCCACAAAACCAGAACAACACCCCTATGAATCAGCGTTACAATATCCAACCAACAGAACTGCAGCCGAAACAGCATTTACAAAAACAAATAGAAAACCACAGAGAAAAGTGCACATACGAAGACATGCTCTACCTTTTTTTGGTATTTTAACCATCGCTATGCGTACAGCAAGCTGACAACACCCGAACATCAAAAGAATAAGTGAGAGCATCTATGGGGCGTGAGGACGCGCGAACGACAACAACAACAAAGACACAACGACTCTCACTTCTTGTTGTTGCCCAGCGCAACCTGCAGGCGGTCTGCAAACTGCTTATCCTTATCCGAAGCCCCGTCGACCAGGACCGCCTTCGGACTCTTCCAGTCAGGCTCGCCGACCACGATCACTGTGTCGGAGACCTGGATAACGCCCTCGTCCTTGTTCCACTCGATGAAGGGGTACAGCCGCAGCAGCTTCAGGTACGCGTCCACGGCGGCGATTGGGGTGTCGGCGGTCACTTCGCTGAAGTGCTTCTCGCGGTTGGTCTCGGCGTTCTTCAGCTGCGTGGTAGCGTGCTTGAAGATGGATTTGTCACGGCCAGCGTGCATTGACGGCAACTCGTTGAAGGAGTCCAGCGCCGGCGGCAGATGCGTACCCTCCTCGGCATTGGCGATTAGGAAATCCTTGATGTACGGGGTTCGCACCATCTTCATGTTTGTCTGCTCCTCGTGTTTCTGCAGCAGAACTAGAAGACTTTCTTTCGGGTTGTAGGTGAAGATGGTGCCCTCCACCTTCGTGTCGTCGGCCAGCGTCACTGTGGCGTAGTAGCCGACGGCGTCGTCTTCCTTAATGATGCTCATTATGCGAAAAGGAGAACAAAAAGAGAAACAAACACGGCAAAAAAAAAAAAAAAGCAGTGGCGGCTTTTACAATCGAAAGCAAGACACTGCAGGAGCGTGTAGGAAAAAAGATAGAATCAGGTCTATCTAGTTTTGTTTACCAACGTAGGGAAATAGAAGAAACCTAACGCGTTTGTTTATTGTAGAAAATAGGGACATCGAATAGAGAAGGGAGTAGAGGAAGGAAGGGGGAAAAAAAAAGAAAGACCTTCACCGTACGTTGCAAAAAAAAAAAAACCCTCTGCTGGTAGTATCGGAAAGAGTTTGCATTTCGAGCTGGGTACCAGTGCTTTCAAAGCGCAAAGACACGCACAATCTGAGAGAACGAAGATCATTTCCACGCCGTCACGAGACATGGGAGCTTGAACACAAAGCACACAGGAGCTTCAATAACTCCCGGCACCTTCAACGACGTACATTCTGACCTGCAAAACCGGAGGCAGCTCTTTCTTCACCATCCACCTTCGCTATCCTCGAGCACTGCGACACTCTTCATCAGGCACCTTAAGTTGCTTTTTTTTTTTTTCTGTGAACCAGGAGAAGAGAAAAGGGGAAGAAAAAAAAACACGTCAACTGTTTCCGCTCCCTTTCTCCTTGCATCGGCTTCAAAGGATCCACACACACGCGAACGCACAATGCGTAGGTGTTTTCTTACTCGTGCTCTTATGCACTCGTTCTTGAGTCGTGCGTCTTGAGCACCAGCGCACAAAATAAGCAAACACAAGCAGACATGCATGTTACACAACGTATTGGTAGACAAGTCCTTTCTTTGCGTAGATAAAGACATTTTTGGACTTTGCATAGTTGATAAGTTCGCGACCAGGCGTCGTGTTGGTGCCAAGAAACAGGTGCGTTGGAACGGACAAAACGTCTCTGAAGCCCTCTCTCAGCTGGCGGTGGCGTTCGCTGTCGCTCTCTGCATTGGCAAAGATCTTCAAAAACTGATACGTCCCTGCCAGGCCGTTCACGCTAGCGGGTGTGAGAGAGTGCTGAAATGACAGCAACGCTGACGCCGTCGGCGCCTTCATTAGCCCATCGAGAAATATGACCGGTGGAACTTTGTCAGCATTTTTTGTATTGAAGTCGTTCCGCATTTCATAATCTTGTGTCGTCTTGAAGACAAGCTTGAAGTCGGAGGGCTCAAGGCACTGATCCATCGTGAACGGCGACCCTGCGCTCCAGCAAATGGCCTTCAGTACACCATAGGCGCCGTTGGAACGTGCCTTGCGTGGCATCAGCTGGTACTGGTTTTCCGGCCTGTGCAGTTGCGTCAGCTCCGTCCACGAGTCCACCAACAGCGGCTGGCCCACGGGGTGCTGCGGCGGGATACGTCCGCCAAACTGCTGCATGACGGCCTGCTGGGCTGGCGTGATCACTTCGAATGCAAGCGACTTGGCCTCGTACGCGTCGAACACGCGGGTGTGCAGCTTCTGCTGTGTCACGTTGCCGGAGACGTCGCGCAGACGGACCACCAAAGTCTGCAGCGTTGTATTCAGCAGTGACATGGCCTTCCTTACAGCGGCCTCTATGCAATCAACTTGACTACAGCGAAATAAGATTAAAGGCACAAGCAGAGCAATGAGCTGTGAAAGAGAGAAAAAAAAAAGAAGAAGAACAGGAGCTTGAGAGGTAAATTAAAAACAAAAAACAAGAACACCTATCACACTCATAAATACTCACGCATAGCAAGAGTCACTACGAGCGCGGAGAGAAAGAGTAAGGAGGAAAAAAAAAAAAAGGCAGGGAGAAAAAACGTGATGACAGGAGGAGAAAAGGTAAAGAGACAAGAGAGCTGATTGGAGGTGCCTCACGTTTCTACTCCGTTTTGAAGGTAACACAGCACGAGAGAGAGAAAGAGGAATACCACGGTGTACGCAGCTCAAGAAGCACAACTACGTACACGCACAAAAAAAAAAAAAAAGAGAGACACTAGAACCGTATGTCTCTCTGTTTCTTTGTGTTTCATCTAACAGTTGAGGTACTTGAACTCGACAACAACACTCAACCGCAACAAACACGGCAGCGCTGCGTTGGTTTCTTCTCCTGAGGGACGTTATAAACACACTTTCTTCTTTCCTTCTTTTGCAGAGGCAGATCAAAAAGAAGAACAATGATAGTAAAACAACACAGAAAAACGACGTCCGGCAACATCGGAAAGAGAAATGCTGCAAACCAAACAAAGAAGAACTCGCGTGTTGTGTCGACAAAAAACCGTAAAAAAAAAAAACCAACAATAAGGGAGAACAAAAGCCAACTGCTTCCTTTCGGCACAGTAGATTAATACACAGAGAAAAAGCTGTGATTGCAATCTCTCTGTCAAACCATAGCTGTAGAAAACGCAGAAGTGCTTGCAGCTGATAAGGAAGCGTTCAAGAAACGAAAGCGGCTACAGGGAAGTGTACTCTTGTCCAATGGTGCTCACAGTCGAAGTAGCTGTGCTCCCTCGGAAGTAGTGATGGCCATCCAGTCCTCGTTTTGCGGCCGACGCCATGCCACGCTATTAATAGGGACCTCGCAATCGCACAGCATGAGAGACAGTCCCCGCTCCGCGCTCGCCTCCCAGACACACACAAGGCCGTCCTCACCAACCGTGCATATGTTCTGAGCGTTTTGCGGCGACCACGCCATGCTGTTAACCGGAAGCTGATGTAGCTGCGAGAGCTGCGAGGCTGGGACGGTGGGGTAGCGCATGTCGATCACCACTGCCTCCGCGCTGTCGATGCCAAAGGTGGAGATGAAGTAGGGATCCAGCTGATTCCACGCCACGCGGAGCAACGGCGACAACCCCTGTGTCTCATACAAGATGGTGCAGTGGTCCATGTTGCGCAGATCGAAGAAGCGGACGGAGCCGTCGGCACCACAGCTAGCGAAGGTGTGAGCGGAAGCAAAGGCGATGTCGTACACGTCCTTGTCATGGGCCACCAGTTTTGTTTTCTGTGCACCCGTCTCGACATCCCACAGGGTGACGGTGGAGTCGATGCTGCAGCATGCGACAGTGTTCATATCCTCGCTGTTCCAGTCACACGATGTGACAGGAGAGCAGAAGTCGTTTGGCTTGGCGCTGTCAAAGACGCGCTTCATCGTCGCCTTCGAGTCCACCGTCTCCATCTTGGCTGCCTGGCGCGCATCGCCGCGGGCGGCGCTGTTCTTGTCCGCCTTGGGCGGACCCTCTGTGATCTCCCACAGCCGCAAGTAGTCCGCCGTGGTGATCACGACATCCGACTGGAGCGGGCGTGGGGGAAACATGACCTTTGTTGGGGGGTAGCAGTGCTCCCAGGTGGCCCGGCACACAATTGCGTTGTCGTCGTTCTTCTCCACGACATCGACGTAGTTGCGGTAGTCTTTGATGTAGGAGGAGATGGCGAAACGAAAAGGCTTGTCCGGCTGGTTGGCCCACGAGAGCCCGTTGGCGACCCACGACGTTGCATAGGATGCGTTGCTGTGCTGCTTGGCGCCGTCCTCGGTGCCGTCCACGTGTGCCATGGCAAAAGAACAAAAATAGCAAATAATAAACACCTAAACACAGACAGCAACAATAACAAAAAAAAAGTAGAGGAGATGCCAACGCTCCCACTTCCTAAAAAAAAAAAACACGCACACACAGAAACACACACACACAGGAATGAAAAGAGGGGAAATAGGACTTGTAGCGCAGACGAGCAAATGAGGGAGAGCAGACAACTAGCAAAAAAAAAAAAGGGGACGTCAGCAGAGAAAAGAAAAAGCACTGAGGAAAAAAAAAAAAAGAAGAATAGCACAGAAGGCAGACTTTTTATCAGCGTGAAATGCAGAAACACGCACGCTCTTTTCCTCAAGCGGTTCTCAGTGGAATATAAACGAAACAGAGAATCGAAATCAAAAGACAAAAGCAGAGGTCCAGACTTCGATTTCGGTTGCATGATAGCGCGGCAAAAAGAGTGAATAGGGATGAGTGAGAGACAAAGAAAAAAAAAAGGAAACAGAGGTAAGAGAAAGAGAAAAGATGAGCTGCTCCATAAGAAGTTCACTAAGCACACATTCAAAAAAAAAAAAAAAGGAAAAAGCTGTCGGATTTTACCCAGCGCAGAACAACACTCCCGTTCAAGCGTGCGAAAGAGCACTGTCCTTTTTACCACAGTGGAATAAAAACCTCCTTCGTTTTCATGTGTCAGGCCCTTGAATGTGCGCAGACGACCAAAAGGCTATCTCGCATGCAGCTACACACAAGAGCACTCTATTCTTGTTGATGAACAATAAAAAGGAAACGCGCTCAACTATACGCATGCCTTCGTCTTTCCTTTTCTATACACTTACATCCTGACATGAGTGGAGAGAAAACACCAGCACATATAAGTACAGTGTGTGTGCACATAGAATAATAAACACTACTACTCCCCACGCACTGCATCTACTGCCCTCCGACCCCTCGTTTTCTCCCTCTCGTAGAAGTCAGAAACACACGTGAGACTACTGCACATCCATTTTTCCCCCCTTTCAGAGCAATTTCTGTTTGTCTCTGAAAAAAAAGAAAAAAGACACAGAACAAACAGCGGCAGTTTAGTGCTGCTCGTTGAGCTGCTTCTTCAACGACTCCACCTCAGCGCGCAGGCGAGCATTCTCCTGCTGCAGTGCCTCGTAATCCGCAGAAGACGCGCCGCCCAGCACACGCTTGATGTAGTCCACCGGATCCTCTGGCTTCTCCTCTTCCTCGTACAAGTTCACGAGAACGCGCGTGAGGGCGTCTACGACCTGCGTGGATTCCAGGTACTTGCGGAACTCCTCCTTCTTGGCCTCGCTAGAACGGTAGGACATGATGCGCGGGCGGAGATTAAAAAAAAAAAAAAGGAACTATCTTAATGACGCTCTACGAGCAATAAAGAGTGGATGTGTAAAGAGCAAATACTAAAGAAGTTGTTGATTTGCTAGGGTGATAGGAGATGGCGTGGCGAAGACGCGCGTATCGACAAACAGCACAAAAAAAATGGAGGATAACAGTTGATCAAAAAAAAAAAAAAGAGACCTCTTAGGTAGTACAAAACATGGAGCAGCTTCCACCGTTAAAAAAGAAAAAAGACAAGCTTTGTCTGAAGGGCACGCAAGCAGCGCTCGCCACAAGCCTAAAAGCTGCACTTCCCATCCAAGGCGTCAAAGAATGAGCAGATGCGTGCACTGTCGTTTCGAGTCTTCTTTTTTTTTTTTCGATAACTTGATAGATGAAACAGATAAGTAGCGCAAGGGTCGTGTGACTCCTTTTTTTGAGCACATGAAAAAGAAAACAAAAAGGTAAGAAGACAAGGCAGCAACACACATACAAATCACACCTTCACACGCAAACACACAGACATGTGCGCAAGGGCAATGCTTCAATTAGCATTTGCTGTTTTATGCCGCGTAGAGGTACGCGCTCAGCAGCTTCACAAACTGTTCGCGGAACGTCGCGTCGTCAAAGGACTTGACGTGGTCGGACTCGAGACGCTGGAAGCGCTCGAACTCATCGGGGTGCTGCTGATGCATGTCAAAAATCTCCACCATCGCATCAGCATATTCGTCCTGAGTGGAGGCTAAAAACCCCAACTCAGCCGAATTGACAATATCCAGCTGCACGCCGCCACTGCGGTTGGCCAGCGGAATGCAGCCTGCCGCCATGTATTCGAGCAGCACGATGCCAAAGTGCTCGTCCAGCATCGTGTGTAAGCCCACCACGCAGCTCCCGAGCTCGGCGCGCACGTCGTGCACATCGGCGTTTACGCGCAGTTCCACGCGGCCTTCGATGCCCAGCTGTTGCGAACGAACACGCAGCGCCGCCACTCGCTGCTCGTCCTCGGCATTGCGAGCACCGCCGACCATGATGAGTTTTGCATCTGCCGGCAGTCCCGGCAGCGCCTGGTGGAAGGCCGTGAGCTGCAGCATGTGATTCTTCTCCGGACGGAACTGCCCCACGCTGACGATGCGGTGACGCCGCTCTGATGCGGGCTTGCTGGCGGCGGCGAAGCTCTTTGTGTCGCAAGGCGGAAAGAGACGGATGCACTGGCGTGGCCAGTACGCCGCCTGTACGTGATTCTGCGTCCATGAGGAGTTGGTGAAGACGACGTGCGGGCACCAGCCCATACAGCGGTAAAGCAGAAAAAGAACCTTGTAGTAGACCAGCTTGCCCACGCGCAGCACCGGACTGCGTGCAATGAAGTTGGCGTTTGTGTACCCACTCTCCCCGCTGCGTACCCGTTGTGCCATGGCAGACGAGATGATTGGGTAGTGTGTGTAGGAGATCACTGTGCAGCCGGCGAGGAGGCGCAGCAGTGGGTACACAAATGGCACGCCGACCGTCTCGATCACCGTTGGCGTAATGGAGTTAACCACGGCAGCTTCGAGGAAGAGCGCGGCACCGCCGTAGAAGGTCTGCAACAGCAACGTCAAGTGCGGGTAAAGGTCGCCGTTGAGCCACTTAGTGAAACTGGGACGCAGGTAGACAAAGGTCACAGGGCGGCTCAGATGCACGCTGAACTGCGACTCCACCAAACGCAGGAGATACGCGTCGGACGTTTCAGTTAATGTTGGGTCGGGCGACTTGTATTCCTGCGTAAAGACGACGTACTGACGCTGCACGTTTTTTGCCTCATCTGCCCGCTGCAGACCTTCCAGAGCGACCCACAGCACTCGCTCTCCACCACCACCGGCACCGGCTGAAGCGTGCAGAAAGCCGACCGTGCTTTTTGCGTAGCCGCGCTTGCAGGCGCGACAGAAGACGCAGAGGGCCGCCAAGATGAACAGCAGAAGCGTGAGCATTATATTTGTGCTTTCCACTTCAACTTTGATTAGCTCTCCACAGCAGTGCAGAAGACACCAGTTGGTTTAGACAAGAAGGAAAAAAAAAAGACAAAGATGGGGAAAATACCGAGCTGAGGCGGGGAGCAAGGTCGCACAGAGACTAGAAACGACAGAGGCAAACACTCAGTCGCGCTTGTCGCATAACTCAGTTGCATGTCTAAAAAAAAAAAAAAAGACATGCAGTAAAGGAACAGGCCACAGTATTCATCACTAGAAAGAACGTCAAAATAGAGATCCACTAAACACTTCAACTGCACGCAGCGCAGCCGCTAGATTCCATCAGAATTTCCAACAGCATGGAAAAACAACGTACGTGCCAGAAATAACAACAAAAATAAAAGGTGTTATGGAAGGGAGCAGTATAAAAAGTTCACCTATTTTTAGAGCTACTTGGTAACGCAGGGGGCTGCTCCTCGTTCGCAAAACCACGCAGAAGTCCTCTCGGTGCGGCTCGATTGAGAGAGCGTTTTATGCCCATGACATGCGGGTCAGTGCCTTTGTCGTAGGCGCTGTCGCTGGCCTGTGCGCTTATGCGGCCCCATTTAACTGTGTGTTGCGGGTCAGTAGCAGAGCGACGCGATGCGGGCACCGTCCACTTGCTCAAGAGAATCCTGCTTGAGTGGCGGCTAAACATGTTACGTAATCCGCGCAAAATCCTGCGTTGCTTTTTCTTCTCAAGAGGGGATGTGCTGCTTTCTTTCTTTTTTTTTTTTTTCGTGTGACACTGTGCTAATCGCCCTTACGCATCTCCCGACGGATCGCGGCTCTCTCATCCAGCGACACAGCTGACGTCACGCGCTTTTTTGGCGCCTGCAAACACAAATAAACAAAAAGTCCCCCAACGATGAGAATGTGAAGAACGACAAGTACAACAGCAAATAGGGTAGCGCTGGAGTCGATGGAAATGCTCATGGCTGTATGCACGAAATTGCCTTTTTTTTTTTTTCATGTGCAAGGCACACTATAAAGCGTCAATTAAAGGGAAAAAAAAAGAAAAGAGGGTACACAGTGAGTCTTTTCGACTCCATCTCAAGGCCTTGAAACTGTGAGCCACGGCGGAACGCACTGGCTGCACTTACACACACACACACACATACACACAGATCATGAGTGGGACTCCTTTTTCCCTCTAAAAGGCCTTTCTGTTATCAAAGGAGAGGTCACACGACGTAGACGTTGCTCTTTGGTTCAAGTAGCACCTATCTAATAAAAGCGACGGTGGTGAGGGCAAACTACTGAACTAGCAGCTTCTGTTTTTTTTTTTTTCTTTAGTGTTACTGTTTTAGTGGTGCGCGTCTGCAAGGATGAAAAAAAAAAAAAAAGCTGCGAGCAGTACGTACGCCGCAGCTCATTTTATCGAGTTACTCGTCGTTCAACAATAACAAAACGCCTAGTCCATTATTGGCATTGGCAAACACTTGCATAAGACAGATACACATAAAGGAACGCATTTATTTTCTCCAGCTTTCCCTAAAGTATCCTTTTTTTTTTTTTAGAGACGTATGTGTACTGCAAAGTGCTTCTTCAAGCCTTTGCGAGCCGTGCGCTGCGCATCCTCGCTGGTGTCTGTGACCACCGCCAACACCTTCTGGTGTTCCGCGCTGCTAAGCTCCGCCTCCGTCAGGCGACGGAACAGCGGTGACTCGTCGAGGCACTGCACCATCCACTCCTCTAACTCCGCGACATCAGAGACGGTGTAGACGAGGCCGCCATGGCGCAGCCAGTACGCGTACTCTTGCACCAGCCCTGGCGAAATAATGCGGCGACGGATGTTCTTGCGCTTCCAATGCGGGTCGGGGTAGCAAAAGAAAATGCGGGACAGCTGCCCCTTCACGAAGCAGTTCGAGCCAAATTTCATCACGTTCATTTGCTCAAACCAGATGTTGCGGTAGTGCTGAGTCGACGAGGCGACGTTTTCCTGGCGAAGAGCGAGCGCCTTCTCCTGCGCAAAAGTCACCACCTTCGGGCGAATCTCAAGGCCCAGCATGCACGTCTGCGGGAAGAGCTCGCCAAGGGCAAACAGCATTCCACCAAAAGCACATCCCACATCCACAAACTCCACGACCGGGTTCGGCATGTTCGGGTAGAACTCGGTGTACCGCTCGGCGAACTGCGCCGGACACTCGGGGTGCTCGTCGTCATTCTCGGCGAGTGGGTTGCGGTGCGGACGCGTCCGGATGGGCAACCGCGTCCACTTGGCTGGCGGCGGTTCCTGCGAGGCCATTGCCGTTTATCTCTCGTTGCACCCCTTATTAATAATAGTAATAATAATAACAATAATAGACAAGTCAGTGAGAAAAGGAAACCGTAGACGTTTTAGTCCTCCCGTAAAAAACCGCGTGTCGCAGCACGCCACACGTCTTCTATCCAAGAACGGGAAATGAGAGGAAGGAGGAGAGATGTAGGAACGGCAAAGTGACAAAACAACGTCCCTTTTCCTCTTCAAGAAGACTTGATCCATCACCGTGTGTATGTGTGTGTAGAGATTTACTATGCTCAGAAACCTGTGATTCGGTGCCGAAGTGAATAACAGTTTCTTTCTTTCTTATTTGTTTGTTAATTCACTCCTGCTCTCTGTTGTACAAAAAGGAAAATCAACAACAACAACAACAAAAAAAAAAAGCAGACCAAAAAAAAAAAAAAGAGAATAAGGAGTTCGGTGGCCACTTCCACCCTGCGCTTCTTTTTCATCTATCCATCTGTATTCAAGAGTGCGCGCATCCGCTGCTTCAGCTGTGCATTTTCTCGGATTAACTGCTCAAGCTCGAGAGAGAGGCGGCCCAGCACCGCGTCGCACTCCGCCACCTGATCGTCGTGCTTGCGCTGCGCCTCCGCGTTCTTCTGCTTAAGACGGTCTATTTCCATCGCGCTCGCTCGTGACAGGGCAGCGTAGTTTTCGTGCAGCAGCGCCAGTTCATTGTTGAGTGCCTGCGTTGTCTTCTCGTAGGCCAACACGCGCGCCTGCGCAAGGCGAATAGTAGACGACGACGACCCGTGAGCGTCCTTCTCTTTCGCGGTTTCGGCAGAAGGAGGGAGGCTGCTGGGCAAAGCCGCAAGAGGGCCAAACGCCGGCTTCGCAGCGCTGGCCTCCACCACACGCGTCAGCTCATCCATGCGGGTGCGTAGCGCCTGCAGCTCGCCGTTTTCAGATGATGCACGGAGCTGCGTGGCGTTGATTCGCGCGGCTGCCTTGGCCAACGCATCGAAAAGGTCCGCTTCGAGCTGGCAAAGGCCGCGCAGGACTTCTGCACCGACCGCTGGCGACTGCAGCGGCGGTGACGATGACGACGTTTGCGCTGTGAACGACGTGTCCTTCGTTGCTTGTCCGTTTTGTACGGAGCCCGTCAGCGGTGACAAATGAAAAGAGTCTTCTCCTTTCAGCTGTGCTGTTTTCACTAGCTGACTCAGCCTGGCCTCGACGTCGGAGCGTGCGTGCAGAAGTTCCTGCCGACTGGGGGAGGACGGAGGCAGGGAGGCAAGGACACTGGGGAAGATGGCGCGCTCCATACAAGAAGTGTAGCAGCACATATGCTCGAGGGCACCGAGGGTCTCATCGATGATCTCTCTTTGGTTGTTGATCTGCAAGGTCAGCCGGCGCTCCATTAACTCGCGCTGCCGCTCGACGAAAACGCACTCGTCAATCACTTCCGCCAGGTACTGCTGCGTATGGCGCAATTCGTCCTGCGTGGGTGAGCTCATGTGGACCAGCAGCGCTAAGGTGTAACTTTTTGTCTTTCTCAGTGTCTATAAACGGGTACTCGTGTTGGGTCCAAAAAAAAAAAGCTCAGTTTTCTACCTTAAATGAATGTAGAGACACAGAGTCAATGGGAGGGAGAGGGAGAAAGAGGTGCATGGAAAAGAATGTGCTCTCGCGTAGAAACCACTCTTCCACACAACAGCTTCTTACTAACAGAGAAGGAGAGAAAACGTGTAGCACAGTCTTTTCTTTAGAGCTCGCCTTTTTCTATTATTATCGTCATTATTATTGCAACGGAGCAGATGACTAATCTTACCAACAACATTTAAGAAAAAGGAAAAGAAAACGTACGCATACATTTGAAAGTATGTCCTTCAAATGCACTAATTCAGTGATTAAGTGCGTTGGTGTAGTTTCATGTACGCACGCTCATCACACGCACGTAGCGCCCACGCACAGCAGGAACACGCCTAGAGCAACAAGGGGTCTTGTATGAACCGCCAGTACCAACTGTTCTGATTTCACAGGCGCCGCAATGACCTCATCGGCCGGGTGCGAGTCTTGTGTGGCGCTTCAGCTGCTCGTCGTACGCAGTCGCCCGGCTGATCGGCCCTCGCTTTCGGCTAATCACCGTGTCGGCAGATGACTCGTCAGCGCCCCCAACCGATGCAGAGCTACGCCGCGCAGCGTCACGACCAACACGACCGCCTTCGCTGTTGTTGTTGCTGCTGTGACGCAGCGGCCCCTTCAGTGCCTCCAGCACGTCTCGCATGTGATCCGGGTAGCGATCCACCACATCCGTCGTCTCCACGTGGTGCGTCATCACGAAGTCATCATCGTCCCTGCCGGCGCTGCTGCCGAATTCGCTGCTGTCACCGCCCTCCAGCAGCGGTGCCGACGAAGGCGGTTCTGCGCTGCGCAGCACGCGTCGCGGCAGTGCGTCAAGCGTGATCTTGCCTAAGTTGCCCACCGTAAAGTCGTGCACGAAGAAGCGCTGCGCACGCACGGGGTCGAGGTTGCCCATCTCGGTCTGCCCGCTCGACCCGCTGCGCTCGCAGATCATCGCAACGCAGTCGTCAAAGCTGATCGGGATGCGTGGGAGGTGCAGACACTCTGCCATGTGCTCCGATGAGCCGGCAGCGACCAAAATGTCATAGATGTAGCGCGCCACCATCCCCTGCGGCAGCGAGACGTCATTGGTCGGGATGATACCGCACGCCGCCAGCTTCAGTCCCGCCTCCTTTGTGAAGCAGCCAGGCAACGTCAGCCCAGGTGTGTCGTAAAGTACCACGGGCGGGTCTTTAGAAAGCGGCACCAACTTCATGCCCCGCGTTGTGCCGGGCGTGATGGACACCGTCTCTGGCGCACGAGAGCGGCGGAAGTCCTCCCGGTGAAACTGGTACTCGTGTGCCAGCCGCAACGAGTTAATCAGCGTTGATTTGCCCACATTGGGCATCCCAACGACCAGACCGACCTGAGCAACCGTCTTGTACGGCTGCGGCGGCAGCACGTGCGTGGTAAAGCGCTGCACCGCCTCCACAACGTCCTTCCAGCACCGCTGTGCGCTGGTGAAGAGGGCAAAAGCACCACTGTTCTCGTAATACGCCTGGATGGCACGGTTGCAGTCCTCGTTGGCAAGCTCGGCCTTGTTGAAAATCACGAGTCGCGGTTTGCCAGCGGTCAGCTTGCGGATGTTCGGGTTTTCGGTGGTGAAGGGCAGGCGTGCGTCGCGGATTTCAAGAATAAAGTCGGCATCGCGCACCTTCTCCGCGAGGACGGTGGTGGCGGACTGCATGTGGCCGAGGTACCACGCCGCTCCCTTCTCGTCGATATCGACAAACGCCTCTCGAGACATCGACTTCTTGGCAGACGTCTCCATTGAGCCTTTGTAAGCGCTGAGCGTGCGTTTGACCTTTCGCATAAACGCGGGGTCAAAGACGTTAAACCGTTTTAACGTAGCCCGCATCATGAAGAGCAAAGAAAGAACAATCAGCAAAACGAGCAATATATGTATAATAATAATAATACGCCGAACACAGCTACAAAGCGCATGCGTGACCAAAAAGGAATAGCAAATTACACGGAAGAATAAAAACAACAGGAATAACGGGAGAAAAAGGTGGAAAAAAAAGGAGTGGACGATAGAGCAAAGAGTTTCATAAAAGTGCTTGGAAAAAAAAACTAAATTGGAGCACAAAAAGCGTGGAAGAGGTCGCAGCGGTCAAGGGGAGAAAATGAAGGACGAACACGTCCTCGTAGCTCGCCCACACAACTCTCATTGTTCATTTTTTTTTTCTTCTTTGGTGGGAGCAGCTCTCTCTTTTCCCCTATCACGGGGTTTGGCCCTTCATAATTCAAAAAAAAAAAAAAAACCACTCATGTTCCCTTCACAAAGATCAAGTTCAATCAATCACACATATATGCCGTTTTTCTCTACGGCAATATCCAAGGCTTGTCGCCCTCCAAAGACCGTATGAAAGAGAAGAGGAGTTCCACAATGGCGAATTAAACTGTCAAAATAGTCCTATTCACCCTTCTCATCTGTTACCTTTTTTTTTTTTTCCGCTGCTGTTTTTGCGTGCACCTAACTTGTGTGAAACGCTAGTGTAGGAAGTGCCTCTTTTTCCTTTTTTTTTGCTCTTGTTTGTTTGTTTGCCAGATTGCGTCCGTTTAATGTGACAAGAGAGAGAGAGAGAGCAACATAAACCACACATACTATGGTACCTAAGCCGTCTAGTGCGTTTGACACGCGGCATTCGCTTTCAACTCTTCGTGATCACGTTTCACCAAAAGAGCGTCAAAAGTAGATGGAAGTAAAAGCAAATGAGAGAAAACAAACAAACAAACAAAAAGAACAGCACCAACATGAACCGCGGGGTCAACGCCGTGAAGCAGCACACTATTAGGAGCAGCCCAGAACTGAGGAAAAGTAGAGCAAAAGCAGCCATGCGCAAAAACAGGCAAGAAACAAAGAGAAAAGAACAACAGCAGCAACAACAAAGAACGGAGCTCATCTGCATTCCTATAGCAGAGTGGGATGAAAAAGAGGGTAGGAAAGGCACACATACACAGATAAAAGGTACCTACCATCGAAAAGAAAAAAAAAACGTACTAGTAATTTCGCAAGTAGAGCTTACGTTGATGCTGGTAAAACAAAAACAAGAAAAAAAAAAAGAAGAAACAGTAAAGCACATTAACAGAAAAACAAACAGAAAAAAAAAAACACAGGCGATAAAAGAAAGAATAATAAGCGGAAAGTAATTCATGAGGGAGAAAAAAGCACAACTGCTTACAGTTGCTTTTTTTCTTTTGAGTAAGTCGTGGAGCAGGTAAAGGCTGTAGGAGAATTACCGCACTCTTAGGTCGATAAATGAGCAAGATAAAAGAAAATGAAAACGTGGTTTCTTAAAAGTAACTAAAAAACCTCAATTGCTCAGAAGAGCTACATGCCCTCAGAACTAAGCCGACTTGCACCCTTTGCTTTGAAGAGACATTGCGAGGGGGGGGGGGAAAAATCGGCAAAGGAAGGGAAGAAAATCTATCATATAATCTCTCGCAAAAACTGGAAAAATGAAAGAAACACCTCCATCTTTTGAAACCTCACTTTCTCAGGGTCTCCGTGACGATAAATGAGGAGAAAAAAAAAAAGAAAAACTAGAAAAGGTAGCAAAGCTCTCGCCTATCGAATAACATCCCCTCCGTGTGTCAGTAAAGTTCTTGCACACATGGAAAAAAAACTCTTCTTGTCTAAGGCACTCCTGCTCTTAGTATTCACTTATATGTTAAAGGAAACCCTAAAAGAACAAATATATGTACATATATGTATATGTATATGTATATATATATATATATATATATATATATATATATATATATATGTATTCCTCTTTCCACCAGGTATAGTTTTAGACTTACAATGCAAGGCTAACGAAGAATCGGCATCAACCTATCACACCAGTATGAGTGTTGACAAGACATGTCCGTGATCAACTCAAATAGCGTCGAAATCTGTTTTCGCCGTTCTTCTTCACCGCGTCAAATGAAGTATGCAGCTGCAAGGCGTCGGTAATAAATGACTGTAATTATAATAATAAAAGCAAAGAAGTACATTAGAAAGCGATGTAGGCAGAAGACGAGGAAAAAAAAAAAGAGCGAGAGAGACGTACATGAATAGCCAAGAAAACGGTAAAAAGAAGGAAGAGAGAAAAGAGGAGTAAAAGGCCTTTAAAAAGAAAACAAAACGTAGAAAAAAAGAAAATAAAACCAAGAGGGGAAAAAAAGAAGTACAGCTGAGAGAAAGACCTGCAGAGTGATTTGCTCACCACAGAAGCTTCTCTACAGAAACTCACTTGTATATGTGTTTGTGTGTTTGAAGTACTGAGGTGAAAAAAGAAAAGAGAGCAATAACTTGTGGCGAGACAACGTTATGGCAGCATCGGGTCTTGCATCATCGTTTCACCATTATAAAAAAAAAAGTGCTTCTTATCCTTTCATTTAATTTCTCGCATCCCTTTCCGGCCGCGACTCCTGCATTAGCTAATTGATTCACTTTACACGATGCAAAACAGACACAGGGGTGACGGCCTTCAAAAAACAGAAAGGAGAAAAAACCGCACGTGAATCATCAAGTGGCTATTTTGAAACAATGAAGAAAAAAAAAAAAGCACCGCCATATATGTAGCTGGTACGCGTTGGAACGGGGCATGGCCCTGGGTCGCGGTTTCCCGCTGCGTTGATTTTTACGTTTGCTGCCTTGTGTGCAGTGCTCTCTCTCTCTCCATTCCCTTCCAATCGAAACACAGAAAAAAAAAAAAAAAGCGAATAGTAATCGAAAAGGAATCTCCTTTTTTACACTCTGCTGCTTTTTGCATTTTTTCCAGTTTCGTGTGTTTACACAACACAGGCAACAGCAACCAGTGAAATGTGAGCGTATGCAGCATCAAAAGGCCGAACAGCGAAAGAACGCAAAAAAAAAAAAAGAAGGAGAAAGTAAATTAAGAAAAGGAGAAATAAAAAACGCAAATGGAAAGAGAGCCGACAAATGCGCAACAATACCTAAGCCACCGTTACCGCAAAAAAAAAAAAAAAGAAAATAGAATAAGGCAACACAATGACAAGCACCACACATACATGGCATAAAACAAAGGAAAAAAAAGAAGAGAGGAAGAAGAAAAAAAAAAAAAACAAGAAGAAAAGTGAAAAAGAAGCCTCATAGGAAGACAAGAAGAAAAGGCTAAGAAATGGAGGTTTTTCTGATTCGAATTGTACACACTTAAATGGTCTCGGCTTGCAGAGTTTGCTCAAATCCGCGCTTCTCCTTCAAAATTGAGGAGCGTATTTTGTTCTCTGAAAAAGCTCAGCTTAGATTGGGATCACACACGAAAGAGAGGAAGATGGAAAACAACGCCTAGACGCTGATCCAGTTTGCAAGCAAAACTCCTACTTGCGTCCCTCCCTTTTTTTTTTTCCTCTCTGCACAGCAGCACAGATAAGAAACAGGAAAATAAAAAAAAAAAACAGAAAAAAGCAGCACCCCCTCTACTTTACGGAAAAAAAAAATGATGCAAATAATGTGCACCTTCCGCGTGTGGGGCGGGAGAACGTACTCATTGGCCATGTTGTCCTCGAGTGCCGCGCGCAGAGCTGATGCAACTTTACACTTCGTTGAAGCGGGAAACACAGTTCAATATGCACTTCTAGAAGCGCAGTAAAAAAAAAAAAAAGGATAAGACAAAAAAAAAAAGCGTAGTGCATGAAAACAATGATGACTAACTAAGAAGCAACCAAATACAGAGGAGAAAAAAAAAAAAGAAACCTGTAAGGAAAACACAAACACAAAAGGGAGAAAAGTTCTTCCCGTTACGTTAAAACAGCATCAACGACAATTGAAAAAATGAATAAGATCATGAAAGACTAAATAAGCTGAACGTATATATACAAGAAAAACGGACATCATTCATCCTCATGTTACCTATAACTGTGTGAAGTAGAAAAGTAGATGCAACCTTCAAGTTTCAGCTTTTGCATGTGTGAGATGCCACTTGTAGCAATAGTAGCTTCCAGTGAAAAGCGCGCCGGTTGCTGATGAGTACTGTGCTCCTCTAGGAAGCAAGAAAGCACTGAGATACATGCGCAGACTAGGTTCACGTCTCTTCTTCACGAAGTAGCTTTCCTGTGGGAAAGAACAGGAGGAGAAAGATCAGGAAACTGATAGGCAAAAGAGGTAGGTGAAAAACAACAATAACAACGATGATGAGAGAACATACTGAAGTAGAAAGAAAAAAGGACCCTGAATGTCGCACTTTGCATCAGAAAAGCTGAGGTGGCCATCATCCTTTTTTGTTCTCTTTTGCTCTGCTTTAGTGAGGCGCAGCATGCAGACACGTTCTATTGTTCATCCAGCTGTGCGGACTCACGGAGCAGTATCGAAAGGAGTATTGGAAAGGCCTCGTTCGCTGTGTTTCACAATCAGTTACTTGGTCAGTTGGTGAGTGCGATGAAGAAAAAGAAAAAAAAAAGACAAAACTACTTAACAGTTATGTATCCTTATATGATCAGAACTCTTCCAGTGAAGAAGTAAAGAGAGCAAACAAAAGAACGCAGAATAATATTAATAATAATAATAAAAACGACTAGCGCCATTGCGCATCGGTGCC
Organism: Lotmaria passim; assembly: GCA_037349495.1. Taxonomy (NCBI): domain Eukaryota; phylum Euglenozoa; class Kinetoplastea; order Trypanosomatida; family Trypanosomatidae; genus Lotmaria; species Lotmaria passim. The sequence continues at coordinate 75,565 of CP140193.1, forward strand.
GTGAAAACACCGCGCTACAACGCAGTCGTGACCAAAAGCAACAAAAAAAAACGGAAAAAGGGGGGGGGCGACAGGTTTACAACCGCCACCCTTGCGCATATAACTGACACCGTGCTTGCATGCATGTGTGTATGTGTGTGTTGTGAGTCATAAGGCGGAAAGGAGAATATAAAAGGACTGCGATTGCCCCACACTCAAGGATTTCAATGCCGGAAGAGAATAGAAAAGGGAGAAAAAAGGAGCATTTTGCTCATAGAGGGAGAGATAGAAAAAACAACCGGAAGGAAAGCAAAACAAACAAAAAAAGTCACGGTAAAGAGAGGCAGGCACAACGTCGAGTTGAGTATGTCGAAAGGAGGCGCTTGAGACAGGCAGAAACTAACATACACTCGCATATACTTCAACATGCGGAACAATAAAACGAACTAGTCGGAGTAGCAACGAACGGCACGCATACATAAAAAAAAAAAAAAACAGTTGCTTCGTGACTTGTTGAAAAAAAAAAGAGGCAAAAAGGCAGATAACGCGATCAAACGAGAACAGTGCACACACACAAACAAAAATAAGAAAGCTGAAAGAACCGTCCCATTTATTATCCAGTGTGAAATAAGAGAACACGGTGGAGGAAAGCTACACAAAAAACTGCAGACATTCATTTAGTGTCACGCAAGTAGAAAAGAAACTTGACAGCCGAAAGAAGAACCAGGAAAAAAAAAAAAACTACGATACAAGAAAAAAAAAAAAAGATCTTAGAAAAGACGGAAAAGGAGAACAAGAGACGGTGAGGAGAGCAAACCTAGTAAAAAAAAAAAAAACTAATTAAAGGCAATGTCGGGATTCTCCCATACGAGAAAACCGCGAAGAAAGCGTAGGTGAGTCTCCTCCTCGCCAGGCTGCTCAACCTTTGTTTTTTTTTTTTTCGGTGCGTCACTTGTTTGCTTGCGAAGCTCTCACATCGCAAAAAGGACCATTTTAGTTAACAGATGCCCCAAAAAGGGAAAAACGCAAATAGACAGCGGCAGAGTAGAGGGAACTTCGTAGCGGATCGAGCCTTCAGAAACGTACCTCTTCCTTGTCGCATAGTGTAACTTAACCACCTTTCGAGCTTTGTATACTGTCATCCCTTCTAATCCGCACTGTGCGGTTTTTTCGAGTCATGTCCCCAAGGATTGCACGTAGTAGTTAGTTATGTGCCACTGATACTAATTTAAAGAAGAACAACAACAACAACAAAAAAAAACTGCACAGTTTGAAGCAGCTTTAGTCGCTTTCACATAGACGAACAAAACGATAAAGAAGAGCAAAAAAAAAAAAAAGGTGGAAATAACAACAACGAAAAAAAAAAAAGGAAACAGAGAGTATAGCATACTCCTTAGCATTAAAAGAAAAGGAGGACCCGGAAACACAAGCAAGAGAAGGAAAGAAGACTGGAAGAAAAAGCCGAAAGTTGGGAGTACTTACGAAGACGATAATCAAGGCTCAACGCCGCAACAATAACAAAAGAAAAAGAAAGGAAAGGAAAACAAAAGCAAAGCAAAGAGAAAAACAACACCTTAGCAACTAACACGTACGCACGCATATGAAAAAGGAAGGGGGGGGGGGGGAAAAAAAAACGCGGCTATCCTGATCTGTACAGGAACACAACGCAAACAAAGATAAAAAAAGAAAAAGCTCTTAAACAATGGTCTGGACAGACACAGGACAAATCGATAAAGCAAATGTCGATGCTGGCCGCCCTCTTACGGGCACAGAACTCTGAGAAAAGTACAACAATCAAAAGCGGAGAGAGGGGAAAAAGAAGAACAGTTCGAAGAGCTCGCCACGACACCGACACCATTATTTCGAAGTCCGAGGAGTTAACACTAAAAAAGCAAATTGTTCGTGCACGCAAAATAGATACAAACATCCACATTGCACATAAAGAAGAGTATTTCTCTGCACACACAAAAAAAGGAAAGAGGGAGAAAAGCACATTCAAACTGGACGTGCATTGCTAACCTCGGCTGCATTTCGATGCTATTTTCTAAAAGAAAAAAAAAACTGCCAGCGAATGGAGGCCCACAGCAGCGCACAACTACTCATAAACAAATATATAGATAGATAGATAAGTGTATTTCTATATAGTGAGGGAGAAATTAAAAAAAAAAAAGGGAAGCACAAGCCAGAAAACCAACAACCACAACAGAGAACGCAGCAAACGTATCGCAACCACAGCGTCGGAAGAGTGGTAGGCATTGCTACGGTCCTTCGCTCTCTTCCCTTCACAGTTCATTTTTCGCTCCAAGGAGAGAAAAAAAGTGTACAGTAGAAAAAGAATATAAGTGATTAAGCAACAACAAAAGGAGACAGGTCCAGATATTGTGTTCTTCAAAGTACGCCAACATCTCCATCAGTGTACAGATGCAGGCAGTTTCTTTTCCCATTTTCTATACATGGATGTGTGTGCGTGTATGTTTGCCGTACTTTGTTTTAGCCTTGGATGTGTCGCACGTCCAAATCACTCGCCACGTTAACGCTAAGTCCACGCAAAAGGAAAGAGAGAAACAGCAAAAAAAAAGAGTCTTTTGGGTTTTGATAGAATGAACTCTCGATTACCAAAAAAAAAAAAAAGTGGTGCCTCTGGGGGGAAAAAAAAGCGAAGAAAATGGCAAATTCGGAATTCAATTGTTTGAGAAGCAATCGCACATTTTAGTGAAAGAAGAAGGGGACTCAATCCCGCAGACCGAAGCAGGGAGACATCAGTGATTTGCCGAGATACAAAGTTATCAAGAAGGAGTGAACATCACGATCTTCTCGACTTTTAGAGGACACAAAAACAGAAGTACACTTTTTTGAAAAGAGAAAAAGGTTATTATGTAAAACGGTTCTCTCTGTTTTTTTTTTTTTTCCCCACTTTCGCTAGTATCTCACTTCAACTTCATCCCTGTAGTGTAACAGATACATGACAAAAAAAAAAAAAGGGAGAGAAATGACAGTAATAGTCGGAGTATCCCTTAGATTAAAAAAAAAAAAGAGGGAATTGAAGACGCAAGAGAAAAAAAAAGAAGAATGAACAAAAACGATCGCGCTATGAGAAACAAGACGAAGGAGCGCTCCATAACTCACAGAAAGAGAGACTAAAGAAGAGGGGAAAGAAAAAAAACAGAGCATCATCATGTGGGGTTGCACAGATGAATACGCATGCGCAATCGTTGCAGTGTTAAAAGTAACAGAAACAAGAAACTGCAGAACTTTAGTGTAATGGGATCATGATGCAGAAAGCTGAAGGAAACGAAAAAAGAAAACCCGAGGTGTGTTGAACGGAAAAAAAAAAACAGTCCCGAAACAAAAAACGTATGGTATACACACACATATATATATGAAATAATGATAAAAACAAAGGCGCATGGAAGTAATTTAGGTGAGCCAACGCTCGTGGGCTTTGTGTGCAGAATCAACAAAGTGACGTGCTCTGAGGATTCGTCAATACTACACACCCCGCCGCGTAATTCGCTTCAGGGTACTTCGTGTTTCTTTTTCTTTTTTCCCTTTCATCTTTTTCCTTTGCCCTTTCCGACACAGAGGCAGCCGTGCTCCCAACGAGCAACTTTGTAAATGTCGCTTAGCTTACGTGCCTGCAGTCACTATTGAGACTGGATGTGGAAATAAAGCTGGTTTCCCATCTGCTGCTGGGAGTTTCGGTGCGATGGCTGCTGCTGCTGCTGCGATGTGTTGTACTGTGAAGCAGACGCGTATTGCTGCTGATGTTGCTGCTGCTGTGGTTGATGCGGAGACGGTGGTGGCGGCATCATCTGCGTGTTGGTGCTTTGGTAGTAGGCCGCGGTCGGCATCGACTGTAGCCCCGGCTGGAAGACTGTCGGCGCCGGCTGCATGGACATCTGCGCAGTCAGAGGGGAATTGGAGTAGAAGGGGAACTGCGTCGAACTTGTGTTTGGTGTGTTGCCCTGCCCAGAAAACACTGATGGTGTGATGGACTGCGGGCTTTGCTGCATCAGCACGAGAGGTTGAAACGTGTTCACGGCGTTCTCGTGCGGCATCGCAGGACCGCGCATCATCTGCATGGTCGGAGTGGGCGGTGGGACGGCTGAGAAGGAGAGGCCGGTGGCAATGCTGCCGTCCGGGTTTAGGTACTCAGGTGGTGGCACGGCAACCTTCATGTAGTCCTGAGGGCGATACGTTGGCGACCCGGTCGCATGCAACTCCTCCAGCTGCGCCTGAGTGCCATGGAAGAAGGTGCATCGATCACGCAGGCACTTGCCTTGGGTAAAAAAGGTGCACACACTCCACGGCACAGGGCGCGTCTCACCATTTGCGATGTGCATGTACGGGCAAGTGGGTGTACGTGGGCAGCGGGACGTATAAAGGTAGTCACGACAGATCACACCCTTGTTTCGCAACAACTCCGCGATCTGCTGACGGCGCTGATCTGGCGACCATTGCTGCGGAGGCTGAGGTTGAGGCTGCTGAAGCTGAGGCTGCTGAGGCTGCTGCGGATGCTGGCGTTGCTGCTGAGACATCGCCGCTATTGAAAGTGCACCACGGTGGCCTTAGACGGAAAAAGATTGGAAAGGCGTGGTACGAAAATGAGCAAAGTCGAAAAAAAAAAAAAGAGGAAGTGATGCTGTACGACAGGTAAAAACGAAAAATCAGGAAAAAAAGAACACAAGCGAGGTAAGTACTCACAGACGAGCCCAACTCAAAGCGGTACAGCGCGGCAGACTCAAGAATAAAGATGCCCCCAAGAAGAGCAGTCAAAATAAGAACCGAGAAAGTGTCAAAGTGGGCTAAACAGACACACAGATAACAAAGAAGCTGTTGACTACCAAAAAAAAAAAAAGACGATTTCTTTTTTTTTTTTTAATGGATGTGCTTTAAAAAAAAAGTGTTGTTCTTGTTCGACTCTTTCTATGACAGATCACTGAAGAGAAGTAATAGTAACAGAGAAGATCTAGTGAAAGTAACCCGCTGCGGATGAAAAATACAGAGATCTTGGTCTTGTATACCCTCCTTTACTGATAATCAGAACAGCTGAGGAAAAACAAGAAATTAAAGGAGAAACAAACAAACAAAAAAACCTATGTGTTGAGAAAAGAATGGTAAAAATGAAAAGAGAAGAAGGTGGAATAACAAGAAAAAAAAAAAAGAAGGCAGAAATAGGAGAAATGGAAGCTTAACGGTTAGCAAAAAAAAAAAAAAGTAGATAGAAAGAGAGCTTACAGATTCTGCTTTTTAACCGTTTTCCCTTTTGTGTCTTTTTTTAACCGTTTTGTATTCCTTGCAATATAGAAGAAAAAAAAAACACAAAAAAAACTGTAAGGAGTCAAAACACGACGACAACAACAAAGACACGGTTGGAGAAGTAACAAAAGCTTCGAGCTAGGGAGGGAAGAGGAGAAAAAAAAAAAAGAAGAAGAGAACTAAAGCAAACAGAAGGGTTGACGAAAGTGTAAACGTACCAGTTTTATAACGGAAGTCAAATGGAAAAAAAAAAAAAGAAAACGAAACACAAAATAAAAGACGAAAAGGGATCGTAAATGCGTTACGGAAGGCGGCGCACAAAACAAGACATACAATACGACTAGAGTAGAGTGCAATATGGATATGCAGATGATACGCGCGAGGGAGGGGAGGGGCCTTGTCAAATGTCGAGGAGAGCCACAAATTGCGTTATCTAAGCATGTGAAACAACAACAACAAAAAAAAAAAAAAGAAGACGCGGGCCCAGATGGACAGCATGAGTAGAGATGCGAGAAAACAACGACAAAACAATAAGAAAGCGATGCGAGTTGAGAGAGAGAAAGCAATCAGCGCGAGAGAGAATGGAAGAAGTAAAACAGCAGGCTGAATAGGATAAATGCTAGCGTACTTGAGTGAACCCGTGCGTTCCTGTGCGTTTGGAAAGATGGACATACTTGACTACGACGCCGCGCTACGTCACGTATCAAATGACTGTGTTTATGTGTACACTTGTGTGCGCTATCCAATGCAACATCGCGGACAGCCCACCCCTAACGATCTACGCTGAGGAACGCTTTTTTGGCAAAGCTACCTTTTCCATACTCTGCAAATCAACGCCCCTTTTTCTCCTCTCTTTAACACCGCGCTAAGCTGTGTGTGCATGAATACGACTGAAAAAAAAAAGAAACAAAAAGAACTGAAGCGCGTACAACGAATGTCCGATTATACCACGTGCGCAGGGAGGCCGGCCAGCCAATCAAGCTCAAACACTCCCCATCCCATACAGGTACGCTGTGGACGCGGAGAGAATGATGAGGTTGGCGAGAAAGCGGTGACGGTAACCGGCGTACATGGAGCGACCGAAGCTGGGCGGTGGCTGCGGTTTATACAGTTTGCTCACAAAGCGGCGCGTGGCGACAGTTGTGAGAGGGTAAAGAAGGGCGTCCATGACGAGTGTGGCGACGAAGGCACCGGCGAGGGCGTCGTTGCGGCAGTGCGACCACTCCGGCCGCTGCAGCAAATCTTCGCGAGGCCGCCACACGGAGGACATCGTCGGCACGATGAAGGAACCCACGGTCTCGTACCAAGTGAGCCAGCAGGCCTGAAAGGGTAGGAGCACGCTGACTGGCATCAGCAGCAGGCCACCCTGCAGGAGTGTCCGCATTGGCAGCGGCCCTGGGCGAACCGGGCCAAAGTGGTACGCGATGTTCGCGTTGTGCAGCGGCGTCGTGCACACGTGCGCCACAGCAGCAGAGGCGGCGTAAAGAGCCACTACGTCGTAGTACGGGTGTCGCACGTCTACAGCGGCGCTGCTGCCGCTGCTGCTGCGAGACGCCGCCATGACCGCCAGCGGCCCAGACACGTCGTACCACCGCGCCGCAGCGGCAAGAAAGAGCGCCTGCGTGACGGCGAACGACACGTTTCGGGCAAAAACGCCGCACGTGAGCGACCAGACGCTGCCGCGTGAGAGGAAAAGCCCGACCTGACCCTCCATCCATCGCAGCGTGAGCGGCGCGCATGGCACCGCACACGCTGCGAAGAGCACCCCGGAGGAAAAGACGCGAAACCACAAATTAGGAATAGCGTCGTGGCGGGTGGTGGATTGCACGACCCACCGCGACGGCAGCAGCTCCGGCGACGCAGCCACCGCCTCGAGCAACTCCGCCGCCGGCAGCCCGCTCACCGCGCGCACTTCATTCACAAAGGAGAGGCGCTGCTCTGTCGTGAGGGCGACGCGAGCGGGAACGCGGCTGCAGTTGGTAGCGCTCGGCTGCGGCTCCGTGCCGTCCCAGTGATGCTGGTAGGCGCGGCTGACTTTGATGGGCACCATGCTCCCGAATTCGCTGGCGGCGCTGGTGAAGTTGAAGCGAACGTCGTCAAGCAAATCAAAAGGCCGCATGGAGGACGCAGGGACAAAGCCTTTGATGAGGCCGACGCGCTGCCACAGGTTGCAGATCAGCTCCGAGCATACCATCCTGTCCGCGTCATTCACGCCATCGATCCAGTAGTGTCCGGTGCTCCAGTCCACCGCCAGCGGATCAGCCGTCGTTGTCGTTGGCGCTGTCGTGGGTACAGTGAGCCGAGCTAAATGTGGGAAGTACGTGGAGAGCAGAAAGGACTGCGCGTTTTGATAGATGTGTATCAGTGCACGGAAGACGGGCGCTTTCTCAGGCTGCTGCGCCGACATCTCCGCCAGCGCCGCCACCTCCATGCGGAGGCGATTAAACTTGTGTGCGGCGTACACGCGGTCCATCTTGTCCGGCGGGGAGAAGATCGAGGGCACGATGTGCCACACGTCGTCTTCATATGGAATGTTGTACATGGACTCCATCGTGGTGAGCAGGGCCTCCTGCACCCGCTGTTGTTGCTGCGCGTCGCCGACGTTGATGGACCGGTACACCACTTCATTGGCGGAGGTGCGCGCGATGCGGTGCTCAGCGGAGTAGAGCGTGATGCCGCGCATGTTCGTTTCTAGGACGTAGGTGCCGGAGGGCGAGAGGTCCACGATGCGCTTGCGCGCCTCCGGGTACTTGTCAAGGTCGCTCTCCGGGATCTTCAGCAGCATGCCCACGTGATCGAAACGGTTCTCCGTCTTGGTGAGCAGACACATGCCGATGCCCAGCGGGTCCTTCATGGCGAGACACTTGCGGTTCATGAAGAGAACATCACCGGAGCGGATGTGCGCCAGAAATGGGCTGAACGTCTCGTCGCTCATCGTTGAGGCCGAAAAAAAAAAAAAAAGCGTATGCACTTAAAAACAACCTAAACGCACGATAAGCTCTACCGATACAACAAAGTAACTGAGCAATACGCTACGACTGCGAACGAGTACCAGACAGCGGAAGGGCACAGCAAGGTATCAGAGGCACTCTTGGCCACAGATACGCACGCTAAACTAAAGCAGAAACGACGTCACCAGGAAACGCAATGAGACACACGCGCACACAACCAAAAGGCAAGCACGGGGATCCACAGAGGAAGAAGAGGCGGAGGCAAAAAAAAAAAAGGGCCTTACAGTACTAAAGAGCAGGTCGTGGAGGCTATGCATATCGATATTTTCGGTCTCAAAAAAAAAAAACTGCAATACAAGCCCTTCGAAGAACGTTTATCTTCTGAGGACATAAGAAGCTCTCAAGCGTCCGTTTTCTGTATTAGTTTTTTTTTTCCTTCATGTGCAAAACAAAGAGGTCAACAACTGCAAAAACCAAAGAAGAAGGAGAGTAAGGAAACGATGAGTCAGCAAACGTAATAAAGAAAAACAAAAAAGGCAGCACAAGCGCTCGAAAAAAAAAAAAGACAGATGTGCACATCTGCTCACCTATGTCGGTGCAGCACGTACCCTTTTCTTCACTTTTCCCGCCTTTTATCTATCGCAGAATGTATAAAAAAAAAAAAGAAAAAAAAACAGCAATAAACCTTGGTGTTTCTCGGTCGAAATGGGCACTGTCGCCGGCTAAGGCTACATGGCGTGAACTTGATGGCCCCACTGCACAGCTAGGCAGATATCCTCGTGCAGGCGTACGAGATTCTGCTTGGTGCTACTCTCCAGCACCATCGCGCGACCGGTGGCCAGCAACGCGCGGTTCTCCACGGCGGCAGTGAAGTAGACGCGGTTGACTGGCACGCACTGGCTAAGAACGCAGGTTACTGCCGCACACGCGCCACGGTTGCCAGCGCCGCCGAACTTGTCCATCTTCGTGACCACGACGAAGGGTGAAACGTCGTTCATAAGGGCACGCAGGGTGGATGTGAGGCTCTTGATGTAGAGGATGCGGGCCGCCACGTCGTCGGCGGGGCGGTAGCGGTTGCGCCACAGCAGCGTGCTCATCCACCCTTCATCCTCGATCAGGTCGGTAGCGGGCACCACAATGACGCATTGATGTGCCTTGTTCGCCGCGATGGGAGTTAGGTCCTCCACCTGGCTCAGCGTGAGTGCCTTGGGGCCCAGCAGCTTTGTCTTCCATGGCATGCCCTCCGTCAGCTTTTCCAGGATCACCTCATTCTCCGCGTTATAAAGGCGGCCCGGGGTGTCGATGCAGAGCCACGTCGGCTCGCGTGGGTTGTTGGGAAACGGCTCCACCGTCGTTGTACCGTAGAAGCCGGAGACGCCGACCGGGGCAGCCGGCCACCGCGTCGTGTTCGTCACGGCTGCCCGGTAGGTGTTAATAAAGAGCGACTTGCCCACCTGCGGCGCACCGATTACTAAAATGTTCATCGTGTGGTGCGCCTTCAGCGCCTGCGGGGCGAAAACGAAGGAGCCGCCGCGACTGCTGCGTAGCGACCGTGCGCGAGGGGTGTTGAGGGCAGGATCACAGGCAGAGGAGCAGACGCTACCGTCATGCTGCGGCTGCTGCGTGCTCAAGGCTCGTTGGTGGACGGCCTGCACGGTGAGCAGCTGCGGCGCTGGCACACCGAGGACCATCGGTCGGCCAGCGGCACCGACGAGGCCGCGCGGGGTTGCCGTCACACCGGAGATGAAGCGATGGGGCGACGCCGCAGTAGCCGTCAGGCGTGTCGGCGGCGACTCCTGCGAGGGATGCAGGGAGTTGACGCCCAGCTTTGAGGCGGACGTGGCCGGCGGCGAGCTGGAGCTGCTGCTGCTGCTGCTGCTTGCGCTCACCCGGTCTTCATCGTCTGACACAAGCTCGACGGCACCTCGCTTGGAGGAGTTGAAGCCCCAGAACGGCATCTTCTGAAGAACTTCCAGACAAGAAAACAATCTAAAGAGAATGGTTAAAAAAAAAAATGTGACAAAGAACGTCGTGCACTTAGCGAGGTAAGCGACAAATACAAAGATGTCTAGCACGGCAGTAGCCTGCTTTAGTTCTCAATGCTCCTACAGCTTGGAAAAGCTGCTTCCTGTTTTTTTGTTCTTTTCTGTTAATTGTGCTGCTGACTTGGTTCAAAACATGACGGTTTTACGACAATTCAAACGAGTCTATGCTTGTTCCATGTCTCTCCAAAAGCGTCGAAAGAGAAAAAAAAACAGGTGTGGCGAAAAAAGGCACTTTGACCTACGTTCTTTTTTGTTGTTGTTGTTAAACTGGAACCGTTGACGTCCTCGACAGCGTCTCGCATCACCCTTTCTATTTTATAAGTACAAAAAATGAGCTTTTTAACTAGCCCTGGACCAGAGTTCCTCGAGCAGTTGCATGTAATAAAGGTCAACAGAGAGAGGATTGAGTAGAGAGAGGAGAGCAGGAGCCAAACTCAAAAAAAAAAAAAAAAGAGCCCGAATGCCAAGCAGGCTTGTGCATACAAAGCACAGCAAAGACACACCCGAGCTGCATCTGGGTTGTTTGTATCCATTCTGCTGTAGATGCGTGCCGTTGTGGCTCTGTCCTTCTTCTTATAAAGTGATGTGTATATGTGTGTATGGGAGAAGGGAGAGGAGGAAAACCACAACGAGAACACCTGTACTGTTTTTAACAGTAAAAGCGCACACTTTTTTGTAATCTTTTAACACACGTGAAAAGTTAAACTAGCCGTGATACTGAGCAGCGCAGCAAATAAGCCACCATAGGAGTTTTCATATCAAAAAAAAAAAAAAAAGAAGAAAGTAAAGGGGAGCTCTCCCCGTATCGTACCCAATAACTAAACAGTTTGTTCATCGAGGCGAGCTGCGTCGTCAGCTGTCTCCGCGACACACGCCGGCAACTTCCCGCGGCGCCGCAGTTCGTCTATTATTCGCTGAACGATGACGTTATGCAAAAATGCAGACAACTCCAAGTTGTCGTCGACACTGTGGCAGCGAGACACATAAAGCGTAGGGTAGCTGCTTTCACTGCATGGGATGACTGTCGCACTCATCACCGACACACACTCGGTCGTGTACACGGGCTGAAGGTGTGCAGCCTTCTCGCCGTATTCGGTGCACACCTTCTCTGCTGGCCTGCCTAGCGAGTCGAGTAAAATGCCGACGATCACGGCACCGGCTGACTTCTGAAAGCACGGGTCGAGGAAGCGGCGAAAGCACGAGAGACGCAGTCGCTCTCCTTCGATGATCATCACCTTCTCCTCACTTACCGCCTTGTCAAGCTCTGCATTTACCGCCGCCACCACCTCAGCGTCTGCGGAGGAAGTGGCCGCGCCCTCGCTTAGCTCATTTAGATCCTTATTTTTGCTGTCGAGGCGTGCAAGAAGACCATCAATGGAGGCTGTCATGTCGTACAACACCCCGGTGTTGATGATTGCACTGCAATTTAGCCGCGCACTGAGGAGATGAGCGAGGGTCGTCTTACCACGACAAGCCGGTCCAGCCAGCAGCAGTGCCAGCGGAATGCGCTCCGTTTGGAACTGCGTCACTACAGGAAAGAGGCGCGTGTGCGCCGCGGAAACCCCGAAGGCTGCGATGACAGACTGCAGGTAGTTCTCCAGCTCTTCTTGCGTGATCGTGGTGTGTTCGTTGTTGACGAAGTGTTTCTTCACCTCGAGACTAATACGCACGGCCGCGTCTTCTGGGATGCAGCAAAACATGAGCATCTTGGAGAGGAGGAAGCGGGAGAGAATGTAGTAGTGGGCGCTGCTCAGACGCACCTTTAGCTTCACCACATCGTATTTGGAGCTCATGACGCTCAGGAGAACCTCACAGCCATGCGCTGACCGCACATGCTCAGGCTATAAAACAAAGCAAGACAACTAAGCCGTGGAAAATGATGGAGACACAGAATGACGGAGGAAAAGAAAAAAGTCCAGCACCCACGTAACATCAGCAGAGAGGAAAACACTCGAATGAGAGATCATCGCATACGATTTTTGACTGCAAAAAGTTTGCATGCGTCTCAAATGCAGTAAAGCACCTGTTCAAATCACTTCTGATTTTACACCCAGACCCATGTGCATAGACGAAGGAAGAAAAGAAAGCTCTACAAGGGAGCATAGGTTGCACTCAGTCAATGGAAAACACAAGGCAGCAAGCGGAGACGCAAAGGACATTAACACCCCGCAACGCTACTGCTAAATGCAGACTATGCATCCAAAAGACGCTCCCAACCCGGGTAAATCGTGTTGGTGATATATATATATATATACTCTATTTTCTTCTTTCATTTGCAGGTAAAGTTGATTAAGTGTGAAACAACTGAATAGCTGATGTCACACACCATGCACTAAAGCTGCCGTTGCAAGGCACCTTTTTCTATGGATACGCACTGAATCTAGCGCTATATTGCCTGATAGAAACACATCTATATACTCGCTAAAAAAGGAGTGGACATGCAATAGTAGAAGAAATCTGTGCGTTCTGCTTACCTTCGTACCTATGTGTTTCGTGCTGTCGCTGCTTCCTATTCTGAGGGAAAGAGCCATTTCCGCTTTGCACGCGTCAGCGCGTGGTGCTTACTCTCGTAAAAAGCTGTAAGCACGCCCGCGGTAGGCAGAACAATACAACGCGTTTGAAATAAAAAAAGTGAAGGCACCTATAAACACTATCAGCAGAGCATTTCAACAGTAAAAGGTCCGGAGCGCTTGCAGACGCGGGTGTTCATCATCGTCAGTCTGCAAAAAAAAAGAAAAGTGGTGTGATTTATACGTTATTTGGCTGTGAAAAGTGAATGTGAAAAAAGCGCTTGGCAAGGTAGTGTCACCCCTGGAGGTAAAGCGAGCCCTCCCTCTGTTGTACTGTCCAACGGTACAGCTGTTCTTTTACAAAGCCGCCACCACAAGAAACATAGAGGGTAAATAAGCAAGGGGGGAAAAGCGTGTGCTGTTTGTGGTTGAGCATCCCTACACTCATTTCGCTTTTACTGCGTTCAGCAAAGAAAACTAGATTTGTGTGCTTTTTTCCTTTTGAAAATAAAACAACACTAAACCGTTGGAAAGACAGACACAGAAATACACACACACACACAAAAAAAAAAAAAAGAGAGGGAGCCTTACGGACTGTGAAGGTAAAGAGGGTCGCGGAAGCCTTTTCCAACGCCAAAAGCAAAAAAGGAAGAAAAGGGGAAAAAAGAGACGTTTCTCAATGTGACCAGAAAAAAAAAAAAAAACTACACTGAAGTCCGAGATAACAAAAAAACAAAAACGCTAAACGCTACACAACAAGTATACCAGGAAAAAAAAAAGACAGCATTAACAACAGTCGCGATACTGTTGCATGGGAAAAAAAAAAAGGTGATGCGGGGTTTAATGCCATGACCGCAAAAAGACCGTTCAGAAGCGGAAGCACGCGATATCGCCTCACGCGCGAGCCCGGCTCCGCTGGCGAAGCAGCCAATGCAGACGAGGGCGACATGGAGGGCGAGCTCGGCTCGCTCTTCGTCTCGTCCACGATAATCTCTTCGATTTCATCGCCGTTCTCATCCAGTGTGGCGCAAATGCGAGAGGCCGGCATAAGCAGGAAGGACAACGGAATGATCAAGAGTGGCAGTACGATGTGACCTGCGATGACCAGCCACGGCGCGTTGTGATAATCGCACTTGCCGAAGGTGGTCACAGGCCAGATCGTCTCCAGCAGCAGGTAGCCAACAGAGGTGGAAGTGGACGAGCCGACGCGAGACATGCTCGCCAGCAGCGCCAGCACCATTGACTCCGTTCCACGCGGCGCCACACGCGACATCAGCAGCACCATCGGCATGAAGAGGAACGCCTCAACAGTCTCGTAAACAACGCCATCGCCCAGAATGTAGAAGGCGTGATCAGGAATGCCGATGTACACGTTCCAGCGCTTCAACAGAGCCAAGTCGAAGAGGGCGACGAGAGGAAAAATGACACCAGAGGACGCCAAGATCGCGCGGTAGCTGGCGTTCTGGCAGCAGTGCGCAAACACGGTGATCCCCAAAATCCCGCAGGCGTTGCCAAGGACGCCGGAGATGATGTTGTAAAAGGTGTAGCTGAAGTGCGGGCCGTTGGGCAGGCACGTCTTGGGGGCCACGTAAAAAGTGTTCAACACGCCCGGCAGACTCAAGTTGAAAACGTAGTTGAAGTAGAGGAACATCGCAGCCTTCGCGACGACCAGCGGCAGCGTGAAGAAGGCGGCGCCGCAGGTGACAATGGTTACTGCAATGCAGGTGTAGAGCAGCTGCCAGCGGGTGCCGAGAATCGTCACAACAGCCGCCACGACCACCGCAGCCGTTATGATGAAGCAGTAGATGATCATCAGCCAGTTGTGCATAACCACGTCCAGGTTCAGTTCGATGGCCCCCCACAGCACCGACCTCACCCTGGACACCACTTCCGCCTCCGCCAGGCGATCGATGTCGTCTTCCTCAGCGGGATCGGCGTCGACGACAGCGACTTCGCGCTTCGCGTCAGCGTCGACGTCGGCACCCGGTTGCTTCGCTGCCAGACGCTCCTCCTGCTCCTCCCGCCTCTGCATGATGATTCTCACCTTTGCCTCCTCGCTCAAGGCGGCACGGTTTGGCTGCTCGCCAAAGATGTTAAAGATGAAGATAATACTCAAGAGGAAAAAGAAGCCGGCCACGATGTAGATGCCAACCTGCGTGAGGTTGTTGTCCGTCAGTGGGCCCTGCACCGCGGCGGCGATCATCAGCCCGAACATCGAGGCGCCGTACGACCAGCTGACGAGAGCTGGACCGTAGCCAGGGTTGCGGCGAATGCGACGACTGTAGATGGCCTGCGCGAACGTGTCCACAACCGCCAGAAAAAGCGAAGTCAAGAACATAAAACCGGCAGCCGGCTTCCCGCTCGACTCCTTCGCAGGCAGCAGGGCGTACAGAAGGGCAAACACGCCTCCAGCGATGCCACAGAAGACACCGTACCAGCGCTTCGTGTAGCCGAAGACGGCGAACGTGTCCGCAAGGGCAGATAAAAAGGGGTTCACCGACCAGCCCAGCGAATAGAGAGAAGAGAGGCGCTGGTACATGGCACCGGACAGCCCGTAGCGACCCGTCAGCATCGGCTGGACGGAGAAGCGCGTGAACCCGAAGCACATTCCCTTCATAGATACGCGTTCCAGCCCGATAGACAAGACAAGAGCCGGGCTGTAGCCCTTCAGGGAGGGGCCCAGCACCGGCACATCCTTGAGAAATGGCACGTAGTGAAACAGCTTCTGTGAGGTCGGGTGGGTGCCGACGGCGCCATCGCTCTTGCCCCTCGTTTTCTCGCTTGCCTGGCTGATGTGACAAGCAACGTCCTTGGCGTTCCCTCCAGGCAAGGCATTGCGGAAGCACGAGAGATGAGGACCACAGGAAAAAAAGAGAGTCCAGCAGGACGAAGTGCTTCAAGCTGCTGTTTTTCGGACGGTCCGAATTCTGGCGAAGCAGCTGCGGGTACGAAAAACGTGGTGAGAAAGAGGCTTCAGAAGTGATGGCTGTCGTCTCTTTCTCGTTCTTCTCTCCCTGCTTGGGTTTGGTGTTGGGTTGTTATTTGAAAAGAGTGCTGCTACGGTATTCGCGCTTGTAAAGCATGAGCGCTTTTGGCAGCTGAAGAGCTTCAGTAAACACCGAAACAGAAAAGCCCTGCAGCTACCGGTCTTACCGAAAGAGCAGCTCGTGAGTGCGTGCGGTGAAGCACAGCAAAGTGTGCGCTGTGGGTGGCAACGGCGGAGCAGGCAAGGAACGAGGGAAACCAACGGAAAAAAGAAGCGTTAGGGTGAGGCAGGAGTGCTCAAGTCTTCTCGACGTCTTGCTGCCTGCTAGGCTTAGAAGCGTCTTCAGCACAGAGTGGCACGCACACAAACACACACGTACACACACTTGCACCACGTCGCTAAACTCCTTGCAGTGGATGCAGCGCCCAAAGCGAGAGCAGAACATGGTGTGCCCCCTGGTAAGACAAGCAAGCCTGTTGCCTCTCTCTCTCTATCCAGATGAGCATGGAATCGGAGGCGGGAGAAAAATGGAACGAAGTCCGCGGCGGCAAGGGCACACGTGCGAGTGTTGGTAACGAAAAAAGAAACAACGGAAAAAAAAGAAGCCACCCGCCGCCTTTTCTTCGCGACACCGTCCACCGCAGTTGTCAGTTACTCTTAGTTGTCTGTTTTCGACAGGCGTAAAACAAGAGGGCAGAGAAAGCCCGCACGGCAAAAAGACAAGGCGCACTTTGCAAGAGGGGTCGACTGCAGAAGTGAACCAGAAAAAAAAAAATAATAATAATAATCGCGGCCTCGAGGCACGGAACCTTGGCAACACGGCGCACTGCCCTTCGTTTCAGCGCACTTCGAGACCTTCTCTTTCCTCCATTACAGCGCTGTTGATCCGGCTAAAAGCCTCCTTTTTTCGCTTTGCTGTAAAAAAAAAGGGGGGGCTATTTAGCAGCATTTGGTCGTTTTACTTATGGGCATATATGCATAAGCATATAAATATACTCTCCGCTTCAGATGGTTCAGGAGTGAGTGGGAAATAATGACTAAACAAGGCGGTGAGCTGCGTGCTTCACAATCGAAGAAAAAAAAAAAGAGAAAAGTACGCAGTGCTCTTACAACATAAAGAAAAGAAAAGAGGAAACTGAGAAAACAAAGCACTTATACATACATATATATATATATATATATATATATATATATATAGATAGGTGCTTTGTTTGTTTTGCAAGTCACTTAGTTGAGCGCGAAAGCACATGTGAAACAGTGAGGTGCATCAAATTGACCCACGCACACAATCCCAGGACAGCATTTTGCTTTATTTCAGTTGTCTGCCACTGGCCTTGTGTCCGCCCATTGGATCTTTTTCTTTTCCCGTTGCCATAGTCTTAAAATAAAAAAAGATGAAACCTAAAGCAAGATAGAAAAAGTACATACGCACCTCTACATATATATATATGTATACGCTAAAACTCCCAAAACATAGTGTGTTGGGCTTTCTTTCACAAAAATAATAATAGTAACAAACTGAAACAACCGCATCGTCAAAAAAAAAAAATGAAAGAAGCATAAAAAAAAAAAACACAAAAAGAGAGTTGAAAAAAGGAGACAGAGACGAGGGAGCAAAAAGGAAAAAGAAAAAAGAGCAAGCACTACAGAATGGACAGGAAAGCGTCATTGCTTGTCCTACAAGAGCAAAACAACAACAAACAAAAAAAAAAAAAGAAACACAAGAAAGAAGTTAGTGCACAGGATCAACCAAAACACGACGCATAATCGTGGTAGTCGATTTGGCTATGCCCTACACTTTAAAAACAAAAAGAGAGAACAGTTAAAAAAGAAAAAACACTGACTGAAAAACACAAACACACGTTTAACGACGAGACCGTCAACATACCGATCAAATAAAGCGGAATAGTTGATTAAAAGGCACTAAAGTGAAAGTGACAGAGATTATCTGAATCTCTTTCGAGATCCACCTTACGCCGTTATCGCATAAACAACAACAGCTGGCGTTGTTGCAGCAAGCACCTGTGTCTGCACGCTTGATAGGCTCGTTCGTGCAAGCAGAGCCAGTCCTCGCTGAAACGAAAAAAGAAAAAGAAGTCAAAAATGAGCACAGTGTTGAGAGCAGGACGTCGGTGCTGTCTGTACTCCTCTTCCAGCAGCACAACAGCCTGCTCTAAAGAAAAACAGGAAGAGCGGAGGAGCAGCAGCAGGCGCTGTGCCGTTCGAAAGAAGCGCGCATTCTCGCACCAACACATCATCTCTCCCGCACAACGCAGCACGAACCTGTCTGCGTGTGCGTCTGTGATCAGGCGTCATCGGCGTGCGTCTTCTTCTTCGGCTCACCCACAGACACATGCGACAGCTGCTCAGACACGCGCGAGCCCGGCTCCGCTGGCGAAGCAGCCAATGCAGACGAGGGCGACATGGAGGGCGAGCTCGGCTCGCTCTTCGTCTCGTCCACGATAATCTCTTCGATTTCATCGCCGTTCTCATCCAGTGTGGCGCAAATGCGAGAGGCCGGCATAAGCAGGAAGGACAACGGAATGATCAAAAGTGGCAGTACGATGTGACCTGCGATGACCAGCCACGGCGCGTTGTGATAATCGCACTTGCCGAAGGTGGTCACAGGCCAGATCGTCTCCAGCAGCAGGTAGCCAACAGAGGTGGAAGTGGACGAGCCGACGCGAGACATGCTCGCCAGCAGCGCCAGCACCATTGACTCCGTTCCACGCGGCGCCACACGCGACATCAGCAGCACCATCGGCATGAAGAGGAACGCCTCAACAGTCTCGTAAACAACGCCATCGCCCAGAATGTAGAAGGCGTGATCAGGAATGCCGATGTACACGTTCCAGCGCTTCAACAGAGCCAAGTCGAAGAGGGCGACGAGAGGAAAAATGACACCAGAGGACGCCAAGATCGCGCGGTAGCTGGCGTTCTGGCAGCAGTGCGCAAACACGGTGATCCCCAAAATCCCGCAGGCGTTGCCAAGGACGCCGGAGATGATGTTGTAAAAGGTGTAGCTGAAGTGCGGGCCGTTGGGCAGGCACTTCTTGGGGGCCACGTAAAAAGTGTTCAACACGCCCGGCAGACTCAAGTTGAAAACGTAGTTGAAGTAGAGGAACGTCGCAGCCTTCGCGACGACCAGCGGCAGCGTGAAGAAGGCGGCGCCGCAGGTGACAATGGTTACTGCAATGCAGGTGTAGAGCAGCTGCCAGCGGGTGCCGAGAATCGTCACAACAGCCGCCACGACCACCGCAGCCGTTATGATGAAGCAGTAGATGATCATCAGCCAGTTGTGCATAACCACGTCCAGGTTCAGTTCGATGGCCCCCCACAGCACCGACCTCACCCTGGACACCACTTCCGCCTCCGCCAGGCGATCGATGTCGTCTTCCTCAGCGGGATCGGCGTCGACGACAGCGACTTCGCGCTTCGCGTCAGCGTCGACGTCGGCACCCGGTTGCTTCGCTGCCAGACGCTCCTCCTGCTCCTCCCGCCTCTGCATGATGATTCTCACCTTTGCCTCCTCGCTCAAGGCGGCACGGTTTGGCTGCTCGCCAAAGATGTTAAAGATGAAGATAATACTCAAGAGGAAAAAGAAGCCGGCCACAATGTAGATGCCAACCTGCGTGAGGTTGTTGTCCGTCAGTGGGCCCTGCACCGCGGCGGCGATCATCAGCCCGAACATCGAGGCGCCGTACGACCAGCTGACGAGAGCTGGACCGTAGCCAGGGTTGCGGCGAATGCGACGACTGTAGATGGCCTGCGCGAACGTGTCCACAACCGCCAGAAAAAGCGAAGTCAAGAACATAAAACCGGCAGCCGGCTTCCCGCTCGACTCCTTCGCAGGCAGCAGGGCGTACAGAAGGGCAAACACGCCTCCAGCGATGCCACAGAAGACACCGTACCAGCGCTTCGTGTAGCCGAAGACGGCGAACGTGTCCGCAAGGGCAGATAAAAAGGGGTTCACCGACCAGCCCAGCGAATAGAGAGAGGAGAGGCGCTGGTACATGGCACCGGACAGCCCGTAGCGACCCGTCAGCATCGGCTGGACGGAGAAGCGCGTGAACCCGAAGCACATTCCCTTCATAGATACGCGTTCCAGCCCGATAGACAAGACAAGAGCCGGGCTGTAGCCCTTCAGGGAGGGGCCCAGCACCGGCACATCCTTGAGAAATGGCACGTAGTGAAACAGCTTCTGTGAGGTCGGGTGGATGTTCTCGTAATGGTGGTTGCTGCCGTTGATGTCGTCGTGGTTCACATCATCACTCTCAAGGAGGACTTCCTCATCAGTTTTCTGGCGACGAGGCATCGTGCGTGGAGGAGGTAGAAGTGGAGAAAGTCAGGTAGGTGTATTTAGTACTCGTTACTTGCTGTTAGAAATATATAATTATGCTACGTAGATTGGGCAAAAAGGAAGAAAAAACTGTGGTGTTGAAATGAACGTTGGATTGAAAAAAAAAAAAGGAGATTTATGATGTTAGAAATCGGGTGTGTGCATGCTTTGCATGGGGAAGCAACGATGAAAAGAGGAGGCAGTGCATGTCAAAAGCCACTCAAGCAACAAAGAAAACGAGAAAAAGGAATTGAGTCGGCAAGATCACCCGCGAGATGTTCACGGTACAGGAAATGGGGGAAAGTGAACAGTGCGGCGCATCCAGGAATGAGTCTGTCACATGAGCAGGCTCAGTCTGAGGCCTATGGCGAGCGCGAGAGCACTTGGTGACGGTAAAGTCAACGGCAATACACAACCTAGCTGCAGCACAGAAGCAAATGCTCCTCTCATCAGGCGCGCAACGCGACTGATGCACCACAGCGGGTAAAACTGCGAAGAGAGCCTTGCACTCAGAGGATACGCCAACCTACAGATTATAACGTATCTACGTCTCTCTTCCTTTTTCGGTTCTTGTTTGCGTATTTCGCATCGGAGTGTAACCTGGCTAGGACAGCAGGCAGCAGGGCGTACAGAAGGGCAAACACGCCTCCAGCGATGCCACAGAAGGCACCGTACCAGCGCTTCGTGTAGCCGAAGACGGCGAACGTGTCCGCAAGGGCAGATAAAAAGGGGTTCACCGACCAGCCCAGCGAATAGAGAGAAGAGAGGCGCTGGTACATGGCACCGGACAGCCCGTAGCGACCCGTCAGCATCGGCTGGACGGAGAAGCGCGTGAACCCGAAGCACATTCCCTTCATAGATACGCGTTCCAGCCCGATAGACAAGACAAGAGCCGGGCTGTAGTCCTTCAGGGAGGGGCCCAGCACCGGCACATCCTTGAGAAATGGCACGTAGTGAAACAGCTTCTGTGAGGTCGGGTGGGTGCCGACGGCGCCATCGCTCTTGCCCCTCGTTTTCTCGCTTGCCTGGCTGATGTGACAAGCAACGTCCTTGGCGTTCCCTCCAGGCAAGGCATTGCGGAAGCACGAGAGATGAGGACCACAGGAAAAAAAGAGAGTCCAGCAGGACGAAGTGCTTCAAGCTGCTGTTTTTCGGACGGTCCGAATTCTGGCGAAGCAGCTGCGGGTACGAAAAACGTGGTGAGAAAGAGGCTTCAGAAGTGATGGCTGTCGTCTCTTTCTCGTTCT
This sequence comes from Lotmaria passim, assembly GCA_037349495.1. Classification (NCBI taxonomy): domain Eukaryota; phylum Euglenozoa; class Kinetoplastea; order Trypanosomatida; family Trypanosomatidae; genus Lotmaria; species Lotmaria passim. Next base: position 96,881 of record CP140193.1, read on the forward strand.
TCTCTCCCTGCTTGGGTTTGGTGTTGGGTTGTTATTTGAAAAGAGTGCTGCTACGGTATTCGCGCTTGTAAAGCATGAGCGCTTTTGGCAGCTGAAGAGCTTCAGTAAACACCGAAACAGAAAAGCCCTGCAGCTACCGGTCTTACCGAAAGAGCAGCTCGTGAGTGCGTGCGGTGAAGCACAGCAAAGTGTGCGCTGTGGGTGGCAACGGCGGAGCAGGCAAGGAACGAGGGAAACCAACGGAAAAAAGAAGCGTTAGGGTGAGGCAGGAGTGCTCAAGTCTTCTCGACGTCTTGCTGCCTGCTAGGCTTAGAAGCGTCTTCAGCACAGAGTGGCACGCACACAAACACACACGTACACACACTTGCACCACGTCGCTAAACTCCTTGCAGTGGATGCAGCGCCCAAAGCGAGAGCAGAACATGGTGTGCCCCCTGGTAAGACAAGCAAGCCTGTTGCCTCTCTCTCTCTATCCAGATGAGCATGGAATCGGAGGCGGGAGAAAAATGGAACGAAGTCCGCGGCGGCAAGGGCACACGTGCGAGTGTTGGTAACGAAAAAAGAAACAACGGAAAAAAAAGAAGCCACCCGCCGCCTTTTCTTCGCGACACCGTCCACCGCAGTTGTCAGTTACTCTTAGTTGTCTGTTTTCGACAGGCGTAAAACAAGAGGGCAGAGAAAGCCCGCACGGCAAAAAGACAAGGCGCACTTTGCAAGAGGGGTCGACTGCAGAAGTGAACCAGAAAAAAAAAAATAATAATAATAATCGCGGCCTCGAGGCACGGAACCTTGGCAACACGGCGCACTGCCCTTCGTTTCAGCGCACTTCGAGACCTTCTCTTTCCTCCATTACAGCGCTGTTGATCCGGCTAAAAGCCTCCTTTTTTCGCTTTGCTGTAAAAAAAAAGGGGGGGCTATTTAGCAGCATTTGGTCGTTTTACTTATGGGCATATATGCATAAGCATATAAATATACTCTCCGCTTCAGATGGTTCAGGAGTGAGTGGGAAATAATGACTAAACAAGGCGGTGAGCTGCGTGCTTCACAATCGAAGAAAAAAAAAAAGAGAAAAGTACGCAGTGCTCTTACAACATAAAGAAAAGAAAAGAGGAAACTGAGAAAACAAAGCACTTATACATATATATATATATATATATACATATATATATGTATGTATATATGTATAGATAGGTGCTTTGTTTGTTTTGCAAGTCACTTAGCTGAACGCGAAAGCACATGTGAAACAGTGAGGTGCATCAAATTGACCCACGCACACAATCCCAGGACAGCATTTTGCTTTATTTCAGTTGTCTGCCACTGGCCTTGTGTCCGCCCATTGGATCTTTTTCTTTTCCCGTTGCCATAGTCTTAAAATAAAAAAAGATGAAACCTAAAGCAAGATAGAAAAAGTACATACGCACCTCTACATATATATATATGTATACGCTAAAACTCCCAAAACATAGTGTGTTGGGCTTTCTTTCACAAAAATAATAATAGTAACAAACTGAAACAACCGCATCGTCAAAAAAAAAAAAAAAGAAAGAAGCATAAAAAAAAAACACAAAAAGAGAGTTGAAAAAAGGAGACAGAGACGAGGGAGCAAAAAGGAAAAAGAAAAAAGAGCAAGCACTACAGAATGGACAGGAAAGCGTCATTGCTTGTCCTACAAGAGCAAAACAACAACAAACAAAAAAAAAAAAGAAACACAAGAAAGAAGTTAGTGCACAGGATCAACCAAAACACGACGCATAATCGTGGTAGTCGATTTGGCTATGCCCTACACTTTAAAAACAAAAAGAGAGAACAGTTAAAAAAGAAAAAACACTGACTGAAAAACACAAACACACGTTTAACGACGAGACCGTCAACATACCGATCAAATAAAGCGGAATAGTTGATTAAAAGGCACTAAAGTGAAAGTGACAGAGATTATCTGAATCTCTTTCGAGATCCACCTTACGCCGTTATCGCATAAACAACAACAGCTGGCGTTGTTGCAGCAAGCACCTGTGTCTGCACGCTTGATAGGCTCGTTCGTGCAAGCAGAGCCAGTCCTCGCTGAAACGAAAAAAGAAAAAGAAGTCAAAAATGAGCACAGTGTTGAGAGCAGGACGTCGGTGCTGTCTGTACTCCTCTTCCAGCAGCACAACAGCCTGCTCTAAAGAAAAACAGGAAGAGCGGAGGAGCAGCAGCAGGCGCTGTGCCGTTCGAAAGAAGCGCGCATTCTCGCACCAACACATCATCTCTCCCGCACAACGCAGCACGAACCTGTCTGCGTGTGCGTCTGTGATCAGGCGTCATCGGCGTGCGTCTTCTTCTTCGGCTCACCCACAGACACATGCGACAGCTGCTCAGACACGCGCGAGCCCGGCTCCGCTGGCGAAGCAGCCAATGCAGACGAGGGCGACATGGAGGGCGAGCTCGGCTCGCTCTTCGTCTCGTCCACGATAATCTCTTCGATTTCATCGCCGTTCTCATCCAGTGTGGCGCAAATGCGAGAGGCCGGCATAAGCAGGAAGGACAACGGAATGATCAAAAGTGGCAGTACGATGTGACCTGCGATGACCAGCCACGGCGCGTTGTGATAATCGCACTTGCCGAAGGTGGTCACAGGCCAGATCGTCTCCAGCAGCAGGTAGCCAACAGAGGTGGAAGTGGACGAGCCGACGCGAGACATGCTCGCCAGCAGCGCCAGCACCATTGACTCCGTTCCACGCGGCGCCACACGCGACATCAGCAGCACCATCGGCATGAAGAGGAACGCCTCAACAGTCTCGTAAACAACGCCATCGCCCAGAATGTAGAAGGCGTGATCAGGAATGCCGATGTACACGTTCCAGCGCTTCAACAGAGCCAAGTCGAAGAGGGCGACGAGAGGAAAAATGACACCAGAGGACGCCAAGATCGCGCGGTAGCTGGCGTTCTGGCAGCAGTGCGCAAACACGGTGATCCCCAAAATCCCGCAGGCGTTGCCAAGGACGCCGGAGATGATGTTGTAAAAGGTGTAGCTGAAGTGCGGGCCGTTGGGCAGGCACTTCTTGGGGGCCACGTAAAAAGTGTTCAACACGCCCGGCAGACTCAAGTTGAAAACGTAGTTGAAGTAGAGGAACGTCGCAGCCTTCGCGACGACCAGCGGCAGCGTGAAGAAGGCGGCGCCGCAGGTGACAATGGTTACTGCAATGCAGGTGTAGAGCAGCTGCCAGCGGGTGCCGAGAATCGTCACAACAGCCGCCACGACCACCGCAGCCGTTATGATGAAGCAGTAGATGATCATCAGCCAGTTGTGCATAACCACGTCCAGGTTCAGTTCGATGGCCCCCCACAGCACCGACCTCACCCTGGACACCACTTCCGCCTCCGCCAGGCGATCGATGTCGTCTTCCTCAGCGGGATCGGCGTCGACGACAGCGACTTCGCGCTTCGCGTCAGCGTCGACGTCGGCACCCGGTTGCTTCGCTGCCAGACGCTCCTCCTGCTCCTCCCGCCTCTGCATGATGATTCTCACCTTTGCCTCCTCGCTCAAGGCGGCACGGTTTGGCTGCTCGCCAAAGATGTTAAAGATGAAGATAATACTCAAGAGGAAAAAGAAGCCGGCCACAATGTAGATGCCAACCTGCGTGAGGTTGTTGTCCGTCAGTGGGCCCTGCACCGCGGCGGCGATCATCAGCCCGAACATCGAGGCGCCGTACGACCAGCTGACGAGAGCTGGACCGTAGCCAGGGTTGCGGCGAATGCGACGACTGTAGATGGCCTGCGCGAACGTGTCCACAACCGCCAGAAAAAGCGAAGTCAAGAACATAAAACCGGCAGCCGGCTTCCCGCTCGACTCCTTCGCAGGCAGCAGGGCGTACAGAAGGGCAAACACGCCTCCAGCGATGCCACAGAAGACACCGTACCAGCGCTTCGTGTAGCCGAAGACGGCGAACGTGTCCGCAAGGGCAGATAAAAAGGGGTTCACCGACCAGCCCAGCGAATAGAGAGAGGAGAGGCGCTGGTACATGGCACCGGACAGCCCGTAGCGACCCGTCAGCATCGGCTGGACGGAGAAGCGCGTGAACCCGAAGCACATTCCCCTCATAGATACGCGTTCCAGCCCGATAGACAAGACAAGAGCCGGGCTGTAGCCCTTCAGGGAGGGGCCCAGCACCGGCACATCCTTGAGAAATGGCACGTAGTGAAACAGCTTCTGTGAGGTCGGGTGGATGTTCTCGTAATGGTGGTTGCTGCCGTTGATGTCGTCGTGGTTCACATCATCACTCTCAAGGAGGACTTCCTCATCAGTTTTCTGGCGACGAGGCATCGTGCGTGGAGGAGGTAGAAGTGGAGAAAGTCAGGTAGGTGTATTTAGTACTCGTTACTTGCTGTTAGAAATATATAATTATGCTACGTAGATTGGGCAAAAAGGAAGAAAAAACTGTGGTGTTGAAATGAACGTTGGATTGAAAAAAAAAAAGGAGATTTATGATGTTAGAAATCGGGTGTGTGCATGCTTTGCATGGGGAAGCAACGATGAAAAGAGGAGGCAGTGCATGTCAAAAGCCACTCAAGCAACAAAGAAAACGAGAAAAAGGAATTGAGTCGGCAAGATCACCCGCGAGATGTTCACGGTACAGGAAATGGGGGAAAGTGAACAGTGCGGCGCATCCAGGAATGAGTCTGTCACATGAGCAGGCTCAGTCTGAGGCCTATGGCGAGCGCGAGAGCACTTGGTGACGGTAAAGTCAACGGCAATACACAACCTAGCTGCAGCACAGAAGCAAATGCTCCTCTCATCAGGCGCGCAACGCGACTGATGCACCACAGCGGGTAAAACTGCGAAGAGAGCCTTGCACTCAGAGGATACGCCAACCTACAGATTATAACGTATCTACGTCTCTCTTCCTTTTTCGGTTCTTGTTTGCGTATTTCGCATCGGAGTGTAACCTGGCTAGGACAGCAGGCAGCAGGGCGTACAGAAGGGCAAACACGCCTCCAGCGATGCCACAGAAGGCACCGTACCAGCGCTTCGTGTAGCCGAAGACGGCGAACGTGTCCGCAAGGGCAGATAAAAAGGGGTTCACCGACCAGCCCAGCGAATAGAGAGAAGAGAGGCGCTGGTACATGGCACCGGACAGCCCGTAGCGACCCGTCAGCATCGGCTGGACGGAGAAGCGCGTGAACCCGAAGCACATTCCCTTCATAGATACGCGTTCCAGCCCGATAGACAAGACAAGAGCCGGGCTGTAGTCCTTCAGGGAGGGGCCCAGCACCGGCACATCCTTGAGAAATGGCACGTAGTGAAACAGCTTCTGTGAGGTCGGGTGGGTGCCGACGGCGCCATCGCTCTTGCCCCTCGTTTTCTCGCTTGCCTGGCTGATGTGACAAGCAACGTCCTTGGCGTTCCCTCCAGGCAAGGCATTGCGGAAGCACGAGAGATGAGGACCACAGGAAAAAAAGAGAGTCCAGCAGGACGAAGTGCTTCAAGCTGCTGTTTTTCGGACGGTCCGAATTCTGGCGAAGCAGCTGCGGGTACGAAAAACGTGGTGAGAAAGAGGCTTCAGAAGTGATGGCTGTCGTCTCTTTCTCGTTCTTCTCTCCCTGCTTGGGTTTGGTGTTGGGTTGTTATTTGAAAAGAGTGCTGCTACGGTATTCGCGCTTGTAAAGCATGAGCGCTTTTGGCAGCTGAAGAGCTTCAGTAAACACCGAAACAGAAAAGCCCTGCAGCTACCGGTCTTACCGAAAGAGCAGCTCGTGAGTGCGTGCGGTGAAGCACAGCAAAGTGTGCGCTGTGGGTGGCAACGGCGGAGCAGGCAAGGAACGAGGGAAACCAACGGAAAAAAGAAGCGTTAGGGTGAGGCAGGAGTGCTCAAGTCTTCTCGACGTCTTGCTGCCTGCTAGGCTCAGAAGCGTCTTCAGCACAGAGTGGCACACACACAAACACACACGTACACACACTTGCACCACGTCGCTAAACTCCTTGCAGTGGATGCAGCGCCCAAGGCGAGAGCAGAACATGGTGTGCCCCCTGGTAAGACAAGCAAGCCTGTTGCCTCTCTCTCTCTATCCAGATGAGCATGGAATCGGAGGCGGGAGAAAAATGGAACGAAGTCCGCGGCGGCAAGGGCACACGTGCGAGTGTTGGTAACGAAAAAAGAAACAACGGAAAAAAAAGAAGCCACCCGCCGCCTTTTCTTCGCGACACCGTCCACCGCAGTTGTCAGTTACTCTTAGTTGTCTGTTTTCGACAGGCGTAAAACAAGAGGGCAGAGAAAGCCCGCACGGCAAAAAGACAAGGCGCACTTTGCAAGAGGGGTCGACTGCAGAAGTGAACCAGAAAAAAAATAATAATAATAATAATCGCGGCCTCGAGGCACGGAACCTTGGCAACACGGCGCACTGCCCTTCGTTTCAGCGCACTTCGAGACCTTCTCTTTCCTCCATTACAGCGCTGTTGATCCGGCTAAAAGCCTCCTTTTTTCGCTTTGCTGTAAAAAAAAAGGGGGGGCTATTTAGCAGCATTTGGTCGTTTTACTTATGGGCATATATGCATAAGCATATAAATATACTCTCCGCTTCAGATGGTTCAGGAGTGAGTGGGAAATAATGACTAAACAAGGCGGTGAGCTGCGTGCTTCACAATCGAAGAAAAAAAAAAAGAGAAAAGTACGCAGTGCTCTTACAACATAAAGAAAAGAAAAGAGGAAACTGAGAAAACAAAGCACTTATACATATATATATATATATATATATACATATATATATGTATGTATATATGTATAGATAGGTGCTTTGTTTGTTTTGCAAGTCACTTAGCTGAACGCGAAAGCACATGTGAAACAGTGAGGTGCATCAAATTGACCCACGCACACAATCCCAGGACAGCATTTTGCTTTATTTCAGTTGTCTGCCACTGGCCTTGTGTCCGCCCATTGGATCTTTTTCTTTTCCCGTTGCCATAGTCTTAAAATAAAAAAAGATGAAACCTAAAGCAAGATAGAAAAAGTACATACGCACCTCTACATATATATATATGTATACGCTAAAACTCCCAAAACATAGTGTGTTGGGCTTTCTTTCACAAAAATAATAATAGTAACAAACTGAAACAACCGCATCGTCAAAAAAAAAAAATGAAAGAAGCATAAAAAAAAAAACACAAAAAGAGAGTTGAAAAAAGGAGACAGAGACGAGGGAGCAAAAAGGAAAAAGAAAAAAGAGCAAGCACTACAGAATGGACAGGAAAGCGTCATTGCTTGTGCTACAAGAGCAAAACAACAACAAACAAAAAAAAAAAAAAGAAACACAAGAAAGAAGTTAGTGCACAGGATCAACCAAAACACGACGCATAATCGTGGTAGTCGATTTGGCTATGCCCTACACTTTAAAAACAAAAAGAGAGAATAGTTAAAAAAAAAAAACACTGACTGAAAAACACAAACACACGTTTAACGACGAGACCGTCAACATACCGATCAAATAAAGCGGAATAGTTGATTAAAAGGCACTAAAGTGAAAGTGACAGAGACTATCTGAATCTCTTTCGAGATCCACCTTACGCCGTTATCGTATAAACAACAACAGCTGGCGTTGTTGCAGCAAGCACCTGTGTCTGCACGCTTGATAGGCTCGTTCGTGCAAGCAGAGCCAGTCCTCGCTGAAACGAAAAAAGAAAAAGAAGTCAAAAATGAGCACAGTGTTGAGAGCAGGACGTCGGTGCTGTCTGTGCTCCTCTTCCAGCAGCACAACAGCCTGCTCTAAAGAAAAACAGGAAGAACGGAGGAGCAGCAGCAGGCGCTGTGCCGTTCGAAAGAAGCGCGCATTCTCGCACCAACACATCATCTCTCCCGCACAACGCAGCACGAACCTGTCTGCGTGTGCGTCTGTGATCAGGCGTCATCGGCGTGCGTCTTCTTCTTCGGCTCACCCACAGACACATGCGACAGCTGCTCAGACACGCGCGAGCCCGGCTCCGCTGGCGAAGCAGCCAATGCAGACGAGGGCGACATGGAGGGCGAGCTCGGCTCGCTCTTCGTCTCGTCCACGATAATCTCTTCGATTTCATCGCCGTTCTCATCCAGTGTGGCGCAAATGCGAGAGGCCGGCAGCAAAAGAAAGGACAACGGAATGATCAAGAGTGGCAGTACGATGTGACCTGCGATGACCAGCCACGGCGCGTTGTGATAATCGCACTTGCCGAAGGTGGTCACAGGCCAGATCGTCTCCAGCAGCAGGTAGCCAACAGAGGTGGAAGTGGACGAGCCGACGCGAGACATGCTCGCCAGCAGCGCCAGCACCATTGACTCCGTTCCACGCGGCGCCACACGCGACATCAGCAGCACCATCGGCATGAAGAGGAACGCCTCAACAGTCTCGTAAACGACGCCATCGCCCAGAATGTAGAAGGCGTGATCAGGAATGCCGATGTACACGTTCCAGCGCTTCAACAGAGCCAAGTCGAAGAGGGCGACGAGAGGAAAAATGACACCAGAGGACGCCAAGATCGCGCGGTAGCTGGCGTTCTGGCAGCAGTGCGCAAACACGGTGATCCCCAAAATCCCGCAGGCGTTGCCAAGGACGCCGGAGATGATGTTGTAAAAGGTGTAGCTGAAGTGCGGGCCGTTGGGCAGGCACGTCTTGGGGGCCACGTAAAAAGTGTTCAACACGCCCGGCAGACTCAAGTTGAAAACGTAGTTGAAGTAGAGGAACGTCGCAGCCTTCGCGACGACCAGCGGCAGCGTGAAGAAGGCGGCGCCGCAGGTGACAATGGTTACTGCAATGCAGGTGTAGAGCAGCTGCCAGCGGGTGCCGAGAATCGTCACAACAGCCGCCACGACCACCGCAGCCGTTATGATGAAGCAGTAGATGATCATCAGCCAGTTGTGCATAACCACGTCCAGGTTCAGTTCGATGGCCCCCCACAGCACCGACCTCACCCTGGACACCACTTCCGCCTCCGCCAGGCGATCGATGTCGTCTTCCTCAGCGGGATCGGCGTCGACGACAGCGACTTCGCGCTTCGCGTCAGCGTCGACGTCGGCACCCGGTTGCTTCGCTGCCAGACGCTCCTCCTGCTCCTCCCGCCTCTGCATGATGATTCTCACCTTTGCCTCCTCGCTCAAGGCGGCACGGTTTGGCTGCTCGCCAAAGATGTTAAAGATGAAGATAATACTCAAGAGGAAAAAGAAGCCGGCCACGATGTAGATGCCAACCTGCGTGAGGTTGTTGTCCGTCAGTGGGCCCTGCACCGCGGCGGCGATCATCAGCCCGAACATCGAGGCGCCGTACGACCAGCTGACGAGAGCTGGACCGTAGCCAGGGTTGCGGCGAATGCGACGACTGTAGATGGCCTGCGCGAACGTGTCCACAACCGCCAGAAAAAGCGAAGTCAAGAACATAAAACCGGCAGCCGGCTTCCCGCTCGACTCCTTCGCAGGCAGCAGGGCGTACAGAAGGGTAAACACGCCTCCAGCGATGCCACAGAAGACACCGTACCAGCGCTTCGTGTAGCCGAAGACGGCGAACGTGTCCGCAAGGGCAGATAAAAAGGGATTCACCGACCAGCCCAGCGAATAGAGAGAAGAGAGGCGCTGGTACATGGCACCGGACAGCCCGTAGCGACCCGTCAGCATCGGCTGGACGGAGAAGCGCGTGAACCCGAAGCACATTCCCCTCATAGATACGCGTTCCAGCCCGATAGACAAGACAAGAGCCGGGCTGTAGCCCTTCAGGGAGGGGCCCAGCACCGGCACATCCTTGAGAAATGGCACATAGTGAAACAGCTTCTGTGAGGTCGGGTGGATGTTCTCGTAATGGTGGTTGCTGCCGTTGATGTCGTCGTGGTTCACATCATCACTCTCAAGGAGGACTTCCTCATCAGTTTTCTGGCGACGAGGCATCGTGCGTGGAGGAGGTAGAAGTGGAGAAAGTCAGGTAGGTGTATTTAGTACTCGTTACTTGCTGTTAGAAATATATAATTATGTTACGTAGATTGGGCAAAAAGGAAGAAAAAACTGTGGTGTTGAAATGAACGTTGGGTTTGAAAAAAAAAAGGAGATTTATGATGTTAGAAATCGGGTGTGTGCATGCTTTGCATGGGGAAGCAACGATGAAAAGAGGAGGCAGTGCATGTCAAAAGCCACTCAAGCAACAAAGAAAACGAGAAAAAGGAATTGAGTCGGCAAGATCACCCGCGAGATGTTCACGGTACAGGAAATGGGGGAAAGTGAACAGTGCGGCGCATCCAGGAATGAGTCTGTCACATGAGCAGGCTCAGTCTGAGGCCTATGGCGAGCGCGAGAGCACTTGGTGACGGTAAAGTCAACGGCAATACACAACCTAGCTGCAGCACAGAAGCAAATGCTCCTCTCATCAGGCGCGCAACGCGACTGATGCACCACAGCGGGTAAAACTGCGAAGAGAGCCTTGCACTCAGAGGATACGCCAACCTACAGATTATAACGTATCTACGTCTCTCTTCCTTTTTCGGTTCTTGTTTGCGTATTTCGCATCGGAGTGTAACCTGGCTAGGACAGCAGGCAGCAGGGCGTACAGAAGGCAAACACGCCTCCAGCGATGCCACAGAAGACACCGTACCAGCGCTTCGTGTAGCCGAAGACGGCGAACGTGTCCGCAAGGGCAGATAAAAAGGGGTTCACCGACCAGCCCAGCGAATAGAGAGAAGAGAGGCGCTGGTACATGGCACCGGACAGCCCGTAGCGACCCGTCAGCATCGGCTGGACGAAGAAGCGCGTGAACCCGAAGCACATTCCCTTCATGGATACGCGTTCCAGCCCGATAGACAAGACAAGAGCCGGGCTGTAGCCCTTCAGGGAGGGGCCCAGCACCGGCACATCCTTGAGAAATGGCACGTAGTGAAACAGCTTCTGTGAGGTCGGGTGGGTGCCGACGGCGCCATCGCTCTTGCCCCTCGTTTTCTCGCTTGCCTGGCTGATGTGACAAGCAACGTCCTTGGCGTTCCCTCCAGGCAAGGCATTGCGGAAGCACGAGAGATGAGGACCACAGGAAAAAAAGAGAGTCCAGCAGGACGAAGTGCTTCAAGCTGCTGTTTTTCGGACGGTCCGAATTCTGGCGAAGCAGCTGCGGGTACGAAAAACGTGGTGAGAAAGAGGCTTCAGAAGTGATGGCTGTCGTCTCTTTCTCGTTCTTCTCTCCCTGCTTGGGTTTGGTGTTGGGTTGTTATTTGAAAAGAGTGCTGCTACGGTATTCGCGCTTGTAAAGCATGAGCGCTTTTGGCAGCTGAAGAGCTTCAGTAAACACCGAAACAGAAAAGCCCTGCAGCTACCGGTCTTACCGAAAGAGCAGCTCGTGAGTGCGTGCGGTGAAGCACAGCAAAGTGTGCGCTGTGGGTGGCAACGGCGGAGCAGGCAAGGAACGAGGGAAACCAACGGAAAAAAGAAGCGTTAGGGTGAGGCAGGAGTGCTCAAGTCTTCTCGACGTCTTGCTGCCTGCTAGGCTCAGAAGCGTCTTCAGCACAGAGTGGCACACACACAAACACACACGTACACACACTTGCACCACGTCGCTAAACTCCTTGCAGTGGATGCAGCGCCCAAGGCGAGAGCAGAACATGGTGTGCCCCCTGGTAAGACAAGCAAGCCTGTTGCCTCTCTCTCTCTATCCAGATGAGCATGGAATCGGAGGCGGGAGAAAAATGGAACGAAGTCCGCGGCGGCAAGGGCACACGTGCGAGTGTTGGTAACGAAAAAAGAAACAACGGAAAAAAAAGAAGCCACCCGCCGCCTTTTCTTCGCGACACCGTCCACCGCAGTTGTCAGTTACTCTTAGTTGTCTGTTTTCGACAGGCGTAAAACAAGAGGGCAGAGAAAGCCCGCACGGCAAAAAGACAAGGCGCACTTTGCAAGAGGGGTCGACTGCAGAAGTGAACCAGAAAAATAATAATAATAATAGTAATCGCGGCCTCGATGCACGGAACCTTGGCAACACGGCGCACTGCCCTTCGTTTCAGCGCACTTCGAGACCTTCTCTTTCCTCCATTACAGCGCTGTTGATCCGGCTAAAAGCCTCCTTTTTCGCTTTGCTGTAAAAAAAAAGGGGGGCTATTTAGCAGCATTTGGTCGTTTTACTTATGGGCATATATGCATAAGCATATAAATATACTCTCCGCTTCAGATGGTTCAGGAGTGAGTGGGAAATAATGACTAAACAAGGCGGTGAGCTGCGTGCTTCACAATCGAAGAAAAAAAAAAAACAATTGGTAGTATTCATAAAAGTGCCACGCTTCTTTCATACGATTCACTTTAAAGCTATTTGACAAACATAAAGATTGACAACAACGACAATAAATATCTAAAAAAAAAAAAACTATTTCAGAGGACCTGACGAAACGTAAACATGTGCTTTTTGTCGACCGGCGGACAGCTGCAGTGTGTCAGTGAACAACTTCCTTGCAGCTGCACAACGGAGATGACGAAATACTCACCAAAAAGAGGGAAACACGCATATCAGAAAAGGCAAATATACTAAGACGGTCTTTCACGTTGATAGAGAGGGAAAGTGGAGAAAAGCTAACAAGAAATCAGAACTTCGGCGAGGGGGGAAACAAGGCAGAAACAAAAACTAAATAGTCTGGTCCAAAATCGAGTCTCTTTGGTTCCTCGTCCACACCGTCTGCCACACTCCCCTGTAGTAGCAAATTTGTTGCGAACACTGCCTATTGGTGAGCTGCTGTGGCACCAAATACTCTTCTTTGACACCATTAAAAAGAGAAACACGGAGGCGCGAATTCTGCGGATGCGGACACAGCCGTTTACAAAACACGCACTTTAGCTACTCAATTAGACAAGAAAAGAAAAGAGAGGGAGAGAGTTGAAAAAAGAAAGCAACACCTAATGCGCAGTATGTTAGAATAATCACCATCACAGGAAAGAAAAGAGAAGAAGCACTACTTTTAATCAGTGGAAGCGTCACTGCTTGTGCTACGAAGGTAAAACAACAACAACAACCAAAACAGAGACACAAGAGCGGAATGAAAAACAAACAAAAACAGTGAAAAAAGAAGTTAGTGCACAGGATCAACCAAAACACGACGCATAATCGTGGTAGTCGATTTGGCTATGCCCTACACTTTAAAAACAAAAAGAGAGAACAGTTAAAAAAGAAAAAACACTGACTGAAAAACACAAACACACGTTTAACGACGAGACCGTCAACATACCGATCAAATAAAGCGGAATAGTTGATTAAAAGGCACTAAAGTGAAAGTGACAGAGATTATCTGAATCTCTTTCGAGATCCACCTTACGCCGTTATCGTATAAACAACAACAGCTGGCGTTGTTGCAGCAAGCACCTGTGTCTGCACGCTTGATAGGCTCGTTCGTGCAAGCAGAGCCAGTCCTCGCTGAAACGAAAAAAGAAAAAGAAGTCAAAAATGAGCACAGTGTTGAGAGCAGGACGTCGGTGCTGTCTGTGCTCCTCTTCCAGCAGCACAACAGCCTGCTCTAAAGAAAAACAGGAAGAACGGAGGAGCAGCAGCAGGCGCTGTGCCGTTCGAAAGAAGCGCGCATTCTCGCACCAACACATCATCTCTCCCGCACAACGCAGCACGAACCTGTCTGCGTGTGCGTCTGTGATCAGGCGTCATCGGCGTGCGTCTTCTTCTTCGGCTCACCCACAGACACATGCGACAGCTGCTCAGACACGCGCGAGCCCGGCTCCGCTGGCGAAGCAGCCAATGCAGACGAGGGCGACATGGAGGGCGAGCTCGGCTCGCTCTTCGTCTCCGGCAGCATGATCTCTTCGATTTCATCGCCGTTCTCATCCAGTGTGGCGCAAATGCGAGAGGCCGGCAGCAAAAGAAAGGACAGCGGGAGAATCACCAGCGGCGCCACAATGTGGCACGCGATGACCAGCCACGGCGCGTTGTGATAATCGCACTTGCCCTTCGTGGTCACAGGCCAGATCGTCTCCAGCAGCAGGTAGCCGATGGCGGTGGAAGTGGACGAAGCCAAGTGTGCAATTCCACCCAGCAGCGCCAGCACCATCGCCTCCGACCCACGCGGCGACACACGCGACATCAGCAGCATTGTTGGCATGCGAAGGAGCATATCAACCACTTCATAGATGATGGCATCACCGAAGATGTACATGGCATGATCAGGAATGCCGATGTACACGTTCCAGCGCTCGACAATGATGAGGTCGAAAAGGGACACGACAGGGATGAGGATGGCGGAGGCGCTCATCACGGTGCGGTAACTGAAGTTCTGCAGGTAGTGGGCAAACAGTGTCAGGCCAATGATGCTGCAAACGTTGCCAACGATGCCGTTCATGATAGTGTAGAAGGTGTAGTTGAAGTGCGGGCCGTTGGGCAGGCACTTCTTGGGGGCCACGTAAAAAGTGTTCAACACGCCAGGCAACTGGACGTAGAAGACGTTGTTGAAGTACACAAACGTCGCAGTTTCGGCGACAATGAGGGGCAGCGTGGCAAAGGCGGCGCCGCAAATCCCGATAGACACGGCAATGCAGGTGTAGAGCAGCTGCCAATGTGTGCCGAGAATCGTCACGACACTCGTCGCCACCACGGCGCCCGTCATGATGCAGCAGTAGATGACCATCAGCCAGTTGCGCTTCACCACGTCCAGGTTCAGTTCGATGGCTCCCCACAGCACCGACTCCATCTCCGGCTCGACGAAGCCTTCCAGGTCATCCTCGTTTTCATCCGCCGGGTCTCTCTTCGCCAGCGCGGAGCGCCCTTTCACGTCGTCGTCATTATCCGTCCCTTGCTGCTTCGCCGCCAAGCGCTCCTCGTGCTTCTTCGCGATATAGTCCGCCTTCGCGTCCTCCACACGGGCCACGCGGTTTAGCTGTTCGCCAAAGACGTTAAAGATGAAGAGTAAACTGAGGAAGAAGAGAAGGCCCGCCGCGACGTACACGCCCACGTTTGTCTTGTTGTTGTCGGACAGCGGGCCCTGCACCGCGGCGGCAATCATGGATCCGAAAAGCGCGCAGCCCCAAGCCCAGCTGACAAGCGCCGGGCCGCTTGCCGGGTTGCGACGGATGCGACGACTGTAGATGGCCTGCGCGAACGTGTCAACGTTGGCCAAAAACAGCGCCGTCAGAAACATGAAAGCTGCGGCTGAGTGCGCGCTCGACTCCTTCGCAGGCAGCAGGGCGTACAGAAGGGCAAACACGCCTCCGCCGAGCGTGCACAGCACGCAGTACCAGCGCTTCGTGTAGCCGAAGACGGCGAATGTGTCCGCAATAGCCGTGAAGAAGGAGTTGACGGACCAACCCAGCGAATAGAGAGAAGAGAGGCGCTGGTACATGGCACCGGACAGCCCGTAGCGACCCGTCAGCATCGGCTGAATCGAGAAACGCATGAAGCCGTGCGAGAGACCCTTTGCAAAGACGCGCTCCAGTCCGACAGATACGACGAGACGCGGGCTGTAGGCCTTCAACACCAGCCCAAGCACCGGCACATCCTTGAGAAACGGCACGTAGTGAAACAGCTTCTGTGACAGAGGGTGAATACCTGTCACTGTTTCTATCTCACCGTTAGAGTTTAAATCGAAGAGATCGGCAGGATCGTTCCGCACGGTCTCCTTCTTGTGATCCTCAGCGTGGTGGGTCATCTTGTTGAACAACTAAGGAGGAGACGAAGAGGGAAGGAAAAAGAGCCGCTATCTCAAGCGAGTATGTTTGCAACGACGAGTGTAGGCGCCTTGTGAAACAAAAGAATGAAAAGAAAAAAGAAACAGTTGTGTTTTTTGTTTGTCTTTACAAAAAGATGATATAGAGGGAGAAACCTGGAAAAACTCGGCGTCGTTATGTTGTTATGAGAACAAAGAAGTTGGTACTTAGCTTTTTTTTTCTCTTGCGAGAACATAACTAAGAAAAAACGCGTTGAATAGTTGTGCAGTTCGGCGTAAAGCCACAAAAGAAGAGTTTTATGTTGAAGTGATGCATGGGTGAAAAAAGGAGAACAAAAATAAACAAACGAAAAAGCGCGATGAGCGTCAAATTGTGCAATCATGGGAAGCCAGCACGTAAATAGTGGTTGAAGAGAAAGTAGAGAAGAGGCACCGTAAACGTGGACAAGGGGGTTCACATGGAAAAAAAAAAAAGAGAGGCAAGATGCTGCGCCCCATCATAATAACGGTTTTGATAGTCACGAAGCCTAACGGAGGCGAACTGTGGCAACGTTGATAAAAGGGGTACACTGCGCACGGGAAGGGTAAGCAACTTGTGAATAAAACGAACAACAGAGCATGAAGTTTGGGTGAATTCTGCTTCTTCAACTTTTCAAGTGTACATTTAGAAAAGCACGGCTTTACAGACTTGAAACCCTTCGTTTTAAAAGATGGTGTCTCATGATCTGTGTGAAACAAACAAACAAAAAAAGCACATAAACATGTATGTATATTTATTTGTTTATTTACTTAACAGATTTTGTGAAGACTGCGCAAGCTGAAGTGAAAAAAAAAAAAAAGCCCTGCAGCTGTGCTTCGCAACTTGGTGCATCCATAAATGACAGCTGGGCCCCTGTAAGTTGTACACTAAGACGAAAGCGAAAAAGCGAAGAGGCGGGAAAGCCCAGCTAGAGGAGCGAGGCAAACAAAACAAGCATAAAAAGAAGTACATGTATATTACGCTTCTACAAGAATGCAACTGTTCTTTTTCTTTTTTACAGCAGTAATAATAAAACTAGAGAAAGTGAGGGAACTAGTTGAAAGAAAAGGAAGGTAAAACAGAAAAAAAAAAAACGAAGAGACACATGAATGCTTGGTTTCGAGCTTCGCAGAAGAAAGCGAAAAACACAGGTTTGATTAAGTGAGATAATAAAAAAGAGAGAGTATCACTGCGAATTAGCGGTATAGTTGAGTCGACGTGTTTTTAGCTGCTGTACATGCTAGAGGAAAAAAAAAAGAAAAAAGAGTTGCTCACTTGGGGCTAAAAAGCTCGGGTGATGAAGCAACTTTTTCTGTTGACGAATGCCGTGTCTTCTGGAAACAACAATCAAAAGGTGAGCCGATCCTTAAAAAAAAAAAAAAGTAACAGAAAAAAGGGAAAAGGGGAAAAGAGAAAACACACATAATAGTCGGTTATGTGCAGTTTTTAGCCTTGAAGTTGGCAAAAAAAAAAAAACAGAGAGATTAAGGGGAAAAAAGACACTTTGAAGGACGGCACTTTAGGAGAGAGCAACAGAAGGCTCGGTGGCACTCGCAATACAAGCGGAGCGAATGAAACTTGAGGAAGACCGCACTAACGCTCGAGAATACAACTCACTGCTCAGCACAAATAACAGCGTCCGCGACACAGTTCCCCACCACCTGCGCTTTAAGCACACAAATGTTCTGCAAGACTCCCGCCTCCACCGCCCCACTATATTTCACGTGGAGCTTTCAAAGCCTGGGCCTGTCGTTTGCTTTTAGCGTGTTCATCGTACACGTTGCAAAAGTTGCGATGTCCTCATCTGCCTTCAGCATCACCTCTTCCATCGTGCCGCCGCGTTCATCCAACTGAGCCGACACACGAACAGCGGCACGATCAGCAGCGGCGCCACGATGTGACCTGCGATGACCAGCCACGGCGCGTTGTGATAATCGCACTTGCCGAAGGTGGTCACAGGCCAGATCGTCTCCAGCAGCAGGTAGCCAACAGAGGTGGAAGTGGACGAGCCGACGCGAGACATGCTCGCCAGCAGCGCCAGCACCATTGACTCCGTTCCACGCGGCGCCACACGCGACATCAGCAGCACCATCGGCATGAAGAGGAACGCCTCAACAGTCTCGTAAACGACGCCATCGCCCAGAATGTAGAAGGCGTGATCAGGAATGCCGATGTACACGTTCCAGCGCTTCAACAGAGCCAAGTCGAAGAGGGCGACGAGAGGAAAAATGACACCAGAGGACGCCAAGATCGCGCGGTAGCTGGCGTTCTGGCAGCAGTGCGCAAACACGGTGATCCCCAAAATCCCGCAGGCGTTGCCAAGGACGCCGGAGATGATGTTGTAAAAGGTGTAGCTGAAGTGCGGGCCGTTGGGCAGGCACTTCTTGGGGGCCACGTAAAAAGTGTTCAACACGCCCGGCAGACTCAAGTTGAAAACGTAGTTGAAGTAGAGGAACGTCGCAGCCTTCGCGACGACCAGCGGCAGCGTGAAGAAGGCGGCGCCGCAGGTGACAATGGTTACTGCAATGCAGGTGTAGAGCAGCTGCCAGCGGGTGCCGAGAATCGTCACAACAGCCGCCACGACCACCGCAGCCGTTATGATGAAGCAGTAGATGATCATCAGCCAGTTGTGCATAACCATGTCCAGGTTCAGTTCGATGGCCCCCCACAGCACCGACCTCACCCTGGACACCACTTCCGCCTCCGCCAGGCGATCGATGTCGTCTTCCTCAGCGGGATCGGCGTCGACGACAGCGACTTCGCGCTTCGCGTCAGCGTCGACGTCGGCACCCGGTTGCTTCGCTGCCAGACGCTCCTCCTGCTCCTCCCGCCTCTGCATGATGATTCTCACCTTTGCCTCCTCGCTCAAGGCGGCACGGTTTGGCTGCTCGCCAAAGATGTTAAAGATGAAGATAATACTCAAGAGGAAAAAGAAGCCGGCCACAATGTAGATGCCAACCTGCGTGAGGTTGTTGTCCGTCAGTGGGCCCTGCACCGCGGCGGCGATCATCAGCCCGAACATCGAGGCGCCGTACGACCAGCTGACGAGAGCTGGACCGTAGCCAGGGTTGCGGCGAATGCGACGACTGTAGATGGCCTGCGTGAACGTGTCCACAACCGCCAGAAAAAGCGAAGTCAAGAACATAAAACCGGCAGCCGGCTTCCCGCTCGACTCCTTCGCAGGCAGCAGGGCGTACAGAAGGGTAAACACGCCTCCAGCGATGCCACAGAAGACACCGTACCAGCGCTTCGTGTAGCCGAAGACGGCGAACGTGTCCGCAAGGGCAGATAAAAAGGGGTTCACCGACCAGCCCAGCGAATAGAGAGAAGAGAGGCGCTGGTACATGGCACCGGACAGCCCGTAGCGACCCGTCAGCAATGGCAGAGTCGACGTATGCGTCAGACTGTGAATCGCGTGTTTGACGAATAGATGTTCCAGACCGACGGCAACAGTAAGACCAAGGCTGCAATGTACGAGATTTTGGCCGTTAATCGGCACGTGCTGCATGTGTGGCATTGGATGAGACGACACCTGTGACAGTGGTGCAGGAACCTGAAGACCACTAACTGGCATGTCAATCGCACCCTCTTCTTCTGCGGTGTACAACTCCGGCGTACCGTCGTTAGAACCTCCGTCCTTCGTCTTTGCTGTGTCACGAGTCACGGTGCGGCAACAAATCGCAGCATGCATCGGTCGAACAGTGTTGCACCAAAAAGAAAAAAAAAAAAGAAGGTACTGCGTGGAAGTTTCTTAGCATGCTGTTATGTGTGTGAGGTGCTGGAAAAAAAAAAGATCTTCTTTTCTTCTTTGGGCTATCACCGTATTTGTGTGACCACAGTAGTTGACGTGCTTGCCTAGTGTTTGTGTTTGTTTGCAAGGCGGAAGGAACACAGAGCAAATTGTAGAACAGATGATAGAGCATGAATGAGGGCGCGGCGGACGACAAAAACAAAAAGTGATTGTCGAGTTGTTTTCAAGCGCAAAAAGGCAGAAAACAATTGCAAGAGAGTATTTAAAACAACAACCAAAAAGGTATTCTATTCATTATCGGAAAGTAACTCACCACAACGGCAACAGGAGACCATTTGACGAGGCCTCCTCTATTTTCAAGACATGTCGCTTTTCAGCTTCGCCGTTGAAGGATAGGTTGGCTTTTCTTTGAATGCTGGTTAAAAGCTCCAAACACTCGTCCTGTGAAAGCGATAAATGTCACCCGGAAACCGGCCTCTAACGCTTAAGAGAAAAAGAACAGCAACAACGGAAAACAAAAAAAGAACACAGCTAGACAGCCGCGCAGCTGCGTGGCTCCATTGGGAAGATGTGTAAGGAGGTTCTCTACACACAGAGCTGGCTTACGGGGCCGCCTTGTCGTCCAACAGCTTGTGGCACGCCTCCAGCGACTGGCAGGAGGCAAACACGATCGCCTTTGGCAGGCTCGCAAACAGGTTCGTGATGTGGTGCTCCGCGGGGTGGTTGTACACCCACACCGGGTGCGCCGCGTTCAGCCGAGCAAACGTGCCCAGAAACTCCTCGCGGAAGCGTTGTGTCTCCTCGGCGGGGCGTTTACTCGGCCCGTTGTTCTCCAGCGTCCCGAACGTCACCATCAACGGCGCAACTGCTGCTGCTTCCTTGCCCGCACCCGCCGTCGCGCGTGCCAGCCACGCACGCTGCAGCGCCACCAGCTCGAAGTCGTTGAACCACACCGACGGGCTCGCCGCGACGAACTTGTTGAAGCTGTGCGGGTGCCGCAGATAGGCGTGCATCACGAACAGACCACCCAGCGAGTGGCCAAAGAGTACCTGCTGCTGCGTGTCCACTGCGAAGCGCCGCTGCACCTGCGGCTTCAGGTCGCACTCGATGAAGTTGAAGAAGTCCGCCGCACAGCCGAACTCCAGCTTCGAGGCGGTGCGCTGCGCCTCCGTCGGCGCTGGCGTGAAGTCGCGCGCGCGCTGCTCCTCGTGGAAGGTGTCGTGGTCAGGGTAGCCGATGGCAACGATCAGCACCGGTCGCATGTCAGGGTGCAGCTTGCGGGGGTTCGCGATCAGCGCCGCCACGTCGCATGCGCTGTGGAACAGGGCGTTGCCATCGAGACAGTACAACACCGGGAAGCCGCCCTCCGGTGGCTTCTGGCATGGCGTGAATGTCTGGATCAGGTAGGCCACGCCCTGCTTCGAGCTGTTCAGAATGAACTTCGTGCGGTGCGCCCACACATGCTCGTGCACGTGTTCTCCAGCGGCAGTGCTGCTGGTGGCGTTCGATGCCATGGTCTTCGTGTTCCTTGTTGTTGCAGGTGTGGTACGTGATGGACAAAGTGAGGAGAGTAGAGTAGCAAGTGTGCGTGGGTCTCGCAAAACCCACACGGACTGAGCAAGGAGATTAAAAAAAAAAAAGTGGAAGACGAAGAGAACGGTAAAAAGGAGAGAACTTATTGAATAGAAGTGGTGCAGTGTATTCGGGGTGTTAGTGATGAACGGAGACAGCTACAAAGGAAAACAGGGGGAAGAAATACACACATACATACTTATATATATATAGACTGAAAAAAAAAAAGAACTTGCGGAGCCGCAGTCGACATGAATCCTGTTTCTCTTTCCTCATGGTGTGACGTTGAGCTTCGCAAAGATCTCAGCAATCCATAAAAAGACGGATCAGTACAGAACAAAGAAGCAGACTTTTCTTTCTTGAGGTCCTCTTTTTATCTATTCGGTTCTCTATCTTTCTGCTCGTAAACAGAATAACAGTTCATAAATTGACATGAACATACAGAGAAAGTGAAATAAACTGAGAACTGTAAAACGCGAAACAACAAAAAAGAGTTCGCGCAGAAACAGAGTTACGAAAAAAAAAAAAAGAGAAATAGTTTTTTGATCAATACGCATTTTAGACGGTTCTCTTCAATTTACCTTACCAGCACGCACGCCCATTGCTACGCAAGACGAGCTCGCGCATGACTCCACCGTAATGCACTTTTTCTCTTTTTTCCCCTCGTACGAAAAACGCAAATAACGGAGCAAAAACTTCAAAACCAGCAAGGACGCAACTTCGAGGGTCTTTTCATAAACCACGCATCCTGAGCATTATAAAGTGAAGTGCACGACCTAGCTCTTTTTTTTTTGTGTGTGTATATGCGTGTCTGTATTAGCAGGAAGTCTACAAAAGTCAACGAGGATGGCCGCAACGTCGCCGGCCACCTCAGCGCGGTGTTACGCTCCAGCAACCCTGTTTGAAGGGGGAAGCCAATAGCCAGCCAACATTGCTCTCATGCGATGTAGGACTGCTCATAGCATCGGCAAACAGGTCAAGGGTGCAGTCGTGCTCGGGAGGCATGGAGCTCGTTCCATGTCTGCACCATCCCATATAGAGTCTACACGCGTCAGCGCGTGGTGCTTACTCTCGTAAAAAGCTGTAAGCACGCCCGCGGTAGGCAGAACAATACAACGCGTTTGAAATAAAAAAAGTGAAGGCACCTATAAACACTATCAGCAGAGCATTTCAACAGTAAAAGGTCCGGAGCGCTTGCAGACGCGGGTGTTCATCATCGTCAGTCTGCAAAAAAAAAGAAAAGTGGTGTGATTTATACGTTATTTGGCTGTGAAAAGTGAATGTGAAAAAAGCGCTTGGCAAGGTAGTGTCACCCCTGGAGGTAAAGCGAGCCCTCCCTCTGTTGTACTGTCCAACGGTACAGCTGTTCTTTTACAAAGCCGCCACCACAAGAAACATAGAGGGTAAATAAGCAAGGGGGGAAAAGCGTGTGCTGTTTGTGGTTGAGCATCCCTACACTCATTTCGCTTTTACTGCGTTCAGCAAAGAAAACTAGATTTGTGTGCTTTTTTCCTTTTGAAAATAAAACAACACTAAACCGTTGGAAAGACAGACACAGAAATACACACACACACACAAAAAAAAAAAAAAAGAGAGGGAGCCTTACGGACTGTGAAGGTAAAGAGGGTCGCGGAAGCCTTTTCCAACGCCAAAAGCAAAAAAGGAAGAAAAGGGGAAAAAAGAGACGTTTCTCAATGTGACCAGAAAAAAAAAAAAACTACACTGAAGTCCGAGATAACAAAAAAACAAAAACGCTAAACGCTACACAACAAGTATACCAGGAAAAAAAAAAAAAGACAGCATTAACAACAGTCGCGATACTCTTGCACGGGGAAAAAAAAAGGTGATGCGGGGTTTAATGCCATGACCGCAAAAAGACCGTTCAGAAGCGGAAGTACGCGATATCGCCTCACGCGCGAGCCCGGCTCCGCTGGCGAAGCAGCCAATGCAGACGAGGGCGACATGGAGGGCGAGCTCGGCTCGCTCTTCGTCTCGTCCACGATAATCTCTTCGATTTCATCGCCGTTCTCATCCAGTGTGGCGCAAATGCGAGAGGCCGGCATAAGCAGGAAGGACAACGGAATGATCAAAAGTGGCAGTACGATGTGACCTGCGATGACCAGCCACGGCGCGTTGTGATAATCGCACTTGCCGAAGGTGGTCACAGGCCAGATCGTCTCCAGCAGCAGGTAGCCAACAGAGGTGGAAGTGGACGAGCCGACGCGAGACATGCTCGCCAGCAGCGCCAGCACCATTGACTCCGTTCCACGCGGCGCCACACGCGACATCAGCAGCACCATCGGCATGAAGAGGAACGTCTCAACAGTCTCGTAAACAACGCCATCGCCCAGAATGTAGAAGGCGTGATCAGGAATGCCGATGTACACGTTCCAGCGCTTCAACAGAGCCAAGTCGAAGAGGGCGACGAGAGGAAAAATGACACCAGAGGACGCCAAGATCGCGCGGTAGCTGGCGTTCTGGCAGCAGTGCGCAAACACGGTGATCCCCAAAATCCCGCAGGCGTTGCCAAGGACGCCGGAGATGATGTTGTAAAAGGTGTAGCTGAAGTGCGGGCCGTTGGGCAGGCACGTCTTGGGGGCCACGTAAAAAGTGTTCAACACGCCCGGCAGACTCAAGTTGAAAACGTAGTTGAAGTAGAGGAACGTCGCAGCCTTCGCGACGACCAGCGGCAGCGTGAAGAAGGCGGCGCCGCAGGTGACAATGGTTACTGCAATGCAGGTGTAGAGCAGCTGCCAGCGGGTGCCGAGAATCGTCACAACAGCCGCCACGACCACCGCAGCCGTTATGATGAAGCAGTAGATGATCATCAGCCAGTTGTGCATAACCACGTCCAGGTTCAGTTCGATGGCCCCCCACAGCACCGACCTCACCCTGGACACCACTTCCGCCTCCGCCAGGCGATCGATGTCGTCTTCCTCAGCGGGATCGGCGTCGACGACAGCGACTTCGCGCTTCGCGTCAGCGTCGACGTCGGCACCCGGTTGCTTCGCTGCCAGACGCTCCTCCTGCTCCTCCCGCCTCTGCATGATGATTCTCACCTTTGCCTCCTCGCTCAAGGCGGCACGGTTTGGCTGCTCGCCAAAGATGTTAAAGATGAAGATAATACTCAAGAGGAAAAAGAAGCCGGCCACGATGTAGATGCCAACCTGCGTGAGGTTGTTGTCCGTCAGTGGGCCCTGCACCGCGGCGGCGATCATCAGCCCGAACATCGAGGCGCCGTACGACCAGCTGACGAGAGCTGGACCGTAGCCAGGGTTGCGGCGAATGCGACGACTGTAGATGGCCTGCGCGAACGTGTCCACAACCGCCAGAAAAAGCGAAGTCAAGAACATAAAACCGGCAGCCGGCTTCCCGCTCGACTCCTTCGCAGGCAGCAGGGCGTACAGAAGGGTAAACACGCCTCCAGCGATGCCACAGAAGACACCGTACCAGCGCTTCGTGTAGCCGAAGACGGCGAACGTGTCCGCAATCACCGTGATGAAGGCGTTGGTGGCGCAGTCCAGCGAATAGAGAGAAGAGAGGCGCTGGAATATCGCGCCGGTGACTTCATTTCGTCACGTCAGCGTCGGCTGAATCGAGTTCCGCATCAGCCCGTTGGCGAGACCTTTCTCAAAAAGGTGCTGCGTGCAAATGGCGAGGACAAACTTTGGGTGGAAGGCCTGAAAGGTGTTGCTGAAGACGGGGATGTAGCCAAGGAGCGGCGCAGTGCGCAGAATGCGCCCTGACACCGGGTGCACGCACTCCACCACCGCCCCAGTTTCACAGCATTCCGGCTCCGACGCTGTCCTGTAACGCCCTGCCATTGGCAACTGAAAAAAGAAAAAAGAAGACGGTCAGGCTGCGACGAGAGGGGAAACAGATATGCTTGCGGGTGTAAGCCCATCCCACTCGCAATGAAGCTGTGCACGCTTGTATCAATGTACTTGTTCCCCTATGTGGATCACAACAGGGGAAAGAGAGGCAGGGAAAAAAAAGAGGGATTTAAACATGAAAGGCAAAAACATTATCCACAGTAGTTGAAAACAAGCTGCGAAAGTAACAATCAGTGTGGGCGAAAAGCAGAGGCTCACTGTCCGTTGATCACTTGCCTTTCGTTTTCTCTCCTTCTCCTCTCAAGTAGTTTTTTCTTTCATGTTTGCTTGCTGTGTGTCTTCTTTCTTGTTATTACTGTTATTATTGACAGACTCGCTGTTGCTTGACGCCGGTGCGGAAGCCGTATTGTGCTATCGCAATCGGGACAACTACAATTGTACAAGGAAGACCTTAACCGACTCGCAAGGAGCAAGAGCTGCGTCAGGCAGTGGAGCTCACCACAGTGTACCCGTAGCAACTGTACCGCGATCCTAACGTCTCCACGCGCAGGTGGCGCAGCGCCGCGGCGTCCAGCTCGATGACGTCGGTGAACTGCATCTGGAAGAACTTGTCACCGTCCTGCGCGGAGAGGAAGTACGGGTTCACGACATCCTCGCTGTTGATAGAGATGACAAACATGGCACCACCGAGTCGCAGCACCTTCAGCATTTCCCCAATGTAGGCCTCCATGTTGGGGTTGAACTCGCCTGCAAAGGCGCTGAGCAACGCATCCGCCGTGCCCTTGTCAAAGACGAAATCGACTGTATTCCCAAGTACTGCCTTCAGGATTAATGTGTCGTCCACCGTAAACCACGACACAGCGTCTGACGTGTGCTGAGGCGGCGTCGTCACGTGCAATTCGCAGCAGTTTCCAACGGCATACCGCCGAGACGGGAAGCGCCGCGCTAGGTGGGTGATGATGTTCTCACAGATGTCGACGTTCAGCACCTCTGCCGGTGGGGAGGTCGACACGCCCAGTTGATCCGACAGCAATCCCTCCACGTGCTCGCAGAAGTCGCTGTTGCCGCATCCCACATGCAGCACGCGCGCCGGCTGCGCTGCTGTCAGGACCGCGGGCACCTGCTGGAGAAAGGCCAGGAGCGCCTTCTCGAAGAGCGGATACTCCATAAACCATTCGTAGTGGTCCATCAAGCTGCCCCGCTCCGCTAGCTCACGCGCTTTTTTGTGCCGCTGCTCTTTCTCATGCAGACGGCCGTCTTCGTCGTCGTAGAACTGCACCCAGAAGTCGGCCCTGCCGGGGTTCCACTCTTTTACGTCGTCCTGCATATATATATATATATATATATATATATGTGTGTGTGTGTATTTTGGGGGGAAGGCTTTAAAAACAAAAATGAGCTTATTACGCGTCGTTTTATGCAACCATTGGTCTGAAGTGCAGCCCTCGATATACACAGACATGCAGACAAAAAAAAAAAAGAAAGGGGGGAGAGGTGTTCCGATCGCCTTTTTTTTCTTTTTCGCTCTTTTTCGTTTTTGAAGTTCAAACGTCAACAAGTGTGGCCATTTCTACTAAAGTCATTGCTATACTGCAGTCCATAGTCGCAGCATTGAGTGCCCTCTCATTGTTAGTTGAAAATGTCGCTGAGATACACAGAAAAAAAAAAACTGGAGTTTTGCACGACTCTCTCGTACATGCTTCAACTTACGCATGCATGTGTATACATATAGACGGAAGGAACGAAAGCAAAGTAAAGAGAGACATAGATCAGGAAAGCTTGAAAAAAAAAAAAAAGAACAGAGACTAATGCAGTTTACGTTTTGCTTGAGGCACACCGCGCAAACCTGTCCACGTCCTCCGTCAGGGAGGAGGAGGAAGTGGAAGGGCGGGAAGGTGGCACGGCCGAGGCCATGTCGAACACCGAGCTCTCGTTCCCTGACGGGGCGACAGTGCTGATGCTGACTGGCTCGCAGTCAAAGTAGTCGAAGTACAGCTGTCGCAGCCGACTCACTTCCTCTTGGTCCAATGCGTCGCTCGTGCTGTAACTCTGCGAGGCAGAGACGGCGTCTTCCCCGGACACGCCGGTGGATGGCACGCCGGAGTAGAGGCTGAGCGCAAAGTCGACGCTGCTCGTGGCTGGCCGAAAGGAGGAGGCCGGCGCGGGCAGCGTGCCACGGGCCGCGGCTACCTGACGAGAGCGGAAGGCCCTAGCAAAGCTCTGGATGGTGCCGACGAGTCCATTGGTCACGACGGAGCAGCGCGCCGCCGCCAGCGTGTCTGTGATCCCTTTAACGTTTGTCTGCCGTGGATCACTGCTGCCGCCACCGCCTCCTCGGCCACCGAGGTCGGTGAAGGACATCATGAAGACTTTCACTACGGCCCGAAAGGCCTGCAGCTTCGCAAAGCGCGCCGCCTCCCATTCCTCCTTGATCTGACGTTCCCGCGCAACGCACTCGGACAGGCAGGCCAGCGCGGAAGAAGCGGCGCTGGCCTCGGTGTTCAGCACGGAGTTCCCCTCCACCCACAGACTGCGGGCGTGGGAGGTGGGCATCGTGTCGGAGACGCGAAGGTGCCGCCCTGCCGCGTGCGTTTTCGCCTTGAGCCGCATCTGTGGCGACGCCGTTAGCGCAAACTCGAGACTGCGCCGACGTACGACTGGTTGCAGATGGCCGCCGACGTGCAGCTGCGTCTCCTTCGGCGTGTCCGTCGGCAACAGGTTGGGCGACAACATCGCGCTGAGGCCCTCGCCTACGCTGCCGCTCACGTTCACGTGGTTGCCTCCGCTGGCGTCTGCCATCGCCGTGCCGCGATGCTTCCCGCGTGAGGGGTGCAGCGCCTGCAGCCGCGGCGCCGGACGAAAGCCCCGCCGCTCGTCTGGCTTCATCGTCATCTGAGGGAGTCGGTCATCGTTGAGCACGCCGCCAAAGTCGAGTTTCATCTCCTTGGGCCGCAGCGGGCATCTAGCGGAACTATCTGTAAAGTGATTCGGAGCGCGGTCCATCTACAGAGAGAAAGTGAACTAGAAAAAAAAAAAAAGATACAGGAAAAGGAGAGGTGTACACAATAACAACAGCAGAGAGAGAAGAAAAGGGCCACGATGTCTGCTAGCAACAAAAAGAGAAAAAAGAAAAGCAGGGGAAAAAGCCTAAGATGCACGTTTTCAGAGATTTGAAGGGAGGGAGAAGAGGTGATGAAGTAGACTTGTTTTTTTTTTTTTACCGCAAGATTTGACAGCCACGCAAAAATGAAACGAAGAAGGCCAGCGAAGAAGAAGGTAAGTTCATCATCTCACGTAAGTTCGTCATCAATCAACTGAAAGAAATGTGTCACTTGAAAACACCTCATCAGCAGCAACGCTGGTAAAAAAAAAAAGTTCTTTTTTTCAAATTCACTGATGTCATTTTCTTGGTTCCGTTGTTGTTTGTAAAGGAGAGAACGACGAGCTGAATGAAAAAAAAAAAACTGTCTAAGCAATGAAAAAACAGAAATAAACCCTCAAAAATAAAAGTAGATGAAAGCGGTGCAAACATCAAAATTACGTCACTACAGAACTCAGAAGGCCTGACGGATCTGCTGCTCCCACTCCGGCGGCGACAATGGCATGTACTTCAGCTGCTGTGACGACCACGTCCGCCCGTTCAGCAGGTTGTCCATCAGTGCGAACTCGTCGTGCATCGCAGCCACCGAAGTGTCGATGAGCTGCGCACGCGAGGCGCTGTCCATGACCGCCTCCGCCTTGCAGTCGTGGATCTTCTGCGCCAAGTTGGCGTTCACGCGGCGGTACCAGCTCTTCGCTGCCTCTCGCTGCGACTTCCGCAGCGGGGCATCCGAGTGAGGGTCGATGGACTGCAGATCGGAGCTGTCCGTCAGGGAGGGAAAGCACGCCGCCCAGCTAGCACCAAACGCGTCCACGTAGCGGGCCCGCTCCGACTCGAGCATCTCGAACATCCGCGTCAGCGGCGGGTCGGGCGGCGGCGGCAGCGGATCGCCCTTCTTGCGGCGGCCGCCGCTCTTTTTCGCCGCGGCCTCCAGCGACGGGTCTGGCTGGGCCGTCAGTCGGCTGCTGAAGCACGACTCACGGCGGTAGTTGTCGGCGAGAAAGCAGAGGTTGTTGATGAGAAAGATCTCGGGAGAGAGGCGGACGTCGCTGGTGAGGAGCTGCAGCGAGCCAGGCTTGGTGTGGTGTGAGCGCTTGTTCATCACCTCGTTCTGCAGCTCACAGGCCGCCTCCGCCACTACCTCCAAATCGTCCACTGTGGCCATGACACCCCTAGTCAAGTAATCCTCCACCTCCTGGCTGGACTCATAATCCGCGTTGGTGCCGATGACGCTGCCGTACAGCACGATGCGTAGAGCGCCGTAGTACGACGTCAGCAGCGCCTTGTGGAAGTACAGCACGTTCGTGGTCGACTCGTGCACCGTGCAGTCCACCGATGGAAGCCACTCTGTTCGGTGCATCGACTGCGCGAACTCCTTCAGCTCATCCTTTTGCAACGCTCCCTTCGAGTTCACATAGGCGTCGAGAAGTTCGCGGACCTGGTAGATAAAGTTGTCCACGCAGTCGTCGACGTGGTCGATGAAATCGCTGTTCTCGCCAGGAATGTTCTTCGACAGCGTCTTCCAGTTCCAGAACTCCTCGAGCAAGTCGAGACCGATGAAGATGTAGTCGCGGAAGTAGCGGGCAGTGGAGAAAAGACCGACGCCCTGGCCACGCGAGTCGACAAAGAGCTTCGTCGGGTTCGTGAAGGTCGACATGTCAAACTGGATTAGCTTAATCGCGCGATTGTAGACGACGTCAAACACCGTCGTAGCGAGCGTGCTGGGGATGTCCGCGACGGAGTAGTCGTCCTCCAGCGGCGTCAAGACGTAGCGCTGCAGACACATGCACGCGTCCGTAAGTAGCTCACGAGACGACTGGCTGATGTTCAGCAGACGGTGGTCGCCGCGTTGGTAGTGCTTCAGCACTGGTAGGATGGACGTGCGCGAGACCACCTGCCCTTTCCCCATCTCCTCGTCACGGTAAATGCCGTCGAACTGCGCCTGCACGGCTGCTACCAGCTTGTCTTGAAACAGCTTGCGCACGTCGTTCTCCAGGACGTCGGTGCGGTTAAAGTTCTCGCCAAGGCGCTGCACGATCTGATCCACCCCCTTCAGCGCCGCTTCGTTGCGGACGATGCGGTTGGCTCCCGCCACAGCACCACCAGCACCACCACTGCTACTGGCTGGCAGGGGCGACTGCCCTGGCATTACCTTGCTGCGCTGCAGCGCGTTAATAAAGGCCGTCTTGACGAGGTCCTCGCTGATGCGGACGATTTGCTGCAGCTGCGTCTCCGTCTTTGCCTCGATGTTAGTGCCATACGGGTTGGGTGGGTGGCTGGCTAGATAGTCGTCCGTGTAGACAAGGTAGTCGATGCACCGCGTGACCGCCTCGGAGCTTGTCTCCTTGCCGCTCAACACGGCCGGCAGGATCGGCGGCGGGTGGTAGCAGCGAGCCGCCTTCGCCATCTCCTCGATCGTGAGGGCGATGTTCTCCTGCGCCACGTCCCACGGCTTCACATCGCGGATGATTTCGTTGGCGCGAACGGAAATGGCGTTGGAAGTGTCGGCGAAGGTATCGATCGCGCGAGCGCTGGCGCGGTTCAGCGCGTTGAGGTCGTTCAGCTGATCTTCCAGGTGCGTCAAAGCCGACATTATTGCGTGT
The DNA here is from genome assembly GCA_037349495.1 of Lotmaria passim. Taxonomy (NCBI): domain Eukaryota; phylum Euglenozoa; class Kinetoplastea; order Trypanosomatida; family Trypanosomatidae; genus Lotmaria; species Lotmaria passim. The sequence continues at coordinate 127,372 of CP140193.1, forward strand.
GCGCCGCTGCGTGTCCAAAGTTCCACACATCAAAGCCACTGCTCTAAAAAAAAAAAAAAGAAACAGTCTTTGAAGCAGAGAAAAAGCAACAACAACAACAAAAAAAGACAAAAAGAAACACGAGCCACGCCACCCCAGAGAAAGAAAGTGTGGTGTTGCTCCTTTTTTTGTCCTTCACGCAATCCTGTTTGTTCAAATTCGCCGCAGTTGCAAAAAGAAGGGGGGGAGGGAAAAAAAGAGAGAAGTGTGGATGTGTAAAGGCGGCAATAGTAGAAACAAAGGTGCACAATGAGCACGCGTACACTAGACTTGAATCGAGCGTTAATTAATATAGCAATCGCACACCTGCGAATGCGTGAACCCATCTCACTTGAAGATAAGCGCCGTGAGAGCAAAACTACAACTTCCACAAAGAAAGTGCACCCAGAAGTGGGCACCCTCTCGCGTTGCCGCTACACACTTTCAGTAGCGTTTGCTTTAAATAAGAGAGGGGCACAGAGATGCCCTATGTGATCACCAAAGAAAACAAAAAAAAAAAGGACCTTATTCCCTGCTCACTTTACAAAAAAAAAAAAAAGAAAAGGAATGCGCAAACGCCCTCTTTTCATCGCAACTGTGCAAGACAACGTCGAAAGTCCTCCGGTAGAGGAGACTCCACCACCAGCGGATCGGCGCTGACGGGGTGAATAAAGGAGACGCTGCGGGCGTGCAACGCGACACGGTCCATCATCGACTGGCAGCATACAGCCCCGCCGTGCTCGACATCCGCGAGAATCGGCAGTCCCTTGCTAGCCAGATGCCGCCGTATTTGATGCTTCTTGCCCTGCTGAATCCGGCATTCCACCCACGCGATGCGATGCTTCGGAAAGAACTTGATGACGCGATACCGTGTGCGGATCTTCGGATCGGCGGCGTCGACCACGTCGTCGTGGAGCTTCACGTTGCGCAGCGAGGGCTCCAGAACGAGACAGAGAGCGTGGTAGATTTTACTCTGATGTGAGAAAGCCGCGCTGGTGCCCATCTGGTGGCGCAGCGAGTCTGCCGCCACGTCCGTCTTGGCGATCAGCAGACACCCGCTTGTCTCCGCATCGAGCCGGTGCACCTGGCCCTGTCGAAACACTGTTTGAGCTCCATCATTTCCCTTGAACTTTGTGGCCAACAGGACAGAGATGAGGTCAGTGGTGGGGGCGGCAACCTGTGTACAGCTGAGGCCGTGGCGGGATGTGGCGAGGCCAGCGGGCTTGTTCACCACGAGCACATCGGCGTCTTCGTACAGCACCGGCAGAGGCGGTAGAGGCACAGTGCCGCTCTTTGCCGCGGCGACACACTCGTGAGTGCTGGGCAGTCGCACCTCCACTCGCACCTCGTCCAGCGGCGCTTTGCGCGCTCGTACGACATTGGAAGCATCCGTAGCGTCTTTACGGTCTTGGTGTGCATGTTCGTTGAGCAACGTACGCCAGTAGGAACACTGCGGTGCGAGGTCGTGCAGGGCGCGCAGCAGCGGCACCCCATCCGGCAGCCGCGGCAGCGTGAAGGAAATGACGGCTGGTCGCTCTGCGTCGCCCTCGCTGTGGCACTCCCCGCACTCCTCAAGAAAGGCAGGAAACGAACTGTCGAGCGGTGACACGTCACCGCGGGCGAGGGCGGCGGCGTACGTGTGCAGCAGCCGACTGTCAATCAAGTTCCGCTTCGGATCCTTCAGCGCCAGCTGGTAGGCCGTGTTGTGCAGCACCTCATCCGCCTCTTCCACAGCATCGCCCATGTTCCTGTGAGGCTGCTGTGGCAGTGTGAGCTTCAACCAGTGACGCTCTAGGTCTGTCAGCGTCCACACGCTCAACGCCTCCGCCGCCACCCGTCGCGGCAGCAAGCGGCGCCGCTGCACTTGCTGCAGCAACACCTCTGCCTTCTGGGCTGGCCGCATGCTCGGGCGGAGGAACTGATCAGCCCACCGCTGGATGGAAGCGGGCTCCGTCGGGAAGACCACGCCTGGGTCCACGTGGAAGTGCGTCGCCTCCGTCAGAAGCCGCGCCGCTGTCAACGCTGAGGCCTCATCGATATCTGCACGAACTTCTTTTTTGGCGTGACGGACACTGTCCCTGCCACTGCTGCTGCTGCTAGGTGCAAAGGTCTTTCGAAGGCGCAACGCAAGGTGCGTCGCCGCCGTCTCCGAGGCTAGCGTCATCTCGTCCTTCCCGGCAAACGACTCCAAAAAGGCGTGCACGGCGGCGGGTGCGTGCAGCTGCACCAGCGCAGCCAGGGCGGCATTCGCGCCGGAGGTAAGGCTCGGCAGCGAGGGATTAATAGCAAGCGCGATAGCCGCCGTGGTATCCGTTGTCGTCAGCGCCTCCACGACGCCCCTATACTCGGCCACTGCAACGTCATCCCGCGCGGAAGGCGGAGCGGCCAGCAGCGTCTGGAGCAGCGCCTCCACCGCCTGCTGATCAGCCGAGAAGAAACGGCCGCGAAGCTTGGCCACAAACCGGCGCTGGCGACGCCGCACCTCGCTCACGGCGTCGACACAGCTATCCTTCACATACAGGGTGGTGAGAACTTCGCCATGTCGAGCGTCACTGATCGACGCTGTCGCTGTCGCAGCTGCTGTTTTTGCTGCTGAGCAACCCGCCTCAAGCAAGCGCGCTACCTCGTCAATAACGCGCAAGGCGTCTTGGCGTTTCAGTTCTCTCGTGAGCTTCAGCAGCGCGTCAGAGCGCAGCAGCGACGTCTCGCGTGTGCGACCCTCCACGTCCAGCAGACGCACCTTACACACACACGCCGCGGCAGTCTGCGCTGACACTGCTTGTTCCTCGAGAGAACGTAACGCATCACGACCTGCGTGTCGTATGAGTCCTCGAACATGGTGCATCCTGTATTCGGAACGACTGAAAGTGGAGCTCTGTACGATGATGCGTATGAAAAGAAGTGAGCGATGAGGAGAAAAAAAAAAAACAGCAGCGAGACGTCGATCTAACAACTTTTTCTGCCGCTGCCCTTGCTTTTCTCAAATGTGCCAGCAATCCCTGCGTTCAACTTAAAAAAGAAAAGCGCGCGATAGTTTTACAAAAAAAAAAAAAAGACAGAAGAGCAGAGAAACAACTCAAAAAAACAGAGGGAGGAGCATGTTAGAAAGAACCAAGAGAAGTAGAAAAAGTGAGGAAGAGGAAGAGCTTCTCGAGGCGGTGGCTTGACCACATCCAACACCAACTTTTACCGTTGCCAGGCTTCAATGACATGCATCCCGCCAAAGGCGAGGTGAGTGCATTATGCTGCTTTTTTTGTGTGTGTTTGCGTGGTTCGTTGGCTAGGCTGACACAAGTGCACCGACAAGGGAAAGCAGGATCGGCTCCATCGATGCTTCAGAGACACGAACTGTTCTTGTGTCGACTTGAACGACGCACAACAAAAAAAAAAAAGCAACGTGCAGGGCTATAAAACGAACGAGTTTTTTTTTTTTGCCTACTGAAAGATGAAATGAAGAGAACATTCAATCATACCGATGAAAAAAAAAAAAAACACTGGCCTTAGCCGAACACCTCACAGAGACGCTGCACGCCGTAGCGCGGTTGTGTGACTCTGTGAGAGACAAATAGGCACGTAACTTTACACCTTGGGGGTCTTGAAGTGGTTCGCGATGCGGCGGTTGACCACCTTCAGGTAGCGGCAGCGGCCGGTGCCGGTGCGGCGGCGCTTGATGGCCTTCACGGACCAGTTGTAGCGGCGGCGGCTGGCGCGCGGGTAGGCGCAGGCGGCGCAGCGCTCCCACTGGACGTGGTAGGAGTTGCGGCCACAGCGACGGCACAGAATGTGCGTGCGCCCGTGGCGCTGACCCATCGACGTTGTGCCTTTCGTCATCTTTGACTCGTACGGAAAACAAGGCCTGTCAATGGAAGAGAGAGTTTTTTTTGTGTGTGTAAATGTGTGATAGAGTGTTAATTGACAGTGTAGGTGCGTTGCAAAAGTTGTACATATAAAAGAAAGTGGTAGTGTGCAGAGAAGGAAAACACATATATAAATGAAGGACATGGCAACGCACAAATAAACATGCATCGCATGCAACCACAGAGGAGGAGTTAGCGTGTTGCGTCACCTTTTTTTTTTTTACGATAGGGTGAACCTCGGGTACGCAGCTCAAAACGGGACCTGCATTGGGCAGGCAAGGGGTTGGCAAGGCAAGGCGATCTCTCTTACATATGCCTTTTCCCTTTTTTTTTTTTTGGCCCATTCGCTTCACACTATGTTGGCCACTGTTGCTGGGCTTAAAATGATCATCATTTTTTTTTTCTCTCTTTATTATTTTACAAGAGGGTCAGCCGTACTTCCATACTGCAGCCTGAGTTGGTCCGTGTTGCCCTCCCCCCACACTACCGCACGGGACAAAGATGATAAGAAGAGCAAAAAAAAAAAAAAAACAGCCAAGCACCCGTTTTGTCTCCTCTTCGCTCCTTTTTCTTTCCTTTCCCATTTTCTGGCCTCATTGCCTGGTGCAAATCCAGCCAGAGCAATCGTCGTCGCCGTCCTTCCCTAGGTCCACGTCCGCACTCGTGGCGGTGGTTTGGTTAGTGGCCTGATGTAAGATGTCAACGCCAGCCAAGAAAGGAACATGCCAGTGACGTGACGCCGCAGCCCCGCATGCCTGTACCCACACAGAGTAGACGCGCGGCAGGTGGATCTGCAGAATGGCTTTGTGGGCAGTGCGATTGTACATGGCCTTGTACGTGATGCGGTGACGCTGTCGCCACCGCACGAAGAAGCGGGGCTGCAGCATACAGAAGTGGTGGTCACGCATCTGATCGTTTGAGATGATGGCCGAGTCGTGTCGTGTCAGCACGGCGTACAACCAGCAGTAATCGTCGTTGAGGAAACCTGGACTTGGCAGCAGGGCTCCCATCGCCTTCCACTTGTCCGCGTAGGGCCCGTTCTCGTCTGTGAGGTTCGCCAGGTGGCGGTTGTGTAAAACAATGATGGTCTTCTTGCCGTGCCGCTCCGCCGCAACGCGCATGTCCTCGATGAGCGAGAACTTCGGCGAGACGTCCACGGGGAACGGCACGTTGTAGCGCTCCGCGGACGGCACGGTGACCGGGTCAATGCCACGCGAGCGCAGCAGCACGTCCTTCGCCTCGGTGTACCAGCTGTTCAGTCCGTAGTAGCCCACGTTCGCGCCGTCGATGACTGTGTCGTAGTCCATCGCGGCGACGGCAGCCGTGAAGGCGTCGAACTCCTTCCACCGCTGCTGCTTCACCTCATCGGAGAGCTGCGCGTCCGGCTCGTAACGGCTTGAGCCTTCCACGCGCGGCCGCACCAGCTTCTCCACAACGTCGTGCACGAGCGCGGTGCGGTCCTGCGGTGAGAGGTCGAAGCTCTGCAGCTGTGCCCCACACCGCGTGCAAACACCGTCGTCACTGAGGCTGGTGACCTCCCCACCCATGAGCTTTTGAATAAGCTCCGCGTTCGCCGCCCCGACCACCGGATGCTGCTGCGCCATCTCCACCAAGACACGATCCACGTAAGAGGCGGCCTCCTCTGCGGTCAACGTCGCAGCGGCGGCGGCGGCATCGATGGTGGCGAGGACTTCGTGGAAGTCCGTGTCCCACAGCTCCAGGCCTTTTGCTCGTGCCATGCCAAAAAACTCGAAGCACAGCGGCACGTCCGCCGTGGTGCGGCAGTGGGCGAAGAGGGGCTGAAAAACGCGGCGCTTGAAAGCGTCGGGTGGGAGGGCATCGATGATACGACGAATCAGCGCAACGTCCACGCACGCGGCCTGCACCGCTACCCGAAGCGACACTGCCGCGACGCGCTCGTCAAAGGCAAGTGGGAAAGCCTCGGGAAGGTCCTGCTGGTGCTCCAGCAGCTTCGTAATCATCTTCACACCGGCTTCGACGAGAGCGGGGGAGGTGCACCACGTGTACAGCACCTTCGAGATGGTCGTGTTGCGTGGTAGCTCGTGATGCTTTGCGGCCATTTCCGCTAAAAACGACAAGGCCACATCGGCCTTTGTGTGGTCCGCCTTGGCAGCGAGTCCGAGTGTGTCAAAGGCAAAGTTCAAGAAGTCGCGCAGCCCGCGGCGCTGCTTTGGCCGGCTCTGTTTGTTGTTTTCTGTGATGAGTACTTGCACCGCGGGAATACTGCTCGTGCTCAGCGGCAAGTCTGCTGGTACCTCCGGCCGCGGTCGCTTCGCCGCAGGTCGCTCCTCCGCGGCAGTGTCGCTCATGCGGAACAGAGCGGAAGAACCCGCTGTAATCTAACGCTACTTTCTCGCTGCTTGACGAATTGTCAATTTTCTGGTTCGGTTCGCTCTGCGCGAGTGACTTGCTGGAGCCATACGTCAACAAATAGACGGTCTATGTGCTCGATCAAGAAGAAAAAAACGGGAGAGAAGAAGGAGACGAGACTTTCTTTTTTTTTTTTTGCTTGCTTGTTGGTGTTGATTTACCGTTGTTGTTCAAGTGGAAATTAAAATGCAGAAAAGGGAGATTAAGACATTAAAAAAAAAAAGAGCAAGAGCCACTTTCTTTTCCTTTTTTTCCTCTCTCCTTTCTCCTTCAACTTCAAGCTGATTTTGAAAATTGACGATGACTCCACATGTTATGAATTAAAGCGGGAGCACGGACTTGAATCCTTAGTCGAAGTAAGCAACGTCTCCATGGATCAACGAAAGTGGCTAGAGGACAGCTTCAACTTTTCTTTTTCTTTCTCGCTAGGCTGGTAGCAGTAGAGTGTTTGAACAGTAGTTAAGCAAAAAAAAAAAGTCAAAAAACAGAAAAGGATGTACATGATTGCATTTGGTGTCGTGTGGTCCTGCACGAACGCGCTTTCCCCTCCCCTTTTTCTTTCGCTACCGCGATAAAGGCTGTTGACAAACAACAGAAAACACCGGCAGGTGAGGCTCTTTTTCCTTTTTCCTTCAGGTCGCCATTTAAGCTACGGAAGCAGTGATACTCCTCTCCTTAACGTCAAGGGCACGAAGAAGAAAAAAAAAAAAAAAAGAGCATGGCTTTATACGAGCGACACGCGCACGTATACTGCCTTAAAGACGTTGCAAAGCTGCTGGCTGAGGCACATGCGCTGGTAGTTTAATTCGTCCTCCTCGTGACGCAGTTGTGTCAGCTTCGCTTTCATCGTACGCACGTTGCGTTGCGGCATCCGCAGCGAGTCACCCGCTTCCTTTGCTGACGTAAGTGCCGCTTCGGCCTGTTGCAACGCCTTCGTCTGCTCCTCCACCTGTGCCGTGACTTTCTCGAGGCTTGCAAGAACCGTCTTGTACTCGCGCAGGCGCTGGAACGTCTCGGCTGAAATGCGGGAGGAAAACAGCGCGGGTGTCTCGCGCGTGGAGTAAAAAATGTCGGCCGAGGTGAGGTGTGCCAACTCGTCGCCGTACACGGCGACCAGCTCCGCCTGCACCTTGTCCATCCAAACGTCGTAGTCGTCCACCTCGCGCAGTGCCTCTGGTTTTAGGCCCATGACAACATCGTAGCTCGAGAAGGAGCGGTGAGGGCGCTCAAACAAACTCATGGTGAGTGGTTATAAGTAGAGAAAAAAAAAAGGACAACAGAAAACAAAGAAGGAAAAAGGGGGCGAAAAAGAGAGTCCTGTGGTTGCGCACTTTTGTGATCTGACGACTGCAATCGAAAAAAAAAAACGAGTTGAAAAAACTATAAGTGCGTTAGCTTGTTTGTTCTACATGAGCAACTCTGACAATGGATATTAGTGTGTTTTTCTTCGACTTTGTCTTGTGCTTAAAAAGTAATGGTGGAAATAACAGGAAAAGGAGTAGAGAATGAAAAGAAACAGAGCGTGAGCTTTTTCATCGATAGTACGCGCTTTTTACGTTTTTTTTTTTCCTTTTTAGGTTTTGAAAAGTGCAGACGTGTTTTCTTCTTTGTAGCACCTTTACAAACGGACCCTCAGTCCGCACATTCTGCCATTTACAGGAGAGGAAAAGACGAAAAAAAAAAAAAACTGACAGGCGATCCTGTACTCAGGAAAACACTATTATTACAACTATTATTATTGTGATAACCCCGCTTCTCTGAAATCTGAAAACCAATTTCATCGGAGTTTTTTTGTGAAATGTAGCTTTTTCACGTCGTTAAGTCCCATTTTTTTTTTTCCACGGTTTACGAAGCTATGCGTATATTAAAAAAAAAAAAAAAACAGATCAGAATTTGGTTTGATGCGGAGTGACTTAGTAACAGTAGTGAAAAGCTGCCGATCGCCATTCCCCTGCTTCTTCATGTGGCTGTTTTTTTTTTCTTTTTTTTTTTTTCACTCGTTACGGCCTGCGCAGCCAGTGGTGTGTGGCAAAGGAAGAAACAGAAAAGGAAACAAATCAGTGGAGGACAGCATATTCACGTATGAAACAAGGCAAACAAGGAAAAAAAGGGAAGAAAGTGAAGAACAGACGGCTAATACAAGGAATTCAAAGAAGCAACAGTAAAAAGGGGTAATGAGTACGCTTATGTGTATAAGAGACTTACCAGAGGAGTAAAGAAAAAAAAAAATGGAAAGAAAAGTAGTCCCCTCTGCGCAAGAAATGGATTGCTGTTTGTGGGGGGAAGAAGAGCTAAAATAATAATAATAATAAACCGAGAGATGAACAGTTTTTCTTGTGCGTTTTCCTCATTTTTTGGGGGGTTGCTGTTTTTTGTTTGATCTTGTATGACGTATTCGGCACCTGCAGAGAGTGTTCTGTGCTTTTAAACCGCACAAGGCGCATCCGTTCGCACTGTAGTACGTCTAGTGGAACGAGCAGCAAAGCAAAAGGAAAAGGCTGCACCACGGTCAGAAGAGGTGTACTTCTTAAAGACACAACAATAAACAAACAACCAGACAAACACAAAAAGAAAAAAAAACGAGAAAACGAATAAGACAAGAAATAAAAAGGATGGAGATAGGGAAACTGCTGAGTATTGTATAGAAAACCGTCTCTTTCGGCCCATGCTTGTTGCTTCCATACCTTCACAAGAATTCAGACGTAAATGCCATGGAGGATAAACTCAAAGAAGAAAAGGAAAGGAGCAAAAAAAAAAAAAAAGAAGAAGCAAATTAAAAAGGCATTCAAAGGTGCAACTAAAGGTTAGCATGCTTAGAAATGCGAGAAAGAAAGAGAGGCACAATACCCCTTTTTCCCCTCGCATTTATCCGCAGGGCAGTAACACACATACAAGGTAGATGATAATGATCAAAAAAAGGGGGAAAAAAAAGAAACCGTCATGAATACATGTAGGGCAGCTGAGAAGCTGTTTAACAAAAAAAAAAAAAAGTGAAAGACGTTGAATACACTAAGTGTCCCTTCGTTTTTCTATTTTAGGCTTCCTGATACGTTTCCTTTGCTTTTGTTGTTCTTGGGGCTTTCCTCTTCTTTTCTTGAACGGTTAGGAGCTTATTCTAACACTCCGGTATTGATAACATTTTGGTCTTCTAGCGTCTCGCTATCTTCTACCAACGCATCCACGTTGTTGTACAAGTAGCCGCCGTACATGTTTTCCAAATCCACTAAGCGGACCACCGGACCATCGCAGCCAAGATCGGCAATCGTCAGGTCGTACTCCTCCAAAAAAAACTCCTGCAACTCTGAAGAGGACTGGATCGGCTCCTCCGCGCCACGGTCGGTAGCCTCCTGAAAGGAGTTCCACTCCTTGTACGTCCAGTACCCGCGTCGCTTCTCGTCGAAGTGGTCGAAGATGAGCTTCACAAGAGCAAGGTCGTCGTTGGACAGGAGAATGCGAAAGCCCTCCTTCTCCGTCCGCGCGAACAGTGCTCGGCACCGTCCGCAGTAACTCTGATTTGTTTCCTCATCGAACTCGAGGTCGTCAATGCCTTGGCAGTGGCGGTTGGCACACACCTGCAGCACCACCACATCTTCGTCGTCAGATGAACCGCTGCTCATGCTTTCTTTTTCCTCCGTTCTCTTTTCCTTAAAACCTCTCTAGATAAAAGAGCAAATTAGTGAGAGAACGGAAAAAACTGGAACAGCTATGCAGCCGTTGAGCTGAATAAAGGAGCAAGACGACTTTTGATGAGAATTATCTGAAAAGGTGGTCTACGTTCCACTGCTTAGTATTATATGTACGTTTATGTATGTGTTTGTTCGTGTGTGGTGCTGTGTGAGGAGAAGAATACACCCGAACACAAGACACGCGGCGGTAGAGCCGAAACAAAACAACAAGAGAACAAACACACAAACAAAAAAAAAAAAAGAACACTCTAAGTTTGACAGAAAACTGAAGAATAGTAGCACATAAAAAAAAAAAAGAGCTTTATATGAAGCTCGGTTAGATAAGAAAGAGAGAGAGATGAAGCGAAGATCTGCAATGCAAGACGGAGTGCAGAAAATGGCAACATATTTGGTGGAAAAAAAAAATGTAGAACAGTAAAAAGGATGAAAAACAGAGAGAGGTTGACGAGTCGCGAGCATCACGTGAAATGGAGCATGTTGACGTTATCAGTCACTGTAAAGCGCATCACGAACGTCATCGGTGATGAACACTTGCCGTCCAGAGAGAAGGGGAATCCACACGATCCTGTCACCGGCGCCAGAAACTAGTGCAGTTTGCTAAAGCATCTTCAAGTAAAGCAAGCAAGCGGTTTTTTTTTTTTTTTACACTGCTCGCAAGTAAATAAACTACACATGTTCTTTTTTGTTGTTGTTGCTATTTTCTTCGTTATGGCAAGCAATCTCGAGAGGAGGAAAAAGTGCTTTTGGGGAGGGGCTTTAGCATATGCGCCCACTCTACTCTGCGTCCTCTTCTTCCGTAATGTACAGCAGCGAGCAATGCGAGCACACGTTGTAGATTCGCTGCACCTCCTCAAAGTTGGGCCGATGCGTGGTAATAGGGACCCGACTGACTCGACGGTCCTTCAATTGAATCGGCGACGTACCCTTGCTCCCGCCCAGACCCGCGACAGCCGGCAGCAGCGAGAAGTCCGTCAGCACCGCCCTGTTCTGCGGGCCTGGTGCGGCGTAGAGGATAAACGCGGCTGCCTGGATGTACGGCGTCCACTCAAGCAAAATGTCGCGAACGTCGACACGCCACCTCACCTCCTGCGCGGCGCGGATCTGCGAGCCGACGCTGTTGTAGCTGCCGGTGTCCTTCGCGTTGGAAGACTGCTTGCCGCCCTGCTTCTTCCGCACAACGTAACGCTGGAAGGCTTTGTGCAATACGCAGCCTCCATTCACGAAAACGCCACCGGCGAAGTAGCCGCCGTGGCACAGCAGCACGACCCAGACCTCGTTCGTGAAGGTGCGCAGACGCTGCTGCAGCCGCTCCGTCACCTCGCATGGGATGGTCGAGGTGGCGAGGTCCTGCTCCGCCTCCGCGCGCTGCGCCTGCTCGTACTCTGCTATGAGCTGCTCCGACAACGTCAAGTCGTCCGCTGATTCGTCGCTGGCCTCCTTGTCGCCATCACCGTCCTCGCTGCCTTGCGTCTCGGTGGGCGCTGGTGCAGGCCCTGCGGCGCTCGCTGCGGATGTCCCTTTCGACACCGTCCCTTTACCCGTCGACACCCCCGCTGCCATCTGGGCCTGCACCAGCTTCTGGCACTCCACCCAACTCAGCTGCGGCTCCCCGTAGGTCAGGGCGACCACCACGCATCGGTACAATTCGACGGCGCAGTGGCACGTCGTCCCGTCCCAGTCGACGTCCGACGTGAAGAGCAAACGCGCCAGGGGCGAGTTGGTCACCGGCTCACACCTGCCTCGGCCACTCGCTGTGAGTGCGGCGGGTAGGTCACCGCTGGGCAAATCCTCCTGTCGGTCCAGCACCACCCACTTCGGCTGCCCCGCAGCTGCGGCAGCCGCTTTCTCAGTGCTGCCAGCAGTTTGGTCAACGACCTGAGGAGCAGGAGATGGGAAGCTGACTGCGGCACTTTCTCCCGCCTTGTCTGCTTCCACACCCTCCTTGTTCGCATCCTTGCTCTTCTTGCTCTTGGTCTTCGCGCTATTCTTCTTGCCCGCACGCTTGTGGTGGCCGCCTCCTCCGCCAGCGGCCATCTTCGCACGCTCCACCTCCGCTGCGTTCTCTTCAGCTGCGTCGTCCATCGCGAAATCGAGCGAGAAGGCGTTGTCGACCGCCGCCGTACCCACAACGCCGGCTGCATGCTTCGCCACCGCCTGCGCCTCGGCCGCGGTGCAGCGCGCTCGCAGCTGATCGACGTAGTCGCCGCTCATGTCCGCCAAGGCTGCGCGTGCAGCTGCGATGCGCTCGACGTTCAGTTGGTACAGGTTTTCCACCTCGTATGTGGTACGTGGGGTGTCGCTCAGCGACTTGAGCACGGCCGTGATCTGGGCCTCCACCTCGTTCAGCACCATGTTGAAACAAAAAAAAAAATGGTGGTCCTGCTGGTTTAAAAGCACTTCGCAAACGTGCTGAGAGAAAGAAGTAACAGAGCCAATCAGAGGAAAGTAATAAAAGTAGAAAAAAAAAAGTGGAAACGTGGATAGGGGGAGGCGTTAGACATCATACATCCATGCAGGCACGCTGAAGGTGACCACGCGAATGCGTGCAAGTGATTCTGCGTGAGTCAGATCAATTTAAAAAAAAAAAAAGCGAGACTCAAGTTTACTTGACAGCTGGTTGAGACGCTTGCGAGAACAACAACGAATATCGATATCGCCGAAAGCGGGCGTATGTTAGCCGCAGCGTTCATTCAGCATGGCTTTTTTTCTCTCTCTTTGTTTTCTGAAGCACTTACTGTTAATAGTACAAAAACACAGGTACGCCGAACAGACGTAGGTAGCAAAGAAAAAAGAAAAACGCACACACACTAAAAAAAAAAAACACAAATACATGCATACAGACACACATCCACATATAAAGAAAAAAATGACTTTAAGTTATGGTGAAACACCTCCTGCACAGCTCACGTTGGTTTTGGCTCGCTTGTCGAGCTTTGCAGCGCGGTTGTCGCGTGCGTCACCGGAAAGTCATCCGCAGAGGCCTCTGAGCCCTTCGAAAGCCAGCTGATGGTGGGCTGCGCGTAGCTCGGCAGAGCACGAGAGTGGTGCGGGAGCACAGAAGGGTGGTGCGGCGACACGCCTGCAGCAGTGGTGTCGTGCGTGTTGACGCGGGCCAGCTGAGAAGAAGGAGTGAAGGAGCGACCGAACTGCACGGCGGACACCGGTGGCGGGTTGCCGAGCAGAACGGCGGGTGGCGGGGGTGCAGCCACCACCCGTGCGTTGGAGGGACGTCGATGCGGCTTCGCGTGGGTATGAGGGGATCTCGTCACCGGCGTTCGTGAGGCGGCAGCCGCGGGCGTGGAAAGCGCAGCGCTGAGACTGGAGAAGCCGCTGGCGTTGCCCGCACGTAAGAAGTCTGCGAGCTCCTGCAGCAGGGATGGGTCTTCGTGCAGCGTGCGCGGAGCGACTGCCGCTGGTGGCGTCGCAGCTGCCGCTGGTGGCAATGAGGACTTCCGGCGTGGCGGCGTGGCGGCGAGTGCTGTGTGGATGGAGGAGTCGGCAGAGGAGATGGGCAGTAGAGGATGCGCTGCTGTCACTGCCGGAGCACGAGGCACCTCAGCAGGCTGTGAGTGAAGTGAGGTAACTGTTGCATGCAGATGCGTTCTTAGTACAGCAGCGCCCACGCGTGTCTCGCACACGTGAGGAGCCGGTGAGGTCGCTTCGCGGTGCTGCTGCTGCTGTAGTTGATGTTGCTGCCTATTTGGATTCCGTCGCCGCATCCGCTGCTCCACGATGGTCGTGGGATCTGCCACCCGGCACAAGACCATATATCGCGTCTCCTCGGACACTGTGGTGTTGGTTTCCCTGCGGTGCAGCAGCGCGCTGGATGCGGACACCCTCGACTGCCCGCCAAACTCTTCCGCGCCGGATCCGGCTGAGGCAGGGAAAGCCCACACCCCGTTGTGGTTGGCAGACAACGGAGAGACAAAGTTGAGCGAGTCCTCAGGGCTCTTCTCCGCAGGCGGTGTCGATCCAGCCGCCACCACCGCGACGCCGGGCAATTCTGCATCTGCGCTTGGTTGTGCTTTTTGTGGCAGAGGCGACAGTGGGGGCGGCGGGGCGAGAGGACAGGAGTCTGCCGCCGCAGCAGCCGCTGTCGTTGCCGTGGCGGACGCAGGCGTCTCGCCCAGCACTCGCTGCACGTGCTCGAGGGCCAGGCGGGAGCGGTGGAGCATCTGTGCCATCGTGTCGCCGCCCACTCCCTCCGGCTCCGGCGTGGCCACCGGCGTCTCGTTGGTAGGGGTGGACTTGGCGTTGCTGTCGGGGTGCAGGGACACAGGGGAGATCGAGACGGAGGGCGCCGTCAGATCCACGGCAGCGCCAGAGGCATCAGGCACACCAACAGAAGGAGAGGGAGGAACCGCCTTGAAGAAGGCCGCCGCCGTCACGGGCAACCGCGGCGGCGAGGCCCGCATACCACGGCGAGTGAACCCGTCCGTCGGCTGCGCTGGAGCCTCCTCGACGCTTTTTTTCCGCGTATCGTTTGCTGCGGGCGAAGTCATGGCCGCGGCTACGGCACCGTTGTTTGGCTTTTCAACCGGCGCAGGACTTGGTGCACACGCGGGAGACGAAGAGGAACTCGAGGAGGAAGAGGAGTTGGTCGGTGCAGTCGTCTTTACCCAGTTGTGCAGCAACCCCGCACCGTGGTCACGCAGGCTGTCGTTCGAGCCGACAGAAAGACGATCCGCAGGCAGCAAGGGCGGAAGAGAGGCAAAAGAGTTGTTGCCTTTTGGCGTGAGAGGACGAGAGGGGAAGCCGTCAATCAGCACGCCACGGTTAAGGCGCAGGGAGGCCAAGACGTCCGACACATCTGCCCTGGGGGAGTTGTTCGCGCCGTTCACAAATGTGTTTGCCTGCGAGGGTAGCGCAGCAGCAGCATGAATTGGTGGCGGTGGTGGAGTGTCGCTAGAGGCGGCGGCAGGGGGCGCGTTTTTTGGCTTGAAGACGGTGTGTGTCATGTGTGTTGCTTTGGGAAAGCGGCGAAACCCGATAGCGGCATTCACCTCCTCGCCTTCCTCATCTTCGCCGCGCTGCGTGAACATCAGCTCTACGGAGCTGCCATAGTGTTGTGTGATATACGGATTGAGCATCATACAAAAGGACGCAGACTGGTAAAAAAAAAAAAAAACTGAATTGTTCTGATTAGGAAACTTTTATGATGCTTAAAAGCAAGTAGAACAAGAAAAATGGAAAAAAGTCTACTGTAATTATACAGCCTCGCAGCGTCCTTGCAACAACAAGGCGTCGGTCAGTCGTGTATAAGTGTCTGTGCGCACACCGTCAGGCGTTGTCACTGCACATCACAATGTCCAACGCAGAAGGAAAAACAAGGTTGCTGCTAGATCGCGCTGCAGCTGTGATACGTTAACTATCTCTTAAAAGGAAAAAAAAGAGCAGTTTTACAGCACTTCTTCACTCTCAATTAAAAAAAAAAAAAAAAAGAACTGACGAATCTGTGTATGTGCGCAGGTGTATACGTCGCACGTTGCGTGAACGCTTCCGTCCTCTCTATTCCCTCTGAGACGCGTACAATTTAAGTATGCCCTTCTTTTTTTTTTTTTTTTTGGTGGTGCGCGCGTGTCCGTGAGTACCTCTATGAGTGGACAGCAACAGTAACAGCAACAAAAAAGAGCAGCTTTGACGTACTGGCTTTTCTTTTTAAATTCAGAGAGAAAAAAAGACAGCGAGGCAGGAAGAACGAAGACACGGCGATCGTAAGACGCCTACGGCCTCATCTACTGGAGAAACCAGGTCAGAATGGATGCTATTCCCTACTTACTGAGGCTGGCGATACCAATTGTCTGAATCAAGGGTTTTTTGTATTTATTTTCACATATGTTCAGCATTGAATGTGTCGACAACAAAAAGAAGCAGAAAACAGAGAAGAAGGGAAGTTTGGAACGGAAGAAAAACCGAAAGAAAAAAACGAAAAAGCAAAGGCAAAAAAAAAAAACGCGCCGATAGACACTTATGCTACGCTGGACAATCGAAAGCACCTCTTGAACTACATAAAGGTCCTCACCAATTGAATGAGTGCATCTTTTTCTTTTTTTTTTTTTTTTTTGACTTCGCAAAATCAAGCCAGCGAGAAAAAAAAAAAAAAGCGGGCAAATGGCTAAAAAAAATGCCGCGTGCAACGCCACCACGCATTGCCCGAGGTAAAGCAAACAAAAGACCTTTGTGAAGGCGCGCAATGATGCCCCTCCGAGCAGCTTTTCAACTCCCCAGATGAAGGCAGTGAAACGTAAACGCTCTCTGGACAGTTCTCAGCAGATATCTGCCCGATATCCGCATTCGGCATTTTTGGAGGGACCATGAGGGGAGCAGAGCTTCTTCCCCCTCCCCCCTTAAAGGGGGAAAGGGTTTTGTTGTTGTTGCTGTTGTTTTTTTTTTTTTTGCTTTAATGAAAGGTCAAAAGAAAAAGAGAACATGATAGAATTAAGGTGCTAAACTAAATGAAGTGTATTTATTTCTTTCTTTCTGTTAAGGGCCAACCAAACGGCGCTTAATATTCTTATACGCACTCTTCTTTCCTCTTTTTCCCTGTTTTTACCTTTTGTGCTTTTTCGAGTAAAGGCTTTTTTTTTTTCCGCAGTTTTAGAACTGAAAGCTCTGCATGCCGCACCTTCTGCCCCAACTGCCAGTGTTGCCAGCTTGTCGCAAAGCAACGCAGTACAGCAGGGGAACAAAAAGCAAAGAAAAGAAAAAAAAAAAAGGAGGAGGGAGAAGCAATAACCACAACGCAGGTAAAGTCATGTTACAAGGAAATATTAAAACGTCAAGGGAAAAGCTAAAAAAAAAAAATAAAAGACACGTAGATATTCGCTCTTTCACCTTCCATACAGTTAAATTATAAACGAAAAAAAAAACGACAAAAACAGGCTTTAGAAAGCAATAAACAAATAAAGGGAAAAAGAAGATGCCAGGGAAACGGGGGGGTCTCGTGCAGCAAGGAGAAGAAAGAAAAACCTTGAAGAAAAAAAAAAGAAGGATGGAAGAGTAAAGCAAGCGACACGAATAAAAGGAGCCCATTGCTGTTGTATAATCACTTGAATCCCTTTTTCGTCGTCTTCTTCTCCTTTCGCCCTGCAATTGCCTTCCGACGTGTTTCCCTCGAATGCTCGATTTAGGCAGTTTGGTGAGCCTTGAGCACGCACAGCGCTTCCGTCACGCGGTCCTCCAGACGCTTCTGGTTGTTGAGCAGCTCATACGCGTCCTTGAGCTCCATCTCGAGGAACATGCCCGTAATCTTCGGCGCCAACTCGGGGGCGATGTCGTACACTTTGAGGAAGAGACGATCACCCAAGGCGGCGCGCTGCTCCTGCGGCGACATGCTGTCGAGCTCCTGCGGCGTGATCGGCGGCAGCGGCGGCGTCTCCGGCGCTTGTCCGGGAGAGTGCTTCGGGGTGGCAGACACAAAACCGGACTTGGCCGGCGTGGCGAAGCCCTGCTGCGGCGGCGGGGCCTGCTGCGGCTGCGCAGCCGACGGCATCGGCATCGGCATCGGCATCGGGTGGCCCTGCGCACGGCCGCCGTGCTGCTGCTGACGGCCACCGCGGCCCCGCATCGGACGACCGCCCTGGCCAGCGACGAAGGGCATCTGCTGGTGCATCTGGCGCATCATCATCTGCAAGCGTTGCTGGAACTGCATGCGCAGCATCGTGTAGCGCTGATCGCGACGCTGGGCGATGTTCACGATGAGGGGCTTGCCATTCAGCATGCGCCCGTTCATCTCCCGCAGCGCCGCATTCGCCTCGTCGGCGTCGGCGAAACTGACAAAGCCGAAGCCGCGGCTGGCGCCGTTCTCGCTGACCATGACACGGCAGCTCTTGACGGTACCGTACTCCTTGAAGAGCTCCAGCAGGTCGGCGTCCGTGAACTCGGGGTCGAAGTTGCGTACGTATAGGTTGTTGCCGAGGGACTGGTGCTGCATGTACTTTTGACGCAGTGCGATGAGGCGCTCACTGCGGGGCTGCGCACGCTGCACGTACAGTTTCTCACCCGGTGCGGTGATGCCGTCGATGTGGTGATCGTGCATCGCCTCGATCGCCTTCACGGCGTCGTCGTGTTTCTCGAAGTTGCAGAAGGCAAAGACGCGGCCGCTCTTGTCCTTGCACGCCGCTGCCGACGTGATGCCGCCGAACTTAGCAAAGAACTTCTCAATAACGTCCTTGTTCACCGACGGCAGCACCTGCTTAATATACACGTTGGTGAAGTTGGCCACCAGCGCCGCCAGACGCGCGTTGCGCCGGATAAAGTTCGCTACGTAGAGCGCCTTCTTCTCCTCCGAGGCGTGGTCCGAAGAGCCGTTCATCTTGACGATGGCGTCCTTCGCGGCCGCCTCGTCCTTGAAGTGGACGAATCCGTAGCCGCGGCTCTTGCCCTCCTCGTTCTCCATCACCTTGCAGGACAGAATCGCGCCGAACTTGGTGAAGATGTCGTGCAGCATCTTGCTGTCCACCTGCGTCTCAAGGTTCTTGACGAAGATGTTGCCGTTGCCGCTGTAGCGCAGGGCGGGGTCGCGCTGCTGCCACATAAGCCGCATGCACTTGTCGCCAACGCGCTTGAAGTTCATCGCCTCGATCGCCTTCTCGGCATCGTCGTGGCTGTCGAAGTTCACGTAGCCGTAGCCGAGGGAGCGCTGGGTGATGATGTCGCGGCACACGCGCACGTTCAAAATTGTGCCGAAGGACTTGAAGAGCTCCACGAGTTGAGGCTCATTGATCGTCGCATCGAGGTCACCAACATAAATAGAGGCAATCTGCATCGGCTTTGCCGGCTGCTGCTGCTGCTGCGGAGCCGCACCGTTGTCCTGGACTATAGCAGACATGATTAGAAAAAAAAAAAAAGCAGAGATGAAGAGCTTTTTCTTTGGGTTTTCGACGGTTTTTTCTTTTTCTTTTTTTTTTTTTACTGCACCTCTAAGGTGTAGTTTAAGCTAGGTTTTTAGGAGTTTTTATAGAAAAGAAAATAAAGAGAAATGAAAAATGAAAATAGCGCAAACAACGTGGAAGTTGTCGTGCTGCACGAGTTACAACAATGCAGAGGACAGCAACAGGCAAAAAGAGAAGCAGTAGGAAAGACAGATAAGAGAACAGTGTAACCGACGATAAAGGCAGAAGAGAAAAAAAAAAGTCCGGCAAGAATCCAAACAAAAAGTCTGTTTTCCCCCCCCGTCCCGGAACTGAAAGAGAGGACTCACATATACACACAAAAAAAAAAAGGAGACCTCAGCGAAGCGCCAATGCGGTACATAAGACGGTGCAAACTAAGAAAGAGGAAGTAATGCGGCGAAGCAGTGTGCTTTGAGTTGATTGAGTGCCTTTTTTTCTTTTTCTTTCGATGCAAACAAACCTGAAAGAGAAAAAAAAAGCAAAGTCTCTCTGAGATCAGAAGAAACAGCAAAAACAAACACAAAAAACTGAACAGTATTGTACATGAGCACCGAGTGGGTGGTGTTTTGATTTCTTGAGAAGCCTAGATGGCAATGTAAAGCACCTCGTTGTAACTCTTCTAGACATAAAAAGAGCTAGGTGCCTTTCTAAAAAAGAAACGCTGTGGAAAAAAAAAAAAAGCCACTGTTTCACGCAGGCGTGGTGAAGCTGGGAAGCAACTGGTAGGCGTACTTCGCAAACCATGCCTCTGCTTTGGATGGCAGGGCATCCAGTATTTCAGTCGACGAACGAGCATCATTCGCACTCGACAGCACCGGCAGATTCACAGGGTAGCGGCTCTGCAGAAATGCCAGGAAATGCTCGCGAGAGAATACAGCCGCCATGCAGCTCTCTGCAAACTCCTCCGGGTGCCACACACGCTTGATAGTCTCTGCGCGTAAGTCCGCCACATCCGCCAGTGTCAGCGCCGCAGCCTCACAGTTCGCCTCGAAAGCGTTCAGCAGCTGCGTCAGCCGTTCTTTTTCCCGGTGTAGAGCCTGCCGCGCCGCCTCCTTCCCCCAGACACTGCAGAAGCCCACCGCGGTCGTGGACAACGGTAGCGCGCTCGTTGTCGTCGCCGTCTTGGGTCGTCGATCCGGTGAACGTGCGAACACGTCGTCCAGCAAGCCTTGATACACCCTTTCGCTGTCTGCTCGCGAGGCAGGGGGAGCAGAGGGCACGGAGGAGTGTCCCGGTGCCGTCGTCGTCTCAGCGGACGCGTTGACTGCGTTTGCGGTGCCGCTGCGCTGCTGCAGCACGGCGGTCCGGCACTGCTCCCGCCACTCGAGCGCGTCTTCCAGTTCGCCTTGGAGGACGTAGCGTTGGTGCTCGAAATTGTGATTCAGCCGTTCCAGGTTGGCGCGTCGCAGCCGTGCCGCCTCCAGTAGCGGGACATGCGTCGACGAGTGCAGCTCAACCGACGGGGCAGTAACATCTTTCAGAATGCGGTAGCTGCGGATTGGCTCCGCCAGAAGACGCTTTTCCAGTGCCACCTCCGTCGACGACCTTCCGGGACTCGCGGAGGGAGCGGAGACGGAGAGCGTGGAGGTGGCGGAGCCGTTTGTGGGTGCGGCGCTCGTCGGCACAAACTTGCCCTTGCGCAGCCGCATGACACACGAATCGTTGGCGAGCGGCGCGGTATGGGCCGAGACTGTGCAGTACGCTGGCATCCTCACTGCTGCAGCGCGGTGTCCAGTCTCGCCGCCCACACTCGACGACGGCGGTGCTGCGCCTGGATGTGCGACAGCTTCTCCGCCTTCCATCGCGACCCATGCTCGTGTGAGGTCGGCGAGGTACGATGGCGGCGCTATCCTCGAAGAGTTTCGACGACTGCGCTCGCTCGGCGCGCGCGGCGCGAGAGACGATGTCGCCGTGTACAAGTTGTTATAGGAGGGGCGAAGGCTCTTTCGGCCCGCCAACGTCGGCCGCTGCCCTGCCTGTCGCTGTTGCTGCTGCTGATGTTGTAACGCATCGCAGATGTTCAGCGCGCTTACGAGGCGACCCACGGCATCCTGCGGCGTCACCGGGCCCTCTGTCAGCAGCATTGAGTTGCCACCGGACCGAAGCAGTGCCTCCTGGGCTGGATGAAGAGGATTACGCAGACGCTGCTGCAGCCGCGCTGACCGGTTGTTCGCCTCTGTCCGCATGCGACCCACCGCCCGCGTCATCACAGCAGAGGGCACCACATCGAAGCTGACAATACCGGCAGCATCGGCGGAGACGGGCCGATGAAGGTGGCGAAGAGCGGTGGCTGCCGAACCAAAGGCTGGGGCCGCCGCCGCCGCCTCGCGCTCGATCATCAGCTGGCGCTGCATGCTCGAGTAAAACCACACATCGTCGGTGTCGTTTGGTACGTTAATGGTCGCCTCGGTCTTGTCGTTGGGTGCTGCGTCTGCCACGCCGTTTGCACGGCTCCCCCACGCGTCGTCGTCGCCCTGCGACCAGCCCGAAGTAGCCGAGGAGGCAAAACTCGTCATGCGCACAGTGCCTGCGTAAGTCAACGGGAGAATAATCAAGAAAGCTGACAGGTCAGTAATTGAAAAAAAAAAAATGTTCTTTCGCTTTTCCTTTGTTGCTTTGTGAATTTCTCCTCTTTTTATGTATTGGTTGGCCTTTTATTTTCTTTCTCTTCCTTTATATTTGTTTTCTTCTGTAGAGAGGCCCTTGCAGCATCTGAGGGGAAGCTCGTGGAGCTAGCATTATTGTGAGGCGTGGCCAACAACGAGAGCGAAGGTACTTCGGACATGTAGATGAAAAGATGATCAACATGCCAAACAACAGAAGGTGATGCCTTGCATCAGCTTCTCCAAAAGAAAAAAAAAAAGCACTGACCTTTGTTTTACGTAGCGCTTCACTCCTGCGACGACGTTGCGCTTGATCTCGGTAAGAGCGCTTCAGTTGTTACCTTCCTTTTTTCCCCCTCCTGCTCTCTTCACCAGTTCGTGAAAAACAACAGCAAACAGAGACACTTCGCTCGCCCGTTTCATCGATTCCACACAGTTTAGGGGGCTTTCCTGTTTTTTTTTTTTTTTTGCCATTCATATTAATTACAGCACAGACTTGCGCTCTGATTCTCAGATAAAAAAAAAAAAAAGACCGAGAAAAAAAAAAAAGAAACGCAATCGGTCACATTTAAAGGAAGCGCGTAAAGCACGTGTCATGTGAAGAAAAAAAAAATGATCAAAACAACGGAAAAAGACAAAAGGAGAAAAGGAGAGGGGGATCCAAAGACTAACCCAACAGTGTAAGAGAATCACGCTGCGCCAGCGCGTTCGCGTACTGCAGCTTCATCCTCGGCAACGGCAGCAGGAGCAACGTCGGCAGCGCCCTCTTCCGCAGCCTGCCGCCGCCGCAGCGCCACGCAGTACCGCAGCAATCGCTCCTCCAGCGCCGCCGTCTCCGTCTGCCGACGCAGCGCCTGCTGCTGAAACGTAAAAACAGGCTGCTGCGTCTCTACGTCGGCGACGCTGCCGCTGCTGCTGCTGCCCGCTGTGGCAAATGTAAGGATGGCGTCCAGGCGCTCCACCTCCCGCTCCAGCAACGTCGTGGCGGCTGCCCGCGCGGCTGCTGAGACCGAGAGTAGAGACAGCGTGCGCTCCGCTGTCTGGGCATCGTCCTCCAGCAGACCGTCATTCGCCGCGCCGCCCTTGCCTTCCGCCACTATTTGCTCTAGCGCAGTCGTCAGGTATGTGTCGTACGCGGCCGACCAGTCTGACGGCGCTAGCTGCAGCGCCTCCAACGCCTCAAGCGTACTGACCGCCATCAGCGGCGTGCACAATGAATGGAGTGCTCGATCGCGCTGGGGGCTGCGTGCCCAGGCGACCAGCACCGGCGGGGCTGCCTCCAGCTGCAGAGCCGCACACGTGACTGCACATTCCTGATAGGCGTCCTCCTCCTCGCCCAGGTTAGACGGCATCGCATCCAAGCCCATCTGAAGCTCCGCTCTCGCCTGGTTCGACAGCGACGCCACCACCCCCTCCGCGTCGTCCTCGGACGGCGTAAGCTGCCCAGCAGCAGCAGCAGCAGCAGCCAGCAGCACCGCGTAGCGCACATGCTCCGTCGGTAGCCAGCCACGCGTGTGTGCCGTCAACGGCGACTGCGACACGAGCAGCATCAAAGAGGGAAACGAAGGGTAGAGGCTGAAGCGTAGCCCACGCAGCACACGCCACACATCCCACCGATTATTGGCGGTGGCTGCGCTGTCGCTGCTCTTCTCCACTTCAGCCACGACTCGCATCGCCACCGCCTGCTGAACCGACTGCGAGACGCCGTGCGGGCCAACTATTTGCAGCATCGCCACCAGCGCACGGGCCGCCTCGCCGAGGGAGAAGGCGTCACGTGTCATCATCATCCGCAGCGTGACCATCTCCAGAAGCTTGTACGAGCTGGGCACAATGTGGCACTGGGCGAGGCCCTCTAACAAGTCCAGCACGACGCCCGCCTTCTGCGGCTGCTGCAGCCCCACGCCGATGCTGACCGATATCGCGGCGATGAGGCGGTTAAACTTCGCTTTCGCGTGCTGCTCCGAGGTCTGCCGCATCGCGTCCGCTAGGAGGGGCAGGGCACGCGTCACCTCGTCCAGTGTCAGCCGAGCCTTGCCGAGGGCCGTCTTGTGGGCAATGTGCTGCAAGAGATCGGCACGCAGGCTGTGCGTACGCGGCACCAGCTGCTCGTTCGCCTCCTCCATGCGACGGAGCAGCTGCGCCAAGGTCGCAGAGGCAGGGGACTGCAGCCGGGCGTAGCGAAGACCCTGGGCGTTGGCCTCGCCGATTTTCGTGTGCACCCGCACCGCCGGGTGGCTGTGCTCGGCGAAGGCCTGCAGGTCCACCAGGGGTATGTTCTCCTCATCCCCGCTGAGCAGCGATGCGCGCGGGCCATCGGTCTTGTAGAGCAGCTGCCGGCAACGGGCGATGACCAACTGTGTGAAGTGCAGCAGCGCCTGCCGCTCTGATGTGTGTGGCAGCTCCGGCGCCTGTGACCGTGTCTGCAAAAAGGCGCCGTTGTGCTCGTGCAGCTCCGTGGCAAAGCGCATCAGCACGCACAAGTCTTCCTCGCCCACGTTCTCCAGGGCAGCGGCGTAGGGAAAGAGAGACGGAGAGACGAGCTGGCACAGCGCACGCAGCAGCACGGCATTTGACACATCGCCCTGCTCCGTGCTGAACTGCAGCAGCGGTGGCGCGGTGGACTTGCGCGGCGAGACCTTCGCCATAGACTGCAGCACCGCCATGACACGCACGGCGTCCTTCACACGCGTCATAGCAGGCAGCATCGACAACCACGCCTGAGCCGCGGCTGACGACGAGGCAGGAGCGACTGAATCCACGGAGGATGCGGAGAAGGCCAGTGACAACGGCACTCCGTGATTTGCGCACAGAGCGGCAAAGGAAATGAAGCGATCCGCAGCTGCCCTTTGATCGGCGTCTCCAAGAGCATCACTGTTACTGCTGCTACTGCTGCAACTACAGGACCCTCCGCTGTGCTGCGTTTGCACGAGGGTGGACGGACCCATTACCCCAATGCACTCCGCCACGACGCGCACCTCGCGCGATAGGTCAAGCGGCGTAAAGTCCTCCGCGGCGGCTACGTCGTAAGGGCGATGCTTGCGGACAGCGAAGGTGGAGGCGGCCTCGGCCCAGTTCAGCGCCTCCATCATCGCTGCCAATGGAAGTAATGGCGTGGGTTCTTCAGCACCGTCGCTCTCGCCGCACGTACTGTTAGCGTCATTGTGACCGCTGCCGTTGCTGCCTGTTCTCTTGCCTTCTTTGTCTGCTTCTTCGACCTGCTGCGCGATGGCCCGCTCGCGGAGCTCGACTGCGGCGTCAGTCGGCCACAGCAGCTCCCGCACTTCCTCAAAGCGGTGTCGAATCGCGATCCAGTGACGGCGTCGGCGCGTTTTGCGGTCGTAGTGCTCGTAATCCGGGCCGTTGTTCAGTTCGCTGTACGTCATCGACGTCTTCATGCCGTTCGTGTCCATCAAGACGTAGTCTTTGCAGAGCTGCACAAAGGCATCTTGCAGACCGCGCAGCTGCTCTGCGTTGACCTCCACCACCACGCCCTCGTCGCTACTCCGCCGGACCGCGGTCAGTCGCTCTCCCAGCTCCGACGGCATGTCGGCTTCCAAGTCACCAACGTCGCTGAAACTTGTGTCGATCTCGCGCCAGCCAGCCGCCGACGCCCCACGACGAATGACGGGTGGATGAGTGAGCTGCGAGACGGGAATGGAAAAGGTGAAGGTGCGGCCCTTTGCGTTCGTGTAACGCACCTTCGTTGTGCCAGCGATGCGCTGTGGAACATCACGGGAGGTGCTCTGCTTCACGCGCGGCGCCTTCCCCTGCATCTGGGAAAAACCCGACCGGCTGGCACGGCCACCGATGGACACAGCCGTGCGGTGGGCAGTGCGGAAGGCCGTCATGGCTGCTGACACACCTACGACATCACTCGGCAGGAGTCCGTGAGCAACGCAGCGCCTCATTGTTCCCGTTTCTTTTTCTCTTTTTGGGTGTGTGTGTGTGTGTGTATGCTCTATGTAGCTTCGGAACTGGTCTCGTGGAATACGTATGCAGCGTCACATACGCATATACACAAAAAAAAAAAAGGTAGATGAAGGGATATCAGTCAGGCAGCGTGCGGAAGGTGCACGGAGAAAGCAGAGAAACGTGTTTCAAAGCCCTAAAAAGTAGGCACTCAAACCCTTTTTTTTCTTTTGAGAGATTGTCGTAAGGTAATTCGAAAAGCGCAAGAAAAAAAGAGAGTGTTAACAGAACAGCATAGAAACGTATCGAGATAGCTTTAGTATTATTATTATTGTTCACATCTCTAACACATTGCATTGGATCTTTACACATACAAGGCGGCACACTTCACTAAGAAAGAGAACTCGGGAACAGGAGACGTTAGAATAAGCAATGCTGGGAAACGTACATCTTTTCGTCTACCTCCTTCTGCGCTGATACTTGAAAGAGTGGCAATACGAAGTAAACAAACACCAACAGTAATTGAGACACATGAAGTAGCAACAACAACAAGAAAGAAAATGATATACTAAGCAATAATAAGAAAAAAAAAAAATGAACGCACCTAAAGGTGAAAAAGAGCAGGTACTAAAGCGTAAAAAAAGAAAAAACAGCAAAAAAAAAAAAACACTAGAGCAGTTCAGCTGATAGGCAAAGTAGTGTTACAAGTGTGGGGTACGAAACAGGTTTGCGGTGCGAGACGGCTTGTTTATATATATATATATATATAAAGAACGAGGCCGATAACTCTGCATGCGCGTTTGATTCCCACCAATACTAGTCTCAGAAGACAAGAAGATAAGTACGAATGCTGAAGGCAGGCCGAACACATAACGACAAAAACAGTACAAGAAACGGGAAAGAGCACACTGGGTTGCTAAGGGAAAAAAGAGCATTCGAGGTTTCAAATCAAAGCAACAGTGTGTGAAGAAAAAAAAAAACGCGTAAAATAGCCCGGACAAACATACGCGCATAAAAAAAAAAAAAAAGAGAAAAGAAACTGCGTAAAATGTTAGTGAGCCCAACTGAAACTGAGAACCGAGACTGCGCCGTGTGGGTGAAAAAAAAAAAAACGTGAGGGAGGATATAATGCTCACGTTCGCGTTAGAATACAAAAACGGTGAGCAAAGCGAAAAACGACAGCAACCGCAGCAAAAGCAAAGAATCGGTTTTTCTGCCGAACAAAAACCAAAAAAAAAACTATATTTTGGGAAGACTCTGCATACTCAGATCCTCACCAGAAGCGCCGCCCGACACGTTCAGGCCCGACAGTGGGTGGCCCTGAAGAGAGCAGTGAAACGCAGCAGACTTTACCGGCGAGACGCCCTCAATCACTGGCAGACGTCGGTTCGACATTAATGTCGTGTTTAACGACGGCACCGCGTTGCTGGTGTTTGTGTTCTTGCGCGGACTGTTGCTGAGGCCAATGGCGGTAGTCCCAGCGTCTGGCGCGGCACCAGGGAAGCTAGAGATGCTGTGACGCATGCGGCGGATTTTTTTGTCCGCCTCGCGCAGGACACTGAAGTACGGGTGGCGCAGTGCTTCCTTCGCGGTGCAGCGGCGCTCGGCTTCGTAGGTCAGCAGCTTCTGCATGAGATCTACCGTCTCGGGCGATACATGCGGGAGCAACTTCGCCAGGCCGGTTCCCTGTTTCTTGGGGAAGTCGTAGTCCATGTGGCTGCCAAGCTTCTTCAGTCGGTCCAGCACCTCCGTCGGGGGCGTGCCGAGCACGTTGTGAATCCGGTGTACCTGGTCTAACTCATTGGTCCCCGGGAAAAGAGGGAAGAGGGCGATCATCTCGAAGAACACGCAACCGGCGCTCCACAGGTCCATCTTGTAGGTGTAATACCCATCCGTCAGCAGGCACTCCGGGGCACGGTACCACCGCGTGGAGATGTATTCCGTCAGCGGCTGCTTCGAGTACACGCCTTTGCAGGACCCGAAGTCGGCGATCTTCAGGTTCCCCTCCGCGTCGAGGAGAAGGTTCTCCGGCTTGATGTCACGGTGAAAGACGCCGGTGCGGTGGGCGTGGTCGAGACCTTTCAGTAGCTGATACATGTAGGAGCGCACCTTCTCTTCACCGAGGTACTGCTTCCGCCCTTTGATGAGCTCGTACAGGTTCATATCCATCAGCTCCATCACCAGCGCCAGCCGGCCGGTGCTACGGTCAAAGAGAACTTCAATCAAGTCTACGATATTCGGGTGAGGCTGCAGCCGCCGCACCGCCTGGATCTCGCGCAATCGGTTGACTTGCTCTTTTGATTTGAAGGCTTTTTTCATGCATTTTATCGCCACGTATCGCTTTGTTTTGACGTCCTGAGCGCGGAGCACCTCGCTGAAGGTGCCTTCACCTTTCTTGCCTAGAATTTGGTACTTTTGCATCCTCTCTTCTTCTTCTGTTCTCTCTCTTTTAGATGTGGTTGTGTGTGTATGTGTATATGGTTCTTGTTGATTAGGTACGTTCAGTGCCGTTTTCTGCGCTTCTTTGCAGACGAATCGCTTGCGAGAACAGCAACAAAAGAAAAGTACACGTCAATGGAGAGTGTGCAAATAAGGACCTATAACAGAGCACCGCAAATGCTGTCGAAGAAAAAAAAAAAAAAGAGTTAGGCGCACCAGGCAGCAGCGCAATGTACGCTGCAGCAGCCAACACTAGCGCCTATTCCTCGCCTCGGTTTTCAGTCTTATTCGCCTTTTTTCTTTCTTTCTTCTCTCTTCGTTGATGTAACAGGAGGGAGCAACGAGTTTGCAGAAGCAAAGTGTGAGAACTGTGAAGGCTGCTTGCTTTGCCAACGCTCATACAATGCCAAATCCTCTACTAAACGAGAAGATATGTACTTCGTGCAACTATGCTAAAAATGCACGTCTACTTCTTAGTCACGTGAAAAGGAAAGAGCTTAGAGTTGCGTAGAACAGACGAAATAAAAGAAAAAAGAAAAGGGTCAGCAAGAGAGAGCTTCCGATCAATACATATAGTTCGTACTTGAAGACACGTGTGTGGTTCCTTGGAGATCACCCTGTCACTTAGAAAAGTGAAAAACGCTCTTGAATGTAAAGCTGCGAACCTCTGACATAGAGTTTCCTCGTAACTAAAGATGAGAAGCAGCGCCAGGAACCAGTAAAAAAAAAAGAAAAGAGAGAGAGAGACGCCTGCAGAGGAAAAAAAGCTGTGGCTTTCCATTTTTTTTTCTTCTTCTTCCGTGCATTGCAATACGTGGTAATCGTATGTGCAGCGTCGAGAGGACGAAAGAAGGTGACGTTCCACCATTTGGTCCGCAGCACAAAAAAAAAAGGCTCTGTTTCTCTCCAATTCCCTCTCTGTTCGGCTTTGTAGTCTTCTTTTTATTATTGTTGTTGCTGTTCAAGTAACCAATGCTCATCAACTAATACTACTAAAAACTTGACTATTCGAGCTTCATCATTGAAAAAAAAAAGAGAAAGCACAAATAGCAATAATAATAAAAGAAATATCGCTATTCAAATAAGAAGAAAAAAAAAGAGAGATATGTGGTGAATCACAAGGTGGACGCTTACCCAACTGATGCGCTCACCTTTCATCCTTCGCAAGAAAAAAAAACTCGAATGGAACAAATCCGGCGCTTTTTCCCCTCGCTTTTTGACCAAATTGTCAGCCGTCAACTTTACAAACACCATGTGCTTACACCTAACTCTTTCAAAACTGAGAAAAAAAAAGCGGCTAATACGCTGAGTTCGTTCCTCTCCCGCTCACCTTTTTCCCGCTTCATTATGGGAGAGCTTGGAGTGTAGTCGGAACTTCTCAAGCCAGAACAATCATGTGAGAAAGAAGAAGGAAAAAAGGGCACTTTTTTTTTTTGCTTGTTTCCAAAAAATAGGAGTTCGAACGCAATGAGTAAAAAAAAAAAAAAGAAGAATAGAATAGGAGCAAATGGAGACATATCATTAAATCAACAACAAGAAATGGAAAAACAAGTCCTCTCCTTTTTTTTTTTTTTCACTGTCGTTCACCTCCACAAAAACAGCTAATGAAAAGTAAAACAAAAAGGGATAAAATATGAGAGAATTCAACGAACCAAAAAGAAGGGTGCCGTTGAACAAAGAAAAAAAAAAAAAGAAAAGAGAGTCACAAGTCGGAAAAAAAAAAAAAGCAAACAGAGAAAGTGTGAATGGAGAAAAAAAAAAAAACTACGAAGCAAAGGAAGACGCAAGTCACTTCAAAAAACAAAAAAGAGAACCTTTGTGTTTTCTGCTGTCTTTTTCTTATGCCATACAGATAACAAATAAAAAGATATGAAATGAACGAGGAGACACAAAGTGGAGCTTTTAACCGCCAGTAAGAGGAAGGGTGTCCTTGAACTTCGCTGCACAAGTACTTATATGTACAGCCACGGTTTCGATTTCATGCAAGGGCAATTCAGAGGCTTTTTTTGTTGTTACTAATCCGGCGGAATAGCATTCACTTCCTGTAGAAACGGAAACAATCCAATAGGATTATTCGGAAAAAAAAAATAAAAAGTTAAAGTCATCAGGTCTTTAGAAGAAAAAAAAAGATATGAAAGACGAATTAAAGTCAAGATAACCAGTTTCAATGAAAAAAGACGCATTTGAAGAAGTATCAATCAAGTAAAGAGCCTGAAACTCTGAGATGGCAGGAAAAAAGGTCACTAGAAAAAAACGGTAATTGAAGAAACAAAAAAAAAAAAAAGAGAATGAACTCTCGTCCTTGACTGTTTATGCTCATGTACAACTAAGCAGAAAAGGCAAAAACAAGAAAAATGGCTTACGCTTTTCAAAAACAGTACTTGGAGAGACAAAAAAAAAAAAACAGCTGTGCTTAAGCCTTTCGCGGCTTCATGGGTATCAGGCTCTCTTTTGATTCGTCTTGTTTACCGCTTTGAAAAGCAAGGTCAATTTTCTTTCTTCGTTGCTCTCTAACTGTACGTTCTCGCCGTTCTTTTTTTTTTTTTTTACCTGTTTAATTAAAAGGGGGGTCTGCTGTGACGCAGAGAAATGGAAGAAAAAAAAAAAAAGTTGGGAGGCCAAAAGAAGAGAAACAGGATAGAAAGAAGTCAAAAAAAAAAAAATGATACGGCATATGTCCATTTAGGGCACAGCGCAAAGGTGTACAGCTCAGAAATAGAAAAAAGCACGAAAGCAAAAGAGAGAAACAAAAAAAAAAAAAACACAGTTGAATTCTCGACAAAAAGAGGTACACTCTACGAGAAACAACAGTGCGCAACTGCTGTCGTTTTATATAAAAACAAGAAGAAAAAAAGGTCCTTTGGCCACGCTCCTATGAAAATAAGCAGAAAAATAATAATAAAACAAACAAACAAAGAACTTGTTTTGATAGTGCTCTCATAACTGACAATACAAAACCAGAAAGACAAAGAGCACCCATTAAAAAAAAAAAAAACAACGAAATCACATTTGATTGGTTATACGAAGGGAAAGAACAAAGATAAAAGTATGAGAAGGCAGCAAAAAAAGAAAATAAAACAAAGAAAAGAAGTGTGAGAAAAAAAAAAGAAACTAGAGTCTTTACAGTAGTGCCGAAAAAAAAAAGTTAGGAAACAAACTGGAATTCGCAGGGGGGCTGCCTTGCTGCGAGTGAGTACTGTCAGAGGGGTACAGAAAGCAAGTGGTTTGAGTTTTTTTCTCCTAGTTTAACGTAACTTCGCTTCTAGGGATTTCTGCAGTAACCGCACAGCAAGGAGGAATACTAAAAAAAAAAAAAAGTGAGTTCAAAAGCAAGCGAAAAAAAAAAAAAACTGAAGATTGCGACCGAAGACGACTACGATACGAACGAGGGCGATCAAACGCATCCAGCAGCTCTCCGTTATTTGTGTTTGCTCTTGTCTGGGTTTGGTTGGATGCCCGTTGTGCTGCTCCGTTTCCTGCTTTGTGTAAGAATAGAAGCACAGAAGAAGAATTGAGATCAGAAACGCCATGAACAGGTGAAGAAGAAAACTACTTTACGAAAAGAGGGGAAAAAAAAAAGGTAAAAGGTAAAAGCTACACGCTCCCTGGTGTGGCAGTCGCAGCCCATTGCTTTTTATTTTGCTTGACATCGTTTTCTGACCGTGATAACGTAAGTCGCTCGAAAAAAAAAAAAAACTAGGAGAAAAAAACAACTAGAAAAAGAAGAACATATAAAAAGACCCCTCGTTCATTGTGAACGGAAAAAAAAAAAAAACAGCACAAAGATGGCGTCCACGTCCTCCGCAAAGCGTTACCTTGCTAAACAGCAGAAAACAGTGACTGACATGCAGGCGTTTTTCACACGTTAACTTGTGGATGAACAGCCGCAGGCCAGTTTCGCAGGTACACAATAATCTATAGTAGTCAACACTCGCCGCTCAGTTCAAACAACGAGGAGTCGTGATCAGAAAGCAAAAAAAGATACACCTTTTCCGAGTCCTCCGTGCGTTTTCAAAGAACAAATCTGCCAAAGGTTGAAAATACTCGTCGACGCACTCGCGGCAGTCCGCGAAGAACAAAGGACAGAAGAAAAATGAAAAAGAAAGAGGAGAATATGAGAAGCGTAAAAAAAAACACACACACATATATATATATATATATATATGCATATATATGAAACAAAGAAGAAAGAGCAAATAACACGTTAATCACGGAGTGGCTTGAACACTTCAATAAAAAAAAAAATGAGAGAGACGCGAAAAGTCAGAAGAAAGGAGGCAAAAGGCGCGGTTCAACAGCTTAAACACTAACTCGTACCCTTACTGTTCGTCTCTCGCGGACCTCATCCCCACAAATTGCGGAGGGATTTCTGGAAGGTGCGCGCGATAAAAAAAAACAAAAGGAGGAATGAAAACAAGAAAAAAAAAACAAAATCAGATAGGAAAGCAATTAAAACTTCTTTTTTTTTTTTTAAGTGGGGGAGTGTCAGATACGAGAAGCGCCTCTGAACTTTAAAGCTGCACACACAGGTTCTGATTAAGAAAAAAAGGAGAAAAAAAAAGAAATAAATAAATAAGGGGGTCGGCACTCTAAAATTGAATGGAAAAAAGGGGGGTGGAATAATAAAAGAAAAAACGTCTTTATAATATAAAAAAAAAAGAAAGGAAAAAGTGGGAAAAAAAAAAACACGGGGAGAGCTAACGTGTTGAGAGAAAGGTGCTCGCCGAAAGTGAAAATAAAAATCACCATATTTGAAACTCAGTTTCTCGATTAAAAAAAAAAAAGAGGGGAACTGAACAAGCAACAAACAGACAGTAAGAACCAGTCCGTACAGAAAAACACGTGCACGCATCCAATGCTGCATATTCAGTCCCGCCAATGAAGCGCACTACAAGAAAAAAGAAGAAGCAACGTGCGAGTGCCTCAAAAAAAAAAAAAAAACAAGCGCTAACAGTAATAAAAGCAGGGAGGTGGACAAGGGGAAGAAAAAAAAAGAGCGTAGCCCTTTTTATACGACAGTATTGTGTGCATGGGTATTTGTGTGTGAATGCGGTACGCACACGCATCACCGAATGCAAAAGCTGTCTTTCTTATTTCTTCTTTTTCTTCTTCCACTTTTACTCCTTGCTCTCC
The DNA here is from genome assembly GCA_037349495.1 of Lotmaria passim. NCBI lineage: Eukaryota > Euglenozoa > Kinetoplastea > Trypanosomatida > Trypanosomatidae > Lotmaria > Lotmaria passim. The sequence goes on from CP140193.1 coordinate 160,302, forward strand.
AACGAGATGATGGAGGCATGGCGCACCTTCTTTACACCGGCCTCGCTGGGCGAGGAGCGGCGGCGCTGGCCGCGGTGCAGCGGCTGCGTCACGTCGGTACTCATCGTCTCCTGGATCTCGTCCAGGTAGGCGAACCAAATGCGGCAGCGGAACACATCAAAAAGTGCACGCTGCAGCCGGCGGAAGTCGACGAAGGAGCGGGTGGTGCGGGAGATGATGACAGTGACCTTCTTGCCGTCCAGCTGAAACATAGCGTCCTCGACGTTGGCGGAGCAGTCCACCTGCGTCGCGAGAGTCCGCATAGTGCGCAGCGCCTCCCGCTCCTTCACTGCGCGCTCCGCATGCTTTGCCTCGTCGTCGGCGGTGGCGCGCCGCAGTATGGTCAGCGGGTGCGGGCCCCCTTGCATCAGACAGGCGTCGCCGACGATGCCGAGGTCGACGCCGCGATCGCCCTCCACGACGACCATATCCCCGGTGTGCAGCGGGAAAGCGGCGAGGAACGGCTTGCGGCCGTACTTGAAGGCGACCCAGACAGGCGTCCGCGGTGCGAAGGCGACGGCCTTCTTCGGTGTGTAGAGGGCGGGTGAGACAGAGGTGCTGTTGCTGGCGCCGTTGCTGGGCAGGGCCGCATCAGTGACGGAGCGAACCGGCGACGACAGCGTGCAGTTGCTCGGCGACGACTTGAAGGAACGGGTGTGGCAGCAGACGAGAGCTGCGTCGGCAGGCGTGGCAGGGATGATGAGGCTCGCCGCGTAGGGTTCGTGGCGGTACACCTTCACCGCGCATTTCACGTTGCTGCCGATCGAGGTCTGCGAAGAGGTGGCGGACATCGGGCTCTTGGGCGCCGTGGTGGCTGTCATCATGGTGGCCAACATCTTGCACGCGTGGAGTGTGTGTGTGTGTGTGTGTGTATGTGTGTTGTGTGGGGGAGGGGGTAGTAGCGAAGCTTGTAGGCTGCACTGTTTGTACTGGTGATAATCTTCAATACTACTTTGCTTTTTTTTTTTTTTCTCTCTCCCTTTTGTGAGCTCTGACGGAGTAAGCTGAGAAAGGTCAGTCTAGTCAGCGGAAAGCAAAGAAAGAAAAAAAAAAAAAAGAAGCACGCAGGAAAGAGGGAAGGAAACACAAAAAGCCACAGTTCGGGAAGAATTGAAGCCAAGAGGTAAAAAAATAAACGTCGAGTGGAGATCTTTGTAAAACAGCAAAAAAAAAAAAAAGAGGAGGTGTCCTAATAGGTACGACAGAGAGAGCTTTCTCAGGTGGACCTTATATGACGGAGTTTTGTAGCTTAGGGGTAGTTTAGGTTCGTGGAATACGAAGGAAAACTGATCTTTGTGCAGACAAGAACGGCAAAAATGAAAGAGGCGTAAGTAGATTGAGAGGGGAGGAAGAGAGAAAGGAAGAAAGAGAAGCAATGAAAACAACAGCGGATCATTGCACCGAAAGAGGTCCAGCTGAAGCAGAAGTTTTTTTTTTTCTGTAACGTGGAGCCAAAGATGAGGTTTCTCAACAGCATAGCAACTCAGAGCACCTTTTCTGCGCATGAAGAGACCCACGCACGCGTCAGCTGTAAATGCTGACTAGCACCTCCCACCCACCCCCCTTGCACTTCCTGCACGCACACATACACACAAGAAAAATCAGGCGACTAGTCCTTTTCACAAGCGTAGCGCTCACACGCACACCTCTGCTTAGCAGAGAAAAAAAAAAACTGCCTCCTACCCCCATAACAACAACAGGGAAGCAAAACAAATAAACAAGCAACTCCTCACATCAGAAATGGGAAACTTGCCGCAAATCGGAACACACCCTCTTTCTTTTCCTTCATTTCTGAGTGATGGCCCGCCTTAATCCTCACATTCAACAAAGCCCGTCCGGCTTCGTCCTAATTCCCCCTTTTTCGCAGCCTTTTTGGGGGGTTGGACGATGCTGCTCGGCGTTCCAGCTCATTCGACATCTTCTCTTTTTTTACACGACTATCTCGGTTGCTAGCTCGTCTTTTTGTCGACTCGCTCACCAGCAGCAGCAGGGACGTCTGGGAAGAGGTAGTGGCTGCTGTGGGTGCGTTCCTGCGAGTGTGCCGCCGGCTCCTCCTCCTCCTCGTCCCGATCTCCCTCCCGCGTCTCCTTACTGTAAGGGTTCTCCACACCGGACTCGGAGCTGTCCACCACCACCACATCCTGCGCACCCACTGCCGCGTCCGCCGGCCACTCGTCCTTCCACGTGTTTGAACCAGGCCAGGGCAGCCAGCGAATGAAGAGCTGCATCTGCCACGGCGCACCGGTCTCGCTGTGGTCAATAATCTTGTATGTGGCGATCATGCAGTACGCCGCGACGAGGATGTCGTCTGTGTAGTGCGAGCGCGAGGCCAGGATGCAGTAGAAGCTGGTCGGCAGCAGAACGCCAACCCATACGCGCAGCACCCACGGGTGCAGATAGGGGCTGTACTCCCATACGAGCATGAAGGTGACGCACAGGATCATGGTGTGTCCGCTGAACATGAGGTCGCCGCAGTGGATCGCACCGCCGCCGAGGGTGACCAAGGTAAGAACAACGTTCAGCAAGGGATGCTCGATCTTCTGCGGGAACTGGCAGTGGTTGTCCGTCGCCGGGTAGGACGTCGCCGTGATCACAAAGGCGCGGAAGAACATGACCACCGCATACGACGTCAAGAAGCGGATCGCCATGATTTTGTACACCCCCCGCAGCGGGTATGGACGGCGTCCGGAGTCGACCACGCCAAAGACGATGCGATTCAAGAAACGGCCGATTTTTGGGATGCGCTCGAGAAAAGTGAAATTGGGCAGCCCATGCACCTGACGCTCTAGCAAGAAGACCTTGAAGGCTACCACCACCGTTGTAGCGGTTAGAAGAAAGATGATGAAGTCCGTCATGGGCTCCAGCTCGCGCCACAACGGAATCCATTCGAGCAAGAAGTCCGGCAGCGGCCGCACCTCCTTCGGGTCTGGCATGCGCTCATTTGTCACTACGATGGCGACGCCAAGGATCAGGACGGTGATGAGGAGGAAAGGGATGAAGCGCAGCAGCTGCGTCCACAGCGGCAGGGGCTGCTTGTACCACGGCAGCGGGGGCTCCTCCTCCGCTTCGTGCAGCACCGGCGTCAGTGTTTCAACTCCGGTGGCAGCCGTCATCGCTCGACCAGACACGAAGAGGAAGTTGTGGGAGAGAAGTGCCTCCGAGGAGGAGGCAGCGGTCACAGAGCTCGGGACCGAAGGAGCGTAGCTATACTCGCGACGCTTAAGGAACGCCAGTTTCGCTGCGAGAGAGGTGGTAGCGGAGCAGTCTTTTGGGTCAGCTTTGCACAAGCGGCAAAGGGGAAACTGCCTAAGACGGCAAGCGGGGAAGCACCTTGGCACACAAAAGAAAACGAAAAAAAGAAAAAGAAACGGAGACGGAACCAACTAAAGGTCCTCGCAGTAAAACGAGGAACCCCAAAAACGGCAAAAGTTCTTTAAAAAAGAGTGAGAACTCAGTGAATTAAAAGCAAAAAAAAAAAACTTAGACACAGCCAGAACATAAAATTATGCACTTATTCGTTACTTAAACATAAAAACAAGCTCGCAAGCAAAAAAAAAAAAAAAGAAGAGGCCGAAAATGACACAAGAACACGTTCGAGTGGCACAAAACTAAAAGAGGGAACAAATTGGGAAAGGAAGAGAGAGATGTTTCTAGTTGATACGTGAGCACTTTCATGAACTAGCACCAGGTATGCATGTCTAAGAAAAAGTGCTTTTTTTTTTTTTCTTAAACTGCTGCTGCTATTGTTGTCACCGTTGCCGAAACTAACAGAAACACAGTGAATCAAGAGTAGCACGACACAAAAACCGCGAGATGATCGTCTTTGAGTTGCCGGGATTTCTGTAAATGGGCAAACATACCCAAGCAGGAGAAAAAAAGAGCGGAGAGGAAAAGATCAAAAGTAGCAGGGGAAAAGAAGTGCGCCTGAGGGCACCCACGCCCAAAAGAGGTGAGCTTGAAACTTGAAGGACGACCTACAGGTTCAAAAGAAGCGCCAGGACAACGGAAAACGAAGTGCAACCTCGGCAAAATAAAAAACTCTCTTTGCTCACCGTCTTTTGTGTCTGTTAGGCAAAAATCAGACGCGAAGCCCGGTTGCACACGCAGAAAAAAAAAAAGACAGCTTCTCTGCAGCTACTTGGATTTTCTTGTAACTCGTGTTCTCACTAATGTTGGTAGATGCTGTTTGGGTAAGGGGGAAAAAAGCCATGAGTGAGCGCATAAAAGACGACCCATAACGATAGGCAAAGTGGAGAAAAGAAAAAGAGTAGGCTTTAGTCAAAAAAAAAAAAAGCCAATGCTAACACAGTAGCACAACCAGAAAAATAGCGGTTAACAATACCAAAGCTGAGAGCTTTTCGAGGACTGATGCGCACCAACAAATCAGCGTATGCCAACCCAAAACGCACATACTCTTGCCCACACACAACTCTGAGGAAAAAAAAAGACCTGTCAAGATAGGGTGAAGCAAAGAAAAGACAAAACACGAAAAAATAGCTTGAACAGGTATAGAAAAGGCAAAACTGTCGTTTTAGCGTCGACAACGCCTTTTAGACCCCTTGCCTCTGTCTTATCTTTTCGTATACAGACAGATAGAGAGAACTTACTCAGCACTTGCGTCACTGTTAGCCGCCTTAGACTCCGGCGCAGGCGTCTCGGTGACTGTATCTGTGGTGGCCGGGGCTTTTGTCGTGCTGGTGTTTGCCTTTTTTGCTTCTCGTTGGTACTGAACTTCGCGTTCAATGGAAATGGTGGTGGAGATGAGGAGGCAGATGAGCACCGCAGCTACAGGGATGATGTGGCCGTAGCGGAGTAGCACCGCGTTGGCCTTTAGACGAGTGCGTTGGTACATCGCCGCGAACGCCGGCGGCACTTGGACGGCAGTCGCCTCGTCGTTGTGTGGCAACATCCTCTCTTCCCTTTTACTTTTTTTTGAATTTGCCAGAAAAAAAGCTCAGACCTTCTTTTTCTTTTTCATTATTGTTATTATTATTATACATAAGAGAAAAAGTGCGTAATTGAGGTAAATAAAAGGAGTCATTTGTTCTTCAGTGCTTCTTTTTTTTTTTTGATGAAAAGTTGAGGTTTTGGTGCTCCTCATCAACATTCGCAGCACATAGAACGAGCATCAGTATTGGTATTTCTGAAGGAGTGTAGACGAAGCTCACCTAGCCAGTTCTGAAAATGACCCACACTCTCACCTTATGTTACTGCTGCAGCGATTTCATCTTTTCGAAGACTTGATCCTCTGAGACTGCCAATGTAAATTGCTTAGAAAAAAGTACTGCGTATGTGAGAACTCCTGCGTAAACTCAGCGAGACCTTCTTCAACGGCAACAACCCGCGCAAGCAAAAAAAAAAAAAAAACTGTATATATGGAAGCACCACGTGATCTGTGAACAAGCTGCTCTGCCCATACCTTAAGTGCATGGTTAACACCCGTGGACACGTAAAAAAAAAAAAAAGACAAAAAAAAAAAAAAACGAACGGCAGCACAGCAGAGCACATTAACAAGAACAAAAAAAGAAACTCGTGAGGTCACCCAACAGACTCCGCCTTCAGCAACTCGGTGCACTTCAACCGTTCGCTCATTACGTCTGCCAGCACCACCGCCGTATCTGCCGATCGGCTCATGTCGCTCGCAGTCAGTCGTCCAAAGGCGTCACACCACTGCGCCGGCTGCACTGTGCGTGCCAGCGGGTACGGCCCTGTGCTTGGCGCCCCAATCAGCGGCAGCCAGCGCGTATGAACAGAGGCATCGTTGATGGCGCGCAGAAAGAACAGCGTGGCGGCCGTCACCTCCTCTGGGGCAACCACATCAGCACCCCGCGAAGACGACCCGGCCTCCTGTTCCTCCTTCTTCAACTTGTCTACGTACTGGGCATAGAGGCGTGAGATGTCGTCAGCAGTGCACACACGCGCCAGACGCTTTGCGTTTGCCTTGTTGTTCACTGCCAGCACGCAGAGCGCGCGAATGCTCACGTCGAAGGGGATGACCTTGTGCAGCATCTTGTCATAGAGGGCATCGCACAGCACCGCCGAGTCGAAGTCGGGGTCGTTGCGAAGCACCATCGGAGGCGCCGGCGCGCCATCCGCGGCATCTGGGCTGTTCGCGGTGATGGAGGTCGACGACGGCTTCGCGAAACTGTGGGTGTTGAGGTTTGCCCAGGAGTGGAAGATGTCGGCGATGTAAAAGTACGGAATCTCCTCCGAGGCGTGTTCCTCGAGGTAGGCCATTTGCTCCGGCACGGCGCACTGCCGTAGCACCTCCTCAAACGTCATCCGCTCCGACACCTCGGCCTCAGTGTAGCCTTTTTCGATAAACTCGATCATCGACCGCAGCGTCTCTTCTGGATAGCAGTACTTCTCCACCACCGAAGCGGGCAGCAGCCGCTGCGCGTAAAGTTGCAACTTTAAGTTGTGCACATTGAGCCATCGCTGCATCGAGTCACTGAGAAGGTGATTGTGCTCCACGGCGGTGAAAGCGCCCCAGCCAATACCAAAGCCAATGAGAGGCACGCCGACGCTCTTGAACAGACGCTTTGCTCTACTGCCCATGTTTGTGTGTGAATAAGTATGTGTGTGTGTGTGGAATGTAAGTGTGTAAGTCTGTAAGTGTGTTATTAAGCAGTCGAGACCTTGAAAAAAGGAAAACGGAACAAAATAGGTAAGCCAACAATTTAGGAGGCGAGAGAGAAAAAAAAAAATAGCAGGACTGCGAAGAGAAAAGAAAGTGCGATGTTCTACTCTGTCGGCGGCCTGTGCGTACATTCGGCAATGCGAACCGCGGCATTGAAAAATAAAAAAAAAACGTAAAACACATATTGTCGTAACTTCTTTGCCTTTTCCTTTTTAGCATATACTCATGCCTGGAAATACACAAAGCTCAAACGCTTCCACAGTGTCACGATTTGCAAAGAGTCGGAAACCACCGTTTAGTCGACTCTGCGTTTTAAAATAAGCAGAGTGTTCAGGCTATCATCGCGCTGCAAAGAGTGCGAATAAACCACAAGCAATTGCTAGGTTTGGCTTTTTTGCCCTCTCTTCTTTAGAACGTTATATTAAAAACCTGTTGTTCTGTTTGTGTGTGTGTTTTTCCTTTTTTTTTTTTAAGCACACGCATACTGATTAAAACGGCATACTTCGAGAAGCGTGTAGTGCACGGTCTTTTTTCTCTTCGCCTAACTCCAAACAAAAAAAAAAAAGAGAGAGAAAAAAAAAACGGCGTGAAGCAAAAAAAAAAAAATCAACATATTTCATTTGTTGTCATTGTTATCCGAGAGGGCTGAAGCTGCGCATTGCTGGATGGCAGCACACAATTAGCACACACACACACACACAAGCATAGCGTATTGGAGCGATGTGTCGCAGCACTCTCGCGCCCTACCTTTTTTTTTTCCTTCTTCCTCTTCTGCGACTTCACCTTAATTCAGTTTTGATGGCGTCGACAGCGCCTTGGAGGCGGACGTCTCTAGCAGCTTCTTGCCGGACCGCGCCATCGCCCACGAAGCGATGCGCCTCGCAATGAAGTACGCCATAACAAAGAAGGCGACGTGGCGCAGCAGGCGCACGATGAAACGACGGAAAAACGACGGCGGCTTCTGCCTCTTGACTCGCGGCGGCTTCGGTACGTAGCGCTGATCCTTTGGAATGTCGGCAAGTGCCCTGCGCAGGTCGTACTTGCGGTTCTGATAGCGCTCCTCCAAATTCAGGTGCTCCTCCTCGATTTGCCCGAGTCGCTGGTTAATGCCAACGTACTCGCCCACAAACTGGACTACGCTGCCGAGGGTCATCTGCATCACCTGTGAGAACATGTTCCACAGCTGCATAATGCTGCTCGTCATCATCATCATCATCTGCGCCCGCTGCGCCTCGGGTGTCATGCCGTACATGCCCAACCCCATCATCCCCATTCCACCTAAACCCATCATGCCCAAGCCGCCGTACCCCATACCGAGCCCACCGTAGCCACCGTAGCCACCGTAGCCACCGTAACCACCGTAGCCCATGCCGTATGGGTCCATCCCCATCCCGCCGTACATCGAATTCATCGAGTTGTAGCCGTTGGTGTTGTTACTCAACGTGCCGTTTGCCGTGGTGTTGGCGACGTCGCCGATGGTTGTGGTGGTAGCAGTGCCTGGAGCAGTGGCGGTTGTCGTAAGGGCGCCAGTCTGTGTAGTGAGGGCGTTGAGGGTGGAGCCGCCAGCGGGCAGGCCGGAGGTGGGCGGCGACACCGGCGCTGTCGGCGACGTTGGCGACCCGGGCGAGCTCGAAGACGGACCGGCAGCGGCGTTGCTCATTGCGGAGAAGTTGTCTATTTCTTTTTTTTTCTTCTTCTTCTTTTTTAATTTTAAAAGGCGAAGGCAGAATTCAAAGGGTGTTATGGACAGCAGCAACAAATCAAAACGAGTATAGATCTTTACTTTAATTCAGTGCGTAGCGCCCGCTTACAAAAAAGAAAAAAAAAAAGAAACGTTTACGTTGCGAGTAGGAGATGTGTGAACTGAGCTCGCCTTACGCACGTTGATGTGTGCTTGCATACAGTGATCCAAAAATGTGAAATACTACGTCGCGTGGTGTCACTAAAAAAAAAAAAAAAGCTGATAAGAAAAAGCAGAACGGAGAAAGGCAACTTTTTTTTTATAGGATTGGTGCGTTAGCGTTTATTAAAAAAAAAAAAAAGAGTTTCCTTTTTTTTTTTTTTGCTGTTGTTGCTATTCTCGGCAGAAGGTGAGCACACAAGAATAAAAGAAGCAATCGTCTTTTCATCAGTTCAACTGAAACAGCGACTGATCGGTGTTACTTTTCGTGACAAGGAAAAGAGCCATTTACTGGCACCTTACTTGATGATCCCAACGGAACTTTGCTTCAACGGTCATTGTAAGCAACAGCTTCACGATCCCTTAAAAAAAAAAAAAAAACTACGGACTGCGAATGCAAGAACACAACACGTGCTTCAAAAAACTGGGATTCCTGTTGTTGTTGTTGTTGTTGTTGTTGTTTTTTTTTTTTGGTGTTTAGCTTATTAACCACTTTTTATCTATAATAAACTTTAAAAAGGCACTTTTTGATATACATAATTAACATTTTTTCCCATTGTACTCTCTAATCCACGCAGGCAAAAAAAAAAAAAAGAGAAAAAAGAAACGAATTACTGAGACAAAAAAAGCACATTTACTCCAAAACGCTAAACAAAAGGGGAAACGGAAGAAAAACTAGAAAGAAAGCCCAAAAAAATGAGATTCTATTGCGCCTATAAACACCGTCAACGGATGTCGAGTGTACTCGTATCAGCTACGTGAGCGACGTGCGCGTTGCTGCTCCTTCGTTTCGCGGGAAAGTAAAAAAAAAAAAAAAAGGTGAGGGACAGCACGGAAAGAAACGGCAACAATGAAAAAAAAAAAAAAGGTGAGAGGAGCAAAGGTGAAGACACCGAAACGAACACGAGCGGTATGCAAAGATCTGCCCTTCGCTCCAGCTCCTTTGTATGCGTCACGGATGGCCCTAAATCACAACAACCGGTTTCCTGGTGCTTATAGGCGCTACCTAAAAATGACAGATCATAATATAGAGCAAGAAAAAAAAAAAACTAAACAAAAAAAGGAGAAAAAAGAAAAATAGGAGAAACACTCAGTCAAGCATCTGAACAAGACACCAGCAAACAAACAAACAAACAAACAAACAACAAAAAAAGTCAGCGTAGAAGACCCTAAATTCAAAGACAAAACAAAAATGAAAAACAGGCAGCCTGATTGAGAAAAAAAAAAAAACAGAAATCAAGCAACCTTTAAAATCTACAAGGAAGTTGCAGCACACTTTCAGAAACAGCAATGGCAAAACGAAAAAAAAAAAGGGGAAAAAAGCACACATACACACACACACATCACATGCCGCGCAGGGTTTTTTTTTTGTGAAAAAAAAAAAGAAGAAAAACCGTGAATCACTACCAGATTAGTCACAAAAACAAAAAAAAAAAACAGAAAAAAAAAACGCTCACAAAAACAGCCTACTTGCTGTTGTGGACATAGTGACACTTGTCGCCGTACTGGCAGCCCTCCGGCGTGTTGAAGTACTTACACACTCGAGTGGAACTGTACGAACCGCCACGCGCCGCACCGCGCTTGCCGCCCCGTCGGCCGCTGCCCCGGCGCTGCTCCTCCTCCCGGCCCTCCTCCGCGTCCTCTGGGCGGCTGCTGTTGTGAGTGCTGTTGTTGGCCTGGAAGTTGTTACTGCTGCTGCTCGCATTGGCGTAGCCAGACGGACTGCCTGCCTTCGCGCTGCTCTCCCGCCGGCTCGACTCCAGCTCGGAAGACTCGTAGCTGGCGTCTACCGGCGAGGCCACCGGACTACCGTTGACGTTTTGCTGCGACTGCTGCTGCTGTTGCTGTTGCTGCTGCATCTTTGTCCGCGGCTGTGGCACCTGCACGCCTGACTTGCTTGTCGGCGACGAGTGTGGCGACGGCGGACCTGGCGGGGGTGCCGTAACGCTGATCGACGGCGGGCGGCGTGACGCACCACCACCACCACCAGCGGCTGTTGCTGCTGCAGTGGCGCCTCCCTGCTCCTCTGTGGCGACGCCACTCGCGCTTTTCGACAGAGGATTGGCCGCAGCGTCGGTGCCATCACCGGCTGCATTCGGCGCCGCGACACCCTTCATCAGCACCTGGCGAATGCGCTGGCGATCGAGCAGCACCGTCACGACAGGCCGCATCTTCTTCTCGTAGTCCGGGTACTTCATCGCCAACAGCTCCTCAATAGTGGTCGACTCCATCGTCAAAAACTGTGTGACGGCCTTTTCCGAGACACGCGCGCTCAGCAGGGCACCACGCAGCACCTCCTTCTCATTCGGCCATGTGCTATTTGCTGCGTTGGTGCGTTGCTGTTGCTGTTGCTGTTGCTGTTGCTGCTCCGCCGTCTCCATCGATGACCTCGGGCCTCGCTGCTGTGAGTGCTGTGGGGCCGTCGGTGATGGCGTCACAGGAGCAGAGGCGGCCTCGCTACGGCTGGGCATGAGGTGGTGGTGGTGGTGGTGATGGGCAGGGAAGCGCGGCATTCCGCGGAGCGGCTGCGCTGGCGCTGAGGCGGGCGTCGGCGTGGCAGAGGCGGCGGACGGTGCTGCGGCGGCTGCCGTTGCGCCCGCGTTCGTGCTGCCCGCGCGGTCGTCCACTGCCGGATTCACTGAGGAGGGGGAATGCGTGACGGGCACCGCAGTGGCCGTCGCCGTCATCGCCGTCGTGGCGAGCTGAGCCGAAGCGGCTGTCAGACGCACGTGGTGATGGTGGTGGTGGTGCGCGATGGGCATATGGTGCAGGTGGTGCACCGGGGGACCCTGCAGCCCACGCGGCGCCGGCACTGCCGTGGCAGCCTGCGGCGCCGATGTGGGGCAGGTGGCGGTGGCAGTGGCCGCGGCGGCGCCGTCGTTCACGAAAGGCGTGGCCGCGCCGGAGGCTGTGCCTGCGTTGTTGTTGGCGTGTGTCGTCGACGCAGTGTTACTCGCTGTGCCCGCGGCCTGTGCGGCGGCAGCGGCAGCAGCGTTCTTCTCTTCTGCCCGTCGCTGCACGCTCAGCGGAGCTGGAATGTTCATCGTGCGAGTCGGCTGCTGCTGTGGTTGCTGCACGTGTTGCGGAGATGGGGGCGTGACGGTGCGCTGCGGTGTCATCGGAGTGATGGGGGACATGCTTCCCGCGTTGCCGTTGCTGCCCTGCCAGTCGCCCTGTGCTCCACTGCCGTTGTTCATCATCAACTGCGGCTGCTGGAGCGGCGGTTGTTGGGGTGGTTGCTGCTGTGACGGCGGTGGCATGCCCGAGTGCAAGTGTGTGTGCATCACGCCACTGCCGCCGCCGGCCCGCATCATTGACGGAACAGGGGCGGAGGGAGTGTTCTGCGCCATGCTCGCAGAGGCTGGCGTGGGGAGACGGCCGGCCATGGTCGTGGCGGCAGCGGCCCCGGACGCCGTGCGCTGAGGCAGGAAGTGGTGCTGCGGCATCCCGGCCACCACCCCACGCTCCGCTGCCCCAGCCAGTTTGCTGGTCGTCGCCGCGGCGGAGGCCTGCGGTGAAATAAGGTGGTTGTGGCGTGGCATCACCCCAGCAGACGCCGGTGCCGCACTGCCGGGCCGACTCGCCGAGGCGTCCGCCCGCCCTGCGCTGGACGACGGCACCCCGCGCGCAGACGTCACATTCGCCTCTGCTGCCGCGTTGTTCGGATTTGGAGTGGCCACGGCGCCGCCGCGCTGGCTTGCCGCCACCCAGTCCCGCCCGCTCTCCTCCCGCTGCGAGGGCACCTCGCTGGTGGTGCGCAGATCGTCGCTGCTGCGCTCGCGTGCACCGTCGCCGCCTTGAGACGCGGCAGCACCGGTGCTGCGGTACGGCCGCTGCGCACCGGCACCGTCCTGCTGCTGGTGCTGCTGCTGCTGCTGAGCTGCGTTGTTGTTATTAAGAAGACCGCCGCGATGTTCTCGCATGGCGTTGCCAGCTCCGTTGCGATAGCCCTGCTGGCCCCCGCCGCGGTAGTAGTTGCCGCCGCTGCCATGGTCCATGCCACGTCCACCACCGCCGTTGCTGCCCGCTGCGCCGTCCGGTGCCGCGTAGAACATGTTCGTCGTGATCACCTGCTGCGCGTAGTTGACGAGCTCGCTCAACACCGTTCGACTGAGCAGCGACACGAAAAGCGTGTTCTCGTCGTTGTAAGACAAAATGGTCTGCACGAGAAAACCGGTGTCACTACCGAACTCGGCATAGAGAATTTGGGAGAGCATCACTTGCATCTGGAGCATGAACTTCTCATATCCGACCTGCTTCATGGCGGCGTCCACGATGATGCCGTAATTGCGCGAGAGGTGCGCGTAGACGTCCGAAGGGGAGTAGTTCATGTAGCCGCTACGGTAGATGTACGCCTCAATGACAGGCGCCAACACACCAAAGTTCTGCCGGACATGCACGATCACTTTCGGCACGTTTTCGTTGCTGCTGTCGCTGTCGTCACGCGTCAACCTATCCGCTGCCGCGCCTTCGCCGTTGCGCTCGAGAGAGTTGGTGCTGCGGGTGCCACTCCCGTCGCCGTACGACGATGTCAGCCGCGGCTCATCCCTCCCGCGATCCGCCTGCGCCGAGCCGTTGCCTTGCGATTCTGAGGAAGACATTTCCTGCGTCTTTTTTTTTTTCTCTGTTTTCCTTAGTGTTACAGCTTTGTGTCTCCTCAAATGTCAAGTACTTGTTACAGAGGCCTTTTGTGCTTTTCACTGCTCTCAAAACACTACTAGAAGAAGAAAGCGTGAGTAGATTGAGCAGTCGGGACCTGTTCGACGTGGTCAGAGAGAGAGAGAGTAGCGAAAGCGCTCGTAAAGAGGAAGAAATGGAAGTAGAAGAGACAAACTAAAAACAAACAAAGAAAAAGAGAGGCGCAGGCCAGTTCTTTATCTTTCTCGCCTGTGTTTAATCGCTTCTGTCTTTTCTCTCCTTTCTTTTAATGACGAAACAAAGTAACCTTAACAGAAAAAAAAACTTGTGAGTTCAGTCACGACTACCGTACTGATCACTTTAAGTCAGAAGAGACAATTAAAAAAAAAAAAGAGTTTCCTATGCGTTTTGTGTGTTGTCAAATCAGCACTCCCTCGCAAACCGCAGCCGTGCACGTGTAAGAAATCGAACAAAAATGAGGGGGTGCGACTGGGTGTACGTTTGTGCGTGAAGTTAACAATGTAAATATAGAAAAGAAAACAGGGAAAAAAAAAAACAGAGAAACAGAAGAGGTGAAAGTGTGTCTTTTGTGAAAGACCCTTGAATGTGAAACACGAGAAAAAAAAAGGACTCAACGATGATTGTTCCTGGAAAACAGCTCTGGACGAAATAGAAGACAGCAATCTACTACCCGTGCTCAAAACGACTATCTCCTTCTGTGGCGTGCGTGTAAAGTCAAAACAACTGCGATCGCGACGAGCGCGTGTGTGTAATCAGGAAAGTGTAAAGAGAGTTCGAGGAGGCACTGCGCAAAGTCAACGAAGGAACGCAATCCCACGCAGAGAACAGAGAAATAAAGTCCAAAATGACAGTAGTAGATGAGGCTTGGAAGAAAACGAGAAAAGAAAAAGAAAAATGCTCGAAAGCTAGATTAGAGCTTCTTCCCCGACACCAATAGCAAACAAACAAACAAAAAAAAAGCTGAAGCAGCAACGTTCGGTGAGCAAAGGAAAGTGAGCACGGAAGACAAAAGAAAATCTATATATATAGATATATATATATCAAGTGCTTACTATAAGGGCAGTGTTATTCCTCTAACTTGTCACCTCTCTCCTCCTTGGTAATGAAACGCACAAAAAAAAAAAAACTGCGTAGAAGTGTATATATGGATGTATCCACTAGGTTAACGGAAAGCGCGCGCTTTGACAGCTATCAGGACAACACTCACCAGACCTTTTTCCTTGCTTTTCTTTTTTTTGTCTCTCTCTCACACTTCTAAATATTGAGGCAGTGCCACCAGTACAGCACCACGTTTGCGGCCACGAGAAAGGAAAAAAGGCAAACTAGACCAGAAAAAAAAAAAGAGAAGACAAGTAAGCGACGCACGCTGGCCGGGCTCTTTTTCCTTTTCTTTTTTTTTTTCGCTTTGACTAGGGTGTGGTAAAGCGGTGTGCACACAAAGGCAGACGCAGAGAAACTCAAACCGTAAAGCACGGGCAAACAAACTTCGGTTTTTAACTTTACTTTTTTTTTCGTTTCCTTCTTTCCTACACCTGAAGAGGATATAAAAAAGCAAAAGAGTAGATTGTCCGTGGCGCTTGCACGTTCGGTGACTTGGCAGTCAAATGCGCGAAGAACAGCTTGGTGCAAAAGGAGGTTAGCGAGAATCAAATAAAGAAAAAAGAAAAAAAAAAAAGAAACAGGAGAGTGAAAACTAGGGACAGAATAATCAATGCGTAAGTGCTGTTGCTTTTTCTTTTTTTGGTTCTTCCTTCTTTTCCCTTTTTGTTTCCTTTTTCCCCTTAACTGAGACAATCACGAAAAAGCAGTGGGAGGTGTTCCGTCAAAGAAAAAAAAAAAGGCCTTGCACTGCCGCTGATGAGCCGATTCGTCCTGCAGCGCTGAAACGTCGAGAAGCACACACAAACACACACGTGGGAAAAACGAAAATCGGGAAGGAAGAGAAAAGTAAAATGTGTCAAGAAGAACAAGAAGAGAAATAAAAAAAAAAGGAAAAAAAAAAGAAAAAGAGAGTTTCCAGTATGCGTATGTGTTGTGCACTCAAGAGAGGAGGAGGAAACAAGTCGCGCCAACGGCACGCTGCGCTTACTGCCAAGGCCTAGAGAATACAGGAAAAAAAAAAACCAAGAGGGAGAGGTACGAAAAAAAAAAAAAGAGGAAAACACACAGAAAAAAAAAAAGAAAGGAAAAGAATAATAGCTGTTAACTTTTCACTGTATAACAATTAAGTCTGGAAAGCAAAAAGAAAAGTGGTAAATAACTAATGTAAACGTACGTTTTTAATCAGAGAAAAAAAAAACTAAGCAATAAAAGAGAAGACAGGGATTTTATAGGGATGGCAAAGCAACGAATGCCAGCGCAGAGAGAAAAAAAAGGCAACCACAACCACAACAACAAACAGAGAGAGAGAGAGACGTAAGAATGGGAACGAGGAAGAGAGGATAACCGTGAAATAGAACCTCGCATACAGCGACCATCACTGCATTTTCTTACGTTTTTTTTTCTCTTTTTTTTTACCGAGGAGATGAAGAAGCAGCGGTGGCGCTCCCTGTCTTACTTTCCTGGTGGTACAAAAAAAAAAAAACGTCAAGTGCATTACGGTCGGCTTTTGCTCGGAAAAGAAAAGCAGGGGGTTTTTCACTTGCAAGTTTCTTGCAGAGAGGTAACATAGCTTTTTTTTTTTTCTTCTCTTTCTCTTTCCTCTGCGTTTCATATTATTGGAAGCCCTCAAATCACTGTGCTCAGCGCTTGCCTTGACAAGAAGGAAAGCGAAAGCCTGGCTAATCAGCACCCGTGTAGAGTGTGTTCGCTAAGTGCACATTGGTCCACAGCATAGTCAACTCCCTGCGGTATCTCCTGATTTTTGTTTTATAATTTGCTTTTTCCACGTATTTGCAGGCTCTTATGAGCTTAGTCAATACTGAAGAAGAACAGCATCAATAGTGACGAAAAAGAAAACCTCATGGATCGATCACAGACAGGCGCAAGCACACACGGAAAAAAAAGTGGAGCTCGAAAGCTGGCGACCTCCACTAACAAGTTGCAGTGCCGCGTCACGTGCGCTCTTGCAGAAAATCCGCTAAGCCCATCATCTTGCTCTGTAGAGCAAAACGGGCACACATGCAGATACATCTTGCGCAAACACTTTACTCCGTCCCGCTGCCAAACCAGTGCGAAAAAAAAAAAAAAACGAAGTAGAGCAATGTAAATGGTCATTAGAGTTTCTCATAAAGCCCAGAAAACCCTCTTTAAAAAAAAAAAAAGAACCTCCTATAACTCCTGGATCTTCATTTTTCTTTTTTTTTTTGCTTGCATAAGCACAACATTGTAGAAGCCACTCAACAAAAAACGTAGAAAAAGCACTAGTCGCTGTGTTTTCTTTTTATTTCTAGCGCCCACAACAATCAAAAACACTACGCGGAAACACAGACAATAACGGAGACCTCGTGATCATAAAGAGGCGCACACACGCACGCAGGAAAGCATGTAGGACAAGAACAAAAACAAAAGAGTTTAAAAAAAACAAAAAGAAGAGAGGAAAACACACACAGACACACACACACATAGGTGGGGAAAAAGAGTGACATCCTAATGGGCTACGGTCGCCAAAAAAAAAAAAATGGAACGCACGACGAGATCCAATGGAGCACTTTAGCTTCATCACTTCGTTGTCGTTGTTGTTGTTTCTACAGCTGCTGCTGCTGCTGCTGTTGCTGCTCCACCGGAGGTTCCTTAAACGGCCAGCCCTTTGCGCCACCGATGTCTCCCTTCATCGTGACGGTGCCGCCGCTGCTAGCGGGCTCGCCGTTGTTATCATCCGACTTCGGCCTCAGCTTACCGCCCTCCTTCGCCTTGCGGTTGCCGCTGCTTTTAAAGAAGAGGCTCAACTTCTTCTCGAGGTCCTCGGTGGAGGCGACCTGCTCCTGCAAGCGCTGCTGTTTCCTTTGCTGTTGCTGCTTGACAGCGGGCTTCTGCTTCTCCACGATGGTAAAGCCGTGGTCCTTCGCCGCCTGCTTCTGACGCTCGCTAAGCTTGCCCGTGCTATGCGTGTGCTGACTTTCCTCCTTGGCGTGACGGCGGCTGCGGATGCTGTCCAGCGTCGTCGGTGCCACGGACTTCGTGTCGGTCGCCATGCCAGCCGACGCGCCAGCCACCTCGCGGGCGATGAGCTGCTCCGTGGCGATGTCCAGCACATCTTCACTGTACTTGCGAGAGGGGCGCGCCGCCTTTTTTGAGCGCGGCTTGCGTGGTGTGCTCGCAATGGCGACGTCGACGTCTGCCTTGCTGATGCTCTGGAAGATGAACATCATGACGACAATACCGACCACGGCGATCGCGATGGGGATCAAGTAATCCAACATGATGCAAAGGGGTAAGAAAAAAAAAAAGCAAAGAGAGAATAAGAAAAGGAAATAGAAATAAGGCCTCTTTGTCTGTGTGTGCGTGTTTTTGCTCACTGTCTTCCAGAAAGCAAATCAAAACAGAGCAGAAAGCGTTAGTGTGAAGCGAGAAAAAAAAAAAAGAAAAGAGCTCAAGCGGAAGACGAATATCAGCAGAAGAAAGGAGAAAAAGAGTGGGACGTTTTACCTAAAGTTCCAGCAAGATGACAGGAAAGCAACCTGCTGCGTTAAGTGAGGGGGGGGGAGGGAGTAGGGGAAGGGCAGGTATTTTAGATGTGCAGGCTGACGCGCACGATACCGGTTTAACCTCTACCAACTCCAAACCGCACAACAATCGTAACAATAAACAGCGTATCGCTTTTGTACGAAAATCTATCGGCATGATCTCGAGAAAAAAAAAAAAGACACTGAAGTGCCTTGTGTCCCTTGGAGTGGCACCACTCGTAGCGATTCTTGCTTAAAGAAACGAAGTACATACGCCAGTTTCGTTCCAAAGTCACTTATTCAATATATGTATGTACTGCATCCTAGCGTTGCATGATCATCCCGACTTTCGTCTCTGCAACTACCCAAAAAGGAAAAAAATAACCAGCAAGTAAACGACACGAGTTCACTGTCTCGCAGCAATCGCCTAAAACCTCTCCTTTCGTGTCCTTCACGAAAGATCCTTCGTCTTCGAACCACTGTGAAGCCAGCACCGCCTATTCATCTACAACCCTCCTCCTGCCCCCCCCCTAAAAAAAAAAAAAGAAAACACAATTGAAGTACCTTTTGGTGGCCAGAAAAAAAAAGGTGATTATTGTTATTATACAAGAAAGCACAACCATAAAAAAAAAAAAGCGGTCTTTACATATAGTTAGCCACGTTCATAAAATTGAGTCCTTCTTTGCATTCAAATTTGCAAACACACTCGAAAAGGAAGAAGGAAAAGCAAAGAAAAAAAAAAAGAAAACTACTGCTACCAGAACAGGAAGAAAAGAAGTCAACGGTCAAAGAAGCGTGAGGAGCAAACACACATAAACACACTTTAAAAAAAAAGAGCCCCACTTTCTTGTACTCTCTGTTTCTAATGGTTGTAATTGTTTTTTTTTTTTCCCTGTTATTCTTCTCTCATTTTTTCTGGCCCTGAGTATTCCACCCCTCTCATAGCTGATCACGGCACGAGAGAGGGAAGGAGTACGCTGCAAACTCACTGATTGAAGCACATAGAGAAAAAAAAAAAAAAACAAGTCCACACTTCACGGCGCTACCATACTTCATCCTCACGACTCAAATAGCGTCTTACCTGGGTTTTTCACCTTCATCACAGCGGCGGATGCCAGCAGGTAGTTGCTGCGGCGCACACCATGCAGGAAGAAGGGCAAGTAGCGTTCCACCGTCTCGCCAGCCGGGTAGACACAGCGAAACCCGCCACTGCAGTGCAACTCCTCCTCGTACTCGCGCAGCATTAGGATCTCCGCATTGGACAGGAGCGAGTCCTCGTTGCTTGGATCGTTGAAGGTGCTCAGCAGCGGCGCCTCCATAATGCGGGAGCTCGGAAAGGGGTGCTTGCCAAACTTGTAACTGCGCTCGCCTGCCTGCCGCTGGACGCCACGCGGGACGTAGACGCCGTCAGCGTTGTTCGGGTCCAGTTGGCTGTCGCGGCGGTACGGGATGATGCGCACGAGGGTGAGCAGGTGCGCCAGCATGCGTGACTTTACCGCCTTGTCGAGTGAGCTGCCAGTTGCGAGGGAGGGCATGATGTTCACCTCGAGCAGGCGCACCCGCAGATCGTCATCGGCCATCAGGTCGAGGCCAAAGAGCTCGAAGCAGTTGCGCCCGCTGCGATCGGCGCAGTTGCGGCCCATCTCCTCCACCACACTGTGCTCAATGCTGAGGAAGGTTTTGATCACGACGTTCTCGCACTCTGCCTGGATGCGATCCCACGCCCGCAAGCCCAGCGGGTGGTGCGCCGCGAGATGCCGCTTGAAGTCGGAGATGCACCACTTGATGTCCAGCGGGTCATCGCTCTCGTAGTCCTTCCCGTTGCTCTCCCGGCTAAGCTCCGCTGTTTTGTTCACCGAGTAGTTCGTCAGGTGCACGTGGATGTTGTCGATATCCTGATCCGGGCCGCGATACTTCTCCGCCGCAAAGCGCACGAGGCCCTCGTCGAAGAGGTAAATACGCAGCGGATCAAACGACGTGACAACGCAGTAAAGACGAAGGTCAAACTTGCGGCCGTAGATGAGCAGCGGGTTGCCGATGTAGCGCTGGCACACCATTTCCTTTTCTCGCCCGACGCCACGCGGCATGGGCGGGACGCCGTTGAAGAGGCGGATGCCGCGACCGCAGCTCGACGCACCGGGCTTCACGATGTAGATAAGCGGCTTCTCTGGGGTGCCGGGGTTCTGCTCGGCGTCGCGGCGCAGGTCGGCTTCGTCCTGCGGAATTAAAAACGACTTGGGCACGATGTCGAAGTCGTCGCTGCCGAAGTAGCGCTGCATACGGCGGATGTTGTATGCGAGGCGGTCTTTGCGGCCGACACCCCATGTCCCGGGAAAGTGATTCACCTTCTGGTACGCGTTCATCGTGGCTAGCGTGTACACGGTCGCGCGCTTCGCCCACAGCACATTGAAGTCGTGGTTCGAGTCGGTGTACTTGAGCCCAGCGGCCTCAAACGCCCTGATTACTGCGTTGAAGGCCACGGCGCCCGGGCCGATCTTGAAGAGGCCCATGCGATTCATGTTGTTCTCCCGCACCTGCACAAAGGACAGCGGTAGGTCTGCGCGGTCGTTCGGGTGCAGCTCCTCGTTAATCTTCTTTGGCGGGCCTCGCCGGTCACCCACGTCGCGCGACGACTGCGCGTACGACGGCGAGAAGTAAAAGCTGGCGGCGGAGGAGGAATAAAGAGGCACCACCATCGTGTAGGCCTTCCGCTTCGCCGCCACACGCACGGCGAGGTCGTCCTCCTCCTCGTCATCTGAATCTCCTTTTGTTGAGGTGGCTGTGGTGGTGGTGGTGGTCGTCGTCGTCGTCGTCGTCGTCGTGCAGGTAGAGTAGGTTGTCGCGGAGGTTTTCGAGTCGCGGCTGGCTGTCCGAGTGCCATTGCCGTCGCCACACCGCGCCACCCGAGATGACGAGCGCGAGCGGTTTGCCGCCACCACCGCCGCTGCTGCCGCAGTCCCGCCGACGCTCGCGTTCGCAGAGACACCGTTTGGCACAAAGCGCGGGTCCGAGTAGTCCTTCCCGCTGGGGTCCACCACGTACTTGCCCACCGTCAGCTGCGGGTAGTCGCTGGCACGGTAGGTCCGTCTGCGTGTCATCTTGTCTAGGTCCTCCTTCCCTTGCTGGGCTTCCGACCAAAGACTCTGGGGGTAGAAAGAGGGGACGCTAGAAGCGGCCGGCACGCTCAGCTCGCGCGCGACGGGGGGCAGCGCACGCGGCTGGCGCACCACGCGTGGCGGCATGCGGGTGGCGACAATGGGCGGCAGCGTCGGCGTGATGGCCGACGAGTCTGGCAGGGACGAGTCCGAGGCCGTGTGTGAGACCGGGTGTGAGGAGGACGCGCTCATCTTGGCAGAGAGCTGTCGAATAAGTGCAGCCTTTGACTTCACTTTCGAGATAAACAAAAGAGGAGAAGTGGCTCAGAAAGGAGTTGGTGGAACAAGGAGAAAAAAAAAAAGTCAATGAAGACAACAAGCAAAAGAGGACTGACGTAGGACGTAAAAACTGAGATGAACAGTTAGGCAACCAAAGAACAAAAATGAAAAACTTGAACAAGAAAGAAAGAGAAAGAGCGTGGTTACTGGAGTAGAACCAAAAAAAGGGGGAAAAAAAAGCAGTCTATTCTAGACTCGCGACCACCTTATCAATCCGTCTGCTCTGCTATACAGAATACAGGTTCAGATAAGGCGATGTTAGAAAACTGTGTGGATCTTAGCACCTTTGTCTTCCTCTCTTTCTCTGTGAACGAATTTAAGAACTCAATGGTAACCAAAAAAAAAAAACGGACGAACACTTTGTATTAACTCTAATAACGGAGAGTAACGTTAAAAAAAAAATGATAATAATCACAGTGATGTTAGCGTGCCTCACTCTCTCGCTATCAACTCCACTTTTCAACTTTACGAAGAGTAAGCGGGAGGGCAAGACAAAAAAAAAAACGGCACACAATGCGCAGTGCAGATGTGACTCCGATGCTGAATTTAAGCGTAGCAAAGAGGAGAATCAATATACAACCTCTCAAAAAAGGAGGCGGAGCTAGACAACTAAGAGAAGAAGACAATGGAAACCCGAGAGCAATTTTGAAAGAAAAAAAAGTGAATGGTATTAAGCCGGAAAAACTGTTCTTTGTTCTAAGAAAAAAAGGAGACAAATTGCGTGTGCTGGGCTGCTGATGTGCTCCTTTCAATTATGTGTGATGCTAAAGGGCGGGATAAAAAAAAAAAAAGTTCATCCGGTTACGATAGGAAAGGAGTAAAAGGCAAAAAAGAGGAAAAAGGGAGAGGGAAGAGCTTCAAGAGTCGAACAAGAGGTGTGTCTTCGAAAGCAAAGAAAAATGCGCATTAGGAAGAGTCAATGAACAACGAGAAAGAAAAGCTGAGCCTCATGCCTTGCGAGAGCTTTCAACAATGTCCACCTCGTCTTTGTATGGTTCTCTACGAGAGCCTCTTTAAAAACAAAAATAAAGGAGCATACTTACACAATGTGCATTCTGATGATGGAGAAAAATGTGAAACGACGTGGTGCATTTCACCAAGAAAAAGCAGGTTCATCTTTCTCAACCCCAGAGCGTCTACAGAAACCCTAGTGTCAGCAATGAAAGACCCTTGACGCCCTCCAAAAAGCCCTTATCACAGCTTATTATCGTTGGTTTTTCACGGCTTCTCAACACGTCGCTTGTACAGAGTCATAAAGCAACGGCTTTCCTTTTTTTTTTTTACCTTTTTCCTTTTTAATAATATTCTCGAACTCTGAGCAAGATGACTTGTCATTTCAGTGCTTCAAAATGAAGGCGTCGTTTAACCTGGCACTACATAAAATTGACGTTTAGAAGCAATGACAAATACAATTTAGGAAAAAAAAAAGATCTTTAATACTAGGTCAATTCAACAGCCGAAAGAGAGGGGGAAAAAACGAGGAGCGCTTAGAGAGATTTATATAGAGATGACGAAATATCGTCGTTCAGAAAAGCACACGGCCGCAAACCTAAAAAGTGCATATTCCTAAAGGAAAACCGAGAGAAAGAAAAAATGCGCTAAGTGCTGATCGGCACTAAAGATGCTATTACAAGCTTCATAAAGTCAAGCAACGCAGCTAGTGCACACGAATAGTAAAAAAAAAAAAAACGGAAGTAATAGAGTGAAAGGCGCCACTACGCCACTATCAAAGACGTTGCACTTCTTCCGTTTTTTCCCCCTTTTTTTTTGGGGAGAGGGGAGGTGTCCCAAGTACAACTGATTTAAAAAAAAAAAAAGGCGTTCCAAAAAGTGGAAAAGGAGGCAATTTACATTGTCGCAGGCTGACTTTGGTGCCTTTGGCGTCTAGGAGTTTGGCGCGTTGGTTCGTTTTTTTTTTTTTTTCTCTTTTGATTGTTCTTCGTTTTGGTTGCTTTCTTTCTTCTCCTCCATTACGCTCCGTCGTACAAGCCAAAAGTCTGGCCGTGCCAAGTAGCTTGAGCCCCCCCCCCAAAAAAAAAAGGAAAACAGCTACCCTCCGCACAAAGTAGAAGCAAAAGAAAAAGAAAAAGTAACGGATGTGATTGAAAAGAAAAACAAAAACAAACAAAAAAAAACATTCAAAAGAGGTCGTGCGATCCAAAAAAAAAAAAAGTGAGGAGAAGATAAAAGGAGCACCATGGAACCGCAAAGAAAAAGACACACATACACACACACACACACAGAGGATTAGAGAGAGGAAACAATAAGCTCGAATAACTGTGTATAAGTTAGAGCTTTACCCCGTTTACAAATGCAGCCACAGGGACTCTAGAGCCAGTGTTCAAAGCAAAACGCATGTATAATTGAAAAAAAAAAAAAGGAGAAGATTATAAGATGGTATTGTCGTTTCTCTTACCCATGTTATATATGTATAAAAAACGCAACCTCAATCTAACTCGACGCGGATCAAAAATGAGAGGAAAAAAAAAAAACAGAGCTTTCGATGGATGTGTGCGTGTGTGTGTGTCTGTTGTTTTTTTCTGCGACCAGTGAAAGCCAAATGCAGCGATCCTTCACGTCATTTGAACCACCAGGAGTAAAAAAGAAAGAAAGAGGAAGGATTAACGAGGAAAGAAGAGAAAAGAAACATGCAAAAGAACAAGAAACAGCAAGCTGCCACCAAGCTCCTGTTTCGTTCTTTTCTGATTATAAACAAGCACGGCAAGCAGATTTTCAAAATTACCGAAAAAAAAAAAAAGAAGAATGATA
The DNA here is from genome assembly GCA_037349495.1 of Lotmaria passim. NCBI lineage: Eukaryota > Euglenozoa > Kinetoplastea > Trypanosomatida > Trypanosomatidae > Lotmaria > Lotmaria passim. The sequence goes on from CP140193.1 coordinate 184,347, forward strand.
ATCGAGGACAAGTCTTGAGAACAACAACAAAAAAAAAACTGTGGAAGAAAAAGCTAAGGTATGTTCTGCGACTGCGACTGCGAAGCTGGTGTTGGCCTTACATGCCACAAGCGCGGTGAAACTTTGAGATCCACATGTCGCGGTCCTCTACTGTGCCAGCATAGGCGATGATCTTCTGTCCGTTGTTGAACCAAATCACAAGCTGGTTTGGGTGCTTCTGTGAGTACACCTCCGGCACCGGGAAGACGTCGCTCACCGTGGCCAGGTTCACCGACTTCGGCGCGACCCCGTCATTCTCCGGGTTTTCGCTGAGCGAGATGCGCAGCTGGCCGTTGCCAATGAAGAAGTACCGCTTCTTCCATCGATAGTCGGAGCCGTACTTGTACAGATAGCCGCCCTGCGTCACCTGCGAGCTGACAACGCCGTAACGGACCGACGACGGCAGCGGTGCCCGCGCGCTGCTCTCCTGCAACTGCTTCAGAATCTCGTCGCGGTCCTTGGGCGGAATCGTCTCGGAGTGGCGCACGATGTCCTGGAACAGGTTCGTGACATACTTCATAAACTCCGTCTGCAGCAGCTGCTGCGTCGTCGGGCGGTCCTCGGGGTCCTTCGACAGTAGCGGGTCCAGCAGCGCCTTCATGCTGGCGGAGACCGGGCACGGGAAGGGGTCGTACTTGCCGTAGAGCACCTGCTGCATGATCTCGCGCTGCGAGGGTCCTTTGAAGGGCCGGTGCAGAGTGAGCAGCTCGTACAGAATGACGCCGAGGGACCACATGTCCGCCTTCTTGCTGTAGCGCTTGCGCTCCCACAGCTCCGGGGCTAGGTAGTAGGGCGTGCCGCAGAAGGACGATCCCACGTCGAGCGAGACGGAGTCGTTGTACTGCTTCGAAAAGCCGAAGTCGCCGAGCTTGATGATGCCAGTCGGCATGAGAAAGATGTTCGCGCTTTTCAGGTCACGGTGCATCATGCGGCGGCTGTGCACTTCGTCCAGTGCCAGCACGATCTGGTAGAAGAGCAGGCCGACCTCGTACTCCTGGAAGGGCAGGTGCTCCTTCAGGCGCTGCTTGATCTGCTTGTTCAGGTCGCCGCCACTGCCGTACTCCATAATCAGCAGCAGCTTGTCTTCCGACTTGAAGTCGTCGTAGTGCTTCACAATGCCGAAGTGGGTGCAGGCGGCCAGGCAGTGCAGCTCGCTGCGCGCGTAGGAGGCTTGCTTCTCGTCGTTCAGCGTCACGAACTTCGCTACGACCTTCTCGTTCGGGTCGGAACCGCGGGTAGCGACGAAGGCGGCCGTTGTGGGGTTGCGGCCGACAAGGGTCGTGAGCACGTACATGTGCTCGCGCGGGTTCGTCGACTCCGGCGGCTCCTCGCCCTCCTGCAGATCGACAAAGTTGTTGTACGTGTCGGGGTCCAGCTTTGACGCGAACTTCTCCAGTGCCTCCTGGCTGGTGAAGAGAACGTTCGGGAAGTACTTGGCGTACTGGTTGAGCAGCTCCAGCGAGGGATTGCTCTGTTTATCATCCTTGTTGGTCGGCATTTTCTCTTTTCGAGTGTCTTGGGCACCTTCGGCGTTGGCTTTTAAAGGCAAGCGAGCACGAACACGCAACTACTCTCTTTTTGTGTGCGTATGTACGTGTGTGTGCGTGTCGTTGTGTCACAATACACGGCTGATTAAAGCAACAACGCAGAGTTTTTTTTTTTTTTACACGTCAGTAGAAGAAAGAAAAAAAAAAGACTGTTCAGCGGCTGCTATAGTATAACAGAGGGAAAGAACACCGTGAGTGAAAGGGGAGAGGAAGAGCTTTACAACGGAGTGCACCAGAGGATATACGGTGCCGTTGAATTCCGATGACAGGTGTCTGTGTTGGTGAGAGCTTCCAAATAAATAAAAAAAGAGCTGAATGTAAAGGGTGAAAAACAGCAGAGCTGTACAAGCAAGTTGTTCTCTGTTCTATCGTCACAGCGGGTATTTCTTTTGAGCGCGCGGCGGTGTGTCAGCTGGCCAGTGAACGCGAGTTTCGCCACTCAACGACGAGGATTATGAAGCACACGACTATAGGTGACAAGGTAGGTTTTCGTCGTGGAGAAGAAAAAGAAAGAGAGTAAGTTAGCTCAAGGTGCACGTTTCTCAAGCATGAGTGGCTTTGCTTAACGTTTTTTTCCCCCCTCTGAATAAATGAAAATCTATGAAACAGCATGCGGCCTGCACTCAAGAAACAAGTAAAGGCAGCGTGCACGCAGCTGCACTAGGCTACAATGGTGGGCTTAAGAGTCCTACGTTTTATCCTGTTCTCGCCTTTAGAAGTTTGAGAGTTTCCTTTTTTTTCTTCTTTTCTCTTTGCATACAACCCTGCAGACTGAGGAATAGATATATAAAAAAAAAAAAAAGCAGTCACTCTACCATAGACGCACTCGAGAGCGCAACGCACCATCGACACATCATTATGAAATAGCACGTTTGCTCGCGTCTCAGGGGCGATAGCGCAGGCTGCGCATGATGTCCTCCGCGGTCCGCTTCCGCGTCCTGTTCGGTGGCAACGAAATCGGCAGTGAAGCCGAGCTCGTCACCCCAAGAGAGACAGGCGGCCGAGACGACGATGGCAACTGCGACGGCGAGGCGCTCGGCGCGGGCGAGTTACACTCGCTATCCGGCATCAGCAGCTCCTCGTCCTCCCCGTCCTCGGTGATGATCCCCGGCTGCCCTGCGACGACGCCCTGCTCTTTGTGAGAGATCGGCCGCTGCTGCTGCGGGTATGGAGACGAACGGGGCACAACCGGCGTGTGAAGTGGCACCGACGGCTTGAAAGGCGAGCGTGAAGCACAGCTCGCTCGTTGGGAGAAGAGCAGCGCGGCCACCGCGCCAAACGAGGAGCCAGCCGCGTCTTGGTCCGCCGCAGCGTACCGCGCGACGCTGTAGGCAGTGCGGGAGCTACGGCCCACTTCCTCTGCCAGCCGCGCCGCGCTTGAGATTGCCGCGAGCGTCTTCGCCTGCAGCAGCGCCGACGGGCCATTGCGCTGCGCCAGCAGTGCGCCGTCGCCCTCTGCCCCGTCGCTGCCTTTGCTCGCCGGGCTGCACACGTCGCCACCGCGAGAAACGGAGCCGGGGAGCGGTGAGGCACTGGTAGCCCGCATTGCCTGCATGAAGGGCAGATCCGCCAACGCCACCTCCCTCTCACCGTGCGCAGTAGTGTTCGAGTTGCTGTCCTCGCAACCCTCGTAGGCGTCCCAGTTGTCAGTGGCGGGGAAACGGTAGTGGAGCACCACGTCCACAATCGCGGCGAGCACCGCCTCCTGCCGCGCCAGGGCCTCCGGCTCGCCGGACAGAAACACCTCGTCCAACTCGCGGGAGCTGCTGTAGAGATTGTCGCCGACGGCGTCGAGCGGGCACTTGAGGCTGTAGGCCGTCCGCTCCATCAGGAAGACAGCCATCGCGGCGTCTTCGAGGGTGCAGATGGTCTGCAGATGCAGCTTCGCGTGAGCCTGGGCCACCCGCACGAGCGACTCGAGGAAGCGCACCGTCACCGGTACGGCGTCGTCCAGCGACGACGTAGCGCCGCGCTGCCGCTGTATTTCGTAATAGCGGCCGAGCAGGTCGGCGGCCGGGTCAGACAGCAGCGGGCCATCCGCCGTGGCGTACTGCGTGCGAATCCACCACAAGTAGCGGGCGACCTCCTCCGTCGTCAGCTCGTCCCCGTCCAGTACGGTTTGCGCCCCGGTGTTCGCGCGCAGCATGTGCGACGCAATCCGCGCATCCACCTCCGATTGCGGGGTATCCCAGAGCAGAAAGATAAAGTCGAAGCGGCTCAGCAGCGGGCCGCCCACGCCGACTTCCGTGCGGCCACCGCGGCGCGTGGGCGGGTTGCAGGCGGACAAGACTGCGCAAGCGGTGCGCAGTTTCGTGACGAGGCCGCCCTTCGCGACGGAGATGGTCTGCTGCTCCATCGCCTCGTGCAGGGAGGCGCGGTCGGCGGGCGAGACGGTGCGGAGCTCGTCAATGATGCACGAGCCGCCGTCGCTCAGCACGAGGGCACCAGGCTCCAGCACCCACTCCCCATGCTCCTTCGCCGCCGCGACGGTGAGACCGGCGGAGGTGCTGCCCATGCCCGTCGTCGACGTGCTGCGCGGCGCGATAGCGGCGGCAAAGCGCAGCAGCTGCGTCTTCCCGGTGGCGGGGTCGCCGACGAAGAGGCAGTGGATGGTGCTGCGGACGTGCATGGCCGTCTTGCCGGTCGTTGATGCCCCGCCCAGCGCGGAGAGGAGGACGGCGAGGCGCGGCGCGAAGAGGCCGGAGAGGTGCGGGCAGACGGAGCTGACCAGCGCGACGCCGCGCCTGCGCTTGTTCTTGCAGAACGACATAAAGAAGTGCTCGGGGGTGAACTTTGGCCGCTCCGTCTTGCCGGCGCGCCGACGCAGCCCCGCTGCGGCGCCGGTGGAGTTCGTCGCCGCCCCGCGGTAGGCCTCCATCGGCCGCACGTTGACCGCCCAAATCGCCGGCTCGATGGCCGGCCGGCTGGAGGGCGAGACGTGCCGCCACTTCGGGAAGGCGAGCCCGACGACCTCGATGAACTGACCGACGGAGCACTGCATGCTGAGCTCGTCGTCCAACGTGACGAGGACGCTGCGGGGCAGCCGACCGGACTGGTTCGAGCGCTGCTGCAGACGACACTCCGCATAGTCCATCCACACTTGACCGATCACCTGCATCGGCTCATGCTTGCATGCGGGCTGCGTGCAAAACGCCTTTGCCTCTGTTGCCCGGTCAAACGGGTTTGTGAAAACCTCGCTGGTCTCGCGGCATCGCGGGCACATCACTCGTGAGGCGTAGGGGACGACGCGCTTGGTGGACATGCGAATGATGGACCCGCAGAGCTGCACGAGCTGGCCGAACGACGGCGGCACCGAAGGCACGCCGGCCATGGCAGCTGGCACGTGGGCGAGACGAAGGGAAATGCTGCTGCTGCAGATGGAAGACTGCCCGGCCTCCTTACACAGGTCTGCACAGACAATCCGCAGCGTGTCCATGACACTGGCAGTCTGCGTGAGCAAAGCGGTGCCGACCTCCGGGCACACGTCGAGCAACTTCATACAGTCCACTTCCTGAATAAAGATGGCTCGCCCGCCTGAGGCTGGAGCAGTACCAGTGGTAGCGGTGTCGCTCGAGGATGCGGCGTCGTTGAAAGCGGCAAGTGGACGTGGGGGCTCGCTGTGGTGAATGAAAAAGTGCCGTACACGCTCCCGCAGCGAGTCAGTTAGCTCCATTGCACCTGTAATAGAGTCAGAGAAACGCTAACTCCCTCGCGGGATTATATCCGTCTCCTGTTGGCTAATTCCAAAACAAGCAAACAGAAAAAAAAAAGGCTAGAGAAGTCGAGCAAGGTCTCGCTCAGCAAACAGATTGATCAGCGTCAGCACAATTAAAAGTGGGAAAAAAAAAAAGAAAAAGGGAAGAGAAACAGGTGGTAGAGTATGTGTAAGTGAATGTGCTGCATTAAAAAAAAAAACGCGAAGTGGTTTCTTATCCCTTGGAGCGGAAACACAATATCGAGATTGGTGCAGACTATCTTACGTGCTAACGGTAAAAAGAGGGGAGGTATGAGGCTATCCAGCACCACGTCCGCCATGTACATATATATGTATGTAAATGTGTATATATGTGTATTCTATGGAGAACAAAGAGGTTTACGATCCCTTGTAGACAGGCGTTGAGCTTCGGCCGGAGCTGCCTTGCGAAAGCGCATCCATCCTACGAAGAATCGTAAAACCAAATAAAAAAAGAATGCCAACGTATGCGACGTCAACCGGTCAAGTGAATGTGGTAAAGAACGCATGCCGAGGCACAAGAGAAAAAAAAGGAGCAAGGAAGTAATGTTAAAGAGCATACACAGATACAGTGAGAGACAGAGCACGCGACGCTATAAAACGGGAAAAAAGGAGAGATACAGTGGTGTGAGTGAGCCAGAGCGGCAAGTCGAACTCTGCAAACAAGCAAGTCAGAAAAATGGACGTTTCCTAGACAAAAAAAAAAAAGTACAGTTCGGTTTGAAAACGCTAGCGTTTATTTAGGAAGCAAAAAGGTTACGTCATCTCCTGTACATAACAGCAACAATGAAACCGCACATAAGACAGAAATCCCCAACAGAGTTGACACTGAAAACGTGTTTAGCAGAGTTGAGGAATAATAATAAAAAAAGGAAAACAAAAGCAGAAATGCGCTCGATTAATGTCTCCTACGATGTAAGAGAGTTGTAGTAGTCCTCCCACTCATTTCCGTTCGTTTGATCATAGAAGAGAAATAGCTGCTCTTGGCGGATCTCGTCCTCCAGTGCCAGCAAGCACTCCATCACGTCACTGTCATGAATGTTCACGCCGAACTCGTTCCCAATGTCTGACCAGTCCTGCACAACCGGCATCACCAGCGTACCTCTTGCCCCGAAACAGAGTCCTTGTGGCGACGACGACGGAGCAAGCATGGACCCCGCTCCCGTAGGGGAGCAGTTTACCGGCGCGCTGGACGGCCACGGAGGCGGATGCTGTTGCCGTAGGCTTCCGGAGGGCGACAGCCCACCTTGGTCTGACTCACGCAAGCTACTTAAGCGTTCTTGGCGCACCAGCCGCCTTTGCTGACGGTGCTTTTCTTGGATGCGTTCCTTGATGCGATCGCGATTGAGGTGAACGGCCTTGACGCTTTCATGCCTGTCCGGCGGCGACGACGATGACGGCATCTTGCAGAAAAACGCACCACACCTCTGGTAGCTTTCCACGTTGCTTCGACGATGCAGTGGTGCGTTGCGCTCCGTTAGCAACTAGAGCTACTTCTTCTTCTTGACGAGACTTCTCTCTCTTTCGCTAACAATGCACACATGCATATATGATAATCCTTCTGATTCTCAATTGTTGTTGTTGTTTCTGTGAAAAGTTAAGCTAAAAGCAGTACACTGCATTTGAGAAACCCGAAGAAAAAATGGAGAGTCCGAATGAAGTGAAAGTGGCTACTGCGAAAGTGGTTGACTCGAGTTCGAAAACACGTTTTGGACATATATGTTTGACGCACCTATCCCTGCATTTAAAAAAAAAAAATGTGACAATAACAGAAAACGCCTCGTTGATGCTTTTCTCAAATCCAACCTTGATAAATGTGACGCTACGGAAATGTGAGTCTTTTTTCGTTGTTGCTTGGTTGTTTGTTGTTGTCGTTGTCTACAATCTGTCAAGAACCGAAAAAGTCGGAAAGAGAAAAAAAAAAAAAAAGAACAGCTTGACCGCCTCGGAAATAGCAGAAATACAAGCAGAGAGGAATAAAAGCAATAAGGAAAAACGCTACTCAACTGCGTCGACGATACCCTGTTCGGAAATGCTGTACACGCACTCCACCTCCGGCAGCGAAGGGCTGTCAAAGATCTTACATACCCGCTGGTCCCCACGTCCCTTGCGCAGCGACAGACGCGTCGTCGACGCGTGAGCGAGAATATGCCCGCCCACCGGCTTCTTCGGGTCCGCCACAAACATGGACGCGCCGCCAGGGTCGGCGACGACCTGGTTCGTGATGTACACTGCAACGTTGAACTCCTCGGCGATCTTCATCAGCTGACTCAGCATCTTGGCCAGCTTCTGCTGCCGCTCCGCCAGCTCGCCGCGGCCGGAGAAGTCGACGCGGAAGAGGGCGGTGACGCTGTCCACCACGAGCAGGCTGAACTGATCTTCTGCCATCTGTGCCGCCACCATCGACAGCAGATGGGCTTGGTGCTCGTGCGTGTAGGCGCGGGCGACGAGGATGTTGTCCAGCACCGCGTTGGCGTCCAGCCCAAAGCGCTCGGCGATGGGACGGATGCGCTCGGGGCGGAATGTGCCCTCTGTGTCCACGTACACCGCCTTGCCGTTGCCGCCACCCATCTCGAGCGGCAGCTGGCAGGTGACACAGAGGGTGTGGCCAATCTGCGTCTTGCCGGTGCGGAACTCACCGAAGGCCTCGGTGATGGCGCGGCTCTCGATGCCGCCACCGCCAAGCAGCTGATCCAGCGCGGTGCTGCCGGTAGAGATGCGGATGATACTGCTGCGCTGCTGCAAGTAGCTGGTACCAGTGACGAAGCCGATCGCGCACACGCGCCGTGTCGCCTCGATTATTTTGTCTACTTTTGCCTCGGAGAGCCCCTTGATCTGAATGAGGTCCTTCTTGCACTGCATCTGGACGCCAGGGACGGTGAAGATGCCGGCCTGTTTCAGCTTTGCAATGTCTGCCGCGCCGATGCCGTGCTCAGCCAACCGTTCCACCTCCAGCAGGGAGTGCGCCGCCGCAGCTTCCTCCGCGACAGCGTCGCCGCCGCTTTTCGTCTGCACCTCTGTCGAGATGGCCGCCGCTGTCTCCTCTGTGGGTTCTGCTGACACACGAATGCGCTGCTGCATGCCGTTTACGTGTCTGTATGCGCGTATATATATATATATATATATATGCGTATGTTGGTTCGTTTCTTTTTTTTTTTCTCTCTCTATTATTGTCGTATATTTATGCGTGTCTGCGTGCGTTTTTTGGGGGGAGGGAGGGGTACTGATTAACTTCAAAAGGAAAAAAGCCCGAAGAGGAGCTGACTATTCCTTTGACTTCCTTGTGCTTTTTTCTTTTCTTTTCTTCTACAACGGCGACTCAAGACGAAAAGCTGTGGAAGGTGTGTCGTATTCCATGGGAAGCTGGAAGAGGATGTCCGTTGCTAGAGTTCAAAGAAGGAAAAAGTCGAAGAGGAAAAGAGAGGGCGTGACGTTCAAAGATGCGAGATAGCAAGTACGATATCCCCAGCCCCGATGCCACTCTTCAAATAAGGCAGTTACGCCTCTTTATTCCCATTAAAAAAAAAAAAAAGAAAAATGCACAGAAAAACAATGAAATAACTTTGTGAAGGAAAGCAGGGCACTGTTACATCTCGCCTCTAAACTGTGTATACAGCGCTTCTCCCTCTCTTTGCATGGCTAGCGTAGACTGCATTTTCTTTTTTTTTTTTTTGTTTGTGTGAGTGTGTATTTTTCCAGTCAAAACAGTATTAGCAATCCTCTTACAAAAAAAAAAAAAAATGCCACAGCAAAGCAACAGACTTCATACTAACACAACAAGAAGAACACCAACAACGAGATTACGTTAGTTAAGCACACTCGGCCAGGTGCAGCCGCTGTCTGTCAGCGTATGTTCTTTCCTCTTCCTTTTTTTTTTTTTTCGACATGGAGAACAATAGTGCCTTCTTCTGCGCAGAGACAAGACTGTGAATGAAGAAAGGTACAGACACACGCAAAAAGAAAGAAAACAGCCACAAAGAAGAGGTTTTACAACAACAACAAAAAAAAAAAAAGAACAGAAAAAGAAAAAATGCACCAATAAAAAAAAAGGGAAGAGCATGGAAAACACAAAGGATGCGAAGAGGTACCAAAATCCACGAAACCACTCACACACCTCTCTCTTTAACCGCACGCCCCGCGACTCAAACCAATTAAATAGGCGCATTCGAAAGCGCCTGTGCTTTAAACCGGCTGCTCCGCGACGTTGCTTAAGAGGTCGAAGAACTTTTGTGCGTACTTGTCCACCACTGCTGGCATGAAGGACGCCGTGGTGAGGCGGGTAATGTTCATGCGCAGCCCCTTAAAGGCGAGCTTCACGTAGCCGTCGTGGTTGTAGCGGTTCTTGGCGTACTGGATGTAGACCAACGTGAAGAAAGTGCCGCCGGTTAACATCACCGTGAAGGTGAGCAGCGCCTCCACGCTACCAGCAAAGATGCGAATCTGTTCCTTGCTATCCTCGGCCATCTGCGCGTAGGGGGCGATGACCCGGTAGAGCGGGCCCAGCTGCGCGGCGATCTGCTGGCGCTTGTTGATCAAATCCAACACGCTGTAGGCGGCGATGAAAACGGGCATGAAGATGATGGGTCGCACACCAATCAGCAGCGCAAAGAAGCACAGCAGAAAGAGCAGGGAGCAGAAGTTCGACATCCACGAGTTCAGCACGTCCATCTTTGCCTGCAGCAAGTTGCGCGCACGCATCACGAGCGCCTGCTGAGCCATTGTGGCCGTCAACAGGTAGGCCCACAGCTTGCCTGGCAACGACGGCGAGAAGAAGGAGGCCATCACAAAGAGCACCGTCAGAAGCAACACAACTACGTCCAGCAGCAGACCGAAGGGGCCACAGTCCACCGAGACAAACTCGCCACCGTGCGTCGGCACCGCCGCGTTGGCTGCTGCCGCCGCACGGGCGTACTCGTACGGGTGCGGCACGCCACGGCGGTTCGCGAAGCCGGACGAGGTCGGCAATGGGTTGATAAGCTGCTCGAGCGCCTGCACACTCTCTCTGTGCGATTTGTTAGACGGATCCATCGCAGCAGCCACCTCGAACTCGCCCTTCGCCTCGCGAAGTTTGCCCTGCGCCCACAGCGCGGCACCAAGGCGGGCGTGCGCCTTCGGGTTGTTCTCAATCGAGATGGATTTCTTGGCGTTCTCGATCGCCTTGGCATAGTTCTTCAACTCGTGGTAGGCAGCGGCGCGATTGTTGAAGTACACGAAGTTGGTCTCGTCGGTTTCGATGGCTTTGTCGTAGAGCACGATGGCGTCCTCAAAGCGTTTTGCCGCGAAGGCCTCGTTGCCGCGGGCCTTCAGCTCCTCTGCAAATGCGTTGACCATTGCTTCTGTGTCGTGTTGCAGAAAAGAAAAGTGGTTGTGAGTGAAGACTAGAGATCGTTTTTTTTTTTCTTCTCTCTCTCTTGTGCGATGAAAGGTGTCTCTCTGGACCAATAAGTGTGGGGTAAATGTGGCTGAAAGCAATATTCAGAACTTTCCACGTGGTGAGGGAGGAGGGGGGGGGGGGTTCTTTCCTGCTGTTGCTATTGCTGTGTGACGAACTACAACGGGGGAGAAAAGGTTGATAATAATGAGGTAAAAAAAAAAAAGGAGAGGTGCTACAGAAAAAAAACAAAGGAGATGCAGGGCAGGCACAAAAAAAAAAAACAACAATAATATAATTTAGAATAATAGGACAAAAAAACTGCATATAAGTTGAGACTTCGCACTAGTTGAAAGCCCACAAGCACAAGCAGCGCTTCTAGAAGACCTCTTTATTTCCTATATGGCATGAGCTAAGGCAGCGACCTCCATTTAAAAAAAAAAAAGCTCATGAGCCTCTCATCTTCTTATGATGCACGGACCTCATCAGCATTCTTGAAAGGTACATGTACTTTATGCATAGTTCTCTTCGTATTCCAATGATGTGGAGGAAAGAAAAAAAAAAAAGTGAGAAGTAAAAGAAAGCGGCTGTACATGAAAAATAAAGCATGCTGGATAGCGTTAAGTGCATTCTCAAGGAACACACAATTATTCAAATGAAAAGAAACAAAATAGTATTTACATGAAGAACATACTCAATGGAGCAAGTCCAAAGGACTGTCATGTGTAATGTACAATGAAACAACAACACCAAAAACACTAGAAGCAGTAAAAAAAAAAAAAGAAGAACTTGCCCAGTGGCTTGTGTAGCTGACGGACTGCAGTGTCGGCAGTCAGGAAAAGTAAGAGAAAAAAAAAAGCAAAAAAAGTACCCAAAAGAAAAGAAACTGCACAATATCCTGTCATCCTCCCCTGCAAAAAAAAAAAAAAGCACCGTCCGGCAGACAGGGAGAGAGAACGAGAGCGCACGGCATAAACCACAAAGCCGATTGCTTCTTTGGTTTTTTTCCTCTTCTCTTTTTCTCAACGCGTTGACTGCTTACGGGCGGCGCTGATAACAGGCAGACTTGTATGATCCTTTTTCGTCATCGCCTCCGCTACACCTGAGTAGTCGGCCACTACCGGGTTGCGACGGAACACCTTATTGTAATTTTCCTCCCGATTGACAAGCTCGAGCTTGTAGAGGCGCATGTCCTCGTACGCCTTGGCCAGCGCCGTCTCCTTCTCTTTATTGTCGACGAGCAGCCGGTTGATCAGCTCCACGTCCTCTGTGCGTGACTCGCGGTAGTCATATTTGTATTGCAGCTCCTCCATGCGACGCCGCAGCTCGTCCACGAGCGACTGGTGCGCCGTCCGCTCCTCCGTCTGCTGCTTCTGGTAGTCATCCACCAAAGCTCTGTGCGTCGCCGCCACCTTGTTCAGCTCCTGCTGGTGATTCACCTGGAGCTGTTCCACATCCGCGGCGTAGCGGTTCTGCGCTGCAGTAAGAGCGGCCGCACTGCTGCGCTTCTCCGCGGCCAGCTCCTCCGTCGTCTTGTCCCGCTGCAAGGTGAGGGAGGCGATCGTCTGCGCGCTGTTCGCCATGAGCGCAGTTTGCTCGCGCACCTTCGCCTCCGCGAGGTCCAGCGCATTCTGCAACCGCGTGCACTCCGCTTCGTGCGCCGTCGTCGCCCCGCGCGTCAGTGCCGCGTATTTCGCGTTGAGGCGTCCCTCCTGTTCCTGCAGCGCCGTCTGGTGCTTCGCCTCGAGTTGGGCCACGGTGGACTTCAGCCGCTCCTCGGCGTTGGCGGCCCGCTCTTGCATACGCGCTTCCAGCCGCTCTATTTCCTCGCGGTGCTGCGCCGCTGCCGTCTCGTAGCGCAGCCGCTCCGCGTTCACCTGTTGCTGTCGCATCGCTTCAAACGCCGCCACGTCGTCCTGCCGCTGCGTATCGGCCTCGCGGCGTGCCGCTGCCAGCGTGTTGGCAGCCTCCGCCTTCGCCTTTGTCAGCACGTCTTGCAGCTGCGCCAGCTGGATGCGCAGTTGCTGCAGCTGACTCGCAGAGGAGGCCTGCTGCGCTGACGACGCCACCTGCAGCTCACGGAGGTGCTGCTCCAGGGTGCTAACCTTGCTCCGCAATTCCTGCTCCACCGCCGCCGCCGCGCTCTGCTGCGCTGCCAACTCGTCGGTGAACGTCTTTCGCTGCTCGGCGAGGCGGGCATCGGCGTCGCGGGTTGCCGTGGCCGACTTGGCTGCCGCCTCCTCTCGTGCCTGCTGCAGCGCCGTCGCGTGATCCTTCTGCAGCGCCTGCAGCAGCGCCACGTGCTCGCGCTTCACCGCCTCCGCGCGCGCCGCCTCCTCGTCCTGCAGTTCTTGAAGGTTCCTGGCGTGAGCCGCGTCAGCGGCGGCACGAGCGGCCTCCTGCTCGGCGCGCAGCTGCGCCAACGCCGCCTGCTGCGCGCCGGCCTCCTCCAGCCTGCTGCTGCGCGCCTTTTCCAGTTCGCGACGCAGCTCGGCGACCTGCTCGGCACCGCGAGCCTGCTCTGCTGCTGCCTCCGCCACTTGCGCGCGCAGTTGCCCCTCCAGTTCCGCACACCGGCGCTCCTGTGTCCCGACTTGAGACGTTGCCTGCGACAGCTGCTTCACCACGCTGCTGTGTTGCTCCTCGGCAACGGAGAGCTGCGTCTGCAGCTGCTGCACCTGCACCGCGTGCTTCCGCCCCTCCGCCTCCTGCTCCACCTTGTGCGCCTCCTGCAGTCGCTGCTGCTCCGCCGCAGACTTCAACTGCAGTGTGTTCTGCATATTGCGGAGCTCTTCTTGATGTCGTTCCTCCGCTGCCTTCGCCTCCTGCAGTACGTCTTCGACAGCCGCCTCGTAACGCCGCTGCATCTCTGCTAACTCACTCGCGTGTTGCTCCTTCGCCCTCTCAAGTTCACCTTCTAGCGCGGTGATGCGCTGCCGTGCCTCGTCCAGCTCCGCTGCCAGCTCATCTAATGAGGACGACTTAGCTTCCGTGGACGAGCGCAGCATCTCCAGCTCCCTGAGTGCTGCATCGCGCTCGGCTGTGCGTGTAGACAACGTCGTCTGACACGCCTGCAGGTCGTGCTCGGCGGACTCCTTGGCGGATGTCAGCAGTGCCACCTCGTTTTCAAGCGACTGCTGCGCCGCGGTGCTGCGCGCGTGGCTCGCCTTCTCCGCCGTCAGCGCCTCCTGCGACTCGCCGTGCTGCTGTGTGAGGGCGGCGAGCTTCTGCTGCAGCTCCATCAGCTGTGCCTCCACTTTCGCGCTTAATTCAGCAGCGCTCTTTCGCTCATGGCGCTCGGAGGCGAGATCGGAAACGGCCTTCGCGAGGTCGTCCTGCAACTTTGTCGCCTGCGTCTGCGCAACCTGCAGCTGCGTCGCCATCGCGTCCTTTTCATTTGACAGCATTGCACACTTCTGCAGCGTCTCCTGCAGCAGCTTCGCCTTTGCCTGGAGTTGAGTATCTTTGTCTCCCTGCATCGATGTCAGCTGGGCCTCCAACGCCTGCACCTTCGCCACCCATTTCTTGTTAAGCTCCTCCTCCAGAGCGTCGCGGCTGTCCAGCTGCTCGGCAAGCATCGCCTTATACCGCTCGTTGTACTCCTGGACCAGGTTTGCCAGCTCTGAATCCTTGCCCTCACGCACTCGTTTCGTCTCCGCCGCTAGCTCTGCTGCCATCTGCTGTTTGCTCTCCCGCAGCGTCGACTCAAACTGAGCAAGCTGCGTCGTCACCTGCTCCGCCAGCTCTGTCACGCGTGATGTGAAGGCTGCCTGGGCGGTGCGCAGCTGCTCTGTGTGCTGCGACTGTAGCGAACTGGCAAGGCTCACCTTGTCCGCCTGCAGCGCCTTCGACTGCTTCTGCAGCTCCTCGATTTGCCCCTCGTACTCCTGTGCGAGTCTGGCGAGCTCGGCTGTGTGGATCTGATGCAGCCACGCTGTCCGCTGTTCGTTGTCTTCCGATCGGTTGTTGAGCGTGTATATCACCTTGGTGAGCTGCGCGATCTTCTTGCACATTTTATAGTGCTTGTCCTCATCCTGCGCGGACGGCGATGATACTCTCCGCATCATCGCCGCTGAGTAGTTCCCTTTTCCCCACTATTCACCAGCTTGCTCACAAATATGTTGGGGCTTCGATATAACTGTTTTTCCCCCCTCCTCCTTTTTGATTAAGCTATTGTTTCCTGTACAACTCATATACAGGTATTTTAAGATGAAGATGAGAGAATGAGCAAAAGAGCGAGAAAAAAAAAAGGAAAAGAGCTTAACAGAGCGACATAGAGCAAGAAGAGAGCACCGTAAGATGAATTTACCTGTCTAGTTTTATTTTCTCTCTTCTCTTTTCAGTCTTTTAAGAACATCATAAGGCCTCATCTCTATTGTGCGAAAAAAAAAAAAAACAGACAAAAAAAGAAAAGAGGGAAGTCCTGCGCTCAGCTGCAAAACGCTCTTCCTTTTCTTCTTCTTTGTCTTCTTGTGCGTGTGTGTGCGCGTGTGCGCGCGCGCAACACGCTTACATCCTTCGCAGGATTTCAAGGACACAAAGTGGCGCTAACTTCTCAAAAAAAAAAAAACGCACTTCTTCACTTTCTTTCTTCATTTTTTTTTTTTCTTGTTGTTGTTTG
Organism: Lotmaria passim; assembly: GCA_037349495.1. NCBI lineage: Eukaryota > Euglenozoa > Kinetoplastea > Trypanosomatida > Trypanosomatidae > Lotmaria > Lotmaria passim. The sequence continues at coordinate 199,658 of CP140193.1, forward strand.
TTGTATTGATCAAGTTCGTTCGTAAAAAAAGGGGAAAAGAACAAACAAAACTTAAGAACACCAAATAGTAGTAGTAGTTATGGAGAGACAGGAAAGAGAGAGAGAGAGAGAGCAGACAGCATCACCTCTACACTGTGTTTTTACTCCTTTCCTTTTTTTTTTCCTTTCTTTTTTTTTTTTTTTACTTAAATTAACACAACGAAGACGCGACATTCAGCTTCAATGACTGGACCAGCTACACTCCAAAACGGCATGCCACCCATGTGCTGATCAAGAGCTTTAAAATGTGATTCACAGAAACCCGTTCTGAAAGCCGCACCTTGGCAACGGCAATGAAAACTAAGAATGCCAACTCGTTACACAGCCAAGATTATGTGAAAAAAAAAAAAACTGTCAAAAAAGGTGGGAAGGTCCTGGAGAAGAAAAAAAAAAAAAAGAGCCTCTCAGCGCTGAGCGCAGCGCTACTTTCGCATCTGCGCGCTTGGAAAGCCCCGGTGCAGCCACCTACAAGTCTGGTTCAAAAACCACGATCACGATTGCAAACAGAAGAAAAAAAGACCACCAAACAGTCAGTCCGTCAGTTCAACAAGCAAGGCTCATGTTTTTCGTTTCTTATTATACCTCTCCCGTTTCTTACGCTGTGAAGATCAGCCCTTGCTTCAGGGAGCCGTTATGGACATCGTATTCGCAGTTAAGTCCCACCCGGAACTGATTGGGCCCCCGCACCTCTCCGCCAAAAGGCAGCTCCAGGTTCACCTTGGCCGTGTTGAAGCCCAGCAGCGAGGAGGTCAGCTCCGCACCTCCAACGAAGCTCTTCTTGCAGCCAAAGTTCAGGACAGAGTGCATGCCGTCGCGGGTCTTCTTGTATTCCACCTCAGCCGCTAAGTGGAGGTTCGTTTCCCAGGAGAAGCCCGTCGCGGCGATCTTCCACGTCCCTTCGCTGGGCGTGCACTCCGCCATCAAGCTGTTGGCCTTCGTTGGCGTCGTGAACGAAATGGCGTGAGAGAGAGAGGAGCCGTGCGTCTGCGGGTCCACCGTCAGGTTCGTGCCGAGGTGTACACCGCGGATGAGGCGCTGCGTGTGGCTCATACTGAAGGACTGGTCCTTGATGTACTGCAGCTGCGTGCACCCACCAAAGCGCCACGGGTACTGCAGCATCGCGAAGAAGGTGCCGCCCGTCATGCCGCCCTGCTTCTGCGCCATGAACTGCGTTACCAGCATTGCTCCGGCGCTGGAGACGCGCTGGTAGAACAACTGGTAGCGGTTCAGCGTGTTCCACGAGGCACCAATGGCGTCGCTGAATCCGTTCATCTGCAGGTTGACCTCCCAGTTCGACGTCTGTGGGCTCGACAGGTTCCATTTCGTCGAAATCATCGTGTTCTGCGCGCCACGGCTGATGTTGAGAGTGACGCCCTCCTGCACCTCGTTGTTGTTGCCCTCCAGCAGCAAGCTCTGCGGCCTGCGGAAGATGCTATCGTAGGTCACTGTCTGGCTCGGGTGCAGCGGGCCCCCGCGCGCGGACTCCGCCAGCTTCTTCTCGTAGGCCTCGCGGCGCTTGCTGGCGGAGCTCTCGCGTGTCTCCAGCGGCTTCTCTGCGTCCACGACCATGCGGCCTACGGTCTTCTTCTCCTCGGCCGGCTTCTCCGTCTCGCTCGACGAGCCACGCAGCCACTGCTTCAGCATTGTCTGTGACGCGTGTGTTGGTTAGGCTGATTGCTGTTTTGCGAAAGTGCGCTAAATAGTCTAGCGCTGCACTGAACGGCTTGACAAAAAATGTTCTCTTGTCTGAGCTTTGGCGAAACCAATAAAAAAAAAAAGGAAGCACCTGGGAAAAATAAGCGAAAAGACAGAGTACGCAACAAACAGCGGCCAAAAAGAATAAAAAAAAGTAGTTTAACGATGCAACACACACGAGCTCTTACTGCAGGCCCAAGTGCTGAGACACAGCAGGGTCAACGATGCGAGTACTGCTAAAGAAGATCTTGTAGAAAAAAAAAGGAGAAAGAAGAAAGGGAGCAGGTAACCACGCAAGTCAGAAAAAAAAAAGCACAATCATCACCACGCTATGGATCCTTGTGAAACAGAAAAGCTCCTTTTTGGGGAGGAGAATTCGAGTTTTAGCAAGGTCCGCACTCTTCAGCAGCATTCTACAGAGCAGTGGAGAGCCCACACATACATACAAAGGTAGGTCCTGTACTGCGAATGGTGGCTCATCAACACCGTTTACAAACTCAAGGCACTCACCGTGTTGCCATCGCGCACCAAAGCACCCTCGAAAGAAGAGCTGAAAGGACAAAATGAGTTCTATTCTATTCTTGCTTTCTCAATTTGACGCCTCAGACACACAAACAACCACATATCCATCCACAGGCACACAGACAAACAAGAAAAATCATAAGAAAGTAAAACCCGCGCACAGACGACTGGTTTCTATAAAAAAAAAAAGAGAAAAAAAAAGTGCAATAAAAGACTGAATAGTAATCAAACAACACCACAAAACCCTCAAGGGAGCTGAGAAGGACGCCGTGCACGCGTCGAGCCAAAACGGACTCGGCAAACCTCGGAAGCAAAAAGAAAGAAAAAAAAAAAGGTACACTCAATTACAGACAAAGCGCACAGTTACACAAGCTCACCAGAGCAACGCTGACATACTTCATTTTTTTTTTTGTCTTACTCTGCCCTTTTTTATCAAAAAGCTGACAAAGGCTCCTGGTCACTACTGCGTAACAGCGTCTTGCCTCCGCCTCCTTTTTTTTTTTGTTGTTGTGTGTGTGTGTTTTAGTCCGCCTCGGCCACAGCCGTGAGCCACTCCTCCACCTCGTTGTTCGGCACCCGCTGAAAGGTCGGGTCCGTCACAGTGCAGCGGCCCACCTCCACCTCCGTCGCCCTCACCGCCGTACCGATGGCGCTCTGCAACGCAGCCAGAGCAATCATTGCGGCCTCCTTCTGCGGAAGAGCGTCGAAGTCGGTGCTCTTCTGTCGCTTTTCCAAGAAGGCCATCGCCTCGACCTGCTTCTTGCCGATTGCGCACGCGATATGCCCGCCTGTCCAGCCAGCCGGATCGACGGTGTAGATGACGGGCTTCAGCGAGCCGTCCTCGTCGCTCTGGTCGACGCCTATCAACGTCGTCACGACGCCCATCGGCCGCAGACCCGCCTGCTGGGTGCGCACCTGCGCCTTGTCGCCCATCCGCTTCGCCAGCAGCGCAATAGGGATGGGGACGCCGTAGCGGTAGTAGTAGTCAGAGGCCTCCTCGCGCGCGCGCTGCACCAGCGCGCGGCCGTCCGGCGCACGACCCGTCATGCACGCACCGATGCTGTCGGTGACTTCGTAAAGCGCCGTGACAGAGTCGGGCCGCATGAGGCGATCGGGAATTTGATGTTGCGTCACGACGAGAACGGCATCCTTGCAGCGGATGGCCACGGTGAGCAGACCAGGGTAGGTGACCGCCTTGAAAGCGTACTCCACCTGGTACAGCGAGCCTTCCGGGCTGAAGACGGTGATGTACTTGTCGAAGCCTGCGCGGTTCATGGTGCTGCTAGAGAGTGAGAGGGACGACTCGAGGAAATAGAAAACTCAAGGGGAGCAAAGCGCACACGTGAAAATCGATGCACGACGCTGACAACTGCGCCTCACTTTTGTCTGAGACAAGTTGTGTGTGTCTGAGTATTTTTCTTCTTTTGGGGGCAAAAAAAAAGTGGCCAGCACACGCACAGTAGTGAACTAGATCTAGAAGTTCTGCAGAAACGTAGAAATAAGAAACCACGTTGATGGTGAAGAGCAGCGCACTCGTGTCGCGAATAATGTGTATTAGGAAAAAAAAAGAAGGAAAAAAGGGCTACGGCGACGGGCAAGACGATCGAATATACAAGCGGAACAGTAAACAACAATGGGTCTCTGCTAGGTAATCGGGAGAGCTGGGATTTCTTCTAAACGGCAGGGCTTCCAGAGTCACGCAAGCAAGCCGTGGTGGGTAAAACTCCTGTAGATGAAAAAGTGCACTGCAGATAATAGAAAACGAAAAAAAAAAGAGAAAAAAGAACGCAGTGAGAGCGTGACGAAGTACTTTTGAGAGTTGCACGCTGTTTTTTTTTTTCTTTTTGTAAGTGACACAAAATGACAGGATTGACGCAAATCAGTCGGTACTTCGTAATGAGGTGCCGACTGCCTCTGCAAAATAAAAGTAAAAAGCACTGATAACGCGTAAGAACGAAAGACGACTAAACGTAGTGACATACGCACAGCATCCAGAACGCGCGGTTTCCTTTCTCGCTGTTTCGAAATCACTTAATCAGCTTTAAAAAAAAAAAAAGAGGGACAGTTTTCCCTTTTTCCGGCTCACGTAGCACTGAAAACTAATGCCACTTTTTTATTTCTTTTTTGTTGTTGTTGCTTTTCATCCATGTCTCTTTTTTTTTTTTTTGTTTTTTTACTTCTCTAATTAGAAGTGGAGTCGTTCTGGCCTCGCCTGGTGAAACCATCTACGCTGGACAACAAGTGTATGTAGAGACCATTCTACAAGTACTTATGCAAATATATAAACTGAACTATACACAAACCAAGAATTAAGAGAAAGCGTTATTTTCTTTTTTTGTTGTTGTTGCCGTTGAGTACTATCGCCGCGCGAATATCAATTGAGCAGAGCGCCCCAGCTACGCCCACGCCACCGGAAAAAAAAAAAGAAAAGAAAAGACACATTTCTAAGCACAGTAATATAAAAGAAGGGCGAGGCAACAAAGAAAACGACAAAAAAAAAAAAAACAGAGAAATAAATGTAAAGCGGTGGAATTATGTACATGCCCTGCGAAACAAAAACACAGCACAATAAAAAAAAGAACTGAAAAAAAAAAACTGCTGCCTTCGGCGTAGCAACAAAACACACAAAAGAAAACAAAAAAAAAGGCTAAAAGGGAGAAAAAAAAAAAGAAGAAGCAGGATGACTACTTGCCTGAACCTTGTTGCGCAGTATGCCGGTCCGCAAAGGACGGCGCCGATGTGTACTCAGCTAGCACCTCCTTCGGCCACACCGCAGGATTCTGCGGGTTGAAGAAGACATCATGGTTAAGTCGATGACGATCCTGCAAGACAACGTCAGCCCACTTACACAGTCGATCAACCTTGCTCTTCGACATGTGATTTGTGGTGGAGGTGGTGTAGCCCTTGTAGTCCTCGTAAGTCGTGACAGTGCCTTTTTGCGGGTAGTCGGCCACGTAGCCCGCCACGAACTGGTCAAAGTCAGCCTCCTCCTCTGCAGGTTTCTCTGTTGTGGTGCTCTTTGGGATGTCCTGCGTAGACTCTCGCGCGTTCTTGCTCGCCAGACTCTTTTGGACGGGGCGGGACTGACAGCAGCCCATTGCGTTCTCTAAAAGTGGTCCGTTTTCTTTTTTCTTAACTGCTGCTTCTTTTGCTCCGTCGATAGGTATGGAAATACCGACGAAGGCGTTGTCAGCTACAAAGCACGCCCAGAAAAAGCAGAAATCCACGTCAGCAGTAGTATCAGAAAGAGAGAGAGAGAATAAGGAACTCAAAAAGGAAAAGAAAAATAAAAAAAAAGAAGAATAAAAAAAACGCTTGTCGAGGCACGCCCTAGATGAAGGCAAAAAAAAAAAAAAACGTGCTTCTTTTGCCGTTTTGATCACACTTATAGGTAGAGAGAAAAGGAACAAAAGGAAGAAGAAGAAGACGTACATTTGAGATTGAAATGAGTCAAGTGACACCCCACTGCATGGAGATAGAAAAAAAAAAAAGTACAAGAAGCGGTGTTGATTTCATTTTTATGCCGTCCAAGCGTGTCGCCTCTCCTCGGATGCCCTACGAGGCAAAAGAGGGCGAGATTTTGGTGCTCCGCCTTTTTGGTTTTTTTTTTTTTTAATGTCTTGACCTTTTTGTGGTTGCTGTCGCGTTGAAGCCCCATCAAAGCTCTCTCGTTGTTGTAGTTTACGCGTGTGTGTGTGTGTACTTCCTTGCAGATACACACACACACACGCATGCACATGTGCGTTTTCTCATGCCGTGTTGATAGGTGTTGTAGAGTGTTTCCGCCTCAAAGGCCTAGTAAACCGTGAAATAGGAAAAGAAAGAGTGCTATTGAACCTTTCTTATGGGTCTCTTTCTCTGTTCTGCCTTCGGTGTCAAAAAAAAAAAAAGGAAGAAAGCGCAAACACCTGCTCAAAACTCGTTGACGAGCTCCTCAAAAACCCATGGTAAAGTGCGGCGGAAAGTCAACCCACCACCACAACTTGCGGAAAAGAAGTGCATAGACGTCAGTGCACGTTGTTACGATAAAAGCGGCTGAAGACGCGATCGCCGTGCGCCTGCATCGACTTCTCCAACGCGCGACGCAGCGGACCGGTGCGTGTCTCCATCCCGGTTCGAATAGAGTCGATGTGGTTCGTGTTGTTGTGCATCGCACCGCCCGGCGCGTTCGACCCGCCGCTGCCAGCAGCGACGGTCTGCAGCTGCGCGTTGTCGCTCGTCAGCCACTTCCCCGGCGCGGTAAAGTCCTCGTAGTGCTTCTCGTACTTGTGCTGCGCAATCTTGAGCTTTTCCATCTCGACGACATTTCGGTAATGCGGGAGGCCGTACTGCGGAGCAAACATGAAAGCGTAGCGCATTTCGAATGTCGCCGCACTCGGCTGCAGCAACGACTCCTTGAAGCGGATGAACTCCTCCACGCTGTACTCGGGCCGGAACCAGTACGGCTGACGCAGTACGTGCACGCCTTGGTTGTAGTGTAGCATCTCCTGCAGCACGTGCTCGCTGACAGAGTCGGCAATCCGCTCGACGTGAAAGCGGAAACGGTTGTGGATGCCAGTGCGCAAATCCATGCAGCAGGCCGCGGCTGCTACGCCGATGTTCGGCGTCTCTTTATTAGCCGGCATCAGCACATGAAAGCCCTGCACCCCGTAGTCACCAAACGGAAGAAGGAGAATGTTCTGCACTGTAATGTCGTAGGCCTTCAGCACGTCGCCGCATGGCACGTCGTCCTCGGTTGTCCAGTGATTCACAAACTTGTCTACGAGGCGGTCACGCGGGGTGTCGAGTGGCAGCTCCGCTGCCGACAACGTCAGCTCGTGAATGGCGTCCAGCAGGTCGTCGTTCTGCGTCGACGCAAAGGTGGGCAGGTTGTAGGACACCAAGCAAAATGTCTCCGGCGCGTAGGACTCGAGACACACCAAACCGTAGCTGCCGAAGCCAACTTCAATGTCCAACCACTGCTCTAGCAGCTCCGTGGCAAGATTGATATCACCCCGTGCCTCTCGCAACGCTCTCACGGCGTTGTCCACCGTCACTCCGTAGCGACTGCACAGCAGCCGCACGGTGTCATAGTTGTACGCCTCATACGGGTGTGTGCCGGCTGGCATCAGCTCCCCAAGGCGTCCAGACAGCACCTGCCGCGGGATAGGCTTGTAGAAGGCCACGCGGTTCTGCATGATCCCGAAGGAGTCGCCCGGGACGTTGATGCGGTCTTCGTCGTCTTCGCCAGGAGCTTTGTCGGTGGTGCGCATCTCCCGCAGTAGCTCGCGAGGAGGCAGCTCTTGCTCAAGGTGGCGACGCTCCGCCTCCGTCACGTCTTGGCGCACGTTCGCAAAGCACCGTCGCTGAAAAGCGCCTGGGTTGACTGCGGCAGCGGCGAAGAAGGGCAGTGTAGTCGTGGCCGCGGCGGCAGGCCACCGCCGCCGCCGCCACACCGACAAGGCGGGTCGCATCGATGATCACGTGTTTCAATCAACAGCTCAGTTTCTGTTCTGCTCCTTGCAATAGTGAAGAAAAGTCCGCCTTTATTTTCTTTTTTTGTTTGTTTGTTTATGTACCGTCGGGCAGAAAACAAGAAAAGGCGCGGAACGCAAAAAGGGGGGAAAAAAAAAGAGCAACAATAATAATATCTGACAACGGGAAGCTGAAACGGAGCAAAACCAAATTCTCTTGAGGCTACCATCGTGTTGCCTCTGTCGCCTTGCAGATGTGGCATATTTTCTTTTTTTTTCTCTTAAACAGAAGCCGCTCAATGACTCTCCTTGCTCCATGTTCATAGCTTACGCCTCTAACACACAACGACACGCAAGAGAGGAAAAACAAGAACGCGAAGAGAGGGGCAGCGATGGAAATCGACTCAACACGTTATCTGAAAGAAGTCGAAGCAAATAACAGAAAAAAGTACACCACTGGAGTTGTTTTCTCTCGTTCTATCATGTTTTTGCAGCATGCAAAAGACCGTGTCTCCCTGTCACTGCCTTACTGTTTCTTTTTTTTTTTTTTTCTCTTTCTCTTTTCTGTTATGGATATTGTAGGGTTGTTGCTCGTGACGAGCAGCGCAAGAAGAAACACAACGACCGTTCACAATAAAAAACAAACGGCACGGCAAATACAGTTGAAGAAGTCAAAATGGTCATTGAGGTAAACCCTATCAACGTCACCATGAATCAACGGTAGGGAAAAAAGTGTCACCAAAACGCACACACAAAAAGAGCAGAGGGGAAAAGCACGGGGAATAGTCTAACTAACAACACTAGCTCTTCACGTGTTTTTCGTCCCCTTGCCAAGAGGCTCAAAAGCGGCAACGCTGTCTACTTGAATCCCTTGTAGAGAACTTTGATCGTCGACTCGTCCACCGCGACCTCGCCGCTGTTCTGGTCTCGCGTAATCTCGAGCATCACCACCGCACAGTTTTGCAGCTTTTTCTTCTTGGATACGTGTGTCGAGGACGGCGGCAGGAAACGGCGGAAGAAGTTGCGGAAGTAGCCGCTGTGGCCCACCACAATCACCTCCTGCAGCGCTGCATTGCTACCACCCGCAGCCGGCACCAGACTTCTCTCACCATGACCGCCGAAAAGGTGCGCGATGAACTCGTCCATGCGCTGGTAGACGTCTACGCCAGCGATGCGGTTGCCTGCGTTTAAGTAAGGATTAAACACCGTGCCGAGCTTGGCCGGGTCGGTGATAGACCCCATCGTGCACGGCGCAATTTTGCCCCTCTCCGTCGAAAAGCTCTGCGCGTCGATGTTCTGCGAGCCCTCCTGTAGCGTGGAGTCCACCACAATGCGCTCCTTCGTCACCGTCAGCCGCGGCGACACGCCAACCAGCGCCGTCTCCATCGCGCGACGCAGGTTGCTGCACACCACCACCGACGACGCCGGATCAAACGAGACCTTCGTCTTGGCCGTCCGCATAAAGCTGGCGAGATCCTCCGCCTCCTTCTTGCCCTTGCTGCTCAGCGGGGAGTCGATGATGCAGGAGGCGAAGGGATTTGTGAAGAAGTCCGTAAACTCGCGAATTGCCGCCTTCACCATGCGGGAGGGCAGTCCAAAATTAAAGGAGTTAAAGAGCGAATTCCACACCGACTGGCCGTGGCGGACGAACACGATACGAATCGTTCGCTTGCCGCCGCTGTAGTCGCCTACGGCGTCCATGCGCAGGTAGTTCGTTCCGCGAAACACCTTCGGCAGGTCTTTTGCTTGGAACATAAACTTGGCGCCATGGGCGTACACCTGCGCCTTGGCGAGCGCCAAACTCCCGGCCGGTGTGACTACAATCGCGACGGCCACCAACAAGGCAACAACCATCCAAAAGAACATAAAGAAAAACTGACTAAAGTGGAAGAGCTAGAAAAAAAAAACGAAGAAAGGCGAAGGGTTTGGTACAGAGAGACAAGGAGAGGCAAAGTGAAGAAAAGACTACAGAGTACGACGCACGACCAACTGCGCTTTTTTTGGGGGGGACAAAGAAAAAAAAAAAAAAGAGAGAGGCAGAGTGTTTCCAAATTGTGAACAAAGAAGCCTACTGTTAATGTGTGTGTGTTTTTTTTTTGTCTTGCTGGCTAACTTGCCTTCTTCTGCAGACGTAGTCCACTGTCTTGTATATTATCTTCCTTTGAGTTCTAAATTAAAAAAAAAAAAAGAAGAGAGCACGGAGCTGTGAAGCGGGCAACTCAACTACGACAGGAACAGCAAAAATGTGACGATGATGATGACGACAAATGTGTAAAGCTCTTCCACAGACAGCACATCGATAGAACGTAAAACCCCCGTCTTATCCAGTGGGTTCAACTACTGCTGTCGTCACTGATGGTGAACAACAATGAACAAAGAGAGCCACGCCCAATAAGGTGGGGAAACAAGTGCTTCACGCTTGCGAGGCCTGGTGTATACGTATGTATGTGTGTATAAACTAAACTAAACAGAGACCACTGATGAATTGTTGAAGAGAAAACCACATGGAGAGAAGAAGAAAAAAGACGCGACGGAACAAGAAAGGGCGGAGACGCGACGAGTAGAGGTGCAACACAAATTGCCCTATAAACGTCAAGCAGCTGGTTAGAATCGTTGTCGTCTTTGCTGTGGAGCGTACCTGCTTCTGATGTTTAGAAAAAAAGTCAGTTTCTTTACCACATTTTCAATGTGCGAAACGCTGCAGTGAAGCACGTGTCGCGCCTTTTTTTGTGTGTTGTGTGTGTGTGTGTGTGTGTGTGTGTGTCTGTATAGGACCGGCTCCCATACGAAAAGGAGGACAGCAACGACTGACGTGGAGGCAGCAAGCCAGCCGCACAGGCACGTGCCTCCAATTGTTCTGCGGAGCACTAACAAAGACGCACATGTTGTCCTTCACCGACGTAGCCCAGCTCCACAACGACGATAATTGAAAAACGAAAAAAGCACCGTTGTCCAACGCCAACAACAGGAACAACACAACTTTTATCTGTCTATATCGCTCAGTTTCATACAAGCACTGTTGCAAAGAACACGCGAGAAAGAAAAATGAGGAAACGAAAAGACAATAAAATGACCAAAAAAAAACACAACTTGCACTCAAACCTGACGAAGCAAACCGTAGAAAAGAAAGCAATAAACCAGAAGGAAAAACAGTTCACGCCGTTGAAAAGATGACGGAGGCGAAGAGGAAAAAAGAAAAAAACAAGACAATGTTGAGAACGTAGAACGCGCGCATAAGAAAAAAACGCTGAATATCTCAGCGACAGATGAAAGACATCGACATACGAAGTAAGAAAACCGACTAGAGCGAATCGTCACGCCTCTGACCAACAGCAAAAACAAAAAAAAAACACTTTTTTTGCCACTTTTTCTTGAGAAGCGACACGAAAAAGAGAAACAGGAATGCGAGTTTCACCTGTTCTTTCTTTCCCTTTCCTCAGTTCTCGCAACCCGCTGTTTTGTGATGCGCTGGACCGTCACACCTCCCGCACACGTGAGTCACAAAACCGCCTTCTCGTCGTCGTTGGTGTTGTCAGTGCCACCATGCAGGTCAAGCCTTTCAACCTGTCCTCCGACGTCTTCTACACACAAGCAAAAAAAAAAAAAAAGAACATAAAGCGAAAGCTGTAACACCTTCCTCCGCAAAGTCGCAATCAAAACGATGCAGGCCATCACAGGAAACAAAAAAAAAAAAAAAGAGAACAGTACAAGAATAGAAGAAAAGGAAGGGAAAAAAAAAAACGTACTTTGGTTGGGTGAAACAATGAAAAAGCTGAAAAAAGGGGGGAAAAGCACCACCTTCCAAACCCCACAACAGCATCACGGACACAAAAAAAGCAGAGCTTGGAAGGGGAGCTTGCAGACAACGTTAATCCGCAGCTTCTCTTGTGACGCTTAGCTGCGAGACTTGGCATATTTCTTATTGAGCGTCTCCATCAGCTTCGGCGTCGGCACATACATGGCCTTGAGCGGCAGCAGCTCGCCCAGGATGAGGCAGTCTTCCAGCCAGTTTGACTGCGCCAGCTGCAGACCAGGGAGATCAGTGTCGATGAGGTGGGCAGCCATGATCATGATGTCCGACTTCTTGTCCTCGTGGGCGTAGATGATGTGCGTCACTTCAGTGCGGATTGTGTCCTCAATCGAGCCGTTGCTCTCAGCAATCTTGCCACCGCACCGTTCAATCGCCAAAACAAGGCTCGCCTGCCGCTGCAGCTCCGGTGAAAGGAGCACCTTCATGCCGCTGAACAGCATGCGGTCCACCTTGTTGTACGACTGCTGCGACGACAGCAGCTCAATCCCGGCGCGCTCCTTACGTGCCTCGATCTCATCGTTTTCTTCGTCGGCGGCCTTGGCGTAGGTACCTGCCGCGCAGGCCACCGCGGCGTCGTAGACGTTGACCGTGGTGTACTGGAAGGGCTCGATGTCGAAGAAGGGCGGGACCGCGCCCTCCATATCGGCCGGCACGTCGAGGTCCTTGTAGGATACGCCCTCGCCCGAGGTCACCTTCACCTTCACTCCCTTGCTCTTCGACGGCGGGAAGGAGGTAGGGATGGCGTATTCCATTTTGTTGATCTGATAGTAAGGGTGCTGGTGGTGCGGCAGGTTCGTGCCACGCACCGTCGGGTTCGCCACCGGTGGCACGGCGGTAAGCCGGTAGAGCGAGGGGTGGATCTGACGCGACTGCAGAAGCGAGTCTAGCATCCAAGTGATGGGCACACACGGAATATTCGTGTACTTCTCTATGCAAGCGCGGCACTTTTCACTGCGCTCGTAGCCGGGGCGATAGACGAGAATGTTGACAATGCTCGGATCGAAGGCGGTGCAGCACGTCGCGCCATGACGCTCCGCCATGCGCCACTCGACGGAGTGACTCGGGTGCACGATCGTTCGCGGGATGATGCCGTTGAAATGGATGACGTATCCGGCAAAGATCTGCGGCACGCCACGACGGTCGAGTGGGCGGGCGAACAGGCACATTTGGCAGTACGTCGCATCCGCGTTCTGCTCCACTGTGCAATGCGTGCACACCCACCCGCCACGCGGAGTCGCCTGTCCGTCAGTCATGGTGACAGCAGAAAAAAAAAAAAGAGAGAGAAAAAGGTAATGTGTCGTGGAGCCTTCTAAGAACGTTGGTTGCCTTTTTTTTTTTTTTGCGCTTTCGACAAAGCAGATGGATGTCAATGGAGATCGAAGTAGCAAGAGCAAAAAAAAAAAAAAGGAAGGGTGAAGGAATAGGTCCGAAAAATAGCTTGATGGGCTTTTTATTTTTTTTTTGGAAAAAAAAAAAAGAGCTGTCGGTTACGTGCAAAGGAAAGTGAAGCCAGGTGAAGTAAGCAAAAAAAAAAAAAAACAGGAAGAATGGAGAAGCACCAGAGAAAGAAAGATGATTTTTAAAAAAAGGCTTCGCGCAGAAGACAAAAAAAGTTGTTGTCTCTCTTTGGTTTGTGCATGCACGACTGAACAAGAAACAGCCACTAAAAACTCACGCGTCTGGGAGAGGTTAAAAAAAAAAAAGACACTCTGTAGTAAGCCGTTGTCATCTCGCATCAATTTCGCACTGCCTTTCATAGTCTGCATTTCAGACGATTCAGAGACTTTTGAGCTTTCCGAGGGAAGTCAAACCCGTTTTTTTTTTTTTTCGTTTGCATAGTTGACGTCCAGTATCAGACGTCTTACTAGTGTACATGAACGCTAATCCAAAGAACAGATGGGGAAAAAAAAAGAAAAACGGAGCAGAAAGCACGACTTAGCACAAAGCGACAGCACAGTCAATTAAAAAAAAAAAAGTAGTAATAAAAACAATAATAACAGAAGAGAGCATTCCAAAAAGATACATCAGTAAACAAAAACACGCAATCCCCCCAGGAAAAGAAAAAAAAAAAAAGCAACAGCAAAGCAGCTTGCCTTCGAAGTAAAATAGCAGTCGGCAGCAGCAGAGTGTCGCGGCAGCAGCTCTTCACTTGGCAACTCAGTACGTGGAAGGTGGTTGCGGGCTCTTGCCGATGCCGTCCTCGTATGGGGCACGGCCAGGCAGCGGTGGTAGTGGCCGGCCACGCGTCCCGCTCACCGCCACCTGTGTTACAGAGCGCAGGAGGTCCGTCGGCATCGGCTTCCACCGCAGCAGCCGCTTGAGCGTCTCGCTCTGCTGCGTCGGGCATTGCGCGTCGCTGATGCTGGTGTGTGGCGTGCGACTGCCGCGGTGGTCGCCCTGCGCCTTCTCACGAACGTACAAGGGTCCTTTGGAGGCCGTGCGGGCCTGCTCCTCTTCCGCCGCCGCCTCCTCCGCCTCCTGCCGCTGCAGGCCGATCTCTGTTATGTTCTCCAGCAACGAGCGCTGCTGCCGACGCAGCTGATCCACCTGCGTACGTGCGAGCAGGATTTGTGTCTTTGTTGCCTCCATCTCGCGCAACATCACCTCCATCGCCTGGTCGTGGGTGGAGAGGAGGATGTGCTCGCGGCGCACGTCCACGATCGCGGCATCGACGGCTCTCTCCTCGGCGGCGGTCATCATGAACCGCGACACCGGGCGGCCGCAGCACAGCTCCAGCTGCTGCAGCTCCGTGTGGTATGTCTCGAAGCGGAAGGCGACGCGGATATCAGACAGGTGGGTGCGCAAGGGGTCGTTCCCGAGGGAGGAGGAGAGGAACCAGCGGTCGCCGATGGCGTTGCGCTTGAAGGCGTTGTCAAAGCCGCATTGCAGAACGGAGTTGCGGGCAATCTCGCAGAGGTCGTTCGGACTCAGGCCCCACACCCGTGCCGCGATGCTGTACTCCTCGATGAGCGGCTCTTGCGTCTGGTGGAACATCATCGGGTCGTCGGTGCTGAGTGAGACGTTGAGGCCGCGCCGGAAAAAGTCAGGGAACGGGTTGTTCAAGAAGTAGAGGAAGAGCGCGTTGTTGCTGAGCGGCGAGACGTGGAGGCCGATCTGGGCGAGGTAGTACAGGTACTGCATCGGCGGGTCGTTGCGCAAGTTGATGCCGTGACAGATGCTGTTCGCGCAGAGGAACGCGCCGTAGAGGTGCTCCTCCGACCCGGACTCCCCGCAGTGCGGACGCAGTGCGAAGGTGGAGAAGCCGCGCGAGGCACGGAACTCGTTCAGGGTGCGGATATTTGCGTAGAGGTAGTAGAGATAGTAGTTGTAGGGCGGGTTCTCCACCGCCGTCCACGCCCACGGCGAGACGATGGTGAAGGGCAGGTCGATCGTGGCCTCGTTGTCGACGGAGTCGAAGCCGCTGACGTGGTTCAAAAAGTTGTGCAGCGTCGGGTGCTCGCTCGGGTGCAGCGAGGCCTCCCACAGCGGCTGAAAGATGTTCTGCAGGTACTGCCCAAAGCTCCCGATGACGTTCTGCCCGCGAAAGACCTTGTATACGCGCGGCACCTGGATGATCCACTTGTTGTGCTTGTTCGCCATGCCGTGTGTGGCGAACCAGTGGGCCAGCTTATCCCACTCATTGATGTTGATGCCGTAGACGGAGACGCGGTTTTCGGCGTAGGTGTAGCGGTCGCGCGAGTACTGCTCGAACACGTCGTGGATCAGCTCCGCGAAGTAGCGGCCGTTCATGAAGTTGTCCGTTTTGAGCAGCAGCGAGCGCAGGTCGCCATTCTCCATCGGGTTGTACTTGTTGTTGAAGTTGTCGAACCGTTCGAAGAGGGTGTGGTCAGCCTGCACGTTGAGCTGGTCGACCGTGAGGTTCGGCGTGATGCCGGCCTTCGAGAAGAGCTGGCCGAGCGTGATGATCTCGTCGTTCTTCTTCATGGCGATGTCGTCCCCACTCTCCTTCAGCTTCGCCAAGACAAACTTCAAGATCTGCTTTGGCGTCATGCCGGCCGCCATGTGGATGTGGGTGTCCACCTTCGTGGCCTGGTAGAAGTCGCGGTTCGACGACTGCCTGTCCTCTGTCGTGCCGGCCTCGTTTTCGTGGTTGAGGGCGAGGTGCAGGCGAAACTTGTGGTCGAGGTTTTCGAGCCGCTTGTGTGCGTACTCCTTCACCTCGGGCCCACTGCAGATCGCCCGCAGCTCGCGCAGGTGGGTGTGGAAGTCGTCCAGCGTCGGCAGCGAGCGCGGCCAGGCGTGGACGGCGCTCTTGGGGTACGCGATGAACACGGCGTCGCTCGCCGCGTAGGTCCACTCGTCCTCGTTGAAGGTGGCGGTGCGGCGTTGAAAGTCCGTCTCCACGCCGTGCCGCTGCGTCGACTCCCATGGCGGTGGTGGACGCCAGATGTACTGGTGGCGCAGGTCGAGCGCACGCGCCACCCGCGGCGCCGCCATCGTCGCCTTCTGATCCCGGTGCGGCCCCTTGAGCACGGTGCGCGGGAAGCGCACCCGGGTGTCCATCACTGTGTCGTACTCCACCTCCTGCACGCTGCTAAGGTAGTGCCAGCGGCTGAGGCCGGCGCCGACCTCGTGCACCGGGTTGAGGTGGAGGTCGCGCATCATGTTGCGCTCTAATTGCCACGCCTCCTCGCGAAAGGCCAGCCGCGCGTTAGTGACGTGGCTGCGCTCGAAGTCGTTCCCCTCTACGCCGAGCTGGTAATCGTCACCCAGCCATTGCCGCTTCACCTCGCTCGAGAAGGAGGACATGAGGACGCTGTTGTGAGCCAGCTCCGTCACGTCTAGCGAGCTCAGCCGGAAGATCTTCTGCGCCGTTGCGTACTCCTCAATCAAGGCGCGTGGGTTGTGGTGGTAGCGCAGCGGCGACTCGGTGGAGATGGCAATATGCAGGCAGCGGTGCAGGAAGTTGGGCAGGGGGTGGTTCTTGTAACTCACAGTGCCCTCCATGTGGTCGCAGAGGGGTGAGAAGGTCAGCCCGACGTGGTGCAGCC
This sequence comes from Lotmaria passim, assembly GCA_037349495.1. Lineage (NCBI taxonomy): Eukaryota > Euglenozoa > Kinetoplastea > Trypanosomatida > Trypanosomatidae > Lotmaria > Lotmaria passim. The sequence goes on from CP140193.1 coordinate 216,190, forward strand.
CGCACAGGTACTGCAGCACCGGGTAGTCCGCCAGCTTCGTCGCCTGCGTGATGACGTCGGCGAGCATGTAGCCGCCGATGAGGTCGTCCATGCCGGTGGGCTTGTTGCCCGTGCACCGCAGCTGCAGCGCGTCAAGCCCTTTGCGCCGGCGCAGGCTATTCAAGACGCTGAGGTTCGCGTAGAGATAGTAGAGGTAGTACAACTCCGACTGCTTTGCTGCAACGGCGACCTGCTCTGGTGGCGGCGCCGCCTCGTTGAAGTCGTGGCCGACGTCGTCGCGGCCGCACTGCAGCTGCACGCCGCCTACCTGCCTCAGCAACCATGCCACTGCGGCGTTCGCCGGGTCGTCAGGCGCCAGCGTCGCCTTGAATAGCGGCAAAAAAATGTTGTCGAGCTGGTCCTGCACCGTGTCGCAGTTGCTCACGACCTCGAAGACTGGCATGGCGGTGAAGGAGATGCTCAGGATGTAGTGCACGCGCGAGTGTGGACCGTCCACGCAGCGCTGCAGGAGCTCGGCGAGCTCGCCGACCTCGTGTGAGTGGACGCCGAAGAGGGGCAGCGTGTACTCGGCGGCCTGCGGGGTCTGCGCCGCTTGCTGGACCCTCGCCACGACGCGGCGTAGCGCGCGGCCGGCGAGGGAGCCGCGCAGGTCGGTGAAGTTGAAGTGCAGCTCCGCCCCGAGCGCCGCCATCGTCTCGTAGTCGGCCGAGCCGATCTGGCCGCTGGGAAGGACGTCCTCGCCGCGCTGCCAGCCCAGCCCTGCGACGGTGAGGTCCTCGGCGCTGTCGACGCCGTGCTCGTTCAGCAGCTCACGCAGCGTCAGGTTCGAGCCGTCACGTAGGCGGATCGGCGCCTCAGGGGTGCGACGGTAGACCTCCTGTACCGCATCCAGCAGCTGCTGCGCGTCCATTGACTCCGCGAACACAACGGCGTTGTCCACCTTTGTGGCGGTGGAGAAGACGCCACCGCCTTTGTGGAAGTTCGGCTGCTCCTCCATCTCCGCGTTGAGGAGAAAAAACATGCGGGAGCGCTCCTGCATGATGCCGAGGCGATGGTGGCAGGCCTTCATGCAGCCGCCGTTGCCGACGGTGAGGCGCACCTTCTGCACGTCCAGCGCATACTCGGACCAGGAAGGAAGGGTGAGGTAGAGAGAAACATCGTGCTCGGAAACCTGGTACACACCGTCCTCCTGCGAGATTGTCACCCGGTTCGGCATGGGCGAGGCCAGGTACGGGTTGGCGCGATCACTTCCGCCAGAACGCGCCTCGAAGGGCCGGTAGAGGGAGCGAACACGTAAGGCGGCTTCAATGCGGTCGTGCACGCGATGCATCTCCACACCGCCGTCGTCGCCGTCGATCACAACCTGGAAGAGCTCCGACGCATCGCGGACGGCGGCCTCACGGGCACCGCCGCCAGCAGCACCGCCATGCGAACTAGGCGGTGAAAAGGAGGGACCGTCAGAAAAAGGTACCGTCGCCATGGAGGCCCGGTGCGTGGGGGACGAGATCACCGACACGCCATCGGGCCGCGTCTCTCCTGTCGGGGCGGTAACGCTGCTGCGCATAGATCCAAGCCTACTTGCTTCAGCCGCAAAGAACAACGCACAAGAAGTCACAAAGGGGAGTGTATCGGAAGAAGAAAGGGCAACAGTGATCGGTGTTCGTACTTTGCGGAATCATATCGACCACAACCACTACAGCAGCAGCAACACTATGTGGATGAAAATACGAACAAGATTATGTGCGTTCTGCGATGCCTGGAAAAAAAAAAAGAAGAACTTGTCTGGGTTTGCTCTGCTGCCAAGCCGGAGAAGAGTTGTCCGTGCTTGCAGGCGAAAAGCTCAGAGCGGTGACCACTAATAAACAAACAGAGGAAAAAAAGAGAAGGAAATGAAATGAGTGAAATAAAAACACCTATAGGAAACCAGTAGCGTAGAGTTTAGTTGCAGAAAAGCAACGCACTCGAGGTAGCGTTTTAGTTTTTCAAATTATCTAGACTTGATCATCAGTAAATGTGTGTGTGTGTGTATATGGGCGTGTCTCTATGTCAGTTCCCATAATCACCGCGCATGCACACACCTGTAAAAGCTCCTCTGTGGCCTATGTCATTGGATACCTTTAGTAGTCGCGCTGTGCAACGAAAGAAAGCAAACGTGTTCCCCCCGCCTTTTTTTTTTCTTTTTCCTTTACTCTAGTGTGTCAAAGAGGCGAAAACTCCCAGAAGGTTGAGCAGTACGCTTTTCTTTTGAGTTTCGTTTTGGATGCGGCTGGTGCGTCTTCGTGGCGGAAAGACGAAAGCAGCAGTTTAGGGGGAAAAAAAGCTAACAACGAGAAAGCCAGCAAAAAAAAAAGGACAACAATGTTCCACCGCTAGCAGTCATCAGCACAGTAAGCACAAACTTGTCTCGGACTGCAACCAAAACTCAGTATCAGGAAAGTAACGAAGTATCAGAAGAAAATGTCAGTCCCCCTCTCAAAAAAAAAAAAAAGAAATGGAAGACCTCATAAAAGGTCAAACAAGGAAGCAAGCAAGCAAAAAGAAAAGCAGAACGACTATTACAGAATAAAAGAAGAGGAGAACAAAAAAAAAAAAAAAAAGGAGGCGAACAACTAGAAGAACATCAATCGATAGGCAAAAGAAAAGCACAAAAACAAGCAGATGTATACACTAATCTGAAAAATCCAGGAAAAAAAAGAGAGGACATCATCCTCCGCCTGATCGCCTTAGTTACTCTCACAGCTGCTTTTTGATTATTATTTTCTCTTTTTTTTTCCATTTAAGCCTCACAACGAATGAAAGCGAGACTGTTAGAAGACAAGAGTCGTTTACACAACCGCCTGTGCGTAGACGTTCACCCTACCCTTCAAGAGCGCTCCCGACACAGCGCAGTACCGGATAAACATGAGGCCCATCAACACGCCATGGCAGCACCACAGAATGGCGCACACGAGAATCATGATAAAGCTGGGAAGGTTCTTAGACATGGCAATAGCGTAAATAAAGCCCATCCCGCCAAAGTTGGCGACGCCCACGGCCATCCACGCATCGAAGCAGACCGCAAGAAAGAGGCCGAGGAGCGCGACGAGCTGCCGCGGCCGCGACAGATACACAGTGGCGCAGTACACGTTGTAGTACCACAGCATCCACGCTCCAGGGAAGCCGAGCAGGTAGAGAAATGAAAGACCGAAGCCCATCGCGCTGCCGCCAAAAACAAACGACACGATAGCGCACACAATGTTGTAGATGATCAGCACCATCAGTGCAACGTAGCAGCCGGCGAGGATGTACATGAAGCGCTGCTGCGGCACAGGAACCTGCTCGCGAATGTTGTGGTAAATCATCGGTTTCACACAGCAGCACTCCGGTGGGAAGTTCGGCTCCGGCTCGACATCGTGCACCACCTTTGATTTGCGCTTATTGATCTCAGCGAGGCGCATAGCGTTCTGCCGCTCCTTCGAGAGCACCATCTCCTCTGTAACATAGTTGGAGTTCATCGCCGAGTGTCCGATGAAGAAAAGACACACAAAAAAAAAAAAGAGAAAACAGAAGCAAAAAAAAAAAATGCTACCGGAAGACGTGTACGTTTGCTGGAGACAGAAAACTGCACGTTGCATATTCAGATGTGTGTATTTGTGAAGACGCAGACAAAGACACTCCCAGATACAAAGCAAGTCAAAGATGGCGACAACAGCGACATCAAACAAAAAAAGCACGATATGGCAGAGCGGAATTTCGGGACGGAAGAAAACGAAAGTGGAAGAAGGAAAAACAGCGGCAAAAAAAAAAAAGGAGCTGACTAAGAGGAGGTCACTGCACTCTTAAGAGCAAGCAGTTCTTGTTGGCAGAAGTACAGTACACCATAAGCGTTTCAGCTATTACATTCTTCGGCGAAAGCAGTTAACGACAGGGAAAAAAAAAGAGTATTGAGACTAAATGTCTTTGCAAAAGTTACGATGTATATGTGTGTGTTTAGTTTTTCTTTCTTTCAGCAGCTGTACCACTTAAAATTCTGGCTGAGCGTCCACACTCACGCACACAAACGCGCACTGCAGCTGTCTTCATTGGCATAAAAAAAAAAAAAGAGAGGATTGGAAAAGGTGAGCGAAGCGCCAGAGAATTGGGTGAAAGTAAAAAAAAAAAAAAAGCAACCCAACTATCACAAAGGGGAAAAAAGAAAACAGAAAATTGCGATAAGCGGAAACTGCAGGAGTGAAGACCTATAAAGGGGATTCACTCCACCATGTGTGAGTCATCGTACAACGGCTTTGAACGATGAAGTCAATCGCTTTTCTCGCTGACGACGCGTAGCGACTCCCCAGTGGTGATCATCGCAGAAGAGAGGCCACGGAGGACACAACGCAGCGCATCCGTTGCTGTCATGCCGACCCACAATATCAGTGGCGCGGCTGCGGCAGTCGCGGATGAGCTACTCCTGCTCCCGGTGCCGCTGTCGCCCCTGCTGCTCGTGACCTGCGACGGCAAGCGGATGGGGAAGCTGCCGACCACCAACGCACGCCACAAGCGCACCGGCATCAAGCCACCAAAGGACAGCACCATCAAAGGAAAGAGAAACCAGAACGTCGAGGTTGGGGTTTGGCGAGGGGCCATGCTGACGCAGGTGCACAGCACCACCGCCAACAGCGTACGCACCACCGCCACGGCGCACCGCTGCGCCACAACAGTCACACCCGGCTGCGGTGACGCGTCGCCGCTTCGTATGAGCACGCCGTTCCCTTCCACCGCCAACCACAGGTACAGCACGGTCAAAAAGAGCACTGTCAGGGGAGGAGAGGTCCAAGTGCACAGCCCGGTGAGCCGCGCGTTCATCTCGTACAGCACGTTCGTGTACGCCGCGTTGGGCTCGAAGTTGTGACTGTCGTGGCCGTGGAAGGACGAGGAGCCCATTGCGTGGAAGCTGGAAGGCGCAAGACGCTGAGCCTCGTCGGCCTTTGAAAGGTCCACTAAGGACGCCTCCAGCTCCAACTGGCGCCGCGTCGGCAAGAAGGAGGGCGCAGACGACGATGGTGACTGCCCAACTGCTGTTGTAAGGAAGGCAGATGCGGTAGAGCGCACCTTTTCTGTGTCGTCGGCCGTCCACGAAAAGGACGCGGGCAAAGCGAGCGGTGACAGGCACGCCGTGGAGACGGACCAGGAATCCATGTTGCCCACAAAAACCGTCGCAAACTCCTGCGCCCCGTCCACCGCCTCGACGACGCCAACAGCAGTGGAAGGCTGGTTCTTGCTTTTGCAAGTGAAGGCCACCTTCACCACATCACCAGCTTTTATTTGCATTGATGTGTGTGTGCGTGTGTGTCTATGTGTTTCTTGTTGGATAATGAAATAAGGTACAACGCAAGAAGCTTGAAAAGGAAAAGGCGTACTTTAGTGCGCCATCGAAAAAAAAAAAGTGAAAAAGGAGCAGTCAGCACTTCACTATTTAAAGCAGACACAGAGAGAGAGAAAAAAAAAGAACATATTTGTTTAATAAAAAAAAAAAAGAAAACGAAGAAAGCGATTAAAGATGTTGTTACGAGAGACGAGAGACGAATGGAGTGTCAGAGATGCTCAAGAGCAGCACAAGCTTGTTGACAATCAACTGAAGAAAATACAGCACAGCAAAGCCGCATATCGGAAGATCTGTGGCGAAAGAGAAGGGAAAAAAGCACATTGTGGATCTGCCAAAGCGCAGCTTGGCTACCTTCCTGACTTCCCCAGCAACCACGAAAAAACCGTACCTCTACCATAGGTCTCGCGCCTTCCTTACGTAAAGCACTGTCAAGGAGCTCTCCTTTTTCCCCTTCTTTTCTTCTTTCTTTCCTTTTATCGATTAGCAAATCGAGACTGTCCGCTTCACTAGCTTGCTTCCGTTAGAAGTCCTAAAAACCGCATCCGGACACTAGGACAACACCGAAACCAAAGCACCGTCCGGCAAACAAACAATAAAAAAAAAAAAAAAACTAAAAGAGTTAATTAAAGAGATGAGACGAAAACAAAAAAAAAAAAGAACGATTGGTGAAGGCGTACTTAGCGCACTGTCACGGAACGTTTGTACCTCGGTGCCTTTTTTTTTTCGTCCGTGATCCTAAAAGAAGGAGAGTGCAAAAAAAAAAAAAGGGACCAACTACACAGACGGTGTACAAGGAGTGAAAGCTGCTTCGCCCTCCTCCCAAATTTTGAAATATCGTTTTGCTCGCACACCAAAAAAAAAAAAAGAGCTTCCGGTCACGTGTCTCCTCCCCTTCCTCCTTTCTAGGAGAACATCTTCTTGTAATTTGCCGCCAGCTTCGCCTTCTGCGCCTTCACCTTCTCCTTCGCCTCGTTCAGCTTCGCTGCAATCTCTGCATTGTCCGGCTCAATCTTGTGTGCCTGGGCGAGGTCGTCCACGGCGCCCTGCGCGTCACTGCCGTTCAGCGCAGCCGTGCCGCGACGGAACAGGGCCTTCGCGTTCGTTGGATCGAGGTCCAGCGCGAGCGAGGCGGCGCGGCGTGCGTCGGCCCACTTGCCCAGCTTGATGGCACACATCGCAGTGTTGTTGTGGCACGCAATCAGCTTCTCATTCAACTCTGGGTGGAGGTCCTGCTTCTCCACCTGCACGAGGAAGCGCACCGCCTTCTGGTACTTTTCGATCGCCACCTCGTAGGCGCCGTTCTTGAAGTGCGTGTTACCAATCTGACGAATGGCCTCGCCTGCTTCGATGCGCTTCGTGTCGTCCATGGCCGGCTCCACGTCTTCCGGGTAATCAGGGAAGACGTCGCCGTCCTCCGCCGGCACCACCTCCGGCAGCGTCTCGAGCGTGCCGCAGTCCGCAATAATGCAGTCCTCCACCGGCTTGTCGTTGGCCCCTGTCGCGGTTTGCTCTACCGCACGCACGGCATTCATGCCTCGCACGACGCGGCCAAAGACGACGTGGCGACCCGTAAGATGCGGCGCCGGCGCCGTCGTAATGAAGAACTGCGAGCCGTTTGTGTTGGCGCCGGCGTTGGCCATCGCGAGTAGTCCGCTCTTGTCGCACGGCACCTCGAAGTTCTCGTCCTCGAACTTCTCTCCGTAGATCGAGACGCCGCCGGTGCCGTTGTGATTGGTGAAGTCGCCGCCTTGGATCATGAAGCCAGCGATGACGCGATGAAAGCTGCAGCCCTTGTAGGTCATTGGCACCGCAGTGTCCTCCACCGTCTTCCCGCCGTTACCAAGACAAAGCTGGCGGAAGTTCTCGCAGGTCTTGGGCGTCACATCCGTAAACAGCTCCATCACGACTCGGTCCTTCAGCGGCTTTCCGCCAATCGTGATGTCGAAGTAGCAGTACGTTTTCGACATGACGCTGCGCAACTAGCAAAAAGAGCGCGAAAAGAAATTAAATACAGTGTGTTGCGTGTGTATGCGCTGCTGCTGTTATACGCGACGACAGAAGTAGCTACGCGCTTGTGTGGTTATCTATGCTTAAAGAAAGTAGATATACGCTTTGGGGAAAAAACTGTGTTTTTTTTTTTTTGGTTTGACAGCAGAGATAAGTATGTGTATTTTTTTTTTTTTAAATGGAACAAATGTGTAGTTAGCAAATGCACATGTGTGTGGAAAAAAAAAAGAAGAAACAGAGATGAGGTGGAGAAAAAAAAAAAAAAACAGCGTTAGGATACCTCGCTGCTGCGTCGCTGCTTCACTTGTGCGTGATACCACTTCAGTTCAGCTGAAATACATGATCGCTGGGGAAGCAACTTGTTCAACTTCGTCAAACAAGAGAAAGGTGATCGCCTCCTTCCTTGTCGCTGACAACCCCTTTTCTTTTCTTTTTGTTCTCTCTTTCCTTCTCTTCTTTCATCGACTGACAGCATGTCTTAGAGGAAAAGAGCCTATCCGGTGTGTGTGTGTCCGCAGCTTTTCTGCGTGTACCATTCCTCACGCTTGCTCTCATTGCGTTTAAACTGCAGTATAGCAGGCTCTTACCTTTTTTTCTGTTGCATTTCCTTTTTTATATCGAGTGTGATGACTTCCCCTTTCACTCTAAGTCATCTCTCTACTTGAGCGTACGTTACTTTCTTTTTTTTTTTTTAGTGTGCAACTCCTTGTTTCACAGCCATTGTTGTGTACAGGCATTGAGAAAAAACGGAAATTAAAAAAGGGGGTAGTAGCATTCTCACAGGAACATGAGAAGAAGCCGTTTTCTTTTTTTTTTTTTTTTGCGGCTTCCTCACTCAAAATATCCCGTTTTCTTTTTATTATGGTTATTATTTCCGTACGCACAACAGCGAGAAGCGCGTGGTTGATGTGAAGACACGCACGTAAGCACGGCAAGGAGTGCGTGGCGAAACTGCGCAAATATAAGGGAGAGGAGAGGCGTAAAGCACCAGCAATGAGAAATCGACTTACAAACGGGGAGACTAAGAAAAAAAAAAACTGTTCGAAAAGTCTACGATGTTTGCCAGACCCAATCTGCAATGAATCGCCTTTGCGCCATGCTTCGTCACTCACCTTTCCTGTGCCAACGTGTGCTTCACATTACCTTGTCAATAGCCAAGAGAAGAAGAAAGAACAACAACGAACAGAACAGAAAAAAAAGAGCTTTTCCTCTATAGAAAAAAGAGACACAAGAAAAGTCCGACTCAGCACCCGCAGCCTGAAAAGAAAAAGAAGAAGAAAAAAAAACAGACAAAAACAAAGAGGAGTAGAACAAGTATAGAAAGAGGGTGGTAATGCGATCACGCTGATCGCACGCATCTATTGGGGTTATGTAGAGTCAAAACGTGTCAACAATTCAAACAAGGGTGTGTGTGTTTCTGCGTCCTCTAAGAATGGACGAAGAAGACAGTAAAAATAAAAGAAAAGTAGTAACAGCAACGAGATTTGTTGACGACGCTGTCGGAATGAAGCTGGAGCTTTTGTCCCTTTTTTTTAAATTTTCTCTTCCTCTTTTCCTCTTTCTGTCTTGCCTCACCTGCCACCGTGTCGCGCAGCGTCAACTGTGCCAGTACACATATTAGAAGTTGTATGCCTTCATGTAGTAACTGATCACGGCGGCAGTCATGGCTGCGGTCACTTCGTACCCGGTTTCGGTGACGAAAAGCTGAATCGGACGCTGGCAAGAGAAGATGCGACTCACGCGCGGCATGCCCAGCAACACAGCCACCATCGCCGCTGTCTGGTACTCGCTCAGCGTCGAAAAATGGAAAGCGCCCACAATCGCGAGCACAGCCACGGTGCGCAGCACGGAGCACAGAAAGTTCGTGGCGGACACGGCGAAGCCGGAGTAGTGCTGGATGGCGTGCTCGACGCGGCGCACACCCTTATCTGCCGCAACGTAGTAGCGATCTATGTGGCGGACAATGCAGTCGTACCACGCCATGGCCAGCACCTGCTGCGCCACAGCGCTCGCCAGCACGTACAGCGGGTTGATGCCGTACACAACATCCTTGAGAGTGCTCATTGTCGTGAGGGCGGGAAAAGGTGTGTGACAGAGGAATTGAAGTAAAAGGGGTAAGCGTAGGCTGCTAGCAGCAGGCACGGCAGTATGTGTGTGTGTGTAAGAGAGAAGCGGCGTAGTGGCAAAGAGTTGCTGTCGACGACAACGAGTCAGCCGACAAAAGACCCCATCAACGGCGATTGAAGAGAAGCAATAGAGTGAAAGGGCAAAAAAAAAAAGAAGAAGAGAAGATCAAGAGAAGTTGGGTACGCTTTTATTCAGCACGACATTAGAAAGACATTGCGGCTATTAAAGCAACTCTAACGGCCCGAAGGCCCTGCCGAGAGAGACACTCTTGCCATCCTCACACATACACACACACAAAAAAAAAAAAAGACGTCGACAAGCGTTTCAATTTCTCGCAGCTTTGTTTTCTTTTCGTTTTCAAGACCATTGGTATAACGGAAGAGCAGATCCAATGCAAACGCCACAGTGGCTTTCAGCTACACATCACACCTACACAAAGAAAAGACATCAGGGGTAAAATTACGTCGAGGTTTCGTCGTTGCGGGAGAGCAAGTCTTGGCGCTCATCAAGTTCCCGCTGCAGCTGCGACAGCGTCTGACGGAGCAGCTCCGTGGAGTGTTGCCTTTGGTGCGTCAGAGCGTCGAGCCGAGTCAGCACATGAGTCTCACGCTCCCGCACCGAGTCCAGCCGCGCGCGGGCTTCAGACTCGCGCTCCAGCGCGCGTTCCTTCGCCCACTGCAGCGCCCGCATCTCTTCAGCGTGCGCAGCGTCGGCCTGCTTCGTGCGGCGTTCCAGCTCGCGCCACGCAGCATCGATGCCGCGTGTGTCCTCCTCAGCAACCTGCTGCTTCTTGTCCGCCTCGACGGACGCCGCCGCGGCCTGTTGCCGGTGTGCCAACTCGTCCTGACGAAGCCGTGCCTGTCGCGCGGACAAGGCGCGGCGACGCTCCTCGAGTACCACTGCCGCGGCCACGTTTTCTGCGTTCAGCTCCCGTAGGGATGCCTCCAACAAGATTTGCTTCTCTTGAAGCTGCTCGGCGCTACGCCGTCGTGCCTGCAACTGCAGCCATCGTGCCTGTAGCTCCGACTCCCACGCTTGCAACTGATCGGCCTCAGAGATGCGCGGGATGACAGGAACTTTGAGCGCCATATGCGAACACACCCGTTCCACACAACGCAGTTTCTCTTTTTTTTTTTTTTCTCTTCTCTTTTATACGTTTTGTTGAAGTCAATCTAGACCTTTGTTGTATGCTGAAGCAGCCGCAAGCACGGAATCCCTGCTTCAGCGGCTGTCAGGTACACCGTCACGCACGATAGAGGAGAAAAAAAAAAAAAGGACACCAGGGCATTAAAAACAAATTAGAAGCGTGTGCAAAGAATGGGCAAACGTTTGAGCATAACATTACAGATACGAGAGTAAATCAAAAAGAGAGAAGGTAAAAGATGGAGAGGTAGTGGCCGAAGATCCAGGGGAGGGAGGGGACGCAGTCTCGCTTCACCGACAAAACAACGCATGTCACTTCAGCGTCAAAAAAAAAAAAGAAAAAAGTGTTCACCTTTTCTCCTTTTTCAGTCTCGCGAATCGTTTTCACGAAAAAGCTCAGAGTGCCGGCCTCAATTCAATCTTTTTTTTTCCCCCACCCCTCGACACGTTGAAATACACCATCGTCCTTCAAACGCTACCGCTGAAAGAAGAAGAAGGAAAGAGGAAGTGCGCTGCTTGTGTTAACTGCACAGAGCGCCTACGTCATGGCAAAAGCCATTATATACGCACACACACACAACAGTTTTCGAGAGGTGACTGAGTTCTGTTTATTTGCCTTCTTTTCCTCCGTCGATTGAAGAGCTAATGGGTCTCACAGCTGGCTTTCGTTATACCTCCTCTTCGGATCGACAGAAGGACAGAAGGCCAAAATCGCTAGCACTATCAGAAGGAGGGAAGAAAAAAAAAAAAAGCACACTTAACAAGGTAAAATAGACTACGGAAAGCGCCATGTCATCTTTACAACAAGGAAAAAGGAACAATTACGCCTACGAATACGCACACACGGAGTGCATTCACATTGACACACATACAAAAGAAAAAACGTGGAAGGAACGGAAAGAGGCCGAGCAAACAACACAAAAAAAAGGCAATTGAGAGTTAAAAAAAAAAAAAAAACAAGAAACTCTCTGTTTTTTTTTTTTTTTCCCCGCGTAATAGAAACAAGACGTTGCAAAGAAAAAACAAAGTGACGTCCCTCAAGAAGTACGGACAAACGAAGCCCGCAGCTGAAATGTTAAAAAGGCACTCTGGTCTAGAGAATGGCGGAAAACGAGGAAACGCACAGACACATACGATTATTGTTATTTGCTGTTTTTCTCTTCCTTCACCAAACGCGTTGTTTTTTTTTTTTTTTCCTTCTTTTTAAAAAGAGTTTGTAAACAGAAGCAGTGAGGATGAAAAGGGGGGTCTCAACGGCTTTGGAGCGTTCAGGCTACGAGACGGTAGACACTCTCATGCCTTCACACACCGCCAAACTCCTTTCTTTCTCGTCGCTGTTTCGACCGACGTTTCTGTGCTTTCGTTTCTGTGCTTTCGCTCGCCTTTTCTTTCTGTCCTTATCACCTCTGAAACCTTGTTTCGCCGCAACTCGCTAGACAACTGTCATAAAGAGAGCTTTGTGCCTCTTTTTTTACCTTTTTTCCGACAGCATTGTGTTTTCTTCTTGTTTTCGTTAACGATTGTTTGATACCTGAGAGAAAGGTGCTGGCCACGCCTGCGGAGTTTACATCCTGGCATGCGCACGCCAAAGTACTTCTTAAAAAAAAAAAAAAGGAAGGCCTGTGGCATCTAATGCAAAGTAGCAAGTAATGAGAAACAGAGCCCTTTCAGGGGCGAGAGAAGCCCGTTTACCGTCCTTCGTTTACTCGAGGAACTTCTTGTAAGCCTCGGCATCCATCAGCCCCTTAGGGATCTCAGTGCACTTCATCTTCACCAGCCAGCCCTTGTCCTCGGGCGACTGGTTGATCAGGCCGGGCTCATCTTTCAGCTTCTCGTTTACCGCCGTGACGGTCCCGTCTACAGGGGAGTACACGTTGCTGGTGGCCTTCACGCTCTCGACCTCGCCTACGACGTCCTTCGCCGAGACCTTGTCGCCGACCTGCGGGAGAGAGACATAGACGACATCGCCCAGGTTCTCCTGGGCATAGGTGGAGATGCCGATGATGGCATCACCGTCGGCCTGCTCCACCCACTCGTGGCTGTCGGTGTAGAACTTCGTGGCGTAGCAGCGCAGCGTGGCCGCGGCAGCGACAGAGACAGAGGCGAACAAGCGACGCATTGGCGAATCGGCTCGGGAGAGAAAAAAAAAGGAAGATGAGAAGACGGCCGCGAGTAGCTGCTAAAAAAACCGAAAGCGAAGGCGAGTAGCGCGTTATCTGACGGGAGAATGGAAGCAGAAGCCGGAGTTGCTTACTGAACGTTTCGCAAAAGTCAAGTGCAGAGAGAGAAAGACAAAGGACAAAGAGAGGGAGAAGTAAGCAGAAGAGGGGTGAGGACGATTTGAGAGGGCAGTTTTAGCTGCAACCGCGAACAGCAAGCGTGGAGCTTGACTACGGTAAAGCCAGTAAAGGCGCAACAAAGCGATGCACGCCACAGAGAAAAAAAAAAAAAAAACAGAGTCGCGCTCGCCGTTAAGCAACGACCACCGGCATTTTATGCAGCGATCCGATGCAGAGAAAAAAAAAAAACTGACCGTGTTTGCCGTGTTTTGCTTTCCCTCCTTCCGCTTTTAGGGACTAGTGAAACGAAAAAAAAAACACCTATATATATATATATATAGGAAGGACGCAAGAAACCTACAGGGCGCATTTTTTTTTTGTTCTGCCTTGCCTAGTTCCACTGGACACTAACACCGTTTTTAAGTCGTTAACAGCCTGTTGGGGGGTGAATCATGGAGGCAGAAGGAAAACACAGAGAGTCGCGCCGAAGAAAAAAAAGAACGGAGAATGCAAACGAAGCTGAAGTGGGATCTGTGACCGCAGCCCAACGCAGATCACCGCACAACCACGCGTTACAAAAAGCCCAGAAAGAAAAAAAAAGGGAAACGAAAATGCCTTGCTGCGTACACAACAAACAAAGCAACACGCCGAAAAAAAAAAGACCCTCTCACACAGAACATCCACTTCTTCCAGAAACCCAGCAGCACATGCACTGTTAGCAGTAATCAAAAGAGCATACCGTGCGTGCGTGTGTGCACGTTTCGTTACAAGTCGCCGTTGTCATCGTTGACGTCGTTGTTAGCGACAGGGCTGCTGTCTGTCGAGTTCTTTGTTGTTCCCGCCGGCGACTCCGGCTCCGGCTCGCTCAAAAGCTGGCGGATGAGCTCTTTGAGTTTTGCATGACGTGCCTCGTACTCCTCAGTAGGGCAGTGGTCGGAACTGCCATCGCCGTCTTCAAGCCAGTCCTGCACTATCGCCACTTCATCCATCACGCTCTGCAGGACAGCCGGGTTGGCGGCGGAGGTAATCTCTGTGTTGTCGCCAACACCTTCGTACTTGATCCAGAAAATGTAGGTCTGCAGGTTGTTCTTCGCCGTCGCCCTCACGTGCTTCACGTGCTCAGCCTCCCAAATATCCGCCAGTTTTTTCTCGCTGGCCCGTGATTCCTGCAGTGTTAACTCAGCTGGGTTCTTCCAAACCAGCGTCGCCGGCACCGCCGCCGTTTTGTGGCGCATCCGAATCACTGTGCTAGTCTTGTCCACCTCCTGGACCTCCCCAGTGGTCGGGTCCGTCACATTCTCCCTTGTCCTCTGCGTCACCTCCGCCGCGTATCGGACAACCGCCTCGGTGTGCTCCACCTGAATCAGTCCGGTTTCATTCATGACCAGCTGCATGCGGATCATATGGCTGTTGTTGGGGTGCTTCACAGCAAAAGAAAGTGCTCCCAAACTCGTAAGAACGCTCTTCACGTCGCTAACCTCAATCGTCGCAATCGGGGCTTTCGCACCAGCGCCAGAGAAGAGGTCAAGATGGAAATCATCCGTTCGGTTGAACATTAGACTTACCGGTTCACCGAGCAGCAAGCCATCCACACCGAACAGCGGCCGGCGCGTCAACGCTTTTTTCCTGTCCAGCTGCGGGTGAACTTCAAACTCGACGCTGTAAGGGATCGCCTCGTCCAGCTTCAGCGACTTGGCATGGTACAGTGGGGACAGCCGGGCCGCGTAGTAGCCGGCGCCCAACGCCGCAGCCTCGTCCATGTTCATGGTGCGGTCCACCTCCCGGCCGAGGAGTTGTGACAGATCGGCAATGATCTTCGGGGTGCGAGAAATGCCGCCCATCATTTCGAACGCAGTCAATTCCGAGAGAGAAATGTTGAGTGTCTTGGTCACGTTGAGAGCCAGGTTTTTCACACGGTCAAAAACATCAGCACACTCGGACTCAAACGTGGCGCGCGACATGCTGGAATGGAAGTCCCTGTCAGGAACGATGCCCTCGACCGTGTAAGGCGTGACGCTGTTGACCGAAAGCGTTTCTCGCACCTTGTTGGCTGCACGAAGCAGCGAGAAGTGCGACTTCAGCTGAGCAGCCGACGTGCCGCCCAGAACAGGCCCGATGTTCAGCTTTTCGCGCGCCTCCTTCTCCATAATGCGTGCTACGCACAAGTCGAAGACGCGCCCGCCAAGCGAGCGGTCTTCCACGACGCCGAGAGTACGAAGCGTTCCGAAAGCGTTCTGTAGCGGCGGCCGCCGTGGGGCGGGTGTGATTTGGTACACACCGACCTCCGTATGCGTCGCTCCGAGGTCGAACACGAGCAGTGTGACGGTATTGTTGCCAAAGCCGCGATGCCGCACGCCGTAGTAGAATGCGGCAGCTGTCGTGGAATGCATGAGGCCGAGCACTTTGAGGCCGGAGAAGCGCGCAGCATCCAGAATGGATCTCCGCTCCACCGGCGACGTATGGAACGGAATCGTGATCACGACTCCCGTCGGCAGTATGACATCGTCGTGCTCCGCAGCGGCCTTGCAGTACGACAACATGAGGGAGAAGAGCTCTTCAGCCGTGAAAGGCTCTTTGATATTGCATATATCAACGGTGGCAGAGCCATGTTTGTTGAATTTCACATGGTACTCGTACTGCAGTTCTTGAAAAGCGGAGTGCAAATCGGAATCTTTGCGGATGCCGATTAGCTGATTAATAGCGCTTGCGGTACATAACGGGAAACGAGCCGCCAGGCTTTTTGCCGTGTCGCCGATGTAAATGTCACCGTTCCTAAACCCGATGAAGTTCTCCGTTTTTCGCCGCGACAGCTCATTGAGGACAATATCTAAACCTCTGTCGGAATGAGGGCCCGTTACTTTGACGTATTCAGAGCCAAAATCGACACCAATAACATGAGCACAACACGTTGACGCCACAAGAGCGAGCGTAGCTACTAATAGTAGCAAGACCACCTTTGGCATCCACTTCATCGCTAAACTAGGTTGGCTTCCACCTTTTTTTTTTTCTTTTTTTGTATGAGAAGGAATGAAAGAGAACAATAACAAAAAAAAAAGTGATAGGTGTAGCAATCACTGCAATAGCGTCTGAAAATGAAAAGCTGAGGTAATTGGGTGAAAACAACAAACAAAAAAGAAAAATGCGTTTAGGTTGGCCGTCGTTAGAAAACAGAGTAATTTATCTAAAACAGTAAATGTGTCAATTGGGAGTTTTTGCATCACATTTACGTGAACGCAAGAAGACTCAACAACAACAGCCACAAACAAGCAAAGAAAGAGAAAGAGAGAGTTGAATTGAACAAAAAGGCATTAGAAACTCACAGAACAGCATTGAACATGAAAGAAAGACAAAAGCCTCAATTTGCTGTGATGATAGTATCGTCATGCACTTAAGCATAAAAATGTTAAAGGTTGAAAAGCGAAGAGTTGAAAAAAAAAAAAAAGCATGGCAATCCTCAGTGAGGGTGCTACGCTTTACCGGAGAGTCGACAATGAAGTCAACTCTTTGTAGGTAAAGTTGCGTAAGGCTCAACTCGATACGCTGCAAATTCAGTTGTGCTTGCTGACTACTGTTCTTCTTTTTCCAGTTTCCGGTTGTTTAAAATCGGGCCCAACTGCTTCAAATTAAAGCTGTGCAAGCTGCATACATATTGATAGGAATGTAAAGCAAATAAAATCGAGTAAGCAAGCATAATCCCTTTCTTTCTCATATCGATCGTTTTTCCTTATGTAAATAAACAACAGCAGATCGTTCCCCGAAGAAACGAAGGAAAGCGACAGGTAACACAAAAAAATCTGCGGCACATAAGCGAGTGGCGTAGCGGAGATGCCTCGAGAAAAAAAAAAAAGGTGAAGCAAATACGATGAAAACGATCGAATCGAGTGTTTATTTAACGACCCGCATATCCATCCAAAAAAAAAAAAAAAAAGGTCAACGTGTAAAAACGGCACCCTGAAATCATAAAAAGAAAAAACTGGAAGCGAAAAAGGATTAAAAAAAAAAAACAGATACTCTAAGAAATAAAAACCGCTCAAAAAAAAAAAAAGACTCTAAACTCATAGCATTAAAAAAAAGTGGTTATATAGCAATAATAAAAAAAGGAGGTACGTCCGTCATTCTCTCAAAATGCTAGAATAGTAGGGCTTACACGGCACAGCGCGGCGCCTTGATGTGGCGCTTTGCATCGTTCATTTGCTTACGGTTCTTGGTACGCGCGTCAACAACACGCTTCCAGACTGCCGTGTAAATCATCTTTGCTTTTTTCTCAGGGATGTGCGGGTGGCTCTCCACAACGCGCCGGATGAACTCAGCTTCTGGAATGTGAACCAGCGTCCGACCGTCCCCTTCGGGAAGGATGTACTCGGGAAACTGAATGTTGCCCTGCGAAACCTTCGAAATGAAATCGAGGGCTTGCGTGCGTGTGAAATTGTTCGGGTCGTTCGGGTCTGCAGCAACGACCTTGGCCGGTGGAGTGACAGCGAGAAGGGAGGCGTATCGCAGGGTGTTGATTGTATGGCGCGCGTCGCGCAGGAGCGGCGAAACGCAGGCGATCATGACAGTTTTTGTCGGACGACGCACTGCGATTTCGAAGCAGTCGCGTAAGAGCAGGGTGAGCGGAGAGCGACGGTAGGGAATGTGCAGGTGTTGCGTGCTAGAGGCTGCAAGCGCGCGAGAACGGATGCAATCTTTGAGCGTCATGAGAGATGTGTTGATAAACTTGGTCTCCGCCTGTCGGCTCTTGTCGTGTGTCGCACTATCAGCGGTGTTCTCGCTACCAGCGAGATCCACAATAAAGAGGTCACCGGGCTTCGCCCACTTTGTGTCCTTCGATACGATCGAAATGCGCGCGATCATGTGCGACCGTGAGGAAGTCTCGTTACGCTCCGTCGAGCGCGTGGTGCGCTGCGACGCGCCTTCTTCGAATGCAGCAAGCAGCATTTCTGCGCTCGAACACTCAAATGCTTCGGTGCCCAACAGCTTCAGTTCGCCGGAAATATCCTCCACTACTTGAACGTCCGTTCCCGTCAGCAGGTCGATGTTCCTCAAGGCTTGAATCTCCAGCACAGTCAGCAAAATGTCGTGCGTGTCGAAGATCGGCGCCAGATCCTCGGCAACGTAGCGGAAAATGCCTGTGGTGGTGTATGTCTTGCCGCTTCCCGTCTGTCCGTAGCACAAAACGCATGTAGAGGCGCCGTCCACGGACAGGCTAACAAGCGGCGCACACGATTCAATGTACACACGCTCGGTGTCGTCTTGAGCGCCAACAAATGCGCCGTCCAAGTTAACAACGCATGGATCGATGGTGCATTGCCCGGAAAGCGATATTTTTGGTGTCATGACGACGAGATCTCTGTCGCCGTCGACCTTCTGGATCATGCTCTGATTGTTTAAATCCTCATTATCATGTGGAACGAAGGGGCGTGCGCGAACAAAAATGCGGGAGTCCTGGTATGTGAAAAGCTCCTCTGGATCCATGGAGGGGCGCAGCTTCTGAGCCACCGTAATAGGGATTTTTGTTGCGTTGAGCAGCTGCTGAAATTCGTCTGCTTTCGCACCTAGCTCAGCAACCAAAGGAATACTGGGCATTTTGTATTTTGTGCGATCTGCGACGCGCAACTTTTTCTGAGGTTGCTTTCTGAAAATGTGGCGTCACTTTCTACAATTTTGAAGTACTATTGCAAAGTGAAGACACAGCAGAAACGACAACAACAACTGCAACAGAAAAACAAGGTAAGCAAACGTAAACAAAAAAGAAAAGAAACCTGCTTCTGTAAGGTACAGGGAAGAGCAGAGAAAGGAAGACCATCGAGAAAGGGAAAAAAGAGAAATACAGGATTGGTGCCAAGAGAATGCAGCAATACAAAACACATGACAATCCTAAAAAAAACAAATAGGCTGTTTCCCTTTTGCGTAAAACAGCATTCTACTTTCAAAATGTGCACAGAGTACACAAGCCGTGAGAAAGTGCTGCGACTTCGGCCTGCGCTAGTACTGTATAAAATGCCTCTGTTTATTTCGACGTTTCTTTTCTGTGTGTGCTCTTTATTGGCCCCTTCCAAAAACACCTGCTCCTTTGTGCTCTCGGATTTCTGGACTCATAACGATCCTGTCATTCAAGGAAGGCAACGAAACTACCGATTGCCCGACAGCGCCTGCACTGGATAGCGTTTGGGGGTATTTCGCCCAAGTTGGTGTTCAAAACGTCCGTTTCTTGTCGGGCTTCTGCGCGCCGGGGCGCTTTGAGGAGAGAGAGGAGGAGGAGGAGGAGAGGGGGGGGGGGGAGAGGGCGGGTGGGTTTTCTTGACCGCGGCGGCTTGGGCCATCCAGCTTAGCCCAAAGGCCGTGCGCCCTCCGCACCGCCCATCCGGGAGGAACGAGGGCGGCGCATCCGCCTGGAAGCGCACAGGAGGGAAGCAATGCTAAAAGGGAGAGAGGGGGATTGAAGGAAAGACGGTTTTTCTTTTTTCGATGTGAGAGAGCTGCGTTCGTTTGCGGGTCCGTGCTAGCCTTTAAGTTTGGGAAAAGAGGACGACGGTCCTGACTGGTTTCATCCTTTTTCTTCTTTGTTGTTCCTTTGTCTGTTTGCATAAATGTAATGGCAGTTATTTGCATGTACATCACTCGTTGCTTTTTTGATACATCAGAAAACGAACAAACGACCAATGCAGCTGTTTCCGCAGACGCAGTTGCCTCTCGCCTTCGCTCTTTCCGGAAAAGCCGCGTTACATGCACGACTCGTACGTTGGAATCATGTACTTGATGTTGATGTACGCGTCTGGGCCGCCGTAGCGCTCAAGCAGGTACAGCGTGTCGTTGATGAGGCTGCTGAGGTCTTGGCTGTTGCGCTGGCCGTAGTCCATGCGGTCGCCGAGGCTCTTCGTCCTGTTCTTGAAAAGGTTGAAGACCGGTAGCAGCTGCCGGTAGTATGGCACAAGCGCCTCGCCGATGTAGTCGCCGCTGACGACGAGCTTCTGGATGACGTGGAACACCTTCCGCAGCACGTCGGGGTGGCGCGTGTTGAGTGCCGTCTTCAGCGGCATGATGAGCTGCGGGACGGTTGGCAGAATTCTAGCCCCACCGTTCTGCAGCAGGTCGAGGCTGCCCTGGTAGGCCACAAAGCTGAACGGCTCCTCCAGCTCGCGCAGCCCATCAAAGAAGATGGGTAGGTAGTGGTGATAGTCCAGCTTCGACACGTCCACCTTCCACATCAGTGTCCGCTTTGCCGCGTGCTGGATGGACACGGGGAGATCGCTACGCTCGTAGTGGTGGCGGAACTCCGTAGGCGGGATGCGCTGCTTCGCATACGCGCCAGCCTCGCCCGGGCCTGCTGGGTCGCCAAAGCGGCCATCGCTGCGCGACGTCTGCGCTGCCCCGCTGCCCTTGAACGTGCTCACCGTCATGCCGCCAATGCCAGTGTGGCCAATGAGGATTTCGCCCTGCGCGTGCCTCGACGCCGCTGCCGTCGCTTGCGCGTCACCTGCTGCGGCCGCCTTCTTCGTTGTGGTCGCCGTCGGCACGCCGCTGCTCACCGTTGTCTTCGCCGCGTCGCGGCCCGCTTTGCTGAAGTTTGCAGGGAACGGGCCGAAGGGGCCGTCGCTCATCGGAGGCAAGATATCGCGATCCTTCCGCAGCTTCTCGCGCTCCGATTGCGAGAACGTTTTAGGCATGATGAACAGCAAGGGTGGAAGAATGGGGAAGAATTAAATAGTCCGTGAGCTGAATCTTCAGTGCGGATGGAGTCACCCTTCTTTGACAGAACAAAGTACGAGGCAAAAGAGAGGAAAAAAAAAAAAAAAAAGGCGTCGCGACGGAGTAACGAAAAAGGCGGTTCACCGTTGGAAGAATAACGAAGAAGAGACGAGAGGCCAGGAGACGCAGGGCTCCTCGTTTTTACTCAAATCAAAGATGCACCGCTCCGGCAACTTTTTTTTTTCCCCAACAGCATGATCGTAAACACAATTAAAGCAACCAAAAAAAAAAAAAAAGACATACGCACAGAAAACGATAAGTTCAAGCAGATGGATTTTACTTTTCGTTGAACTCTGAATAAAAAATGCGGCGTCTTGAGGCGCGCGTAACAGTTTTCGCAGAAATCAAAGACTCCTTTTTTTTTCCATTCTTGTGTGTTTGAGGCACCTGAAATTCACACTGTTTTACGCTCACTTGCCTCGTAAGAAGCGACGACTTGTGGTGTGCGTGGTGGACCGTCTCGCAGTCGAGACACCTCCAGCCGCAGCACAGCGTTTTCTTTTTTGAGCGCATTCAGCTGACTTGCTACGGCGTCCATTAGGGTGTAGTGTTGTTGTTGCCAGCGCGTGAGCTCGGCGTGCTGCTCCTCCACACGCGCATGCATCGCTGCCAGGGCTGCCGTCACGTGCTGTATGACAGACAGGTCCACAACGCCGGACGGCTGCAAAGCTGGCGTTGCAAGACGCGACTGAGAGTCTTGCGCCTGCTGCAGAGAGTTTGCAAGCGACGCAGCCACAACGCGCGTCTGCGCGTCAACCTTCTCCTGCACCATCGATGCGAGCTGCTTACGGTAGGCAGACTCGCGCTGCGACTGTGCCACGACGTCGGTCATCAACGCATTCAGCTTTGACTCCAGCTGCCCGAGACGCTGCTCCATCACTGCACCACGTGTACGTTGCGCTTCCAGCTGAAGCGCCAGTTTGCGTGCGAGCGTGGCTGCGGACGCTGTGGGCCCACCTGCGTCGCTCGTCGTACTAAATTCCGCTTGCCGTTTCTCCGCGTCGATGTGGCGGCTTACGGCTTCCTCCACTCGTGTAGTTTCCTCACGCACGCGGCAAATGATGAAAGCCTCAAAGGCGCATAGGTGTTCGTGCAGCGCGTCCTCGTTCAAGCCTGGTGCTGCTGGGGAGCAATCTCGTTGTTGTTGCTGCACACGCTTAAGTGCTTCTTGGGCGATTAGAAGGGCTTCGTTGACTGCGCCGCGCAGCTCTGTCATATCCTCGCGGGTGTCGTTGACGTGTGAAGCATTCATTGGCGCAGGTGCGTAACCTGACAAGTTCTCCCAACGCTTTTTCTCCATTGCAATATTGCGTTTTTTTTTTTTTTTCCCTTTCCCCCTTATTCATGCCGCAGCGCTGGTAAGACAAGAAAGGTGAGAAGAGACAGAGGAGACAGTGGTATGCGCTATTAGTATTATTACCATTATTATTATTATTATTATAGGTCATATCAAAAGACACAGGTTTCACTCCATGAAACACGAACAACTTTTGTTTGCCGTCAGCAACCCCGAAACTCCGTGAGGAGGGAAAAGCGGAATCATACGGATCGGTAGTTAGCTGCTGCAAGGCGAGGCTGTTGCTTTCTTTTTCCTTTATATTGGCCTGCACCAGACGTCAATAGCGCACAGCATGGCTTGGAAACGGGAATGCTCTCACAACATATAAACACTGAGCTTTTTTTTTCTTCTAAATACTGAACAAAGACCGTTACTGTTAATAATAATAATAATAATAATAAAAGGAATATAGGAAACAGGAAAAAGACGGTGTGTTCTAAAAAGGTAGGTGAGTGGAAAAGCAAAATAAAAAGGCAATCCAAAAAAAAAAAAAAAAAACAGCCTGCGATCTGGCCAACTGCGCCATCCTCATTTTGACGTTGCAAGCAAAGCAGCAAAAGAAAAACTGTACATTTCAACGAAAGAAATCGCAAGAGGAGACACACACACACACACACATACAAACGTGCGAGACACAAAATAACAACGGTGAGCACAGGTGCAGCTGAGGAGAGGAGGAGAAAAAAAAAATAGCAAATATCAACAGAAGTAGAAACAACGGTTCTGCTGCACTACGCAGTACGTGGCTTAGAGGGCAAATCGGAAGCAACAGATCGCGCCTCCACGCCTACCGCGTCATCGCGCTGGGCTAAGTGCAGCACACCAACTGTGCACTCCGCCAGCTTCTGTTTGATGCGTTCATGTTGTGCCATGCCAAGAGGGTCGTTGTAGCCGTTGCTCTGCGACGAGCGCGCGCGCCGCCGGGCCTCCTCGGCGCGCACGCGGTACCGCGTCACCGTGCTCCGCAGCGTGCGCAGTCCCAGCAGCACCAGCGGCTCGTGGTCGGTGCTAAGCGCAATCTGCACCAGGTCCACCATCCCTACCAGCGAGTCCGTCGTCAGCTTCTCCTTCATGCGCTGCTGCTGCATGACCGTCAAAAAGTCGAAGAGCGGACCGAATTCCTGGCCGCTCTCATAGAGCTGCTTCAGTTGCACAGTTGCCTCTGGCTGCTTCTCGGTCCACAAGGTGCGTATTGTATGCAGTGTATTGACGCGCTGCTGCAGCGTCACGGCGGTGGGCCCGCTCTCCTGGCAAAGCTGGTCCACCAGCTGCAGCTCCGACTTGGCTAAACCGAGCGAGGACGGCGCCGCCTCCGGGAAGGAAGGCCCGCTGCTGGCACTCCACTGCGGCCGCGGCGGCGACGGAGACTTGGGCGGCGACCTGTGTGGCGGCGTGGGCGGTGACGAAGACGGCCCGCCTGCGCTGTTTTCCACCGCGGCTTTCGACGGCTTCGGCGGTGACGACTTCCGCTTCGCCTCACCAAAAACGGGATTGCTGCTGTCCAGCGAAGCAACAGGCAGCCGCTGCGACGACTGCGGCTTCAGCGACGACAGGGATGACGACGATGTCGGCTGCGGGGCGGCTGACGGCGGCCCCGCGTCCACTGTCTTGCGCTGCAGGTCACGCAGGGGCAGCTTGCACTTCATGGCGGTCGAGCCGGAGGTTTCGACGAACCACGCCTCGTCGGCCGCTGCGGCGTAGGCGACGTCGCCGATCATCATCCACGGCGCCTCCAGCGATACGGCGGTACGGTCGCTGAGCTGACGCATGTCGAAGACGCGCGCGTTGTGGTCGGAGGTGGCGAGAAGGTGCGCACCGCAGAAGCGCACCGCGTCAATGGGCGTGTGCTGGCTGCTACTGCGGAACTTCAGCTCGAAGGAGTCCAGGTCCCACACGGACACGGTGCCGTCGCCGCTCGCAACGGTCAGGTAGTACAAATCGGGGTGAAAGTGCAAGCTCGTGATGGCACCGGTGTGCAGCTCGAACTTGTGGATGAGACGGCCGGCGGTGAGATCGTAGAGCCGCACCACGCCACGCGCACAACCGGTTGCGATCCACTTGCCGTTTGGTGAGAATTGCACAGCGCAGAGCGGCGCGGCGGAGTCCTTGTACGATTGCCGCCCCGACGACTTGCGGACGTCCCAGACACGCAGAATCTTGTCCGTGGAGACGGTGGCGAAGAACTGCCCACTGCGGAACATATCGATGTCCGTCACAGTGGCCTTGTGGCCGCGCGCGAAGGAGCGAACGACCTCCTCGGAGTTGAGGTCCCACATCTGCAGCTTGCCTGCATCGCTGCCACCCACAACGGAGGTCTGGTCCGGGTCAAAGGCGAGCGCTGTCACCGATTCCGTCAGTCCTTGCAGCCAGGCGGAGCGGGTGTAGCCGGTAAAAGGGTAGACGTGGATACAGGTGTCCCGTCCTCCAAACCCGACGAGCGGCTTCGCGCGACTATCGCTGATGCGGCAAAAAAGCGCGTCGCATGGCAGCAGGTGCTCTGAGACGGTGAACATGGGACCAGGTGGCGTCAGCTAACTTCGATTACAAAAGGCAAATGGCGGATAGGGGAACAACAACAACAAAAAAAAAAGGAGAGCACCGAAAGGAATAGGTCTGAGCAATATTTGCACAAAAAACGACGGCAAAAGAAAGAAGAAAAAAAAAAAACAGTATTCTAAGGATAGATGAAAGAAAAGACAAGAAAGAACTATATAGAAGTTTGTATAACGTCTCCTCTACGCCTGTGTTTGTGTATAAGGAAAAAAGACTGGTCAGTACCAGTGTGCAACTTTCTTCAGCAGTACGTGTTGTTTTCGGTATCTTAGGCTCTGAAAAACAATCAAGCAACAGTAACAACAACAGAAAAAGAGAGAGAGAGAGAGGAGTGTCTCGTTGCACAGGAGAATACCTGGTGTGCAAGTGGCGTTCTGCTACAGTGCGCTTCTCCAGTCACGCGTCATGTGTGTGTCACCGTTGAAAACAGATATGTGTCGAAAGATGCGAGAGGGGGGAGGGGGGAAGTGATGGAAGAAGAAGGAGGTGCAAGAATTGTTCTGCTCTGCAGGTAGTGAAGCATATTTCCTTCGGTTGTCGGAAGGCAGGTCAGGAAGATGAGCCTTAAGAAAAAAAAAAAAAAAGAGCTGCAAGACTTGCAAAAGAGGCACAGCAGATGTCGCCGTTTGCAAA
This sequence comes from Lotmaria passim, assembly GCA_037349495.1. Classification (NCBI taxonomy): domain Eukaryota; phylum Euglenozoa; class Kinetoplastea; order Trypanosomatida; family Trypanosomatidae; genus Lotmaria; species Lotmaria passim. The sequence continues at coordinate 241,367 of CP140193.1, forward strand.
AAAAAAAAGCTCTTTTTTTTTCAAAACGATAAAAACAACAAAAAAGCGTGGCTTCGGACTGATACAATTGGTCCTTTTCCACCGCTTTTGCATGGCGAACTTCCCAAAGCACCAAAACAGGTCGGCGGAAGGAAAAAAGGTAAATCCAAGCACGCTACAACACTTTGAAGTAGGTCTCACCAAAGTCCTTGGCATCGCGGCGCTGATACTGCGAAGCCTCTTCCGGCGTGTCCTCGGCGTGCAGAATGTCGAAGCACACGAAGCAGTAGTACGCGGGACTCTCAGGGGACAGCGAGTCCTCGTACAACGCCACCGTGGCCGGAAAGATGCGGCACAGCAGACAGCGCCGCGCCTTGTCACGCACCTTGGCCACGCGGTGCGGAAACTCCCCCCGCTCTTTTCGCGGGTAACCGCGGAGGCTGCGCACGTGCGACAGGTAGAAGTAGTGATCGCAGCCGCCGCAATGACGCAGGAGGCAGCGCTCGCCCATCTTCACGTCTAGGTCTTTGAACATGGTGGTCGCCGCGCTCTTCACAGGGCACCGGTCAAAGCCTTGGTGCTCTGCTGCATGGAAGGTCAGCGGGTCTTGCAGTGGGTCGTTCATGCGGATCACCGCGCTCAGATCCTTGAAGTCAGCAGCGTCGCGGTGGCGGTCGTCGATGTAGAAAGTGCCGTGGATGAAAAAGAAGGCGTTGCGGGAGGTGTGCAGCGGATCACGGACGGTGGCGCAGTCCACCGCGTCCAGCAGAGTCGTCAGCGGCTGGCACGACAGCACCGCCCAGGTCTCGCACGGCTCTTTCGCGCGGATGCCGTGCATCATGAATTCCCACCGGTGCGTGTGCTCGACGCAGAAGTCGTCGCCGGCGTCACAGTGGGTCTGCAGCGACGCCGGGGAGAGATCGTTTGTGGCCAACGGCGGCGAGCCCGGCCGCGTTGCGAGCGCGTTCTCCGACTTGAACGCCTCCAACCCCGCCACGGCGCGCTGGAAGTCGGCGCTCACCGTCTTCTCCGCCTCCTTGATGGCGTCTACCTCGACGAGGTACGGCAGGCGGGAGTCCTTGTTGCCCAGCTTCTTCACCTTCGCCGCCACCACCGGCAGCTGCCGCGACGCCTCGGCGTGCACCACTGCCAGCAGCGCCTCCGTCTGCGAGGTCACGGCGCGGGCGGGCAGTGCGGAGGTGAGACTGTGGGCGCCGTACTCGCCTTCCCAGGCGGCCGCGGCGGCGTCTAGCAACGCCTCGCAGTCCTGCAGCTGCTGCTCTGCGTGTCCGAGGGAGAAGGTCAGCCCGTACGGGAGGCCACGCGTGCCGAGCACGACGGGCAGCCGCACCGCCGTCCCGGGTTCGAGGGGGCTGTCCGCTGGTGTGCTGGAGAGCGGCTCCGTCGGGTTGACGGCGCGCAGATCTTCGAGTGTGGTGGCGGCCTCCTCGTAGGCGATCCGGCGCAGCGTCATAGGCTGTACCGACGCATCGTGGCCGCTGCTTGGCACGATGAAGGTGAACGGCTCGACGCGAAAGGAGCGGCGGCGTTTGGCGGAGGTGCTCATGGAGAAATGGTCTGTCCGGGAATCTGACGTAAACACACACACAAAAAAAAAAAAAAGAAGCTGAAGTACGAAGGGATTGGAGAGATGCAGCAGCACACGCTACCCTACCTCTCCAATGATGCGCTGCTGCAGGAGGATAGGCGATGAAGGAAAGAGAAAAGAACAGAGAGAAGTAAACGGGGAAGAGCACTGGCTTTGCAAGAACAACACAAAAAACAACAACAACAACAACAACAACAGACAGAAAGATCTGACTCAATGTTAATTGGAGAGAAACAAAAGTCAGTTACACTCTCGCAAGGCAACCCGTTTTTGAGCCACAATTGCTCATTTTTCATCGCAGAGGCATCTTTCAGGTCCCTTTTTAAAAAAATGCTCCCTAACAATTGAGGGAGACGAGTGAAGTCATGGCCTTGTTGACGTCGACCTACAAAAAACAAACAAACAAAAAAAAAAGACTGCAGGAAAAAGGAGAATTTCATTGAGCGTTTTCTCCCCTGTTCTATAACTGCTGCCGTTTCTGTTTGACTCTCTTACATAAGGACAGGTACACCAACACATACGGTGAAGAAAAAAAAAAAAAGAAAGAAAAAAGAAAAACGACAAAGCAACAACTATCTATATAAAATCAAACAACAAGGTCGTTGTTACGAGTAGAACTAAAGAGAAGTGTACAAAGAGGGAGAAAGACCAACAAAAAAAAAAATGAGGATGAAGGTCAGAATAAAGCGGGCGAAAAGTATAGGCATAGACGTTGTGCATCTTCGCACGGCTTATGAGAGGCGTTTCCAAGAGCTGCGGTTTCAAAACAGCCCGTTCTCTGACCTGCGCGGCTCGACGCTCTGCAGGTAGTGATCGACAAGCTGGTGGCGGAAGCCTTTGTTGTCGAGAATGCGCATTCGGCCGTTACCGCGAAACACGCGCACTGCCTCCACCGGCGTAAGCGAGAGGCGATCCATCAAATAGGCCGCGCAGAGGGTGACGCTGCGGTTCACGCCTGCGATGCAGTGCACAAAGACCTTCTCCCCATGCGCCAGCAGGTTTGACACGAGGGCGGCGAAGCTGTCGTAGTCGTGGTGCAGGATCAGGTAGTCCTCCACATCGAAGCAGTGCAAGTCGTGTACGTGGAACTCGCTGGACACCTCGGGACTGGTGATGACATCCTGCGCACAGCAATTGATGATATGGTGAATGCCCATGGACTGCAGCAGCGGCACCGTTTCCGCATCTGGGAAGCCGCCGATGTAGAGCATGTTCTCGATGAGCGTCGTCACAGGTGGCAGCTGGTCCGTTGGACTGAGCGCGTTGACTGCGTCCAGCTCCGCGTCCAGGTTCGACCGCCACGCCAGACAAATCTGCGGGATCTGAGGGGTGTAGAGCAAGTTCGCCATCGCACTCGACGCGGTGTTCGCCGTGCTCACGCGCTGTACTTCGGGTGTCTGCAGGTAGGGCATGCCACCCGCCGCCGCGGTGGACGTAACCGCGGTGGAGGGTCGCCATGGCGTGCTGCTGGCCGTCGCGCCGGTGCCCATGCCCTCCATCGACCACCCTTGGAACGACGTGCGACCGTAGCAGATTTCACTCGGAAGGTTCAGCGGGATTGGCTGAAAGGCGCGTCGGGGGGAGCGTGGGCTACGCGTGGGCGATGGCAGCTGTCTGCTTATCTCAAGTCCGTCACTCGGCCGCGACTCGCCGGAACTGCGGGTGCCGGAGGGCCGGGAAAGACTCTCGGACGGCCGCATCGTGATGCTCTTGTCTAGCATCGACGCCCCGCCAGCGTCGTGGTCGTCCTCCTCCTCGTTCACGAAAAAGAGGTGGCGGCAGGAGGAGAACATCTCTTCTCCGCCACCCATCGCGGGCGGTGTGCAGCAGCGCATCTCCATCTTGTTGCTCATCATTCGACGCGTGTGCAAATGTGTTTCTCCTCGTTCTTCGACGCCGCAGCAAGTGCACCTCTTTACTAAACAAAGCCGGGGGGAGGGTAAAAAAAAGAAGATCGATCTAAGGAAGCAGCCGATACAGGAAACGGCAAATATGTAGAAGGAGGCGGAATGAAAGCAGGAGCCAAGTCGATATGCACCCTTCAACTCACAAAGCGATGAAACGAGCGTAAATCTGCTTTCGTATCAAATAACAAAAATAACAAAAACACACAATCTGAAATAGAAATGCACGCACCGTCACTTTTGAGAAATCTGAAAGAAAAAAAAAAAGAAAGCTCGTGAATGTAGAATACCATATATATAAATGTATGTGTGTGTGTGTGCGTATAGTGAATCTATCCTACTATACTAACGCTAAACTCAAAGGAATAAGGAGAAAACGCATAAGCAAAGCAAAAGAGCTGTTTCTGACGCAAGGGGGAAAAATCAGGAAGAGGTACGCTACCAGGCTGCTAAATAGGTAGAGAGAGAGAAGCAAATCGACACGCATACTCATGCACAGAGGCTTGATGACAAGAAAGAGGATGGAGGAAGAGGAGGAAGGTCAAGAAAAAAAAAAAAAGGAAGGCGGAGAAGTGTTTTTTTTTTTTTTCGATTTAAGGGCTAAAAGAAATGTAGCACAGGGGAAAAAAAAACAGTTAACTCTCACTTGCTCTTTAGCAAAACTGAAGTCGCGTCAAGAGAAAACGTGCATCTTGCCAACTCCCTCGCCCTCCTATTCTATTGCCAATCTCTAAACTCCTCATTAACCTCAAAAAAAAAAAAAATAAAGGCAAAGGGTGAAGAGAGATACCGTCGGTTTTGTTTGCACACCTTTGACCCATACAAACACTTTTTTTGCCTTTTTCTTGTTGAGAGAGTTTATTATTGAATTGAACTTGTTAAACGTGAATTCATCTTTAGCAATCACCACAATCTCTTCGTTGAAAAGACACACACACGAACACAAAAGAAGTATGTGGGCACTATTGATCAACTCAGCAGACAGATAGAAGAAAGAGAGCGTCTAGATAGCGCTTCAAAATGCAACCAGCGTTAGTTGAGCTCGTGGAGCATGTAAATGCGAGCTGCGCGACGGTGCTTCGGGCTAAGCTTACGTATCGCTTTCTCGTTTGAGATCTTCTGTACCACCATGCCCTTCTTCTCGTTGTCGATCTTGCGCTGCTGGTTCGCCTTGCGTGCCTCGGCGGCGCGTTTCTGCTCCGCGTTGATGTCGTCCTTCAGCTTCTGCGAAAGGTCACGCACTCGCTGCAACCGTTCCTTCTCCTTCATCTTCCTATCCCACTTTTTCTTGCCAGCGGACTTCACCTTGAGTGAGTCAAGCTTGTGCTTCGGCTCGCCTGGCGCCTTCTGCAGTTTGCGCTTCTCTAGCTTTGCCATTGCGCGGGGCTGAAGTAACGCTTTGGCTGTGTTGTTGCTTTTTTAAGTACACACGCGTAGGCTGCTGCACGATTAAAACAGGAGTTAGAGAATGCACCCTCCCTCCCCCCACAAAAAAAAAGGACATTGTTGGAAGTAACAACAACGAAGGGTACCGCAGCCATGAGGAGCGGTAAAGGAGGCCACGTCGTGGAGTAAAAAAAAAAAAAACAGGTTTAAAGAAACGAGAGGCGAAAGAGGAGCGTGTGCAAATAGCCAAGTAGAAAGGGGAGGAAGAAAGAAAAAGAGTGGGTGAGCGTAGCTTTTCTCTTTCAGCGTAAGAACTGAGGCGTAGTGCATTTCTACACATACAAAAAAAAAATGTAACCCAGACAGCGTCACACTAGTACAAGCAGTTACACACACAAAAAGAGGCAAACAAACAAGAGAAAAAGGTACGATCAAGTCTCGCGAAGGCTTCTCTGTTCTTTTTACATGTTGCCGTGAAGTAAGCACAGAGAAACAGGTGCATTCAACTCGAAGTACTCCGCGTGTACCGTTTTTTTTTTTTTTTAGGGTGCCCTGCAAGTTCGATTAGTCGCTGAACAGCGCTTTGACAAGGACCAACGAGAAACAACAACAAAAAAGCAACAGTACCTTCCTCCAATGGTTAAAATAGGGCAACGCGGATGCGATGACAGGAAAAAAAAAAAGCACATTAATTAACACCGATTACGCGAAGCACCTAACCTTTGAAAGCAAAAGACGAGGGAAGAGCCGGGTTGATGAGAAAAAAAAAACAAGATAAGATGGAAGAAAAACTATAAACATCGCACACGCGCACACCTTCTGGACGCAATTACAGCAGTTGCTTTCTTCGACATCCATTCTCGTATAAACCCTCTTCACGCGCACCAGGCGTCCCCAAGAACAAACAAAGAAGCAACAGAGAGCCGATCGCATTTTCCCGGACATTTATAGTCTGACCGGCCTGTCTTTTTTTTTTTTTTTCCTCGTCAATGATTGCTCCTGCGGAGCACGCAGCATCGAGATCAGCGGAGACGGATCCGATGAAAAAACTAGAGCTGCTGGTGAAGCTATTTAATTAGTGTCGGTTAGGGTGACCGGCACGTGCGGCGCGTTGCTGCTGCTGGATCTGGTTCACGTAGTTTTTGTAGTAACGGTGGTACACCAGCTGCATCTCCGGTTCAATCGCGTCTACAATGTCCGACACCCGCTGCGGCATCGCAATGAGCTTCATGATCAGCTGCTTATTGGCCTTGTCGTTTCGCACGTACACCATGTCGAGCAGGTCATAGATCTCCTCGTGGATGTTCAGCAGCTTCTTCGCGCTCGGTAGGTTGCCACCCATGGCCACCTGCAGCTCCGCTAAGGCGCCGTCTACCTGGATCGTGTGCTGCTGAAAGAGGTAGCGGGTGGCGCGATAGGCGGAGAGAGAAATGCGATGGAAGTCGTCAGCCTTTGGGTCGTCGTTCATGTTCGGGTTTGCCGCCTCGTACTCGTCGACCATCTTCACACCGTTCACTGCCATGTACGCCTGCAGCGCCGCGACGGCCTTCGCGTCAAGGCCGAGGTTGCGAAAAAGCGTCGCGTTCTTGTCCGCCTCGATGCACCGCTGCACAAAGTCAGCCAGCGGGGGAAAAGAGTTCACCACGTCCTCGCGCACGTTCGGCGGGACGATGTTGAGCGTGATGAGCGTGTTCAGGATGACGCGGCGCGACGCGCGGCGGGCGACGAACTTCGGGTCAACCGGGATGCCGAAGTGTTGCATGAAGTGGTCCACCCGCTCCTTGTCGAAGCGCACATGCCACAGCAGCCGTGGCACCTTTTTGTCATTCGTGAACTTGTACCAAACGAATATGGGAGCGGCGATGAGGAGGGCAAGCAGACCGAAGAGGACAAGACCGTCGTGCTCGCGCGAGGTGAGAAAGCGGGGGAGCGCCACGCCGACGGAAAACTCCTGCACGTTCTTCAGCTCCTCCTCCTCGAAGGCCTGGCGGTCAACGAGGGCCCTGTAGGCTCGGCGCACCTGCACGTACAACTCGCGCGCCCCCTCCGTCTTGTTGTGGTCCGGGTGGTAGCGCTTGGAGAGGGCGCGGTAGGTCTTCTTCACCTCCGCCGTGGACGCCGAGGACGGCAGACCCAGCACGGCGTACGGGTCGAAGGTCAGCGAGGCGTACATGGCCGAGGTGAGCAGCACAAACCAGAGAATCGGCACGAGAATGCGGGGGCGGACGACAAACTTGAGAAACTTCGGCATCACACACCGCAGGAAGAACACCTTCTCGGCAAGGCAGATCTTCGCACCGGCTACGATGGTGGATGGGTCCTGCGACACAGCGTACAGCACCCGAGGGATGTAGACGACCGAATCATACATCTCCGTCAGCGGGTTGCTCATCAGCGCCTGCTCCTTCTTGGTGGATTGGTAGTAGAGCATTAGCCGCCGGCCTTTCCCAATCATCCATGGGATGTACAACGCGATGAGGATCACCGACGTCACGGCGAAAGCGAAGGAGATAAAGCTCTCATCGCTACCGCCAACACCGCCTTCTGCTGCCATCGTTGTATGTGTGTATCCTTATATGTCTTCGGTTGGATGTTCTTTTCCTGTGTGAGAAGTAAATGACGCAGAGCAGGTGAGCAAAAAGAAAAAAGAAATTCCCTTTCACCTTTTTTTCCGGAAAAAAAAAAACACGCTCCTCTTTCCTTTTGCTCGACCAAACGACAGGAGGGCGGAGAGAATCTACGAAGAATGTGGTGCTGCGAAAGTGAGAGAGAGAGAGAGAGAAAGAGGTTGCGGGGGGGGGGGGAAAGGATGGGAGAGAGGCCTGTGCAGCAAGCACAACGACAAACAAAGGCAAAAAAAAAAAAGGTATACCATCTACGAAGCACACCCCATCTTCGCAATTTTCCCTCTTTTCTTTATCTCTCGGTTTGAATGGAACGCTAGGGTACGGTCCCTAAATGCACGTGGAAATAAAAAAAAAAAAAGAAGCGTATTCCACAACTGGAACACTCACTTTATTATACTCTTTCTGATACACTGTGATGAAAAAAAAAAAAAACAACCACAACCGAGGCTCCACACCAGCAGAGACAGCATCCTCGCCTGGACAGTTACGCGAGAACGAAAGAGCTAGAAAAGCACACAAACACCACACACACACACACACACACACACACACAAACACAAACTGCGCCAACTTCAAGTGTTCTTGTCGCCTTGCTCGAGTTTACTGCCTTATCCAGATTTTTCTTTTTAATTCTTGAAGAAAACCTCCGGCTCATCCAGCGTGGTTGCTCCGAGAAAAGGGACGTCGTGTGCATAGTCCTGCGGCACGTAGCGCGACGGCGACGGTATATCGCGGTCTAGTAGACCGTAAGTGGCGAAAAAGGACGCCACCAACGAGCCGTTGAAAAGATGAAACTGAGGGACCGGCTCAACTGCTTTGGCCATGTGTTGCCGCATCACGTCCATCTCCTTCAGCGACTCCTGCTGTCCTTCGATGGCCTGCCGCGACTGTCGCCGCTCTAGCATCGCTCGAATCTTACATCGCTGCTCGTGCATGCTGACGCAGAACTCGTAGTAGCGGTGCTCAGCGTTGCCGCGCATGCTCGCCGAGAAGAGATACCACGGCTCAACCGGTAGTTTGACCACCTCTGCGGTGAAAAGGTCAGCGATGGCCGGGCTCAGTGGAGGGACACCGACGTCGCGGTGCAACTTGCGCACAGCCGCCCCACGGGGGCAGCGCTGCTCCAGAAAGGCGTCGAGCGGCATTTGATGCACACCGCTGAAGTCGACGTACAGTATCTGCGGCTTGCCATCCTTGACGCTGGACACCACCGCGACATCATCCCAGCACGACTTGAGCAGCACCTTCGACAGCCAGCTGTAGACGACGTGGCTCCACGTAGGCAGCGTGTACCAGCGGTTGCACAGCGCTACTACGTCTCCCACTTCAAACTTGGCGGGTGGGATCGGCGTAACGTCCCAGGTGGCGCGGTAGTACAAGTCGCGCGCCTCCACCACGATGAGAAACGAGAGCGGCAATGCCTGGCAGATCGCCTTGCCATGCAGCTTCAACCACGTCTTGAAGGGAATATTAGGGTTCACGGAAACCATAGCGCAGAGAGAGGATTACTCAGAGAAGAACTAAAAAAAAAAAAGAAAAAAAAACTAGTATATGTGAAAGAGCACACGCACCTACAAAAGGGGAAGACGGAAGAACGATAGTCCGCTCCGATTGTCGTGCGGTAGTTTGCACTTTTTCCCCTCTTCTTCGCCTCTTTCTGAATGGCTTCCAAACAGCAGGATCAAAAAAAGAAAAGAAAAAAGAAGAGATGGAGGGAGAGGCAGCCGCTGCAAGGAGGATAAGCAAAACCGAGTTTGATGGCTTGAAACTCGGAAGAAGAGATCACCTTCCACGAGACGAGGCGCACGCATTAAGGTGCGCAGCACAGTTCAACAAAGTCCGCACCATTATTTGTATGTCGCCGTCGTTTCAAGCCTGTTGTAATGCTGAAGATAGCAAAGGGCAAAGCTGTGCTTCATCTGCGTGAATATCAGTCACGATTTCCTCTCGTCATTTGCTTGAGTCCACTGAAGACCTGCTTTTCCTTTTTTTTGTGTTTTCATTCAGCTGCTTTGTGCTGTGTAAGCAGTGAACGATTTTCAAAATATGGGGAAGGCAATAGTGGTACAAGAAGAAAAACTCCCCACATACCCACAATGGAAAAAAAAAAAAAAGGCCAGGCAAGCATCAAGTAGCGCAAGCGAAATGAAGCGGAAAAAAAAAAAACACGTTGATCTAATGAACACTAGGAAGAAGCATTCATGATGGCGGGCGTGCCAGTGTTGGCTCGCGACAGCCCTTGCAGTTCACGCGACATCTTGTCAATTATCTTCTGGCACTCATCGCGCTCGCGTCGCAGGCGCTCTCTTTCCTGCTCGTGTGCAGCCATAATGCGCCGCCGCTCCGCGTCACGCTCGTCCTGCACAATGGACATACGCATCTCCATAATCTGCAGGTCCGCCTTCATCGCGGCAACGGTGGCCTCGAGCTGCCCAATCTTGCGCTCACTGGACGGACCGGCGGGGTAACGCGGCGCCTCCACTGCTGTGGCGCTGCGAGGTGGCGCAGACGACGAGAGAGGTCCATGCTGGCTGTGCTCCTTCTCAGCTGCTGCTGCCGCCTTTTTTTGTGCTGCTTCCGCGGCGGCGGCCTTTGCCTCCGCCTCGGCCACCCGACGCTGCAGTGCGTCCACTTCGCTGCTCAGCCGCTGCTCCTCCGCTTTCCATGCGGCCCTCGCATTGCTGTAGTCCGCCGCCTTCCTCTTCAGCTCCAAGCGTACTTTTTCGCAATGAGGACAAGAAGTGGACTTGGACGTAGACACCACTGCTGCTGCTGCTGCAGGCGGCGGAGCGGCGATCGGCGACGTCGCTGCGATTTGTTCCAGCTGTGCCACCTGCTTCTTCAGCTCCCGAGACCGCGCCTGCTCCTCCAAGGCGCGTTGTTGCGCATAGGCGAGTTCCTGTTTCAGGTGCACGCGCTCCTTCACCCACGCCTCCGCCTCTGCGGACGACGGTGTCGCCTTGCATTGTCTCGTGGCCACCGGGGCAGTCTCACGGTCTAACAGCTGTCGCTGCAGCGCGTCCCGCTCCGCCTCCACCGTGCGCAAAGCCTCCTCGATCTCTCGCACGCGGTCGCTGTGCTGGTGCAGCCTTTCTAGCCGGAACGGCGCGACGGGTGTGGCGCCTGACGTGCGTCGCGTCGAGTCAGCGGTGGTGTTGCTTGGCGACGGCGTCTGTACCATGTTCGGGTCTCGCCGTGCGGTGAGGACGGGGTGCGCTGTGGAGCTGCCACTGCCACCACCGCCTCCGTCTATCCGTTCCGCTCCACTTGTCCAGCGGTCGAGTATGTCCTCTGCCTGGTCCTGGATGCTGCGCAGCAGGCGTGTAAGGGTTTCCTGATTTCGCAAGAGGGAGTCGCTGAGGACGATGGCGCGATGTGTGGCGCGCTGCACCATCTCGTTTGCGTCTTCAGACGAAAACGAGGGGAGCGAGGAGGGTGGAAAAGTCTGAGCTGCCGGCGGACGTGGCTGCTGCGGCGCTGCCACACGATTCCTTCGCTGCTGCATCACGGCCTGCAGCAGCTGCTTCGTTTCACGCGAAAGCTGCGGCTCCGTGAGGAGCTCGTTCAAGAAGTCGTTTGACGGTTCCGGCGCGTCGGTAGGGTCGTTGTCCGCATTCGCGTAGCGTCGCTCGCCGTTGTCGCAGTCCACGTCCCCGGCATTTTTCGGGCGCGACATGGAGGAGCGGCGTGAGTGTACCCCGTCCATGTCCACAGACGCCACTAATGTGGGAAGCAGCACCTCCTTGTGCATTGTGATGTGGTACTGGAGCAGCTTGTCAAAGGCACTCTCGAGATGGGTGGCCAGCTCTCGCACGCTGCGAGCCTCCTGCACCGCTTTAAAGCGCTCTTGCTCCGCAAACACCACCTCGTCGATGAGCTCGGCGAGATGGTACTCGCGCTTGTGGAGTAAGTTCTGCAGCAACGCCAGATCGCGTTCGTTCTCCGGGTCTACAGCGGTGAGCGACATGGTTCAGTGACGTAAATGCTTGAGCGCAGTTGATCAACGAAAAATGTGCTAAAAAAAAAAAAGCGGTGGCTGCTGCGTAAAAGTGAAGAAAAGATGACGAAATGAAAAGAGCAGCAGTTTTTTTTTTTTTGCTTCGCACTAAGAGGACCGGTGAAACAAACAAACAAACAAAAAAGCTGCCTCTTTTTTTCTTTTTTTATTCGCTATTATAGTCTATGGCACCTTGAACTTTACAAAAAGAGTAAAGGTGGGGGCAACTGAGGTGCTCACATGACAAACATCAATGCAGTTTACGCCCCTCTCTTTTTGTCTCTTCCTTCTTCTGAGCTGCGTGCAGAAGGGTGGAGGTGAGAAGTACTCTGCCAGAGAAAGAAAAAAAAAAAAAAGCACGGAGGCAAGTGAGAGAGACGTAAGTCGTAGTTGGAAAGACGGATGATGTTACTGGAGCCTGCAGACTGTGAAAAAAAAAAAAAGGCTCTGGTGCTATGCTGCCCTTTTTACGTAGAGCACGGTAGCTCGACTTCTGCTTCCTCATTTATCTTTGCCGTCATCGACAGCAACGGTGTAACTAATGTCTACTGAAAACAACTGATGTAAATAGTAACGCACTTTTTACCTTGTTCCTATCTTCTTTTCAATGGGAACCACAATCCGGAGTGCGTGGGGAATAAAACCACTTGTTAAGAACAACTCTGTGATAACGCAGTAGAAAACAAACACACATACAGAACACTAACAACAACAAACGGATTTGACAGTGATTTCCTGAGCAAGAACTTCTAAGTAAACTACAAGCAGGTGAGCAGGTAAAAAAAAAAAAACTGCTAAAACTCGAGAAGGGCTTCGCCAGCCTTTACTTCCTCGCCGGCATGCTTCAACACCTTGCAGTCCTTTGGCGCATCCATCAACAGCACAAGAGAGGAGCCCCAGTAGAAGGTGGCGACACGCTCACCTTTCGCGAGGAGCGGCCTCGACGCGTATGCATTATGCAACGCGTACTCAGGGGGCTCCAGGTAGTTGGTGCGCACACGCTGGTCCAGGTAAAAGCGAATGCGCCCCGTCAGCGTGCTGCCCACCAGCGCTAAGTAAACAGGCAATTTGTGGTTGTCCGACGAGGTGCCGCAGAGCACGAGGCGCTCGTTGATGCTCAGCACAGAGGGAATCCAGTGGAAGCCGGCCGCCGTGGTCGGGAGCAGCGCACCGGGCACGTAGATACTTTTCTCGCAGTGAAAAGGTAGCGGTGCGATGACGTGGTGAAAATCCTTGTTGCGCATGTGAATCACCGCAGCGACGCGGCGGTGCGTCTCCGTGTTGAGCGGCGGCGGTGTCTCCTGCAAGAGCGCGCGGATGCCATAGGTGAGCCCTTTCACCTGCACCAGTGCCGTGTCCCGTATATCGGGCAGCACCGAGAGCAGCACCCCGTCACACGGGGCCACCACCGCCGTCGCGTCGTTCACCGGCCGCGCCGCAGCCGTCCAGTCACGTGTGTAAAACTGCTGGAAGGTTTCTATGTCGTCGAGTTGCTGGACCGACTCGGTCATGTCCACCTTGTACCACGAGACAATGAACTTCGCTGCGGCGCGGTGAATCCAAGGTGGAATGGATAGGCTCTCCGCGAGGCAGCCGATGCCATTGGACACCATATTGGACGGCAGATAGCACAGCACGTCCACCATGTCTGATGAGCAGAGGCAGTTACCGTCCTCCGGTCGCCTGGCGGCCTCCCAGCCGGCGCACGCGTAGCGGAAGCCGAGGTAGCCGCCGATGCCGCCAAGTGCACCAACGAGGGCATAGTGGTACAGCCACCGCCGCATCGGATTCGATACGCGGCTCGACTTGCCGCTTTTGTAAAAGCGCAAGAAAGACGTTGACCGTAACAGTCCCATCGTTCTCCAGTGAGACTCGGAGCGTGTGCTTTTGTGCTTCACCAACGTACTTTATCTTTTTTTTTCTCTTCTTCTGGAGGCAACAGACAACAGGAAAAAAAAAAAACACACACACACACAATTTTTTTTTTGTGTGTTTGAGTAATAAAAAAAAAACAAAAGTGACGAGGAAAGTGGAAAAACAGTGAAATGAGTGAGGGAAAAAGTCACACACACACAGACACACACGCAGCACGGCATGGAGATTCAAGAGCGCCAGTCAGGGCCATGCGTATTTGCGGTTCACTTGACATGACGCCACTGCTGCCGGTACAACAACAATAACAAAAAGAAAATTAAGTTTATCCTCCGCAGAGCAAGCTCTCGAAACTCCGATAAAGGGGAAAAAAAAAACAGAACCGTTTATTGAGCAAATCGACAACATCATAAACAGACCATACCAAAAAGAAAAGGGGGAAAAAACACAGTCATAGCAATAGCATGCCTATTAGAAAGAAGTAATTCTGTGAAAATCGATAGTGCTTACTCGTCGCTTTCCTTTTCTTCCTTTTCTTTTTGCTTCTTAAAAGGAAAACTGCTTCTTGCAAGCGCAGTTGCCCCCTCGGCGAGTGCTTACTTGCGTTTTGAAGATGCGTCCTGGCTATCGTAGTTGGGAATGAAATCGCTCTCGTCAAACGACAGCTGCGCGCTCTTCCACCCACTCGAGGCAAACGACGAGCCCTTGTTCTTTGGAACGCGGAGCCTTTCCGAAGTGGGCGAGGCTGCCGTTGTGTGACGACCTTCTCCCTTCTCCCCGTGCTCTGCCGAGGTGCGACTAGAGGAGAAGAACGCGGCACCACCACCACCAACAACAACAGCAGCAGCGCCAGAAGCGGAAGGGGCGCCCCCTTCGTGACGGCGATGCAGGGGCGTCTCACGCATTAGGGGATTGATTCCGCGTGCGTATCGACTGCCCGCAGACGCGGCAGCGGCGGATGCAGATGACAGCGGTGCCGAAGAAGTAATTGGACCTCTCCGACCAAAGTCCGGCTTCGACTGCTTGTTCCGTGCCTTGGCAAACAGCTCCGCGTTTTCCTCGACCTGCGGGTTCAGCAGGTGGCTCAAGTACGGGAACTGCACCGTCATACTGGCCTGCAACACGTCTTGCGTGGGGAGTGCTGCTGCTGCGCTGCGGCCACCGGTCACGACTGATGTGTGCGTTGGGTTCACCGCGGCTGCTATGCGTTCGCGCAACGTCGTGGCCCGATCGCTCACACTCAACTTTGGCTTCTTTTTTGCACTCTTGCTGACTTCGGCGGCGTGTGGGGACGACGCTGCCGAGCTGGGCTGTGCTGCGGCAGCGGACAGCTCTGCCGCCGCAGGGAAGCCAAACCACTGGCGAAACACCGCCGATCGCAGCAGCAGCGGCTGCAGGAGCCCCACCACGTTCATGCCGATGAAGTACAGACATACTCCAGAGCGAAAGGTGGCGAAGACGGGAATGATGCAGAGGCAGCCAAGCCGGGCTCCCCATATGATGTTCTTCATCCACCCTGTCTTGATTTCCTTCGAGATGGACAGCTCAAAGTTGAGGAGCGTGACAGCGCACGTCAGAAGCGGCAGCACCAAAAACGGGTCTGGCAGGGCTAGTGCACCACACCAAAGAAAGGAGGAGCTGCCCACGTCGAGAGCGGCGTTCTCGCACAGGGCGGAGACCTGGTAGAGGCCGGTCATGATCACTGGAGCCGTGGCAAGCGAGGCGACGCACTTCCAGTTGGACGTGCTGTACTTCCGAAAGACAGCGCGACGGTGACTCTTCAGCACACTTGCGGCCACCTGCACCTCCACCGCGGAGGCAAGGTCGTTGTAGTAGACGCGGTTGAACTCCTCCTGCGGCTTCTTCAGCTCCGGCAGCGCGAGCCGCATCCGTTCGCCGGCCCGCTCGCCGTAGAGGGAAAAGGCAAGCGTGCAGAGGCGGGTTACGGCACCCACAAGAAAAATGAGTGTGCCGGCCTCGACATCGAGGGCGTGCTGGCAGGCCACAAACGCCTGCGCAAACAGCGTCGGGTCAGTCGCGGCGGCATGCGTGGTCGCTGCCGCAGCAGCCTGCTCGTCGATGGTGCCAAACCACTTCGTGCTCCACATCCGGTCGAGGTAGTCGAAGTAGGTCTGCGGAGACGCCTCCGTCGGCGTTGTAGTGGGCGGCGAAGGAGGAGCCGACGCAGCCGCAGCCGCGCTGGAGATGGGAGCAGCACCAGGATCTGCAGCGGGTGAGGAGGGGCGATAGAAGCGTGCAGAGGTTGTGACGTGGGTATCAAAGAGTGGCGAAGACTTGCGCGGGCGCAACGCTATCGTCGCTCGCATCGCATGACAGCACCGAAGCATCGTTGGGTAGAGCTACAGGACTCTGCCGAATCAAGACCGCAAAAAAAAAAAAAAATAAGCTAATGGCTCAGTTTCAAAGGACATGTGAATAGAAAAGCAGAAAAAGGAGGGCAAATATGTTCATCAACATGGAACATTAGAGGTACAAAGAGCGCGGCGTTTTACAAAGATCTTTCTTTCTGTCCTGGCCGCAAAGACCTGCACTAGAAGCATGGGTCCAGCCAGACACACACACATTGAAAAAAAGAAAATGAACAATAAGGCTGAGATAGTTGTCCACGAGCGTCGAAGAGAACGGCAACAACAAATGAAAAAGGGCTGTGTTCATCATTTTGAGCTTCGCACAGCATAGCACAGCCCGAACATTTGGCTCAGTCAAAGATAATTCTAAACCAAGAAACGCAAGCGCACAAGAAAACAACAACAATATACCACTAAACTCACCCTTCATATCATATACACCGAAGCAGTAAGCAGTTTCACTCAAGACACCAAAAAAAAAAAAAAGAAGGATGACGTGGAGTACAGTTCAGCAGACGTGCTTGTAAAAGCAAAAAAAAAAAAAGTAAAAAGAACAACCGTTTTTCCTTCTTCTTACTCCACCATCACAGGGCGAAGGAGGCGATCCAGCTTGCGTTGCAGAGCAGCCGTCCTCAGCTTCAAATAACCGTCAGTGACGGAGTCATCCAGTGACATTAAAGACACCACTGCAGTATCTGCCACGGACATGGCGCAGATCTTCTTGTCTGGGAAGACGGCAACCATCTGCTCCAATGACTCCGTCTCCAGCTCTAAATTCAACTTATTCGTCGCCAGTTCATTTCGGGCGTAGGCACGCCACATATTTGCCGTGGCGGCAACGACGGGAGCGTAGATGGCCTCCTTCTCCGCAGCCGTGCCACTGAAGCCGGTCGCGATGGCGTTGCCGGAGGCGTCTAATACAAGTGCCATGAGGATGCCATTGCCCACTGCGCTACTCACAACTGCGTTCAGCTCCGACGCATTGAGCATTTTCCTTTTTTTTTTTTTGTCGTTCACCTGCTTTCTGTGTCTCCTTTTTTTCCCTTCCCGTGCTCACCCACAGATTTTCTTGCGTCGCGCAGACAGCAAGTCGGCAACGAATGCGTGCACGCGGCGGTAAAAGCTCGGAAAAAAAAAAAAAAAGAAATGCAGGAGAGGGGGAGGGATAAAGGGGAAGCGTAATTTACTGACTGAACCTGAAGATAGAACATGTAACGTACCTCAATTTTTTTTTTTTTGCATTGAACCTCTTCGTCAGGAGAGTGACAGAGAGAGAGAGAACACGAAGCGCTGAAGTAATGTCTGGCAACAAAAAACAAACAAACGAACAGAGACAAGACTGCCAGTGAGTTTTTATCGCAGGTAAATAAGCATGTCGTTCCGTTTTTTTTCTTCTTGCTTGCTTTGTCAACAACAGAGCGTTCAGAATCAACCTGACGGGCTTGGGGAAAAAAAGGAAATAAGGACGAAAGAGTGGGAAAAAACGTACACAGACACAATTCAATAGCGGTGTGTGCGGGACGCAGTTGAGACACATTTCTCAGTATTTATGCATATAGCTTTTGATGGTCTGTGTACTCCACTTCAAACTGAACGGTTAAGGCTCTTGTTTTTTCTTCTTCTTAGATGTGGTGCGCGTAGCGCTTCAGCTGCGCCTTTGTGACGTCGGAGGTAATGGGCCATAGACGTTGCTGGTCAGTCGGCATCAGATGTCTGAAGCCCTGCATGATTCCCGCGCAATTCGGCGACCCGCAGAGGCACACAAAAGGCGAGTTCATGTCCCACTCTGTCGTTGCGTAGTTGAAGGTCACCATCTCGCCTTCCGAGATGTCTCGAATCGTAACAAAGTCAAAGGTGCCGGCGCCTGCCACGCCAATGCGCACCGCTACGTTGGGGTCGCAGTGGTGCGCAATGCACTCCGCGGCGCCGCCGAAGAGCAGGTGCTGGTGCGGCCCAACGCAGATGGTGTACATGGTCGGGAAGGGCACCACGAGCCCGGTGCAGTGGAAGAGTGTCGTGCCGGCTGGGATGTCCGCCGCCGCGTAGGCGGTCTGGCCCATCTCCCCATTCGGACGCACCACCAGCAGCGGGTTGGTGCTTTTCACCGTCCACCCGTCTCGCATCGCCTGCGCACGCACTGGCGGCTCACACAGGTACAGACACCGCTGTTTCACCGCCTCGTCCATGTACTTAAATCCCTTGCACGACTCCGTGAAGGAGTGCGGGAACAGTGCCGTCATGTCGTACACGAAGAAGTTCATGTTCACTCGCAGCGGTTCGTTGGCATCAAAGGCGCGGCAGGCGATGAGGCGGCCCTCCACGAGGATACAGTTGTACTCTGTCGCGTCGTGCGGCACGATGTAGTTGCGGCCGACGCAAATCTGGCTGGGCTGGATGTCGAGGTACATCACCTCCAACAGGATATCGCCCTTCGCGACCGGGTGCACCGACACAAGCCGGCCGTCCGGTGCCGCTCGCAGCACCGTGGACGGAAGCTGCACCCCTGCGTACGCGGCGGCCAGCGACTTGATGGCGGGCGTGGCCTGGCGTTGCAACGCCTCACGCTGCGTGCGGGTCAGGTGCTTGAAGCCGCGAATCTCGTACACGCAGTTCGGCGCCTTGCACAGACAGTGAAAAGGCGTGTTCATGTCCCACTCCGTCGCGTTGTAGTTGAAGGCGATCAGCTCGTCCGCGGCGATGTCGCGCAACGCCTGGCACTCCAGCATGTTGTTCGTCGCGTCCACACGCACCCGCACGTTCGGGTCGCAGCTGTGCGCCAGGCACTGCGCGCCGTCTGCGAAGAGGAGGTGACGGCCCTCGTCCAACATGATGGTGTAGACGGTGGGAAAGGGGATGCAGAGCCCTTTCACCTGCATGAAGCACGTGCCAGCCGCGATGTTTGTCGCCGCAAACGTGGCCTGGCCCATCTCGCCGTTCGCGTGCACCTTGACCAGCGGGCAGCTGCATGGCACCTGGTAGCCGTCATGCAGCGCCGCCATGCGCACCGAAGGCTCGACAAAGATCAGCCGCTTCGCCTGCGCCGCAGCGGCGAGGCTGCCAAAGCCGCACACTTCATGTGCGCCGGGGAAGGCGGGGCAGGTGCAGGTGAAGGGCATCTCCAACACGTAGGCGAGGCAATTCAGGTCGAGCGTGATCTCGGTCCGCGCACACACCGTCCCCAGCAGCACGACTCGCCGCTCAATCACCGCAGCTGTCGGGACACAGCTGTGGCGCAGCTGCACGCCGTCCACCAATGCGTAGCCGGCCCGCAGCTGAACGTGCGATGCGTGAAGCACTGGGTGGCCCTCCTTTAGCTCCTTCGCTGCCAGCACGTGGCCCGTCTCGTCCGTCGTCAGCTCCGCCCCTGCGAGGGCCTTCCAGTTGTCGTTCTGTTGCGCCAGCTGCCGCATCGCCGGCGTCAGCATCCACCACAGCCGTTGCCGCTCCTCCTCGGGCTGGTACTTGAGGCCGTGAATGCGGCGGTAGCACGCGTTGGCCCCTCCACAGAGGCAGGGGAACGGCGTGCTCATGTCCCACTCCGTTGTGAGGTAGTTGAAGGCGATCACTTCCCCGGCCTGGATATCGCGCAGCGCCAGGCAGTCCAGCGAGCGACTCTCCGCGTCGATCATGATGCGGACGTTCGGCGTGCAGCTGTGCGCCAGGCACTGCGCACCGTCGGCAAACTGCAGATGGCGGCCACGCTCGAGCTGGATGGTGTAGACGGTGGGGAATGGCAGCACGAGACCGCTGACCTTGAAGAAGCGTGTTCCCTTCGGGATGGTGCGGGCGGCGAAGGTGGCCTGCCCCATCGCCCCGTTCGCCCGCACCTCCACCAGCGGACACGGGCAGGGAATAACGAAGCCGTTCGCGGTGGCCTCGGCGCGCACCTCCGGTGCGGTACAGAGCAGCAGGCGCGTCTTCTCCGCTGTCGACAATGCGTGGAAGCCGGCCACTGTGTGGCAGCAGTCGGCGCCACCGCAGGCGCACGCAAACGGCTCGGATAGGCAGTAGCGTAGCTGGTTCACGTTGAGAGTGATCGGCGTGCCCGCCGTGCACGCCTCGCACAGCACGACGCGGCCCTCGAGAAACACGGCGGACGGGTTGCAGGAGTGCGGGATGAGGACGTCGCCGAAGCAGACGTGGTTGCCTTGAAACGTGACGCTGGCGGCAGACTCGAAGAGGACAGTGCCGGAGAAGGCATCCTCGCAGAGACACAGGGCTCCCTCGTAGCCGCCTGGCGCCACCAGCGCGCTGTTCAGCGTGGCCAGCGTGCTGGCGGTTTGGCGGATGCTCTGCGCGAAGAGGGAGCGGACGGCTTGCGTGGCGGTCGACCACAACTTCAGCTGCACCTCGCGGCTGAGGTGGCGGAAGCCAGCGATACGGCCGTAGCACTCAGCGCTGCCGCACGCACAGGTGAAGGGCTCGCTCATCTCCCACTCTGTTGTGAGGTAGTTGAAGGAGACGAGCTCGTCCGCAGCGATGTCGCGCAGGGCGAAGCAGTCCAGGCTGCCAGTGTCTGGGTCGACGACGATGCGCGTGTTCGGCTCGCAGCTGTGGGCCAGGCAGTGCGCACCGTCCGCGAAGAGGAGGTGCTTGCCCTCGCCAAGGTAAATGGTGTAGACGGTAGGAAAGGGCAGGATGAGGCCGTGGACGTGGAAGATGCGGGTGCCTGCGCCAATGTTATGGGCCGCGAAGGTAGCGTGGCCGATGGCTGGCGTGGGCCGCACCACCACGAGGGGGCTCGATGAGACGATCTCGTAGTGATCGGCCAGGGCGGCGGCTTGCACCGAGTCCACCGCCATGCTCCACCACAGCGCCTTCTTCTCCTGTGGCAGCCCTTTAAAGCCGGGAATGTGGCCGGCGCAGCCCGCTGCACCGCACGCGCAGGGCAGGGCCGGTGCGAAGGTGTAGTTGAGCAGGTTCAGGTTGCACGTCACGGTGTCGCCAGCGGCGAGGGGGTGCGACGTCACGACGTGGCCGTTCACGAGGACGGTGTTGGCGTCGCACGAGTGCGACAGTCGCAGCCGATCCAGCACCAGCTCGTCTCGCTCCAGCTGTGGCGCCCCACACGCCTTGAAGAGGACGACGCCGGCCTCGATGTCGCGCTGGGCGGTGAGGCGGCCCTCCGCGGTGGTGAAAAGGGCGGTGCTGCCAGCCAGAGCGCTGAGGGTGGCGTTGCTCAGGAGTGGCGAGCGGAACTTCTCCTTCACGGCGGGGCTGCAGTCGGGCAGAAGGTGCTCTTGCTGCTCGCGGTCGAGGAAGCGGAAGCCCTTGATGAGGCCGTAGCAGCAGTACACATTGCACGAGCAGTGGAAAACCTTGCTGATCTCCCACTCCGTCGTCAAGTAGTTGTACGTGAGCTTCTCGCCGGCCTCGATCGTGCGCAAGGCGACGCCGCGGATACGCGTACCGTCGATCTCGAGGCGCAGGTTCGGCAGGCAAGAGTGCATGAGAAATTCCGACCCGCCGGTCAGCCGGAGGTGGCGATCACCAGGCAGCTCAACGGTGCTGCGGATCGGGAACGGTAGCAGTACGCCCGTTGTCTCGAAGACAACGCCGCCCTCCTCGTGCTCCCGGTCGCTGATGACAGTCGGCTCGCCCTTCACGTCGACAACGACAAGGCCACCGCCGCCCTCGCTGCTGCCGCGTGGCAGAAAACCGTGCGCGATGGCCTGCTGGCGGACCTGCTCGTCGGCGAAGCGGTACAGCTCCTGTTTCTCAACTTCCTCCAGGTAGCGAAAGCCGGCGACGACGGGCCGCTCGATCGTCACACCCGCCAGTGCCGCGTCCTCGGCGAGGCTAGAGTCGGCGGTGGCAGGGGTGCTGACGGATTTCATCAAGTCGTAGAAGCAGAGGTTGAAGTTCACGACGATCTCGGCGTCCTCGCTGCACGGCTTCACCGTGACGAGGAAGTGGCTGATGATGGCGGCGTTGAAGTCGAGGCCATGGCGAACCGTGACGCCGTCAGACAGAATCAGCTTATCCTCGCACACAGTAAAGCTCTGCGGCAGCGGCACCACAATGTCACCCACAGACAGCGCGGTTGTGGCTTTCATTGTGTCCTTTTATTTTGCGAGATATATATATATAGAGAGATATACTCTTTTTTTTTTTTTGAAGTGCGTAGTGAAAAATAACAAGAAGAAAAAAAAACTCTGAAAGAGGACAGTAAAAAAAAAAAAGATGATGAGTTTCTTTTTTCTCTTCTTTACTTCGCTTCACTTCGCTAATGAGAATAGTATTACTATTATTTAAAAGAAAAGTCGCCGTGCGAAATGACTCTTTCACTGAGAAACAACGCAAGAGAATAAAGGCAGTGCTTTTCTTTCTTGTTTTTGCTGTGTCTGTTTCGTGCGAACAAATTGGTCTCAAAAACTGTAAAAAAAAAAAACACCTACGACAAGTCGCTCTCGAGGGAACTAGGTGGCGGTAGGAGGTAAAAACCAGAGGATCTGTTGAACCCACAGTTAGAAAAAACTGCCTGGGAAGAAGAAATAAAGAAACAAATTGAAAATAAATATATAAATAAACAAATAATAACAATAGTAATTGTTTGTATATATATATATATATATATGTATATATAAGAAGACAAACAAAGAAGACAACTGAAAGGGAGATAATAAAACCGGAAAAACGATCGAAGGTAATTGTGGTGTTTACTGAGTGTTAAATAGAAGGCGTGAAACTGCTTTGTCATAAATACGTGTGAAAGTGTATATGAAGCAAACAACGAGAACAACAGCACAAAAGACCAACGACAGTAACGAGATTAGCGTGAGAGAGACGAAGGTAAAAAAAAAAAAAAGGTGTGAGTGGCTCGAATAAGGTTCTCCATGCTGAGCAGCTGAGACAGTAGCTTTCACCAGGGGAAGGGGCCTAAAAAAAAAAAAGGGAGAAGAGTATTAAGCAAGGAGCCTGTATTAAACGGTGGAAAGCAAAAGAGCTTGAAGGGCGGAAAAAGCCACAGGTGAGTCGATTTTCGTGAGAATGTGTTGCTGCATGGCTGTTAATGCAGAAATAGTACTTGCGAGGGTAACGGTGATTTCGTTCATCAAGTGCGTAAGCAGCCTTAGCCTTTTTAAAAGCTCATTTTTTCTCCCTTCCTTCCCCCATGTCACACTGTCGAAGGCGACAACGGGTCTTCCAAACTTGCTCTCTCCTTCATGCACCAAAGATGCATATGCAGGGTGCAGTACAGAAGGCCAGGTAAATCTCTCGGCTGCTTAATCCAAGAGAGCGCTTCGGTAGTTCATGATGCCGAAGCAAAACGAGGCCCCACGCGCACGGCACTCGTTGGCTGCTTTGCTCACCTCCAGCGCGACGGTCCTCGCCGTGGGAGCGTCACAGAGAACAAGGTGCAGCTGCATCGCATGCCCGGCCAGCTGATACGAAAGCACGACTTTGAATGGATACTTCGGGTGCAGGGCGATGCCCACGAAGGACAGATCAAGGCTCAGCAACACGCGTCGCTTGCATTCACCGGTGTAGAGCTCCTGTGCTCGAATCTGCGCCGGTGGGGCGTCGTTCACGTCAAGCAGCAGCAGTTCGCGCCCGCCTTCCCCGGTGTGGGCAGAAGGCAGCACCAGACACAGCGCGGCGCCGAGCGCGGCAAAGCTTGGCTCGTTGGCGCTCTCGTGCCACTCACTGGCCAGCTCGCAACGAACTGACAGAGTTGCCGTCGCGGAGGACAGCGTGAAGTAATCGTTCGGGTGCTGCTGGGGAGAGAGCCGGCGCAGCGTCTGCCGGAGCACATCGATGCGGCCGCCGTTTGCCGCATCACTGTTATCACTGAGAGGATTGTGGGTGCCGCCGTCGCTGGTGGCGTAGCCAGCAGAACCACATGACTCAAAGACATGCTTAGCGAGGAGGAACATGACGTACAGGTTTAGTTCGCACTCGGATGCGGTCACGGGGGAGCGCTGCGGCAGGACAAACGCACGCGTCACACTGAGCTGCACGCTACAATAGGCGTCCGCCACCTCCTCGCGCAGTGACCGTTGCTGTGGTGGCGGAGACGGTGAGAATGGAGGCAGCTGCGCGTAATCCTGCAGTAGCTGCAGCGGCGGCCAGACATTCAGCATCAGATCGCATATCTCCTCGTCGAGGGTCGGGTAGGCAGGGTACAAGAGGTAGATGTCCTTCTTCGTGTGCGCGGCGGAGAGGAGGGCGCGGCGCTCTGCCGCGTCAGTGTCTAGCCACTGCGCCGCTTCCCGCAGTTTAAGAAACATTACGGCGTACGGGTCGCGGATCGGCAGGGGTGCCTCCTCGTCCGCGGTGTCCTGTATGTCGGCGAAGGAGATGCAAGACAGCGGCACCTCTTCGTCGGCGGTCTGCTGCGCGCGCACGATCCGCTGAATGATTGTCGCGTACCGCTTCACGCCGTCCAGCAGCAAACGCTGGATGAGCTTCATGAGCTCCAGGTATGCCGTCTCCCACGTCTTGGCAGACGCGGCCCGCCGCTCAGGCGGGCTGTCGACGGGCAGCAGCTTCACCAGCAGCGAGAGCGTGCTGGCAAAGCAGCTCAGCCGCGTCACGTGGAAGTAGCGCAGCTGCGTGTGCAGTGCAGCGAAGAGGTGCGGGATCAGCACGGCGAATATCTCCCGTGGTGTGGACGGCGTCCCACCTCTAGCGGCAGCCCCAACGCCGACCAACGCCTTTTCGACGAACCTTTCCTTCGGTGGGAGAAGGGTGCTGCTGGGGCCACCGACTAGCACTTTCCCTGTCTGTTGATACGGCGTCTCCGCAAAGAAAAACTGCGAGAGCGACGCCGGGAATTGCAGCGGCGACGACGACGACGACGCCGCGGAAGTGGTGGCGCGAAAAATCTCCCCGTGCGCCGATGGGGATGCCACCGCACTTTGCTTCAGGGCGTGCTCAAAGACGGCGGTGACGGCCTCGTGCAGGTCCACCCGTGTCGACTGCAGAACAAGCGCCGCGATGGAAGAAGAGACATTGTTGTGGTGTGCGTTCTCTTCTGCTGCTCCTCCTGCTGCGGTGGCGGAAGTGGTTGTTTGTTCCATTGGCTGCACAAGAAATCCCATCAGTGCCGCACACACCTGCAGGTCTGTGTTGATCTGGATCCAGTAAAGCAGGAAAGCCAGCGCGACGGAGGCCGATATGTCGCTCGCGGTGCCGTCGCGCAGCAGCGGAGGTGCACTCGCAGACAGCATAGTGCATGATCGGTGTGGCTCTGCTGCCGGCGAAGATGGCGGGGACGAGGCAGCTGCGCGTGTCTCCTGCATCACGATGCGCTGAAAACGTGAGAGGAAGAACCGCTGTGCCGCCGCCGCCGCCTGGGCGCCCACGCTTGCAACGGGAGTGCGGCAGACATCGTTGAGGTAGAGAAGTTCGTCCTCGATGTCGTCTAAGTGAAGTGCTACCGCGCGTGTCTTGACAGCAGGACCCTTCTGCTGCTGCTGTTGGCGCGTCTGCGGATACGGTTGTGGTGGTGCAGGGGAAGGAGAGGGAGGAGGTGAGGGGGAGGCGGATCGTGGACTCGTTACCGCCGTTGTGGCTGTTGCTGTGGCGGTAGACATCGACGCCCTGCAAACAAAGCGTAAGATAGAGGCATGCGAGGGGATGTCCGCCGCCAGCTTCGTCAGCTGCGCGTCCACGTTGCGCATCACGCCAGCAAACACGTCCGCAATAGAACGCTGAACAAACGCAGAGACAGCGCTGTCGTCCAGTTGCGCCAGTGTGATGATGATCTGCTTGGCGGCGGTCCGCACCATCGCGTCCTCAGAGCTCAGCAGGCGGATGGCGCGGTCCCACAGTGGGAAGGCGTTGTCTTGCAGGTCAAAGAAGAAGTGTACCGTGTCGGATTTGCATCGCAGAGCGAGGGTCTTGAGAAACGACACGTAGAGCGACACGAACTCGTCGTCGTGCATGTCGAACTCCACGGCGACCATGCGATTAATGTGGTTGTTGCTGCATACGTAGTAAATCGAAGAGGTGCGGGAGAGATTCTGCAGCAGGATGGTGATGCTCTGCAGACTCTGCAGCTTGATGGCGGATGGCATGAGGCCATTTGTGACGAGGCGCTCCAGTGTGTTGATGACGTCCCGCTCCATCACTCGCTCAAACCACTCCTCCTGATTGCGATCCATCCAGACGAGCACCTCGGTGAGGCTCCGAATGGACTGTAGCGACGCCTCCAGCACTTTCGAGTTGTGCTGCTCTGCTTTGCCGTTGCCAAGGGCCGTCTCCTCAATGCGCTCCACCTCGTCGCACAGGTGCTGTGCGTTCTCGAGAGAGAACTTCTCCCGTATCCCAAGCGTTTCCTTTAACTTATCCATGCTTTCGTGATCGTTGGTGTGCGTGCGTGTGTGCGTGCGTGCGTGTGAGCGCGCTCTCTCGCGAAACAAACAAGGATAGCTAGAATGAATGAATGAATGAATGAAAGCCCAGTAAGAAGAGAAACAACAAAACACAAATGTGTGTGTGAAGACACTGTAGTCACCTAAAGCTTGTGCGATTGAGAGAGAAAAAAAAAAAAGTCCGGCAGCTGCACGACACAGAGAGGTTCTTCTTGGTTTGTGGAATATAAAGGAGGTGCTTTACAGAGGGGAAAAGGGGTGAACGGCAAAAGAACAAGCGAAATAAAATGTCTAAGAGAGAAAAAAAAAAAACAGTGAGATGCAACTAAGCAGTGAAAGGGCGAGTAAAAACAAAAACAACAAAAGAGAAAGGAAATAAGGCAAGCGAGTTCGGGGGCTCTGCTTTGGCGAGCCCTGGAGTAGGGAAGAGATAAGAAAAGTAACGAGAACGGCTGTAGCTGGCACAGGTTAAAAAAAAAAAATGCCATTTCAAAAACCGAAAGGACAAAAAAAAAGGGGGGGGGAAAAGGTAGAGGGAGAGGGAAGTAACGAAGGAAGGTTCTGGTTCAGGGAACACTCAGAAAAGGCTTCTTTTGATACATGCGAGACAAAGATGATGTCTGAAGGGAACCTGACAACCCAAATAAACAAGCAGAAATGCAAAGGAAAAGAACGCTGTATATAAGCTCCTTAGCCATCCCTCCCGTACAAAGACACACGCACACAACAACGACATAGAAGCAGTAAAGAAAAGGGCACGGTAAGGTAAGCAGACGCCTTACCATGAGATCTCAACAACAAGAGGATTTTTCTTCATCACCGCAAAGGAGCTTGCTCTTTGCGGTCTGTCGCTAACTGTCCACACTTTCGTCAGTGTCGGTGTGGCGCTGCTCCAGCTCCTTCTTGCTAAGAAGCCGCAGCAGCAACTGCGCACGCTCGCGGATGGTGGACTGCGGCCGACTCGCCACCAGCACGTTCTTCAGTCCCGCCATCACCAGCGTCGGGCTTCCGTTGGCGAAGAAGTCCACGAATCCGACATAGAACATGGGCGCCGGCGTCACGGTGAAGCCAGCGATGCGAAAGCAGCCCTCGGTGGGGCTGAATGGCACGGACACGACGACTTGGCCCATCGTACTGACGACCAGCTCGCTGCCGCCCCTGCCCCACTCAATGTTTGTCACGCAGAGGAGGCCGCGACTCAGGATGTGACCCGACAGCACCGGCTCGTCGGTGCTGCCAAAGGAAAAGCTCGCGTCGACGGGAGTCGCCGTGAGACTGCTGGAGGCGAGGGGGGCGTTGCCCGGCGAGGTGCTACCGTGCATGCGGCGTGGCTGAGGCGGTGGAGCCGTGCGGGGCCGTCCGATAAAATGGCGCAACGAGCTCAAATCCAAGAAGTTCTTAGAGCTGATCTGCGCCTCCTCGACCACGTTGTTCATCGAGGGGCTGACGAAGGTGAGAGTCTGTTTCTGCCGGTTGGCAAGAGTGATAACCTGCGGCAAGTCGGGCACCGTTTGCGTGATCGGGGCACCGCTGTTCACGGCACGCAGCACAAGCAGGTGTCCCGCGCTGTCCAGGATAACCAACGCGGTGAACCCGTTCTCGTCGCGGCGCGCAAACTCGACGTCGGCGGCGCTGGTGAAGCTACCGTTTTTGAACGCGTCCTCGGCGATGGCGTCGGTGAGAATTTCGTCCACAACCGCGCTGCGCAACGCCGTCTCGGCCTTCGCCGGCTTTGTGGGTGCAAAGACGGCGTCCGCCACGGGGCCGCTCACGCGACGCACAAGCCGGTGCGACGTCGGCCCGAGCGTGAACACGCGTCCGTCCGTCGTGCCCGCGGCGGCGATGACGCGGGTCGTGGCGGACTGCACCGTGAAGGCGCAGACGACGCGGTCGATTTGGAACCGCCGCAGCCACGGCGCGACGTCTTCCAGGTCCGATGGATACGCTTTCACAACAAGCTCGTCTTCGGTGTGGAGGGTGACGGTGGTGCCCTTGTCGCTCCGTATTTCCGCCGACACCGTCAGAAAGCGCAGATAGCCGCGACGGCGGGGGCTGGCGGCCGCGGCGCTGGAGGAGCCGTGGGAAGCCACGCGCTCCGCTGTCGTCACCGCCGCGCCTCCACTGCTGAGAGATGCCGCATTTGTCTTTTTTAGCATGCTGCCCACTACCGTGCCGCCCGACGAGCCGCCATCTGTGTGGCTGTGCTGGCCTCTGCCGCTGCCACCACCAAAAGCCGAGGCGGCAGACCATGGCGAGAAGAGCGAACACATGATGACGTGCTTCGACTCCGCAGGTCCGGCAGTGCCTTCTGCGCTTTCAATGCGCGACGCGGTCATGATCGGGTGGTAAAAAAGGCGCAGGACGGATTGCGCAGGTGGCAGCGGCAGCGCATCCTGCGCAACCACCCGCACCAGCGAGCCGTCCACGTGTCCGGTCCACGACGGCGACAAAACCTGCGTAAGGTGAAGCACAAGGACGGTCACGTGGTGCTGCAGCGCGATGTCGGCCCAGGCCACCGCCACTGCTACCGCATCGCTCACGCCACCTTCTGCTGGATGGGCCGACTCGCTGTTGGCAGTGGTCGACTTCGCCGCCAGTGGCGACAAAGAGCAGGCGGTGAGGGCGATGACGTTGATGCCGCTGCCGTCCGCGTGGGCAAGCATGCCAGCTGTGGTGGCGGCCGTCAGCGGAGACGACGGCGAGGAGGAGAGGGACGAGCCATGGCCAGCTGCACCGCTCTGGGCCCCACTCGCGGCTGCAGCCTCTACGAGGGAGGCGGGGCGCCACAGATGTCGGGTGAAGAGGCAGTGGCGGCCGCGGCGACGCTGCTCCAGATCGGGGCCGAGAATGGCCACGCTGTCCGCCGTTGCGATGATTGACGCGGCAAAACCGTGGAGCGAGTTTGGGCGGTGTGCGACGGTAGCGACGCAGCCCACGCGTGGGACGCCTGGTAGATCCGTCTCCTCGCCACAGGTGGTAGGTAGCATCGTGGGAATGGAGGGCACTGCTGTAGTGCTTACGCTGTCTTTCATCGTTGACATGATTCAGTTTTTTTTCTCTCTATGCTAGTTTCTGTTAAGTGGTGATGGGATGGCGAAACCACATATATCAGTTGCTCATTACGGAAAAAAAAAAGGATAAAGCGTTCTTTTTTTTTTTTTTTACAGAGCGAACAGGCCAGTCTCCTTGGCGAAGCTGAACAGTCATTTCCACGCCACTCTTTTTTTTTTTTTTTTATTTTACTGGAAGGCTTTAACAGCAGTCAAGTTGGTTCCTGCGTTTTCTCTAGAAGTCACTAGATCAACCTGCCTGTCGTGGGAAGCCAACGAGAGAGTATGCCCCTAACAACTCCACCATAAAGGTACAAAAACAGAAGAGCCACCATCTTCCTTTTTCTTTCCTGACGTTGCAATAGTATCAATTTTTCTTTCTTTTCTTCTTCCGTATTTTAAAGCTGCACAGCAGTTTCCTTAGCGATAGCAAAAAAATCTATATAACTACGTTTGTGTCCACACCATAAAACACAGAAAAAAGCTAGAGGCAGCAGGTCATGGAACGAGAAAAAAAGGGGGAAAAAAAAACGTAATAAATCAGAGTGGAAAAAAGAGCAAACAGGCACAGGTGCGTGCCTGTTAAATCTCAAGCATGAAGCGGGAGAAAAAGGGTAGAAGAACTTTGTTCGGAATCTCGAATCTAAGGTAATAAAGGGCTAAAAGTGAGGTAGTAAATCGTAGGAAGCAAGCAAGGAAGAGAAAAAACTGCTTTGGCATGTATGAAACGCTAAATGTAATCCTAGAACAACAGGGGGAAAAAAGAAAAACATATAAATATATATATATATATATTTATGGCTCCACAATGCTGCTGAGGCGGCTAGCCTCGCTTCATGTGAAGCAAATAATAATAACAAAAATAAAAGCAACGGTGGGCGACATGAGATAGGCAAAACGCGCGTGCCTCTTTCGGCTTTACACGCTGAAGAGCTTTCCCTGTCACATCACGGCTGCAGTTTACTTTGTATTCTTCGTCGCCACGTCTGGAGCGCTGTTCTTTTCCATATTGGCGGCCTCCTCCGCATTCATCCGTGCGATGCGCTGCTGCACCAGCTTCTCCAACTCCTCCTTCTCCGATGGACGGTAGCCAAGGAAGAAGAGCAGCTCCAACCAGACAAAGAACACGGCGGCATGGATGGCTTGGAACGGATCCTCGGTGAAGGCCGGCTGACGGTGCTCCAACCACTTGTGCGATATGATCTGCGCCGCCCAGCCAAACAAGTTCAAGGCGAGGCTTGCCGGAAAGTAGTTGATGAGCACCCGTGAGCCGAGGTACTCCATCGCACCGACCACAGGGGCGTAGAGGGCACCAGCGACAGGCTCCATCTTAAGAAAAGAGATAGCATAGAAGGCGGCGACGATGTGAGAGAGGTTAATTTTATCTGTAATAGGAATGTGCGCGACGAAACTCATGGAGGTGGTGAAGATGGCCGGGACGAAGATGACGTGCACCATCTGGTTCATCCAGTTGTGGTGATAGGACCCGTAGAAGACAAAGCTCTTCTTCAGGTTGAAGTAGTTCTCGAGATAGGCGATCATGGCGAGAGACAAGCGAAGTGGCACTGCTTTCTGAAAAGAAGAGTAAAGCAAAAGATGAGAGAGTGTGTGTCTGTGTGTATGTGTGTGCGAGTATGTTGATAGCTGCTGCTGTTTATTCTCTTTATTGTTCTGTTCCAGTTGTGATGAGAGGGAGAAAAAGAAAAAGACAGACGTGAAAAAATGTCAAAAGCACCAAAAAAAAAATCTAAACGCTGCTTTCAAGTGCGCGAGGGAATAAGGTGGTTGCGCTGAACAAGACCCACCTTCCATTCAAAGCATTTTCTTAGGAGGTTAAATGCATGACCGTAGTGAAAGACTTGTGACAGCTCTCAAATGGGAAATAGTCTCGTGGCAAAGAGCTTGTTAAAGGGGACCACTTGTCTTTTAAGTCATCTCAAGAGCTTTTTTTTTGTAGAATATCGGACCTGTAAGAAGGAGAGACAACAGACAGCCAATAATGTGGTTGAATGCGAACAGAACAGACGGGATTAAGAAAAAAAAAAAAAAAACAAGTAACTGCTACAGTGCACGAAAGTAAACAGTGAAGGTAACTAAATGCCGAAACAAAAGAAAAAACGCTAAAAAAAAAAAAATACACACACACACGAGTATCTTTACTTACAAACGCAAAGCTCACTCACGAGAAAAGCGGAAGTCGTGAGAAGAAACAAACAAACAAACAAAAACGAACTCGTCATCTCAATTCATGCATGCTACATTTTTTTCAGCTCCACCAACTCATAGCCGTTGTACTGCAGCGTCGCTTTGATGTTGGCCTCCGCTTGCGCCTCTTTGCGACGCAGCTGCGCATTGGTGAAGTTGTCGGTGGCGGTTTGGATGTTGCGCAGGCACCGATTCCACCACATCTTCAAGTGGAACATCGTTTCCGTCTGCAGCGTGCTGTGCGACTGCGCCAGCTGCGCCTCCACCTCCTTCTCCCGCTCCACCATCTTTGCGTACAGCTCGTCGTAGGAGTTGGGGGCAGTGAAGTTCAGTACCACCGCCATGCGGTCCTGCATGGCGAGTCGGTTGCGCTCTGTAATCCGGTCTAACTGCGTCTGCTCCTCCTCCTCACGCGTGCTGATGCTCTTGCTAAGAAAGAAGTAAACAAGAGCCACACTTGCCGCCCCCACGCCCATGGAAACAGTGAAGACCTGCATGCGGCGTGCACTGATGAACGGCTTCGGCTCCACGTAGCTCTGCAGCCGCTCCGGCGCCTCCGAGGCAGAGGGGATAAAGGTGGACGCAGGCGGGTCCACTGTGTGCACGTGCTTGTACGCCGTCGTCGTCTCAGTCTTTGAGACCTTCTCTACACCTTTTTCTACGGGCTGGATGTCGTGTGTGACGTCGGCGGTGGCGTTACTGCTAGTGCCGGCAGCTGTGATGGCAGCCGCGACGAAACGCACAGCACTTCGACGCATCACCTAAATTATGATTGTTGCTATAAATGTGTTTTCGTGCTACTGTAGTTGTTGTTGTTATGGTTGGCCTCCGCAGCAATCTGCTTGCTGGAGAAAACAACGCAAAGAAAAAAAAAGGTTACAGCTACTGTTTTGGTTCTTTGGGGACAGTGTGCAGAGAGGCTGACCTTGGAGATCGCGCGCTTTGTTATGCGTGAATTACAAAACCCAAGAAGAGGCCGAATACGAAAAAGGGAGGCTGCAGGGAGAAAAAAAAGGGAGAAATAGGAAGAGGAATCCAAGGAGGGGGAGCAAGGCTCTCGATATAAGGCAAAAAAAAAACGTCCCCCCCTTTTTTACCCAGTGTAAGATAAGTTACTTTTGCAGAGGATCCTATATAAGTTGTGAAACGTAGCCCTTTTCCTTGGTTTGCTGAGTACAACTGGAGTTTAGTTACTTCCATTGCTATTATTATTCCTTTTTTTTTTTTATTTATTAGTTGCTTATGGCAAGCAGAAATGCACTTCGAAGTACTTCTTTCCTTGTAAGAGCAAAAGGCACCTAACATGTGCCAAAAAAAAAAAAAAAAAAGAAGAAGCAAATGATTCGTATACAGGGATCTATCATAGAGGAGAAATCTAAAGGTGCCACGGTGCACGACAGGTGGGACATTCCTGCTGGCCATCTTCCTTCTGCAGCGCGCGTGTAATGCAATGCAGGTGGAAGGTGTGGTGACACGGACTCGTCAGCACAGGGCAGTCGTCGCCGGGAACGCGGCAGTCCGGGCATGCCGCCTCGAACTCTTGTCGGCAGATGCCACACGTGTCGCCTTTGCAGTCCCACATCCATTTGGCGACCAGGTGAACGCTTTTCACCTTCACCTCCATGCTTTCTCTGTGGTAACAGAAAAGAAAAAAAAAAGAAATTATAGCACGAAATAGATATATCCGCCAATCTGCGCTATTACAGACCACCACCACTACAACAATAAAACGGAGAAAAAAAAAAACGAAGGGAAGAAAAAGGACAATACAGTTTTTTTGTAGCAGTGCAGAAAATGAGAGAGCGCAATATGTCTCCACGACTGCTTTTCATATACTTGAAAAAAAACGGTGCCAATCTTTAGCGCCTTGACTTAGTTCTCACTGGAACATACAAACAACCCTAAAGGGATTGTTTCAAATAATGGAGTATTTTCTTTCTCTTTTTTGTTGCTGTTATGGTGGTCATTGTGGTCTAGCAAACAGCACGGGAGGTGAAAACTGATATCTAGCGTCAAAAAAAAAAAAAAAAAGCACAGCGTATTGTATATATATGAAAAAAAAAAAAAGAAGATCAAGCGATCTAGAGCAGATCAAGAGAAGACACACACACACACACACACCAGTGCGAACAGAATAGCAATCTGAACGACGCTTTTGTACATGTGGTTGTTTAGTTCATAGAATCGGTGAAGGGCAAACGATTTCTAACAAAGTGAACATAGACGCACAACAACAAGAGGGACATTGCAGCAATGGCCGACATCTCAGCTCGTGGACTGCCGTGCCTTCTGCAAGCGTGACACGATGTGGTCGATCTCGAACACCACAGAAGACGAGACCGTAGAAGAGGGACCATCACCACCAGAGAGAGGCTGTGCCTCGGTAGAGCTGCCACGCGCAAAGCTGGGCTTTGCCGTCAGCGGGGCGGAGGGCACGGCGGCGCCGTTAGCCCTGCTCTCACTGCTCGGGCGAGTTAAGCAGTTGCCTTCCTCGTCGTCTGCCATCACAACCACTTTCCGCACATTACTCGGTGTGCGTCGAACAGAGGTGGCCGAGCCGGGCCGCGAGCTGACGCGCGTTACCTCCCCGGCGGGTGCAAGAGAAGAGGGTGACGGGTGGAGCGAGCCGTTCTGTGGCGCTGCGCTGTCGCTGACGGTTGCAGAGGCGTGCTCGGCGGTGGTGGGAATGCTGGCGGAGAGTAGAAGCGGGTTGGATGATCGCTGCTCTTGTTCCCGGTGTTGTTGTTGCTGGGACGCCCGCGCCCGCACCTTGGACCCGATCTCATTCACACGCTGCACCAGTCGCGGTGCCAGCACCACATTACGGTCCCGTGCCGCTGCCGCCGCTGCCGATGTGCTCGACATTGTGCTGTCGCTGTCGTTGCCGCCAGAGTCATTGCTGCCGTGCGCCTCGCCGTCGCTCCAGACGAGATAGCGACTGCGACCGCGGCGGCCTTTCGGAGGGCAGCCATCCCCACATTCACTGTCGCCTGTCCCGCCGCTCCGGTCTCGACCTTTACGTTGCCCAGCAAACGGCCGCGTGCGCCGCAGTCGTCGCTGCTCGTTCAGTTTCATCTGCTTCAGGCTTCGGATTCGGTTCGCCTGCATTATTTCGCCGATTGTGGTGGAGGCGGTGAGGAGGCGGTCTTGCTGCTGCACCCACTGCTGCAAGTCCTGCCGCAGCGGGCCCTGCATGACGGCGCGCAGTCGCTCCACCTCGGGAGGCGTCAGTCCGTCCGGCGCGAAGAGGCTGGGCCGGAAGGCGTACGTGTCGGGTGTGGCGGTGGGGATGGCGTCTTGCTGAGCTGGCGAGGGCACGACAGGCAGAAGGGAGGTGAGCCAGTGCAACACACACAGGATGAGGTAGACAATCGCTAGCGCGAGCGCCACATTCGTCCCGGTGAGCCGAGTGTGGGCGGTGTAGGCGTACCGGGCACCACAGTGGCCGAGCCGCGCCGCGCACAGCGTCGCATCCGCCGGCTTCAGCGTTGCACACGCCATCGTATGGCGCCGCTCGTGAAAGCAGAAGACAACGTACGCGGCGAAGGCGCACGCGATGGCGCTCAGCACGAACTGCACCGCCTGCAGGATGTAGTGAAAGCAGGGCCGCACACCACCCAAGGCGAGGTAGCGGGCAGCGAAGAAGGCGATCAGCACACAGGCAAGGATCGCCGTGAAGACGCAGCACATCGTGACAATGAGGCAGTTGCCAGGGGAGACGGGTCGTCCGTAGAGAAAGCGATTCGACAGCTTTGAATCGAAGCCGTCCAACGCGTTTCCAGCCAGAATCGGAAAACAGCTTGTGCTCCCACTGCTGCTGTTGCTGCTACTGCTGCTGTCGCTGGAAGCAGCGACGACATCGCCCGGCAGAACGCACTGGAGGGTGGCAGAGTCAAAAAAGCAGACTCCGGTCGTCTTTGTAACAAAGATGATGAACGCCAGTCCGAACAGAAAGGTGATCACGCCCAGCAACATGCCAACCAGTAGCCGGAGGCGGGCAAGCCCAAAAAGCGGGTGCATTCCTTGCGTGAGCATCACCTTGAAGCCCACATCTGTTTGAGTTAGATTGGGGTAGAGGACGCCGTCAAACGGCAGCTTATTGCCTGCCCTGGCGGTCCGAGAGCTGCTCTCGTCTGTCATCGCAGCCGTGAAATTGTCCGTGTTTGGCACCACCACCGCAACATGCCGCGCCGCCTCCATGACGTACCCTCCAGGCCCGGCCACCTCGGTGGCCGTTACCGTCACTGACGGCGTCGTCGTCGTGGCTGCAGCTCCTACTGGACAGAAGGCAGTCATGCGCTGTTGCCAGGCGTTCAACTTTGCCTGCGCAGCCGCCTTCTTCTCCCTCTCCGCGGCCGCCGCCTGTGCGCGGCGTCGCTCTCGCCGCTGCGTCTGGTGGGCTTGCCGCCGGCTCAGGCGTCGGCTTTGATGCCACGCCTCGGCGATGGGGCGAATGGGACGCGAGACTGTCAACGGGCACCACAGGCACTGTTTATCGTCGTAGCTAAGCGCGACGAGTACACGACGAAGCTGCTCGCTGCTCGCAGCCACACCAGAAGAGAGCGCTGGCGCCGCCTTTTGGGACAGGTCGGAGGGACCCGATACTGCATCGTTGTTGTCGTCGCCGGAACGTGACGCCTCTCCGTCGCCACGGGCTGCGTGTGCGTCGGCGGATTCGCGACGTACGCGTCGACGCACCTGCCGGCGTTTCGCGCAAAAGGACGAGGCCGCCTTGCGGTTCGACGTCACCACAAGCACATCTACACCATTGTGGTTCAAGAAACGCAGCACAGAGGAGAAGGGCACGTTCAGCCGCGCCTTTGCGATCACAGATGACGCCGCGGGCTCAACGCTCGTCCCCTTCGCTTCCTTGTCGCCTTCCGCCGGCATGCCATCCTTTAGCTGCTGCAGCGACTTCTTTTTGGATACGACATCTGCGGCACAGTAGTTCAGCAGCCCGCGCACTAGCTCATTGTAGTGTGCGACGCTGCCCCACAAAGCAAAGCTGATGGCGAGTACGACGTTGTCGAAGACGACCAGGGTGTCCTGGAAGTCGTTCACGTCCACCACACGAGGCGGTGGCTGCGGTGAAGACACGCGAGCAGCTGATTCGGCTTGTGAGGCGCCTTCCAACGTGGTCTTCAATCGCTTGACTCTCCCGGCGCTGATGGCGGACTTCTGAATGGTAGGTAAGGGCTCTGCACGGCTGAGCAGTTCGTGACGCAGCAGTCGCAGCTTCACGGCGGCGGACATGATGTCTTCCATCGTAAAGGCACCGGTACAAGCGATATCTTTGACGTCGCTTTTGCGGAAGTCGGTTTGCTGTATAATAGGGGCAAAGTGCGGGAGCGCCGTCGCTGGCACTGGTGGCGCGCTTGGATGCGAAGCTGGAGACTCTGACGGCTGGGAAGAGGTTTGCTGGTGCTGGTGGTCGTTTGTCTGCCGAGATGCAGAGCTCGAAGCAGAGGAGGAGCCTCCTTTTTCTTTCGTCGGTGGAACGACAGGCACCGGAGGTGCCACCTTCACCGAGACGTTCAGGGGAGTCGGTTCCTTGTCGCCGTCGCCGTGAGCATGATGGGAAGGCGGGGAGGGAGAGATCGTGGACGAGACTCGGACGGACGAAACGTGTGGCGGAGCGGGCAGTCTTGCAGCCACGTCAGCTGCCACATCTGCAGCAGCGGGAACAGGGGATGCAGCACGGACTTCGTCATTCCCGTTGCTGCCGTTGCTGTCGCTCGCTGCCAACAACGCTAGCGGGGTCTGGTAGGCCGGCGACTTGACGGGCGATGGCAGGCTGGCCGGCACCGCTGCTGTCGGTGACGACCGCGCGCTGCTCTGCAGTCTGGCCGTTTCGTTCGCGCTGCAGCGGCTGTCGGCCAGACCCGAGTCGTGAATCAGGTGCGACGGCGGCCGTTCTGGCGGATTAGGCAGACGCTGCGTCGGAAACGCCGATGCTGCCCGTCCTCCGTCCGCGCCATGCGGCACATCTGAAAGCGGTGTTGGGGTAGTGGGTCGGTGGGTAGCCACGCTGCTGTTGGGGGACTGCGGCATCGGGAAGCGCGATATGTTGAGCGACGGCGCGAGCGAGCGGTTTGAGGTGGGGCCGCGGGCAGTCATAGACGGCTCCAGCGGGCTCTTGTCCGCCGTCGTGATGGTGCTCGCCAGCGAGTCCTTGGAACGGATCTGCGGCAGCAGCTGCTTCGGTGCGTCGGAGAAGACGCTGCCATGAATCGAGGGAAGAGAGTCGGACAGCGTCGTCGCTGCCGGCTTACCGCCAGTCGCCGTCACGTTCGAGGCCGGCAGCACAAACGGCGGGGCCGGTCCGAACGAGTCCCCTGCACCGGAGGGTGGGATATGGAGCTTGGTGTCGTTGTTCGGGTTGTCCGGCGCGCCGAGGCCGTAGGTGATTGGCCGCGGCAGTAGCGGTGACTGCGCCTGCTCGGCTGCGGCAAAGAAGGAGTTCTGACCCGTCGAGAGGTGCCCAAACGACACCATCCCCAGCCCGCTGGTCGGACTGGACTCACTGGTGTTTCGCGCCAGACGGCCGCTCTGGAGCGATTCGGCCAGGTTGCCCGTGCTGGCGGCCATGCCCCCGCTGCCGCCCATCAAGAACTCGATCGGGTGGTAGGAGCGCCTCTGCGAGTCCTCGAAGGCCATCGAGCTGAGGGAGTTGCTGTTCGACAGTTTATGCATATTGTCATGGGTGTCCATCGCGTACATGTAGTCGGAGCCGCGCGGCACAGCGGACTGCAGCGAGGAGACAGCGTTGGAGAGAGAGATGCGGGAGTTGCCGCTGGCGTAGTAATTGGTGGCGCCGCCGCCGGCTCTGCTCGGGTCGGCGCCGAAGCTGCCGCCGTCGGACCGGGACGAGACCGACGCACGGTGGTGGTCAGCCTGCTCGATGACTTGGAGCGACGGTGACGGATAGGGTGGGGTGACGCCACCACCACTGTTGCTACTGCCACTCATGATGAGCTGTGTGTGTCAGTCGATCGTTTTGGCCATTATTATTATTATCATTGTTTTTTGAGAAGAGAAGAAGAAAAGAAGAAGAGAGAGAAAGTGAAGAGTCGTGAAGATGCTCCATCGGCTCACTGAAGGTTGCGGAGGTGATCACCGCAAAAAAAAAAAAAAAAGTCGAAGCGCGGCGCTTCGAGCATCGTGCGAGTATATGTGGCATTTTCACGCAGTGATCGGCATTTGTGCATTTTTCTTTTTCAAGTTCCTCTTTCTCTTTCCTCTCTTTTTCTTTTTTTTTTTGCTGTGTTTTGCTTTCCAGCAGCTTGTGCAGCGTGGTAGAGTACATGTGCTGCGTATGCGGAAAGGAGAAAAAAACAAACAAAAAAAAAAGAACATGCACATTCACAATATGTACACGAGTGAAAAGGTTGCAGTGCAAAAAAAAAAAAAAAAAAGAAAGGAGGAAAAAAAAAAAGAGAAAACAAAAACAAACAAACAAAAAAAAAAGAAGAACTGAGGTGTGTGTGAGCTTTCTGCGAAGGAGGATAACATCTGAAAGAGAAAAGGGAGAATAGCACGTTCTTGGCGAGCGGGAGGGCCGGGCCGGCAACGCAAAAACGAAAAAAAAAAAAAGAAAAACAAGCAAACAGAATGGGGTATTAGCATCGGGGAAAGTTTCAGGAAAGCGCCCCCGCCCTCCCTCTTCTCTTCCTAGTCACCGCATCATCGTTGTTCATTAACCGTGTCATCGACACAAGGTCTCCTTTGTCTTCTCTGCCTCATCCTCACTACTCTGTGCTTTTCTCGCTGCTTTCGTCGACTTCGTCACCGCCGCCGCTGCCGCTGAGGCTGCTCTCCATACTCTCCATGTCGTCGTCGGCTGCGACACTGTAGTGCATCGTTCCATACAAGTCCTCGGCGAACTCAAGAAAGGACTTGTAGTCCAGCGACGTAGCGATGTAGCTCGTGCACAGGAGTCGGTAGGCGTTCTCCGACGAGTTCCATTCTTTTTGGATCGCTGCTACAAGGGAGGCAAGAACATCTGGTTCTTTTTCCGCCCTGGACGCTACGAAGTCCCCCACTATGCCTTCGATCAGCGCGGCGTAGATCTGAAAGAGGTGATAGAGCTTTAGGCCGTCTTCGCTGTTCGTGTCGTCCGCGCCAGCGGTGGCCAGCAACGAGAGAGCTTCGTCATGGTCCTCCATAAAGCTGCGTATCCGCTCCGTGTTCTTGCCTAGTGAGAAGAACTCGTCCATCTCCATCAGCAGCGCATTGTTGCGAGTGTCGAGCAGGGAGGCGCTGCGTTCACCGACGACGCCGGCGAAGCTATGTAATTCCCTCTGCATGCCTTCGTCCTCTGACATGGTGCAAAGAAATGCAAAGCCGCCAGTAGTTAATTATGAAGGTCGAATAAGAGCAAAAAAATGTCGCGGTTTTGCGAAGAACGGCTTAAGCTGCAGAACAACAGCAATCAACAACGAAAACAATAAGCGAACGTGCAATAACGGACAAGGAGAAAAAAAAGCGCAAAACGGAGGCAAGGGGAAGGAGAAGGAAGGAAGAATGATAAAAAACAAAAAAAAAACAAAACACAAGCTGACAACCGATGAAAGAAGGGTAATGATGAGTACAAACAAGCAAAGAACCTTTACAGGGAGATGTTCTCAACAGGCAAGCTAACAAGGAGAAACTCTGCAGCACGAGGCGAGTATCCGCGAGCAACAAAGCATGACTATGATCATGAGAAAAACGATTCGAGCATGACGCGGTGTCACACACATACACACACAAACAAGAAAAAAAAAGTGGCGATGTGAAACTGCTAAAACTCGTTTTTTTTTTCTTCCTTCAATGCCAAACCAAAACTCAATTATCAAGAGAGAAAAGCTCTTAACAAAAAAAAACACGAGAAAAAAGAAAGGTGCGAAGAGAGGATGACACGCAAGATGTCCAAACGGTATGGGATTCGTGAAGTGCGCATATTAATGGTTAGCTGACACTTTTTTTTTCTCTTGGAAGAATGAGCGCCGTGGAACGAAAGAAAGTGAAAAGGAAATAACAATGAGGTAGACAAAGGTGTTGAAGTAGACACCCTCACGGCGCTGTTCTATCCTGCATCACCAAAAGCAACTCCGAGCGTTTCTCTCTTGCGGCTTTTTCTTCTCCTTCTTCTGATAATAACATACACGAAGGCCTAATAACGACAAAGAAAACCAAAACACGTGAATGCGCTTCAGTGCGCCGCATCACGCGCGGCATTCCTCCTGTTAAATCGGCTTTCGAATTTTCTTTTTTTTTCTTCTTCACTAGTTACGCGTTGAGGTCGCTGAGGTCGGCCGCCGGCTTCTTGTTCTCTTCCTCCTTGTCGTCCTCGCTCTCCGTCGACTCCTCGTCGTCGGAGTCGCAGTCCATGTGGCCCGCACCACCGGCACCGCCGGCACCGCCCATCGCTGCCATCATGGAGGCCATGTCCATGCCGCCCATGTCCCCGTAGCCGCCCATATCCCCGTAGCCGCCAAAGTTGGCCGCCGCGGCGTTTTCCTCCGCCTCGTCGTCCTCATCCTTCCAGAGGTTCCAGTCCACGGACAGCCACCCCTTTGTCGCCTTGGTCGGCTCCTCGACCAGGCGGTTCCAATAGCCCTCCTCCTTCTTGATCGCGCAGATTTGAATCGACACGCCGAGGACCTTGAAGGTGGAGTCGGCCGGCACGATTTCCTTCGCCAGGTGCAGCTCCTCCTTCAGCTCGTGGGGCTCGCTGCTCTTCGCCGTGATGCCGTTGCCGGTGATGCTGACCGTCTTTTCCGTGAAAGTGACCTTGACATCCGTGGCGCTGCTGGCCTCCACCGTGATGAAGAGGCGGTCGTGACGCTCGGCCCACTTGATCGGAAGGTGCGACATCTTTTTTTTTTTTTTTAATTTACGCACGTTTATGTGGGTGTTGTGGCTGTTATAGGGGCTAACTGACGAGCTCGCTTTTTTTTTTTTTTGAGTTAGTTAAAGAATAAGCTTCGTGTGGACACAAATTGTCGAGGAAGGAGATATCGCTCAGCAACGGGAAAAAAAAAAACAAGAATCTGCGCCGATAAAAGTCAAGTCAAATATTCAGTAATAGTCATACCAACAGAAATAAGGAAAGACAAATAGAAGCATCGATAGCGAAAAGCATATCATTGAAAAGAAGAGACGCAGGACAGCAACTATGCGCCTATATATGAGACATAGTGAAAACTCCTGTTAAATAACAGCTTTTTTTTTTTAGCGTTGCATAAAGAAAAAAAAAAACAGATGAAAACAAATCAAAACGGAAAAAAAAATAGCGTTTCGAACAAACTCCAACACATTTACTCACATTCAACTCTTCTTTTTACTTTCTTTCTATCTTCTTATAATATATATATATATATATATATATATATATGTATATATATATATATATGTATTTTGTACATTTAAACCGAATAGCAAACAACCACGAATCCCTCTTCCGACAAGCAAAAAAAGAAAATTACTTAGCACCTCCCTTTATTGCTTCACGGAGTCATAAGCCGCCGCAGTGGCCTGCTCCTCTCAACGCTTACGCGGTGGCAGCCTCACGGATGTAGAGGATATTGTTATTGCGCAGGAGCATCTCACCCAACTCAGTGTCCTGCTTAGCATGCTCAACCGCATCGCGCAGTTGCAGATTCATAAAGGTGTCGCAGCTCACCAGATTACCCTCATACACTGGGCCCCACTTGCTCTTCACCAGCACCTTCTTCCCCACAAGGCTGTGCAAGAATGCACCAGGAACGTTCGTCTCCATGGTCAAGCGAGAACAGCGCTACGGAGTTTGTCAAAGCTGAATTAGTAAACAAGCCAACGACGAAAAGAAAGGGAGGTGGGGGAGGGGCGAGATCAATGCTCACAAAAAGGCGGCAATTTATGTGTGTTGGTGCTTGTGTGTTTGTGTGTGCGTGTGTGTTTGTGCTTGAAAAGGAGGAAAAAAAAAACAGCTTGACTGCGGCGATGGTTTTTATCGGATTAAAGCGCGTAGTAACACGTTCACAAGAGAGAATAGAAAAAAAAAAAAAAAGAATGCAGAATCGCAATAAAAGACATGCCAATCATGAGATTTCGACTAGTAAACACGCTGCGCTGAGTTCGCAAGACAGCTACACACCGTTTCTTACCAGTAAAAAGGGAGCAAGGACACCGGCGGAGTGCCTCTTTCAGCGTCAGAAGCCTTAGAGGGAGAAGAAACACTTGCACGAAAAAGACTCAGCAACTCTGTTGTTGAGCCTGGAGACAGAACAGGTGTGGCTGCTAGGACGCATGTGGAACATGTGAGAGTCCTTGTTTACTTCCTTGCTAACTGTTGGTTGGGTTCAAATAGTTTAACTATATAAATATGTACTTACACAAGTAAGTAGGCTCTTCAAAACTGAGATGCCTTGTGGGAGCCTGGTAGGCAGACGTTCCAGGCATTGAAGATGGAAACAAAAAATGGTCGTAAAAAAGCTCAGAGTACTGTGCTCTGTTTTTTTTTTTTTCTTTTCCAATATAGAGGAAAGAAAAACGCTAAAGAAAAGCGATGAAAAACACTTGTAATCAACAGAGGAAAAAAGGAAAGTGAAAAAACGAGGCCAAAATGGTACGAGATGGCCTTTTCTAACAATAACAAATTGAAAGCAAAAAAAGATGCTCTTAACCCAAAGTGAGAGATTGATGCCTGTCATTAACCGTGACGGCTTTGCGCTGAATGAGAACAAAGAAAATGTGCGTACAACATATAATATGCATGTATAGAGTAATATCATCGCTTATATAGTATAAAAGCAGAAGAAGAAGAAAAAGCACGTCTTTTTCTTTGATTTGACGCGGGAATTAAGCCGAATCGCATTGCATCGTCAACTACAAAAGTCGCGATGACTTTCAAGAATGCCTGACTCCTCTTTATTCGTCCTGAAAAAGGCTGTTAGTATCACCTAGCGCTTTGAGAAGAGAAAAGACGGACAGACTAAAGACAAAACAACGCAGTGCTTACTACATAAACGATCAAAAGAACATCAACATGCTAGCTTGTAAAAGCTACTATCTCTTGGCCGACAATAGTAGCTGTTACAGTGCAGTAATATTCATGCGCGCGGCACGTCTATGTCTGAAGCGAAAGTACGAAAAAAAAAAATGAAACACAAGAGAAACGGAACCGGCGAAAAAAAAAAAAAACAAGCAAGCAAAGAAAAAAGAAAAAAGAAAAGAGTCATAAAGAACGGCTTGCATATAAGTTCAAAAAAAAAATGAAAATGGGGGAAAGAAAGCAGCGAGCACGCTGTAAAAGCAACTTCACCAGAAGAAAAAAAAATGCTCTCATACACGTAGGTTTCGCGTTTGTTTTTTTTTTTTTTTTCTCTGCGTTTATAATTTCGACTCGTATCGCTGAGCAATGCTACCGGTATTTGCCACGGACCTTGCAAACGGGAAAAAAAAAAAAGAAAAATATGTGGAGAGCTGAAGAAGAAGAGCACACACAGTAAGGGTGAAAAAGATCCGAGTACTGGAGTTTTTTTTTTAAATCAATGGCTCCGTCTTTCTTGTCATTCGTACAAATAGAGTGGAGAGTGTTGCTGTTGTATTTCAGTTTCAGTTTACCCCATTTGATTTATGAAGTTACACAGCTCAACTTCTCTTTTTTTTTTTTTTTTATTCACAGCTCTACACGCATGCAGGTTTGCCGCGGCTTATTTTGAAGATACACATGACAGCAAAGAAGTAGGTAGCAGTAAGAAAAAAAAAAAAACAAAAGCCGATTGCGTTAGAAATCGAAACAAGACGATATACACAAAAAAAAAAAAAGAGGAAAAAAGTGTACATATCTTCGTTGAAGACTGTACTCAAGTAGGGAAGCGGCTTGAAAGGCTTGCAGAAACTTGATAGTCAGCAAAAGCTCAGGCAGCATGAAGACAACAACAACAAAAAAGGAGAAAAAAAAAAGTGTTTTACCGGATGGAGACGGGCAAAAAACTCACAAACCTATAATCACACACACACACACACACATACATACAAAAAAAAAAAAAAGACGTGTATCGAAGGAAGAAAAACAAACTGTTGAATATATCAATTGAACTTCACAGAACGTCATTGAAAAGTGAAACTAGTTGGCTTGCTTCAAAAATCGCTAAGAAAAAAAAAAAGCCATAAAGATGGCGACACACCGTCTCGCCCCTTCTGTTACAAGAAGCGAAGCAGAAAGGAGAGAAAAGCAGCGATCCGAAAGACACCAGCGAGACACCGATATACCCTATGGAACAAAAGAAAAAAGAAAAAAGAAGAAGAACTTCTTGTAGATGTTCCTCGAGACGTTTCTAGTGAGAATCTTCCCGTGCCCGATTCGGCGCCTGGCCGAAGTTCTTCATTAATCTTATAGAAGGGAACGGATGAGCCGCACC
Organism: Lotmaria passim; assembly: GCA_037349495.1. Classification (NCBI taxonomy): domain Eukaryota; phylum Euglenozoa; class Kinetoplastea; order Trypanosomatida; family Trypanosomatidae; genus Lotmaria; species Lotmaria passim. Next base: position 286,072 of record CP140193.1, read on the forward strand.
GATGGAGATGGGCAAGCAGATTAAAAAAAAAAAAAGAACGGAATAGGCAGAAAAAACACATCGCATGCAAGAGAAAAACGAATGTGATACATAGAAGTGCAAAGATCACCATAATAACAAACAAACAAATAGGAAACAAAAAAGAAGAACACTGGGAAAGAAGTGGAGGTATAGAGAACGAAGAGCTTAAGTATAGCTGAAGTAAAACAGACTTTGCTCGGTCGGTGCTGTCGTTTGTGATTCAGCAAAGCACCAGTTTAACGTAATGAAAATATGTCGAAGAATCCTACTCTGGTCGGATATACCTACGCTTTCACTTCATCCCTTTTCCCGCCTTTAGTGACTCGCACAAACAGTGTTCTTGTATATGTGTGTGTTGCGGCTCGAAGCGCTCAGCTCAACACACGCTTGCTGTTTTGAAAGCAGAAGCCGTCGTAGCCGCCAATTCAGATGTTAACGTAAGCACAGGTCAGCCATGAAACTTGCGATAATGTGAGAGGAAACTGACATGAGCAAACAGTACCCAAGAGTAGCGTTTGCGGACACTGAGGTCGTGGTACACAAGACGCACCCACCCGCATGATTACAAAGAACAACGGTCAAGCAAAGAGGGGAAAAGCCACTGAAGACTGTCAAAGGACAGGGAGAAGGTAGCTTGGCGAGAAAAAAAAAAAACTGGCTGGAGGAAAACGCTACAAAAAGAAAAAGACAAAAACAAGGTGGACAGTCGAAGGGCTACAGTAGGTGCAGAGGGCTGTGGAAAAAACAAGTATAATATATGCTGAGCCACGAAAGTGATGTTGAACGTGCCAAACGAACAAAAACGTGCGTCAATTTCAGAAAACAGTGGGAAGGAGAAATACACAAAACGGGAAAAGAGAAGGGGGAAAAAAAAAACAGCATGAACGAATCAAAGAGATACTATGTCTCTCTGGTGCAGTAAGCACAGTTGGAAAAAAGGCGAGAAAAAAGTGTTTTGAGGGGAGAACTCAACGCTCGTCAACATCGGAAAAAAAAAAAAAGAAAATAAGATCAATTTGGACCTTCACGAAGCAAAATCAGAAAAAAAAGCAAGATCAATTGCAGTTCTGTGTTGGCGGAACAATCGAGACAGTAAAGCGTTACTATTATCTTTAACAGCAAGCCCCCAAAAAGAAAAAAAAAATGAAATAAAAACCTCTTCAGAAAAAGAAAAAAAGAACACATTTGAGAAAGAAGATCATCAATAGGGAACCAAGCAAAAAAAAAAAAACTTGTTTTTTAACAAGTTCATGAAACTCAAGGGATACTAAGTACTCTCGATACACTGCGCAATTGAGCTCTGCCTGTCACGTGAGTCGACTAGACAGCCACCGTCTCGACAGTAGAGGGGGGAAAAAAAAACAAGAAAAAGAAGGAATAGAATTAGAGACAACAATAGGGACGAAGACGCTTTTTTTTTTTTTCTGCTCCGTAGCAACTCAAGACTCGTTTTACCGAGTTGTACACTAGTACACTGGCAGAACAACAACAACAAGATGCGTATATGTGGATTGCGACGCTTTCCAAAAGGGAAAAATGGATAGGAACACCATTTACAGCTTTGAAAAGAAGAGATCGAACCAACGATAAATAAAAAAAAAAAGGGGGGAGGGGGGAAGGGGGAAAAAGCAAGACAGACTGGAAAAAAAAAATGAAAAAAAAAAAAAATGAAATTCGCACTGGAACAAGATATGAGGTGTTAAGAAGTTCAAAAGTAAAGAGAAGGAGTTAACCAGGGAAAAAGCAAGGCAAAAAAAGAGAATAAAGTGAACTCTGCTCTTCAGCAGCCCCAAAGCGTCCGTGAGACCGAGAAACAAAATGAACGAAGACAGAAAAGTGCATCCGCTAGGCTGATCAGTGCTTCGTACTCCCCTCTACTATTGAATGAGCTAGAAGGATTAACCGCGCTGAAAAGCTTCACTTGGGAACAATCGTACACACATGCCCACACACACACAAAAAAAAAAAAAGAAAGAACTTCTTGCAGTCCTTGCTAGCTGAAGGTCTGCAAGCAGCCAGACTCACGCGTTCTCCACATCGACAGGGAAAGCAGAATAGGTAAAAGAGACAGAGGCGCTTCAACTGAAAATGAAACAACTAAGAGCTGAAAGAACGAACAATAATGTAAAAAGGTGAAGAGGCCAGTCTGACACACGAAATAATGCGAGCCTACTTTGATCAATCCTCAATAAGTGTCTCAGGGTGCTCGTTGATAACAGCGAGATGCTCAGCAGCGCTACCTATACGTGTGAAGGGGAAAAAAAGTGCTACCGTTTTCTTTTGGTTGCTTGTTTTGTCTGTCTTCTTACTGAAAATGGGCCGCCTATGCCCACCTATGCGTGCTCGCTCCTGCGTCATCTTCAGCATTTTTGAAAAGCTTCGACTGATTACTACGCGACACTTTCAGCGCCAGCATGAGCTTTTTTTCTTCTTTCTTTCCTTTAAACGATGCAGCTCAGTTTCTTCGTTCTTATACAGTTTTGTTGAGGTTTCAAGCGTGCTGAGCTGTCCAGCTCACCAGCGCCCCAATCGTGGAGCTGTTCGTTGACGATGAGAGATTGTTCGCGTGGAGGGCCAGTGCTTACGGCAGGCGTTGCCGGCTCTGTTGCAATGTACGTCATCATCGTTGGCTCGACCGGGTGGTGCAGGTCCGGGTGGAGAAAGCGGCACTTGCGGCGGTTACAACGGCCATTCAAGTAGTGCCGGCACACCTCCGGTGAGCGCAACAAGGCCAGCTTGGTGGCGGGGTCGATCAACGGCTGCGGAGGCTTCGCCGTCGCCGAGTGGGACATGGGCGCGCACGCTACTTGGTGCTGCTGCGGTGTCTGCGAGGGCGGGGCCATCACCTGCGCTGCCGTGTACACCTCTTGCCCCACGTACGGCTGGTTCACGACGAACGAGGAGCAGCTGGAGTTGCTCGGTTGGATAAACACCGACATCGGGCCGCCGCTCTGCGGTGGCGTGGAGGGGAGGAGGTAGACCACCTTGCTGTGGCGGTTCACCTCCATCGGCAGATTTTGGCAGACATAGTAGGAACCTCTATTGGGGGAGAATGGTGGCTGCTGCACAGCTGGCAGCGGAGGCGTGGAGATCGAATGCGTGTCGGACGTCGCGGCCGGATAAAGGATCGTCATGGGCTGCATGAGTGTGTTTTGAACCGAGTCTGTGGCGTAGTAGCGCAGAGACTCGGCTGGCATGCCTGGCACGTACACGAGCTGAGACATGGCGATGTGCGAGCGAGTGTGCTGCTTTGGCTGTTTCACAACTATTGTGCTTCTCCGTTTCTTCACAATCGACAGCGATTAAAAAGAGACGAAAGCTAAAAACTACTGAGATCGAGAAAGCACTCACACAAAAAAGAGGGAGGGTCGGGCTCAGTGAAAAAGAAACAAAGGATAAAAAAAAAAAGAGCAGGTGCGAGTTTAGTTAAGAGACGCTGGCTGATAACGCAGGAACACTGGAGAAAGAAGAAGACTCAAAAGAAAATAGCGCTTACAAACTGGCAATTGTGAGCTGGTCCAATATCAGAGAAACAAAAACGTGAGGGGAATGAAAAAGAAAAAAAAAAAAAGAGCTACACCCGCTGAGACGGAAGAGGAAACAGTGAGCAGCTCGAAATAAAAAAAAAAAAGAAGAAGAAAGAAAACAAAACAAAACAAAAAAAAAGAACCTCTCCGGAGCAAAACAAAAAGGTGGAGCAAAGGCACGAAAAACAAAGAAGAGCAAAGAAAAAAAAAAAAGAAGAAGAAGAAGATAGGAACAATAACAACAACAAAAGAAGAACTTTAAAAAGAAAAAGGAGAGAGATCTGCAGTTTGGCAATATGTTGGGCGCAGAGGTTGAAAGCCCAAAGAGGGAGAGGAACACGCGCACACAATCACGAAAGAGAAAGAGAGGAAGAAAGAGTGTGTCAAAAGTGTTGAAGGCTGCACGCTACTTTTGATCGCTTCGCTTAAAAGAGAAAAAGATGTAGCCACTTTGGTTTAAACATATGTCGCTTTTTTTTTTTTGTTGTTGTTGTTGTTCCGAAACCTATTGCTTGCTTTTTTTTTCTTTTAGTGGTTCTTCCTTTACGGTTCTTCTCGTTTCAGTTGTTTTTTTTTTAGGCTGCACCAAGAAGAGAAAAATGAAAAAGAACAACAAGGACCGGCAAGTGGCCTTTCGAGGAGAACAACGACGGAAAGCTATGTTGCTAGTAATGCGCTAGCAAGGCAGCCGTGGCTCAAGAAACAATGGATTTCTGTACAGCAAAAAAAAAAAAAAAACGAGGAAGTGCTACTCGAAAACGGATTTCGCTCTTTTGCTCTTTTCGGTTCCTTTCCTGCTCGCTGAAGGGAGACTCTTTCTGAGCGGAGAAGGAAAAAGGAAGAGAGGCACAGTTGAGTCGAAACGGGCAACACAAGAGATCAGAAGACGCTGAGAAACAAACTCTGCGATGAAAAGAACGCGGGCAGCTTTTGAGAAAAAAAAAACGTTAAGTGATAAAAGGGGAAAAAAAACTCACAAGTTCAATGTTGGGAATTATCGTTTAAAGAAAAGGGCGTCAAAGGGTGAGCTTTTCCTTAAAAAAAAAAAAGGAGCGTGCATGCATATTTGTGTGACCAACAGTAAGAGGGACAACAACAACAAAAAAAAAAAAAAGCGAGGACAAAGGAAAGGAGAGAGAGGGAGACATACGGAGATACTAGAGACTGTACGTGCTTTTTTTTTTTTTTGAAGAAGTAGATTGACATATTATTATTGTTGTGCTGGATTATATCAGACCTCCTTGTGATTACTCCGCTGAAGGGTCCTCCCTGCTTTACTTAACATGGGAAGGAACACTATGCAGTGAGTCACACTACCAACGCAGCACACGTGTGTTGGAGCAGTTCTCTAGTTTTCGAGTAGTTCGCTTTTTTTTTTTCCAAGGCTGAGTCATCTATGGTTCAATTCTATACGATACTTAAACGCTAACAAACAAGCAAAAAAAAAAAAACACTCACAAGAATCTATGTCATTCTATCAAGCATGCTCCTCCTCCTCCTCCTCCTCGCAGGGTGTAAATGGAGGAGGCGCCGGCAATTCTGTGGTGTGGAGGCGTTCCCGTACAACACGACTCCGTTGCAGCTGCCGTCGCAGTGCCACCGACGCTTTATTCCTCTCTCGCACCTCCAGCAAAAACTCTGTCAGCTCCGCATGCAACGCGGCCTGCTGTTCCTCCACCTTTGGGTCACAAAACACAGAGACGAGGCGGCTGGAAGCGCAGTCGCGCTGTCGCTGCCGTTGCATTGCTTCTGTCCGGTTGCGAGCACGAAGGCGCTCCGCGAGGCGGTTGGCCAGCTCGTCATCATGATCACCATAAACGAAAAGATGCTGCGACGGCTGCTCTGCCGCGACACTATGATGCATGCCACCCGCCACAACGGCCGCGTCGCTGGCTGCTGTGGCGGCAGAAACGGAAGTTCGCCTATCACTCTGCAGCAGTCGCGCATAGAAACAGAGGGGATAAAGTGATACGTCGTACAACACGCTGCTTTCATTTGGGATGTTCTTGCCGCCGTTGCGCTGGCACGGCGTGGAGGGAAAAAACGGAACCGCACACACGTGCCGCTCGAACGGGCTGCACGCAACGGTGTTCTCAATAAAAGACGGAGGGGCCGCAAAAAGACATCGGATCCTCTCGCCCCACAGCGCGTATGCCTCCGACGAGCTCAATTCGGAGGCGGAGGCGGACATAAAAGTTCAGAGAAGGAGAAAAGCGGTCAGAGGGAAGCAAATGGTGGGTTGTGCCTGAATTAAGTCCTTGGGAAAAGCACGCGTTCGGAACTGATTTCTTTCCGTTGTGTTTGAGGGGAAAAGAGAGCAAATAACCAGGTGAAAGAGCGAGAAAGAGAGGAGGGAAGAGTCGTTGGAGGCATGACCGGCACAAACTGCGTGGGGATGTCCCTATCGACGTGCGCAGAAAAAAAAAAAAAAGGCACACAGCTACGCGTTTCAAGAAACGAGTTCTGCAATAAAGGAACGCTCCGTTCGAGAGAAGAAAAACAATGGTGGTCGGGTAAGCAACAACAGCTAAAAAACAACAGTACCTCTGTATAGCGTACCTGTTTTCACCGTATTCAGGGAAAGCTCGACGAAGCAGCAGCCCTTCGCAGAGCAGTGGGGAAAAAAAAAGGGACATGACTTGTTAGCCTCAGTCATTTCATTTAACTCGGAACAGAAACACATCCACTGACAATTGAGTGCGCACGTCATTGCGGAAAATTCACCGAAAGATAACAGAGCTTACAAAACGTACTACTAGAGAAAAAAAAAACGCTTGACAAGGTCTGCATCTTTCGTCGCACAATGATGGTGCATCAGCATCGTCGGATAACGTGAAAGAAAATGATCATGGTAAAGCAATTCCATTCGTGTTGAGTCCACAAACACTCAATTGGTCTCACTTTTCTTTTCTCTTTTTCCAAACAAGTAACTCAACTTTATGGAGAACAACTGTTCTGTCCGTGGACGCTTTAGGAAACTTCAGCATACTGGAAAACACACGAGAATGCGTGAAGCGGATCGCGGAAAGCAAGGGGAAAAAGAACAACTCTTGAGAGAGCTGCGTAGTCAAAAGACGCACGAGCATGTGGGATTCGTCTTTTCCCCCTTTCTTATCTTTATTCCTAAACAAAAAAAAGAGTACACATATTTTTCATCTTTTATATACTATTGTTAACATTTCATCCTGTCTGATCGTTTTTACGCTGTCTACTCTCTCTCCTCGTTGCAGTACCCTTTCAAATAGAAACCGTTACTCTACCGAAGGAGGAAAAAAAAAAAGACAAACAGACAAGGAAACAAAGCACTTGGAAATGGTGCAAATATGGACAAAAAACAAAACAAGAGAAAAAACAAATGAAGAACTTCTCTTCATAATCCCTTATAGCCTGACGATATTAAAAAAAAAAAAAGACACTTCTTCAGCTTACGTGACTCATCAATGGTAAACTAACGGCAAAGGAATAAAGTGAAGATATCGGCGTGTAAAAAAAAAAAAAAACGCACAGAGACGGCCAGCTGGAAGAAAAAAAAAAAAGAAGAAGAAACAACCTCAGTTCATGGCAACAAAAGCTCTTTGCTTCACAAGAATCCTCAACCGAGTGATCTACTTGCAGTACGTTGACGCAAGCTCCCTTTTCCCTCTTTTCTTCTCACAGAATGCAACGTCGCTGTTATCAATTGTTGCTTTTTTTCTTCTCTTTTAATCTTCTTCAGTCATTCTTTACTTCTTGCCGCTGCCACCGCTGGTGCCCATGCCGAGGGCGGTCTTGTACGAGTCGTAGATCCACCACTGCAGACCTGTCAGCGTACCAATCATCAGAATACGGGTGCCAAGACCCTTCGTGCAGATCGTAAAGTAGCCCATCTCCTTCGCGATCTGTCCGTAGCCCTTGCCGGCGTTGCTGGCCTTACCGCGGGCAGACACCAGGGTATCAGCAGGGTGCGACACAATGGCGCAGATCACACCAGCGATGTAGCCGGAGGCAAACGTGATGGACAGTTGCATTGCCTTGCTGTACTCATCCTTCGGCTTCGTGAAGACGTACTGGTAGAAGGCGCGGACGACCTTCTCGAAGAAGAAGAACTTAGCCATCGTGTACGGGATCTGGCGGCACCAAAGCGGCACAAGCGATTTGAACGGGAAGCCAGAACTAGGGTCGGCGCGCATGGCAGACATGGCGGCGAACATGCCCGTGGGAAAGGTGCCCTTGGGAGAAGTCTGCACTTTCACCTTAGTCATCTCGAAGGGGCAGAGACCCATATCCGCGAAGAACTCAGCGGAGGCAGAGCCAGCAAGCCAGATCAAGCCCTGGTACCTCTCGGCGTTCTTCTCACCCGCCAGGTTCGCATAGAAATCCTTGAACACCTCGTACAGACCGAACTTGAACGCACCCTGGGTGGAATACCCAAAGAACGTCGGCAGCCAGCCCTTCAGCAGACCATTCGCGCCCAAACCCTCCTCCTGCATGATCAGCTTGAAGCCCTGGCCAAGAGACTTGTACTTTTCGGGGCTCACCTGCATGTTGCACTTCACAACGTCGAGCGGGCAGACGGAGGTGTGGGTGGTACCGCAGGCGAGGATACCACCACCGATGCACTTGATGTAGTAGTTGGTGTCATGGGGGTGGTCGGGGTTCACGTAGCGAGCGTCCCAAGCCTTTGTCTGAGCGGTCATGACTGTTTAAGTGCGTTTGGCGAGGAGTTATAAAAGAGAAAAAAAAAAGAGTTCTTCGTAGCGCGGACAGGGTAAAATACAATCTACGTTATAAACGAGGAAGTCAGTTAGCTCCCCAGGAATGTAATATATATATATATATATATATATATGTATATAGTGTAATGAGTGTCAATGTGGCACACGAGAGAGAAAAGAAAGAGGGACAGAGAGAAATTGACAGAAATGGTGGTGGACAATGCAAAGTGGTGTTTCTCTTCCCTTTATCTTTGAGACAAGCACACCAGGAGAGGGAGGAAAAAAAAAAAACATGATTCAAAACGTATGTGTGTCTGTGCCCGTGTCTGCGTATGGCGTTGAAGTAGTCTGCGCAGCCTTATTATACCTTCAGGCTGAAAACAATAAAAGAAAAAAAGGAGGGCACGCGTGTAACACCTCTGCTTCACTTTGAAAGAGCCTAACGGAAAGTAGGTCAGCATCTCTCTCACCTTTATCCTCTCTTTTTCTCTCTTTTGCTGTTACTGCTTTTTTTTTTTTTTTGGTCAGACAATATCAGTCTGGCTTTCTTTTGCATGTTAATGTAGACATAAAACACACACACACACATATATAGGTGTTGTTTTGCTATTGAATCGCCCTTTCCTATGTTTAACACTACTCCGTCTACTGCATTACACAGCTCTTTTTTTTTTTTTCTCTCCGCTAAACAAGGACGACCACATAAAAATCAAGAGCGTTCCTCAATCACAGGACACAGACACACGGATTCTGATGAGCAGGCGCATGTTGCTTCCTGTCATTCGGCTACTTTTATTTCAATAGAGAAAACTGCAGCCATAAACCAATAAACTGCGAAAAAAAAAAAAGAGGGCGAGAACAGTCGCTATGGATGGAAAAAAAAAAAGATAAACAGAAAAACAAACAGCTTTCTTTTTCTCTCTCTTTTGCTTGTATGGCTTTGAGGTACTGAAGATTCTATAAGACAGTCGTTAAAGTCAAGAAAGAAAGGGCGAAAAAAAAAAACAGCATAATAGTGGTAATAACAACAAAAAAAGCTGATAATAATAGTAGTAAAATAGAACATTTGCCTTTTTTCCCGGGAAGAGAATCTGACTTCATCGATGTAGAAGAAAAGGAAAAGATCAGAGAGAGGGCCACAGTGTAATAAGACGAGGTGTATTGCGTTGCTCTCAGAGACATTGACTTCTTATTAGCTATTCGTGGGGAAAAAAAAGAGAGAGAGAGAGCACATAAGGCAGCGCAACGTTATGCTTCTGGCTGAAGAGAGAAGAAAAAAGTCAAAAAGAGATAAAAGCAAATCCACTGTTGACTCTTTTTCCCTCAAAATCAAAAAAAAAAAAAAAAGAAAAGAGAACAATAATAAAACAAATGTGATATGGAATGAAACGTAACATAGAAGGGGAGAAAAAAACAGTAAAAAAAAAAAACGCTACGCTTAAAGAGGTGGTGGTGGTGGCAAAAAAAGAGAGCAAGGCTACTCCAGGGAGTTAAGAATAAAACAATCTTGTAACGGTACGCAATCGCGCTTTGAAAGGCTTTTGTAGCGTATACTCTTAAATGCGTCCTTCAACACAAAGTACGTCTGAAAGAAAAATAGAAAAAAGAGAAACTCATCGAAAAACATGTGAGTAGTAACAACGCACTTGCTTCTCTCAAAGCACTGGATTCTTAACGGACATAGAAACCTCAAAAAAACCCTTTTCTCTCCCGATCTCTTGTACGCTCGTACATTCTTTTTTTTTTTTTCTCTTTGGCTGTTTGGTTCTTTCTCGCAAATCTCCGCTTGTAGATGCGCTGGCAAAGTCTAGAAAAAAGGGAGAAAAATGAAGTGCGCTTGAGCAGTAAAAACGAAAAACGCTGATCTCTTGAATTCACCATAATCGTAATTACGTGGAACTCGGCTCACTCGCATCGTATCCCCGAGCATTCCACCGCAACGTTAACTTTCTATTCAGTGCACGTTTTACAGCATTGTCCTTTTTTTTTTTGTTTTGCTTGATCAAAACCTTTTTTTTTTCTTCGCGTATGAGTAAAAAAAAAAAAGAAGTATCAGGTGTCAAAACGAAGCGCTGGCAAAAAAAAAAAAAAGGAGCACGTCGAAGAAACTCTCCATGAAGAACATAATTGTAAACGAAGCCATACACTAAAACGCGGGCATTAAAAAAAAAAAAAAACACACATGCAGGTAACAACGGACTAAGTGGCACGTTCTAAAATCCGGGTGAGGAGGAAGAATAGAAAAAACGGGTCTAAAAACAAGTATAGTATTTCCGCCCGTCCTTGCTCTTGTACGAGTTGCCGGCGTGATCCGACCAGCTAGCCCGATCCTGCTTTGGTACCACAGTGTTTGCGTATGTGGGAGGGGTAAAAGCAATTGTATTCATTAATTATAAAAAAAAAGTGAGAAAAAAAAAGCCCTTTTTCTCCTCTCCTGAGCAGAGCCGTCTGTATGTGCGTTTGCGTATGCCTGCCGAAGACGTCGACGTGGATATCAAAAAGCAGGAGCGTCCTCGGTCAACAAAGCACCTGTTTCCAGACAAAAGAAAACGATACTTGGCCAAAAAAAAAAAAAAGAAAAAAGACTCAGCTCCTATGAAAAAAAAAAAAAAAAAACACTGCAGCAGTAGCGCATTGACGACTAATTTTCCTTTCAAATCCACAAGGCGTGCATCACAGCTTTTTAGTCGAGATGTGTCTACGCTTTTGGGGGAAAAAAAGTGAAAATTGCGACCCTGAGTACGTGCTGAGTGCTTCTTTGTAAAGTTGAATGAGGTCAAAAGACACCTCCGAATTAACTGACCAGCGTGTAAAGCAAATAGTGAGCAAGCACATCAAAAGAGGGAAAGGCAACAAAGTGCCTTCTTTTCTTGTAGTTTTTGACGCCGCCGCGAGAGCACGCGCTGCAGGAAGCAACGCTACTCATCTTTTTTTTTTTTTTCGTACGTAATAACTCGCCGGCACTGACAAACGCAGAAGTCGCCACAAAACCCACGAAAAGCAAAACTGACTTTGCCGCCCACTAACGTATATATGAAAAGGAAGAACATATGCGCTTCAGCCGTCTGAGAAAAAAAGAAAAAACAGAAGCGTAGGAGCACCTTCTTTTCACCTATGCGTCCCGGTGCTTAGTGGCCGCTGGTGCCCATGCCGAGGGCGGTCTTGTACGAGTCGTAGATCCACCACTGCAGACCTGTCAGCGTACCAATCATCAGAATACGGGTGCCAAGACCCTTTGTGCAGATCGTAAAGTAGCCCATCTCCTTCGCGATCTGTCCGTAGCCCTTGCCGGCGTTGCTGGCCTTACCGCGGGCAGACACCAGGGTATCAGCAGGGTGCGACACAATGGCGCACACGATACCAGCGATGTAGCCGGAGGCAAACGTGATGGACAGTTGCATTGCCTTGCTGTACTCGTCGCGTGGCTTCGTGAAGACGTACTGGTAGAAAGCGCGGACGACCTTCTCGAAGAAGTAGAACTTAGCCATCGTGTACGGGATCTGGCGGCACCAAAGCGGCACAAGCGATTTGAACGGGAAGCCGGTGCTGGGGTCGGCGCGCATGGCAGACATGGCGGCGAACATGCCCGTGGGAAAGGTGCCCTTGGGAGAAGTCTGCACTTTCACCTTAGTCATCTCGAAGGGGCAGAGACCCATATCCGCGAAGAACTCAGCGGAGGCAGAGCCAGCAAGCCAGATCACGCCACCCCACTGCGTCGTAATCTTCTCACCCGCCAGGTTCGAGTAATAGTCCTTGAACACCTCGTACAGACCGAACTTACCCGCACCCTGAACGGAGTACCCAAAGAACGTCGGCATCCAGCCCTTCAGCAGACCATTCGCGCCCAAGCCCTCCTCCTGCATGATCAGCTTGAAGCCCTGGCCAAGAGACTTGTACTTCTCGGGGCTCACCTGCATGTTGCACTTCACAACGTCGAGCGGGCAGACGGAGGTGTGGGTGGTACCGCAGGCGAGGATACCACCACCGATGCACTTGATGTAGTAGTTGGTGTCATGGGGGCAGGCAGGGTTCAGGTAGCGAGCGTCCCACTTCTTCGGCTGCGTGACAGCGTTCGTCATGGCTGATTAGGTGGATCTTTGAGAAACGCGGAGAAGGAAAAAAAAAATGAAGAGGGAAAAGGTATCGTGGGACTCCGGTATAGGGAGTAAGAAAGACAGCGGAAAAGGCAAGAAGGGATTTTTGTGAGAGGTACGCAAAATGGCGTGAGACTGTGCGTTCGTGGATGTGGGACAGTGTGCAGTGGCAAGGATCATAACCACAGTCGATTGGAAACACAGTGGACGAGTGAATAAGAGGAAACAAACAAACAAACAAAATGTGGCAAGGTGAAAAAGAAGAGGAGAGAAGAAAGAAAAAAAAATGAGGGCGGCCCAAAACTAATCGAGCTCGGTGAGCTAGTTAGCGGAAGAAGGCGGCTCAAAAATGGTCCTTCCGGTTTCTTTATTAGTACATAAGACACAGTAGAGATGCCATCTCCCCCACTAGCAGCAGTTTTGGGCATCGCGCGCGTTTGGGTTGCCACGTGCAGGCATCCCTTTTTCATCGACACAAAGCACTCGGTTGCCTCAGCAGCTAGAAGTTCTTTTTTTTTTTTTGTGTGTGTGTGTGGAGGGACCCTGTACACTCTCCGCAACTTCAAGACGGTCAATGGTTCACTTTTTTATTGGTGTTTGTATGTTCATGTTCGTGTCTCTCAACGACCGACGTTTACCTGCTTTTTTTTTTTTTGGTTGCGCACGTCGAAAACTGGTTGGAATGGCGCGCAAATGGCAAAAAAGAACTGGAAAAAAAAAAACAGCAAAACACAGACCAACTGCAGTGAGGGATGAACAAATATAGCCCTTCCCACAAGACAAAAACACACCTGTTCTTTCCTTTTCTCTAAATGAAGAGGGAACCTCACGTTTCGTTAGTTTATGGCTACAGTTGATACGAGCCTTTCGACTCATTAAACAAGTCCATTGTCCTTGGAACGCAGACGTGCAACGTTGATGTAGGGCGGCTTGTCGATGAAGAGATGCTTCTGATGCAGGCTGCGCCATTCCGACGACTCCATCTCGAGAATAGTCCCATAGGTCTGCATGTCTGCGTCTTCGTACTCCTCTACAAGCGAGCCCTCAAAGCCGTCGGGGCGGAAGAAGCGCACGGTCACGTAAGAAACGATCACCGTGCCGACAATCAGCACGATGCTACTGTACAGAATCAGTGGGCCACCCGTCATCGCCATCGCAATCAAAAATGCGCTGAAGGCGATGGGAACACCGGACCAAATGACGGCAGCGACGTTTCCGCCCGGTGCCCGATACGGACGCTCCAGTAACGGTTGTGTCAGGCGGAGCTTCAAGAACGACGCTAGAACGGCGATGAGACGTAGCGCATACAACAACTGGTCCAGCTGCACAAGTGTCTGGAAGGTCAGACATACGCACAGGATGCAGGTGATCACCGTGTTTATCAGAATGGCGTGCACAGGCGTCTTGTACTTGCTCGAGTACTGCTCCACCCACTTCGAAAATAAGGATGGGAAGGCGTTCAAGGTGCCCATTCCCGCCAAGGAGCGCGAGGTCGTTGCGAGCAGCGTCGTCATCAGACCCAGGGTTGATATCGCACCGCCCACCATCACCGTCGCCGCCATCGGAGTCCCGCCAACCGCCTCGCCCACCTTTACCCAGAAGCCGTCCCCCCATTTCTCGAAGGGGACGTGTTGCAGCTTTTGAGCCGAGGCACCGGCAAGGATGGGTGGAATATACGTCGCGAGCGCCGCCACAATCATCAGAATCAGCGCCCTCACAAAGGTCGGATTTGGGTTCTGCACCTCCTCGATCACGTTGCCGGCAGAATCGAAGCCGGAGAAGTTCCACGCCACCACTGGCAGAAAGACGGCCCAGTTAATCTTATCCGGGATGTAGGCGATCCGCTCCCAGTTGAGACCTTGCGGGAGCTGCAAGGCGAACATGAGGAAGAAGGGCAGGATCGTGATAATCATTATCACCACACTGAAGGCGCCGACCAGCATGACACCGACGGTGTTGATGAGGGCACACATCCATAGAAAGCAGATCTTCAACAGCGCCTTCTGCACCCAGCTCAGATGAAAGAGCGTAGCGCAGTAATCGGCGAACACAGCTGGGTAGAGGCTGTTATCAACCGAGTTCAGAAAGGCGGTCCACAGCACCGTTGTGAAGGTCATCCACGAGGGAAACGAACAGTTCACCCACATGATAGGACCGGCATTCGAAGGGATCGAGCAGGACAGCTCCGCGACGCAGAAGGACACTGGGATGCCCCATACGAAGGGAATAAAGCAGAGAAAGAGAATCGACATGAGCGGGCCGCCGGCGCTCACGGAATCCTCCAGACCGTAGCCGCCGCTGATGCTGGCGGTGTAGATGACACCGAGCAGGGTGAGTGTGGTGAGGACGGCTTTCGGGCGAACCTCCGTATCCGCGCGAGGGCTGCGGAAGCGCACGATCGGAGACGCACTGCGGCCGCGGGTGGTCGTCAGCGGAGACCGCTGGTCTTGTCCGCGCAACATTACGTTATTGAATTAGACCTTCCCTTCAACTACGCAAGATTGAATCAATGGGACACACGTGCGACTAACGCCAGCCAGGAGAAGCACGACAACGAGCTCGTGCGCACAAAAAAAAAAAAAAACGAAGAAACTACCGGTAAGTTGCGTAGCACAGGCTGAAACAACAACAGTATTAACAGGATAGTGCAAACTGATTGAATCGAACTTAGATTATATCACTGGATACACTGTGCATAGTAGGCAATAAATGGTAACAATGAAAAAAACTATTTCTTATCTGCAGATTCTCGTAAGTTCTCAGCTCGGAAAACAAATAAATAAAAAGCTGTTTGCTTTATCGGTCAGAATCAACAATGAAAAAAAAAAAAAAAGAGAGAGAGAAAAATATTGGTCAGAGCAAAACAAAGGTGAAGAATAAGAAAAAAGTAATGACTTCTTGTTTTGTTGTGCTTTTTTGTTCTTTTTTTTTTTTTACTCCCAGCAGTAGTGAAACTAAAGTAAAGAAAAAAACGGACGAAGTAAATAACAGTACAATCGCTTTTGCTTTACATTGTGGATTGTAAACGGATGTGATACAAGAAAAAAAAGAAGAAGAAAAAAACAGAACAGCCAAGGACAGAATAAGAAACAGAGTTGGCGCGTTACAGAAAGCAAAGGAGTTAGGATGGTGATTAGCTGCTGACGGACTCATTCGCAGCAGTGGTGCAACACGTTCACCTTCTTACGTCCCATGACTGAGTGGCACCAAATGAAAGATGCCGTCTTGAAGGGAAAGAAAGGGAGAGCAGCTTACTCGCATGCGAACAGTGATGCTTCCTTCTGCTTCCTACAAAAAGAGCAGCACTGCGTCTCTCAGGTTACTTCCGCATCGCCCATTACAAGGTGGTCCTCATTTTTTTTTCCACTCAGAGCGAACACTTAAATGCTCAACTCCGCATTTTTTGTGTGTTGGTACTTTCTTCTCAATGAACATCAAACGCCATCGAAGCAGAACAATAGCAACAACAACAAAGAAAAAAAAAAAAGAACTTTGAGGTGCATTAGAATCGAAACACAGAAGAAATAATCCGAATCAATTGCATGAAAGGTGGAAAAAAAAAAAGCTCAGCAAGAAAAAAAAAAAAAGCGCACCGAAGCCATAAATATATATAACGAGAGAAAAAAGAAAGAGAAACAGAAAAAAAAAAGAAAAGACAATAGGAATACAGAAAAGAACACTGAGAAAACTAGCAAGATAGAGGTCCCCTGTACAAGAGGCGTAGAAGAAATGTGCACAAGTGGAAAGAAGGGCACGCTTTGCGGGCACAAGCTACCAAAAAAAAAAAAAAAAGTAGCCGCGTACAGCAAAGCTGAGTTTCCCTTTCACGTGTCTCTCATCTTCCCTTCGTTCCTCTTTTCCAGAGTAACTACTTTTTTAATCGTCCTCTCGGTACTCATGTTGCTAGGAGCAGTTCACTCAATCGTTGTCCTTCACTTCTTTTATTATTTGATTGTCTTTTTCCTATCAATTAACGTCCACGCAGCTGCGCAAACTTTGCCTCGAGATCGTCCTCTGGCTTTTCTTCGGCAGCGATCTGTGTCGCCGGCGCGCCTGTCTTGATCTTGATGTTGTCGTCAAGATGTTCGCGGATGTTGAGGCCGTGCTCATCGGCCACCTGCGCCATGAGGTTGTTCACGTCATCCTCCGGTGTTGTAGTCGCGGTGCTCTGGCCAATCGCCCCCTCCATGTAGGCGGACGTGACGTCCATCGTTTCGAACTGCTGCTCGAAAGTGTCCATGAGCTTGCTGATCTTCGCCGGGTCCATCGTCTTCAGCACCTTGTCCATGCCCTTCACCATCATGCCCATGTTCTTCGTCACCATCTGCATCTTGATGGCGGTGTCGAGACGTGACACGACAGCGTCCATGCGAGCGGCGAGGCGGAGATGGTTGAGTGCCTCGTTCTTCTTGCGGATGCTGTTCTCGGCGTAGATGCGGGCGCCCTCCATGTTGTTCTTCTCCATTGCCTGCTTGCACTTGTTCATAGCTTGCTTCTGCTCCTTCTCACAGCGCGTGGCGTTCTTAGCAAACTGCTTTGCCGTGAATTTCAGCTGAAACTGAATATCGTAGAGCTTATCGGTGGACATCTTGAAGGTGCGTGTGGGGTGCGCGTGCTGCAGAGGCGTTCAAACACAAATAACAAAGGGTAACGTACCTGTAGTGACAAGTGGGCAAAAAAAAAAAAAGGGAAGAAGAAAGAGGGGAGGAGGGGAAAAAAAAAAACGGCAGTCAAATTCGAAGAAAAACAAAAAAGTAATGATGAGCAAAACAGGCAGTAAAATGGAAGGGCAAAAAAGGGAGAGAGAGAGCAAGAGGGGAAAAAAACAAGAAAGAAGAAAGGCAAAAAAAAAAAAACCGGCGTTCAAGGAGTCCGTGACAACCTGTGTGTGTGTGTTAGTTGGTTGGTTGGTTTAGGTCGGGAGGCTCGGTGATTTGTAAAACAAAAAGTGAGGAAGAAGGTGGATTTCGAAAGGTGAGCATGACGAAAAAGAAAATAATCAAGGAGAGCGCTGCTTGTACCGAGTCCTCAGAAGACATGGATCCACTCGTGAAGCAGCACAGGTGTCTTTAAACGAGTGCAAAAGTTGCGCGTGCTTTTAAATGAGCCTGACAGGATCCAGTAAAGTGATAGCAACGAGCCGCCGGCTTTCTGTTGTATTCAAAACAAGCATTGCGAAGTGAAAACACTAAAAAAAGAGTTTTTTTTTTTCTCTATTGTTGCTTATGGAAAAGAGGCAAAGGCCAAATCTAAAGTACATCAGCGACGTACCGCAACCATACAAGCATGCATCACACATGCCGCTCTTCCAATAACGGTTAAAAAAAAAAGTGAAACAAACTGTACATTCATGACGACAATGAGAGTTTTGCTCTGTACTAATAAAAAAAAAAAACGAGTGATCAGCTCTTTGTTGTTTTCGTTTTTTTCACTGCGCGTCCATTGCAGGCTCGCTGACCTCTTGGTCCACAGGCTGTATGGCAGCTGCCTCCGCTGGTTCTTCGCCGCCACCCTCGACCCCCTCGCTGTCGTCGCCGTAAGAAAGCCCGAACTTGTCACACCATTCCTCTATCTCACACACGACGGGGTGACGAGGACCGTAGAAGTGCTGCGAGCCTTTCCGCGCTGTCAGCATGTGACACTGCGCCTCCTTTTCATCCTGGGCCCACAAGAGAAAGAGTCCCAAGATAAACTCCGCTCGCACCGGGCTGGGGTGGGCCTGCTGGAAGCGCTCTTCCTGAATCCGACAGATCCCGTGCAGCATCTTGGACGCGTCGGCCATGTTCTCCTTGCCAAATGCATACGCCGTCGTGTAGCATGCCCGCCGCAGCTCCTCCTCCTGGCCGTGGTCGCTGTACTTCAATTGCAACTGCATGCCGATGCGACGGGCTACGACGTCGTCCAGCGCGGCGACGAGGTAGGTGTACCAAATCTCCTTGACCGCGTCGTACATGGACATGGCGGCCTCAATGCTCGCCTTGGCCGTAAAAACGTTGCCGAGATCGAAGTAACTGAAGGTGGTCAACACGTGCTGGGGTCCGTGCAGGAGGGAGAGGTAGTATGTCGCACAACTGAGCTGCTGCACCGCCGCCTCCAGCTTACCGTCTGTCGCGTAGAGTAGACCAAAGGCCTGGTGCAGGTCCGCCTTCATCGTGACCGTCACGTCGCGTGGATGCTTCAGCATGATGTACTGCGCCAGCGAGAGCAGGTCTTCCGCCTCGCCGTAGCGCTCGAGGAACTGCTTGGTGCGGGCGAGGTGCAGATAGGCCGGGATGAGTTCGACGTGGTTTGGCTTGTAGAAGCGTTCGCGTAGGCGCAGCACCTTCACGCCGGCTTTCTCCGCCCCCTTCGCGTCACCCCCGAGCAGGAGCTGCCGACAGCTTTCCTGCGCCTTGTCTAGCAGTGCTGCGATGGCAGCCCCGATGCGTTCCCGATTCGCCGCCCGAACCTCCAGCGCGTTGACGCCGGTGGCGGGAGTGTCCATGAGAGCCACCAGCTCGTTAAAGCGAACTTCAATGTTGTTCCAGTTGATGTCCGTGATGTCGTACTTTCCCTTGTCGTGCGTGGTGTCAGCTTTGGTGGAGGCCCCAGCTCGTAGTGGTGCGGAACGCGTCGACATTGAACAGAAGAGCACAGCTGGCGAAAGCAAGCTACGAAGATGACGTAGAAAATAAACTAAAAAAGACTCTGTAAGCTCTGCGGCAATGACTCACGCAGATTGCTTTTTTTTTTTTTCTTTCTTTTCCCCTTTCCCCTGCGTTGAGCCGCACGAGGAGAGGCTAAGAAGGAAACTTAAGATTGTAAAGATGTCCGCTTTCGTTGAGGAGAAAAAAAAACGGAAAAAGAAAGAGATGCACTGGAACTGAGGGATCTATAAAAAAGCACAGGTTTCATTCAAGCGACTTCATTCCATTTTTCTTTTATGAATGAACCGAAACAAAACACGCGGAAAAAAAAAAACAGTTCGGCTCGCGACTTAGCTCGCCTCTCTACTCTCTAAGCAAACACCAGCCTTGAAGGAGCTACCGAACGCTTTTATTTGCTTATTTACTGTTTTTGACGTGCTTCTAAATAAGGAAGTGCTTGACACTTTCGACCGCTACACTTCTCTGCTTTTCCTTTCAAAAGCGGCCTCGTGGTGTGAAGGTTGGCCACTTCGTCTGAAGTGTGTCATGCGTTTACTTTTTTTTTTCGTTTTTCTCAAACTCAGTTTTATGGTACTTATAGATTTATCAACAAGCCCATTGCGTCAAGTTTCCATGAACATATTGTTGTCACGTGTGTCGTGATCAACGCCGTCTCGCTGCTACATGACAAAGACTTCTTTCTTCAAAGGACAGCTTTGTAACACACGACGCGGATATGGTGTCTGCAAACGTGACTGGACCTTACCTGCCTCGCTCTTTGACTGTCGTTTCCACCTTTTCGAATAACAAATAGAAATACAAAACAAAACAAAAAAAAACCAAGCAGACTTACCATCTCTTTTTTTTTTTTTCATCTTTCTGTTATGGGCCATGAAATGGGACACCAATAAAAAAAGAAACAAAGAGGTTCGTCAACCAGATATATATAAAGTAAGTAAAAAAAAAAAAACACCAACATTAATGAAACAGCGAGACATGCCTTGAAAACTGTTTTAAACGACTTCGATGTCTCATCACCACTTAACGATTAGATTCCTTGACGTGGCTAGTTAAAAAAAAAAAAAAACAAGAGATGATCAGACACAACAGCCGGATTAATGTGGACAGAAAGACAGTTGCACTCGCCTAGTCGCTGTCGCTGCCCAGCTTGACGCTCTGATTCTGCGTGCCGAGACTGGGTGTACGCAGGCCAAACTGGGGCGCACCACCGCGTCCGCCACGGAAGCCTCCGCGATCACCACCACGGAAGCCTCCGCGATCGCCTCCGCGCCCACCACGGAAACCTCCGCGATCGCCACCACGGAAGCCTCCGCGATCGCCTCCGCGCCCACCACGGAAACCTCCGCGATCGCCACCACGGAAGCCTCCGCGGTCCCCGCCACGGAAGCCTCCGCGATCGCCACCGCGTCCGCCACGGAAACCTCCGCGTTCACCACCACGGAAGCCTCCGCGGTCCCCGCCACGGCCGCCGTAACCGTTATAGTTCGACTGAGCCTCCGTGCGGGTCACCTGGCGGACTGGCTCCTCCTCCTCCTCGTCGTCGTCCTTGTCCGCCGCCGCGGGCTTCGTGCGCTTCTGCACCGGTGCCTCATCATCGCTGTCGCTCGCCATGGCGGTCTTCTTGACCGGCTCATCCTCGTCGGAGCTATCACTGTCGGCGGCGGCCTTCTTCGGGGCAGGCTTCTTTGGTGCCTCCTCATCGTCGCTGTCGCTCGAGTCGGCAATAGGGGCCTTCTTGGCAGCCACCGGCTTGCGCACGGGCTCGTCGTCATCGGAGCTGTCGCTGTCGACAATAGGCTTCTTCGGAGCCTGCTTGGGAGACGCCTTGGGCGACGCCTTCTTCACGGCGGGCTTCTTCACGGGCTCGTCGTCGTCGGAGCTGTCGCTGTCGACAATAGGCTTCTTCGGAGCCTGCTTGGGAGACGCTTTGGGCGACGCCTTCTTCACGGCGGGCTTCTTCACGGGCTCGTCGTCATCGGAGCTGTCGCTGTCGACAATAGGCTTCTTCGGAGCCTGCTTGGGAGAGGCCTTGGGCGACGCCTTCTTCACGGCGGGCTTCTTCACGGGCTCGTCGTCGTCGGAGCTGTCGCTGTCGACAATAGGCTTCTTCGGAGCCTGCTTGGGAGAGGCCTTGGGCGACACCTTCTTCACAGCGGGTTTCTTTGGTGCCTCCTCATCGTCGCTGTCGCTCGAGTCGGCAATAGGGGCCTTCTTGGCAGCCACCGGCTTGCGCACGGGCTCGTCGTCGTCGGAGCTGTCGCTGTCGACAATAGGCTTCTTCGGAGCCTGCTTGGGAGACGCCTTGGGCGACGCCTTCTTCACGGCGGGCTTCTTCACGGGCTCGTCGTCGTCGGAGCTCGAGTCGGCAATAGGGGCCTTCTTGGCAGCCACCGGCTTGTGCACGGGCTCGTCGTCATCGGAGCTGTCGCTGTCGACAATAGGCTTCTTCGGAGCCTGCTTGGGAGAGGCCTTGGGCGACGCCTTCTTCACAGCGGGCTTCTTCACGGGCTCGTCGTCATCGGAGCTGTCGCTGTCGACAATAGGCTTCTTCGGAGCCTGCTTGGGAGAGGCCTTGGGCGACACCTTCTTCACAGCGGGTTTCTTTGGTGCCTCCTCATCGTCGCTGTCGCTCGAGTCGGCAATAGGGGCCTTCTTGGCAGCCACCGGCTTGCGCACGGGCTCGTCGTCGTCGGAGCTGTCGCTGTCGACAATAGGCTTCTTCGGAGCCTGCTTGGGAGACGCCTTGGGCGACGCCTTCTTCACGGCGGGCTTCTTCACGGGCTCGTCGTCGTCGGAGCTCGAGTCGGCAATAGGGGCCTTCTTGGCAGCCACCGGCTTGTGCACGGGCTCGTCGTCATCGGAGCTGTCGCCCCTGCCGCCGACAGCGACAGCTTTCGAGGCAGCTGTGAGGGCAGAGGTGCCGATAGCACGTGCGGCCGTCACGGCCTTCGGATTCGCCTCCTCCAGCGCCGCAGCGGCGCCCTTATACTGGGCGTCCTTCAAGTACAGGTAGATGTGAGCTTCAAGCTCATCCTTAGGCAGACGGAGAGACATGGTTAGGTCCGGGATTACTTACGTAAAAAAAAAAAAAGAAAGAGACACTAAGCTGAGATTACAACTAGTGAAATAGCGAGTGTTAGGCACAGCGTTTCGTTTATCGTTTAGCTGATGGATATCATAAATAGAGGAACAGAGGAAAGCAGAGGAGAGTCTGTTGGGAAAACGAGGAGATTAACTGAGGGGCAGCGACTTGGCTAAAATCCACCCTCTACAAGCAGAGCTACGCCTCAAAAAAAAAAAATAATAATAATAATAATAACAGCAAAGACACTTCTCCGTACGCTCTAACTAGGCTAATAGTCGTGCATTTTTCTTTGTTGTATTATCATCATTGCTGTTGGACCTGAGAAGCAAGACAAAACAAGCAAAACGTCAGTGTACTCAAGTATGTGTGCTCACTGCCGATTCTTCTGGACGCGAAAGTCGTACCGAGCGTGCTTCAGCTTGCGCTCGTGGCGGGAGGTGGAGGCGCCTGCTTTGACTGGGTGCGGTGTCGTCGTGCGATTAAAAATGGTCTCCTCCGGTCGTCCGATGTAGTAGGGCTTAGCCGACGTGCCACACTTCTCACATGACTCGCCCTGATACACGCGCTGCGTCGTCTTCGTAACCCATACATGGTCGGAGAACCAGCAATGCTGACATACGTGACAGCGGAACTTGCCGGTGCGCTTTGCCAGAGGGGGCGGCGTGAACATTATGTGTCGCGGCCGGAGCCGGCAAAGCAGCGAGGTGAAGCGCAGCATGTTTGAACTGCGTGTGTGTTGTCCTCCTCCACATGCACGGTAAAATGAGAAAACACGAAGAGAAAACAAAACAAGAATAAAAAATGGAAGACATGGAGGAATGCAGTAGAGACAGTCGAGGGTCTGCAATGAGCTGGCGACCCGCAACAGTTGCCGTAGTCGTCGAGCTAAAGATCAGTTCTCTTGCTTTAACCTCATTATCACTGGCAGGTGCAAGCTCAGCATGGTGCCATGAATAACTATCGAATGCAGACGTAGAGCTTTTCGGCCCGCTGCCCTTAGGCTTTTTTTGACGTTGGGCGCGCTCAGTTGGGCAAAGCAGCGAAGGCGTTCGTTGACTGAGAATTTGTGAGCAGATGATAAAAAAAGGCAACGACAAAAAAGGAAGAACACATAAGAGCAAATGTTCGAAATACCGCATCATATCAGAAAAAAAAAAAAAACTGCTGTTCTTACCGTGATTTCGTTCTATTCCTACACACGTTTAACAACTTTGAAAACGAATGAACTAAACCTGTAACGACGCCGGCCACCTCAACGTGGTGTTACGGTCCAGTACCCCCGGTTCCAGGGAGGAAGCCAAGAGCCAGCCATAATCGCTCTCATGCAATGTAGGGCTGCTCATGGCACTGGCAAGCAGGTCAAGGGTAGAGTCGTGTTCGGGAGGCCTGGAATTCGTTCAATGTCCGCACTACCCTATATAGAGCCTACAAGCGTCCACGTGTAATGCTTACTCTCGTAAAAGAGATGTAAGCACGCCCGCGGTAGGCAGAACAGTTCAACATTTTTGGGGAAAAAAATGAAGTAAACAAACGGCTGTTCACAGCACCTTTGAGAGATCTATGGGAGGTTCTCTATTATGTGTATGCTTGTGCGAAAACAAAAACAAGCACACACAAAAATGCAAAAAAAAAACAAAAGATGAGGGGAAAAATAACAAGAGTAATTAACAGAGCGCTACGAACACAACAGCGCCGCCTCCACGCTCTCCACCAGCCAAGTAAAGCCTTGGATCTTGCCCAAGCACTGCAGCGCACGTAGCTCGCTATCGATCGGCTTGGCCTCGCCCACCAGCGGGCCGCAACAGCTCTCTGCCACAAAGGTGGTGGCCATCTCACGGCACTTGGAGCAGACAAAGTCCTGCTGGTTGTAGGCGCGCAGCAACTGACTTACGTGACGCACCAAAGAGCCCTCGACCGCACTTGCCGAGATCGGGGCCTCACACGCCGAACACGTGAACGGCGCTGTCGCCGTCTTGCGCTTGGCGAGGAGGTCGATGGAAATACGGCTGTTACAGAAGCTGCACGTGAGAAACAGCAGCCGGTAGTTCAAAAACGGGTCCGGCACCAGCTGCGCCTGCGGTGAAAAAGGGCTGATACCACAGAGACGCATGCAATTGCTGCGCACCCTGCCCACGGCCCCGTTGGAGGGGATCAGATCCAGCACTCGGCAGATGCACTTCGCGTACTCCAATGCAACGGCGCCGCTGGACCAGAAAACGAGCGTGCCCTGCTGCTGCTGCTGCTGCCTCGCTGCGTGCTCCTCCTCGCTGTACAGGTCACGTGTGTCGGCGACACGCTGTACTTCGTCCATGATGGTGGTCTGCACGTCGCCCTCGAAGAGCGCCTGCAACCTCTGCAGGAGGCGGCGGGCGAGGTGATCGTGACGGGTGGCCAGGGTGACGGTGTGGTCCTTCACGGTGTCCTCGTACACGGCGTGGATCGCCTCGTGCAACCGGAAGAGCGTGTCCACAACGCGGTCGACAAAGATGGCGCAAACGCGGCTGGGCAGGCGGCTCGTCATGGGGAATTGGTGACTCAGCTGTAGGTCTGCTCGCGATGGGCTCTCGCCCTCTTTCACGCGGACCGCCGCCTCGGCCGTGAGGTAGAGGCCGGCGTAGTTGCGGGGGTCTAGCACGACGTAAGGACACCAGTACCGCACGGGCTGCAGAGCCAGCAGCACCAACATCGGCTGATCTTGCAACGAGGTCGCGACGAAGTTGGCAAAGCTCACCGCCTCCTGCACGGAGTACTTCGTCGTCAGCACCGTCACCGACTCGCTGTCTACCTTCACTGTTCGCCCACCGAGCTTGGCGAGGCGGAGAAGGACCCCGGTCAAGGCGCGGTGCGCCAGGCCGCTCAGCAGCTCCACCAGGCGCGGCTCGTAGCACGCCGAGACGGGGTCGCGCAGCCATCGTGCGACATTGTTCATGAGGGTGTCCGCCAGGGCGTTGTCCACCGCCTGCCCCAGCAGGTCCGCGACGAGGTCACGCAAGATGTTGAACTGTGTCGACACGCCGCGGTCACACAACAAACGCGCATTCGGGTCATCGCCCTCCTCGATCACCTGCGAGAAGAGCAGCGCCACGACGTCCAGTCGAGAGAGACTGAACTCCACGCACCAGGCTGGGTAGCCGCCCGCCATGCAGACCTCGCGTGGACGCTCCTCGACGGTGTCGAAGGCGATGGCGGGGTCGCTGCTGCACCAGAGCACGTGGTTGCGGCGGTGCAGGGCGCGGGTGTAGAGCACGTCCAGGACGTGCACGCAGCTGTCCTGCGCGATATTGCAAAGCGGGATGCCCGACACGCGGCTCAGCGCCAGCCGCTCCTCCACCCACAAGAGCGAGGCAAAGAAGCGCTCGAACAGCCGCTTCGACAGTAGCCGGGCCCAGCGGAACGGGTCGCTCAGCAGCCGCTCGTCCTCGGCCGCGCCGAGCACGCGCAAATACGGCAGACCAGGCGGCAGCGCATGTTGCTGCAGGAGCACCGAGGTCGGCTGTGAGCTTTGCAGTACCGCCAACAGTGGCGCTCGCGTGCCCTCTAGTGCGGTGCTCAGGTGCTGATAGATGAGCCGCCACGCCGTCCGCTGGTCCACGGCGGTCTCCGTCGCGACTTGCATCGGAGTCGGCGGCGCTGTCGTGTGAAGGCGCCGCGCACTCTCCTCGCAGATGGCAGCCCAGTTTATCGACGGTTTTGCCGCCTCAGCGGGTTGAATGAAGACGACGAGCGCCGCATTCGTTTGCGGGTAAACGACGGCGAGCAGGCCCCGCTGTTGCTCTGTCACGGCCTGAAAGACGAAAACAGTGCGGTCCGCCACACCGCGGCCGAGGTAGTTGACGTGCGAGTTCATCTCCATCTCGTCCAGTGCGAACATCTCCCGCTGCGACGGCGGCCGGTGACGTGCGTTGTGCAGGTGTCTGCCGGAGTCGACGGTTGCGCAGCAGCCCAGGTGCTCGATAAACTGGTCCGTGCGAGTGCGGTGCTGCTCGTAGATCTGGCGAACACCCTCCATCATGCGTAGCGTATTCAGTCGTCGCTCTCCGTCCTCGCCGGGCGGGAGAACGACCTGGTAGACGCGGCCAGCGGCCACGTGACGCGGCAGCACCCGTCCGCTCACCTCTGTGGCCTCAATGCCGTGTAGCCGCAGTCCCGGGTCGACGTCCACGACAACGCTGCGCGGCACCTGCACGCGGAAGGTGTAGAGGTTCTGGTCCAGTGCCGCCAGTACCTGGACCACGCCGGGGTCTTCCTCCGACTCACGCACCTCCAGCACGTTCCACACTGTCGCCAGAGCGCGGGACTTGACGTCGATGAAGTGGCTGTTGATGCCGCTCATCGCGCCAGCTTTCGCCTTGGCGCGCACGCCGGCACCATCGCCACCGCCGTCTGTGACTTCGCCGTCCGCCGCGGCATCGCTCAGGCCGTTTTCCAGCGCCAACTCCTTGCGTAGGCGAGCGCGCTGCAGCCACGTGTCACGGTGCTGCGCCAGCCACCGCTTCGTCCCGGCCTCGGCGAAGAAGTCGGCGTCGAGCGCGGTGGTGTTTTTTGGTGTAAAGTACTTCTGCTTCACGTCGTGTGCGAGGCAATCCAGCTGGGCCTCCGCCTCCCGCTGCTGCCGCTCCACGTCGTCCTCGGACTCCACCTCGTCGGCGTCGTTCTCATCGTCCCAGTCACTGTCGACGTTGTCCGCGGCGGACGGGCGTGTCGCGCGGCTGGCCTTCGGCTTTGGTTTCGCAGACCTAGCGCCACTGCCCATCAGTATCACGTCCTCGAGGTCCTGCAGCTCGCCGCCTGCGTTCGCGCTTTTCACGACGGGCGCAGCGTCGCCGTTCTTGCCGCTCTTCAGGTTGTCGCTGACAGTCGCCGCTGCTGTGGCAGCGGCTCCGGTAGCTGCCGCGATGCGGACGTTTTCGCCCATCTCCTCGTTCCCCTCTTCCTCTGCGTCCTTCGGTGGTGCACTCTTCGTCTTGGCGGAGAGCATACCCACCAGAGAGACCTGCCGAAAGCGGGAGTTGAGGTGGCGGATGCGCTTTTCCAGCCAGTCCGGGTGCGCCACGCGCGGCACCGGGTTCGGCAGCGACTGCAGCGCCGCCGGAATAGACACAATCTTCTGCACACAAGCACTGAAGCGGGCGGTGTAGTAGTCCCAGTCGAGCAGCGTCTTGAGGCTCATCTCGGACGGCAACGTCGTGTCGCCAGTCCACTTGCGCAGAAAGTGGGTGCGGATGGCTGGGTCGGCGCGGAAGATTGTCACCGGGATCGCCCGCTCCGTCACGGGCCGGCCTGCCGGCATGCGCGAGATTATGAAGTGGCAGGCCAGCCCCTTGTCCTTCACCATCTGCGGCCCGAGGAACTCGGCGATGCGGCGCGCCGTCGTGATGGCGAGCGACTTCTGCGCTTCCGGGTACTCGGCGAGACGGCGGGTCATGCTGCTGCTCTCCGTGATCTTCTCCAGAATCTCCTCGGGATCGTAGCCCTCGCCCTTCGACTCGAGAAGGTCCAGTGCAGTGTTCGCCACATAGGCGGCGGAAGCATAGGCCTCGGCCAGCGTGGTGCCGTCGAGGAAACGGCGGAACACCTGCGCCTGGAAGTCCTTCACCAGCATCAGCTCGCCGCGCCGCTTGAGCTCGAAGCCCTTCAGCTCTGCCATGCTGCCGTCCGGGTTGAAGACGGCGTAGCGCTTCTTGATGCTCTTCCCCTCCTCGCGGCTGGCGGGCAGCAGCATCGCCAGGTAGGGCCCATCCACTTCGAAGTAGATGGAGCACTCGCTGCGCGTCTCGTACACACCCGGGCTGACGAGGTTCTGGTACTGGTGGTTCGAGTAGCGGTCGTGCACCATCTTGTTCAGCACGACGCACGGGTAGGAGAGCCCGATCTTCGGCTTCGCCGCGTTGGTGGTTTTGATGGTGTAGTTCTCCGGGAATGTGTTAGGTAGGCAGCACCAGATGCCATCCGTGTCTAGCTCGAGTGGCACGCCGATCTGCTGCACCAGCGCACGCGCCATCTGAATGAGGGTGGCGCCGAGGTAGGTGACGATGCCCGCCATCTCCATACTCGACCACCGCGACCCTTTCCGCATCACATAGCCGTAAAAGGAGTTCAGAATGCACTTGTGTGCCAGCTGCAGTGACTCCATCTGCACACAGCGGCTCTGGCACACCTTGCGCTCGTCGGCGTCCTTCGCCGCGTCGAGCTTCTTCTTCCACGTCTTCAGCGCTGCCTTGTACTCGTAGCGGCGGTCGCGGAAGAGGCGGACGGTGTCGACGTAGAAGGAGTTCTCCCGCTGGCAGACCACGTTCGATCGCATCACCTCACGCGTTTCGTGGATCTTGCCGTATGCCTTGCGACTGTACTCGCTGAGGCGCCGCTTCAGCATGTTAAACTGGGTGGAGTCGTTCAGTTTGTGGTAAGCCTTGTGCCCATCCTCGTCATCGTCGTCCGAATCGCCACCACCCTCGTCGTCGTCCTTGTTGTCGGCGCCGAACTCCCGCTGGAGCAGTGCGTCTGCTGCCTCCCGCTGCTGTTGCCGAGATTCCTGCCGATATCCGCCACCACCACCACCACCGTTGTTACCGTTGCTGCCGCGGCTGCCATTCTTCTTCCAGTCGTCCTTGCGCTCGTATGCGGTGCCTTCCAGCACGTTGCCCTTACGATTGCCGTAGGCCTTCTTCTGCACCGCTGCGAGATTCGCTTGTTGAATCACACCCGCCGCAAACGACTCGTTCTCCAGCTGCGCCTTCACCCGCTGGAACTCGTAGCGGCCGGCGGTGAAGAGCTCGGCACGCCACTTCCACGACATCACTCGCTTGCACTGCAGCTCGTTGTTTGGTGAGTTGTAGCAGCAGCCGGCGCAGACGTCCGGCCGCGCAATCGCGTAGGGTTGCAGTCGGTTCGTCAAAATGATGTTCGGGTACATTGCGCCGACGTCCAGGTGGTAGATGAACGGCTTCTCTTGCTGGTGTGGACGGTTCCGAAGCGCTGCGAGCTTCCCGAGAATGCCCTGCTTCACCTCGTCCAGGTTGGTCACCTCTTCGATCTTGACGCCGTTCTCCACCTCAACACAGAAGCGCAGGGCATCGTCGACGTCGTCCATCAAACTCTGGTAGGTGTCCGGGTTCATGTTGAAGTCCATCGGAATGTCTGAGCGGTACACGCCGCTGCGCAGAGCCTCGACACGGCCGCCGATGTAGGTCTCCATGTCGATCAGGTGGCCCTCGTAGAAGCGTTCCCGGACTAGTTCCTTCTTGTTCGGAAAGACGACGTTGTTCGCCTCCGCCTGCACCATCAGCAGCGACTCGCACAGACCACCAGAGCCCTTGCGCAGGACATCGTCTGGCGACATCGGGATAATCGTGGCCAGCGAGAAGATAAAGGGGTGGACGTACTTTTGGTACAGGTACCAGGTGGACACGGCGTCGGAGACGGAGTATGAAGCCATGCGCTGCGGGTGCGACTGCGCGAGGGGGAGCATGTTCTCCGGGTCCACCTCGATCGGCTCGTAGCCCAGCTTGTACTTGGTCACCGCCTTCAGGCCCTGGCTGCCCTGCGGCAGGTAGGAGTCGCGCTTCACCCAGTAAAAGCAGTCCAGGTGCGGGATCTGCTGGTTCAAGAACGCGCCGTCGGCCATTTGCGTGAAGCCGATTTCCTTGCGCATGCTCATCCCGTGAAAGAGTGAGCGAGCGTGTATGAACGGGAAGTCGAAGTAGTCGCCGTTGTACGTCACGTACACGTTCGGCTGGTACTTCTTCATCTCGTCAAAGAAGCGTCTCAGCGTGGCGGCCTCGTCCTCCTCGTTGAAGGTGTCGAAGAAGCCCTCGTACTCCGGCTTGGGCGTGTACTCGAACGGCGCAATGTCCTCCGTGACGATTTCGCGGTTGATGATGAGGTAACCGCGACCGTCCAGCATGTAGGAAATCATGTAGATCTGATCTACCTCCGGCTGCGGGAAGCGCAGCGGCGCCTTGGTCGTCTCGATGTCGAAGGCGACCACGCGCGGCATCGCCGGGGCGTAGCGGCTGTCGTCGCAGCGTTGCACGCTCGCCTCGCCCTCCGTCACGGTGACGTCGTACCAGAGCCCGACGTAGATCTTCATGTCGATGGCTACCCGCATGTGGTACTTCACGTCGTACTCACGGATGTCCTGAACCCAGTCCGCCCACCGTCCCCCGCTGTCGGCGCCGTCGAGGGCGTCCTCCTCAAACGTTTTCGCCATCGCCTCGCCGAGGGAGCCGTGGAAGAGGTTCTGCAGAGAGCTGTCGGTGGAGCGGGAGGAGTTGCGCTTCACCTCCTTCTCCAAGCGCCCCCGCACCGTCATGAGGTCTTGCACGTTGCGGAAGACAACTTTGAGGTAGACGCGCCGCTTCCCACTCAGGTGGTTGATCAGATCCAAGTCCTCCTTCTCAACGGGCGTGATCTCATGAATGAGTTGGCGACCGAAGACGGACATTAATCCCAGTTCCACCTCCCGTTCGTGGCCTTCCACGGCCTGCACCAAAATGTACGGGTTGTAGTGCAGGTGCACGTAGAAGGTGTCGCCGGCCAAATCTTGGAAGAGGAGCACCAACGCTGCCCGCTGCGCACCTTCGCCGCTGATGCCATCCTCCTCCGGGAGCGTCTCTGAGGTGGGGTGGTAGTTGAAGAGCCACCCCTCCTTCGAGCCGCTCTCCAGACGCGTGGACATGCCTAAGTAGAGGAAGAAGAAAAAAAAAAAAAAAGAAGAAGGCTATCGAGAAGCAAAGACCCCTTCCCCTCAAAAAAAAAAAAAGAGCAGAAAGCAATTGTTGACTGCAAAAAAAAAAAAAAACAGTTCTATGTAAGATGATCAAGTAAAACAGAGCATATCTTTGTGCGGGCCTGTCTGCTCAGCCGATGCTGCAAAGCGTGAAGGCGAAGACCTTGCTGTGTGCGGAGGCTAACTATTAAAAAAAAAAAAAAGGAATATATATGTAGAGAGAAAGAGAACAGAGAAGACGCACAATTATGCCTCCTCTTTTTATTGACCCTACGCTAATCTATAAACAAACAAACAAACAAAAGTAGCGGGAGGTTCTATCGATGACTCCCGATGAGCTACACAGTTTGGCAGCAGAGATGACACGAGAGATCTGTTGCGAAGTTAGGAAAAAGAGAGAAGAAAAACCAAGAAAGCCCCAGTTCACGAAGTGCACAGCGTGGCCACATTAGGCGCCGCTCAACATCAGTTCTAAGCTGGCCAATACACCAACAGGAAACAAAAACCCTTGCTTCAAAAGTACAGGAGCTCGTCTTGCTCTGCATATAATGGTGAGGAGACGTTCATTTCCTGGTCAGTAGCGTTGATGCTGTTTGTGCTACGGATATTGTCCTTTTTTTTTTTTTTATTCTCTGCGTGAACAGCCAACGCCTATTTCCCTATAATTCAAAAGAAACATAGGTTTTTCTTTTTCCAATTAGGAGAGTGGCACGCATATGTGAATAAAGTCCATAGTAGTCACGCTTGACACAAACAAAGACGGCGGGAAAGTAAGCGTGTTTGTGTATGTTTATTTGTAGCATACGCACGCAGACACATTCATTCACATCGCACACATAAAGACACACACACACACACACACACAAAGAAGAGAGAAAAAAAAAAAAAACAGTCAACGCACTACAGAGAACCATCCGTATATTATAGCCTATAATACTGGGCAATAAAAAAAAAAAGGAAGGAGGGGAGAGGCAAAGAAAAAAAAAAAAAGGTCGTGGCCGCAGTTTCCCTTTTTCCTCCAAATGATAGGAAACAGTACATACAGGACTTACGAGAAAACAAACTAATAGTAATAATAATACGGAGAGGATCTTCTATTCACATAAAGTGCATTGCGATGATGTGCTGAACTAAGAACCCTAACACTGCCACCTAAAACCAACGCTATGAAGTAGAAAAAAGAGCAAAAAAAAAAAAGAAAAGGAGTGACGGGATATTAACGCATAAAAGAAACAACAGCACGCAAACACTCAAATCTCTTTGAGAACAAAGGTGCAGAGATACATCAGAAGCGTCATGTTGCCTAACAACGACGAGCTACCTTCGATAGGTCGCCGAAGAGCGATCACGGCAGCCCATATCGTCGTCATGATGGCCAACAGGTTCAGAACGTGCAAAGCGCGGCGCAGCAGCGGATAGCGACGACCCACGTCACCCAGCACATATCCACGACTCCCCGTCTTCTCATTCTTTTCCTCGCAGCTTACCTCGTCGTCCCCCACGTTGTCTGCTTTACCTTCCTTTTCCTTTCCGGCCTCCGTTGCTGGCTTCTTTGCCTGGCTCGAGCGATTCAGCGTCTCCGCGTGCCGCAGAAGGCAGAAAATGGCGATGTAGGCCATCGCCTCGCACACCTGTACCAGGGCAAAGACATGAAGCTGCGGCTGACTGGGCGCGTAGCGCTCCGCATCCAGGAGAGCGGCCGGCGTGCTGCGCAGAATGACGTAGTTGCGAAGTGTCAGCACCAACCCGTTGAAATGTGAGGGGAAGATGCACGCCTGACAGAAGAGAAAGCAGACGAGACGGTAGTTGTAGCCCGGCCGCGTCCAGTGCGGCAGCATCCAACTCACCGCGTTCACGAGGCCCATCCCCACCAAATCGACAAGGCAAAGCGGGAAGGCGGGCACCGCCACCAGCAGCGTCGTCGGGACGGCCCACAGCGCCACGAAGACGACGGCCAGCAGCAGCGGCGCGCGGCGACACAACGGCATCAACACTAGCCGCCGAAACGGAAACGTGATCGCGCCAATGCCCGCCATAATCGTGAAGCCCACAATGAGAAAGACACAGGCCAAGACGAAGCCGAGGTACATGGTGGCGAGCTGCGCCGTGATCGTCGCCCACTCCGGTGCCCCCTGCATTGAGATCCACGAGAAGCGGCAGGCTCGGTAGCTGGGCCACATGCCATACATGAGCAGCAGCGTAGCCTTTTCAGCGAGGGACATGCGCTGGGTCATCTCCGCATCCGACATGTATGGCGGCGGGTCTGACGAGAGGCACTCCCGAAGCGTTAGCGATGCCACCGTGCCCGTCGCCAGCTCCAGGATGAGGCCCGCGACGACGATGCCCGCCATGGGTCGCAGCAGCCGTAGGCGGCGAAACGGTGAGGCCTGCCACACCTTCGCGCGCAGCTCTGGTGTGCGGCACAACTTGTCATCCAGCGTGCCCATGACGAAAAAGAGGGCAAAGAAGACGAGAACGGCCGAGCCGCCGAGACGGGCGATGCCGGTGTAGATAGAGAAGGACGCCAGCCAGCGCTGCGGCCACAGCTCAACAAGCCATGCCCAATACGCCGGGGAGAAGAGCGAGGCCGTCTCCAGCATGCTGTAGGTCGGAAGTGACACTGTGGGCCGTGCTTTCTTTGAGTCGCCCAAGACGTAGATGAGGTAGGTTTCGTTGAGCAGCGGCGGGTAGGTGCTGAACGGCTTCCACGCATAGCTGAAGTTCGTCAGGCCCTCCACATACGGGCCGTAGTAGTACTGCAACTGGTGCTCCGGCTCGTCGGGCGGAAGAAAGCGCTGCCCGCGCAGGGCGAGGTAGAAGGAGTGCAGCGAGCCGCACATCACCAGCGGGAAGACGTTGGAGTTGGCTGGCATGCTCACCTGCAGGTGCGGCTCCAGCATGGCGCTGTCCACGCCGCGCACAAGCGCGAACCCAGGCTCGCTGCGCACGCGAACGCGGTTGCCGACGAAGTGCGGCCCGAAGTAGCGCTCATCACGTGCGTCGACAAGGCCGGCGACGCTGATCTTGTCGTACTGCAGGTGCGCGTGCACCTTGCCGAGAGCCTGGTCGCTCCTCACGAGCAGGCAGAAGCGCGGCCAGATGAGCGTGGGATGCCGCCGCTTCTTGGTGCGACGGTAGAGGGCAAAGCTGAAGGCGGTCTGAAGTGTCTTGCCGAAGATTGGCTTAGTGCCTTTGTAGGTGGTAGGGAGGTGCAGCTGCGTCGCCACCCGCGACACCACCTCCGTCTCCATCACCGGCGTCTCGCGCACTTCGTCGTGGAAGAGCTGAAGGTCCGGCACGAGGACGCGGTCAGGCGGCAGCGTGGTGCTGCCGATGAGGATGTTTAGCACCTTGGACCCGTCGTAGTGGCCGCTCGCCTCGTCGGCCTCATCGTACACAGGCACGTCATTTAGGTCGATGGGGGTGATGCTGTCCACGCACATCTGCTTCATCTGCTCATCCAAGGCGCGGTACTTCGTCTCCTTGATGTACTTGCCGGTGAGGGAATCGCGCACGGAATTGAGGAAGAGGATTTCGTTCCGCCGTGCCGCAAAGCGGTCCTCCACGAGGGTCTCCACCACCGTGGGGAAGAGACGATCGCGCGTGTAGGAGGGCAGCGTCTCCTCGCCGCCAAAGTAGAGGTCGGCGTCTGGCAGCAGCGCCGCCTGCACGAGCGAGTCGGCCGAGTGCTGCAGGAATTGGAGACCATAGACAAGGCCGCGGTGATCCATCGCCGCCCCGCAGCCACGCAGCGTCTCCGTCGATAAGTCGCGGCGGTGGGCACCGTCCTTAACGAGGCGGCTGCGATTCACCGCCGTGCCGATGGGGCGGGGCGTGGAGCGCTGCAGGTAGCCGGAGATAGAAGGGATAACGTCGTCGAGCGTGCCGCCGTTGATCGCGAGCAGCGTCAGGTTGCGCAGACGGTGCTGCAGCGCGGACCGCGGAACGTCGCGGAGGTCGTGCAGGACGCGATTGGGCGCCTTCTGCTCCGCCGTCACGTCCGCCCAATTAACGTCGCTGCGTTCGTCTCTCTCCTGCTGCTGCTGCTGGTCTTTGTTCGCCGAAGAATTAGATGGGGAGGTGCTGGAGGGGTAGCGCTGTAGCACGGCGCCGTCGAGTACCTCGTAGAGCCACACGCTGGCCTGGTCGAAGAACAGCGGTGGGTAATGCGTCGGTGTGCCCACCATGACGATGCCGGCGTACAGCTGTGGCGCGAAAAGGGCCGCCAGCAGCGCCGTCACACCGCCGAGGGACTCCGCCCAAATCCAAATGCCGTGATCGCGAACCCGCTGCACCTCTGCACGGACGCGCTCCAGCGTGGAGAAGCGCTTGGTCAGGTACTTCGCCTGCGCGCACTGCTTCTGGTTCGCCGGCAGCGAGGCGTGTGAGCAGACGCTCGCCGTGTACTCACGCTCTACTTGCCTCAGCAGCTTCCCCGTGGAGGCTGAGACGCCCATGGCTGCGTCGGTGGCGTTGTGCCGCAGCGGGTGTCCGTCACTCAGTCGCTCCGCGTCAAACGTCAGCGCCGGCGCGGCTGCCAGCACCTCCGCGTAAGTGTTCAAGAAGCCGCCAACGATGAGGTGCACGGAGTGGTTCAGGTAGCGGGCTTCCTTCAGCACAATGGCGGCCGTCTGCGTCAGGGACTCCTCTAGGTAATCCACCGAGAAGAGCTCCACGCCGAGCATTGGCAACTCCGCGCGGACCTGCTCCTCCTCCACGCGGTGCTGCAGCATCAGCGGGACCGGCGTACCTTCCGTTAACTCCTCCAGCAACCCGCTCTCGTGGTAGTCGCGGAACATGCGCCGCTTTACGTTGGTGCGGTAGTCGCGCATGGCGAGCTGCCGCAGCCGCGCGTTTGACTCGTAGACGAAGCGGGCGAGGGAGCGGGCGCAGTAGTAGGAGCCGCCGTTGCCGTGCACGTACACAAGCGGGACACGCGTGTACACGCCGCTTGTGCGCGGAGACGCATAGCCGTCCGCCATCCAGTCGTAGGTGCGCCACAGACGGTAGTAGTGCTCCCTCATGTGTGGCGCGTAAGCCGAGACGTCGATCTCCGTAAACGACGGGTACATGACAGGGTTAATCGTCTGCGAGGGCGTCCGATAGGTCTTCATAGCCCAGTGGTAAGCGCCGGTGCTGAACAAGATGACGACCGCAGCGAAAAGCATGTAGACGCCCCCAGAGAGGGCCCTGCTGAGGACGCCAAGAGGCTTTACCATTTCCTAGGCGAGAGAGACGGATAAATATGAAGGGAAGGAGAGTAGCTGCACCAGAAATGGCGCGCAGACGAATCCTAATGGTCAAAATGGTCTTTTGTGGCTGTCGATGCACTTTTTTCCTTTATTTCAATCACGCAGCATTAAAAAGGAGATATATATATATATATATATATATATATAAACTATGTGCAGCTGTTTAAAACTCTGCTCAGCAATTCTCGTTTCCGTGAGGCGCCGAAACCCAAGCAATGAAACCGTCAATCAAAGGGTTAAGGTAGCGGGTTTTGAAGATTAAAATGAAAAGGAAGGAAAAAAAGCAATCGATGCACGGCACAAAAGGAAATACCGTTTGTGCATCCAACAGTTTACAGCAAAAGGCGCTGAAGTACGAAGCTGTGTCCGTCGAGGCGACTGGCCTCCTATAGCATACCCCTTACTCGCTCCATTCCTTTCATAAGCTGTGAAAACCACTAAAAGCACTGCAACACACACTTTTCATGACACATGGAAGAAGTAACACATGTTTAAAAGAGACCTACGCACAAAGCAACCAGTCAGAAGCTGACAGATGGCGAAAAAAAAAAACTCGAACCTCTTCAACCAGTTTTCTTTTTTTTTTTTATCTGATTTCGCGTTAAACGTGTATCACAACGCACATAGAACACAAAAAAAAAAAAAACACAGTCTACTAATACAACGACGAGAAAAAAAAAAAGGATCGAAGCCAGGAAAGGCCGCAAGGTGCGTGAGGAAGTGATCCACCGTCACCTCGAAATAAGCTAGCGCAAGCAAACCAGAAATGAGAAAAGAAGAGAAAAATAAAACCCAAAATGTGATGAAGAGCGAAGGGGAGCGTCCGTGAAAAAAAAAAAAAAACGGCTATCCTCCTTCTTTTCTAATAAAAACAAATGACCTAAGTTGGTGAAGCAGCAACGAGCAAAAGAGCTTACGCGTGCGCGCGACCCGTGGCAGAAGCGACGTACACCTTACCACCCGATTTCTCAGCCTCCTCCTCCAAAATCTGCGTCTGCTTGTGCTTCAGAAAAATAAGCGCCGCAAGGGTGATGATCTCTTCGTCCACCATAAAGAAGGTCGCCCACAGCGCGAACCACAGCACCCAGTAGTGCAGCAGCGTCTCGCGCAGCCGCTCCCAGAAGTCGAGCGGCGGCGTCGGCTTCTGCACACGCAGCTCAAAGACCGTATCAACCGCGCGCGCGTCCTTATAAATACCGGCAACCTCTGCAAAGGTCGTCGTCGTCTCCGCGTTCGGCTTGATCGTCACCGTCTTCCACAGCTTGCTCGAGTCTATCTCACCCACGGTGAAATTGCCGTCGCTCTTGATCACCTCCAGGTCCATCAGTCGGTTCACCTCCTCCTCCGTCTTGATCTCTGACAGCGGCATGCCCAGCGTGAACCAGCGACGTCCCCCGGACTGGGAAAAGCGATACTCGCCAGTGAGGCGACGCTCCAGCAGCAGCAGGTCGCGCAGCAGCTGGTTCGACTCCGGTGTTGTCGTCTTGTCCGCCAGCAGCGTCTCATGCACCTTCGACGTGATATGTGTATCACGACGCACATCGAAGTTGTAGTGGTTCAGCACGTAGCGAATGCCCTCGCCCTCGAGTTGGGTGACGTTGATCACCCGTTCGTAGAAGCCGGCCGCCATGATCGCCTCGTGTAGCTCCAGGCGATGGCGCGGGTCGTTGTTGTCTTTGCGGTACAGCTGCGCGCGAAGCTCGTCCACGCACTTTCCAAACTTGCTGATGGTGTCACGCTGCTGGTGCGCGGTGCCGATGTCGCCCAGCGACTCAATGCACTGCGTAAGCTGCGGCAGGTCAAGGGAGGCCTTGCGCTCCTCCAGCGCCTTCTTGGCTGCAGCCATCTCCTCCTCAGTCAAGAAGTGCGGGCCCTGGGTCTTCACCCTTGGCACGAGGGCGGTGAAGAGATGGACCCGCGAGAGCAGCGTACAGCGCAGCATTCTCTATGAGGCAATTGCTGTATTAATGCTCGTAAGTTGGGTGTTTCGCTAACAAAAATCGAAAACTACGCGCATATGTAGTATGTACACAGTTTCCCTTCCTTCGTGGAGAAAGTCGACTGAATCAGGACCAAGGGTATTACACACTCGAGTATGAGTTTCCTAAATTAAGGATCAAATTAAAAAAAAAAAAAATGAGGAGGGTAACAGAGCGGTATTCCGCTTGGCGAATATGCATGAGAGAAACACGGAGTAATACGTAGCAAAACAGAGAGAGAAAAGGAGAAAATAAATAAATGCAGCGTACTGTTTTCTGTTGTTGTCGTCGTTGTCGTTATTGCTTACCTTCTCACAATTAATCACCGTTTTGTTGTTGTTGTGCATTCAACAACAACAACAACAAAAATGCAGGGAAAGAGAGAAAGACGTAAGATATGTTTTTAGTAGTAGACTAAAGCCGCCTGCATGCGAGCTCGTTTCGATTGGAAGTTTCTTCACCGATGGTATGTAGAAGGAAGCATAAACACATGGGAAAGCAGCTCGCCATTCTTTGGAGTTGCTCAGAGGTAGGTGTCGCCGGCTACCAGAATGTAAGTTCATTTATTCCCCTTTTTCTCTTTCACAGATAGTGGTGAGAAGAACTGACACACATCACACTGAAGTTCTGTGTAAAGAACACTTTCAACACCTTAAAGGTAATGAGTGTAGAGTGCAGCATGAACACATACGATCTTTTTTTTTTTTTTCGGAAGTGACGCTGTTAAAAGACGGCGCATCTATACATCACAGCTTGATCGAAAGAACAGCAACAGAAGAAAGGTGTTGACCTCGTGGTCAGGCCCTCCAGCCTTGAGTCACAAACAGGCAATCAGTGCCGCGTTTTGCCCTCAAGTTCATTCGCATGCAAGCGCAACAAAACTTGACTTAAACACACACACACACAAAAAAAAAAAAAAAAGAAAGAAAAGCAACGCTGGGAAAGCGCGGCGCACTGGTCAAGGGCAGACAACAGCGGGCGTTTAAGAAGAGCCTAGTCTAATGCAAATAGGTAGCGGTTGTGAAAGGCGACACCGAAAAGCGCCTCCGATTGCTTCGTTACGTTGAACTCTTGTCCTGGTGATGGAAGGCCAGTCGCAGGCTTCGCAGGCATGTCGCCCTTCCTCGCGGTCCGTGCATTCGCGACGGGCTCAACGTTGGTTTGCACCGCCGCAGCTGCATGCTTTGGCCGTGGCTCGAGCGACAGCTTCTCGCGGATGTAGTCGATAAGCGCCTCCAGCATCGGCTCCGGCAGCTTGTTCAGCAGCACATCCACCGAGTCCCCTTTGCGGATACGACCCTCCAGCCGGCTCAACATACTCGGGAGCTGCTCACGCGGCATCGCGTCGACTTCTTCGCGCACGACTGGAGGAACGTCGCCGGCCTGCACCGCGGACAAGTTTTCCACGTAGCTGCGTCGCTCGCGCATGACGGCAGCCTCCTCCTTCTCCCGCCGCTCCCTTTGCGCCTTGGCCGCCTCCCACTGTCGTTCCTTTGCCTCCTGCACTCGCCGCTGCTCTTCCTCTTCGATCTCCGTCACGTCGCGCTCCGGCCGCGTAGCAGATGTCTGCGTCTCGTCCGGCAGCTGCACCGCCACCCGCAGCCGCAGCGTGTTCGTCTTGCGCACGTACTTCGCCTCCACCACCTCGTCCGAAACGGGGTAGTCGAGTGTGGCCGTGAGAAAAGGCGTGGCGGCCGCCGCACCGTCATTTTCCTCCAGCGCATCGTCAACGTAAACACACTCCACGTGTCGTCGGCACACGCGCACGTCGACCTCGCGAATGGTCTGGATGCCAGGCAGGAAAAGCGACACAACGTAGGAGGCCGGCACGTTTTCTTTGAAGTACGGATTCAGCGCGGCCTTCGTGTGCGCGGTCCAGTCGTAACTGCCCTCCGCGACAACGCTTTTCACCGCCGGCGTCGCCGAAGGCGCAAGGGCACTTGGCGGTGTGCCAGACGGCCCAGACGTGGACGCTGCGACGTCCCGCGGCTGCACCTCCTGCACCATCTTGCCCGTGCCTTGAGCCCCGTTCGGCTGCGACGGCGCCGTTGCCGCATTGGCGCTTGACGGCAACTGAATTTCATCGCCCATCGCGTTTTGTTCCTTTGGCTTTGTCGACAGGCGGATGCGCTGCGGCTCCAGCGTGCCTTTACACCTGAAGTTCAAGTTGCGGAACTCGTCCGCGTTGAGCGTCGGCTCCGACTTCTGCTTGATCCACTGCATGCATAGTGCGGCTACAAAGCGACGGAACTCGTTGTCTTCGCCGCAGCGTTGAATCGTGCTCGGGTTCACAATCACATCGTACACCTTACAAGGCTTTCCGCTCTTGTCCTTGTCGGGCCGTGCCTGCCCACAGCTAATCGGGACTCGGTAGCGCACTTCGCCGTCGCTGCCTGGCCCGGCGTCCATGGGCACCGGCTCCGCAATGCGAACGTGCTGGCATACGTTGATAAAGATCTTGGCGCCGCCGGCGACGTTAGTTTTGATGCAAAAGCCCGGCTCAGGCAGGACAAACATCCATTGCCCGTTCTCGTCGCTGTGCACCTGCTCCAGGTCCTTCTTTGCTTCCTTGGCCGTCTCCTCCTGGAGTCGAGCCTGCAGCGACCGCAGCCACGCCTCTCGCTTTGGATCATCCTCCTTCGGCATGGAGGCGAGCAAGTTGTCCACGCCGTTGTCGCCGTCCTTGCCTGCCTTGCCGAGAGCGCGTTGGAACAGCTCAACGAACTTCTGGTTTTGCAGAAGTTGTTGCGCAGCGGCGTTGGCATCCATTTTCTCTCTTTTCTATATATATATATATATATATATATAGATATATATTCGGTTGACTTCCCTTCGGATGCTATAAAACCTTATGATGCAATGAGAGGGAAACAGAGGGAGAAAAAGAAAGAAAAGAAAAGAACTTTAGAAGCAGGCATCAGAGAAGAGAGGACGTAAAAACTGGGGCCCTTTATGTAAGCGTAGAAGAGAGCAAACAGCCTGCGAGTCTCTTGTTCCCGCTCCTTTGCTTTGAAAATCAAGGTCGCAGTTGAACAACGCAGCACACAAGCTGAGAGCTAGTTAAAAAAAAAAAAGGTCTCTTGGACAAAACTCCGTTGATCAACGAGAAACCCAACCTGAAATCGATGATAAGAGCAAATTGAAAAAAAAAAAATGCCCGGTATACCTTTGTTTAATTTCAGGTCTCTACACCGAACGCACTTCCCTCCACAGCAACAACACAGTCATAAAAGATGTGTTGGGGGTGCAGTTCTTTGCATTCGAAGATTATATACTCCACATCTTCGCGCTCTCCGTCGGCAAATTCCAGTAGCTTACTCTTTTTTTTTTTTCCCTTGAATTCAAGTAACATCAGGAGACCTTTAAAAAAAAAAAACAGGATAATAATAATAGTAACAGAAAAGATACGCGCACACAGAAAAAAAAAAAACTGCACTTCGTTTTAACGTAGAAGATGTTAACACAAACGAGGCAAGCGTCCCTCAATCGCGAGAGGAGACATGAAGCCAAAGAGAATTCCCTGAGCCTTTCAGTTCCATAGCTGCCCTTTTGGTTCCTCCGGATAAACTCTCGAGTAAAGTCAAAAAGACGAAAGAAAAAACAGAAAGAGATTCTCGGTGTGTCAAAAAAAAAAAAAAGAAACGCATTGCTGCTATATATATATATATATATATATATATATATAGTTCAATAATGCGTTACGGGAGGAAGAGAAGAAAAAAGAAACTTGTTCGTCGAGGATCTTCACGGCATGTAAAACGAGGGATAGAAGTGAAAACCAAAAAAAAAAAGGGCAGTAAAAGAGAAGAGCATTGGTAGAGGAGTATATTACAAGAGCAATCAGTGAAGCGTAAAGCACAGACAAAAAAAAAAAAAAAAACAGAAAGCAAAAGCAGTTACATGACCTGTGTACATAAAAGAAAAAAGGGCACGCTAAAGCCAATCAAAAAAAAAAAATGAAAAGTAGGGGCGAAAAAGAGGTGCTTTTACGCATGAAAGAAAAAGTATGTTAAAGAAAGCAATCCTAACGCAATGATGCGACAATTTAAAGCTCAGAGGGCGAAAAAGAAGAATAAGAGAAGAGCAAATAGCAGTTGTATAGGCAGAGGAAACGCGACAGACCAATATATATACATATTGTCTTTCTTCCTCTCTTTTTCTGAAATCGAAGAAGTAAGATCCTCTTTTTTTTTCCCCCGTAATGGTAAGGTGAAGAAACAACAGAAAAACAAGCATGAAAAAAGAAAAACCACGCGCTAGCTTTTCGCTTTTTTTCTCCAGTTGTTTCCAGCGTCTTCTCCATTGAGAGATTAAGCAATCAAGAGGATCCTGCTCTGCTTTTTCTCTGCATTACAGTCAACGAAGGTGATGCCAGTAAAAAAAAAAAAAAGGCGCTTTGAGGATTCCTTTATGCTTGAAATTGGATAGACAGCTGAAAGCACAGACCGTAGATATTCTTCTGAACGCAATTGGAGTAGAGAGATATAGCAAGGTGGTCTAGGATAAACGGAAACCAAAGAAAAAAAAAAAAGAACTATTGTATACCATAGTGATACTGCATGTTAAGAAGGTAAAACGGAGAAGTTTATAGCGGAAAAAAAAAAATCGTATTGTATTTGCGATGTGTAAGTGAATAATAACAATAATAATAATAAGTGTTTTAACAGGGAACAAGCAAATAAAATAAAAAAACAATTTTCAGATCACTAGTATATTAAAAAAAAAAAAAAGGGAAAGAGGTGCTTGCAGAGTTTTTGAGTGACGCACCATCCCACGCAGTCTCTTTTAAGCAGTGAAAGAGAGAAAAAGGGAGAAATGCTGCAGCGGTAACTGCTGTTCTCATTTTACTTGCTTTCAAAGCTCCTGCAAAGATGCCACTCGCAGACGACGAAAGTGAAAACCAACGTTCTGAAAGAAAAGAAAAAAAAAGACTAACAGATGTGCAAAGCCCAGAAAAAAAAAAAAAGAAAAGAATCATTGCTGATGTGACCCTAAACACAACTAGCCTGTGTACCTCTTTTTTTTTTTTTGCTGTTGTTGTTCAGTTACTTGTTGATTGGAAAGTCGATCTTTCCAACGCACAAAAGCTGAACCGAGGAAAAACCCGCAGAAACGTGAAGGAGAAAAGAACACAAACTTAAGCAGTCGATTGTGCCGGAGCGTACACTTTTCCTTCTTCACTGCTTAAAGAACATAAAGCAGTAAAAGCACCAAAAAAAAAAAAAGAAGTGAGAAGCGTGAAAAAAAGGTATCGCTGGAATTGTACAGCAAAGGGGGGAAAAAAAAAAGGACAAAGGTCATATGTGTGTATTTATATACGTATACACCTTTGTATATGTACATGTTTTTCTAATGGAAAAGAGTAGTGGAACTTGTCATATCAGATGATAAATAGACAGAAAAGAGCAAACGACAGGGGAAGAAAAAAAAAAAAAGAAGAGGGATAAGCGGCTTCGTTTCACCAGATAGCTGCGAGTGCCCTTCTTTTGATTCCTCTTTTTTTTTGGGGGGGGAGGAAGGGGGATGCTTGTTTGCTCGCTTTACTTCAAAGTAAAGTTGTCTTACGGGCGCGTGAACATGCGCGAAGATGGAGATTGGGAGAGACTGCCGCTAGGGCACGCTTGCCGCTTCGCGGTGACGTCGCCGATCGAGTTTACGCCCGTCGGCAACACAGAGTTGGTGGCCGAGAAGCCCAAGACGTCGCGGCCCAGCTCCGCCGCGGACTCAGCGTCGGCGGTGAGGCGCTGCATACGTGTGAGACACCGCAGCTGCTCCGGCTCCAAGGCGCGCTGGCCGCGCGCGAGTTGCACCATTGCCGCGTCCGCCTGTTGCAGCAACGTTGTCAGCTCGCTGGAGAGGGCCTTGAGGTTTGAGGCGTCTGCTGTCTTCGTGGCCTCGCCGGAGGGGTTGCAAACACCTGGAGACTTCACGGCGCTGCGGGAGAAGAGCGGCGCTGAGGTCTGCAATGTCATCAAAGGCAGCGCAGGCGACGATGACGTGGCGGAAAAGAGCGCTTTCTGCGAGTTGATGCTGGATAGTGGCTGAAATGTGTTCGGCGTTGCCATCTTCGCTCTCAACGCAGCTGGCGCGTCATTGTTCAGGATGGTGTTGTTGTTGCTGCTCTCTGCGTCAACGCCTGTGTCTGACATGGCGAGTCGCTGACGTAGGTGGGTGGTGAAGGTGGCGAAGGGCATCGAGTCGGAACTGGAAAAACGAGCGAGGGGGTCGTCGCTCTCAGCGCGGCCGGTACGGGAATGCGACATGCTGAACGAGTACCCCTTGAGGGAGGTGCAGGAGCCAGCTTGGCCGCGGGCCGCGCCGTCGTGAACGAGGGCAGCGGTGAGCGATACGTCACTCAGTAGCAACGAGCCTTCGCTGAACCCCTGTGAGATGTCGTCCCTTGGCATCGTCGCACTGAGTCGCATGGGTGCCATCTGCTCGACGCTGCCGCTGTTGTTCATCGTGGTGTCGGGCGTGTGATACTGTGTTGACTGCTTCTTCGCCCCACGATGGGTCTTGGCGGAAGGGGGTCTGGGCAGGACGGAGCAGCCACGGTGGGCGGCGTGCTTTCGCGATTCAGCGGAAGCCACTGGCAGCGTTTCCGCGTAGCTGGTGAGGGGCATCACAGGGAGCGTCGTGTCCATGATGCCGTTTTGAACGAGCACGCGTCTG
Source organism: Lotmaria passim (assembly GCA_037349495.1). NCBI lineage: Eukaryota > Euglenozoa > Kinetoplastea > Trypanosomatida > Trypanosomatidae > Lotmaria > Lotmaria passim. The sequence continues at coordinate 330,771 of CP140193.1, forward strand.
ACCCACTCAGGCAACTCTCCGAAGAGAAAAAAAAAAAGCAAAAAACGCTGTAATACGAGAATAGGAATAAGAACAAAGGGCCAACGAATCCGCGTGTAGCGAATTGCATGTTGGTGTGTGCTTAACGCCGTTACCACTTTAATTGAAACACGGCTACGAACTGACAAAAACAAAAGTGGAAGCAAAGGAAAATGGGAAAAAAAAAAAAAGCACTGGGCAAAGAAGAAAAGAGTAATTGAAACCGGCAAAGTAAAGGTGACAAAAAAAAAACACTGCTGGGATAAATATGCAAGAAAAAAAAAAAGGAAAATGACACTTAAAAAAAAAAAACAATTAGTAGCCGGACCGTAAAAGTGCAGAGGCGGTTATTTAAGGCCACGAAAGGTGAAGGGGGAACAGGATATAAAGAGAAGTATCGAGAACTGAAGAACAAAAAAAAAGAAAGGTGCAAAGCTGAACGAACGGGTGGCACCCGATACAGTAAAGCCCCTCTTTCGAGTGCTTAACTAATGAATATTGTATAAATAAAAGGCCGCAAAGTGAAGGATAGGGAAGCAAAGCGGTCAGAACTCTGGGGGCAGAGCTTCGCAAAAATAAAAACAAGTATTTTCTTTTCCCCTTTAATCAGCAGTTTTTTTCCCAGTAAATGTGTATATATAAGAGCCTATAGCTGTACGTGGTGCGCTTAATTGGAACTGTAGTGGGGTCTAACCAAGAAGAAAGGATGAACAGAACAGAAAAAAGGTTGGTAGAAAAAAAAAAAAGCAGTAACTGCTGTCGAACGCGGTGAATCGGTGGCGCGAGTACAGCTAATATTATTTAAAGTAAGTAGAAACGTCACGCGCAAACATATTTGTGCGTGAATGTAAAGAGGCATAGGAAGGGCGTGGTGTGTAGTTTGAGGAGTGAAATACCGCACAACACAGGCAATGTAGAGAATATCATTTTTAAAAGGAAGAAATCAGTTGCAGGACAAGAAGTAGCGGATGGAAACCGGGAGCCGATGTTGATGTAGTCGATTGCAATTCAGCTCCTCAAGCAGTTGCTTGCGTGAGACTCATCAGGAGGCGCTAGCTTCGATACCAGATGGAAACGAGCAGCTTCGAGGCAATTTCGGTAGCATCGAAATCACTTCTTTTTTTTTTTCTTCTTCCTTTTTCTAGTATTTCAGTGAGAAGAGTAAAGCTGCTCGAGAAGCCCTAAAAAGCAGTACTTCGCACGAGGGACGTTAGTCCTTATTTTCCTCTTTCTTTTTTTTTTTGTTTCTTCTTTAGCAAGCGAGTTGATGTAAGCAACAGCATGACAACAATAACAGCAATGCAGCTTAAAGCCTGGTCCCTTTTCTCGTCTGCCTACGCGGCGGCTACGGTATGAAGTTGTACATCTCCTTCAGATCCACCGGATTCGGCTTCCCGTGATAGGGCACCTTGTTCTGCAGCACCGCCGCCTCCGGAAAGGCCAGCAGCTCGCGCACAAAGTGGTCCAGCGTTGGGGCGACGTAGTGCGGTGTCTTTGATACACACGTCTCCAGCCATTCCAGCTCCTCGTCCCCAGGACTCAGCGTGCGCTGCGCCGCCGGTGCACGGCCGATGCCGGAGAGAACGTGCACGCTGGTCCACAGTCCACCCGCCGCGTTGGCGCCGACGATGTCCGACTCGATGTTGTCGCCAACCATGAAGATGGACCGCAGCTGGTGCGGGTCCCACCCAAGCGAGGCCGCCACGGACTTCAGCCGTTGCTCCGCGAACGCGTAGGCGATGGCACGCGGCTTGCCGTACAGCTGTGTCTGCAGGCTCTGCCCCGTCACACTCTCAAAGACGGAGGCCATCATCTCCCGAAAGGCTCCCTGGCCAAGCCGCGGCAGCGGTGCCTCGGTTGCCCAGAGAAGATCGTCCGCAGCGACGAAGTATGGTGTGGTCTGCGCACCCGCCACGTAGGGCCCCACCTGTCCGTTAGGGGCCAGCAGAATGTCCAGGATCGTTTGGATGTCATTCAGGCCGTCCTCTGGGTCGTTCATTTGAATGACCGCGCCCACTTCAGGATAGGGCACACTGCCCGCTGCAGCCCGCTGCAGTTCCCCCCACCGCTTAAACGGGACCGTTTCGGGGTGCTCGCACTGAAACTGCTGGATCGACATGGCCCGCCGAAAGCCGTACGCCTTGGCGATGTCGGCGCAGTGCGGGGCCCCGACGACGACCACCCGTTGCTGCCCGAACTCCGGCACAAGCAGCCGCATCGGACTGTGGGCCATCAGCACTTGATCGGGCTGAATCGGACACTTCAGCAGCTCCGACAGCTCTGCCGCCTTCTCCGCCTCGCTCTTGCCGCCACCGTTGGTCATGAAGACAAAGGGAATGCGCAGCGTGACGAGGTGCTGCACCGCCGTATCGGCGCCTGGAATCAGCTTGTGACTGCGATAGATCACGCCGTCAATGTCCATTACGACGCCTGCGGAACCGTGCAGCGGCCATATCGGCTGCGGTTGTTGCTGCGGCCCCCTCTGACCCGCAGCTGAAGACGACACAGTCGAGACGGAGGAGGAAGAAGAGGAGCGCGGCTTCACGTAGCTGTCGTAGCGGTAGGGGATCTTACTCTCCATGTCGTCCGCGAGCTGCTGCTGCACCGTGGACGAGTAGGAGTCCAGCTGTGTCGCCGCAGCCGCGGCATGAAGATGTGGTGGGGCGGCTCGCAGCGCCGCCGCATAGGCACCCCAAGCGGCCATGTTCGCGGTCTCAAAGTACCGCTGCGGCGTGGCGCCGTACGGAAGAAAGTTCCGCCGTGCCTCTGCCACGGCGGCGTTGTGCGCCTCCATCTCCGCCAGTTGGCGATGCTCCTCAGGCGAGAAGGCGTCGTCGACGGCGACAGCCTCCTCAAATTGACGCTGCCGCTCCACCTGGCGACGGTGCTTTTGAATTGGGTTGCTGCTCTGCATGAGGCCGCCGAAGAAGTCCTCGGCCGTCTTGCCGTCCTTCTCCCATGGAGGGATGAAGCGGCGTGAGAGGCGGCGGCACACCTGCAGCGGCATGCGGTGTGAGAAGCGAGGTGAAGACGCGCGCATTGGCATGCTTTTTTTTTCCCCTTTTTCTCTTTTCGAGTGTACGTAATCTTGTTAGCTTCAACGAGAATTAAAAAAAAAAAAGAAATTATGCAGAAAAACAGATACACTTACCTACTTTTACGAAGACGTCCCACGACGTCGTGGGAGTTTGGCAACCACTTTAAAAGGTGTTTTTACTTCATTTGTTGTTGTGGGAGGCAGGGAGGGTTGTTTTCAAAGACCAGGGAGTAAGAAGAGTGTTTCAAAGGAGCTCCTTTTTTTCTTTCTTTCTTCTTTCGAAAGAATGTGCATCACGGCAGATCTACTAAAAACGGAGCGCAACACAATGTCGACAAAGAAGAGACGTGTAGAAAAGTCATCGGGAGATCCTTCGTTGCGTCTCAAGTGGTCGCTGACGGCGCTTGCACACGAATACGAGAGAGAGAGAGAGAAAAAGGCCAAATGACGCCGATTATTAAAAAAAAAAAAAAAGAGCATAACATCCAGAGAAACCGCAACTAAGAAAAAAAGAAGCTCGTCTATTTCTAGTTAGAAGGTCATTGGGAAGCACACATCTGTGCAGGTGGAATAAATCCAACCTTAACAAAGAAAATGGGAGAACAGCATGCACACTCCAAGTGCCCACTTAAACAAGGAAGAAAAAGAAAAGTGATCCTGTGTGTTTTTTCTCTGACCAAATGATCCACAATAAAATGCAGCGCTACGAAAAAGTTGTTACAGTAGAGACTCGCACACGCAAGCGAGTCTCTCACATGACCTTCTTCGTGGATAGACCATTGCCTACTTTGGCTAACGCGACGTCGTAGCTATTGCGATTGTAGTGATGCAGCACCTCTACGCTGGGCAGCTTGCCCCAGGCACGTACCTTCTCCTTCACTTGTAGCAGCGACTCCTCCACAAAGACAAGCAGCACAACCAACGAAAATAACAGCGCCGCTGCGGCAAAGGCGGACTGATTCAGATACGTCGGCACTTCGCCACCGATAAGGGTTTGGCCGACTGACGCGACAAGTTGCCGCAGTCCGCTCAGTGGCGTCTCCAGGTTGGGTGGGGCGATTACGTCCAGAAGCGTGGTCACCTGCGCGAGTGACAGCAAAACATAGAAGAGGCAGAAGCACACCGTCGTCAACGCCGCCACGCAGAACGCAATGCTGAATACAACGTGGCTGCGATGGCTCATCACCGCTCGTCCGTTTACTGTTGCTGAATTATATATGTATGTAGTAAAAGCAATGCCGCCAATTGTCACACAAAAAGAAAGAACAAGCAAACATGCAAAAAAAAAAAAAGAGAGAGAGAGATTAGAGCTATTAAGCATAGCCACATATTCGTACCGTGTATGAGTGCCCGGCACATCAGCGCCAGGAAAAAAAAAAGAGCATTCATCCATTTTTTGTGTTTTCTTGAATGGCTGAGCGCAAGGCCGGTGCCCAAGACAATGCCGTTGAGCCTGCTATACAAAACCAAGAAAAATAAGTGAAGGAAGCGAACTCCACTGCTTATTGCTCTAAGGCGTACGCGTAAAACGCAGCAGTCGGAAACGAGGACCTACTATATGCCCTTCACTTTGGTTCTGGCCCTCCGTTCTTGTCGTCTCACGGACGTTGTGCTTTCTCACTGAAAGCTGAATAATATTGAGCACTTGAAATAAGTGAGTAAATAAAGAGCGTGACAACCTGTAAAGGAAGAAGATGAGCCTCCTGCTCTCATCCAAAAAAAAAAAAAAAAGGAAAGTACCTATTCAACTACTTCTAGTCAATCCAAAGAACAGGTAAAAAAAAAAACCACAAACACATATAAATCCAGAAATACACCACTAGAAAGCAATACTGTAAAGAGAGAAACGCATCATTGTTAGAGTGACGCGGAGAAAACAGAACAACAACAGCACAAAAAAAAAAGCGTAACTAGATGAGTCGCTTCGACTTGAGGTGCTGATGAAAGCCTTGGATGTAGTCTTGAGTCCGACGTGCTACCTCGCGCTCCTCATCGTCCTTTGCCTTCGCCCCAAGCCACTCCGTCATATCGGTGCCGCGCGCCTCACCTTGCATCTTACCACGCTGGATCTCCAAGTTGCGTACCTGGCTGCGCGACTCCGCCACCGCCACAGCACGTCGCTTCCAAAACTGCTCATGATACATGTTTGCCTCGTGCTCTAGTCGAATCGGGTCTTTCTTGCGCAGCACCTCAATATCGCTCAGCAAGTCACGTGTGCGTTGATCGAGCAAGTTCTCACCCAGTTGCGCCTGCGTCGCCGTCTGCAGCTTCGCGACGCGGTAGCGGGCAATGACCTGCGTGCCGACGAAGAGAAAGACAAATCCCATGAACCATTTGTGGAAGTCGGTGATGAACCAATACCACGAAGCAATGTGGTTGATAGGGTGTACGTAGACGGCCTTCGTTGTGTTGCTCAGCACCACGATGTTGCGCCGCTTTGGCGCGTTCTCATCAGCCGCGGCACCGAGAGCAGTGGTTTTGGTGTCCCCCTTGCCTTCCTTGCCTTCCTTGCCAGCGGCCTTCTCGTCCTCCTGTTGCTCACTGTGCACCCTCTCGTTGGCATCCGCAACGGCGGCGGCGTAGCGCCGAGGCACCTGTACACAAGGGAAAGCAGCGCAGCTTAGCACCGCCGACGGCACCAGGGCTGAAAAACGCTTCATTTATTGTTGTTTTGAGGGTGTCTGAGTGAATGTATGCTTGTACCGGCTTTGTAATACAGTGGTGCTGCGGGCTCCGTGTTTTTCATTGAAAGGAAAAGGAGGGAAAGCAGCGAGAGAGAGGAAAAAGAAAAGGGAGTTAGCTCGGAGATTGTGTGCGAAGGTTTTTCTGATGTCTTGTTGTTGTTTACTCGGGCTAAAGCAAAAGAAAGGGGGAGTTTTTTTTTTTTTTTTAGCACAAAGAACACCTCTCAAAAGCAAAGTCAAAACTGAGCGAACAAACGCGAGAAAAGGATAAGCAACAGAAAACAGAGTTTCTCAACTGCGTTCATTTTCAAGTGAAAAAAGGTTAAAAGAAGGAAAAAAAAAAAGTTAAGCAGCAGACATGCAATACCGCAATTCACACATACGGTGCCCGGCTGGACGGCTACGAGCACCACATGCAGCGAATAATCACCCTAAAAGTGTCGCCAGAGTATTTGCGAACCGGAGAGTAAACACCGCGCGCTCCTCGACAAGAGTTCTCGTCTTCGCCTAGACATTTTTTTTTTTTTAATGTCGACCCATTCCCCTCACCTCGAGGAGAGGGAGGAAGCCACCCGACGACGCGACGAGCGGACCGTCTTGACGATGCGACCGGTCAGCACGCCCGCAAATGCCGCCACCACGAGCGCCAACAAGAACAGAAGCAAACAGTCCAACACAAAGGGAAGACGGCGGCGCTGCTTCTTTGTGTTTCTGTTCAGTCGTTCCTTTACGACCCCTGCACACTCCTTTGCGGCCGAGAACCAAAAGCCGCTCCCCACCTCTGCACTGGTGCACCGCAATGTGCCCTTGTACCGAGAAATGCCGCTTCCCACCCTGCTTGTCGTTGCTGCCAACTCGCGAACCTGACGGCGATAAAAAGGGGCTCTTTCTGAGCGTCGCACTTCATCGCTCATGGCCAGACTTACTGCGCTACTACTGTTGTCCATGTAAAGGGCTGCCTCTGCTGCATGACGACGCGCACGAGGTGCCGTGACTGAGTGAACCACGGCGGCTGGGGCGTTGAGGCGCGTTGGCGCCACCACCGCCTCCGTCACCGCCGCCGCCACCCGCACCACCGTCGCATCCTGGCCTATCTGCGCGAGTGTGTCGCCGTACCAGCTCAAGAGCTGCACGTCAAGGTAGACCTGACACCTGACCAGCCGCCGCGTGCCCGGTGTCGGGGCGACCGCCGCGGCGCCAGTGCTCTTCTGTTCGTACCAACAGAAGGATGGGCTTTTCGCCTGCGCCAGCGACGGTGTGAAGACGAAGATGAAGCTATGGCCTTCGCTTAGGTGGCACCGCTGCTCCGCGGAGGGCGGCCACTCATTCAGCACATCTTCTTCGGTGAGCGACAAGCCGGTCAAGGTGCGCAAGCGTGGGCACAGCCGCAACGCGCAGGCGGGGGAGACGGAGTGCGGCAACCACGCCGCAACCGCCGCCGTCAAGTTGCCCACGTCCTGCTCTGACGCGTACACCGCTGCGCCGAGGCACGACGTGCGGGTGAAGTCGCCAAGGAAAAACGTCACCTTAAACTGCCGCTCCGTCTCGTCGCCCAAGTCAGTGAAGGCGGGCAAGAGGTCCGCCTCCTCTTCGTCCTCGATGATCCCCAGCGGCGACGCGCCGTTCTTCGCCTCATCGACGACTTCGGCCTGAAACGTACCGAGGTCCACCATTCCGACGGCGTGCAGCTGCGTCGGCGAGACGTCCCGCTTCCGTAGAGCCGCGCTGGCCACCGACTCCGGCGTTTCGCTGTATTTCAGGCGCGGCTGTGATATGTGTGGGGCTGCCTCGCTCACGACAGCTGTCACAGGCACAAAGTCATGCCGGTGGACATCCGTTGACTGCGTGGTGCCAGCGGTCGCGGCGCTTTTTTTGGAGGTCAACGCCGTCACCACGGCGTCCAGCGCGCACGTGTCAGTCAGCAAGTCGCACTCGCTGAGCAGCACCGGCGCGCCATCGGAAGCGGTGGCATCGGTGTGCCGGTGCAAATGGTAGGCGTGCAGCCACCAGGTGGGCTTGCCGGCAGCTGCCGTGGCGACAACAGCAATGGCAATGTTTTCCGCAGTAAACGCGAAAAACACGACCTGGAGAAAAAGTGCGAAGCGGCGTGGAACGCTTTGCAGAGTGCGAGCACTCGCAGCTGCCTTCATTTTACGTAACTTGCAGAAGATGCTTTTTCTTCGTGAAATGAGCTAGTCATGTCGTGCAATGAGAGGAGTAAACGGCGACAGAAGCGTAGTCGTAACTGCGTTGGTCTTTCGGTACAGGCGCAACGCTAAAAGCAAATCGAAACAACGCACACGCACGTACACACATACACACACACACACACACAAAAAAAAAGCAACAGCAGCAGCAACAAATTCCGGTGCTTAAAAGCCGAAAACAAGAATCGACGAGGGGATGGAGAGAGAGCGTAGGAAGGTAGAGCCTCTCTGAAACAGAAGAGTCCAAAGACACCAAAACCGTCGAACACGCAGACACACCTGGTTCTAGCGAGAACTCCGGTGCACATGCAATGAAGAGATGAAAAAAAAAAAGCGATTGAGCAACCTCTCACCTCTGCTTCGCCGTACGCGCTTGAAGCAGCCACAATTGAGCTTATGTTGTTGTCTCCCTGACCGGCTCATTGCACAGAAGTAAGCAACGAGCTCGAAAAAAGAAAAAACGCAGTTCACATTCTGATTTACCAAGAACTTACATTCTCTCCTATAACATCCTTTTTTTGTTGTTGTATTCAACTACAACAATGTGGTCTACACACATCCTCATCACGTACAATTTGGTGTCGCCTTTTCGTTCTCTTTTATTCTGTCAAAAAATGAGTTATTAAAATGCGCGGATACGTGAAGAGATGTGAACGCAATAACAAAAAAAAAACGAAAAGGAAGCAAGTAAACGATCGATTTCAGACAGACTTCTTTTTCTCCGAAGAGAAACTGGAAAAAAAAAGTGCAAAACGCTATCATTAGCGTTTTTGGGCGAAGCGATAGCAACAAGTAAAACAGAACGTGGAGCACACACAGACACACACACACAGGCACAGCATTTTGGAAAACACACCACGGATAACACAGACAAGAGCAGTGCAATCGCATCGTAAAACAGACCTACAACAAACGCCAAAGCAAAAAAAAAAAACAGAAAAAGCATATATTACAGTTTAAAAAGCAGGAACACATGCGCAAAGAAACTCACCGTTTTGTTTTTGTGTCAAAATAAGCGATGAATCAACTCTGCCGTTGTCATGTATTAAAAAAAAAAAGAGAAGAAAAAAAAGAGTTGTGTTGAATATCAGAGTGAGACCACTACAAGCAGCCCTACGCCGGCGTCACATGTGACAGCAACTTTGTGCCTCAAATGTGACCTCTGCTTGAGTTAGGGTTCACAGACCATTTTTTTTTCAAACATAAAAAAAAAAGTCCGAGTGCATTCTTGCGAAAAATCGTCAATTTCGAGAGACGATGTCGCAAGAAGTAGTGGGTGTACCATCGCCAATTCTCTCATTTCTTTTTACCCCTCCATTGACGCAAAAAGTCCATGGCTGTCGTTGTACTTTATACTAAGCGCGTCACATAAGGTGAGGAAAAAGAAAAGAAAAAAAGGCAGGAATAGCGTTGTAGCAGCAAAAAAAAAAAAAACAATTGTTCTTTCTGATGGAAAGAGTACATGGAGGAGGAAAAACAACTATAATAAAGAAGTGCTTACACGAAACTACCTGCATAAGACCTTCACAGAAGATGGTACACATGCCGTAGCAAACCACTGTGTGGATAAAAACAATAACAAAGCGCATTCGGAGGCCACACGTATTTACTTATGCCTATAAAAAGACACACACAAAAAAAAAAAAGGTATAATGAAGACCTGTGAAAAAGAAAAAAGGGAAAAGAGAAAAAAAAAAACAATAAAAAAAAAGAAATGCAGGAAAACAAAAAAAAAAAGCTTGTTTTTTTTTTTTTCCTCCCTCTCTTCATGAAGGAAAACGCCAATCGGGTTTGCTTTCGAATCTTACAGGCTTCAAAAACACACTCATATGTGAGTGTAAAAAAGAAAAAGTGGTAAAAAAAAAAAAGACAATTAAGGCGGAAAATCTCACATCTGTCATGCAGAACAAGTGAAGAGGAAAGACATGTGCAGACATATGCACATTATCGTCTCTTAGAAAAAAAGAAAAAAGCAAAGAGAAGCAATGCAAATTAGGGCACCATACTTTTCTTTTGCTCTTTCCCTCTTCGCGAAGTGTCCCTGGCGGGTCTTCAAAGGCCCTCGACCTTCACTGAGGCACCGCTATTTGTTGTCGTCTTGCGACGCGACATGGACAAGGTCGGTGACGCACAGCCGGAGGTTAAATTCTCGGTCGACTCGAGGGCCCGCTTCGCCTCCATCCAGGCCTGCGCGTTGGCCTGCCGTTTCTCGTCGAGGAGGCGCCGCTCGTCCTCGGTGTAGCGGGGGAAGCACACGTTGCGGCGGACTACGAAATCAGCGCTGGTCTTCGGCGGCAGCCTGGCAGAGCTCGGGGCTTCGTCCACCACCCCGGGTGAGAGACTCAGCCGATTCAGCAGCCGCGACGTCGCCGCGGCCGCATGCTGCGTGACGGAGATCGGCGAAAACGGCGAAGAGAAGGAGAAGTCCGAGGAGGAGGTCGAGGTAAGCGGGTTCCGCAGCGACGAGGTCGGCGAGTACGCATCATCGAGACTCATCCTTGACGTCGGCGCAGACATCACAGCCGGACGTTTCAGGCGGAGGAAGGGCTTCAGGGTTACTTTTTCGACCTTCGCCTCAGTGACGGCTGGGGTGGAAGCTTCGACCGGCTTAACAGCATCCCCAGCTGTAGCCGTCGTTTCCTCATCGTTTGGCACTGCATCCGCACCAGATTTAGTTCGGCAATAACCCGTCACGGCATCCCTCTCCTTCGACTCTTCTTCCTCGCTGTAGTCCTGATGCTGAAGTCGCTCAGCAGCGCTACGGAGCGCGCAGTAGCGTATGTAGCAGCACCGCAGCCGTCGTTTGTCTTGCCGCACCTCCCAACACATGAGGGAGTGTTTCACACAGGACAGGGTAAGCAGCAGCACCACGAATCCCACCCACCAGTTGCCCAGCACGAACTCTGTCAGGTTGCTCGTGACGTTGTTCCACAAAGTCAGCGACTCCACACTCAACGTCTCCAGATGTGAAGTGTTGGGTGAAATCATCTTTTTTTTCTCTCCTTTTTTTTCCAACTCGAGAGACTAGGAAGAGGAGACGGAACAACTGAACTAGAAAAAAAAATGCGAACAGAGAGATATAAAAAAAAAAAAAGGGAGAAGTCGAAGATAGGAACAGTCGCACTGACACAGCCCATGCAATGTTCAGAAGACAGCAGAAAAGAAAAACAAAATGAAAGCAAAGGCTAAATATATAACTATCTGGCCCAGTTGTCTTTGAGTAAATACTGACAAGAAAAAAAAATGAATGTAAGAGAGTAAAGCTGCAGACGAAAAGAGAAAACAAAACAAAAAAGAATGAAAAGCAGAAAAAAAAAAAAAAAGCGCAAGCAAAGAAAAAAAAAGAGCGTAAGAGAAGAATTTAAAAAAAAAGTAATAAAAGTAGTGTTTTTGTTGTCAACGCTTCTGACGGAGAATGAAAACGTACGTCAGCTGGTTTACTAACTAAGCAGTTGATCCAAAGAAAAAAAAAGTATGTATTTATGTACTAAGAATAAAGCTGTTCGAAGTGTGTGTTTGCTTCTCGTTTTCTGCTTTTCACTGAGTCTATTCTGACTCGCAAAATTCAGAAGAAAAAACGAGAGAGGAATAAGGCTGGGGGCAAAAGCAAACACAAACTTGATCGTCTTGACAAAACACCACAAAGGAAAAAGGGGCAAAGTCGTATTGAAAAAGGCGGTGCTTACAAAGTCGAGAGGTCTTGTCTAATACACACACATATATATATATATATATATATATATCTCAAGTTGGTATTGCTACTAAGAGAATAGTAAGAAAAACAAGAAGGTGTGCTACCCTAAACTAAGAAAAAAGTGCACAAAGACCTTGCACACAAGCTGAAACCAAGAGGTTAAGGAAAATCAGCAGGAGTGCAAAAAGGCAGCGTCAAACCAAATGGCGGTCAAGACGTATTCCGGTGTCTCTTCACGCTTGCTATACCACGATAAAGAGCGAAAGAAGAGGTGCAGCAAGTATTGATACAGCCTTTCCTTCTTTGTTGTTGTTGTTTTGGAAGGAAAGAAAGAACTGTGAGCCCTGCTGTCAAGCGTTTTGATTAGTTGGACGTTTTTTTTTTAATTTCTTTTTATTTTCTTCTTTATTAAAAGTGCTTTTCCTTATTGTTTCCCCTTTTTTTTTTTTTGGAGAAGGCCACGAAGAAGCGAAAGAAAAAAAACTACTTGGCTTCCTCCAAAGTAAAAAAAAAAAAAGAGTGAAACGAGTTTTGGTTTGTCTACGATTAGTGTGTGGTTGTGTGTGTGAGAGGCAGAAAAACGAGGAAAAAAAGGGAAAAATGGAATCGAGATGAAACCGATGAGGTTTGGGGAGTACAACAAGGTATACCTACAACTTTGTTACGGACAGCTAGTAAAGAAGAGCTTTTCTTTTCCTTCTCTTTTTTCTTTTTTTTTTTCGGCAGGGGTAGAAAACTGGGCCACGCGACGAAGAAGAAGAAGAATAAAAAAAGCGTAGAAGGTAGTGTCAGCGATCACCACGAGGAGAGGAAAACAAAAAAGAGAGAAAAAAAAAAAAGAAGAGAGACGCTAGTAGGGCCGAAGATGTGAATGAGCTCGTCTTGTGCCACAAACTACTTGTCACGCTCTCCCTCCTCAACTGACTTTTTTGGAGCGATTTAAATATGTGTTTTTTTCTTTCTTTTTTTTTTTTTTGAAAAAAGAGTGAGAAAAGAAAAGTAAAGCAAAAAGCGTACGATTATTAAATAGAACTTGCGTTAACACCGGAAACAGCCAGTTCTCGAAAAAAAAAAAAGAAAGGAGTTTTTGAAGAGATAGGACAGTTGCGGAGCGGCTCATGATACAAAAAAAAAAAAAAAAGACGCTGCTGCCTCGTTCTTTCGTGCACCCGAATCGCCCACGCAAGCGAGAGTGCTGGTCTATTTCGTTTAAGTTCAACGGAGCGCAAGAGCGCTTAGAACACTTCGCACGCCGTCAACGGCGCCGAAAATACGCTGCGGCGATTTTTCAATAATGGAAAACCAGCTAAGAAAGCTAGTGTAGCTCTTTCCTTTTTGGGGCCGTCACAGGTCGACAGAGCAGAACCAAATCTTGAATTTGAGTGCCTTGTTGCTTCTGCTTTCTTGTGCATGTTTGTTTGTATGTGTGTATGTCAATCTATGGCCAGTGTCTATAAACCACTTCCCACCACTCAAAAAGAAAAGCGAAAAAAAAAAAAAAGCAATAACTCCTATTACACAAAGAAACATCGATACCCATGGTACTCTATAGAATGATCTAGAAGAAAAAAAAAAAATGAACAATTGCACCATCTCTGCATAAGACGTCAGAAGTACGCACTTTGCTGGGCAGCCCCCTCCGTCTCCACGGACTGTGCTCCACTATTGCCGCTGAAAAACGACTTCACCGCCAGTTCATTGTATGCGGAACGAATGCTGTGGCTATGGTGGACCAGCGGGGTAGCGGAGTTGGACGGCGAAGCGTGAAAACCTGCGGTGGGCTTCTCCAGAGAGACCGACCGCACGAGTGGCTGCGGGCGTCGCAAGGCGGTGATCGAATTGCTGTGACTGGTGTCGTTTTTGTTGTCGTTGTTTTTGATACTGGACGAGGGAAGCGACGGTTCGGTCTTGGCAAGGGAGGAGGTGCTGGTGCGACCATGCGGCTCGGTGAGTCCTGCCGTCTCGGAGCTGCCAGCGCGCTCTTGGCTGCTGTACACCGGTGACGGGGACGACGATGACGTCATTGTGGCGGCGGTGGCCTGCGTGTGGAAGAGCGTTGGGCCAGTCGCGGCACCGCGAGTAGCAGGCACAGGTGCGCCTGACTCGCCTCCTCCGCTGCCAGCTGGTCGGTAGGTGCTCCCACTGGCACCGACACTACCGCCGCCCCCGCTCACGCCGCAGTAGCTGCCCTGCGCGCTCACCACATTCGCGTTTGCGTGGAACTCGCGCATCAACTCTACCGGCACGCTTGCTGTGGTGCCGTAGCGGTCTTCCATTGCAGACGCTGTCACGCCGCTGCTCAGGCCCAGCGTGGAGATGCCAGCTCGATGGCCGCCACCACTGCCGCCCACAGCAACGGATGGCGCCGCACCAGCAGTCCTGCCCAGCACGCCCCAGTGGCGGCCGTTGATGCTGGTACTCTGCTGCAGCCGCAACAGCGCCTGCTGGGTCTGCTTCACCTCCTGCACCAGCTGCTCTCGTGCGTTGTTCGTCTTCTCCAGCTGATCGCGCAGGTCGTTGTTCTTCCGCAGCAGCTCTTGTACGCGCTCGTTCGCCGATGTCAGCTCGTCCCGCTGCCGACGCATCGCACCCTCGCGCTCCTGCAAGAGTGCCTCCTGGCTGCGCAGCTGGTCCGTCGCAATGCTGTAGCGCTCCTTCGTGTTTTTGATCGCCTGCAGCTGGTGGGAAATGATGTGGTGTGCCTTCTCCAGGCTCTTCTCCGTCTCCTGCACGCGATCCGCCTGCTGCTTGTTTTGCTCCGCCAGAATGCGGATGTAGGCGTCCTGCTTCTCGTAATGCTCCTGCAAGGCGGCGACTTTCTCATCGCGGCTCTGAAGGGCGGTGCTGGTGCCGCGGAGTCGCTCGGTCAGCGTCACGTAGTTCAGCTCGTTCTCCGACATGGCCTTCGTGGCCTCTGCCTTGAAGTTGGCCAGCTCGTCGTTCATCTCCCGCAGTGTTTCCAACTCCTTCGCCTGGATGCTCGCCGTGTCCTGTGCACGGCGCAGCTGTGACTGTAAGGTCGCGTTTGTCGCCTCCAAGTCTTCCACACGCGTGCGCAGCTGTGCCGCGGCCGCGTCCTTCTCCGCCGTCATATCGCGCAGCTGTTGACCCTTCTCTTCCAGTGCTCGTGTGTGCGTCTCCAGCTTCTTCTCGTACGACTCCCGCAGCGTGCTCGTCTCTTTGGCGTGCTGGTCACGCAGCCGGCTCAGCGCGGCCAGCTGTTCCTTTTCTGCATTGGTGGCCATGAAGCGCATCTCTTCCTCCCGCGTGCGCAGCGCGTCGCGCAGCGCCTCGCCCTCCGCGTGCCACTGCTCCGTCTGCGTCTGTAGCTCTGCTGCAAGAGCTGCCCGGGCAGCCTCGGCGCTGCGGAAAGAATGCTCGTAGAACTGGAAGCGCTCGGCAAGGTGCTTCTTCAGGCCTGCATCGCCCTGCCGCAGCAACAGCAGCGAAATGTGCTCGACTGTCTTGAACGCCGTCGTCTCTAAAACGCGCAGCGTACCTCGGCTGGCATCGCCAGCGACGGCAGCGGGGGTGCAGCCAGAGGCGGCCGCCGCGTGAAGCGCGAAAGAGAGCTCGTACGGCGAGGTTCCATCTGCGATGTCCTGGAGCAGGTTGACCAGATAATGCGGGAAGCCCTGAAAGTCAACCAATAGCTCGAGGCGCTGCTTGAAGGCGCCGTAGTCGTCCTCCAGAAGCTCCAACTCGTAAAGGAAAAAAGGATCGGCGGGGTCGGTGAGACGCACCAGCACGAGCCGGGTGACACCGTTTGGGCCGCCGCGCCCGGTGCGGACGTACACGCCAAGAGGACGCAGCTGCGCCTCCTGCGCGGGTGTCCGCGTCGAGACAGGCAGCACCGCTTCCAGAAGTGGCTGGATCTGCTCGTTGAGTGCCCTCTGCTCAGACGCCTGCGGTGCCGGGATGCCGCTGGGGCGTAGCGCACGCATGTACGGCGCAGAGGAGTAATGAGCTTCCTCTTCTCTCTCACCTACGGCAACCTTGCTACCACCGGCGTGTGCGTGCATGTTGCCTCTCTGAAATCCACTGCCGTACGGGCGGGGGGAGCCGCTATGACGACCGGCTGCGTTGCTTTCTATTGAGTCACGCTGACCAAATGAGGTGGGGGAGGCACCGCTGTTGACCTGTGCCGCCGATGCTCTGGCTGATGACGGGCCAACGCCGCCCTCGGCGGCGTAGTAGTCATGAGAAGGCTGACAAGTGCTGTCGGCGGGAGCGCGATGTCGGCGGTCGAAGATGTGCGGAGCCGCACGTGAGGGCTGTGGTCCACCGTAAACGGTGGAGCTGCTTCCGTCCTCGGTGCTCATGGCGCTCGAGTTTTGGATGTAGCTGTTGATCATGGCTGCCGAGATAGAACAGTGGAGAGAGAAGCACAAAGCACCTGCTCTTTCTTAACTTGAAATGAAGAGGACTTAAAAAGAAAAAACGTCTCTAACAGAAAAACCAGAGAAAAAAATGGAGAGAAATAGATGTACGGGTACAGCTGTATAGAAAACGCGACAGTGTTTGAGTCTTCCGCAAGTAAAGGTAATCTCTTCGGGGAACTCTAACAGTGCATCGATGTATGCGTCTATGAAGCTGGGCTTCAGTGGAAACTCAGCCGATAAGCGTAAAAAAAAAAAAAAGAGAGAGGATTCTATGACAGTTTCACGCAAAAAGAAAAAACAGCCAAGCACACACACACATCAACAATAGGGGGGAAAAAAAAAACTGACTTTAGTTGTTGGCTGCACCAAACTCTGTTCCTCTGCATGTCCTTTTTGTTCGAGAAAAAAAAAGAGTTGTTTCCTATCTCTTTTCTGAGAAGAAACAAAGACTCTCTTTTTGTTGCTGTTGTTGTTGTGTCAGTAGAGAGGGAGAGAAAGAGCGGAAACAACAAAAAAGGGGGGGAGGTTGAGAGAGCGAACATGGAGCAAGAAGGAAAGCACCTAAACGAGCAATAATATCTATCGTGCTCCATTAAAGAAAAGAGAAGAGGAAAAGAACAGCACCGTGTCAAGCTGGCTGAAACCTCGTTGATGCTCAGGGTGGCAAAGCAAGTAGTCCGCCAGGCAGCAGGCTGCAGCTTTTGGCCATAAAATTCCCCCTTTTCCAAGTTCCCTGAGAAAAAAAAAAAAGAAAAACTGTGGAGCCATGCCGGATGACTTTGGAATGCGGCGTCGTGAAGTTCTTTGGCGTCATCACGTTGCTTTTTTTTTTTTTTTTGCTGACGCCAAATGCACCCTTAATTGCATCTTATACTGTAACGAAAACCAACAAAAGAACGGACGTGGGGAAAAAAAAAACACTCAACCCCAATGCGCAGCTTATTTTATGTTTTTGGTGTTTCCTCTTAATTACAAGTGATAATAATTAAAAAAAAAAACGCCGACACACGATCACAGCACAACTGAAAAAAAAAAAAAGGCTGCACCCTCACCTTTTCGTTTCCGCAACAACAACAAACCTCCCACAAAAAAAAAAAGTCCTTTCACAGCCTCCTAGTCGTGCTGTTCTGATCATCCAGCGCTGTCTTTCGTGCTTTAATTGACGCTCGGGTCGTGCAAGTGGCGACGGCGCAGAGCGGCATCGCGCTGCTGCTGCACGCCCTCACTATTCATTTCCTCCTCACCCATCACCGTACTTGCAGCGTTAAAGGCATTGCGGCGGGCCTTGTAGATTTCCTGGTTCACCGCCCGCTGTCCGCTCTGACTCGTCAGCCGCTGCGAGACGTAATCGCACGGCAACTTCACGCCACCTGCGTCATCCATGAACACTACCACGGCAAAGGCGAAGAGGAACAAATTGCGAATCGCACGAATATGCTCGTGTTTCGCCTCGGGGTCCAGGCGCCAGCGACGCATGAACCACGACACAATGGGGATGCGCACCTTCGTTGGCAGCCAGTAAGCGGCGGTGTCATGTGCCAGGACAGCGATGGGGACCCCGATGCACACAGCCTTGAAGTACGTGCCATAAGGCACCACTGGAAGGCGCAGCTCCTCCATGCGGTTGACGGCGGCGCTGACAGCAACAGCAAACTGGTCCATGGCTGTAAGAGAAAAAAGGGAAAGAGGAAATATAATTTTGCGTTTGCAGGAAAAAGGAGACACCCACTAGAGAAGGTTGGCACTTACGTGTGAGTGTAAAAAAAAAAGTTCGATTGATGAGCGCTAAAATAATAATCACAAGCGCACCGAGTACGGCTAATCGGTTTGGTGTTAGCGACGAAAAACAGCAGCACCAGTTTTTTTTTTTGTGGTTTTCAAAGTGATTGAGAGGAGAATCCGCACGCGCGAAAATGTGAGAGAAGCAGACAAAAAAAAAAAACGGAAGCAGGAAGATGAAGATCACAATCGTAGATTAACATAAAAAGGAAAAAAAAAAAAAGA
The DNA here is from genome assembly GCA_037349495.1 of Lotmaria passim. Classification (NCBI taxonomy): domain Eukaryota; phylum Euglenozoa; class Kinetoplastea; order Trypanosomatida; family Trypanosomatidae; genus Lotmaria; species Lotmaria passim. Next base: position 348,797 of record CP140193.1, read on the forward strand.
AAATAGCATGACGTATACAACAGTTAAAGCAACTCCACATTTCTTTGCACCCCCCAGTGCTACAACGAAAAGTGTTTGAAAAACAAAACTGCTCCTCTTCCTTGTTGAGGGGAAAGAGGAACAGTGTTTTCCCTTTTTTTTTTTAACGTCACACCGACATCGTTACTTTGCTAAACACTGGTTAATTCTCTCCTCGTCCATGTGGCGCGCTTACGGAGGACTAAAATAACTTAAAGTCACAACTCATTTTGGCGGCCACATCATAGCACCACGCAGCCCCACCACTTACCACTTCTTTCTCTTTTCCCTTTTTTTTTTCCCCCTTAAGGAAGGGTTTTCCCGTCGCGGGGAAAAGCGTTGATACTTGCTGTTGTCTTTCTTCCTTTCCGTTGTTGTCTGATTGTTCTTGGTTAGTTGAATAAACAGCAAGCATGGAACAGGATATGAAATCCATAAAATATAGAAGTCAAGAAACACACAAATAGCTGGACAAGCAACGTAAAAAAAAAAAAGATATATATATATATATATATATATATATATATATATATATATCTTAATACAGCATTACAAGTAATAGAAGAAAAAAAAAAAGCTTGGCAACGACATTTAAGCCCAATGTAGAGTAATAACAACAATAATGGTAAAAGTTAAAAACAGCAAACGAGCACACGACAAGTTCCCTTCTCCCTTCACACACAAACACAGCGCATCACGTTCGCCAGATCACCTAAACAAGACAGAACTTTCCTCATACAGAGGGACACAACTCTTCCTTTTTCTCTCACTCTTTCTTGACTGGAGCGCTACAAAAAAAAAAAAGTACAATGTTCAGCTGTGCTTATTTCAGCCGCAGACGAGCGCAGTCGAAACAAACACGCACCGGTGAGTCGTAGCCCAGGTCTTCGATAATGGCTCGCTTCTCCGAGCAGTTTGCACACACCAAACGCCCACAGTTGCGGCAGTGATGGCGCGACCACAACCACCCAATCGACTCCTTGCACATCATGCACGTGTTGCTATCGTTGTCTGGCTGCCACACCTTCACAGCCACCTTATTGGACTTGTAGCACACCGGGCAGTTCCACTCCGGCGGCGGGTGATCGAAGCGGGTGCCGCAGCGCGGACACACTGGAGTGTAGGTGCGATTCAGCAGCTTCTCCGACGCGCTAGGCGGAGCATTGAGAATGTGCTTCATCTCTTTCTGCTCGATCACGGCGGGCAGCTGGTCTGACTTGGCCGCGTCCTGCGGGTACTCGAGCGGGTGGTTTTGCACATATTCGCTCCAGTCCTTCCGCTGGTTCGACGACTTTTGCTGCTTCTTCGCCTCGTGTTTCGCCCGCTCCGCGGCAAGGGCGTCCCGCTCCTCCTGTAACTCCCGCGCACGAGCCTCGCGTCGTTTGCGCTTTCGCTCGGCCCGCCTCTGCCGCTCCGCCTCCTCGGCTGCCGCGGCGGCTTCTTCCGCGGCTTCCTCCGCAGCCGCGGCTGCTTCGGCGGCTGCGGTGGCTGCTGCCTGCTCTGCCGCCTCCATCTCCGCTGCTGCTTGCGCCGCCCTTTCGGCTTTGCGGCGTCGTCGCTCCTCTCGTCGGCGCGCGCGTGCCTCCTCGGCGGCAATTCGCTCCTGCTCTTCTTCCTCGAGTTGCTGGCGTAGTCGTTCCTCCTCCGCCGCCTGCTCCGCCTCCAACGCCTGCTGCTTCGCCAAGAGTTCGGCCTCGCGTTTTGTCATCTTCTCCTTGCGTGCCTGCAGCGCCGCCCGCAACTCGTCCCAAATCTCTTCGGCGTGGCGGTCGGTTGCCATCTCGCTGTAAATCTTCGCCATGTCCTTCACCGAGACGTACTCGAGCAGGGCCATGTCCTCAGCGCTCACGTCACCCTTGATGGAGCGCAGCAGACGCTGCACCGGCTCACCGAGGTCCTCGAAGCGGATGGTTCCGTGTGTCATGGTGGGCGGCGAGGCGGCAGCATCCTCCGTCGAATTTTCCACGGTGTGCTCGATCGGCGACGGCGCCTCGATCGGCGGCGGCGCCGGTGACGTTGAGGTGTCCGACATGAGAGAAAGACTGAATGAAAAAAAAGTGTCCAGTGAAAGAAAAAAAGCAATACTATGGCAGATATATAAATATAAAAAAGCGCTTTGAAAGTGTGTTGACACCTTAGTCTCTGTCAGAGGAAAAAAAAAAAGAAAAAAGCAAGGAGAAACAGGCAACGCACTGTTTCGGAGTAATTCTGCCGAGGTCCGGTGCTTACAGCGTAAACAAAGGCAGAGCTGTGAAAGAGAGAGAAGGTTAGACTAAGAAAACCAGCGTAGCAAAACCAGTTTCACTATTTTCTTTTCCCTATTTTTTTTTGTTGTAATAGTGCGTGAAAAAAAAAAAAGAGGGGAAAAAAAAAGGTGGAAGAGAAAAGGGTATAAAAGAGGAAGTGTATAGGGATGCTCTCAAAGCGGTCGTTGCACCTTCTCCGTTCCCTACCGTCGCTTTTCAACAGAGCAGTAATCAGAGAAACAACAGAAAAAAACGCGGACACAAGTGACCCGCAAGTCAAGAAATTGCCGTACCGACCAACAGCACTTGCCGCACTTGCTCTTTCAGAATTCGCTCCAGAGGAAAAAAAAAACCTGAAAAAGGCAGCTTGTATTCCACACGAGAGTGTGCTCGGCGAGCTTGCCAGCACGGTCCACGTCGGCAAGGGCGATGAAATGCAGTTTTTTTCTCTTCTACATCCCCTTACGCGCTTTGATTGAAAGGAGACTCGCTAAAACCCGAAAAGAGAAAACGAGTTGATAACACAAGTTGACTATAGAACCTATCACTCACGTTGACTTGAGCAACTTTTTTTTCTGCATCTTTGGAAGCACCAGTGACAACCTATTGACTTTTCTTTTTCTTTTTTTTTTTTCTCTCTCTCTCTTTCTTTTCCAAGGCTGCGCTTGCACGTCGCTTCTTCGACTTTGGCGTGGCGTGCAGAAAAAGGTCCTTTCTTCACTCTATTGCCTTTAATGAATCAGCAGCGTTGGGGTCGGCAAACGCCGCACCGAGCAGAAGCATGAAGTGAAAGAGAAAACACCACTCACCGTAAGACATGCCAGACGTCAAAGCTGGCACGCGGGCTACTTCAAAACCTCCGCCTTCACGGCGGGCTTTGTGTTCCGCGGCGCCTTCAAGCCAGCCCAGAAGTAGTGCCCGGTGTAGATGTTCTTCGAGAGGCAAAAGTTGATCTGAAAGTCGCGCGTTACGACGGACTGGAGGAGATCGGGGTAAGTGATGATGTATGACAGATCCACGTTGCGCACGTCGAAGCGCTGTGCGAACTTCGTCACGTCGCCAGGCGGGATGAACTTGCGCCAGTCGTGGGTGCCAGGCTCCACAATTCCGGTCAACTTCTCCGCAATGCCGACGTGGGTGATCGCCGTTAGTAGTGACTTATCCATCGTGGAGAGGAAGAGCAGGCCACCAGGCTTCGTGGCGTCGCAGAGGGCCTGGAGAAAAGCACGGGCGTCGCTCACATGCTCAATCACCTCACTCGCCACCACCACATCGAACTGCTTCTTCTCCTCCCCCACCACGTCGAAGAGGGAGACATGGCGGTAGGAGAGCCGCTGCGACCAGTTTGCCAGCGCTGCAGGGGACACGTAGTTCGTCGCCAACCGCTGCCGGCGCTGCTCGGCAACCTCGATCGACTCGGCGCATGCGTCGATGCCGGTAACGGTGCCGCCAAGGCGGGCGAGACTCTCGGATAAAATGCCACCGCCACAGCCGACGTCCAGCACCTCGTGCGCCGGGGTGAGACCCGGGCTGCTGAGGAAGCCGACGGAAGCCCCGCCTGGCACGCTTGGAGCGACCTTGCCGTAGGAGCTGACAATGTCGTTGATGTAGCGCACGCGGATGGGGTTGAAGAGATGCAGCGAGCGCAGCGGGCCCGTCGGGTCCCACCAGTGTTGCTGCAGTGCCGCGAACTTCGCCATTTCATCGGCGGCAACGCCCTTCATCGCAGCTGCCATCTTGTTGGCTCCTGTTCTTTTGCTTTTCCTTCTCTTTTTTTTTTTTTTGTTTTTAAAGAGACTGAAAGAAAAAAGTAATAAAATAAAATAAATAGGGAACGGCAAAAAAAAAAAAGTAGCAATTGGTAAAAGCGCGAGACGAAAAGTTCAAAGAAAAAAAAAAAACTCTACCACTTAGAGAGGTCAGAGTAGCAATTTGAGATCATCGCAAACCTGGGGTGCACAGGGGAAAAAACAGCACGTGGTCTTCTTCTTGGCTGAGAAGAAGGTAAGACTGTGCTCGGAAGCGGTAGTGATGGCGAAAACGATAAAGATGAGCTTCGCGCCGTCAATCACAGTTACAATGGTGTTTTATGGGGTGAAAGGAGAAGAACGGGGACGACAGAAAAGGCGTATGGTAATGCAACAGAGCGACAGTTTTCCGATAACAGCGTTTTCCTCTTTCTTTCTTTTTTTTTTTTTTTTTGACGCCCTTTTTGCGACTTCGACAACAAACAAGAGCGGACAAAAAAGGAACCGTGGGCGACTCGATACTGCTCTTCTGGAGCTTCATCACAACCTCGTTTTTCCAATAAACTCCGTGAGCTAAATAACTAACCTTAACTTCAAAAAAAAAAAACGAGTTCAAAAGAAAAGGGTTCTATCAACAAGCATCTGTGCTTTCTCTCTGCAAACAACACAATGAAACCCACATCAAAACCTGTGAAGCTAAATAACGTGACAATTATATATAATTTCTTTTTTTTTCAGGCGACGTAGAAGTGCATATCGGTGACAATTAAAAAAAAAAAAAAAAAGAACATATATCGTTAGTGAATGAAAATAATAATAATAAAGAATGTGTCCTTTTGACAAATTGAAGCAGCATTGTCCTTTTTTTTTTTTTGACGGCATGTAAAAATGGGTCCGTTCGTACATGGACGAACTTGCACACCTATCCAAAGAAAAAAAAAAAAGATAGGCGAGTCAGTTTAAAAGGGAAAAAAAAGAAAAGAAGCGAAGCAAGCATAACGGTAGACAGCAGAGTGGAGCGAACAGAAAAAAAAAAACGAAAGACACTCCTGCGGCCTGGTCTACCACAAGTTGCGACGTATAAAAAAAAAAAAAAATAAGCAAACAAAAAAGAAGAGAAGGAAAAGGAGCAAAGAGGTGTGGCTCATCAAACCTGACAGTGAAAAGGCCCTTTTGTTTTTGTGTCACTGGCTGCTTCACGATTTGCTACTAAGCCCGAATTGAAAACAAAATAAACAAACAAACAAACAAGTGGCACTGAGCAGACTGAGAATGGAAGCAGGAAAAGAGTAAGAGGGGGATAAAAAGACACGCACATGGTACCCAGACCGCGCGCATCTTTCCTCAGCATACAGGTACATCCTACAAGACAAGATAAACAACAAAAGAAAAGAAGCACCATTAAAAAGAAGAGAACGCTGACCAGCAAAACAACACGACGAAAATTACACCTCATGGCTTTTTTTTTTCTTTTCTCTTGAAGCGTTTATCCAAAATATAAAACCATGAAAACAAAGGAACATACCACAGTGAAACGAAAAAAAAAACAGGTATACGCAGTCATGATCGTCACCATACGATGACAGCAAAGAAGTTAACTGCTGCGCATTCGCGTTCTAAGGTCAGAAAGAAGCGAGAGACGAACGGGAGCGTCGGCAAATACAAGGGATAAAAACCAGAAAGGGCTTAAAAAAAAAAGATCGAAAATCCCTCAGTCAAGTCAACTTGAAGCAGGCAATGAGAGAAAAGGTGGCCAACAGCAAAAAAAAAAAAAAGATAAGGTGGACGTTTGTGTGTGGTTTTGGGTTTCGTTTTGTTCGTTTTGTGTTTAATTTGCCTTTTTTATTTGGTAGGATAGGAATGGATGTGGTGCCATACAGATAAAGCAGAAGAAAAAAAAAAGTGTAAACGAGAATGTTAAAACGTGCGAGTGGCTTTTGTCCAAGAGTCTCACATTTGTCTTTCTGCTTTTGACGCAGAAAGATGAAAAAAAAAAAAAGGGAGGAAGAACTAAAAAAAAAAAGAAGCAAATCCGTGAAGCTAGAAGGTGTCGAAGCTGGCTTGCGGATTGGCGCTTAGCAGAAGCAAAGTCGAGTAACGTCCACGCAACGACCGGCAAGAGCTGCACCTTTTCCTTCCCTCTCCTCCTTTCCTTCTTTGAAGTCAACTCCTGAGATTTCTCCCCTCCCTTACAAGATACCGAGAGCTTGGGACCACATTTCATTTTGCTTCGAGGCGCTCAACAGCGTCTTCGCCGTGATCATCTCCGGCTTCACACCAGCGCGGCGCAGCGTCGCCAGCATTTTCAGCGCCTCCTTGTTCAACAGACACCGCCGCACCTCCTCGGGGCACTCCACACAGCTGCTCAGCAGCTCCAACACAGGGGAGCGTAGCACCAGGTGGGAGAGGCGGCCGTTGCCCATGACGCCCTCTACGTAGGTCGTGAACGGCACCATCAACGACGACGACATCGGCATACGCATCGCCGCCGCTTCCGCCTCACACCCGGTCGGATAAAAGTGCTCAGCAGCCTCGCCAGCGCCGTCGCCGCGGTCGTAGGCAACCCCGACAGCGTTCGGCGATGCGTGGCCCGCCGGCAGCCGCAGTGACGTCGGACTTGGTTTCCAGCCGAGAAAGGGCCGGGTGTGCTCCAACGCGTAGTATCCGCGGTAGTTGCGCACGTCACGCGGCTCCGCCAACGAGCTGCCCCGCGCGCTCTCCACGTTTACATGCACAATGTCGAAGCCGGTGATGAGGGTGGCGAAGAAGTCCTCGAGCACGCGCTTTCCTCCCGGCAGCCCGTTCACCTGACAGGTGAACGTGTTGCCCGGCGTGCAGAGCTCCATGAGGTTCTCCTGAAAACGGTATGCCTTGAGGTCGGCGCCGTGCCGTCCCGCCGTGAAAGGATGCCACAGCCGCTCGACGGAGTGGCGTAACACGTCATGCGTTTGGCGTTGGGTGGTGCGGTCCATCGTGCTGTAATGCGTGACGGGCAGCGCACTGAGCACCGCGCTGGGTCTCACAAAGGAGCGTGGCATTTTTTTTATGTCTGTCTTTTCTTGCAAGTCCGCTTGATTTTACTTACTTGCCTATTTTTGAGTGGTTTCTTTCTTTTTTTTTTTTTTTTTAATTACTACTAGAGGAGAAAGATGTGGATCTGCGTTTCTCTCAAAATCACTGGATATGGAGAAACAGCAAAGCACGGCGAATTGTTTTATTTCTTAGGTGGAAAACAGCTTAGGAACGGACAAAGATGTAAAATAAAAAAGAAAAAACAATAATGGGAAACCAAAAACAATCTATATAGGTTTTGAGGTGGGGAGAGAAAAGAAATGGACAAAGTGCTATGCTTATTTGGGAAACAGGGAGGCGAGTAGTTTATAAAGCAACCCTCGGAGTTTTACTCTTATGTCATTACAGGAGGGGGGTGTTTGTGTAGCAGAAGGAAGCAAAACAACAACAATAAAAAAAAAAAGGAGGCACAAAAAAAAAAAAGCGCTGCTTAGTTAAGAGAGAAGATGGGAGCATAAGGAGTAGCTGCGTGGTCGGGCTCAACCGATCGCTGTGGTGAGTGGCACCGAGTCTTGATCCTTCAAGGGTCACTACATTCTTGAGGAGGGGAAGTTCCCGCTTTTTTTTTTTTTTAAACCCCTAAGTGAATTGTTACGCACTGAAGAGGAGCAACAGTAACGTCTTCTTTTGCCTGGCGTAGGCAGAACTCTTGACAGAGACGGCTTTAATGTAGGAAGATACTGCATAGTTTAGCGATAACATGTGCATATGGAGATTCACTAATAAACTACCGTCTAAAAAAAAAAAAGAAAGCAAGCCATAGTGCTTGAAAACAGCCACCAGAAAAAAAAAAAACTCATGGCTTCTTCAGTTCAACACCATTCCACTTGCCGCGTGTACAAGAGCAGGGGCCGATTCGTGTACGTGACACGGTAGCGCATCAGCTTGTTGTACAGCACTGAAAAATACACCACCCAGCAGAGGCAGATGGCGAAGTGCAGCTGAAAGACCGACGAGGCGTAGTGTGGCTCAGAGAAGCACATCACCAAGCTGTAGAGAAAGGGAAAGACGCTTAGCAGCACCCCGTACATCACTTGGCGATTCATGCCGCTGAGGTCGCGCGAGAACGGACTCTCGATGTCGGCGTTGAACACCTGTGGGTTGTGTTGCCGCGTGATGAGCGAGATGCCGTCCTGCTTGACTCCATCAAAGAAGTTCTGCTGATACCACCGTCGCTCCGCCAGCACCCCCTCCACCGCCGTGTGAAACCAGTGGTGGTGGCCGTTTAGCATGTACGGCACAAAGTGCGGCTCTGTCCCGGCGTATAGCTGCGAGATAGCGGTGCCCTGTGCTGCCATTAGCACCCTTAACCGGTGCGACGCGGTTGCGAAGTCAGGGTGCCGTAGCGCGAGGTCTACGCAGCTGCTTGTCTTGCTGCTGCTGCTTCTCTCCGGAGCCTCGCTGCCCGCGCTGCACGACGCCCCGTCGACATACGCCATCATGCGTGGCAGCGCCGCGCAGAACAGAATGCTCTGCACGAGGTTTGTGCGATCGAGACAGTCCAAACAGTTCACACGAACCAGCCGCGACTGCACATGATCAAAGCAGAGCCGCGGTGATGTCGCTGCAGCTGCGGCGTGCAGGCCCTCGTCCTGCGTCGCCACGGCGTCGCGTGTGCCGGGTAGGGTGTTGCTGAGCGAGCCGCTGAGGCTGCTGCCCTCAGCTGCCGCGCCACCGCTCCTGCATTGCTCCACCACCTCCGCCTCGCCCTCCCTCGGACACCGCGCGTACCCTTTCGTGAAGTCGAGCCACGCATCATTGCCAGCGGCGCTGTCCAACTCCGCCAAGCACCGCCGCATCATCTCATCGTAGTGGTGCGTCTTCAGTTCTTTCTTCACGTTGAACTTCACCAACATCACGAAAGGGTCGCGCTCTAAGGCCCCATTATGATTGTTGGTGTTGTTTGCAGCCGCTGCTGCATGGCTGTCCTCACCAGCCACGCGTACGGCGTCCTTCCCGTCCAGCACGAGGCTCGTGGTCAGGGACGCGACCTTTGACGTGCCCTCCACGTAGCGCTTGACGGCCGCCGCGAAGGCTTCGGCGAGCGGCTCCTCCAGCTTCGACTGCGACATCGTGTCGAGGCAGAAAAGCGCATGCATGTGTGGCAGACACTGCTTCAGCAGCCGGACGTGGCGGCCCAGCTCCTCGGCTGCGTTGCCGATCGGTGAAATCTTGATGGTCGGCTTCAGCGCGAGGTTGGCCGGCTGCTCCCACCGCCGCGGAACGGAGCCGCGCATCACCGTGTACACGGCGAACGGCGTTGCTGTATCTGTTCTGCCACTGCCGCTGTCGCTGCTGCTGCTGCTGCTACGGCTTCTCGAACTCTGCTTTGCCCTTTTTTCCGGTGTGGCTGCTTCGGCTGCCGATGCCGCGTCGCCGCGTGACATGTTGGCCCGCGGTGTCACCCAGAGGGAAGTCAGTGACATGTTCGCCACCACACCGCTGTGTCCGGGCTCGAGGCCTCGTCGGTTGTACCGCGTGCCGGCCCAGCGGCAGCAGGTGCGCGTGACCAGCGTCATGGCCAGCGTCGGCGACGCTTCTGCCTGTGCGACCAGACCACGAATAAACAACGGGACGTACAGCGAAACAGAAGAAGGCGACTGCGGCGACGCAGGCGGCATCACTGCTGCTGCTGCTGCTGACGCGCTTACGTGGTTTTGTGCGTGATGCTGCCGCGCCCGCGCGTCTCGCTGCACCTCCTCCACACACACGCCGTGCCACGGCAGGACAAGACTGTCGTCCCCTCCCTCGCCGTCCTCCCCACCTGACACAGCTGACGCGTCTGATGCACTGTGCCCGCTATGGTGCGACGCATACAACTCTCCTCGTAGCGCTGCCATCGTGGGGAAGGCGAAGCCCTCCGCAAGCAAAGGGCCGTTCCACTGGTAGAGCTGCCGAGTCGTGGCCGCTGCACGGAGATCCTCCCAGGCGTGGTGGCTGCCCGCCGCGTTGGAGCCGTGCCGAGAAGTCTTGTGCGTCTCGGTCAGGTCGGGGTTGGTGTCGCTCCCACACCCTTCGTGGTTGGTGGTGGCCGTGGAGAGGGAGTTGTCGTCCACGTCGCCGCGCACCGTGGGACGGAGGAGGGCCATGCTTGGGTGCGGAGTGTGCGTGATGAGCCCTAGCAGATACAACGGATCTGCACTGAGGTCCAGTGTGGGGGAAAAGTAGAAATAGGAGAACTTACCCGCTGGACAGGCGATGCCTGGCAGCTTAGCAGCGCGGTGTGCGGCGGCGTCCTGCCCACCGTCTTGCGTGTTGACCGACTCGCAGAAGCGATGCAGCACCGCTAAGTAGTCGTCGACGGTCTTGTTCGGTAGGTGGCCCACCTCCTCCGAACTGTCGTCATCGTTGTCATCGTCTTCCGCTCCATCCGTTTCAGTCGCTGAGTCCTCTTCTTCCTCCGGCATTTCTCCTTCGGTGTCTTCGCTGGTGCCACGCCTGCGTGAGGCGCCGCCTCCTTTTTGCGCGCTGCCGCCCGTCTCACCCTCGTCCGCAGCGCCATCGTTGTCGTCGTCACCCTCGCTGCCCCCGCTGCCCTCGCGTGCTGCACCACCGGTGTCGCAGCGGCGACCGCCGTGGTGACTGCGTGGTCGCTGCTGCCGCTGTTGTTGGCGTTGCGAGTGAGCCGACGACGATGTCACGCACGGCAAATTGAGCCACTGCATTCCGCGAACGGCGTAGATGTCGTGCGTGCCACCGCCGACCGCAAGTGAGCAGACGTACTCCTTCGCCGTCACGTAGATGAGCGCCGAGTTGACGGAGCCAAGTGGGAGCACGCCGTAGATCGCTTCGCAGGGCAGATAGCAGCTGAGTGAGGCGGCGATCGACTGCTGCTGCACGGATTGCAGGTGGTAAAGCTGCGAGCAGGCCTGTGTGAGCTCGACAAGGGAGGCGCGGAGCTCCACGTCTTCGCTATTGGTGCTGCTAAAGTATTCAAAGCGCTGCTTCTCAGGCATCCAGCGCAGTGGTGGAAGAGAGGGTTCATCCGGCAGGTAATACACGCGTGACGCGTTGAGCAGGATTCGTCCGCCGTGCGACCAGCTCGCAGATGTCATCTGTGCTTAAATAGAAGGTCCGATCGTTTGTAGGTGTAGTTATTTATTTCGCGTTCCTAAAGAGAATTTCTGCAACGCCCCACAAAAAAAAAGTGTATGTTTTAGTAGAGAAACCGTCTGTTTATGTGTGTATTTATAGGAAGAGGAAAGGTAAAGGAGCAGCGTCATAAACGCAAGAGTCATAACGCAAAGCTGTCCCCGATAAAAAAAGAACCAAAAAAAAAAAGGTGAAAGCCCAGTGTCGTGAAACTGTGATGCACCTTTGTTTCACGCTTTCAAAAGAAGAAGAAAACTCCAAAGCTGCTCCGTGTGAAGTCGTGCTCCGATAACAAAGTAGAAGCAACAAGCTGAAGAGAACTTTGAACTCAAAAAAAAAGTCCCAGACATCCGTAGAGATGCAGTCATGTTTGGAAACAAACGAGACGAGCAGTTTTTTTGCGCGTAGAATGTCCTTTTCTACATAAACACATATTCTTTTTTTTTTCTCTGGGAGAAGGCTCTCTTTTCTCTCGGCCAGAAAGTAAACCAAAGAGCAATTGCAAGCAGCGCTTTACCATCACTAAAGAGGAAACAGACACGCCATTCAAGAAAGAAAAATAAAAGAGAGAGAGAGAGGTTGCGTTCAAAAGACGACAGAAGGAGTCAAAACCTCACACGAAGAAAAAAAAAAAAACACTCATGTTTAAGACAGGAAAAAGCAAGCGTAAGATACAAAAAATGAAAAGAGATACAATGCAAAGCTTGGTAGCGCGAAGGAGGGGTTGGGGACAAAAGCACTAGCAGGAAATAAAAAAAGAATAGGTTGCAAGCAGCTCGAGAGAGTTTCGAGTACAGCATAACAAAGTAGGCAAAAAGGTAAGGAACGCGAGCAACACGGTCGAATGAAAAAGCACTTCCGGTTTCACGAGTTCAGAGCTTCACTACCAAAAAAAAAAAAAGGTATTTTACATTTTCGGCTTCTGATGAATGTTCGATCATGGAACTAAAAAAAAAAATGACCAGCTTCACATGAATTAAAACCAATGCACATGAAAAAAAACAACTTATATAAATATATATATATAGTAAAAACGGATCTTGAGGAGGTACTTTCAGTAGACACGAAAGAGGCGAGCACTTGGCATTTGTAGCATCAACAACCATGAAGGTGCCGCTACCAATAAAAAAAAAAAAAAGCCGGAGCCAGAGCACAGTTTCTGAGCCGATTGAGAAAAGAGGGAAAGTACAGGAAGACCGGTTTTTTTTTTCACGCTTATAAGTGAGCTCCACACAGAAACCAGGAGGAAAGGAAGAAAAAGAAAAAAGCGGACAACTGTAGTGTAAGGAACACCGTCGTTTTTTATGAGTCAACAAAACAAAGAGCTCAATAGGCCCACCAAAAAAAAAAAAACTAGAGTGATGTCGCAGCAAGACGGTGGAAACCAGCGGCTTTCTATCTCAGGTTACATCTTTTCAAAGTCAATGTTGCGCCGTCGCAGCTCCCGCTTAGTCTGCGGGGCTCGCTTAGTCTGTGGGGCTCGCTTAGTCTGCGGGGCCCGCTTACAGTGCCTGTTATACGCATTGTCGTCGTCCTCACCAAGTTCCGGCGTGCCGGCGTCCATCTTCTTGTCCGGCTTAGACGACCTCAAATTTCCTGGCGTGATATCGTCCGTCGCGGCCTGGGATGCACCGGTGTGCGGAGGGCGTGCACCGTTCGCCTGCGGTCGGCGCGTGGCGCTGCTGACGCGTGGAAAAGGACCTTTCGCCCGCAGTGCTGTGGCGTTGTTCACCGTCATCAGATTTGCTGCACGAACGGAGCCGGCACGGCTGCCCGCCACCGTCGATCCATGCGTGGTGCTCAGATTCACCAGCGACGGCAACGTGGACCCGAAGTCCAGCGTAGCGTATGAATCGTAGGCGCCGCGCAGGACAGAGTAGCCGACGGACGACATCATGCTGTTGTTGAGGCAGCAGGTGCTCCGCTTTACCTTGCACGGCTCATACTCACTGACAGGTAACAGGCACTCGCGTGGAAAAAGCTCGTCCTCCGTGTACTCGCCCTTCTCAGTCTCTTTGCTGGTGTTCTCGACACCAATCTGTGGGAGCGTTGGTGTGTCAGTGGACTGTTGCTGCTGCATCGGCGAGGCAATGTCCGGTGACGAGGCCGCGGATCTGCTCGGTGGCGGTTGCACCGTTGTTCTCAGTCTCGCCTCGCCGGCGACGGTGGCTGTTGTGACGGGGATGGCAGTGGACGTCGTCGTCGTAGTGCGTGGCACGGTGCGGGAGCGGAATACGGGCTGCGGACGTGCAACCGCAGCCATCGCACTCGTCGCTGGCGCTGTCGCCGCCGTTGCTCGTGCACCAGCAGACCCATCCCCGCTACCTGCTGGTGTCAGCAACACCGGTTTCACCGGTGCGACAGTGTTGCCGCTGTGTCGCGCGCTCCCGTCTGCCGCGTTGTTCACCGATAAGGTGTTGCGGGAGAGGTGCGTGCCCTTGCCTTGGTCCTGCGCAGGTGCCGAGACGTCACGGCGCATTGTGGGAATGGGCTGCATCGCCAATGCGGAGTAGGGTAGCGTGGCCTTCCGGCCGCTGGAGTCGGTGTTGGTCGCCACGCTGCTGCTGTACTCGTCCAGGCTGCCGACAGACGGGGAGAGTTTTGTGCTGCCGCTTCTCCTCAACCCGAGCATTGACGGCAGTGGTGAAGGCTTAGCCACAGCAGCGGCACCAGCCGTCGCGGACGTGTACGGCAGCGGTGGCGGCGCCCCTACTTGATTCCTTGACGGCGACACGCAGCTGGTTGTACCGCTGATCGACTTGGACGCGGCAGCGACCGCGGTGGAGATAAGCACCGTGAGCTGACGAGGATTGGCAGCCAACTGCCCTGGCGGACGCTTCGGCGGTGGCTGCGGTCGTTTGCTGCTACTGCCCGTGTTAACATCATGAACAGCAATAATGCTGTGATTGTGGTCAGCACCTCTGTTCGCAGCCTTTGTCGCCGGCTTCACGGAGTCGATTTCGAGAATCAGCGGCGAGGGTGCCCCGAGACTTTCGGTGATCAGATCATCTTCGATAGCTTGACACTCGGAGCATTGAATAGCCACGACTGCTTTCGGGTTCATTGAGTTCTTCGTGTTCTTTTTTGGTGGAGTGCGGCCGCAATGACGCACCGGTGCGGGGGGCAGCTCCTTCTTGCCACCCAAGAAGTCCTCCACGTCCTCTACAATCTCCTCGGTTTGCCATTCAGGGAAGGCGTTTGACATTTCTCTATAGCACACAAATAAAAACCTCTGAAACGCCTTTTGAGAGAAACAAACAAAAAAACGAAACCAAAAAAAAAGAAGATAAGTGTGTGAAAACAACTTGCACAATCACACTTATTCGCCGAATGAGTGCGAGGAAAAGCTGTTAACGGCTCTACGTGCAAAAAAAAAAAACTCTTTTATGGCTGAATCAACACCGTGTCCTCGTTGAAACCGCTTGTAAAAGAAAAACAGACAAAAGAAAAATACATGAGAAAGAAATGAAAAAAAAAAATGAGGTCCGCTACAACAGCGATTAAAAATGAAAATACGAAAAGAGAAAAAGAACAGGAAAGCGCGTTGTTTTCTCTCTCTCTTTTGAGTCGACAACGAATGATATGTTCTATATTCTTTTTACTTCTCCTACCTGATATCGCTATGGGTCTCTATTGGCAGCTGCATGAACACGCACAAACGAAAGAAAAGAGAGAAATAAAAAATAAAAAAAAAAACTTCGAAGCAGATTAAGTACTTCTGGATCGTTAAGGCCCTCATGAAGCTGAATCCACTTTTCCTCCGTGCCTAGAGGTGCTCACGGCCCTCTTCCCTTTGCTTCGTGTGTGTGCAGGTCCTTCAAAGCCCTGCCTTTTTAAGTAGTGAAATAGAGAGTGGTGGGATTTCTCCGCCGCTGTTCTGCAATAAAAGAAACCGTTAGGACACTCTTACGAGCAACGCGACAAATACTATGAACTCTGCGAGTTGTTTTTCAACGCCGCATAGAGAGACTAGGCAATGTGAAGAAAAAAAAAGGTTGACGAGAGAATTCGAAGAGGTGTAGAGTTGAGTGTAAAGAAACCCCATTAGAACGTTAAAAAAAAAAAAAAAGCGCCTACAGTTCTTACTTCCACTTTCCCAGTCCAAAGCTTGCACCACTGTTGGCGCTGTTCTTGTTGCTGAGGGGATGAAGGAAAGGCTTGGCTGTTACTATAGTAAAAGCCCAAGATAGGAGCAAAAAAAAAAAGTTCAGTTTGCCGTAAAGTCCGTTGACAGAGCTGCTCACCGGCTCATGAAAGCCAAATGAAAATGCTCGTTTATTTGCTTTTTTTTTTCTTTTAGCCGTCTGAAGTCACACAACAGGCTTGAAAGAAGCGGAAGAAGGAGAAAAAAAAAAAAAAAGAGAAGCACATGGAGCGAAGAGACTCTACGATGTTACTAGGCAAGAACCTTAAGAAGAAAAAAAAAAAGGAAAGAACAACGATAAAAGTATGACAGTTATCACTGTTTCATTCCCATGCCATGTATTTAAAAGCCGTCAACAACCATACATATAGAGGAAGTGCCAAAGGAGTCTCGTTCTCCAAAAAAAAAAAAAACGCCTGAAAACAGAGAGTTTACACGATGAAAAGGCGACATATGAAAAGAGAAAGATGACCAAAAACAAACTACGAAACAATAACAGAAAAGGAGCCTTAACAACTTTCAAAAAAAAAAATAACAATAATAATTAGGGAGGGGGGAAAGGGGCGTTTTTTTTTTACATAAGAAGTACAGTGTTCTTCGCTAACGCCCGAACACCTACGCAACAACTATTAGGGGAGTAATGAACTCAACTGGGGGCTATTTCTTCAGAAATGAGGCCGCTTGTTTCATCGCCGTATTTTGTGTCACATCAATAAAAAAACAACAAAAAAAATAATAACTACATGTTTGAGGTGGGGGAAAAAAAGGGAGAGTTGGGTGCATGCGTCACGTTTACTTGTTCTTTTTTTCGAACACGCTTCAACTCAAGTGGGTGCTTTTTTTTTTTTTTTTAATTCCACACTTTGCTGAATTGCCATATTTTTTTTTTTTACAGGACGAAGAAAAAAAAGATGATTTCTTGAACGTCAACAATAACTTGTTCCTAAAAGTAATACTCTTAGGATAGAGCGGAATAACCGAAAGAAAAAGAACCAAAAAAAAAAAAACGAGAGTAGAGGACAAAGACGCGCTATAAAAAGCTTGATTTGCTGTTTTAGCTCCCCATTGAAAACAAAAACAGAAGAGAAAAAGAAGCTAAATTGGTGAGCATACAAACACACACGCACACACGATAAAAGAAAAATGCTGGGCTCTGAAAAAAAAAAAAATGGTAAGACTAGAGAAAGAAAATGAGAAAAAAAAAGGATACGGAAGGTCAACTTATATGCCGAACGTATATGAAGGCAAAGCAAAACAGCAGAAGCGCTTACCAAAGGACTAATGCCACCAAACAGGGAAAACAACAACAGCGTCGTCCACGTTTCTGAATCATCGCCAAAAAAAAAGTCACCAAATGAAAGCCTAGTCTCACGAGTAACAAGGTAACACACTTTTAATCAAAGAAAAAAAAAACAGCTGCAGACTACCTCTACTAGCAGCAGGCATATTCTCTCTTCGCAGCGAGGTGCCTGTATGCTGCCAACTTTTCCGTTTGCTTAGATTTTAGAGTTTTCCGTCTTTGATTCGCTTGTTGAACACCTTCACGGCATCCAGCATCAGCGGCTCCATCTGGTTCTCGCTGTCCTCTTCCTCACTGCCCGCTTCAGAGGCCTCTGGCAAGATGTAGCGTTCCGACTGCGGCGACCACCCCGGCGTCTGTGACTTCTCGCCCGCAGCCTGCGAGTCGGCACCCGCTACCTGGGAGGCGATGTCCAAGAAGTAGTCTCGCGCCACTGCCGATAACGAAATCTCCTCCTGACGAATTGGAGGAGAGACGGAGGACGGATTTGTGAGCGGCGGCGAGGTGAATGCGGCTCCCCGCGACATCGGCTTGTGCGGAGAGGCACACGCTCTCGGGGGCGAAGGAGACGTTTTGCTAGAGACGACTATCCAACCCGCGTCGTCATTGCTGTCTTTGATTGGGCTCGTATCACGGTCTTTGTTGCCGCTTCCCTTCCCTGCCCTCACCGCCACCGGGCTGTTTGGCTTCACGTGCAAGTCACAGACCCGCCGCGCAAAGCCCGGCATAAAAATGTCGTCCACCGAGGGCAGACAATAGTACTGGCGGCGCACAGAGTCGCGCTTGTTGATGCCACTGGCGTCCAGAGAACGCCGTCGCTGCTCGTCCTTCGCCTCGCTGAGGAAGTCGTCGTTGACGGCGTCTAGCGTCATCGGGACGTCGCCGCCTTCGCCGTGATGTTGACCGGTGGCGGTGGTTCGACTGGGACTGCCGTTTGTTAAGGATGGCTGCGTGAAATCCCGTGTGTTTGTGGCACGGGCCGGCACCGGCGTGGTATCCAGCGTAGTTGTTTGCGGCTTCCACTTGGGCGGCGCGGGAGGCTGGTGATAGACGGTCTTGTCTGGAGGGGACGCTGGCGAAAGAGAGGCACGCGCAGCATTGGCGAGGCGACGAGGCGTTGATGATACCCTTCCTGTCTCGATCAGGCGCAGCGTGGCCAGTGGCGTCGCTACCGGTGTCAAGGAAGACGACGACGCAGTCGAGGAGTCCGACGCCACTGCCGCGACACTCGGGACGGCGGAGGCCTGGGAGGTGCTCGACCCGGTCACCTGCAGACTCGCCGGCATTTGCCTGACACCTGACCGCACCTGGATGTGCTTGGCGGTCGCGCTCGTAGGCGACACTTGCGGGTCGCCGCTGCGGCCCGTCGACAACGAGCTTGGTGTAGGAGTCTTCTTGTCGTTGCTGCTGTCGCCGCTCGTGTTTTCGCGGGTCCCGAGCAGCGGCACACCAAAGTCGTTGCTCAGGACTTTCGTCACAGAGGAAATACTCGGCGCCGACGCCGACGATGACGGGGCGGCCGCTGTTTCGGACCCAGTAGTGGGAGCTCGACGCGCCCGCGCCGGTGACGAGTTGCGACGCTGCACCATCTGCGGCAAAGCAGTATCCGCAGCGGAGTTGTCGGTGCTGCACTGCCCGCTTACCGGCGGCAGCGTCTGCACGGACGACTGCGACAGCGGCGAGGATGCCGCCGCGACACCGCGCAGTGTCGGCGAGGAAAAAGGACCGCAGACACAAGCCACTGGCGACTGCTTGGCCGGGGAAAACGGCGCGGCGAAGTCCACCTCGGCCACCCTCTTCCGTCGCTCCCTGTGCAGCGGTGCGTGACGCGCCGCGCCACGAGCGTCCTTGTCAGGATCCAGCCACTGCTGCACCTGCGGGTGGTGGCCGTTGTTCTTGTGATCGTCGTCGCCGTTGTGTGGCGCAGCACCTGAAGGAAATGTGACCGGCGCCCGCGGTGGCAGCGAAGACGCTGGCGGGCGCGGTGGAGGCGCACCCCGTAGGGCACTCGTGTCCGGCAAGCCAAGGGCGTCGGAGGAGTGGGTGGCCGGTGAGAGCGGCGCCATCACAATTCTGCTCATGGGTGCATAAGCCTCGTCAGTGGTCGCGGAGTCCGAGGAGGCTGGTTTTGTCCTCACAAGTGGTGAGGCAGACGGCCTCTCCGCCCGGCTGCCCGTACTGGGCGGCGCGCTGCTGCGCCGGTGGACGTTACCGCGGCCGGGAGTGACGGGCAGTGCTGGTGGCGGCTCAGGAATGTGCAGCGGCGTCGTCAGCAGCCGCGTTGACGCCGACTGCGGAGCAAAGGCTTCCGAGGACGCGTTGCGGCCATAGTCATGCGCCCCACGCGGGTGCCGCGTCGCGCTGACGACCTTGTTGTCGTTGGACACGGTCTGGTGAGGGAGTGGCGGACGGCCGTTTCGCTCAGCTGAGCTGCGCTGGCCGGCACCGGTCGTGCGGAACGGCAGCCGCGAAGGCCGTGCACGCCCAGTAGGGAAGCCCACCGGCACTACCTCGTCGTTGTTCTCCACGATGCCGTGCCCGCAGTAGGCCATGGAGTCGATACGGCAGAATTCAGTTTGAAGAACCGCTTTGTTCTGCTTAGGCCCGCGACGTGCACGACGCATCTCCACGTTATGCGGACTAAAAGGGCTAGAAGAAAGAAACTCCTCTTCGCCCATGCTGTCCGCAAGGGAATGGATGCTCTCCGCAAGGGAGGAGCGCAAGGAACGGCTCATTGTTTTGATCCTCAGTTCTCTTCCCCCTTTCCTCCACTTTTACTAAAAACTGAACACGGCACAAAGACAGCAAAGAAAAAAGAGAATGAGGAAAAAAAAAACAAGGAGAGAAGAAACATGCACCTCTCCCTAATAATACAAATAGTAACAAATCAGAGAGAGAGAATCAAGCAACTGCGCTATCAAAGCTCAAACGAAGCCGTACACAAGTATGCAGCTACGTAACAAGAGAGCTCGTAGTAGCTTTATCTCTTTTCCTTTTCTTTTCCCCTCTCGCACGAAAAAGCACAACGTGAAAACAAAAAACGGTACCAGGGAAAAACAAAGAAGGCAACAGAAAGCACCCAAAAGCCCGTGGAAACGTCGAAAAAGGGGGGGGGGGGAGGGGAAGAAATCAAAAAAAAAAAAATGTCAATTATGAAACAAATAAAAAAAAAAAAACACTATTACCAGAAAAAAAAAGGCTCAAAAAACCTATCAAAAGATGAAAACACGCACGAAACAAAAAAGGAGGTTATAAGCTCAAAAAAGACAGAAGTGTACGCCGATATACACGACTACGAAAGAAAAGAAAAAAAAAAAAAAGAAGTACAGAACGAAGGAAGAAGATGTGAAAAGGAAAAAAAAAAGCAGGGAATTTTCTTCCTGTCCCCTTCTTCGCACCGAACTCGTAATAAAGCGGTTGCCTTTGATTGGCGAGAAGAGTGACGCGTGTGCAACGGAACAACAGCAGAACGGCGCTAACACTCTGCTACAACCGTGTGTATCTGTGTAACTGTAAATACACAGCCGTGTTATACAAAAGTGCATTTCAAATACAAGGAAGAGGAGAAGATAAGAAGATGTTGAAGACGTCATAAGAGGAGAAGGGAAAACAAAGAAACAAAAACACAGCGGAAGCGGCTAGGGCATTTACTTTTATTCGCATCTTCTTGCTTCCTATCCAAAGGGGAAAAATGAGGTCAGATTGTAACTGTCACTCAAGGAGCACCTGTACAAAGCAAGAACAAGTCCAACACTATCCAACTACAACTTATTTTTTTTTTTTACACCTACACCAAGTTCCCTCACCAATAAAATGTTCCAGTGAGTCATAATTCAAAGAATCTTACCCCTCATATTCTATTCTACTCCTGCTCCCTTATGATAAAACACATCTCATTCTCCCTTCTTTGCACAAAAAAAAAAAGCAAAACCAGCACATCGGAAAAAAAGAGACAAAGAAGAGGGACCGCGGCCACCAGCCACCAGCCACTCACGCCGTCCGCGTCAGTTGCCCTGAAGAGTGTCGGATCATGGCTTCACATGTCAGTAGCGGAGCAGGGTCAGTATCATCACGTCGGGGACAGCGCTCGACCGAGGAGCAGCACAAGGGAGGAAGTGGCGGAGGGGAAAAGCAGAGGAGGGAGTGGAGGAGGAGCAGCGCACAGGTGCACGCATCTTGGCCCAGAAAACGACCGGCCGCGAAGACTGAGAGTATATACACTCCGCGTGGTAGCTGGTGGGACGTCCGCCGCACGCGCACAAGCACAAACCAGGAAGCACCACACACACACAGAAGCGCGCGCACAGGGGCGCACGCAGCACACGCAAAAGCACGCACACGCTCGCTACCTCAGTCGCAGGACGCACCGGCTGGAAACGTTTGGCACGCCCCTTGTTTGCTGAACACTTAACTTCAATCCATAGTCGGGATGTGATATGTCATAAGACCGTCGTAAGTGGGGTTTTCATCAGCGGTAGCTCATGCAGCGCAGCAGCAGCAGCAACGACAGCGGGCTCGTCCGCACAGCAGCAACAGCGGCGGCTGCAGCGGCAGCGGCGCGCAGCTCTTGGCCCACGTGAGTGTGCAGGCAGGGCCACGGTGGGTGGGCCGAGACACAACTCCAATGTGGGCCGCATACGGCGGGAAAGGGCAGTAAAGAGGGGAAAGGGGTATAAAAAAAAAAAAAAAGAGCCACGCCGCAGGCAGCGGAGGCGGCAGCAGGGAGCGCAGTCAGTGCAGGTCTGTGTTTGGGTGTCCTCAAGGGGGATCTGATGGTCAAACAGCTATGCATCACGCGCGCAGCACCCGCGTCGCCCTCCGCACACACCGCAAGCGACGAAACAGCACACGGCACACACGCACACACAAACGCCACCGCACGCGCGCACCATCAGCCCCGAAAGGTGATTAGTAAACTCAGTGGTCATCAAAGCAACCAGTCAGCAGAGGTTTGGACCATGAGAATAGTTGTGCATCACGCAGGCGCAGCGGCGGCAGCGGCGGCCATGCAGTCGCGCGCGCACGTCAGAAGTCAAACAGATCGAGAAACGCTGTCAGCAGCAGGGCTCAGCTGAAACACGGATTCGACAGTTTCATCACTCGCACGCGCGCCGCACAGTCACTCACACACGCACAGCAGAACAGCCAGCGTACGTCAGACGGGGAAAGAAGAAGTATTCCAACACGATGTTATCGATCACAAGTCCGTCAGAGACTCCAGTCGGTTGATGTCATCATGTACGCTCGCATGGCACGCAGCACAGTTGCTATCTCGAGGCGCACCAAGATGGCACACGGCACAGGGGTGTGAAAGCCGCGCCAAGGCTAAAGCCGCTTGACCAGCACCCGCCACCGCCGCAGCACCACCACAGCCACCAGGGAAGCAGCGGTGCGCCACAGGACGGGTAGGAAGAGAAAAGAAAGGAAGGCACAGAAAAAAAAAAAAGAGAAGAAAAAGAGACAAAGAAGAGGGACCGCGGCCACCAGCCACCAGCCACTCACGCCGTCCGCGTCAGTTGCCCTGAAGAGTGTCGGATCATGGCTTCACATGTCAGTAGCGGAGCAGGGTCAGTATCATCACGTCGGGGACAGCGCTCGACCGAGGAGCAGCACAAGGGAGGAAGTGGCGGAGGGGAAAAGCAGAGGAGGGAGTGGAGGAGGAGCAGCGCACAGGTGCACGCATCTTGGCCCAGAAAACGACCGGCCGCGAAGACTGAGAGTATATACACTCCGCGTGGTAGCTGGTGGGACGTCCGCCGCACGCGCACAAGCACAAACCAGGAAGCACCACACACACACAGAAGCGCGCGCACAGGGGCGCACGCAGCACACGCAAAAGCACGCACACGCTCGCTACCTCAGTCGCAGGACGCACCGGCTGGAAACGTTTGGCACGCCCCTTGTTTGCTGAACACTTAACTTCAATCCATAGTCGGGATGTGATATGTCATAAGACCGTCGTAAGTGGGGTTTTCATCAGCGGTAGCTCATGCAGCGCAGCAGCAGCAGCAACGACAGCGGGCTCGTCCGCACAGCAGCAACAGCGGCGGCTGCAGCGGCAGCGGCGCGCAGCTCTTGGCCCACGTGAGTGTGCAGGCAGGGCCACGGTGGGTGGGCCGAGACACAACTCCAATGTGGGCCGCATACGGCGGGAAAGGGCAGTAAAGAGGGGAAAGGGGTATAAAAAAAAAAAAAAAGAGCCACGCCGCAGGCAGCGGAGGCGGCAGCAGGGAGCGCAGTCAGTGCAGGTCTGTGTTTGGGTGTCCTCAAGGGGGATCTGATGGTCAAACAGCTATGCATCACGCGCGCAGCACCCGCGTCGCCCTCCGCACACACCGCAAGCGACGAAACAGCACACGGCACACACGCACACACAAACGCCACCGCACGCGCGCACCATCAGCCCCGAAAGGTGATTAGTAAACTCAGTGGTCATCAAAGCAACCAGTCAGCAGAGGTTTGGACCATGAGAATAGTTGTGCATCACGCAGGCGCAGCGGCGGCAGCGGCGGCCATGCAGTCGCGCGCGCACGTCAGAAGTCAAACAGATCGAGAAACGCTGTCAGCAGCAGGGCTCAGCTGAAACACGGATTCGACAGTTTCATCACTCGCACGCGCGCCGCACAGTCACTCACACACGCACAGCAGAACAGCCAGCGTACGTCAGACGGGGAAAGAAGAAGTATTCCAACACGATGTTATCGATCACAAGTCCGTCAGAGACTCCAGTCGGTTGATGTCATCATGTACGCTCGCATGGCACGCAGCACAGTTGCTATCTCGAGGCGCACCAAGATGGCACACGGCACAGGGGTGTGAAAGCCGCGCCAAGGCTAAAGCCGCTTGACCAGCACCCGCCACCGCCGCAGCACCACCACAGCCACCAGGGAAGCAGCGGTGCGCCACAGGACGGGTAGGAAGAGAAAAGAAAGGAAGGCACAGAAAAAAAAAAAAGAGAAGAAAAAGAGACAAAGAAGAGGGACCGCGGCCACCAGCCACCAGCCACTCACGCCGTCCGCGTCAGTTGCCCTGAAGAGTGTCGGATCATGGCTTCACATGTCAGTAGCGGAGCAGGGTCAGTATCATCACGTCGGGGACAGCGCTCGACCGAGGAGCAGCACAAGGGAGGAAGTGGCGGAGGGGAAAAGCAGAGGAGGGAGTGGAGGAGGAGCAGCGCACAGGTGCACGCATCTTGGCCCAGAAAACGACCGGCCGCGAAGACTGAGAGTATATACACTCCGCGTGGTAGCTGGTGGGACGTCCGCCGCACGCGCACAAGCACAAACCAGGAAGCACCACACACACACAGAAGCGCGCGCACAGGGGCGCACGCAGCACACGCAAAAGCACGCACACGCTCGCTACCTCAGTCGCAGGACGCACCGGCTGGAAACGTTTGGCACGCCCCTTGTTTGCTGAACACTTAACTTCAATCCATAGTCGGGATGTGATATGTCATAAGACCGTCGTAAGTGGGGTTTTCATCAGCGGTAGCTCATGCAGCGCAGCAGCAGCAGCAACGACAGCGGGCTCGTCCGCACAGCAGCAACAGCGGCGGCTGCAGCGGCAGCGGCGCGCAGCTCTTGGCCCACGTGAGTGTGCAGGCAGGGCCACGGTGGGTGGGCCGAGACACAACTCCAATGTGGGCCGCATACGGCGGGAAAGGGCAGTAAAGAGGGGAAAGGGGTATAAAAAAAAAAAAAAAGAGCCACGCCGCAGGCAGCGGAGGCGGCAGCAGGGAGCGCAGTCAGTGCAGGTCTGTGTTTGGGTGTCCTCAAGGGGGATCTGATGGTCAAACAGCTATGCATCACGCGCGCAGCACCCGCGTCGCCCTCCGCACACACCGCAAGCGACGAAACAGCACACGGCACACACGCACACACAAACGCCACCGCACGCGCGCACCATCAGCCCCGAAAGGTGATTAGTAAACTCAGTGGTCATCAAAGCAACCAGTCAGCAGAGGTTTGGACCATGAGAATAGTTGTGCATCACGCAGGCGCAGCGGCGGCAGCGGCGGCCATGCAGTCGCGCGCGCACGTCAGAAGTCAAACAGATCGAGAAACGCTGTCAGCAGCAGGGCTCAGCTGAAACACGGATTCGACAGTTTCATCACTCGCACGCGCGCCGCACAGTCACTCACACACGCACAGCAGAACAGCCAGCGTACGTCAGACGGGGAAAGAAGAAGTATTCCAACACGATGTTATCGATCACAAGTCCGTCAGAGACTCCAGTCGGTTGATGTCATCATGTACGCTCGCATGGCACGCAGCACAGTTGCTATCTCGAGGCGCACCAAGATGGCACACGGCACAGGGGTGTGAAAGCCGCGCCAAGGCTAAAGCCGCTTGACCAGCACCCGCCACCGCCGCAGCACCACCACAGCCACCAGGGAAGCAGCGGTGCGCCACAGGACGGGTAAGAAGAGAAAAGAAAGGAAGGCACAGAAAAAAAAAAAAGAGAAGAAAAAGAGACAAAGAAGAGGGACCGCGGCCACCAGCCACCAGCCACTCACGCCGTCCGCGTCAGTTGCCCTGAAGAGTGTCGGATCATGGCTTCACATGTCAGTAGCGGAGCAGGGTCAGTATCATCACGTCGGGGACAGCGCTCGACCGAGGAGCAGCACAAGGGAGGAAGTGGCGGAGGGGAAAAGCAGAGGAGGGAGTGGAGAAGGAGCAGGGCACAGGTGCACGCATCTTGGCCCAGAAAACGACCGGCCGCGAAGACTGAGAGTATATACACTCCGCGTGGTAGCTGGTGGGACGTCCGCCGCACGCGCACAAGCACAAACCAGGAAGCACCACACACACACAGAAGCGCGCGCACAGGGGCGCACGCAGCACACGCAAAAGCACGCACACGCTCGCTACCTCAGTCGCAGGACGCACCGGCTGGAAACGTTTGGCACGCCCCTTGTTTGCTGAACACTTAACTTCAATCCATAGTCGGGATGTGATATGTCATAAGACCGTCGTAAGTGGGGTTTTCATCAGCGGTAGCTCATGCAGCGCAGCAGCAGCAGCAACGACAGCGGGCTCGTCCGCACAGCAGCAACAGCGGCGGCTGCAGCGGCAGCGGCGCGCAGCTCTTGGCCCACGTGAGTGTGCAGGCAGGGCCACGGTGGGTGGGCCGAGACACAACTCCAATGTGGGCCGCATACGGCGGGAAAGGGCAGTAAAGAGGGGAAAGGGGTATAAAAAAAAAAAAAAAGAGCCACGCCGCAGGCAGCGGAGGCGGCAGCAGGGAGCGCAGTCAGTGCAGGTCTGTGTTTGGGTGTCCTCAAGGGGGATCTGATGGTCAAACAGCTATGCATCACGCGCGCAGCACCCGCGTCGCCCTCCGCACACACCGCAAGCGACGAAACAGCACACGGCACACACGCACACACAAACGCCACCGCACGCGCGCACCATCAGCCCCGAAAGGTGATTAGTAAACTCAGTGGTCATCAAAGCAACCAGTCAGCAGAGGTTTGGACCATGAGAATAGTTGTGCATCACGCAGGCGCAGCGGCGGCAGCGGCGGCCATGCAGTCGCGCGCGCACGTCAGAAGTCAAACAGATCGAGAAACGCTGTCAGCAGCAGGGCTCAGCTGAAACACGGATTCGACAGTTTCATCACTCGCACGCGCGCCGCACAGTCACTCACACACGCACAGCAGAACAGCCAGCGTACGTCAGACGGGGAAAGAAGAAGTATTCCAACACGATGTTATCGATCACAAGTCCGTCAGAGACTCCAGTCGGTTGATGTCATCATGTACGCTCGCATGGCACGCAGCACAGTTGCTATCTCGAGGCGCACCAAGATGGCACACGGCACAGGGGTGTGAAAGCCGCGCCAAGGCTAAAGCCGCTTGACCAGCACCCGCCACCGCCGCAGCACCACCACAGCCACCAGGGAAGCAGCGGTGCGCCACAGGACGGGTAGGAAGAGAAAAGAAAGGAAGGCACAGAAAAAAAAAAAAGAGAAGAAAAAGAGACAAAGAAGAGGGACCGCGGCCACCAGCCACCAGCCACTCACGCCGTCCGCGTCAGTTGCCCTGAAGAGTGTCGGATCATGGCTTCACATGTCAGTAGCGGAGCAGGGTCAGTATCATCACGTCGGGGACAGCGCTCGACCGAGGAGCAGCACAAGGGAGGAAGTGGCGGAGGGGAAAAGCAGAGGAGGGAGTGGAGGAGGAGCAGCGCACAGGTGCACGCATCTTGGCCCAGAAAACGACCGGCCGCGAAGACTGAGAGTATATACACTCCGCGTGGTAGCTGGTGGGACGTCCGCCGCACGCGCACAAGCACAAACCAGGAAGCACCACACACACACAGAAGCGCGCGCACAGGGGCGCACGCAGCACACGCAAAAGCACGCACACGCTCGCTACCTCAGTCGCAGGACGCACCGGCTGGAAACGTTTGGCACGCCCCTTGTTTGCTGAACACTTAACTTCAATCCATAGTCGGGATGTGATATGTCATAAGACCGTCGTAAGTGGGGTTTTCATCAGCGGTAGCTCATGCAGCGCAGCAGCAGCAGCAACGACAGCGGGCTCGTCCGCACAGCAGCAACAGCGGCGGCTGCAGCGGCAGCGGCGCGCAGCTCTTGGCCCACGTGAGTGTGCAGGCAGGGCCACGGTGGGTGGGCCGAGACACAACTCCAATGTGGGCCGCATACGGCGGGAAAGGGCAGTAAAGAGGGGAAAGGGGTATAAAAAAAAAAAAAAAGAGCCACGCCGCAGGCAGCGGAGGCGGCAGCAGGGAGCGCAGTCAGTGCAGGTCTGTGTTTGGGTGTCCTCAAGGGGGATCTGATGGTCAAACAGCTATGCATCACGCGCGCAGCACCCGCGTCGCCCTCCGCACACACCGCAAGCGACGAAACAGCACACGGCACACACGCACACACAAACGCCACCGCACGCGCGCACCATCAGCCCCGAAAGGTGATTAGTAAACTCAGTGGTCATCAAAGCAACCAGTCAGCAGAGGTTTGGACCATGAGAATAGTTGTGCATCACGCAGGCGCAGCGGCGGCAGCGGCGGCCATGCAGTCGCGCGCGCACGTCAGAAGTCAAACAGATCGAGAAACGCTGTCAGCAGCAGGGCTCAGCTGAAACACGGATTCGACAGTTTCATCACTCGCACGCGCGCCGCACAGTCACTCACACACGCACAGCAGAACAGCCAGCGTACGTCAGACGGGGAAAGAAGAAGTACTCCAACACGATGTTATCGATCACAAGTCCGTCAGAGACTCCAGTCGGTTGATGTCATCATGTACGCTCGCATGGCACGCAGCACAGTTGCTATCTCGAGGCGCACCAAGATGGCACACGGCACAGGGGTGTGAAAGCCGCGCCAAGGCTAAAGCCGCTTGACCAGCACCCGCCACCGCCGCAGCACCACCACAGCCACCAGGGAAGCAGCGGTGCGCCACAGGACGGGTAGGAAGAGAAAAGAAAGGAAGGCACAGAAAAAAAAAAAAGAGAAGAAAAAGAGACAAAGAAGAGGGACCGCGGCCACCAGCCACCAGCCACTCACGCCGTCCGCGTCAGTTGCCCTGAAGAGTGTCGGATCATGGCTTCACATGTCAGTAGCGGAGCAGGGTCAGTATCATCACGTCGGGGACAGCGCTCGACCGAGGAGCAGCACAAGGGAGGAAGTGGCGGAGGGGAAAAGCAGAGGAGGGAGTGGAGAAGGAGCAGGGCACAGGTGCACGCATCTTGGCCCAGAAAACGACCGGCCGCGAAGACTGAGAGTATATACACTCCGCGTGGTAGCTGGTGGGACGTCCGCCGCACGCGCACAAGCACAAACCAGGAAGCACCACACACACACACAGAAGCGCGCGCACAGGGGCGCACGCAGCACACGCAAAAGCACGCACACGCTCGCTACCTCAGTCGCAGGACGCACCGGCTGGAAACGTTTGGCACGCCCCTTGTTTGCTGAACACTTAACTTCAATCCATAGTCGGGATGTGATATGTCATAAGACCGTCGTAAGTGGGGTTTTCATCAGCGGTAGCTCATGCAGCGCAGCAGCAGCAGCAACGACAGCGGGCTCGTCCGCACAGCAGCAACAGCGGCGGCTGCAGCGGCAGCGGCGCGCAGCTCTTGGCCCACGTGAGTGTGCAGGCAGGGCCACGGTGGGTGGGCCGAGACACAACTCCAATGTGGGCCGCATACGGCGGGAAAGGGCAGTAAAGAGGGGAAAGGGGTATAAAAAAAAAAAAAAAGAGCCACGCCGCAGGCAGCGGAGGCGGCAGCAGGGAGCGCAGTCAGTGCAGGTCTGTGTTTGGGTGTCCTCAAGGGGGATCTGATGGTCAAACAGCTATGCATCACGCGCGCAGCACCCGCGTCGCCCTCCGCACACACCGCAAGCGACGAAACAGCACACGGCACACACGCACACACAAACGCCACCGCACGCGCGCACCATCAGCCCCGAAAGGTGATTAGTAAACTCAGTGGTCATCAAAGCAACCAGTCAGCAGAGGTTTGGACCATGAGAATAGTTGTGCATCACGCAGGCGCAGCGGCGGCAGCGGCGGCCATGCAGTCGCGCGCGCACGTCAGAAGTCAAACAGATCGAGAAACGCTGTCAGCAGCAGGGCTCAGCTGAAACACGGATTCGACAGTTTCATCACTCGCACGCGCGCCGCACAGTCACTCACACACGCACAGCAGAACAGCCAGCGTACGTCAGACGGGGAAAGAAGAAGTATTCCAACACGATGTTATCGATCACAAGTCCGTCAGAGACTCCAGTCGGTTGATGTCATCATGTACGCTCGCATGGCACGCAGCACAGTTGCTATCTCGAGGCGCACCAAGATGGCACACGGCACAGGGGTGTGAAAGCCGCGCCAAGGCTAAAGCCGCTTGACCAGCACCCGCCACCGCCGCAGCACCACCACAGCCACCAGGGAAGCAGCGGTGCGCCACAGGACGGGTAGGAAGAGAAAAGAAAGGAAGGCACAGAAAAAAAAAAAAGAGAAGAAAAAGAGACAAAGAAGAGGGACCGCGGCCACCAGCCACCAGCCACTCACGCCGTCCGCGTCAGTTGCCCTGAAGAGTGTCGGATCATGGCTTCACATGTCAGTAGCGGAGCAGGGTCAGTATCATCACGTCGGGGACAGCGCTCGACCGAGGAGCAGCACAAGGGAGGAAGTGGCGGAGGGGAAAAGCAGAGGAGGGAGTGGAGGAGGAGCAGCGCACAGGTGCACGCATCTTGGCCCAGAAAACGACCGGCCGCGAAGACTGAGAGTATATACACTCCGCGTGGTAGCTGGTGGGACGTCCGCCGCACGCGCACAAGCACAAACCAGGAAGCACCACACACACACACAGAAGCGCGCGCACAGGGGCGCACGCAGCACACGCAAAAGCACGCACACGCTCGCTACCTCAGTCGCAGGACGCACCGGCTGGAAACGTTTGGCACGCCCCTTGTTTGCTGAACACTTAACTTCAATCCATAGTCGGGATGTGATATGTCATAAGACCGTCGTAAGTGGGGTTTTCATCAGCGGTAGCTCATGCAGCGCAGCAGCAGCAGCAACGACAGCGGGCTCGTCCGCACAGCAGCAACAGCGGCGGCTGCAGCGGCAGCGGCGCGCAGCTCTTGGCCCACGTGAGTGTGCAGGCAGGGCCACGGTGGGTGGGCCGAGACACAACTCCAATGTGGGCCGCATACGGCGGGAAAGGGCAGTAAAGAGGGGAAAGGGGTATAAAAAAAAAAAAAAGAGCCACGCCGCAGGCAGCGGAGGCGGCAGCAGGGAGCGCAGTCAGTGCAGGTCTGTGTTTGGGTGTCCTCAAGGGGGATCTGATGGTCAAACAGCTATGCATCACGCGCGCAGCACCCGCGTCGCCCTCCGCACACACCGCAAGCGACGAAACAGCACACGGCACACACGCACACACAAACGCCACCGCACGCGCGCACCATCAGCCCCGAAAGGTGATTAGTAAACTCAGTGGTCATCAAAGCAACCAGTCAGCAGAGGTTTGGACCATGAGAATAGTTGTGCATCACGCAGGCGCAGCGGCGGCAGCGGCGGCCATGCAGTCGCGCGCGCACGTCAGAAGTCAAACAGATCGAGAAACGCTGTCAGCAGCAGGGCTCAGCTGAAACACGGATTCGACAGTTTCATCACTCGCACGCGCGCCGCACAGTCACTCACACACGCACAGCAGAACAGCCAGCGTACGTCAGACGGGGAAAGAAGAAGTATTCCAACACGATGTTATCGATCACAAGTCCGTCAGAGACTCCAGTCGGTTGATGTCATCATGTACGCTCGCATGGCACGCAGCACAGTTGCTATCTCGAGGCGCACCAAGATGGCACACGGCACAGGGGTGTGAAAGCCGCGCCAAGGCTAAAGCCGCTTGACCAGCACCCGCCACCGCCGCAGCACCACCACAGCCACCAGGGAAGCAGCGGTGCGCCACAGGACGGGTAGGAAGAGAAAAGAAAGGAAGGCACAGAAAAAAAAAAAAGAGAAGAAAAAGAGACAAAGAAGAGGGACCGCGGCCACCAGCCACCAGCCACTCACGCCGTCCGCGTCAGTTGCCCTGAAGAGTGTCGGATCATGGCTTCACATGTCAGTAGCGGAGCAGGGTCAGTATCATCACGTCGGGGACAGCGTGGCAAGAGGTGTAGGAGTGTTTACTTTTGTTTGGGAAATTCGAAATGTTGCGCGTATTGATGTCTCCTAACAGCTGAAAATAGAGTCCTTTTTTGGCGTGTGTTCAGAGTTTCTTTTTTGTGTGTATTTGACATGGTCTGCATGCTGATGGACTTGTGAAGCAGAAAGGGACGCATAATTGAGGGGCTGCTGTAAATGGGGCAAAGTCAAATAGAGACTAATCAGTCACAGTGAACGAAATAACGTCATGCAATGTCAGATGTTGCTGTTAATTGATCGTATTGAGTGACTCATCACTTTAGTCTTTTTTCCCCCTTTCTTCTTTCTTCCAGAGAAAAAAAAAAAGAAACAGAGTATTTTGGTTATGGTGTTCTGCAGTTTGCGGCCTAGAGTTGTAGATGCTGCTTCCCTCGTCCTATCCACGTCCATTAGGTTCTTGCTTGGGCGCAGTTAAGCCGTCGAATAAAGTTATCGAAAAACAGAAATAAAGGAGTAAAGATGGTAAAAGTTGTCATGAGAGTTGTATGTAATTGAGAACGTTTGGTAAACGGTGTGGGACAGAGAAATCTACTCAGCCCGAGAACAGGAAAAAAAAAAAGCAGGACTTTCGTCTTTTTAGCTCTGTTATCATGTAACGGATTGTTAGCAACGTCCGTCCGCTCATTAGAACTGAAAACAGAATTCTCTAGACGTGTTTTTCTTCGTTTTTGAGAAAGTAAAGCTCAAGTTACATCAGCAACTGTCTAGTTGTTCTTTGGGCTTTTATCGTGTGTTTCGTTATTGGATATGGCCCAGCCCTATCAAAAAAGGACTCTACTTGTCAGCAAACAGTCTTCACCAAAAAAAAAAAAAAGAAAGGGAAAAAGGAAATACAAAACTGCCAAATCTAGTAAGAGACGATTCGCTCCTTGACCACATTAGCCCAATACAAGAAAAAGCGATAGAAAGGAAGAACAACCAGGGTGTTTCTTTCTTCTTTTTACAATTCGCAGCAGTGAAGCAAAGTTGCGCCCTTTAGTAGCGGCGGAACTGAATTCGTTCGACTCGTGTATACTCGGATGTTTGTCAAAGCTCCGTGCCGTACACCTTGTACTGCTCTCCGCCATTCTCTGGGTCCCTCGGACGACAGAACCGGTCTGCGATCTTAGGAAACAAAAAACAAAACCCGATAAAAAGTCCTACGGCGCCAACGTAGACGCCGCAAGAGATGCCGTAGGCAACGCCGTTTTTCACCATGTTGCCTGTCTGGATAACACTGGTTTTCCTCTTTTCTAGATGAAAGCCGAAGCGCGTGCTTGCTTGAGCGCGGACGTTTCAGTGAATTCAGAAAAAAAAAGAAGATAAAATGATAGTCGAATGTTGTATTTCTCAGTTGTTGTTGTTTTTTCCCCCTCTTTTTTCCCTCCTTCGTCCTTTGCTGCGTAAGACGTGCGTGTGTGTCTGCTAATGCAGTGCAGTTGAGACCTTTTCTGTGCGTTTAGAGTGTAATAGCGTCGCGGTGAGCCACCTACTTTGCCACGGAAGGAAAGGTGAGAAGAAGTGAGAAGATACAAGAGAAAAGGAAAAAAAAAAAGAGCTTTCATTTGACTGTGCCTTTTCTCGTTCAACGAGGCGGCTTTCCAAAACACATGAAGAAAAAAAAAAACGAGTTTTCCTTCTCTAAGCGAAGATGGTAATGAGAGAGAGAGAAGGCAGCTAAAGTGTTAGCAAAAAAAAAAATAATAATAATAATAATAAAGTAAAAGCAATCACTACACGCTTGCATCCAGTCGTTGCACCTTCCAAGGAGAGCATCTGATGCGCCGTGCCGCCGATAGGCCTGTAAGAAAAAAAAAAAGCACTGTGATTTTTGTTTGTTTCTTTTTTTTTTTTTTGGGGGGGGGGGATTATGTAACGGTGCAGACAAGAACGTCAACAGTTCCCACTGGTCATGAGAACAGTCCATTATTCACCAAAAAACAAGAGGTAGCTCAACAGCCTCACTTCTTTTTCTTCGCCTCCGCCTCCTGTTCGGCCTTGCGCTTGAAGTCGGCGATGTCCTCCCGCACGGCGTGCGTGACGTAGGACACAACCAAGACCAGCGCCGTCGTTACTGCGAGGCTGCCGCCGCAGTACGTCGGATCCACCCCCCACAACGGCGCCAATACATGTAAGCCCAGCATCAACATCACCAACGGCAGGGTCAAGATCAGCACACTGTAGACAACAAACACGTAAGCCACCTTCTTGTTCTGCTCCTCCGAAAGGCTGCGCATGAGGGTGGCACAGCCTTTCATCTTCTCTTTCATAGGGAGCGACGTGGCTGTTAAAAACTCCTTTTTCGCCACGCGGGCCTGCCGCACTGTGTCACCTACGGTAAGCTCGTCACGGATGCTTTTGTCAGTCTCGTCATCCAGTGACTTGTACAGGGTCTCGTAGATGTACCGGTTTTCATCCGCCTCCACGTCTTTCAGCAGTCGCATTCTGCGTGGGGCGGGTTCGATGGTGCCTGTCGCTGCCGCCGCTGCGACCGCGGTTGAGCTGGCCTCGCCGGCTACGGCGGCATCAGCGCCTCTGTCGAGTTGTTGTTGTGGCGCGTTGGCCTCGACATGCGGTGAGGACGAATGAGACGCGGCGGCTGAATTTTGGCTCGCCTCCTCCTTCTCCTCCTTGGGCACCGAAGCAGCAGCGGTGGAGGTGGTGCTCGGCATGGCGCAGTATGAAAAGCACTAGGTGGGCAAATAAACAAAAAAAAACGCTCGAGGAACTTGAATAATGTAATAAGTGGGAGTGCTTGTGGTGCGCTAGACTGCACTGGTGCGATTACAAAACGAGTAAGTACTCTACCACCCGTAGTATAGTAACTCAAAAGGAGAAATAAACAGATAAATAAGTAAATAAGAGAAAAATAGCAATGAACACAACAACAAAAAAAAAAAGAAGTGTTTTTCGTGGTCACAGTTGCATGTGTGTGTGTGTTTGTATATGTTGTTTTTCCATTAAGACAAAAGCAGAGAGCAGAAAGAGGAAAAAAAAAATGGTGTAGGTGTTAACAACAAAAACAAGAGCTCCAGCTTCACCATCATCTTCTTTTTTTTTTTTTCAAAGGCTGCTCTTCTGACTTGGAAAAAAAAAAAAAGACCTTTTCCTTTCGCGGTGCTGCATTCAAACATACCACAATGCAGCATCTCAAGACCAACTCTGCTTTCATCGCTCAAGCATCTGCAGAGAACGAAGACGAAAGTGACCTTCCTGACAATGAACGATTTTCTTTGTTTGTTGTACATATATGTATATATACGCTTGAGATAAAGGTCGGAAAAAGCAAAGTAGAGTAATTTACAGGCAAAAAAAAAAAAAAAGAACATGAACGAAAACAACAACAGTAAACGAGGTGAACGCCCAAGCAACAGCTCATCTTTACAGCCCCTCAATCAGCTCCGCCTCGGGAAGGTCTACCAACGTGCTTGCAAGCGGATTGGTGCTCTTCGGCTCTGAGGCGACGACCAAAATTGCGTTGCCCTTGACCTCCCCTTCCACCAACTCCACCAGCGCCTCACATGACAGCGGAACGGAGGGCAGCAACGTCGGAATCGTGAAAACTTGCTGCGGCATGCGATACATATCGTCGTCGGAGAGGCAGAAGACCACCCGGACGGCATGCAGCGGCGCCGCACCGATGTTCTGCAGCTGTACCTTCACCTTAAAGACGGGCCCAAGCCCCTGCACCACAGTATTCATGCGCAGGGACGACTCCGCCACCTCCTCGTTCTCCTCCGTCACGTTGCCCAGCTCCGTCGGCACCGCGCCGCTACCGACCATCTCCAAATACGCCTTCGCCGCTGTCAAGCGCAGCTGCGAGAGGTCGTACTGGAAAAGCTGGTACATGTCCGCGCCGTACTTGCGCTCCCGCGACGTCTGCGCCGTAAAGACAGAGCTGAGAAAGGGCACGGGGATCGGCACGTCCTGCTCCGGTGGCGGGCCCGTCTCCACCTTTTTGCTGGAGGTGAGGTCGGCGTTGCGGTGCAGCAGCTCGACGACGAGCGAGCCGTTCTGCAGGACGAGAATGAGGGCCCCGTCCGCGCGGCCGTAGCGGCAGAACTTCATGGCTGTCACCGTACCATACACGAGGCTCACGTGCAGCAGCTGCGTGCCGACCAGCACGCGAATCTCGCCATTGCTGAGGGCGACGACGAGGCCCCTGTCCTCTCCAGTGATCGGGTCAGTGATGGTGGTCAAGTTCGTGATGGGGCACGGCAGGAACAGACTTTGCTGCTTCTTGCCCTTCAGATTGTAGTAGGTGAGCGTGTTGGCGGTGGTGGCAACGGCGATCAAGTTGCCGAAGCGAGCCACGGCGCAAGGCTGCGCGTCAGGCTGGATGACAGCGCTGTGCAGGTGGCCGTGCTTGATGGAGTAAACGCGGCCGTCGCGACATGCGATGATGATGCGGTAGTCCACGGCAAAGCAGCCGGCCACGATTAAAAACACCGGCGGGCTCGGCAGCACCACCTTCAGCGACACCTCCATCGTCGCGGCCCCCAAGACATAGAGAAAGCACGCCTCGGTACCCACGACCAGGCAGCTCGTGCCTTCTGCCTCCAGTGTCTCCAGC
This sequence comes from Lotmaria passim, assembly GCA_037349495.1. NCBI lineage: Eukaryota > Euglenozoa > Kinetoplastea > Trypanosomatida > Trypanosomatidae > Lotmaria > Lotmaria passim. The sequence continues at coordinate 384,654 of CP140193.1, forward strand.
GGGATTGACGTCATGCAAGTCGCCACATCCATCTGAATGAGCGGGATGGCGCTCATACGCGTCACAAAGTCAGTCCGCTCCTCCTCCGTGTCTAGCAGCAGCAACTCCAGCGTCCGCGACGAGGTCTGCACACCTGAGTCGAGCAGCGACTCCAACTTCGCCACGGCGTCCTCGACGGTGTAGACGCCGTCAGCGAGCTTTTTCCAAATATCCGACTCCTGCGCGTCAATCGGGACGGCGGGAATCATGTAGCGATAGAGAGGTTTGTTGTTGCGGTACATGAAGATGTACGGCCCCGTCGCCACTGCGATTACTGGCTTGTTGAAGGCGTCATTGGTGCTCATGTAAAAGGAGGCGATCGCCGACGGCACGCCAAAGAGAGGCAACTCGCGTTGCAGGGCGGTGCCGCCGAAGACCTTTAGTTTTTTGCTGCCATCTGCCACGAGCAGCTGGTAGTCGCCGTTGCCGCTGACGTCGGCCGTCTCGATACAGTTCGAAAAAGCGCGCAGGTTGGCGAGGTGGTCACGGAAGGCGTACAACCAGAACTTCTCCTTCGACTCCCCTTTGCTTTTTTCCTTCTGCGCCATATCTGTATCTATATCTCTCTTTCTCTCTCGAACGTTCCTGCTGCTCCACACCCTTCGGCGGTGTTGCCGGTGCGGTTCTTCCTTGTGTAAGCCTGTTCTACTAAAGTCAGCGTTGCCAGCACGCAGCAGTGGTGCTTCGCGCGCGGATAACGGTCAAAAAAAAAAAAAAGCCTCACTTTTTGTGTGTTGCGGGGAGAGAAGCCCAAAAGGTATCCAGCTTGGCAGTGATAAATGAAAAAAAAAAACAAAAAGGAAGAAATTAGAGTGGTTTTGTCAACAAGCCCTTCTCTGTTTCGCCAACAGAGGTCAGCACCACTCGAAAGATAATGTGTAGAAATGGACCTTCAAACTGCACCTCCTAATCATAATACTCAAAGCAAATAAAGAAGCAAACAATAATAATAAAGGTGGAAAGAGCGGCAAAAGGACGTGGTATAGTCATCGTGGTTCGCTGAAGGTTACCTCTCTGTCTCTCACGCTGATAAATAGAGCTTGCTGGAGAGTACGCGAACAGCGCAAGAAAGACTGAGCGCAGATGCTCTCTGCTCATGAGCACGCGGCTTCATAATGTCGCTTTATCAAGCCATAGGCTCTCAAAGCAGACGCGGCGTCTCTTCTGTGAGAGTCTTGCCTGGGCGATGAAGAATAGACGTGACCGACTCATCTGGATAAAAACTGCTATGCGCTTTCATTCTATTTTTGTTGCTGTTGTTGCTTTAAAAGTAGTCGTACTTTAATCGGTTACGTAAGCTTGGAATCGGCAGCTTGTTCTGGCAACAATCATGGAGAAAAAGGAAGCGAGGTGAAAAAGAAACGTGAAGCGCAGCGCTCGTCACCGATGACAGAAGTTCTACGAAACGAGTCTAGAGCATTGAATCCAGTGCCATTGTTCATCTTTTTTTTTTCTATTTTCTCTTTTTTATCATTATCAGTCTGGAAACTGCTTTTCATCACTCCAGCGTTGGCGTGCAGATTAGTTTTTTCTGCAGCAGGCCCAACTCATAGCAGCTGGCCTTTGAGGTCGGGTCAGAGGGATACGTGCTCGGCTGCGTCGCGACGGCCATCGCACAGGCGCCGTCGCTGCCCACCTCGTCGTAGCCCTCCACTGCGACGTCGTAGTACACGCCTGCAATCTCCATCACCATGCGACCGCTGCGAAGCACCTTCAACTCCCCCACCTTCCCCGGCGGCAGGTCCGTGAAGAAGAAGGGCGGATTCTCGTGGAAGCGAGGCAGCTGCATCCAAATCAGCTCCCCCGCCGCCGCGCTGGCCTGCTGGGTTGGACGGAGGTGCTCCTCGTAGAAGCGCATGTTGGCCTCGTAGGCATGCTGCTGCTCCCGCTCCGCCTCGCGCAGAAACGCCGTTCCGTCCACGTCCAGCGGCGCCGCTGATCCTGTCGCAGCAACAACAGCAGAAGCCGTCGCACTGGCGTCCTCCGTCTCCGCCAGCCGCGACGGCAGCGACGCGTCCAGCGGCAGTGGTGCGTAGAGCGCAGTCTGCAGCAGCGCCCCATGTCGCGACATGGCAGGCGAAACGATCGTGTTTATCGTGTTGACCGGCAGCGGCGGCGCGGTCTCGGGGTAGTTGGAGAGGTCCACGTGTCGCCGCGAGGCCTCTTCGAGAGCTGCGTGGGCGCTGAGGTGTTGTCCGCGGCCTGTCTTGGGGCGGAGCAACGCAGAGGAGCCCTGCGCACTGTCGCCGGCCTCCTCGTCATCGGCAGGGGCGCCGGTGCGACGCGATGAGCCGCCACTGCCACCACCACTATGTCCAGATGACGCTCTACCCTGTGTGGAATGAGAAGCGGGTGTTTGCCGCGGCTGCGACTGCCCTGCCGTCCCGCTAGCTTCTGCGGACAAGGTGGGTTGCTCCTCGTTCACGTAAAGGCCCTGCAGTCGAGCGAGTTGGACAAGGCTCAGGTCATCCGTGGTTTGCGGCGGAAGGGCGCGCACTGTGGGATCGTCCCCATGTGGCACCAGCTTTGGCTTGAACTTTAGATTGGGCGCCTTTGGTGGCATTGCAGAGCTGCTTGACTGCCTTGGTATGGTAGAAAACTCCCGAGTTTGGAACGAGTGCCTCGAAGGTTTAGAGGGAAGAAGAGAAACAAAAACTGTGAGGCGTGATCTTCCTTTTTTTCTTTTTTTTTTTTTTGTTCTTTCTTGTGTGTTTTGCACCTTTGCTTCAAATTGATGTGATATAAGATGAGCACTGGAAAGCACACACACACAAAAAAAAAAAAAAAGAATGAAGACGACGTAGTGGAAGAAGAGGCGTGGCTAGCAGAATACTGGTACGCATAGACGTTAAAAGCTGCTCATAGAAGAGCAAAAATAAGAAAAACACCACCTTCAACTATGGCAGCTCTGAGCAGGCAAGAAAAAAAAAAAAGACTCATTGCAAGGGAAAGTCCCTGCGCAGCTACAGGCAAAACGAACCATGCACCCACTCCATATTAGACAATGACCACATGTTCGTATGCGCACCGAGGTTCAGTAAAAGAAATACTATCCCATACATACACGCACACACGGCTGCGGGTTACATGATGCCTTTCACGTTCGTCCTACCGAGCACCCCTTATCAAACAAACCACATCCCGTTTTTCTTTGCCGTTGTTGTTGGAGTCAATAATTCATACTCTTTTTTCTCTGTTTTTTTTTTTTCGCGCAGATCTGGCCGGCAGAATAAACTGAAGAAATATAACAACCCTTGAAGGATAGAACGGTAGAAAAACGGGGCTTGTTATAATTAACTGCGAATGCAAAAAAAAAAAAAAGAACAAACAGTGTACAAGGAGTGTAAAGCAAAAAAAAAAACGCTCTTTCTGTAATAGTGACAACAATGGAAAAGGACAACAAGACCATCAAGAAGCTCCCATGCACACGCTCGTACGCGCGCGTACGTCCGTCGAGTTTGGACCCCTCTGCTCTCTCAACAATGAAAGAGGGGAAAAAAAAAGAAAAAAAAAACTGTCTTCAGTCGGGCTTGTGCGGGAAAGCAGCGGCCAGTGGCTGAAATCCACAGCAACAGCCGGGCCGCTTCCTGCAACACACACGATGAAAAAAAAAAAAACTCAAACAAGTAGTGGTGCATGACGCGGTAAAAAAAAAAAAAAAAGGGCCAGCAAAAGCATGCACATGCTCTCCATCCACACGCATACACATGCATATGCACATGCGCAGCTACCGCTCACAATTAAATGCTCATATCGCCGTCAAAAGAGCTAAATCCTGAAAAGAGGAGGAGTGGGTAAAAAGGCTTGAAACGGATGTTGTTACACCAATTCCACGCACTCGTCAGCCGGCCATCGATGCAGCTGCCGGCGTCGTCCATGTTGTCGCCACCGCTACCGTCAAACCCGTGGCGGAAGAAGTCGCGCAGGATGGCCCGCTTCGCCAGGTCACCGCTGCCCCACACCTCTCGCAGGTACGCCGCGTGCTCGGCATGCCGCTCCAAGTGATCGATGTAGTCCAGCGTGCGTAGAATCGGGATGATGATGCGTGACACCTGGCCGTATTTGTCGATAAAGTGGAAAGCGTTCGGGACTTGGTCATCGCCGAGGTGAATGCGCTCCGACCCGACCCATTCCCCCAGCTCCTCCTTCGTCTCGCTTAGCACTTGCTGGATGGCCTTGTAGAGATGCGGCGCTTTCTGCACGCGCTGTAGGCCTTGACCAGTGAAGCGCAGCTCATACTTCTCGTCCGGGTTGAGCATATCTTCCTCGGCGATGGACCACAACTCGTACATCTTGCGGCAGATGTTCTTCCACAGCGAAAGGGTCTGCAGGACAAAGAAGTACTGCATCCGGTGGCTGTGTGAAAGTCGGCTGCCGTCTGTGCCCTCGTCAATCGACAGGTTCGTCGTCTCCACAAACTCGTTCGGCTTGAAGTGCTGCTTCAGCAGCTCGAGCAGCCGCGTCGTCGACTCGACGTTGTCGTTGGAGAAGCAGTTTGCGTCGTTCAGGCTGCGCACCACAATCTCGACCTTGTCCTCGGCCAGGTGGTGTTCCGCGGCGTAGTGGCTCACAAGCTTGTTCACCATTACGTCTTTCCCACGCAGGCATTGGTTCAGCAAGTTGCGGTCCCGCATCACCGGCACTGGCGTGATGCAGTGCGGCAGCCTGCTGTCATGCAGGATGTCCTGGATGCTGTGCGCCTCGCAGTAGCGTCCCACCGTCACGAGGCTCTTCACCACACTAAAGCCGAGCGCCTCACGTGCCATGTCGTTCTGCACCGCATCCTGGATCATGTAGAGGAACTTCACGTAGTCGGTGCGGAGCATGTCCGGGTTCATCATTTTGTACCGCCGGCACATCTCAACCGCGGCACGGATGTCGTGCTGATACCGCGTGAACTCGTGATCGCGCAGGAAGTCGGCCGCCTGGCGGGTGCCAAGGCCGATGATGAGGCCAGTGAGCGCATTTGTCAGCTCCTTCACGATGAGCAGATCACGGTTCTTGTGCTTCAGCGATGTGGCGGAGTCCACCTTGTCCGTGTACGACGAGGCGAGAATGACACCGCGCATCAGCCGCTGGATCTTGCGCTCCTGCTGACTCAGCCGCAGCGGGATGTGCTCTGCATTTTGGATGGGTGCGTCGAGCAGCGGGTATTCGTTGTGGAACACGAAGCCGTCCGACGAGGACGCACGTTTGCACCGCCCCATGAAGAACGAGCCCATCCAACTCTGTACAGATTCAATAAACCACGACGTTGTAGCGAGTGAGTGCGTCTGTGTCTGTGTGTGTGTGTGTGCTAGTCTGCGTTTGTTTCTCGAAAGCGAGTCAGTTTTCTTACTTTTCTTTTTACGTTTTTCGTGTGTTTTCGCAAGCGCGAGAGACAAAAACGGAAAACAGATTATGGATCAGTGTTACAAAAACACACATATATATATATATATATATATATGTATATATATATGTATCTACTTAAAGAGCTAGGTGGTGTTCACATAGCCTGCTTCGCAGCAGCGAAAAGGCCAAGCTACGTGGCGCACGGAAGCGTACACGCAGGTGCTATGCTGTCGGTGCAGAGTGCGTTTGTCCTTCGGTTTTCTATCTACCCTCTATTAATTCAATGTGACGGAGTTATCCTAGAGCGGTAGCACTGTTCGTGGAACGCAAACGAGCAGAGACACCAGGTGAGAAGTCAAAAAAGGGACAAAAAAGGAAAAAGAGAGGCTAGAGCGTGAGTGAACTGATGAAAAGAAGATGTGACGGTTTGCATGGCAGTAATTGCCGTCATAAAGGAGGTCGTTTTGCGAGTATACTTGTTTCGTAAGCAAGCGCACACAGTCGCCAGGCAAGCAAACGCGAAGAAGCAAGTGGAGTTTTCCCCTTTTTCTTTTTCATTATTATTTGCTGCGCAACGAACAGAAAACAGCAACAGGTGCGTATCAGCACTACCACAAGAGGGCACAAGTACACACAAAGCGATGTCGAAGCCTTTCAGGCAAGAATTACATGGATACAAACAGGCACACACACCCTCAAATGAGCGCAGACAACAGAAGTGCGCCGTGTCTCGCGCTTTCCGAACTTTAGCCTTCTTTTTTTTTTTTTACTTTCCCATGACGCGCGTCACGAGGCCACCGGCGACCGTCTCACCGTCTTGCTGGAGCACAAAACGGCCCAGTGCACGACATTCGGTGGCCGGCTCTAGCGCGACTGGCGTCTCTGCGCGGAACAGCACCATCGCCTGCGCGGCGGGCGGCACACACTTCACCATCCCTTTCGACCAGTTGCCCGTCTTGGCGTCCATCTTCGAAATCAGCGTGACGACGCGCACCTGCACGACGAGGGCTTGCACGACGATGGTAAAGATGGAGCCAGGCAGGATCGACTTGGCAAGCGTGCGGAATGTCTGGATTTGAGCCTCGAAGTCAGTGGAACTGCGGAGGAGCGCGTTCGGGTCGCAGCCGACACAGCCGGAGTACAGTCCTATCAAGGAGGAGTTCGACGTGATTTCCACCGTCTCACCAGCAAAGGCGACAAGAACGGGGCCAGAGACGGTCGGCCTCTGTATCGACTTCACCAAGATGCGCACGTCGCACGGCACAAACTGGATGTTGTCCCCCGTGAACAGCTTCCCGCTTTCCACCTTCGCGTAGAGGGTGGTGTCCTGCACATCCTGCAGACTCAGCCGCAGCGGCCCACTTACCAGGCGACTCTCCAGCGGACACATGTCTATCATATCGAGCAGGCACGGCCCACTGTACCACGGCATCGCCACGCTGTCGAGCTCGCAGATGTTCGTCCCAATCATGCCGCTAATCGGGCAGAAGCCGATCACCGCGTCGTCCGAGATGCGGGTCTGCTTCAGCAGCAGCTGCAGCTCCCGCACAATGTAGTCGTAGCGGTCCTTGGAGTAGTTCACGGAGTCCATCTTGTTCACCGCTACCACGATCGAGCCGACGCCGAGGATCTTGAGGACCATCAGATGCTCCTTCGTGCCGTGCTGCAGCCCCGTTTCAAACTCTGACGTGGCGGCGTTCACGACCAGCAGTGCCGCGTCAGCCTGCGTGGCGCTGCTGATCATGTTCAGCACAAAGTCCTTGTGTCCCGGAGCGTCTAGGATGTGCACCCGGCGGTGCGCCGTCTCGAAGCAGAAGGAGCCGGAGTCGATGGTGACGCCGCGGCGCCGCTCCTCCTCCGACTGGTCCAACAACCAGGCGTACTTGAACGATTCCTTGTGCTGCGAGCGGCCGGCCTTCTCGTTCTGGTTCACCTCGTCCATGCTTACACGACCCAGTAGCAGAAGCAGGTGCCCCAGCGTGGTACTCTTGCCGGCGTCGACATGGCCGGCTACGACGAACGTGCAGTCCGGCTTTGCCATGTCCGGCTCCATCTCCAGCATCTGCTTAGTGCGGCGCTGCGACGGCCCATTTGATCTGCGCAGCGAACCCACTGTGCGGTGGGAGCTGCTACTGGGAGAGTTCGTGCCATCCTTCATGTTCGCGTCTTCGTCCTTGTCCTCGCCGCGATGGTGCGTCAGCCCGTTGAGCTCCGACTCCGCCGCCGGCAACGTCTCGGTGGTTTTCCCAGGCGGTGCCGTCGCCACCTTCAAGACACCACCACCACCGCGCTTCGCACGCTCCTCGTCCCGCTTCCCCTTCAGCCGCAGCACCGCAGGCCCCAACTCGTAGTTGCTCTCCCGCAGCGCCGTCACGGCCTCGACCTCCGTTAGTGGCAGCATCGTTGGCGCGTTCACCTTCCACGACGCGTGCAGCTGCGGGATGGCCACCTCCAGCAGTTCGTAGTCGCTGTCGCTGTCGGGCGAGATGGTGGAGAAAGGACTTGCGTTTGCCTTGCCGGTGCTGGTCACGTTCGCCGCAGGAGAAGACGCAGCCGGATCGTCGTCGTGGTAATACTCGCCCTCGTACTCCTCATCGTAGTTGTAATCGTCCTCGTCATAATCGTAGTTTTCGTCCTCCAGCTCTTCCGCCACCTCGGCGTAGAACTTGCTGTGACGATTCATCGCGGGCCACGTATTTGTGCACGCAACAAACTCACTTGGATTTAATTACCCTGTAATAAGTGTTGTGTATTGACTTCTTTATTCTTCTTCTTTTTTTTTCTCTCTCTTATTTTGAAATGTGTGTGGGCTTTGGATTCTCTCTTCCAGCTGTGACTAAACAATCGAAAATCACTTTTGGTTCTCGTCCGTGCGTGCACACTCTAATATCAGAGAGCGTACGTTTGCAACACAAAAGGGGAAGAAAAAAAACCACTAACTAGTTTTTCCCCTGTTGTTGTTGTTGTTGAACGAAAGTGATGGGCTGAAGTGCCTCCTTGTAATTACCTCACTCGATCAAGTACAACTTTCCTTGTGTATAACCTTCTTGTTGGTTTCTGGTTAGAGGCAAGTAAAAAGGGGATGACGAGTCAAGTAAAACACTCCAAATAACGCATGAGCGCATCTACGCTACTGTTTAGGGAAGAAGAAAAAAAGGTGCATGCGGGCTTTTCTCTTTCAGCAGCTCTGATCGTCAGAAAATAAACACGAACAAACATCAAAATGAAGTCCACATAAAACAAAAACGTATCGCAGAAACAGTTCTCGTTACCGAAAGTGCTACCCCTTTTTTTTTTTCACGAAGAGTTCTGACGTTACAGGGTTGAGCAAACGCCAACGATGACCTTATCGTTTTGTTATTATCAGTATTCACTGTAGCTGTTTGTTCTTCTCTGTTGGAAAAAGAGCCGGTAAAAACACGCAGCAGAGGCAGCCAAAAAAAAAAAAAAACTCACAAGTCTCAGTATGTATGTCGTAAAGCAAGAAAAAAAAAAAAGGAGTGCTTCGTGTGTGTGTGTCAGAATATGCCGAATAATTTTCGTTTCTTTCGCTTGTCGCGACCTGAGCGACCGCTTCGACGACCCGTTGCTCCATCTGATTCCTGAAAGTCCCGCTCGCTGTGGATGCTCTCCACAAGCCCATCCACGCGACCTCCACTCATGGGAGAGCCCATGGAGGATGTCGTGTGAGACGCGGTGGCGACCGGAATGTCATATGAGTGCCGCGCACCTTCCTCTTCGCGTACCACCACGCCCCTGGGAGGGCGAGCATCGGAGACGCCCGCCTCCTCGTCTGCGGATTCGTTCAAAAGTGCGCGCTTCACTCGCGAAGTAAAGACGCCAACCGCGAAGTTGCTGTTCTGGGCCATTTGCGCGTACGTGGCGCCGTCCGCCTCGCGTGAGAGGTCCGCCACCTGCTCCAGTGCACGCTTGCTGAACACAAGCCCACTGACGATGTCCCGCACGGCGTCCTCGTCGAGCGCGTGATGGCGCTGCGTGTAGTTCATCGCGGCGATGCCGATATTGACGCATCGGCCTACAACAAAGAGTGGCACCCTGCGCGAGAGGAAGTTGCTGGTCTGCAGTGACAGGGCGAAGGTGCCCACACGCACCAGCAGCGGTGCAAAAAGCTGGTCGTAGATCTCCTGCAGGGTAAAGGGTGGAGAGAAGAGGAGCGTGTACATGAAGATGACCCGCATCTCCGCGAACAAGGGAAAGCGCTCCGCCCCTACGAAAGAAAGCAGCGCCATGGAGGTGAGCATAATCATCAGCTTCAGTGCTCGAATCCCAATCAGCACATTGAAGCGACGGTGCGGGACCGGTTCGCTGGGCGACAACACAGCGGCCTCAGCCACCGCTGCGGTGACGCGCTGCTTCAGCGCCACAAAGGCTGCATAGGTGAAGCCGAAGTAGTAGAGCGCCGAGAGGACAAAGAGACGCGCGGCGTCGAACATGGTCGGATAAAACCTGGCTGCAGCTCAGCACCTGTTGTACGTCTTTTTTTTTTTTTCGGAATGGACACGTTGCTGAATGGATAAGCGTCAGAAAAGCAGGAGTAACATTTACGCCGATGTAACTGAAAGTGAGTGTAAGCCTTTCTTTTGTGTGTGTGTGTGTATTGTTCGTTTTCGTGTAGGGATCGGCAGCAAGAACAGAAAAAAAAAAAAGCTGGATTTGTGACGCCAGAATGGAGAAGAGAAGGCGAGTAGAAGAGTTTATGAGATATGCACGATGCTCTTGTATAGGAAGCGACGGAAAACCAAAGCCGGCGCAGCAACACGTGCGCAACGCCCCCAGTGCTCTATTGCAAAAAAAAAAAAAAACCTCTCTTTATGAAATCGAAGTGAGCGTAGTCATTGAATGGAAGGCGCCAAATGCACCATGGTTGACGAGACGGACGAGAGGGAGAAAGAAAAAAAAAGGGAAGAAAGAGGTAAAAAGAACAATAAAGAAGGGAAAGCCCCCTGATTCAGAGAAGAAACACTTGCCTTTCTCCTGGCACTGTTTTCACAGTGTCGACCGCAAAAGCAGAAGAGCAAGGCTGAGTCCCATTCGACTTTGCTCCCTTTCTCTCAGAGCTTACGCAATTCCCAAGTGCGGTCAATAATGAGCACACGTTTAACACGTACTCCCCCTGCTTTTTCTTGATGCACAGCACACAGCGACAAAAAAAAAAAAAAAGCGCGTTTCAAGTGTCGCCAGTTTTCCTTTTCTTTTCTTCTTCTTTGACTGGAGCATTCTCTAAGAATGCGCGACTGCACTGCTGTGTAGCCGCCTCGATTTCCCCGAGAACTCATGTTGACGCACATTCTCTTTTCTCATGCGTTATCTGGCGTTTTTTTTTCTTTTCGTTTTGCTGTTGTTGTTTTGACCTAATCGAAAGGAGTTAGCTCTTCAGGTAAATAAAGCGCACACTGTGATGTTGCCTTGTTCGCCTCTCGCGTACTACGAAATGACCCGACTGCGAAGAGAAGAGTTCTACATCACACGACCTCTCGTTCAAGGTGACTGTCAGCTGGTTCCGTCTACCACGTAAGCGTCGTAGCGGACACCACCACAGGCGCGATGGAACAAGAAATACAAAAAAGACCAGGTAGGAAAAAAAAAAGGAAGAAAAATGTCCGTGAAACGCAAAAGAGAGCAAAAAGGAGATAACCATCTGTGTGTGTGCGTGTGCGTGCTACGTCGCATACCTGTTGATAACTCGATACGCAGCATTAGAAGAGAAACGAAGAGCGTGGCGAGAATGGGTCCGTTTTCACCAAAAGATGAAAAACAGGGGAAAAAAAAAAAAAGAAGAGATACCCCTAAAAGGTAAGGAAGATGATGGAAAAGAAGAAAAGTCGAGCTTTTCCATTTTTGGCTTTCGTTCGTCTTTCCCATCATCATCACAAACCTATGGAGTTCACCGCTTTCTGCCAGTCTTCTTCGCGGCCACAGCGTGACTGCTTTTAAAGAAAAGACCGCTCTTTTCCTTTTGTGTTTTTTTTCTTCGACACCTTTTTTCACAAAAAGGAAAAGCAATGCGCACAGAGAGAAGAAAGCAGAAAAGAAGCCAAGAGACGGAGGCAAAAAAACTGCGCATCACTCTCAGCATTTTTTCTCTTCTTCTTTCTGTTCTGAGTTGCTTCTTAGTTAATTCCAGAAAAAACTCGTTTTTAGCTTTTTTTTCCCTCCCAGCTGACGATGCATCCAGTACGTAAAAAACTCACCTAGAAACGAAGATGGAAAGGTGGTGAGAGAAAAAAAAAAAAAGACTGAGATGCAGGTCGATGCCCTTAGCAAATATAAAAAAGCAAAGGAATGCGATACTCCATTTCCTTGTTTCCTGTTCTGCTGTCACACCGACGAAGACAAACGTGGGAAGAGAAAAAAAAAGAACATGGAGATCACGAGGGACCGACCTGATGTCGAACCAAAAAAAAACAACAACACTAAAAAGGTGGTCAGTTGGGAAGATGAAAAAAAAAAAACGGTCATAACTTGTACAAAATCTCTCTCACTGCTTATCAACAGAAACCGCTAAACAGAGACAATCAGAAGCGGCATTATATAATCACCCGATAAAAAAAAAGAACGCGAGCTGCAGATACACAACTTTTCTTGCCCTGGTTGCATATTGAAACCCTTTATTGTTACAAGTTTTCCTTACAACTGTCGTCGAACTGTGTCTCTAGCACAGAGCCTGCGGGTTTTTCATGTGCGCTCCTGCTCATTTGTGCATGTGTTCCTCCAAACGGCTCCTCTTCCTTGCATATGGAATTGAACGGATCTTTTTGGGGATTTTGATCTTCTTTGCCCTTTGTTTCAATCGAGGCGCTTTTTTATGTTCTTGGTATTTTCTCGCTGCGAACGTTCTTTTCACCGATGGTGTTCCGTCCCATCACTCCTTCCCACACATCCTATAGTTAGTGTTTAAAAAAAAAAACTATTTTGGTAATCCGCGAAACAACACTCTCTTTCTCTTTTTTTCTTCTCTATATACAACAGGGAATGAAAGGTCAACAGAGTGAAAAACAAAACCATAATACGCCTTTTTTTTTTTGTTTGTTTGTTTGTTTATGCGTGCTCTTCTCCCTCTTTTCCTTCGCGACTGTAATCCAGAAAAAAAAAAAACAGAGGAAAAGAGAAAAGAGAGGTGTCGAGTTAACGACGGCCAGGAGAAATAAGAGAAACCAGCAACACAACAGCATCAAATCGAAACAGAACAACAGAAAAGAAAAGAAAAAAAAAAAAGGCTGCGCTCCACAACTCTCAAAAGAGCAAAGCTGAAACGCACGACGCCACTGAATGCTGTAAAAGAGAGAGGGAAAAAAAAAAGGCAACAAGTCGCATGAAAAAGGTCAAGAAGCCGTTCGCACTTCCTCGTGAGAACACCACATGAGTACATCGGCACATTTCACATAAACACGAATGCACAAACATCACTCTGCCAAAAAAAAAAGGAAAAAAAAAAGAGCACAAAAGCCGTGAGTAGCGGTCAACTACAATGCACGTTCAGCATTCACAAGAAGACAAGGTGCCCAACCGCACACAAGACAATGCGCGCGACAGAGTGAAAACCCACAAAAAATAAAAAAAAAGAAAAAAAAAAAGAGAGTGCAAAACTGACAGCGGGGGGCCGTCATTCTATAAGCACCACACGTTGTTGACAAACAAAAAAAGAAAAAGGGAGCCTTGGAACGCATCTAATACCTGTGTCTTCCTATTCTGTTTCTCGACTTACCTGGCAGCACTTCGCGATATGGGGTTTTTGCGTCTTTTTTCATTGCCGCTTTATTCATCGCGTCACACACAGACACACGCACGCGTGCACCTGCACTTCACAGCACCTATACAAAAAAAAAAAAAAAGAAAAAAACAATAATAGCTCTTTTTATGATAATTCCCAAAGAAAAAAAAAGAAAAAAAAAAGAAAATAAAATAAAATAAGAAAAAGTCAACGTAATGGTCAAAGAAGCGAAAAAAAGAAACGTCACTTCGCGGAAAACAACAATAACGAAGACATATTGAAGTAAAGGTAAAAAAAAAAAAACACCAAAAAAGGAGTGGTGGTGTGTCAACGAGGACTCAGTAGTACTAGAATTGACCGTGATAGGAAAAAGAAGAAAAAAGGAGCACTTTGTCCATCGGCGTTTTTTTTTTTTTTTGCTTGGGAATGCCCTCATCATATTATGACCGTTCTACAGGGCACACCAGCAGTGTCCGACTTCTATAGAAGCAAAATAACAGCAAGGAAGAGAAAAAAAGCAAAAAGATGCGTAGCGCATGCCTTACGAAACAAAAAAGAGCTTTGGCGTTAAAGCCATTTCACAAAAAGGAAAAAAAAAAAAAGAGGGCGGTTCGCGTCGCCCGTTTTCGAAACCAGCCAAAACACGACAGCTTAATCCTAGGAGAGGAACCAATCACCTTAACGAAGAGCCAAGCTTTTTTTTTTTTTCCCCTCTTCTCTCTCGCGTTTTTCAACACCGTTCTTTTTTGTGCTGTCTGTGCGCTTAATCACTTTATTTAGTTAATTAGCTCAGCGCAGGAAAAAAAAAAAGAAAGAAATAACAGTGCAGAGTGTATGCTTGGTTTTTGGTTACAAAAAAAAAAAAAAGAGAAAAGCCCGTCAGTTCGCATCCCAGCATTCACAAGAGCGCGTAAGGCAGCTTCAACAACAACAGCTAAAAAAAAAAGCTCGAACTGCTACCCTCACTTGCCTGAAGGTCAGGTAGTGCTTTGTTCGGCGCAGGCGCGTGCGTGTTTATTTCATGCCACCAACTACACGGCCTTCTTGCGTGCTCAAAACCTTCCGCTCATTTGCTTCTCATCCTTTTTCCCCCTCCCCTTCTTTAGTGCGGTGGCCTCCCCTACTACCGCTCCTTGCTGCCTATTCGCCAGAAGTCATATCCCTTTACAATTCAATAGCACAACGCAAAGCACGAAACTATGTGTGTTTTTCTTTTGCGTCTGTCTTTGTGTTTTTGTTGTTTTTTGGCCTTACTGTTCAGACGCTCATGTGACGATTCAGCACGTCCTGCGCCTCCGCGATCTTGCTGTCCAGCACGGCAGGAGAGTCCAGCATGTTCAAAATCTCCGAGTTGTCCATCTCCAGCAGCATACCGGTGATCTTCGCAGCGACGGAGGGGTGGTTGCGCACAATGTAACTGTACAGGCGCTCACCCAGCACGTTCTTCTGCTGCTCGGGGTTCAGGTTGGCCAGGACGGCGGCCAGGTTCTGGCCCTGCGGCGGGGCCTGCTGGTGCTGCTGCGGCATCAGGGACTGCATCGGCGGCTTCTGTGGCATCGGGCGAGAACGCATCTGGCTCATTGCGTTCGGCGCCATGGTGCGGTTCATGCCACCCATGCCACCCATGCTGTTCATGCCGACCATGCCGTTCATCGGCATCATCGGCATGCGCGGGTTCATGAACGGCATGTTCACGTTGTTGAACATCTGCGGGCCCATGAATCCCATCGGAGGCATGCCGCCCATGCCGCCCATGCCGGGGCCATTCATCGGGTTCTGGCGCATGCGGAACTGCTTGCTGCGCTCCTCCAGGTTCTGGCGGCGGGCATCCTTGCGCAGGGCGTACGTCACGAAGAGCGGGCGGGGGCTGAGGAAGGTGCTGCCGTTCAGCTCCTGGATGGCCTGCGAGGCGGCGTTCTGGTCCTTCATCGACACGAAGCCGAAGCAGCGCGACATGCCGGTGTCCTTATCGATCATGACGGTCACCGACACAGTCTCGCCGTAGCGCTGGAAGAGCTCCTCCAAGCGCTCGCTCGTCACCGTGTCGTCGAAACCCTTCACGTACAGGTTCGGGTACTTGCTGTGCTGCTGCGCACGCTCGCGGCGCTGGCGCTCGCGGTCGCGCTGGCGCTCCTCGCGAGAGCGGAAGCGGCTGACGTCGAGTGGGGTGCCCGCCTTGGAGATTTCGCACTCCTTGCCGTTCAGTTCTTCCACCGCCTTCGCGGCGTCCTCGTGCTTCTCGTAGGCGACGTAGCCGAGGCCGACCTCGCTCTGCACGTCACCGAGGTCGCGCACCTTGGCCGAGCTGACTTTGCCGTACTTGGAAAAGAAGGCGCGCAGCTTCTCGTCGGTAACGGCGGGGTCGAGGTTCTTGACGTACAGGTTCGTAAACTGCTTGAGCAGCTCGTCGCGGTGCTGGGCCTGGTAGCGTTCCACCACAATCGCCTGCCCGTCCATCTCCATCCCATCCATCTCCTTCACCGCGTCCACGGCGGACTCCTCGCGCTCGAAGGAGATGCGGGCGTAGCCGCGGGACTCGCCCTTCTCGTCGCAGGCCAGCCCAATCGCGGTGAGGCGGCCAAACTTGCCGAACATCTCCTTCAGCGCGAAGGTGTCGACGCTCTTCGGCAACTTCTTCACGAGGATGTTGTTCACACCGGAGCGGCGCTTCGACGGGTCGCGCTGGATCTTCGCGATGCGCAGGAAGCGGGAGCCGAGCTTCGAGCCGGCCTGATCGAGCGCCTTTTCGGCGTCGGCGGGGTCCTGGAAGTTCACGTAGCCATAGCCGAGGGACTTCTGCGTGGCGGAGTCGACGCAGACACGGACGGAGGCGACGGGGCCAATGCGCACAAAGTAATCGTACAACTTCTGCTCGTTCAGCTCGGGGTCGAGGCCGCCAACCCAGATGGAGGGATTCGGTCCAGAGAACGCCATGATGATAAGCGAGTCTTTCTCTGTGAGAGGAAAAAAAAAAAAACAAAGATCAATTGCTTTACTTAGAAGTGGTAAAAAAAAAAAAAACCTGAACTCGAAGAAACACAAAGAAGAGGCTAGTGCGAAATGCGATGAAAGAGCCAAAACGAGAGGTAAAGTTAGTAACAGAACAAAAGTAAAACAAAATAAAACAAAAAAGACACTAAACTTAACAATATTTGTTTGTTATACTGGGGTTTTTCTTTTTTTGGTTTTTGTTATTTGAATTTTTGGTTTGGGAACTTCGAAAAAGAGCTGCACCAGTGTCAACAAAGTAAAAGAAGGAGAATAAAAAAAAAAAAAGAAGGGAGCGTCAAGACAGAACGACAGTTTTCGACAATGGGAAGAGTGGAACGTTACATTACCAGACGAGGCCCTTGTACAAGTGCAACCCTTTTTCCGGTATGCAGTTGTGGACGTGAAGACTACTCCTCAAACGAAAAAAAAAAAAGCCAATACACTTCAGTGAAGATCCTCATGAATGAGTTTTTCCCCTTGTGTGCAATGCTCTTTTCTTGAAAGCGAGGCGCTGGAAAGCTCATGATGTAGCTTACAAAAAGACGCAGTCCGTCTAGGGTGCCACCCGAAGCTGCGTAATGTACACCACAGCCTCTGCTTGATAGAGAGCTCAGAATTCTAGCCTGCTTTATTGCACGATCCATGAGAGATTGCCTTTTCGAAGCACATTCTAAAACCAATATACGCAGATTTAAAAGCTTGAACAGGGAAAAAAAAAGCGTAACTGGCCGATTTATATAAAAGCGTATCTAAAACTGCTGTTCTACAAGTAGTACATGACCTAGAAAAGTGTGAGAGGGGAAGGAGGGGAAAACAAAGCCTTAAGAGAGAAACAATCTAAAGATCTAAGCCAACAAAAAAAGAACGTATTTGAAAAAGAAAAAGGAGAATCCACACACAAACACACAGGAAAAAAAAAAGCACCAATGTCCGAGACAAAGCCTAAAACACCTTATGAATGTTACGGTTGGCTGTTACATTCCATAGCTCAGCCGTCCCGAAACCGGCATAGAGTCGAAGTCCGTGCGTGGCGACAGCGAGATGGAAGCGCGCTGGCCAGTGGAGCCTTCATAGGGCACCGTCGGTGCTTCGCTCGACTCCCGTGCGCCGTCGCGGTTGGTCGGGGTGGAGAAGGTGCCGGGCTTCAGCCACGGGCAGGCGAAGGCGGCATCTGTCGCTGCCGCGCCGCCTAGGTTGCAGGACTCGCGCGCAGCAGAGCCGTCATCCTCCTCGATCAAGGCAGCCGCGTACACGTGTGCGCCGCTGGGACACGCGGTCGAGGTACGCTTGATCGGCGATACAGGCCCCTTCGCCGCGGTGGCGACGCGTGTGTGGTTGTTAACGCTGCTGAAGGAGAGGGGTGGCGGGCAGCCCGTGTGTGTCTGCTGGAACTTCGACAACGACGTCGGCGGCGGCGGCGGCGGCGGCGGCGCGGACAGGACGGCCGCGCCGGCGCTCGGCTGGAGACCTGTGTCCGACAGCTTCCGCGCCGCCTTGCGCGACGGCAATGCTCCAGCAGCACGGCGGCCCGAAAGCGAAGCCTGGCGAGTGGCCGCACGCGCGCTACGGTTGCCGGACTCCGCGTGTGCGGCCGAGGAGGAGCGCTGCGGGGCACCTATCGCGCGAGAGCCGCGCAGTCGCGACGCCCCAATCGCCGTTGACGTGTTCTCTTTGTGCACGACGCGGCGGCTGGCGGAGAGGAGTGGCCGCACACCGGTGGCCCGTGGCGGCGCGGCGGCAAACGTCGCTGGCACTGACACGGCTGCAGTGGCCACATCGCTGCTGCTGGAGGCGCTGCGCTTGCCCGCGGTGCGTACGACGCGCGTCCGCGGCGCTGTCCGTGTCGCTGCCGCCGTGGGCTTCGCCTCTGCCAGCCGTGAGTTCACGGAGCTGACACGAGACGCCGGGGCGGAGGCGAAGGTGCGGCCCGAGTGGACGGCGGCAGCGGCTGCGGCACGACGCGGCGACGGGGGCGGCATGGACAGTGGAAGCATTGCCTCGTTCGCCGACTGCAAGCGCGTGCAGACGCCCGACTCCGGCGGCGATGACTTCTTGCGCTCCTCCGCTGTAGCGGGCTGGTTGCCGGAACAAAGGACGCACTCCGTCGTCGCTGCTCGGACAAGTAGGTCGGTGCGAGCGGAGACGTGGCTAAGGTGCGGCACCGGAGGAGGCGGGCCTGCACGCGTGCGGTGCGCCGATCCCCTGTCGCCACCGCCACTGCCCGGGAGGCTGCTGCAGACAGAGTCGAGCCGGGACGCGTTTCCGCTGTGGTGCTGAACCGACGCCGACGTGTGCCTGCTGCTGCGCGAGGACGATGTCTTCTTTAACACTGTCGGCGTCAGGTGCGCCGCCTTCTCACGACCGTTCAGCTGGGAGGTGGTGGTATGAATGGAGGTGAGAGGCGTCGCTGTATGAACGGTGTTGGCGTTCGCGCCGTTTTCATCTCCCGTTGGCGCCGGTACGCGTCCAGGTGCGACCGGCTTCACATTGCTGCGTGTACGGCGTGTGACAGAGGCGGTAAAAATCTGCGGTGCTGCAGCCGCGGTGGTACGCGGGCGGACCGACGACGACGACTGCGGGGAGACCACACGCTTCGTGACGGACGACTTGGGCGCGTTCGTCTTTGCAGGGGTGACGTGGCTCGTGTTAACGGTCCGGGCGCGCAGCCGTGGCGCTGGCACCGCCGCAGCGGGCGCACACGCAGAGCTCATTTGCTTTTTCTTTTTTTTGTGTGTGTGTGTGTGTTTGTTCAAGTGAAGAAGGCACACGAAGTACGGGGACAACAACACAAGAACACAAGACGCAGTTGATTGTGTGTGTGTGTGTGTGTGAGAACAACAACAAAAAAAGACGGACTTTTCAAGCACTGATAATCTAAGAAAAGCACATATGCGTGCAAAAATAACAAAAAAAAACTCTCTAGAGTTACGAAAGCCAAAAGGAGGAAAAAAAAAAAAGAACACTAACGCTGATTAGAAAAACAGGAAGACGTGCTGAAAAACGCACGAGGCGAAGAAGTAGTGGTGTTGAATGGACGTTAAGGAGACTGTGTGACAGAAGAGTTAGCGAGACTCTCGTTTTGTTAACTAGTCAAAAAAAAAAAAAGAGAGAGAGAAAAAAAAAAAAAGAAAAAGAGAGAGACGGAGCACAGGAATCGATGGAGCAACAAAGAGAGCAACGCACAATAATAATTAACAGCATATATTCTTGTAACTGCAGAGACTGCATAAAAAAAGAAAGACCAACACCACTTTGAGTGGCTGTTTGCATTCGTTGTCACCGGAAGAAGGAAAAAAAAAAAGGAAATAAAGGTCTTCACATATCGATTGCTTACGACGGGCCAGAAAACGCCCACACACCTCTCCGTTCTGCTCCCTCAAATCTCCACGGTCTGGCCATCGACGGGTCCAACTTGAAAGGCGACACGCAACGCCTCGTTGCAGGTGCACGGCATCGCCCAGCTGCATTGCAGTTCCCCAAGTTCCCGAAAAGCCCATTTGCTCTCCTCTCGCATCACCTGCTCCGTCGGAACTGTGCCGCCTTCGCTGTTCGATTGTGGTACGTGGAGGTGCAGCGCAAAGTACAGCCGGCCGCCGTCCACATCCGCGCCGCCGTTCAAGGCGTAGAAGACGGAGTTCGGCGTACAGAAGCGCACGCGCGAGGTTTTCGCCCCGGCCACCTGGAACACCACGTGCTGGAGAAGCCGTTCCTCCTGCTGGGCTCGCGTCGCACCATCGGAGGAGAGCCGGGTGTGGGGGATGACGGCGCACAGTACCCACGGCGTGAGGCCGCGCCGCTCCTCCTTGTCGTCCACACAGGAAGACAGGACGGAGAACTTGTGGTCGCACCACGAGACGCGTCCAGGGCGGTGCGTGTTGTCGGTGAAGATGAGCAGCGTGACGGGGTACCGCGGGTAGCAGATGAGGTTGCGCAGGGCGTGCGAGAGCACGTAGCAGCCGGTCTCACGCAGAAAGTGGAACTCTTCGAAGAAGCCGGCGTCCGTGTCTGCGTCGTCGTCGTCGCCGCCGCCGCCGCTCCTAAAGCTCGCGGAGGGGTCCTCGTAGAGCTGCACCTCGCGCGCGCGGTGGGTGTACTGAAGAAAAAACGGTGCACCCGAGCACGTCAGCGACACCGACGCAGCTGCAACAGTCGCCGCCGTGGCATTATCAGCGGCGGCGTCCTCTTCGTTCTCGACGCGTGTTCCCGCTGCGGACGCTCCTTCGCTCCGGGAAGGGCCTTGCGATGCCGCGAGCGTCGGCAGAGATGAGGAACAGCCGCGTGCAGCAGGTGACGCCACAACGTCCGTTGCCTCCTCATTGGCCAGATGACGTGCCTCGAACGACGGCGTGGAGTTGCGCGTACGTTGTCGGTTGAGATTGCCATGGTGGAAGTGACGCCGCGGCACCAGAATGCCCAGTAGCGCTCCCCACCTCGACGCCAGCCCCGTGCGCTCTCCACTGCCGTTATTGTTATGGTTGCTGCTGCCGCTGATGCTGCTGCTGCTACGCGGGATTGGCACGGATGATGACGACGACAAATGTGTATTTGCCGCCAGTGGTGCGTTGACTATGGAGGACGCCGTGGTGGTCGCTGGTTGCCCACCTCCCCCGCGTTGCGACGACGCGGAAGTGGTGGATGCGGGGGCCTGCTGAGCTGCCACTGCGGCCTGCGATTGTTGCTGCTGCGACGGCGACGGCGGCTGTGGTGTGCGCGAAGCCTGCGGAGGTCGGCCTGCACCGGCGGTCGTCGTCATCGCTCCTGCGTCACGTTGAGCTGCGGGCGGGTTGGGGGAAGCCGTGGAAGCTGCTGCCGCGCCTCCTCGTCTATCTCCACCGCTGTCATCACTGTGTGTTGCTGGCCCTGCTGAAGTTGTGGTGGTGGTGCCTGGTGCGGGTGGCGGACGCGTCAGATTCGCCATCGGAGTCGCGCGCGGCTGCGCTGACGTCGTCGACGACGCGGCGGCCGCCCCGCGGCGTCGCGCGCCGAGCGGCGTGGCAGTGAAGAGCGCCAACGTCGTGTTACCGCCACCGCGCTCCGCGGCAGCTGTCACATCCGCCCGCAGCACCTGTGGCGTTACCTCATGGCCGAGGCAGCTCTCCAAGAGCAGCGAGCTGCGGCCGAACATGCTCCAGAAGGAGCGCTGTAAGATCCAGGTGAAGCAGCAGCATGTGTAGAAGAGCGGCAGGTACACAGCACGCTTCGTCCTGCGCGCGTCGCCGGCCGCTGCGGCGGTATCGCTGGCGGAGGAGAGCGCCTCATCGTCGGGGCTGGAGGACGCGCTGGAGTGAGCGGCGTCAGCAGCGTCAGAGGAGGCGTTGCCCACCGTCCCACGTAGCGGGAACATGCGCTGCATCGCACCTCCGGTGCCGTCCGCGGCGGCGGCGGCGGAGTCGTCCACCGTGAGAAATGTCAGCGGCGCACGGAGGCCCAATGTCGCTGCTGGAGCGACCTTCCCGTTGCCGTTCGCGCTGTGTGGGCCGGCGCGCATGTGCGCGGCGGCGCCGCACGAAAGTGGCGACGGTCGTCGCCCCGCTTTCCCGCCCTCTCCAGCAGACGGGACAGCGGCACCTCTGCTCAGGGCCTGTGCCTGTCCCACCATCAACTGCTGCTCCGAAAACGCGCCTTGCGACTCCGTGTACATCTTGTTGAACTCCCGGCAGTCGTCGATGAAGCGGTTGTCAAAGAGGCCAAAGGCTGCCCACGTGCGCTGCAGCTCCGACATCTCGCACTGGATGCTGTAGCTCTGCCGCATGACATGCACGTAGCACAGCACGTCCAGGTAGTGCGAGGTCCACTCAAATACCTCGGCCAAGGTCTGCAGGAGGTACACGCGCAGCGACAGATTCGCATACTGGATGAAGAGCGCGTACAGCTCCAAAGGCAACTCGCGGCTGAGGATGCGTACAAGCAGCTCCTTCACCACATTATGCAGGCCCTGGAACCAGGCACGACGCTGCGGCGTGAGGATGTCGGCCCAGCGCACGGCGAAGAGGTGCGGCGGCACCTGCGGTCCGTGCTGCGTCGGCGACGAGGGAAGCGACAGAGATGGAGACGAGCCGGACGCCCACTCTCGCGACGCCGGACTCGGCGGTGACGACTGCGACTCCTCTGCCGCGTCCCCGTCCCGCGCACCCGACACATTCCCCTGATACCGCTGTTGCTCCTGCTGCTGTCGATTGTAGGTGTAATCGTAGTGCGGACCAAAAAGCTCATACCACAGCACCGTGAAGCCGCCAAGGTAGTTCGCATAGGCCTCGCAGTAGTTCAAAATGTCCATCGACTGCTCCCACCGCTGCACCGGCGAGAGCGCCTCCTCCGCCGACTGGGCCTCCTCAACGCCACTGCTGGTCAAGATGGAGGAAATGCCGCCCGCCGCAGCCGCCGCAGCCGCGACAGTGGCCGAGACGCTGCTGATGTCTGAGCTGGAGAAATTAACCGGCACATTGGCGGCGCTGCTTGAGAAGCCCCAAATAAACGGTCCGCCGCTGGCGCCGTCACTGTTGCTGCGCACATTTGCCCTCAGCTGCTCTCCCTGCTGCACGAGCGCGGCTCGCTCCCGTGCCAGCAACTCATGCATGCGTTGTTGCTCCTGTCGGAAGGACGGCGTGGCAGAGGAGGCGAGAATCGTCATGGAGAGGAGAGCAAGGGTGACTTTGAGGTGCGGGCATGGCTGCTCCACCGCACCGGGAAAGCGGCGGAGTTGCTGGATACCGATGTCAGAGCCTTGTGAGCCCATCACAGCTGCGCGCAGATATGCAATGAGGCGCGGTGCGGCAGGGCGCGCGGCAATTTCCTCCAGGATGCAGCGATGTGCCTCTGGATCGCCGTAGTGGGCCATTGTCGTTCCCTGCTCTTTTTGCTCTTTGTGTGTGTGTGTGTATGTCAGCAGTAATATCGAATTAAAGAAAAAAAGAAACGTGCATACGTTTGCTTATCGATGAAAAACAAAAACAGCAAGGGAAGAAAGAGTCAGGAGAAGTTTGTGCATTGACCAAAAGTAAATATCAGAAAAGAGGGTGGCAAAAAAAAAAAAAGAAACAGCTGTGTTTTGGATGTACAAGAGGATAGTGAGAACAGCCTTTTTTTTTTCTCCCTTTTTCTCTGTTGTTACCTATGATGTTGTGCGCAAATCAACTTGATAATGGGGAAGAAAAAAAAAACACTCAAGTGCACAGTCGAAGAGGAGAAGCAGAACAAGCCCACTAAAACGCCTGAAATGACTGCCGAGTGTTGCTATACAGAAAGCCAGTTAGCGTTAGACATTTCTCTCTCTTTCTCTTTCTCTTTTGCGCCTCGTTTATAAACACGCATTGGATTACGCAAGCTTATCAGATACGTACGCAGAATAAGAAAAAAAAAAAGGCAGTCGGTCAATATCAAGAGACTCTGAGGAGACAGAACTCTCACATGTTGGACTCTTTTTTTCCTTGCCGCTGCTTCTGCTCCTGCTCCTGCTCTTTCTGCCACTCCACGTAAGGGCGTGTCTCCTGCAGCGTCTCGAAAATGGCACGCGCCCACGGATGCTGAATGTTCTTGCCAGACGAAAAAAAAGAGCTCAAATCCTTACCGGGGTTCATCTTTTCATACCAGTGCGCCTGGACAATCATTTCGAGCAGGTCCATGTCCTTGACAAAGCGCGACTCCATCGTCTCCTGCGCCTCGTACTCGTCGAAAAGCTCGCCCAGCTCCTTGCCGAATGTGTCATCAGGCGAAGAGGAGACAAGCGAGCAGAGTTTCTGCACCGCCCGTTTCTCCTGCTGCTTCTTTACCTCTTTTGGCACATTCATTGCAGGGGAAATGTCGCCGATGATGCTCTCGCCCGTGTCGTGGCACAAGGCCATACGAATAATCTTGTCGCGGTTTAGCGACTTGTCTGGACACATCATGCACATAAGGGACATGCGGTACATGTGGTCGCTGACGGACTCCGGATTGAGCACCGCGTTGTCCACCCACCCAGTGCGAGGCGTGTTTTTCAGCTGTCCCACAGTGTGCAAGAACTCGATGACATCCTGCACCGCTTTGGAGCCTCGTGTGAAGGGCATTACAAAGGAAAAAAAAAAAACGAAGAGCTTTGCTATGTACAACGGTGTTTTTTTTTTCCTCCTTCCCTTTTAATGTGATGATTACGATCCCTCTATTGCTTTTGTTCTGATATTCCATCATTATTATATATAAAAAAAAAAAGGACGATACGATGGAAAAAAAGAGGGCGAATAAAAACGCTTGTAAAATGAATGTGCTTGCTCCAGAGTTTCCCTTTTGAAGAATGGCACACAAAACGCAGCTTACAAAAGAGAGGCATTCCATATCGCAGAACCGAGGCAACGACGACTTGGTTCGCGCGTTAGCAAACAACACGTATTCAGCTTTTTTTTTTTTTTTGTGTGTGTATGTATGTGCCTGTGCACAGCAAGACAATCACTGCCGGCGCGCAACTCCACAATCCTTTTTCGATATATATATATATATATATATATATATATATATATGTATGCGTTTTTCTTTTTTTCTCTCTACTGTAGTGTGCCTAATCGGCACACAGTATGTGACTGAATTCAAACAGAAAAACACAAAGGTACACAGCAGGGCGTCCCGTTCTTTTTCCCCTTTTCCTTTTGCCTCTTTGTTCATTTTCTGAGACGAGAAGATGTCACACAAGCAAAGAGAGAGGGAAAGAGACCAACGCGGAAACGCGCCGCGGCCGTCGACGTCGCAGCCTAGTGGTAGCTTACATAGCTCTCGTACGGCGTGTTGCCCTGTGCATCCGCAATTGGCTCGTTAAAGCCCAGCTGATCCGCCAGCGTCTGCCCCTTGAACGACACCATGGAGCGCAGCAGCGTCGCATCCGCCGGCGCGTACACGCACATGAAGGCGTTCGACGTGCCGTCATGCGTCGGCGCCACATTCGTTAACTCCACATGCACGTCGCTGTTGAACTCCTTCATAAAGCTCCACCGCTGCAGGTGAGCAAAAAACTCCTTGTCCGGCTTCCGCCCCGGTTCGCAGACAACGTCGATCTGCGTCATCTTCTCTGATGCACCGAAGACGGTGCGCCACTTTGGCTGGTCCACGGTGCGGACGTATACGGAGTGGATCTCGTTGTACCGATGGAGCAGCAGATGCAACTCCAGCTGCGCCACCGGAGGAATCGGTGGTCGGTCCCGCAGCAGCGCCGGCAGCTCCTGCGGCTCCATGCGCACCAGCGGCATTTTCGTAGTGTCAAAGATCGTCATGAGATTCACGTCAAAAATCCAATCAGCCGCCTCCCCTTCAGCGGACGGCGTCTTCAGCGACAGGTTTCGCTCCTTGCTCTTCTGCCGCTTCATCTGCGTGAGCGACACCATCTCCGGGTAGGTGATGAACTTGCTGCTGCGCTGGCCCGGGTTGACGAGAATACCGAGCTGCGGGCCGCCCAGGGCCACGGTGGCGAGCATGCTGAAGTGCTGAATGCCGCCGGTGACGCAGACGGGAAACGGCAGCTCGCAGAATGCCTCCCACTGCGAGCCGTTGCGCGGGACAGGGAACCAGCACGACTCGAAGGTGTCGGTGCGGCCGAAGTAGTGGTTGTGGTACTCTTCCAGACTAAAGATCGGCAGCACCGGCATTCCGTTTGGCAGCTTCAACAGCACCGGCACCCGCTTCTCCTCGCACAACTCCATCTCAATCCACAGCTTCTGCCCTTTTGGGAAGACGTCGCTCTCGTTGCGCATCACTTCCGTGCACATCTCCGTCGTACGCAGAAACATGTAAACCTCCTGCCACTTGTCGCTCCCGGCAGGCTCGTTGCGGACGGCGTCGAGGGCGGTGCGGAGGCGGTCCAGCTTCGACATGTGCTTCAGGTTCTGCGTGCTGGACATCACTTCGTGCAGCATCTGACGCCGCTGCTGCTCTGGCACGTAGGGCGGATCTTCCTCGGACGTGATGTTGTGCATGTCGGTACCGAAGAGGGCCATGGTGTCTTTGATGCGATCGGGAATTGTGGTGGGCTGCTCACGATAGCCTTTGCTGGGCACGCGCGTCTGCCATCGTCGCTGCACCGCAGCTGACCACGGAACTAAGGTGGAACTGCAACCATAGCAGCAGGAGTAGCACCTGACGGCTGCACGACGCATGCTGATGTGCGGGCCTGCGCTACTGTGTTTGAAGACTGGTCTACTTGCGTTTCCTCCAAGCAATAATATTGGCAGCTTCTATGTTGATGATAATACTCTTTTTTGTTGTTGTTGTTGTTGT
The DNA here is from genome assembly GCA_037349495.1 of Lotmaria passim. Classification (NCBI taxonomy): domain Eukaryota; phylum Euglenozoa; class Kinetoplastea; order Trypanosomatida; family Trypanosomatidae; genus Lotmaria; species Lotmaria passim. The sequence goes on from CP140193.1 coordinate 410,986, forward strand.
TGTTGTGTGTGTGTGTTGTTTTGCGTTAGTTGCGCAATCAGAACGCAGAGCACAGTTAGGATTTGATGGGTGGCGGTGAGATCAGAAAAAAAAAAAGAAAAATGACAGTATCATGAATACAAAAACACAGGTAGTTGGCCTTTGATGAGTAATGAGATGATGGCACAAAACTCTTTTCATTTTGCAGCACAACAATGCGGCTCACAGTGGCGCGCTGCGCACAAACTTTCAAATCTTCTTTTCCTTATTTACCCTTCTTTTAAAGGAGAGAATTGTCGCACACGCTCGTAAAGCGTGCGTGGCTCAAAAAAAAAAAAAGATAGGCGTCTAAACGACCACCAAAACACAGCGGCTTCTCAATGCAAACGACACAGCGACGACGCAAGCGCGAAGTCGATCCATTTAACAACAACAACAACGAAAAAGAACATTTCAAGCCGTCCTCAACGCTTGGCGATTGGATCTACCATCCGCTCCAGCAGAATGCGCTCCATCTTCGCGGGAGGTAGGTTTTCCACCACACAGAGGTACTCGAGCTGGTCGCGATGTTCAATCAGTGCGGCGAGGGTGTCGCGATGCTGGTAGCGCATCCAGTCGTCCTTGGTGGTCGCCAACGTCATTGTACCCTCATGCTTCAGCAGAACCTGCTCCACGTGCGGGGCGTACTCCAGCCCCGGCCGCACAAAAGGATCACCCATTGTTGCTAAGCTGGTAAAGAAAATGCACAGCGGTTTTTCCTGACAGAGCAGGAGAAACTGTGAATGACGAGCACGGTGACGCGAACGTGCGATTGCAGCAACGCACCATAAGAAACAAAAAAAAAAAGGAGAGAGAGAGAGAGAAAGAGAACGGAAAAAAGAAGGAATAGAAGCTATAGGTCTCCTTGAACTGCACAAAATAGCTTTTCTTCTCAACTCAGCTCATTTCGAGTTGCAGTAACGCGTCACTTTATGCAGCTTGTAGAGTGAGGGAGAAGAACAAGTATAACTTCTTATGGAGGTCTTAACAGCCCTCTGAGCGAAAACTCGAGGTTTTTGAGGGGACATACAACAGAGTCGTGCACTGCAAGTTGCAACGCTGCCTTCTTAAACGAGATAGAAAGTCAATATCCTCTTCTGATGATGATGTTGTTGCTGTTTTAGCTTTGCAATCGTGACATCTCATGCAAAGGCAGTAAAGACAATCTGATCTAACGTTAAAATACACTTCTATGCAAAACACGCATGTGTGTGTGTGTGTGTGTGTGTGTCAGTGTATGTGTGTTTGTATGAAAAAAAAAGAAGCACTTTTTTCACTCTCACATGCCTTTCTGTGCTCTCTGCTGATGTCGTGAGGAGGTGTGACGAGGGGTGAGTGCGTCATCGCTGGCCAAGATGGCGTTTGGGGGCTTTGTGGTGTAGAAATGCGGCTTCGACGACGACGGCGCAGGCACGACGTGAAGGTCGGAAGCGTCGGACGCAGCAGCAGCCGTTGTGAAATCGCGGCTGCAGTTCGAATCAGCTTTGCCGGCAGCTTGTTTAAGCAATACTGGAGTGCATGCAACAACGCCCAAAGCGTCGCCATCTCCGTCTCTGTCGCTGCTGGGAGGCAACTGAGCTTCTGTCAGCGTGTCCGCTGGCAGATTCTTCGTTGTCGCACCCAACTCTTCCCGTGGCGCGGACGACCCACTTGATACTGTAGCTCCGCTTCGGTCGCCCTGCGCTGTGGCACTGGAGAAGCTCGACAGATCAATGGACGGACTCTGCCCCTGCGACATAGGCGAGCGGCTAGCGGGGAGGCCTGGCTTTGGTGGTGTTTTCATGGAGTTGTGGTGAGGGCTTGTGCCTTCCTGTTGCGCTCTCTTCTTTGGAGTTCTCGCACAAGGTGTTGTGGCGTAATCTGCGCCAGCAGCGAAGGTGGCGGTGACTGGTACGGCTTCAGTGCCGCCATTCTCTGCTGCCTTCAGCACCGATGCACGAAGCAGCTGAAGTTCCTTTCGCCGCAGCTGCAACTCACACGCGTACAGCATTCGTTTTTCCATGTTCATGTCACTCAAGGCGACACTGTGACGATTGAGTGTGGGGTGAAACGTGCATTCCTTTTCTTCGTCGTCCTTTGAAGGGTGTTTCGAGTTTTCTGCAGCTGTCACAGAAGTCTTCGCGCGCTCGACGCAACGCCGATGCCGCTCCACGTGACCCTGATAGCCGTGCACGAGTTGTGCAGCCTGCACTTTGTCAGGAGGGATGGCGTGAGCAGCGAGACGTCGTCTTGCGCGTTGTACTGCAGCTGCTGCTGCTGGTGGTGATGGTGGCGTTTCTGTTCCTGCTGTTTCTGTCACTGCTGCTGCAGATGCTGATGCCGATGCTGCTGGTGCAGCTTCTGCTGGAGAGAGTGAAGGTCGTGCGTTCGAGACAGCTGCAGTGTCCACGTTTGCGACACTCCTCAGTGCCGTTTCGGCAGACGCTGACTTCTCCTCGTCGCCTGTTTGGCCCTGCGCAGACACAGCGGAGGCGCTCCTTCTTGACCGGCGATAAATATGCGTGCGAAGCGGTCGGTGGCCCGCCGAGACCGGAGAAAGGGCCACAGGGGCTGCTGCTACTTCGTTGAGTGAGAAGGCGGCCGCGGCAGATGCGTCTCCCGCCGTTTCGATGGAGTCGGCCGGTGTGACGAAACGGGACGGCGAACCAACGTTGCTGCCTGCGGCACTGCGCGCCGAAGAGCGCGGTTGGGCAGCTGGCAGCGCAGCCTGTGTCTCCTCCGTTTCCCTCGCAGAGGAGCCTACGGAACCTAAAGGAGCGTTGAGCCGCGCAAAGAAGCCGCCAGGAGCCGCCGCCGTCGTCGTCGCTCGCACTATGGGAAGGTCGCTCGCATTAGAGGGCGTGTGGTGGCTGCGATTGCTGCTTTGGGCAGGCAGGCACCACGGCTGCGGCCCGTGATGTGCAACGTAGCGCGCCAGCGCCGCCATAAACTCGTGCTTAGACAGTCGCTGGTCCTCGTCGTCAAAGGACTCGGCCAGCGCCGCGGCCACGCCAGAGTCTTCCGAGTAGTAGCACTGTGCCTGCTGTTTCACCTCCGCCACGCTCACCGTCGTCGCGATGGGGGACACGGCGTACTTGTAGAAGAGGGCACCAAGGCGGATGCGCAGCTGCTGCTTGCGTGTAGTGGGATCGAGCTGCGCCCTCTCACTGATGTCGTCCTCCTCGTGATTCGTAGTGCAGAAATCCGCTCTGCTTCTGCTGTATTGGTGGTGATGGTTGGCCTGCTGGGCAGCGGAAGTGCGAGAGACAGAGAAGGAGAGGCAGCCGCTGCGGATGGGCGGCGACTGCGACAAGGTGCATGCCAGTGACTCCCCGTGGATTTCGTTGTTTTCCTTCCCCTCTTCCTTCTCGTGAGAGTCCGCGTAGCCGTCATCTCTCGAGCTGAAAGGGCTATTCTTTGGTCGTGCGGTCGAGGCAGTTCTGCCGGAAGGCGAACGGCTCAGCACGCGTGTTGGGCCCGCCGCCGCACCGGCCACGCTGGAGCCTTCGCGTGCCAGTCTATCCACCTCGTCTCGCAGCTGCGCCTGCCGCTGCTCGCGCGACGCCGCCCAAGCCTCAAAACGGCTCGCCAGGTCCCTCACCTCCTCCGCAGTCAGCCGCAGCTGTCCACCCACGACGTGGTGTTGCTGACGTGCGGCGGCTCTGCGCTGCCGAATTTGCTGCCGCAGCAGCCGCTCCGCACCTTCGCGGTACAGACGCTCGCCTGGTTCGAAGGGTTCGTGCGACGGCGCAGACGCTGTCGAACTGCGGCGACGACGGGAGGAGGAGGACCAACTGCGGCGTCGACTGCGGCGGCGGCTGCTGCGGCGACGCCGCTGCTTCGCAATGAGTTCCTGCGTGCCGAGGGAGAGCGTGGGGTGGAAGGTGCACTCCTTCTCCAGCGCTACCGCCCGCTCAACGCGTAGGCGCTGCAGCTCCTCGTCGTGCACCGCCTGATCCTCCAGTCGGTCTTCGAGGGTGTAGTACGCCCCGGCTGCGGCGAGGCGATCAGCGTAGCGCGATATGGACGGGTGGAAGGTGCACGCCTTACGCTCCTCAGCCTTCCGCTGCTTCTCCTGCTCGTCCTGCATCTCCTTCACGTTCTTGCGCTTCTCCTGCGCCTCGAGGTAGAGGCGGCGGCCGAGGATGACAGCTTTCTGCGGGACGCGGGGCCGCGGCTTTGGGTTCTTGCGCGCCTCCTCCTCGCGGTCCTTGATCTTGTGGTACTTTTCTACCTTTCGCAGTTCCTGCACTTTACTCACCGCCAGCAGTCGCGCTCGGGCAAGTTCGTCCGGTTTGCGGCGCTGCGACTTTGACTTTTTTGGTCTGTCGCCGCCAGCCGCGGCACCGTCATCATTACCGCCGACGCCACTGGCATTTCCATCAGCGCCACCACGACCATCACGGCCTGCGCCTCCCTCCTTCTCCTCCTCTTCCTCCACTTTTTTGATCTCCGCGGCGTACTCGCGGGCGATGTGGCGGTACATGCGCGCCAGCGCACGTGAGACATCTGCTGTCTTGTCCGCCTCCAGGCTATTCGCATTCGCCATCCGTGCCGCAGTGCCTCTGGAAGAGAACGGTAGCTGCTGCTGCTGCCGTTGCTGCGTTGAGCGTGTGCGTTGACGCGACGCACGGGACGTCGCACCGCTGCGTGGCTCCCGTCGCGGAGACAGCGGCGGCGACGGTCCGGCAGCAGCCGCACTGGAAATGGGGGTGGTAGAGGCGACGGTCGAAGGCGACAGGGCAGCAGTGTCGTAGGCGTGCGGGCGGCGCGCCAGTCCGTGCCCGCGCAGCATCTCGTTCGTTTCGTACACCTTCGGCGAGCCAAAGTAATGGCCGGCGAGGGCCATGCGTGCAAGTTCCTCGACCACCTCATCTGGCGACTGATCGCCGCTGGAGGCGATGGAGTTGATCTCGCTGTCAGAAGTGGACACGTCCACCCGACCACGTCGAGTGTAGAGACTCATGTTGTTTGCGCGATCGATGTCACCAAAAACTAAGAAAAAAGAAAAAGGAGAAGCACTTGGCGGCAATGGAGAAAGTACGCATTGATCTACCAAGAGTGGAGTAAAGCAAAAAGAAAAATGATGCCGTGCTGTGAACAAGAAAAAAAAAAGAAGAAAGGATGTCTCACCAGACAGCACTCTTCGTATGTATGTACGTGCGTTGTCGAACGCGCAAAAAGGAACTCACACACCACTGTCAAAATAGTATTTTACTCTAAACAGGTTTGCACTATCAAGAAAAAAAAAACGGGTAGACAAAAAAGCAAATGAGATAAATAACACATAACAAACAAGTAAATAAACAAATAAGTAAAACGATAAAGTGCCTGTCGTAAACGCTGGCACGGCAAGACTTGCTCCTCTCCCATCCTCTTCCTTCATCAGTTGAAAAAAGGGAAATCAACTCACCCTTCAACCTTGAACAAAGAGGAAGAGCAGCCGTCCTTTTGATAAAAGTAGCTCCACGTTTTCAGTGCAACTGGCAAAATAAATCTGTATCACTTCATTGTTCGCTTCTTATTGATGTTCTCCTATAACGGCATTTGTCGTTGAGAGAACAGAAAAAAAAAAGAGCTTTAGTTCACTTTATTCGTACTTAACCGCAACTTAGACATTCTGAGTATTTCCTTTTCTTCTCACACCTCATCCTCGTCGCACGACTCCCATTCCGGTTCCGCCAGATCCTCCTCCGCGGCCTCGTCGTTCTCCTCCTCTGCGGCCGCGTCGTCCTCCGGCTGCAGCAGCTCCAGCGGGTTCGGATGGTCGATGTCAACCACTTGCGCTACCGCGTCCGGACCACCCATCTCCTGCACCAAGATGCCGATCGCCGCGTCCACCTCCGCCAGCGACGTTGCGTCACCGCCCGAGACAACCAACATCACGCGAGCCCGGCGAAGCAGCCGTGCCGCATCTATGTAACGGCCCCGCATGCGGGCACACTCGCCAAGCAGGAACCACACATACGGGTTGTTGTCGCCGTACTGGAGGACCTCTAAGAGAAACGGGAAGGCTTCGGCCGGCTCTACCTGCATCAGGAGACGGCCTAGCTCGATTTTCGACTCGTAAGTGGGCTGGTGTTCCTCGCCAAGGCGGTGCGTGAGGTCCACGGCGCGGCGCAGCGACTCCAGCGCCTCCTCGGGGCGGCACTGGCTCAGCCGCAGCGAGGCCTGTAGCTGGTGTGGCTCTACGATTTCGCTATTCAATTCTAGGGCTCGCGTGACAGCCTGCTCGCACTGCTGCTCCGCATCATCATTGAAGCAGAGGTCCGTCAAGTACAACTCCGCCACGGCACAGCATATTGTCGCCATCGTCTCCTGCAGCGTCCTCTTCATCTTCTTCTTGCGGCACCCGTGCAACATCAAGCTGGCGATTTGGTAGGCCTTCTCATAGCATTTCAATGCCTCTGCCGCCTCGCACAGCTGCGCTAAGTTAAGGTACTTTACGTAGCCTTGGTTGGGGTTGATCTCGATGGCGTGTCGAAGCATTTGCTGTGCGCGAGACGGATCTTGGGCGTAGTGGATCATAATCTCCGCGTACGCCTCCAGCACCTCGTCGTTGTTTGGCGACTGCGCCAGAGCAACTTCGTAGAACTCGCATGCAGCCTTCACGTTGCCGACATCGACGGCACTCTGCGCCAGTGCCAGCAGGGTATTCGTGTCCATTGATGCTGACTGTCCGTGAGTAAGTCAGGCTTCTTCTGTTCTCTTTTTTTTTTTCTCTTCTTCTCTTTTTCTTTTTTAAAGGAAACAAAAAAAAAGGCACAATATGGCCCCAAGCAAAAATGTAGAACAATAAACAGCAGCGCAGCGGCTTCTTTGCGACGAGGCCTGCTTTTCGTCCCGGTATTCGCTTTGGGAGGAGAGGAGATTTGGCATGACGGGCCACAGTAGACGCAGCGAGGGAAACGGGAATAAACACAAAAAGAATGGTCAGAAGTTGTTGTTGTTGTTGTTATTGTTTTGGAACGAATGTTATTACGGTTTCGGAAGACGAAGAAACGTAAGCATCCTATTTTATATTTGGCACCTTTTCATCTCGGCATCACTTAAAGAACGAAATCGGGGAGAAAAAAAAAAGAAAATGAACGCTCGCGACGTACTTGGCAGTTATCTCCTATGTGTTGCTTTTCGTTGTTTTTTTCGCCTATTCACATAGGTGATTGCTTGCTCTTTCATAGATCGATCAAGATAACAGATATAAGGGCCAGAGTGCGTTACATAGACCACCCCACACACACGCAAAAAAAAAAAAAACTATTGTACATAGCAACCCGCTCACGCGCACGCAGCGTGCTTAGAATGTGGAGAGCAAAATAAAAAAAAGAAGCGCACATCCACCTATGTACAACGTCTACTCTAGCTTTCGTACTCCTCCTCAAACAGCGTGAAGGCCTCGGCGAGCTGCAATCGGTCAAACATGAGCGGCAGCTCCCGCTCGTACGCCACCTCAGCTGCCGCACCCGCCGCACTCGGCGCGGTGACGCACTCCCTACACAGGACGCAGATGTCACGGCGGGTCAAGTGGTACGGTGCGTTCTCCAAGGCGCTCTTGTAGTCTTGAAAAACCAACCGGCCTGTGCCTGCCTCATCTAGAAGGCGGAAGATGCGCAGGAAGCTCTGCTCGACGTCGGTGCGGCTCATCCCATGCACCGTCGCCTTCTCCGCAGCGTCCACCTCAAACTCGGTGTGATGCTCCTGGAAGTACTGCACCATGCGGACCGCCGCGTAAGCGAAGGCGTTGTAGTCCACGGCGTCCTCGCCGGTGTTTTCTTCGTCGACGACGGTGAAAGGTGCGGTGAGGAGATACAGCACTTGCTGCTCAGTCAGGTCAAAGCCATCGTGCAGCGCCCGGCGCACCGCCGACAGCGGCAGCCGACCATTGCCGGCCGGGTCCATGCTAGCAAAGACCTTGACCATCTTGTTCGCCAGCATTGCGCGGTCAGGATCTTCCACGACGGGCATGTAGTGGTCCGCCGGCGGCTCCTTCGCCTGCAGCGGGTCCGTCTCGAGCGCCAGCGCCTTGAAGTAGGCGGCGCTCCACTCGAGGATGTCCTCCGGCTGGTTGCGCAGCACCTCCCGTGCGTACTCTTTCAACACATCGCTAAAGTTTGGTGGCAGCGACTGACGGGGCTGATACTGCGTCGCCAAGGTGCGCTCACGAAACGTCTCGCCCGACATGCTGCTCGCTGCGATTGCAGGTGTTTGTTTCTTTTTTTTTTTGGGGGGGTGTACTTCAGAGATGTCCGAGTTGTGCTAAATGCCACTGTATAATAGAAAAAAAAAAAGAAGGGTTGAACAGCACGGCACAACCGAGGTTTGGAAGAGAGCGTCAGAGGTGGAAGGTGAATCGGAAGCGTGAAGACGGACGAGCACATAGAACCGTCTGTTCGATCAGAGAAGTCCACGTATACTCCTCTTGGAAGCCAAAGAGAATAGGCAGCAGTTTCAGACACTCACACCTCTTTTTTTTTTTTTTGTTGTTGTTATTGTTGTTTTTCTTTTGGTTGTTGTTGCTTAGCAGTGGCAGCAAATGCCGAGGGGAAAAAGTACCCATCTGCTTTACGCAGAAGTACGCTGCAAGATAAAGCACCGTTTTTTTTTTGCTCTCGCAGCTTCAAGGATTAAAAAAAAAAAAAAGAAAACAACTGTGCTTGTAAAAGTCAAGGACAATAAAGAAGGCGAGCAGGAGATGTGGAGAGGTGCACGGCGATGTGCATTCGCTTCTCCGTATTTAAAAAAAAAAGGAAAAGACAACATCTATGAAAGACAGACATCCAAAAAAAAAAAAAGGAGTACACCGAAGGCGAAGGCCAAGAAGAAAGCTCTTAAAAGAAAAAAAAAAAAAAGCAGCACAGACGTGCACGCCTACACGTCTACGCATCGAAGGAGTCGTACAGGAGGTGGTTGATGGCAGGTGCGAGTGCGAAGGTGTTGTCCTCCACCAACTCGCACACGCCGTTGTAGCGTATGAGAAACTTGCGGTTCTCGTCAAACCAGCGGAGCTCGTACTCGTTATTCACAAACACCTGCACTGCCCCATTAGAGAGCAAGAAGGCGCTCAGCGTGCGATCCTCGTTGAAGCGGAACCATCGCACATAGAGGAAAGGCTCGCCGTTGCAGCTGTACGCGCTGCGTGGGGCTTGGTAAATCGACACAGTCCCCGGCGTGCGCTGCTGCTTCATCATGTTTGTATCGTAGGCCACGATGTCCTGCAGGGCCTGGAAGGCGATCTTCAGGTCTGACTGCCCTTTGGCGCGCAGCAGCGACGTCGCGCGGGTGATGTCGGCGCCGTCGACCGTGTCCACTTGGTCCACTACGAAGAACTGCCGTTCCAGCATCGAAAAGACCGCCGAGTGCATTGGGAAGTCGCTGGTGAGGAAGATGGCACCGGTGCGACCGGGCTGGGCATGATAGACGAACGCATACGGGTCCTCCTCTGTACTCCCCGCCACCCTGCCGCCACCTGAGTCCGCGGCTGTGGTGGGGAAGAGGTAGAAGTAACGGATCCACTCCCCATTCAGCAGCGCGTCGCGCTCCTCGGGCGTGGGCTGCCGCGCCGCCTCGTCCTTCCGGTCCTTCTTGAACCGCGCGAAGGGCCGCCACGGACCCTCGGGGAGGTGCTCCACAGGACGCTGCCTCACCGCCACATCTTCGGGACGCTGTGGCGGCGGGGCGGCGGGCCCGCTCGCACGCGCTCTCGTACGACCGCGCTCCGCGATGCCCTCTGCGGCTGCTGGATCGAGACGCTCCTGCTGCATTGCAGCGACTGACATGCGTGGCAGATGGATCTGCGCAATGTCGTCCTCCTCTGCCGTCTGCAAATCGACGTCGAAAGCGCGACGACGGCGGCCGGTGTCCTTGCCCGCCCGCACCGCTCCCCGACTCGCTGGCGGAGTCGGCCTGCTCTTGTTGGTGCCAGTCCTGCTGCTTTGAGGGATATCGGACCGGCCGGGGCAGCCGAGACGGTGCTTGGACTGCGCTGGCGCCGCAGCGTCGCCGTGTGCTGTCGACGTGGTGGCGGGTGCGCTCTCTAGGGAGCCACGCCCCTCGACGTGGGAGACGCCGCTGCTCCGCGCGACGCCCTTCAAACAGCCGTAGAGCTGGGTGCCACCGGTCTGTAGCAAATGCTCCCGCAGCACACAGCTGTTCGCGTGCACGACGCGGCAGCAAGAGCAGGTGCACTGCCGCTGGTACTCCTCGAAGCAGTCCGGGCACAGGTCACGGCCGCAGGGGCAATGGAAGTAGTGCAGGTCCTTCTCCCGCCCGTCGGGCAGAAACTCGTAGTCGCACAGGTCACACACAAAGCCGTACTGGTATTTCTTGCTGGTCACACGCGTCATCTCCCTGAAGCGGTGCGGGTGGGCGGCCGACTTCTCCTGCTCCTCCGCCAGCCAGGTGACGTTGTAGCGCTCTTGGTCCTCCTCAATGAGGAGGCGAAAGCTCGCGAGCAGCCACTCGTGCTCGAGGAGAAGGACGGAGGAGAGGTAGCGACGACAGTCAGCCTCGTCTTGCCAGACGACGTTGAGGCTGAGCTCCAGCGCCACACGCTGCGCTCGCGCGGACGGTAGAGGCGAGCCGCGCCGCGGTGCTAGGGGGTGAGGCGCTGTGACTCCCTTTTTTCCTAGGATTCGATGCGCGGCTGCGCTGCCGTCTGCACTTGTGCTGTTTTGCAGGCTCGCTGCCGGCCTGTCTGAGGAGGGCGTCTCTGTGTTTTGGGAGGAAACGCCCTCCACCACCACCGCCACCGCCGAGTCCGTCGCCGTGGGCTGACTCCTCGACAAAGAACGAGTCATGCCGCACAGAATTGAGGAGGACGTCTGGCGCAGCGATGTGTCCCGCGGACGCCTGCTCGACGCTGTACACCCTCTGGAGCTCAGCTGCGCACTCGCGCTGCTCTGCCGACGCTTTCCTCGCAACGCGCCCAGCACCGCCGTCGCCTCTGCGCCCTCCTCCTCCTCTTCCTCCTCGGCATCCCCGTTTTCAACGAGGTCGACGCTCCCTGACCGCTGACTAGCATCTTCCTGCACGGCGCCAGGCGGCTTTGATTGGGTCGAGGAGACCGTCATCGACAGCAGCGGCTGCGTGGTGCCCGTCGACGGCGCAGGAGTGGCGGTGGTGGCGGCAGAGGCGGCGGAGGGACCGGTGAAAAGTAAATCGCCGCTTTTCGCGGTCGCCGCTTCGTCCTCATTACGCAGCTGCTGCGCAACCCCGCTCTTCTCCTCTTTGCTGCTGCTCACGGCTTCGCTTGCTCCGCCTCCGACGTTGCTGCGGCGGCTCTGCCGCTGTTGTGAGCGCGACGCTGACAGAGACATAGACGCACCAGCCGCTCTCTCCAGGGGCCCGGGAATCTCGTTAACGTCCTCTTCTGCCTCACCGCCGCCGCCCCTTGTCCCCTCCGCCTTCCTGCATGTCTTTTCTCTCACCTCGTCCTCAAGCTTCTCGGCAAAGTCGTCGAGGAACATAGCGCGTGTTGTCCTCGACACGGCTGGTAGCGAGGCCCCAGCTGACGACGCCCGGCGCGGCTCCCTTTCTTCAACTACGTCGTCCTCGTTGCTGCCTTGCGTGTCGTTCCGGCCGGCCGCAGACGACGCACGAGAAGGAAAGCGCGACGTCGGCGCCGAGGCCGCGGTCGTTCGCCTCTTCTCGCCGGCCCGCCGCCTCAACCTCGCTTTGCTCCGCTTCGCCGTCTCCTCAGCCATGACGACGGATATTTCGCGAATCGGTTTGCTGCGCTTGCGCGTGCTTGCACGCACGTCGTACACCTGCACCGCCACAGCCCCATCTACACCGCCTTCGCCGCCGCGTTGCACCACCTTCAGCGAGCTGCGCAGGGGCGGGGTCGTGGTGCCGGAGAGATGCTGCGACGACGCCGGTTGCTGTGGGCCTTGCACCTCCTCCTCTTCTTCTCCCCCTTCCGCCAAAACGAGGGGCTGCCGCTGGTGGCGGCACGGTGCAGCTTCGATCCCGTTTGCGTTGCGATGACCGTTGCTGTTGTCATCGGTGCCGTTTTTAGAGGGCAACGATGCACTGGGGTTGTCCATGCGGCTGTTCAGCAGGGATGCCGTCACCCCGGCACTCCGCTCCTCCACCGCGCGCATCAGGTGTGCCTCGTCGTGGGAAAGGAGGAAGTCGTCCTGCACGCCGAGGAAAGCGACGACGGCGGCGGGCGGGTAGCGGCGGCGCAGGTTCCACAGCTTGTTCTGCAGTATCGCCTTCACCGTCGGTCGCCTCTCCGGAGCGGTAACGAGAATCGAGTTCACGAGTTGCTTCAAATCCTCAGAGACGCTGACGCCTACGGGCCACTGCCACTCTCCCCTCGCCACACGCTGCAGCAGAAGCTTGTTCATGCGCTGCTGCTGTAGCTGCTTTTGCTGTGCATTAGCATCGCTGTTCTCCTTGTCGAGTTTGTGGTCATCAACGTGACTCGCGTCCTGCGCTGACGACGCCCCGGCGCTGGTACTGCGGGTACATGCCTTCGACGACGACGCCATAGTTTCATCAACAGGGTAAGGGTTGCGCTGCGTGAAGATGGAAAAAAGGACGATGCCGAGTGACCACACGTCAGCCGCCACGCCGACGCTGACTCGGCGGTCTTTGTGCAGCGCGTTGTGTGCCATCTCCGGCGACATGAAGGACACCGTTCCAGCCACCACATCCCCGGCGGGAGGGCTGAGCGAGTTGCACGCGAGGCCGAAGTCGATCAACTTCAGATTTCCGTCCAGGTCAAAGACAAAGTTCTGCAGCTTGATGTCGCGGTGAATGCAGCCCTCCTCGTGCACGTAGGAGACGGCCTGCACGACCTGGTAGGCCATGAAGAGCATCTCTGCCTCGCTTGTGATGCGGGTGCTCAGCAGCAGGTCGTGCAGCGTGCTCGGCACACAGAGCTCCATCCCAATCACAATCAAGTCAGCCGTCTTGTTCAGTGCACCAAACTCGAAGCGCGGGAGCAGTAGTCGGCCCTTGGTGCACACGCGACTCAGCACATCCAGCTCCTGTCGGAGGCGGGTGCTCTTGCCTGTGGACACCTTCAGCGCGAGTCGCGAATAGCCGTCGCAGACGGCGCGGTACACGGTGCCGAAGGAGCCTTGCCCGATGCGCTCGCACGCACGCACTTCCTTCATCACCTCTGCGCAGCCGGTGCGCAGGGCAGGAAAGTGCAGGACTACCTTGCGCAGACGATCGCCATCGTAGTCAATCTCCTCCACCGTGCCCAGCATCTGTGAAGAAGTAAGGAGGACACAAAGGAGTAAGAGACGGCAAATTAAAAAACAAAGGGGTCCTGCCAACGCACACAGAAACAAAAAAAAAGTAATAGCTAAGATTATTTTTAAAAAGGTGAAGGCAATCAGCAGAGGTCTACGCAAGTGGAAAGAGGCAGTGTCTATAATGCAACACGGAAACAAGTCGTGAACTTCTCTAACAACTTTTCTTGTTTGTTTGTTTGTTTGTTTTCTTCCGCAATGCCGTCCTTTTTTTTTTTTCCTACCGTATAGGTACTTGTCTGCTCAGAGATAGGCTGGACCCAACGCCTCTCCCCTGCTCCTTCGGTTGAGGCTCTCACAAAAAAAAAAAAATAATAATAATAATAATAACAATAATAATAATAAACTCAGTGAGAGAGCACTTAACTATAAGAAACAATTTTCAACAAGGTTCTGAAGAGACTATGTGGTGGAGAGAGGTACCGAGACTTCTGCTTCGGTTTGGAAAACAGCTAAATACAGAATTGCTAAAGCCTCTCTTACAAGCTCAAACAATCCGTTCGGCACGATATTTGCTGCAGAGGGCTTTTTTGTGTGTGTTTTGTTTTGTTAAGGGGAGAGAGAGACACCGAAGCATGAGTAGAAGGCGGAGCAAAAAAAAAAAAAACCACTCTATTCGCAGTGCGAGATTGGAAGCAGAGCCATACTTGCTAGCGATACAGCTGGCACAGGAAAATAAACTCATGATAAGTGGAACTGAAAAAGGAGCAGATGAACAAGACAATACTGCAGCATCGGGATCTTGTGAAGTACCCTGCACCTCCACAAGCAGGCCGTGATTATCACAGATCAGTGTCAGACCAGGCGAACTCACTACGATCGCGTTGGAAAGTACTTTTATTGTATGTTGTTGAGTGTGAATGTTCACTTTCATGGACATTGAAAAAGCAGACCTTTCACAGGCAAAAGAAGGAGATCACCATAAGAAAAACAGAACAACGCTTCTGTTTCGTTCTTCACAACCATCAGAAGTTGAGTATTTATGCTACGCTGCAGAAGCAAAGGGAAAGATCGGCGCAGCAGCCACTTGAACAAAGTCACCGCGCGTCTGCTCGTCCGTCAGGCATTGTAGGTAATACAGCGAATCGCCAGAGATGAGCCGTGCGCGAAGAACGGCACTCGCCGCATATTTGCTCAACAACGCCTGCATGTACTGTTGTGACTCCACCTCCAACAGAGACGAGCTTTGCCAGCTTTCGTCTGTGAATGAGCTGGTGACGAGAAAATGCACCTGAACCGCGTTGCTGAGGCAGTGATTGAGAAAACGCAGCTCCATGTCGTCTTCGCTGTCGAGTGTGGGGCTCGGATTACCGGAGGCGGCAGAAGTACCGGCCGCAGAGGATGTGGCGGTGGTGGACATGGCAAACAGAAAGACTCCGTAGACACACAAACCTACCGTGTTCGTGGTTCTTCTAAAAAAGCAGCTTTTCTTCTTTGCTTATCTTCTTTTACTGTGTGTGAGTGTTTCCGTGCGTGTGTGTGTTTAAGCTACTCTCATCTCCAAAAAAAAAAAAAGCACTGGTTATTGAATATGCAACGTGTATCTTCAGTGGAAAAAAAACGCAGGAGAAGTGAGACAGGAGAAACAGTTGAAGCGGTGAGTTGTCATTCCTTCAGTAAGCACCTACGGCGATGATGTACAAGCAATCGGAGTGCTTTCATAGGACGTTTGCTTGTGTGTGTGTGTGTCTGTGTGTATAGGTGTGTCCTTCTTTTATACAGGAGGAAAATCCCGGTGGTACTGTGCAGCAGAACAAAAAAAAAAAAAAGAAGATATGGAGACACTCAAGCTAGAGGTAGAGAAAAAAAAAAGCAAATGAGCAACAAAAGCCTACGTGGCTGAAAGACTGGAAGGGAAACGAAAACTGAAAGCAAACAAAAGTGTGCATTGCTATACATCAATGTAACGAAAAAAAAAAAAGAAAAATAGTTGTCGGCAAATACTAAAGAACAACCTTGGGAAAGCTCTGGCTGCGACGAGTACAACGCTGTTACGTCTGCTTCGAATCATCGAAGAAGACGCGCAAGGTTCGCTCAATAGATCGTTGATAATAGTACGTCATCGGAAGCTCCGAAAGGCTGTCCGACAGATGCCCAGGCCTGCCACCCGCAGCTCTCGTCGGCAACGCAGACGCAACCATGCCGTTACTCTCCGCCGGAAAGCCAACAGAGTTTGTCACAAGAAAGGACGACGGCGCGGAGAGTGTTTTTTGTGGCTGGGGCGAGCACCGCCGAGACGCCAGCTTGGACCCTGTGAAGGTGGCGGTGGTGGCCAGGTTTAAGACGGAGCTGCGGACGCCACCACCACCACGGTCGTGCCCACGGCTCCGCCGCTTGAGGAGATGCAGCGAGCGGAGGGGTGGTGACGGTGGTGTGGGGGTGCGCAAGAGACCGTCATCCTCGCTGCTGGAAAGCGTGCGTTTGATTTGTGTAATAGGAGGCAGCAAGTCGCTTGGCGAAGCCGTAGCAGTGGCAGCAGCCGGGAGCATTGCTAAAATGGCGGCAGGCGGCCCTGCTTCAGTGCCATTCACCGCCAGCGGCGGCGGCGAAATCGACGTCGTCAAACGCGGCTGCGCGAGCGCCTGTCGCTGCCGCTCCCGCTCACGTGCGTGGCGGGCTGCATCCTCTACCGCACGCAAGTGGGCCGCCCGCCGCGCCTGCTCCTCCTGCTGCTGCTGCTCCTGTTGCAGCATCGCTTCTTGGTAGTTCATGTCGTACAGGTAGCGCCGCGCCACATCGCCCAGCACCTCGTAGGCCTCCTGGATGTCCGTGAAGTCATTGGCGCAAGAGGAAGAGAGGACTGGCAGCGTAGTGGAACCACTCTCCACGGATGTAGAAGCACAGGGTGCCAAGGTCGGCTCGGTGGGTTGGCCATTGGCAGCGCCGTCAGCGTTGCCTGCTGGCGCTCGGTCTGGGTGGTGGAGGAGGGCAAGACGCCTAAAAGCGGTTCGTATGTCTTCGCCAGACGCCCGTGGTGACACACCGAGAATTGCGTAGTAATCTATGAACATAAGTTGGAGTTACGCAACAGTCTCCTTTTGTGTGTGTGTGTGTGTGTGTGTGTGTGTGTGTGTTTTTACCGTTGGTTAGCCTCTGTTTCACGATGCACCAGAAAGAAGAGTGAAGCAAAGACGTTTGTGGAGAAAGGAAAAAAAAAACAACGAATGTAGATACAGCGAGGCTATTCTCTTTTTTTTTTTTTTCCATAATCCAAAATGCATAGAAGTGTGCCTTTGATATTTCCTTTTTTTTTTTTTGGAGGGGTTCCTTCTTGAGTGGTGAAAATGCACGCTCTTGTGCATGCACAGGGTTGAGTGTGCCGTTGGACTTTAGTGCTTCGGTAGGGCCGCTTCTTACGTTTGCCTTTGCTTTGGTGTTAGAGAGCATTGAGCCTACTGTTTACTAGAGTGTTGATTAATCGCAAGAGTTAAATAACAAAAAAAAAAGAGAACGCGAGATGCACGTACAGTTCAGGGCACAGATACCGGTTCTCTCATTTTTTTTTTTTTTACGTGCATTAACTGCTCAAGTCGCTTACTGCTTTTGACGCGCCATTCGCGCCTCTTTGCGCTCACGCACGCTCAAAAAGGCGTTCTCGATGGCGTTCATGCCCATCTTCTCATCCACCACGCTGTGCCCCACCTTCCCCTGGCGCTCCTTCTTCACGTAGTAGCTATCCTTCAGCAGCTCTTCGATCTCCGCCTGCTTCCAGGCCCGACTCCGTTCCGATTTGGACATCTTCAGCAGCTTCAGTGCTTCCAACTTCTCATTGCGCTCCGTACGGTGCTTTTTGTAGTCCGGCTCGTCCTCGTCCGCCCCACCGTCCTCCGCAGCCGCAGCCGCAGCCGCCGCCTGCTCGTCCGCCGTTCGCTGGCGCTTCTCCCGCAGCGCCGACTCCATGTGCTTCACAAAGTCTGCAAACTCCGGCTGCAGCGGGATGCGCAGCACCTGCATCCGCTTAATCTCACCGCAGTTCGGGACCTTGAAGAGCGCAAAACCGTGGGTGAGGTCGGTCAAGTCGATGAGCTGCAGCTGGAAGATATAGCGGCACTCGTGCTCCTTGTACGCACGTAGAAAGGAGACAAAAGCGCGGGCGGCGAGGCTCAGCAGCTTCGCATTTGTGCACTCGGCCCGGCGCAGCGCCAGCACTGCAGGACTGTCGCACATGTCGCCCATCACCTCCTTCTTTTTGGCGAGACGCTGGCTCTTGCCCTGCATCCTCGCCTGGTGGGCCTCGTGCAGCTGCTGGCGACGTTCGCTGCGTGTCAGCTGCTTCTCGCGGTGGGCCTGGTGTATCGCCTTCCGCCTGTCGGGCACCTCCGAGCTCAGCAAGGTGCGGCGGGCGTTCATGTGCTGCACAAAGTCCTTCGCCGCGTCCACGCTGTCGCGCTCCTCGTCCAGCGCCTGCAGCGGGACGTTCTGGAGCCGCATAAAGTTCACGTACTCGAGCTCCTGCGGCATTAAGAAGACGACGCTCTCACCGCTGCGACCCATGCGGGCGGTTCGGCCAATACGGTGAATGAAGGTGTTCGGGTCCACAGGCGGGTCGTACTGGATCACCACGCCAACCTCCGGAATGTCCAGCCCACGTGCTGCCACGTCGGTGCAGACCAGCACGCAGCGCGTCCGCTTCGTCACCTGGCGATGCACCTTCTGCCGCTTCTCCAGCTTCATCTGCCCGTGCAGGGCAAAGACGTTGTCGGCGTCGTCCTTGCACAGCACCGTGGCGAGCGCCTCGTAGAGCCACTCCACGCTCGCACAGGTCATCACGTAGATCAGCACCTTCGCGTCTTTATGCGTCGCGAGATACGCCAGCA
Source organism: Lotmaria passim (assembly GCA_037349495.1). NCBI lineage: Eukaryota > Euglenozoa > Kinetoplastea > Trypanosomatida > Trypanosomatidae > Lotmaria > Lotmaria passim. Next base: position 429,065 of record CP140193.1, read on the forward strand.
GGCGGTCTAGCTTTTCCGAGGCACGGGCGAAGGCGTAGGAGTTCGACAGCTGCTCTGGGATCTGCGGCTTGGCAGAGTCCGTGGCGGCCGAGTTCAACGAGCTGAGGCGCACTGTGACAGACACCGGGTTTCGCATCCCCGCTCGCGCCAGCTCCGCCAGCTCTTTTGTCTGTGTCGCGCTAAAGAGGCCGGTGCGGCGCTGCTTGGGCAGCCGCTTGAGAATAGCGTCGAGCTTGGTCTTGAAGCCGAACTCCAGCAACTTGTCTGCTTCATCGAGAACGAGCAGCTCGAACTGGCTAAAGTTGAAGAGCGTTGAGTGCTTGGACGACACGAGGAGCTCGTAAAGCCGCCCGGGCGTGCCAACCAACACGTTGCCACCCTGCTTGCTGAACTCTTCCACGTCGTGCTTGATGTCGCGGCCGCCGATGTAACACTGGTAGGAATAGGCAGGCAAACCGTTGGCCAGGCTACCACCCTTGTAGTCTTTCGTCACAAAGTGCAGCATGCGCTTGGTGACCTGGAAAACCTGCTGCGCCAGCTCGCGCGAGGGCAGCACGAAGATTGCAAAGACGGCGTTTTTGGTCTCCTTGGCGACCTCCCTGCAGCGCGGCCGCAGCAGCATTTCCAGTGCGGGGATGAGATATGCAAGCGTCTTGCCACTGCCGGTGATAGCCTCGACCACGACATCGTAGTTCGCGAGGAAGAGCGGGATGGTGCGGGCCTGTACAGGCGCCATGGACGCATACTTCAGGTTGTCTTTTAGGAAGGCGAGCGTCGGCGCACTGAGCGTGGCGCCCTTCATCGCCTCCCACGTGTCCGCCATCTTTTTTTTTTGTTGTTGTTGTTGTTGTTATTGTCGAGCCGTGGGGGCCAGAAAAAAAAAGGAAAAAGGCTAAGTGCCTTCTGCTGGGCTCGTGTGCGTGTGTGAGTAAGTGTACTTGGGCAATACTCTAGCAACGGTGTGCAGCAAAAGACAGATTAAAAAAAAAAAAAGAGGAAAGAGAAAGGAAGCGACGTAAGACAAGAAAAGAAATAGAAAAGGGATGGCCTCATCATTGGGTGTTTACCCGCTGCTGCTTAGATCAGCCATGAACAAAGCTCGTGTTAATAATAGTTATGTAGAAAAATGTTGAACCGCTGCTCTTGGCACACGGCGGTGAGCTTTCCATAGTGCTCGTCTTCTCTTCTTGATACTGGGCCAAAACAACGGCCGCAGGCAAAAGCACATCTCAGGAAAAGGCTGGAAGGCCAAGTCCATTTCGTTTTCTTTTACTGTAAGCACAAGGATTCTTGTGCAAGCACCAGCTTCCTCTTTTTTTGTGGAGTAGCTGTTTTTCTCCAATAGCTTTTTGTAGGCTCGGCACAGCCAGAACACTGCTTTTTTTTTTTTTCTTTTAAGGAGAGCCAGGTCTTTAAAAACCCTGGCAAAAAAGGAAAGGCGCGGCAAGCCTCGATGAACTATCAACTGAAGATGTCTGAAAAGACAAGGAAAATAAAAAAGGAAAATAAAAAAGCAGCAGAGGCGTAGTGACTCAGAAAGCAAAACAAAAAAAAAAGACACTCATAATTATAAAGCCGCTCATCGACTGTTACATAACCCCGGAGGAGCGTCCTTGTTTCACATCCTCCATGAACTGCTGAATCACACCCATGTACCCAGGCATCAGAGGCATGTTGTTGTGCATGCCATTCTCAAACTCCTGGAAGCGGCGCAGCGGCACAGTGAGCTCAACGTTGTTGCTGTCGCGAGAACATTTTGTCGATTCCTTGTAAAGCATTCGCATCTGCTCTGGCGGCACAAGCTCGTCCCTCGCGCCGGACAGAAACAGCATCGGTGCAGCCACGCCCCGCACCTTCCGAATGCTGCGCCACCCAATGCGCAGCGCTAGCGGCTTGATGTAGTACTCGAACACGCCCATTGCTAACCCAGGGCACGGCGAGACTAACCTGGCGAGGATGGGCCGGCCCAGCGCGGAGGCCATGTCACTCACGGAAGTGAAGGTGTTTTCTACAATGAGAGCCTGAATGCGGCGGGCGTACTTCTCCTGCGCGGCGAGGTGGATCGCGACGGCGCCGCCTAGGCTCGTGCCCATCACGACAATGCGGTCGCGCGGCACACGGTGGTCCTGCCAGAGGCAGTCAAAGCAGGCCTGCGCGTCCAGCTCCAGCCCCTGCTGGCATGGCTCCGCATTGTCACTGAGACCGAAGCCGCGGTAGTCGACCATCATGACGGCACAGCGCAGGTGCGCCACGAAGGCCTGGGCGAGGGAAAGGCGGTGGCCCACGTTGCCGGCGTTGCCGTGGAAGTAAAGCAACACAAAAGACGGCGCGGCCCCGCTAAGCGGAGCGGCAGTGTGGACGGCACTGCCGGCTGCGGTGAAAAGCGTGGTGTTCCCGCCGCTGGTGCTGCTGCCGTCCAGCACGCCACCCGCAAAGCCACCGCTCGGTGGTACCGCCCCAGACGACACGATTGCCTGTGACGGAGGCGAACTCACCAAATTGCTGGCGTCCCAGCTGGCCGACTTTTGCTGTTGCTGCTGCTGCTGTTGCTGTCCGTGCGACAACGACGGCGATGACGGCGACGACGAGGCACTGGCCCCTGCGCCGGCAGGCCACAACATGAAGCCGCGAAGTCGCACCATGTCTGCAGTCACCACCGTTACTCGTTCCGCGTTGGGCAGGCCAAGCGTCACCGGGTCCTCGCAGCTTTCGCGACTCTCGGGTGGTATCTCGGGGTAGTACAACATGTGATTCTGCCGACTGCGGAAGCGGAAGCTGATGAGGTGCAGAAAAACGGAAATAAAGACGATGACCAGGCAGACGTATAGCGTCGTGGCCAAAAGGAAGCCACCGAGACTCATTTTCGCTTCGCGAAAAAAAAAAAAGAAAAGAAATAACACACACACAGGAGCAGCAATTACTAAATCGAAAGAGCAGGCTTGCACGCTCAACGCAACGGAGGATTTTGTTCCCTTTTCTCTGCTTTTCCTCCTTCTCCTCACACTTTTTCTTCTACAGCGCTGTTCCCGCGCTTGTCAGCTCTTGAATACAGCTGGATGTAAAATTAAAAAGTTACTTTTTTTTTTTTTGCAGTGTATGTGGCACTTCAGTACACGTTTGCTTATCCAAAAAAAAAAAAAAGCCGCAGTATGTAGTGCCGAACAAGAGAAAAAAAGAGAGGGCAAAGAGAAAGCGATGTAGATTACTAAATAAGAAGAAACAGAATCGGCAAGTCTTGAATGCAGTCAACAAACTAAACGCCACATACGAGGAAATCAAGGGAAAGATGCAAATGCTCTTGAAGCACAGTCATAAATACACATACACACACGTACAAAACACCTCTTCAACTGTTAAGGAAGAAGAAACGACTTTGAATACGCCGCATCCTCTTCAAAGTACTTTTTAGGCTATCAAAAAAAAAAAAAGAGCAATGAATGCGCCACCTGCTTTATCGATCCATAACAGCAAAGCAGAGCACGCTTTTATCGAGCCTAGCTTTGTGCTTGACATTGCCTCACTGTCATTCACAAAAAAAAAAAAACTTCAATGGTCTTTCTTTTTGTTTTTCGTTTTTCCCCTCTTTCTTTTGCACGGCTGCGAGTTTGTACATTCACATCAACAATATCACGACAACAATTGGTACTGATGAAAACTGAGAAAAGAAAAGACACAAGCTTCAATTGGGAGAAAAAGAAAAGAAAAAAAAAACGCTCATCTGCACGCAACGTAGAGCTGAGGAATCGCTACTACTGAAGAGGGATGCCTTTGCTGCACTCCTCTCTTGAAACTCATCCTCCCTCCCCGTGCCTCCGACATGTGTTTTCAGCTGCCACCTTCCTTTCTTCCGCGTAGTTTCCCAGCACATTCTTGCACTTTTCTTTCACTCAACAATCACCGTCAAAGCAAGCGTTTGACATCACCTTTTTTAAAAAAGAGTCTCTTTTCAACGGCGCGAACCACTACAAGCATCTCCATCCTTACATAAAATGCTTGACTTTGAAACTAAAAGAACAAAAAGTACCGAAAGAAAAAAAAAGGGCGTCTTAACACTAATGCTCTTTATAGACACAAAAAAAGAAGACCTACAGCTATTCGTGATAATTAACGGTATGCATCATACAGAGTTTTGCAAGATGGTGTACAAAAAAAAAAAACAGCCCTGTTTGTAAAGAAAAAGGCAATAGCACTCATACACATACATGGACACTAAAATTATAAGCACTATATACAGAGCATCAAAGAAAGCACAAAAAAAAAAAAAGAAAAAAAAAACACTAAAAAAAAAACACCTACAGACCACCTCCAAAGACGCCTGGATTCTGCACAATTATCGGTGAAACACGACACAGTTTTAAGCAGCTGCCTCCGTGTCAAAAAAAAAAAAAGAGCACCCGTGCTGCAGGTTTTGGAGAAGAAACGTCATTTTTCAGCCCGCTGCAGACTCTTCACAATACAAAAAAAAAAGAAGCGAGCACAAATCACGTTCTCCGTGAATAAGAGCCCTCAGCAAAAGAAAAACGGCTGGGGTAAATGAACACAAAAAAAACAAAAAAAGCGCAAATGCGAAAAGAGTTAAAGCAGATTCTCTCGCAAGTGCAGCTTAGAACTGTCTTTTCGACTTTTTGACTCTCCATGTGTACAAAGAAAAGGCGACCTTGTTGGTTTGCGCTCCACGTCAACGTACCTTGGACACGGCGAGGCTACTTATTGAATGCCCTTTAGCGCCAAGTCAAAGCAAACAACTGGTAGTAAGAAAGAAAACACAGAAAGCGGCACCAGTTAATATAAAAAGAAAATAAAAAGATGAAGACATCTACTTGTTTACATCAAAAAAAAAAAAAAGCAACGTACAATAAAAACGAAAGAGCCGCAGAACGCCTGCAGCACACAAATACTACAAAGAAAAAAAAAGAGGGCAGGGAACGAGAAGAGCAAGTTAAACAAAAAAACAGTTATTTGAAGCGATGGAAAAGCTGTGCGGCGAGCGTCGCTCACACGAAGACGGAAAACAGATCTTGCTAAAAGTCTTTGAACTCGGCCTGCTGAGCGGCGGTCAATCGGGGCGAACGGTCCACGGGGCTGTCCGGGTACTTCTCGAAGTTGCTCGTGTCGCCGGCACTCTTCACCTTCACCGGGATCGGCGCAGGGTAGTAGCGCGCGTACAGCTTGTCCCAGTTCGCGCCGTGGAAGTACGGGTGGTTCTTCACGTCCGCCGCGCCACCCTTCAGCGTCCCCAGCCGCTTCGTGTGGTCCGTCTGCAGCAGCCCCTTCACAAGGTCGCGCGCACGCCCGTCAAACCAGTTCGGGAACTTCAGCCGCCCCGCAAGGATCTTCTCGTAGATGCGAAACGGCGTGTCGTCGTAGAACGGCGGGTAGCCGGCAATGAACTCGTACAGTAGCACGCCCATCGTCCACCAGTCCACCGCCTTCCCGTGCCCTTTGCTCTGGATCACCTCCGGCGCAAGGTACTCCGGCGTCCCGCACAGCGTGAACGTCCGGTTCGGCACCTTCTTCGCGAACCCGAAGTCCGTCACCTTCACGTGTCCCTTGTTGTCCAGCAGCAGGTTCTCCGGCTTCAGGTCGCGGTAAATCACGTCCAGCGAGTGCAGGTACTCGAACGCCAGCACAAGCTCCGCGTGGTAGAACTTCGCCACGTCGTTCGGAAACCGACCCGCCGTGCGCAGGTGCGTGAACATCTCCCCGCCCATCACGAACTCTAGCACAAAGTACACCTTCTTCTCGTCCTGGAACGAGCACATCATGTTCACGATGAACGGGTGGCACAGCTCCATCAGGATCGACTTCTCCTGCGCGATGTGCTGCTGCTGCTTCATCTTGATGATCTCGCGCTTCTTCAGGCACTTCACCGCGTAGTACTCGTCCGAGCCCTTGCGGTGCGCCACGCGCACGCGGCCAAAGGAGCCGGTGCCGAGCGTGCTCTTCAGTTCAAAGTCGCTCAGCTTCCAGTTGGACGTGTCCGGCTTCACGAACGTGTACGTGGCCAGCTTCAGTGTAGGCTTGCTCGCAGGCTTGGTGGGGTCTGGCAGCTTGGTGGAAGTGGCACCAGATGAAGACTCCTCCTCCTTGTGATGGTGGTGGTTCTCCTGCGGCGTGTACGCCGCCTCCTCCTCATTAGCGCAGCTGGTCATCTTAGTTCCTTTTGTTTTTTTTTTTTTTCAAAACGAGATAGAACCAACCTGTAGTCGGAGTTTCTACGGGATGAAGTAAACTAAAAAAAAAAAAACAGAAAGAGAATGTGGAGTCTGGTTGCCAGTAGCAGACGCAAGTGAAAGCGGTGCGAATTACAGCTATGCAAGAATCACTTTTTTCTTTTGTGTGGAGGGAGAAGTGGAACGAACTCCAAAGCACGAAGTAGTATATATACAAGAGTTGATCGGGCTTCAAAATTTGCACGCGCGAAAATCAGGCAGAAGAAGGGTGTATTGTGAAAAACGTCAGTATATATGAAAGAACGTTTTTTTTTTTGTGGTGTGTGTGTGTGTGTGTTTTTATTACGATTTTTGTTTTGCAGGGGTAGATTGATGGCGTCGTTCCTTTTTTTTTTCTTTCTTCTTTTTCTTCGTCTCTCTTTGTGATATGAAGACGAAAAAAAGAGAAATGCTGCAGTATGTAAACTGAATTACTACCGGACGGTAGTAGCGATGGTAGAAAAAAGATGCAGGCAACGCATTGAAGGACAGGACGTTGAAGGTGCGTGCGGGTGTGGGCGTTGAGGAATAATAGTTGTAAGCAAAGCGAGAGCGAAGGATAGAAAGAAAGAAAAAACAGTCAAGCATAGCAGAACTTCCCTTTAATAACAGGTTAAGAAAAAAAAAAAGCAGTAGCATGGAATGTTCACAAGAGCGCACATAGGTGAAAAAAAAAAAAAAAAGAAGACAGTTCATCTGCAAAATCTGTTCTTCGTCCGCGAAAAGGCACTGAGGTCACTTTTTTTTTTTTCCTCCTCTAGAGCCTTCCTTTCCTCTTCCTTGGAGTAGAGCAAAAAAAAAAAAGGAGGAAGGAAACTACCGTAACGTGCCCAGTTTTGAGAGAGCGGCAGCTCCGTGATTCAAATAGGAAGAGTTTCTTTCTTTTTTGTTGTTGTTCAACGAGCCACACAGTGATATAAGTGCACAAAGGTGCTAAGTTAAATTTGACTATTATCCTCGTATAAGAGCAAAAAAAAAAAAAGAGCCAATTTAAAAAAAAAAAAGGTACAGGAAACTACAATAAAAGTGAAGAAATAAAAATGTTCGTAATAATAATGAAGATTTGTGTTATACATGTCCATTTTTTTTTTTTAGTTGATGCGACAAACCGTGTGGCACAACAGTAATACGAAAGGTGGTTGCCAAAACGTAGCTTTTCTTTCCTTTTCTTTGTTTCTTTCTTTCTTCTCTTCACAGAGAAACAAAACGTTGAATCGGCACGCAGATGCGCATGTGCTCACACGATGTGAAAGCCATCACTCGCGTGGGCCAGCGCGATTTCCAGCTTGTCTTTGACCTTCTCCTTGTCGTTGTAATCAGGCAGATCTAACTGGTTCACGCAGCCGTGACCCACCGGCAGTCGCTGGGCATCTGCACACTTCAACACCTTGATTTTCTTCATCGCCCCGTATGCAGGCACTGCTGCGGTGGCCGTGCACAGCTGCAGGAAGCGCCGCAGGTTATTCTGCGACATGTCCAGCAGCACCTCCTTCAAGTACTTCGGCGTGTTGGAGCTGCTCTCGAAGCCCTGAAACTCCAGCGCGTCGACGATGACTTGCGCGGAGATGTGCATCTGCCCGCACAAGAGCAGCAGCAGGTCCGAGGCGGAAAGCAGCTTCAGATGATGTTCCAGCGACGGCTCGCAGAAGAAGCCCTTCTTGATCGCCTCCAACGCAGCGCGGCGCGTCTCGATGAGGTCGAACTTCACGCGCAGATCGATGTAGTCGCCGACGTTCTCCGGCGTCAGTGTCGTGCTCGTCGTGTAGCGGTCCTTCGTCTGCGTCTGCAGGAAGGCCGCGGTGAAGTGCGAGAAGTCCAGCCCTGCCCCTTCTAAGTCGGCCGAGGACAGCAGACGCAGCCGCTTCAGCGAGCTGGCGATGGTGGCGTCGTACTCCTCCAGGTCGGCGAAGCACGGCTCCGTGTTGCAGAGGAACTTCAGTACCGCGGAGCTGAGCTGAATTGGGATGGGACGATTCTCAATGATGCTCTTCAGCAACACTTTGCCCAGCAGCTGGAAGAGGTCGGCGCTGATGCCGTCCGAGTCCGGTGCGGGCAGGTAGGGGATGGTCGAGAAAAGGGCCGAGCTCACGGCCGGCTCACTTGTGCTGCTGCTGCGTGCGGCCGGGCTGGCTGGCGAGCCTGCCCGGTCCGTGCTCTCCACCTCGTCATCCTCACCCGCGCACACGAGAGCCTTCTTGACCGTAATGAGCTGGTCGTAGAAGAGGTTCAGCATCTCCGTCGTGAGGGCCCCCTCGTCGATGCCGGCCTCGCCCTGAAAGACGACCATGATAGGCGAGATGAAGTCTTCGTTGTCGAGGTGCTGGAAGATGTCCCGCACCGACTCGACCATGCGGTTGCGTGAGACGGAAACGAGCACCTTCTGCGAGTGCACTCGCCGCATCGCATGAATGTACGACCGCACCGCGTCAATCCGCTCGTCGCTCTTGGCCAGCGCGCTGCTGTTGGAGTTGCTGTGAACCGAGCTGAGGCTGGAGCTGAAATAGGGGTGTGCGAGCAGGTCGTAGGCCGTCGCCCGGTCCGCCGGGTTAGCCACGAGCGTGGACGAGATCGCGTCCGCCAGCTTCTCATCCCCGCCGACCTGCTTCGCCGCCACCTCGATACGCAGCTGATCTGGCATAAGCGGCGGCAGCGTCGGCTTGCCCAGCGACGAGTCGTGGAAGAAGGCGTTCAGCATCGACACTTCCAGCATCGTGACGCCCAGCGCCCACATATCGGACATGCACGTCGACTTGGGCTTCTGCGAAACCGGGTCGCGCAGGAGCTGCTCCGGTGCCATGTACTGCAGGGTGCCGGTGACGCCGGCACCAGTGCTTGTATTCGTCGTCGTCGTCGTCAGCGTGACGTCGGCCACGCCGAGGGTGCCGTGATCCTTGGCGATGCCGAAGTCGGAGATGACCGGGCGCCCATCGTCGGCGATCATGACGTTGGACGGTTTGATGTCGGCGTGCACGATGCCGCGCTCGTGCATGTAGGCGACGCCGCTGGCGAGCTGGCGAAACATGTCCTGCACGGCGACCCACGACATCGGCTCCTGCTTCGCGAGCTGCGCCCGCAGGCTGCCACGGCGGTAGTAGGGGAGCAGAATATAGGCGAAGGGGCCGTCGAAGAAGACGCCTTTGATGCGGATGATGTTGGGATGGTTGCAGCTGGCGACGATGTTCACCTCACGTTGGAAGCGGCGGCGCGCAGCGTCGTCATCGATGGCGATCTCCTTCACCGCGACGTGCTCGCCGCGCCGCACGGCGTGGTACACCTTGCTGTTCACCGTCGACGACAGCGTCGACAGGATCTGGAAGTCGGAGAAGGATAGGTTCTGCCACAAGCCGCTGCCTTTCACAAGTCGCAAGATGCGCGAGCCGCTCGCCATCGACTTCCACGCCAGCTCCGGGTGGTCCTGCTCCACCAGCTCCATGATGCGGCTCTGAACCGCTTTCTGCTTCTCATGCACCTGCGCAATCTGCTGCTGCAGGCCCTTAACCTGGATCTGGAGGGACTGGATCTTGTTCTCCGGCTCGTCACGCACCTTGAACCACTCCATCTCCGCCTGCAACTGAATGCGCTGGCGCTCCCGCAGCAGCCGTTGCTGTTCCAGCTTTGCCTCCTCGTCGAGGAGGCGATCCCCCTCGCGCAGCGTCTTGCCAAAGGAAGCCTTGTCCGCCTTGATGCGGCTAACCGTCGCGCCCACTTGCTCCAGCGCCTGCAAGCGCACGTCAGACAGCTCTTTCGTCGTCGTTTGCGCCACCTGCCGCGCGTGGGCCTCCAGCTGGGCGTTCAGCTGCGTTGCCTCGGCCAGCAGCGGCGTCACATCCTTCATGGCCTCCGCCTCTGCCTGTAATGCCTTGGCCAGCATCTGCGCCGCCGCGTCGGTCGCCACAAAGCACTTCTGTGCCTTGCGCACCGCCCCCTGGATTTCATCGCGGCGGCGCAGCAGACTCTTCAGCTCCGTGCCCGCGTTCGTGCTGGGTTGGCTCGTGCTGCGGCTGGTTACGCCAGCAGCGGCAAGAGCAGCCAGGCTTGCGGGCGACTTGTCCTTCTCCTCCCGTTCCTCTGCGCTTGCGTGGAGCGACGGTGAGCACACGGCGGCCCCCGCTGCCGAGCCCGCACCCGCAGCGCTCCGCTCTCCCTCGTTGACGCGCGTCTCCTTCTCCTCTGCACTGGCCAGTGGCAACGGCGGAGCCGCAGCGGTGGTCGTCGACGGAGACAGAGGCGGCGGCGGCGAGGAGGGCGGCAACGCCAGCACAGCGGACGGCGACACCGCAGCTGAGGCGGTGCCCGTCGGCGAGGGCCGTCCCACGGGGCCGAACTTGCTGAAGAACTCCTGCTCCTCCTTCGCGATCGCCTTCAGCTGCTCGATGGCCGCCTCGACGTGGTCGGCGGTGTCCCACAACTTGCGCAATGTCGCGTCGCGGCTGCGCTTCGCCTCGCAGTAGCCGTTGCTGTCTTGCTGTCGCACTGCCTTGCGCAGCGTTGCCTGCCGCTCCTCCGCCTCCTTCGCCAGCGACGCCAGCTCGCTCGAGGTGGCCACGCTCATGAGCAGCTTGATCTTGGCGGAGCGCTCCCCGCACTCGACGATGTCGTTCTGCGCCGCGTGCTCCTCATTGTAGCGCGCCGTCGCGTCTCGCCACTCCGCCGCCTGGTGAACAGTGCCCTCGAGCTCGTGAAGGTCGATTTTGGGAGCGCCGCCGAGGATGAGGGACGTCTCCGAAGCGAAGGGGCTTGTTGACCACAGGTTGCGTGAGCCACCGCAGCCCGCCGCAGGGGTGTCAGTCGTGCTGTGCGGGGAGCTGCACGAGTCGTCGGGGCTCATGAGCAGGGGCGTCGCCGGTGCCCGAGCAATCTTTGACTCGCACTTTGCGATGGACACGCGGATCGACTCCTTGTTGGCCTCCGGCGCGATCGCCCAGGCCTTGCGCAGGTTCTCCATCGCATGCTGGAAGTCGTTCAGCGCCATCTGCGCCATCCCAAGGCGGTAAAAGCCCTTGAAAAACTTGTCGTTAAGGCGGATGGCGTTCTCGGCGTCGGCAGCCGCCTTCCCATACTCCTTCAGCTTGTAGTACGCAAAGGACCGATTTGAGAAGTTGAACTCCGAGTCCGGGTCGACCTGGATGGCTTGGGTGTAATAATGCACCGCCTCGTTGTAGCGGCCTGCCTTGAAAGCCTCGTTGCCCGCCTCGCGGAGCCGCGTGCCGTCGAGGTTGGCGCTGCCGGTCGCGGAGAACTGCAGCGGCATGCGCTGCTGCTCCCGCTGAATCCACACCATCGGCGGCACCCCACCGCTGTACACGTTGCCCGGCGAGGCAGATTGCGTGTCGTGTGCGGCGGGGGAGTTGGTGCTGGCACGCTGACTTACGCTGCTCGCGCCAGCAATGCCGCCCGAGCCGCCGCCCATCACGATGTTCGGCCCCATCGCGTTCAGCATCGAGAACGGATTCACGCCTTGGCCGCCGTCGGTGGTGATTGTGACCATTGCAGGCGTGGCGTTGCTGCTTCCGCCGTCGCCACCCTGCAGCATAATGCTGCGCAGCAGTGCCTCGAGGGGATTGCCGGAGCTCATAATGACGGCACCGTCAACTACACACTACTTAAAATAAAACAGTATAGAACCACTTGGGCGTTTTGCTTCTCACTTTTTTTCTCTCTTCCCCTTTTCCAAAAGAGGCTAGGCAGCAAATTGCTCCCTTTGCTTCTCGTTTACCGTCCGCTAAAACAAAAAAAGAAAAGGGAAAAGGAGACAAATTCAACCGATGTGCCGCACCGCACACTGACCCAACAACCGCCAAGAAAAAAAACAACTGAAGAATAAGGAGTACCGTTTTCTTCCCCCTTCTCTCTTTTAGTATTATTTTACTCACTTTTTTTTTCTTGTCGAGAAAAACAGAGTGAGGACCTTCGCCGTCAGTGAAGCGAAACAAATAAGAACTTAAGCTTAAAAAAAAAAAAAGAAGGAGAGAAAAAATGTAATACCGCGGGTTTTCGTTCTCTCAAATAAAAAAAAAGAGACCCATTCAGCCAGAATGTGACTTGTGCGATCCTCTTGCAGCCAAAGAAAAGAAACTGTGGGAGAGAGAGAGAAGGCGACGCTGTTCGAGGTGTTCAGCTTGCTAGCGAGTGCGGCCGTGAGAACTCTCTCAGTATATATGTATAACACCTCAATATGAACTTGTAAGAGAAAAAAGTCAGGTGAAGCCACGTAAGGAAAAAAAAGACATGGATAAAAAAAAAAGTAAAGTAATGGGTGTTAACACACATTGGACATCCGAAACGAGCCGAAAAAGTGCTTCCTTACCAACAGCACTAAACGTTTCTAGAAATAGTAGCTCTTATTCAGAAGACAAGCTTTTTTTTTTTTCGTGTGCATGTGTGGCTTTTCTCCTCGGACGCAGTCAGCGATGAAGCGCGAAAAGTGCAGGTTTTTACCTCTGCTTTTGAAGAGCTTTTTGTAGTCAAGTGTGAAGCCTAGTGGATCGACGGAATATAATGAATGGAGTCCACTTAAACGAAACTAACGAAAAAAAAAAAGAAAGAAAGAGCACTTCTGTGCAATAGGTGCCAGCATACACAAACCACAGCAACTGCATAAGGTTAACAAGTTAAAAAAAAAAAAAACACTGAAGCACCATCGTGCTGTGTGAAAGAGAGAGTACTTGTGGACGCGCTAAATCTGTTTCCATTGCACAACGACCACAGTTCTTTTTTTTTCCCCCGCTCTCTCCTCCTCTGCTCCATCTTCACATCAATTTTGACTTCAGCAATTCAAAAAAGCCCATCGTGAGTGCCGCGTTTGGTGCGGTATAGGCGATGCGAGATCCGACACCTCTCCAAAGCGCACGCACACCCTCCGTCCTCGCCATTTGCGCCAATCCATCACGAAAGCCCTGGTAGTGGTATGTGTACAGCTTTGGGTGCACCGCAATGGTGCTCGCGGCAGTCTGGCGATACAGCACGGCACGCTGCACCTGCAGCCGTGTCTTAACGAGCTCAAGCGGATTCGTGCACAGGGAAGCGACGACGTTGCCGCCTGCGCCAGCGCCCAGCGCGACGGCGAACTTCGCCGTGGGGGACAGCGCAGCCGCATTTGTGTCCTTTACAGCTTCCCGTGCACCTCCCGCCTTGCTTAACGGGCGGACGAAAGTCGACGACATGTACCACATCTTCAACACATTCGTGAAGTACTCGTAGAAGACGAAGTACACCGCCGAAAACGGCCCAAAGCTGCCCAGGGTGGACCAGTAGCCCTTGTACAGCCCGCGTAGCCCCTCATTCGTCAGGATGCGATGCAGCGCGTCGAGGCTGCTCGTATAACGTCTCTGCAGCATCCGCGGCTGTGACTGCAGGCGCTCCTTCGCCACGTCGACCGGCACCCAAACCAGGCAGCTCACTGTCTCCGCTACGAGGCCGCACACGAAGAAGCGAGCACTAGGTGGGGTGCCGCCGGCAACGCGACGCAGCGACACCAGCACCGCCGCTGTCACGGAGCTCTCCCCATCACGGGTGCTACAAGAGCCGCTAGCAGACCTTGCCGCTGGTGGTGCATCTCCAAACGCCTTCCATGCCGCACTGCAGCGATCGTACGTGGTGAGGTAGAGTGCCACCCCAGGGGCAGAGCCGACGGCTGCCACGCCGACACCGCGGTAGAAGCCGGCGATGCCCTCGCTAGCCCAGATGGACCGCACCACGCTCGCAAAAGAGTGCGGTGCCTCACGCGCGATGGCGGCGTGCTGCTCACCGGCGAAGCCAGTGAAGGCAACTGTCTTGATGGTGTCCAGGGGATGGCACAGTATGCGTGCGCAGATACCGGCGATGGCAGAGCAGACAATCTCCATAATTTCAGAATCACAAAACGAAAGGTGGAGCTTTGACAAGCAGACAAATTGAAAAAAAAAGAACGCGCAGTACTCGTTCGACGGAAGCCGCCGCAGCACAGGTCGAAGAGAGAGCCCAGAGCAATGTCGAGAGCAAAAAAAAGTGCTTTTAAGTTTTGTTGAAAAACAGCAAATGAAGTAGAAAGAATGGTTGTAAATGAAGCAGAGTACTGGAAGATAAGTAGGAGAAACGAAAAACGAAGGATGTTGGAATCCTGTGTAATATGAGCTTCCGCGACCTAATGAAGTAGTTTAAGTGAGGCAGCAAACCAATGAAAAAGGAAAGAGAGCTGAATTGAGAAGAAAGTCCTGCTCAGAAATTGGATAGAAGTAATGCTGGAACAATGATAAAAAAAGAAAGGGAGGTCGTGCGTACGTCTGTGAGTCGGTGTGTGCTTGCAATAATCTAAAGACGAGCGATTATGTGCCGCTGCGCGGTTAGCATATCTAGAAACCGCAAAAGAGCAAGAGGTGCCAAGTGCGCAAGTCACATTTTTTTTTGTTATTTAAAGCGACGAAAAACAGTCGTAGCCGGACCTCAGAAAAGGAGAGAGGGGAGGAGAAGGAGGTAAGAGAAGTGGGGATGGATTAGCAGGTGCGTCATTATGTGCTTGTATGAACGAGAGATGAGAAAACACGCATCTTCTTGTGTATGCGCAAAGCGAATACACATACGTAGCGGTTACAGCGTTGCGTCCTCTTCTTTGCTCGTGATAACTCTCACCTCACTTCTTTTTTTTTTTTTGTGTGTGTACTTGACTACAAAAAAAAAAAAGAGAAACGAGAGAGCAGACGAACAAGAAGAGGCGAAGAGGAGAAAAAACACTTCAGCTTTACTGTGCTGGTCATACAACTAGAAACTTGGAGAGCACCTGTTAAGCAAAGATGCGTCGCTCGTTAGCAAGCATCAAAGCAAAGACACGCTTTAGCCTCAGATGATCTCTTTGCCCACTACGTCTGTCTCCCTTCTAGCTTTCCTAGCTAACACTACAAGGGGATTTCAAAGCGGCCTCTAGGGAAAAGGTCCAGCGAGAATTCACAGGAATCGCTTTAAAATCGCCTGTTTTGGTCCTTTGTTCTTATTTTGCTTTCTTACATAAGTATGGAGGTCAAAAATAACCAAAAAACAAAACTGAGAAGAATAAAAGGAGAAAACAGCAACTTCCTTTGACTAAAAAAAAAAAAAGAGTATATATAAATAGAGACATATATATATCTATATATATATATATATATATATATATAGATATATATATACAATAGCAAATAAGTGGATATATAGATGCTTGTTTCTCAGCTGAAATTGTACGGTTGTATTTATCACTCCAATTTCTCTTATTTCGTTGTCCTGGAGAGCGTTCTCATCCCACTTCAGCTCCCAGGCACTGAGATAATAGGACTGTGACTGGTTAAAGAAAGAAAAAAAAAACGCTTCCTTTTTATTTTTCCATAATAAGCTGACATAACGACGAAAGCGGTGCGTTATTAGAAAAAAAAATGAACAAAGAAAACACAAAAAAAAAAGATAATCGATTTAACCGAAAGTAAACTGAAAAAAAAAAAGTGTGTGTAAGGGTTTTTTTTTGTTTGGCCTTTTTTTAGAGCTCGCATAAATCTGAAGAAACTCCACTCGATCTCGTGCAATTTTCTCGAGACGGCTGAGGAAAGGACCCCATTTGGACATATGATACCTTTTTTTTTTTTTTTTTGAGAGTGCTCCACGAGCAGCAGTGCACGTTATTAGTGTGCCATTTATTAAGAGAAAATAGAAATCGTCGTTAGATATGAAGTCATAAAACCAAAAAAAAAAAAAAAGACCAGGAAAAAGGTGATAAGGGTGCGCACAAAGGGGGAAAAAAAAAACGGTTGATGAAAGAGAAAAGAACCATGATATTCAGCCTCAATAGCCACACATGGAGCAATGCGGAAACAAGAAAGCAGAAGACAGAGGAGTTGCTTGAGAAACAGTTCCACCTCTTTCATCTTTGCCAGCTGATTCTGCATTGTAAGTCGATAGGAGAGAGAAAAAAAAAAAAGCCCGAAGAAAAAGTGCGCGACAGAGAAAGAGAAAACGGAAAAAAAGCCAGGCCTATGTGATGTAGTTTGAGAAATGCGAAAATTGAGATCGGCAGCTCGACCGTCCACAACGCAGCAAATAGCCCCTCCCCCCCCCCTTAAAAAAAAAAAAAAACGGGACAAGGAAAAAAGGGGGATGATCTTGGGCTGGGTAGAAGCAAAACAAAAAGAAAAAGAAACGGAGAAGACAAAAAAAAAAGGGAAAAATAAAAAAAGAAGATAAGACACACACACGCAAATAAATAAATAAATAGCTTAAAAATCAACACGCATACATACATACAAAAAAAAAAAAAAAAAACTAGCGAACGACAGATATGCAAGTTCGTAGCGCACGCGTGACAATTATAGAATAAGAAAAGAATGGTGTTTCTACTTTTTTTGTTTGCCAGTGAAGAGGAAAAAGTGCAGTCTGTTTATGAAAGAGTCGCCAGAAAAAAAAAAAAAAAGGGCGAGCGATCACGTGAGCTCGCCTACTTAGGTCTTTTACGTGCCTCGAAAGACGCGCCGTCGACAGAGTAAACCCGAGTTTGCTTTGTACGTGAGACCTAACGGCGTTGCTGCTGTTGCTGCTGCTGTTGCTGGAAGAGGTACTGCGCGTTTGTGCCGAACGGGTTGAATTGCGGCTGCGGCGGTTGGGCTTGCGGCTGCGTCTGCGGCTGCGGCTGCTGCATAAACACTGTACCGTCAGGACGCCGGAACATGACGGGCTGACTCGGCAAGAAAAAGGGTTGCTGCTGCGGTGGAGCGGCAAAGTACTGGCCCTGCGCGTTCATCATGATCGGCATGGGCATCCCAGACGGCGTCATCTGCGGCGGTGGCGGCATCTTACTCGCCTGCTGCTGCTGCGGCTGCTGTGGCGGGCTGGTGCGCACGCCATGCGGTGCGCCATTGGGGTGCTGAGGAAGGCCCTGCTGCTGTTGCTGCTGCGGCGGCGACTGTTGGGGCTGCGGCATTGCCATCCACGGCTGCTGCTGCGGCGGCGACTGTACCGCGTTCATCGGCGGCGGCGGAGGCGGCAACTGCTGCTGCTGAGACGTTTGCTGATGCGGCAGCATCGCCGGACTCGGTGGCATCTTCATCCCGGTAGGGAACTGCTGCGGCGGCGAGCGCGGCACCGCGCCGAGGAAGCCGCCCATCGGTGCGGAAGGGTTCTGCGACAACACCGTTGGCGTCTTCAGGGTGGTCATAAACTGTGGTGGGGCGGCCTGCGGTTGCAACTGCGGTTGCATCTGCGGCTGCGGCTGCGGCTGCGTCGGCTGCGGCTGCGTCGGTGGCGGCTGCTGCTGCGGCGGCTGCTGCTGTGGGGGCTGCTGCTGTGGCTGCTGGAGCGGCTGCGCGGACGTGTTCGGGGCCGCCCCCTGGCGTGCCTGCTGCATCAGCATGTTCTCCAGGTCCGCCGCCGCAAACACCTTCGCAGGCGCCGGGTGGGCCGACGACGCGGCGGGGTGCGGCGGTGGCAGCGGGGCTGCAGCCGGCACAGCCTTGCCGCTCTTCAGCAGCTGCTCCAACTCAGCCGCCGTCCACGCACGCGACGGGGCCGGCGGGTTGGCGCTGGCGGCCGAGCTCGCCGAAGTCGGACGGGACTGCTGAGCGCTGAGGCCCAGCACGCTGGCCTTGATGCCCATGGCAGCAATCAAATTGCTTGGTCCACCGGCCGATGCCGACGACGGCGCAGCGGGCGATGGCGCCGTGGTGAAGGTCAGTGGCACCGACCCGCCCGCGTTCGACGCGTAGGCGGGTTTGCTGGCAGCCGGCGGCGTCGGCGCTTTGGCTGGCGGCGTTGACGGCTGCGGCGGCTGAGGAGGCTGAGACGGCTGAGGTGGCTGTGAGGCGGGCTTCGACTGCGACGACGTCGTGCTCGGCTGCTGCTGTTGCAGAGACTGCTTCAACGCGCTCGCCATCGACGGCGCAGTGGCCCACAGGTTCTGGTCGTTCTTCACGTTGCCCCATGGGCTTGCCGCATAGCCGGGCGTCACGTTGTTCGACGGCGTCAACAACACCTTCGCCTGCGGGGCGGTGGTGCTGACAGGGGCGACGCCACTCGTAACGGGTGGCGCCGTTGTCGTCGGCACTGGTGGCTGCGGCGACGGTGGGAGCGGTGCGGGGGCCGATGGGGCGGCGGTGGTCGCAGCTGCCGTTGGTGTCTGCGCAGAGAAGAAGCGCGAGCGGGTCGTCGTCTTCGGCTGCGCGTCATCACCCATCGTAATTCCAGCCAAGAGACGCTCAATCTCGTCCGTCTCCTTGTTCTCCGCCTCCTTCGCGTCCGGCTCATTGTTCACCTGCTTGAACTTCTCCAGCGCCTGCTTCAGCTGCTCGCCCTTGCGGTCCTCCCGCTCCATCGTCTCCGACACGCGTCTCTTCTGCATCGCGTTCTGCTGCAGCTCGTACTCGACGCCAAACTCGAACGTTTCTTGGTTGCGGTTGCCACGACCAAAGCGGCCCTCTGGCGGAGCAAAGCGGTCGTAGTTCGCCTGGCGCCGCTCGTCACCACCTCGGCGGGCGTTGCCGCTGCTGCTGCCATCATCACGGCCATTTTTGTTGCTGCTGCTGTTACCACCGCGCCGGCCGTCGGCGTTGCCACGTGAGTTGTACATCGGCGCCGAGGCGTTGCTGGAGTGACTGAGACTGGCGTTGTTGTTGCTGCTGTTACTTGCGTTGTTTGCGCCGCTGCTACCAGTGGGCTTAGATGCGTTGCTGGCAAGCCCGCTTCCAACGATGCTGTTGTTGTCGTTCGACGTACCGGGCGCACCAATGTCCGTCTCCCGCCGCCGTGGGATGTTGGCCGGCTCCGCCACTTCGATGACGTCAAACTTGCTGATGACGCCGGGGCTCACCTCGATTCCGTTGGCGAGAAGGGAAATGCGCAGCAACTCCTCACGAGTGTACACTGTGCGAAACGGAGGCATTGTGTTACTTTTCAACACGTCGCTTTAAATAAATAAATATATAGAGATATATTATAACTATTATTCACTGTTTCGCACAAGATTGCGAAGCGTTTTGTGCTTTTCCTTTTGAGGAAGAAAAAGCTATCAGCACGATAATCAGAAAACTGCAGCAGAGAAACTAAAGTCAATTTCACGGGGAAGCCAAAAAAAAAAAAGGGGGTAAGACGCGTTATGACACGAAAAAAAAAAAAACTTCAATCGTAGGTGCTCCAAAAAAAAAAAAAATAAGTAATAACAATAATAAAACAAAAAGGAGGTAAGCGGAAAAAAAAAGAGCCTTTTTCCCGTCCTTAATACACACTAATTCTGTTACACCTCTTTTGTTAGTTCTGCTTTCCCGTTTGGACAAACTACAATTGCACACACACGCACACAAATGGGTTTTTTTTATTTCTTTTCTCTTGCTTTTACCCTAGCGGTGAGCTGCTAAGAGGCAAAAAAAAAAAATCGGAAACAAGAAGAGGGAAGAAAAAACAGAAACTGGTGCTGCTCAACGAGCGTTTATGAACTTTTGGTTTTTTCTTGTTTTTCTTTATCTTTTCCCCCTCTAACAACAGGGAAGCTGTCGAATGTATGCAGGTAGCAAACGCAGTAGCACTGCAAAAAAAAAAAAAAAGAGTCTAATCAAGAAGAAAAAAAAAAAGAACTGCAAAAAAAAATGGAAGTAAGACGCAAAGCACCTCGTTTGTTTGCGAGTAACGAAATGAAAAGAAAAGTAAGAAGATCCCGAGCGCAAAAGTGCTTCTGTGCTGGTGTCAAATAGAAAAAGAAAAAAAAACGAAAGTAAAAGAAGAGAGCCTATGAAACAAGCCTTGATTGGTTTTTGGTCGGTGGTCACTTTTCTGAAAAAAAAAAAACGTTTTACTGGTGGAGCGACTTGACAGAAAAGGAGAAAGAGCTTTACAATAAAAAGCACCGGTAGAACCCACAAAAAAAAAAAAGAGAAACGGGGAACAGAAAAAGAGTAATGCTCGCCGAACCGGCTGGCAGCGCGCTCTTCGATATGTAAGTCTATGACACAAGTTTGGCAGATCGTTCGAGACTCTTTTTTTTTTTTTGTGTGTGTGGGTATGCCCTTTTTTTTTGTGTGTGTTATTGTTGAAATCAACGACAGACTTGAGATGAACTAAAGCAGAAGGGGGAAAAAAAAATGTGTTCAGGGTTTTTTGTAGCGTTTTATTGAGTTTTGCTTGCTTTCCTTTGTGGTTATCTTCCTCAGGATAGTCTCCACAAGCAACGTGAGCAAAACGAAAAGAGGGAGAAGAAAAAATGAACGCTAGTTGCGTTCTCCAAAAAAAAAAAGAAAAAAAGAGGCTAGAAAAGAGTTCTTCTGAAACAGGATGAAACTCGTTGAGAGAAAAAAAAAAAACAATTGGGCAAAGGGAACAGAACCGACTAAACAGTAGCTAGGAAGTGGAAAAACAAACAGAAACACACAAAAAAAAAAAAGTAACCCCAAGTGAACAAGAGCAAGAAGTCCAAAAAAAAAAAAAGAGATTAGGCTGTAAGCGAGAAAGGAAATAATGAAAAAAAAAAAAACGTAAATATGAATATATAAGTACCACAGATTTCCGCTTTCAAAAAAAAAAAAAAAGAAACAAGATGAATTACTTTTTCTCCTCGTTGCTTCAAACGATGATGAGAGGTTCCCCAGTTGAACCCACTGAATGAAAATGCTTGACACACTTTCGCGTTGATGCGACAGAAAACGCAAAGAGCGTGTCTTCGAGATGAAAGCAGTCGGAGTTGTGAGATGCACGAAAGCAAAAATAAAAAAAAAAAAGAAGTTCTAGAGCAAGAGCTGTTTTAAAGGACAAATCGTGGGAATAGATGAAGAAAACAAAAATAGGAGGTAGGATACAACGGAGATAACGAAGGGAAAAACTCTTTTCTTTTTTTCTTTTTTTTTCCTCTTTGAAGCTCAATCAATACTCAAAAAGACGTTCACAGCTCTCTTTCTCTTTACATATACATATATATATATATATATATATGCATGTACCGTCGACGCCGTGACGGAAACAGTGAAAAAAAAAAAAAAGAAGGCAGGAGTTTAGGGAAAAAAAAAAGGAAAAGCTGTTCTGCGTACGCACGTGTATGTTGATATCTTGACAGCAGATAGCAAGTAAGCAGCAGAGCAGGCAGTTTAGTTTTACAAAAGAGAAAAAGACAGTTTTTTCCTTTAGGCCAAATAGAAAAAGAAAAAAAAAGGTACAACCAAAGAAAGAGGCAGCGGTAGGTTACACAGAGGTCTTTGCTGGTAAATGCAAGTGAGTTCTTTGTTGATCTCAGATGAACAAACAGGAAAAAAAAAAAGAAAAAGAATACGGAATGGAAAAAAAAAGCCAGTGAAGAAAGAAGAAAAGGCAATGAGAAGGAGAGCAAGTAATTCCGAGAAAGAGTTCTGCTTGTACGCTGTGGCTCAACTCGCCAGGAAAAAAAAAGTGAGTGCTTGAATGAGTTCCTGTGCCTGTGTGTGTGTGTGTGTGTATATGGTCTTTTTTTGTTGTTGTTGTTGTTGTTGTCACCTGCACTAAATGGAGACGTTGAAAAAAAAAAGGGTACACAAAAATGAAAAAAAAAAAACAGATGAACGGTGGAGAAGAAGGGGTCGCCTTTAAGGTCACTACAAGAGTGCTGCTCTTTGTTCCCTACACAACTGAAGTCACCTACGCACGTTCACGACAAGAACAAAAACAAATTGAAGAAAAGAAAGTGAAAAGATAAAAAAAAAAAAAACAGAAGAGAAAAAAAGAAAAGGGAGCTTGATAGAGATTGCGCTTGGAAAAAAAAAAAGTAAAGAGGTAAAACGGTTTTTTTTTTTCCAGGACGAAAGGCTCGAGACTTTTCACGCCCTGTGACTGTTTTGGTGTTGTGTTTTTTTGTTCAAGTGCGTGTTCGAATATACTGTTTTTGTTGTTGTTGTTCGCTTGTCTTCCTTCTGCGTCTGTGTAAGAGAGAGAAGCACAGCTAGTTTCTTTTTTTTTTTTTTGAACGTGTATAGGTATGTACGCGTTTGTGTGAGCGTAGGTTTTCAGCTTTGCAAGATCCACCAACTTGCGTTTTGAAATACCCTCACCAAAAAAAAAAAAGGGACGACTAAAAAATGGCGCTTTAAGCTACGGCTGTTTGTTTTACGTAGCAGTGCCTCTTTTCTTCAATTTTCTTTGTGCGCCCAAAGCACGAAAAGAAAATCTCTTTTTGTTGTTTTGATATTCCACCGGGTTGTAACGAAGTGACCCTTTTTCACGGAGTGGGGACAATAACGCGAGATCAATACAAGTCCAGCAACAACAACAAAAAAAAAATGGCAACTGTCTCTTCGGAAGCAGGGGAAAAAAAAAAACGTAGACTGCGACGCTGATGCTCTCACCGAGAAAAAGTGCGAAGAAGAGCTTTACAACGAAAAGAGCCAGCACAACGGACACAATAACAACGACAATATTAAAAAAAAAAAAAGAAGACGAGTCCACAGTACCTCTAAACTAATAAAGAGATCGGACTTCGCGAATAAAAATCACTTTTTTTTTTTTTTTAAGAAAGTAGTTTAACAAACAGAAACACGCAAAAAAAAAAAAGAAATGAGACAAATCAAATATATTAACAGAAAAAAGAAGTAGCACCTTTACAAAAACAAAAAAAAAGGAAGGGAAAACGAAGAAAAAACTAGGTTCAGAGGTAGAAGAAAAAAAGAGGAGTGGGAGATTGAGAAGGCTGAGGGGCAAAAGCTGCGAAGCTGATGCTAATCAAAGTAAAGCAGTAAGGAGGCGAGAGTTTAGGTGAGAATAGAAGGAAAAGAAATGGAAGAAAACAGAGTAAGGGTGGCAATTGAAAGTAACCATTGACGAGGCGCTTTACAAAGCAAAGCTGCAGCTGCTATGAAATAGAGCATGAGAGATAAAAAAAAAAAAGAGAGAGAGAGAGATGAATCTTCCCTCACTCCAGTGCTTTCTTTTTTTCCCCATTTTTGAGCGTTTTTCTTTTTTTTTTTTCTTGGAATCACCTTGGGTGGGTAGGTTTGACGACATTTGAGACTGAACTTCTCGATGTCAGCAGTGTGAAAGAGTTATGAAAAGCAAGCGTGTAGGGTCGCACAGCTTTCGCAGTGACCTGCATGAAGGCACTTCGCGGTTCTCTCAGTTTTGAGGTTTTGCCACTTGCAGACGCCCTTCGTTTTTTATTTTTGTTACCCTGAAAGAGGTATTCCTTTTTACCATTGAACAAACAACAATACAAGAGGGAAAAAAAAAAAAGCGAGAAAAAAAGACAAGCCTAAAGCCGAAAGAGGAGATGCGTCGGGACTCATTCTGCACCTCTCCTTCTTTTTTTCTTATTTCTTTTCTTTTCGGTTTTTTTTTTTTGGTTGGTTTGTATTGTCGTGTTACTTTGAGAAAGGTGACTAAAGCTCAATAGGATCGTCAGCAGTCCCTTGTGCCTCCTCAGCGCTCTCCTCCCGGTCCCGTTTCCAGTTGTGCTCTGCCGCTCCGCCGTTGCCGGACCACGAGGTGTTGTTGCATAAAGTCGGGGTTCGCGCCGCCGACGAGTCCTGCGGGGACGACGACGATCTCGTGTATGGCACGTTATAAGATCCAGGCGGCGCAAGGGGGAGCGTCAGTCCGTTCCCCTGTGTCTCTCGCGCGCCACCGTGGTCGCCTTCGCCCTCGCCGTCCGAAATGACATCCGCGTCCTCGCCGACACGCGTTGACGGGTGCCAGTAGAACTTGCCCTCCGCTGCCGGCCCCCTGTGCGACGGTCGGGCAGACAGACGCAGGTAGGCGGGGAAGGCGTCCGCCGAACTGAAGGAGCTCAGGTAGCTCCACAGGATCGTGTCAATCTGTACGTCCTTTGGCCGCATTTCGGCATCGCACAGCGCGCAGTTCCAGTACGCGCCTTTGTGACAGCTGACGAGGAAGGCGTCGAGGTCGACGCACTGGAGGTGGGTGCAGTGCCGTCCACGCACCGGGACGACGAGGGGGAGCTGCGAGATGGGGCACTTCGTCGTTACGACGGGATCGTCCGCCTCCAGCCCTTCCTCATCTTCGTCCTCGTCGAGTATTTTCGTGTAGGTCTGCCACACCGCGTCGTTGTTCGACAGAAGCAGACTCGGAGGCGCGGGGAGCGAGTCCGGGCAAGTCGTCCGCCTCACCAACTGCAAGAAGGCCTGCTGCGCCGCTGAAACGCTGCGGCATCCGAGCCGAGACAGCAGCATCGACTCCGTCACCTCCTCTAGCGACTGCGGCTGCACAACTGCCACAATCGCGGGGGAGAGGTACTCCTTGTTGAAGATATCCACCTGCATTCGTTGGCTCGCGACGTTACGGCTCAGCAGGTACGTGATGTCCAGCGGCAGAAACGTCTTGGCCACCTCCTGCCTGCGGTCCGGCCACGACCGCTTCCACGGTGTCATGACGCACTGCTCGTTCACGTAGACAACGATCTCCTTCGCGGTGGGCCAGCGCGCCGGGGTGTTGGGGTGGCGCAGCGGGATCAGGAAGACCCGCAGTCGACGGTTGTTCACCGCCTCGGTGTACTGCACGGGGATCTCGAACTTCAGCGGCGACGACCCAAAGCGGAGCTGGAAGCGGCGGGCAACGTTCAAAATGCGAAAAAACGGCGGGGCCGCCTCGTTCAGCAGCGCCAGCTCGTTCGCCGCGCCGGTGGACAGCGTCGTGCTCGAACCAGTGGAGGGCAGCGCCGGTGGTGTTTGCTGTGGAACCGCGGAAAGTTGCAGAACGGCTTCTCCCGCGGCGGCCGGCGGTGGCTGAGCCGCGGCGTGCTGCGCAATTGCATAAGAGCGCCTCTCATGGAGCGCCCACCCCGGCCTCTTCACCGCACCGTCGTCGTGATCCACGCTGCCGCCACGCGACACCGCCGGCTCGCGTAATCGTGCGTGGGGCTGCGGTGCGGTGGAGGGCTGAGGCGCTGTCGACTGTGGTGCTCCGCTGCCCACTGCCCCGTACGGCGCCGTCGACGAGGACACCAGCGGCGTCTCCTCGCCGGTGATGTGGTCCACCAAAGGCAGAATACGCGACGACCGTCTGGGGCTGGTGGTGGAGAGGGTGTGGGAGGCGGGCGGGAGAAACTCGCTGGAGGTCCCGGCCGGCTGCTCCGCACTGTCGCGGCCGTTGGCAGAAAGGCGCTGCTGGTCGCTCGCGCTGTCGAGCGTCGGGGAGGTCGACCCGTCGCGCGCCACGTGATCGGCCGGTGCCGCCGCGGAGCTACCTGGGGAGCGGCGGAGAGCCGGGAGGCGGTCGCGATGGGCGTCAATGACGCGCACCGCCGCCGCGGCTGCTCGCGACAGCTCCTGTTTCTTCCCGTTGAGGGGGAAGATGGCTGCCTCGCGCAATTCGCCGTGCTCGCGCAGCAGGTCACGCAGCTCCTGCATCATCTTGTGGAGGTCCTTCGCAAGGTAGCGGTCCTGCAGTTTGCCGGTAATCACAATGTCCTTGAATTCCTCTAGCG
Organism: Lotmaria passim; assembly: GCA_037349495.1. NCBI lineage: Eukaryota > Euglenozoa > Kinetoplastea > Trypanosomatida > Trypanosomatidae > Lotmaria > Lotmaria passim. Next base: position 454,649 of record CP140193.1, read on the forward strand.
GCACCGGGTTCGGAATGATGCGTGTGTGCAACCGCTTCCAATCACTGTCCGTCATGCCGCGAAAGTACGCCTCGCCGTTGTACGCGCTCATGGTCGCTGCCCTTTTAGCGCCTTCTCCTCTTTCTTCTTCAACGTACGTGCGTAAAGAGATACTACTGCGAGTAGTCGGTGTAGAGGAGTAGAAGTAGAAACAGTGGAATTTCTCCCAAATGCCCTTTTCCTTTTTCTCTTTCTTTTTTTTTTTTTTTCTGTCGGGGTCAAAGATGACAGCAGCAGCAAGCACTCCGCATCCGAGCTGTCAAGCAGGGTACGGAGTTGACTCGAAGAAACTGATGTACGTGACGCAAAGCTGCAGCGCGTTAAAAAAAAAAAAAAATGTGAGGAAAATGGAAAAGGAAAGAAGTATCCCCAGAGAAGAATTGACTCAGCTACGAAGAGTGCAAGAAAACCCTCAGCTTACCCCAGCACTGCTCGCCTGCGCAGTTTCGATTTTTGTTTTATTTTTCTCTGAAGATGATCAGTATACACTCAGGTGTTTTTTTTTTCTTCTTCTCTTCACAGCAGAGCGAACAAAGTGCGATCGAAATAATCGGAACCCTATGTAAGCGCTATCCCAAAACGCAGAGACCCTAGCAAACATACAGCAAGTTCTTTTCTCAAGATTGCACACACACACACACACACACACAAAAAAAAAAAAAGAGAGGAGTTGCTCATATTTACCTCATGCCGCGTTGTTTTAACGCGCGTCAGCACTTTTGGTGTTTTGAAACTCCTACAACGCTCTTTTCGCTTTCACGTGCTGCATTTTACTTCTTTTTTCTGCTTCAAGGTAACGAAAACGCTTGTTGCCAACAGGGAGGTATAAGACACCGAAGGCAAAACGAATCAGAGAGAAAGTGCGTAAAGCACATACCTAGGGGGGGGGAAACAAATAAAAAAGAAAAAGAAGATTTAAAAAAAAATGGCAAGGCTTTTTCGTTTTTTTTTTTTCCACAACAAGTATAATGTAAAACCAAAAAAAAAAGTGTTCCATGGAATAGAAATGGGAAAAGGAAAATAGAAGAGGCACGGAAGGCGCACAAAAAAAAAAATTGAAACCAACGACATCGACTGTCGTTCTTTTTTTTTTTTTTGATAAAGGAAAAGCCACCTATATATAAATATATATACTATAATAATAACTGAAAACAAAAGGGAAGAAAAAAAACACATCATGTTTGCTTATAATAGCAAAACAGAACAAAAAAAAAGATGTTCGCGTCATTTTTAGCCATGCTTCAAAGACGGCAAAAACACTCCACAAAGGGACGGGAAAAAAAAAAAGAAGAGGAAGCAAGCGAAGAGTAGAAGCTTCGCACTTCATCTTTATTTTTCTCCATTGTAATGGCATTTATCCCTCATCAGTAGAAAGCAGAAACACAAAAAGAAAAAAGAAATGCATAACAATAACAATCGCCCGACTCCTTAACTGTGTATTAACAAGAGAAAAAAAAAGAAAGCAGCTCAGTCGCAGGAAGAGCAGTCCACCAGAACTCTTGACCCCTACTAGGAAACGAAACGCAAACAGAAAAACAAAACACACACTACAAGCCCCTTACTAAAAGTCTTTGAACTCGGCCTGCTGAGCGGCGGTCAATCGGGGCGAACGGTCCACGGGGCTGTCCGGGTACTTCTCGAAGTTGCTCGTGTCGCCGGCACTCTTCACCTTCACCGGGATCGGCGCAGGGTAGTAGCGCGCGTACAGCTTGTCCCAGTTCGCGCCGTGGAAGTACGGGTGGTTCTTCACGTCCGCCGCGCCACCCTTCAGCGTCCCCAGCCGCTTCGTGTGGTCCGTCTGCAGCAGCCCCTTCACAAGGTCGCGCGCACGCCCGTCAAACCAGTTCGGGAACTTCAGCCGCCCCGCAAGGATCTTCTCGTAGATGCGAAACGGCGTGTCGTCGTAGAACGGCGGGTAGCCGGCAATGAACTCGTACAGTAGCACGCCCATCGTCCACCAGTCCACCGCCTTCCCGTGCCCTTTGCTCTGGATCACCTCCGGCGCAAGGTACTCCGGCGTCCCGCACAGCGTGAACGTCCGGTTCGGCACCTTCTTCGCGAACCCGAAGTCCGTCACCTTCACGTGTCCCTTGTTGTCCAGCAGCAGGTTCTCCGGCTTCAGGTCGCGGTAAATCACGTCCAGCGAGTGCAGGTACTCGAACGCCAGCACAAGCTCCGCGTGGTAGAACTTCGCCACGTCGTTCGGTAACCGACCCGCCGTGCGCAGGTGCGTGAACATCTCCCCGCCCATCACGAACTCCAGCACAAAGTACACCTTCTTCTCGTCCTGGAACGAGCACATCATGTTCACGATGAACGGGTGGCACAGCTCCATCAGGATCGACTTCTCCTGCGCGATGTGCTGCTGCTGCTTCATCTTGATGATCTCGCGCTTCTTCAGGCACTTCACCGCGTAGTACTCGTCCGAGCCCTTGCGGTGCGCCACGCGCACGCGGCCAAAGGAGCCGGTGCCGAGCGTGCTCTTCAGTTCAAAGTCGCTCAGCTTCCAGTTGGACGTGTCCGGCTTCTCGAGCGTATACCGCAACTTTGGCGACTCATGGGAGGACAAACTGCGATGAAAGGAGCGATGGCCGTCGCTCACCCGGATGGGCGAGACTGGTAAAGGAGCCTTTGACACTATTATATTCGAGCCAGCGGGAACGTAAACCGTCTCCCGCGGAAGAGCCGTAATGTTAGCCATGTCCTGTGTGCCTTTCCCTTTTCTTGTCGTTGAGAAATAAAACGAAAAGACAAATGACTCCACTCGTCTACTTTAGTTGCGATGATGAAACGGTGCAACTGAACTGCCAACAGCACTTGTTTTACGCCCCTTTCCTTTTGTCATGCACTACGCATGGTAAAGCAGCTTGTCTGAGACACGTGTACAGCGCGTTCAGAGAATGAGTTCTACCTTGTCGCTCCTTTTCTTTCTCTTATGTTAGAAGCAGAGACCTCGTTCAACGACCAAAACGAATGTTCAATCCAGAGAAGAAAAATGCAGCAGCTCTCCTTCGGTTCGAGTGTTCCAGGTATTTATAAGGAAAAAACCCCTTTTCGACAGTTTTGAGTGAAGAAAAAAAAAAGCAAGGGATTTGTGGTGGACAATGCAGACCACAGCAAGGCGCTAAAATCGAAGGTTGAATTGGAAAAAAAAAAATGTGATTGGTGTGAGAGGGAAAGAAAACAACAAAAAAAAAAAGAGCGGCAAGAGAACATACAATAGGGGATAGAAGACAGGGAGTAACCAGTTGTCCACATTGCTACGTTTTACGACAAGAAGCAAAAAAAAAAAAACAGCTTTTTTTTCCATTTTATATTTTCGAAGAAAGGGTCGCGCAACGAAAATTACCAGACAGCCATGCTTGACATTGAAAGCAGAGCGATCCGCCATTTCCCATTTACAAGAGTGCTTTTCGCCACTAATACGCTGACGTGGACCTTTTTTTCCAGAAACACTGACAAAGGTCCTCTGCTCAAAGGTGCAAAAAAAAAAAAAAGGAGCTGCTTGTGGAAAAAAAAAAAAAGAAAACGCCTTGGCACCCGCCCAGTGGTGCGCGATCCGCATTTGCACTTTCCTGCGCATGCAGTGATCACGGTGTGCGTTGCCTGTCTTCCAACACAGACAAAACTCGTGCGTTGTGTGCCTGTGTGTTATTCCTCCAAAAAAAAAAAAAGCACCTAAGGCCACAGAAGGACAAGATACATATTTTAAAAAGAAAGGGATACTGAGAGCCAAGACAAAAAAAAAGAAGAAAATCCAATTCAGCGCAGTTGTTCTTACATTACCCATACTCACTGTTTGATCTCTTTCCTATTCTGCCGTGGCGGCACCCGCTTCGTTCTCGAAAAGGTCGTCTGTATCTGCCACGTCGACCGCTCCGGCAGCCTCGCCGATGCGCGCAAAGTTGGTGAAGTGATCGGGGCGGTGCAGCGGGTCGAAAAAGGGAAGTGGGAGATCGACAACGACGTAGAACTCCGTGTTCTCGCGCCACAACGCGCCTTTGAAGAAGTAATTCCACGCCCGCTCTGCTGGCACCAAGAAGAAGCCGCGCGCCTCCGTCGACAAGGTGCCGCGGCATGGCGAGAAGTGCGCCGCGTCTGCTGCCTCCGGTGTCTTCTTTAGCAGCACCTCATACTGCTGCTGGGCCCAGGCGATGCCCTCTGCGGTGGTGCTGTAACACCGCACAATGACGCCCTCCTCGGACATCTCCAGCACGGCGGTGAGGAAGCCCTTTGGCACCATGCCCTCGTTCACCTCCAGTGCACGAGCCTGCAGCGCGAGGTCGTGCGAGGTGAGCTGCGCCTCGCTCTCCCCGATGCGCATGATCCCGAGAAACGACAGGTTGCCTTCCTGCAGCGGCGGCGCGTCAAACGGGATGCGGGGGGGCGTGCGGGATTCGACGGCGGTACCGAACTGGGGCGGGATCATGACACAAAGAACCTCCTTGATGTTTGGGGAGTCGGGCAGCGCGTGGCCGAACATGTACGCACAGCACTGCACCTTCACATCGCAACAGGCGAGCAGCTTTTGGATCGTCTCCTCTGGGAAGATGAGCTGATCGCTCGCCCCGGTCGCGCCGGCGGTGTCGACGGTGATGATGGTGTTCTCGTCCAAGAACGCGGCATCGGCCAGGGAGCGCGGCCGCCAGTTGTTGTCCAGCGCCGTCGCGCCAAAGTCGAAGGCGGCCTTCACCTTGCGCCTCACCACGTCGCCGCTGCTCGTCGTGACGCTGACCGTCTGCGCCTCCGTCAACTTGGTGCGTCGCATCTGCTCGATCTCCTTCATCTCCTCCTGCTGGATCTCGACGTTTACCATCTTCTTGCCCAGTAAAATGCCTTCCTTTTCCTTCTCGGTGAAGTCCTTCGGGCTCACGTTCATGCGGCGCGCCGAGTCGGCGATGATCATTTCCTGCAGGCGAATCGACACCTGCTCCCACTCCTGCCGCGTCGCGTACGTCGGCCAAAAGTGCGCCGGGCTGACCTCTACGTGAAGGTCCGGCACGAGAATCTGCCGCGTGCGCTGCAGGTTAATATGGTAGCCGCGCAGGATGAGGTTCAGCAGGTTGAAGCAGGTGATGGGCTGGAACTGCAGGCTCTGCTGCCAGTCGTCGTAGATGCAGAACTCCCAGCCTTTGCTCTCCATCGCGGCAATGCGCAGCTCCACGAGGCGGCTGTGGCGCAGCACCATCGGCAGCGGCAGGTTGAGGTCACTCTGCCCGATGATGATGTTCGGGTAGTCGAGGACGAGCATGTTGTGTAGTGTTTGACGGAAGCGGGAGCGCGTGACGATGATCTTGCCGGGCCGCTCGCTTGGCGGGCAGCTGCGCAGCCACGACGCGATCTCCTCCGCCGCCTTCTCGCGCGCCAGCTTCGAGCGCCGCTTCTGCCCCGCGAAGACGCTCTTGTGCACAACGCTCATCTTGAGAGAGCCGGAGACCGGCTCGAAGACGAGCACGGCGCCGTTCTCCGACTTGAACTTCTTGCCGCCGTCCGGCGTGGGCTGCTCGCTCGTCACGTACGTCGCGCTGTCGTCGACGATCCAGGTGCGCATGCCGCTGGAGAAGAGCTCCGCGATGTTCGTGTCTGACAAGCTCGCCTCCGTCGGGGTGGAGCTGAAGAGGCCGAGGTCGCGCTTCATGCGGTCACGCAGCGTGTTGAGCGTGATGTTGTTCTTCATAATGATCGGCAGCAGCTTGCTCATGAAGGGCTTCATTTCAGGGATCCAGTAGCCAAAGGCGCTGTGGCAGTTGTACGCGAGGTCGATGGCGACAATGATGCCGGCGGGGAAGGGGTACATGCGCGCGGTCGAGTACTCGTAGAACTTCTTGCGCGCGTACTCGGCGATGTTGTGGCTGTCGTAGTTGCCCCAGCGCAGCTGCACGTCGACCCAGTACTTCGCCGTTGTGTTGTGCTGGTACACGTCGCCAGCCTCGTCGGCGAGGCTGGTCGGCTTCGACGAAACAGACCAGCGGGCGGCGCTGACTAGCACGATGTCCGCGGCGGAGCTCGTGAACGTGTACGACTTCTGTGGGTGCTGCTGCTGCAGGGTGACGGAGGCGGCGCCGAGGTCGAGGAGGCTGTCTTTCAGCTTGCTGGCCACATCGTTCACGACCGCCGCGTGCGACTTCTCCCACAGCGAGCCGCTGAAGATCTTGATGAGCGACTTCTTGATCGTCTCCAGCTTGCCGCACATGAAGACGCCGGTCGTCTCCACCTTCGACTCAAAGCCGGCTTGGATGTCGGAGCGGTTGATGGTGGGGCTCCACCATAGCGCGAAGCGCTGGTTCGGCACCTTGCTCAGACCCGCGCGCTGCTGCTTCGCCAGCTTGCTATCCTTCTTGGAGTTCTCAAAGCCGCCGGAGCGGTCAAACTCGATGCCCTCCCACGACGGGAACCCGGTGCCTTTGAAGAGGCTGTGCTCTAGAATTGCCTCCACGCCGCCGAGGGCATTGTTCATGTCGGCGCGGTAGCGCTCCATCACGCCGCCGCAGATGTTGCCGTCGTGCTCCATGTGGAACCACCAGTTCTTGAGGTACTTGCCAGCGATGAAGCGCTGGAACTCCAGGCGGGCACGGAAGCCGACGTCGAAGTGGAAGAGCGGCGCATGGCGTGAGAAGCGGACGCGGATGCGTGGGATGCCTTTGTCGATGATGTCTTCGATGTCGTCGAGCGAGACGCGGCCGCCACGCGCCTTGGCCTCGCGCTCGCGTGCGCGGAAATCCATCCACGCCCGCTCACTCTCCTTGATCTCCGTTTCCCACGGCGTGTAGTACTGCAGCACGTTCGGGATCGGGATGCCCTCCTCGTTTGTGAGGCCCGCGTAGAAGAACTGCACGCCAGTGCTGGTCGTCTTCGAGTACACCGTGTCCTTCGCCGGGATCAGCGAGTGGCCGACGGAGAGCATGCCCAGCCCGCCAAGGTCGGACGGGGCGTAGAACATCGCCGGTGGGAAGCGCGACTTGGCGCGCGAGTTGAGCGCCATCATGACGCGCGCCTGCATGCGGTGCTCTGCGCGGGCGAGGATCGCCTGCAGCTCCTCTGTGCCGAGGATGGCCTCGCGGTAGTACGGCACAATCTCGGTAATGAGCGCGTTCCACTTCGCCGCGATGCTGTGGAAGGTGGAGCTGCCCACCATCATGACGGTCCGGCGGGCCTTGTTGCGGATCATGTTAATGTGCTCCCTCGACACCTGCAGGAAGGCGCGGCACGAGATGTCCTTGGTGGTGTGGTTGCGCAGGCTCCACATCGACTCGTTCTCCAGGACCTCCTCCTCCGTTCGAACCACGGGCAGCAGCCGCACCGAGAAGCCAGCCATCTCGAACAGCAGGTTTGGATTGTCCTTTGAGTATACACTGACAAAGCTGTTCGCCTCGCTGATGGTGGCGAGCGAGGGCGGCAGGCGGCCACGGAACTCCCACAGCACGGCACGGGCGAGGTTCACGTCTGATAAGAAGAGCCGCATGCGTGCGTCGCGCGGCCACTCCTTCGCGTTTTTGAAGCCATGTACGGACGCGTTGACCGCGCGCATGTCTGGATCGCTCTGCGTCTCCTCCAGGTAACGGCGGCGTACCTCGTCTGCCTCCGTCTTGGTGTAGCGCAGCACAATGTACACCTCGTTCTTGTACCGGCAGTAGGCGCGGATCGGGTGCGACGTGGCGAGGTAGGGGTCGCGGAAAAAGGACATGAACGGGTTGGGCTTCAGCGCCGTCCCCGCAATCTCCTTGCTGCGCTGCGTGCCGAGCAGCAGCACGTCCATGATAAGCCCCCAGTACTGTGCCAAGAAGGAGGAGAACATGAAGCCGCGGATAAGGCCTTTGTAGTGGTGGTAGCTCATGTCTTTAAACTCCACCACCACGTCGTGCCGGCTCACAATGTAGTCGACGAGCGACTTGTCCATGATGAGCTCGAGCATCGGGCGGAAGAAGTTCCAGTCCACGTTGTCGTAGAACGCGTCCTCCAGGTCGCTGTGCAGCAAGACGACCGACCCGTCGTGGGACACGTCCCACATGTCCGGCGAGTTGTTAATGCCCTCGCACCACTTGTATAGCAGCTGCGGCAGCGGCTCCACGTCGGACGGCTTCACCCAGTTTGGGAAGAGGCGCTGCACCCCCATCGCCTTGTACCACAGATACTGGTCCAGGAAGGCATCCACCATCTTCTCCTGCGGGACGACGGTGTAGAGCGGGTACAGGTGCGAAAAGTTGTCCATGTACTCCACCTCCACGTTCTTGAAGCGGCGCTGGTGGGCCAGGACGTCGACGATGCGTGAGAGGGCCTCGTGCGGTGCGTTGAAAGCCTCCTCTATGCGCGCCTGCTCCTCGCGCTGGTTCGCCGTGAGCCGGTTCGCGATGTTGTGCTGGTCGCGCAGGCGGTTCAGCGAAAGCTGCAGCAGCGACAGCTCGGCCGTCTTGGAGGGGTCGGGGAAACTGATCTTCTTGAAGCCGCGATCGTTCAGCCAGTTCGCCATCATGCGGTACATCTCCGTCGCCTCGCCTGGTGCGATGATGGTGTCGGCATCCTCGCCCGACAGGTAGCGACGCTGGCGCTGCTGCTCGTCCATCAGCTTGATTCGCGTGAGGCGGCCGAGGTTCTTCATGAAGGCCTGCTTGTCCACCGTGTCGCCGTCGGCGATGCGGCGTCGCTGTAGCTGCGTGGTGCGGATGTACTCCTCGGAGCGGAGCTTCACGTACTTGTTGACGAGGTCGGTCAGTGGCTTTGCTAGTCCTGGCACGCTCCACGACGAGCCGGCGCGCCAGTGACGGAAGGCCTCGTTCATGTGCTGGTCCATCGTGACGATGACGGAGTTCTTGACGTTGTCTGGCAGCATCTCCCGCAGCTCTCGACGGAAAGCCTCCTTGATGTTGACGTCCTTGTCCGGCTCCACGCGCTGGCGGGTGATCCGCTTGCCGGCAAACCTGCCCTTCTGCACGCGCCCGTGCAGCACGCGGTCGGTCAGGTTGCCCAAATAGCGCTGCAGCAGCGGCGTCATGCCGCGCAGGAAAAAGACCCACACCCGCCACGCAGGGCCCCAGAACCCGCACCCGGGGCCGCTCGGCACGCCGCCGACGTTGAACTTGCTGTACAACATGTGCTTCAAGTCGCGGCTGCGCTTGATCTGCCGCATCGCGCGTAGCTTGTAGCGGTACACACCGGTGAGCACGCCGACGTGAGAGAAGAGGTACTGCGTGGCATCGGCCAGGTGCAGTGCATCCGAGGAACCGAGGCGGTACATGACGTGCATGTCCACGAGCCGCTTCATGAAACCGAGCAGCTCACGGACCATGTGGAAGGCCGGGCCCAATCGGCTCTTCTTGATCTCCTTCGTCGTCAGCGTGCGTGTCGGCTTTGCCTCGAAGTTGTAGTCGATGTGGACATAGGGCAGACATTTCATGTTGATCAGCTGCACCATCATGTTGTGGCCCTGCCGCATCACCTGCAGCGCGGCCTCCAGCCACTCCATGCGCGTCTTGGAGAAGTAGCGCATCTCCGCCATCTTGTCCAGACGCCGCTTCTCCTGCGCGTCGTCCATGTCAACGGCCAATGCAGCTTCCTCGATGGAGGCCGCACTGCCAGCACCAGCAGCAGCAGCAGCAGCAGCAGCGTTCGCGGCTGCGCGGTTGCGCTGGCGCACGGTGCGGTGAAGCGAGCGCTTGACGTGGTGCTTCAGCAGCTGCGTGTAGCTGCGCAGAATCTTGTCACGGTTGTCCGTTGTCGTCATGTCCGGAGGGTCCTGATACCACTTGTCGCACAGTTGGACGTCGATGCGCCGCTTCATGCCGCCCTCAAACGAGTTGTACGGCTCTAGGGCGAAGAGGAGGGACAGTCCGATCTTCGTGTTTGGCTGCTCCAGCGGTAGATCGGACAGGAAGGGCTCGAAGTCGTCGGGCAGATCCAGTGGGACCTCCGCCGGGTCCTCAGTGTGCTGGCCGCCGGCGCGCTCCCACACGGAGGAGCACAGGGCCGCCATCGACCGCGAAACGTCGGTGTTGTACTTGCGTTCAACCGCCTTCACCGCGTTCAGTGACGGGTGAAACGTGAAGCACGGCAGCGCCGGGTCGTCGTTCTCGACTCGCACGGTGGGCGGGTGGTGGTACGGGGCCAGCTCCACCCCGTCCACCACCGCGCCATAGAGAAAGGGAAAGGCGATCTGGCGCTCTGTCAGCATCGTGAAGCGCGGCTTCCGTGGATTATCGCGGTGGATGATGCGGCGCAGATCATTGAACTCCGTCCAGTCGTCGTCTTCGTCTTGCTGTTGCCGGATCGCAGGCGGCGCCTCGAACTTCGGCCCGCGCGGGATGGCGAGATGCATCGCCTTGGCCGCGTAAAACGACTTGAGGTCCCACAGGTAAAAGTAGTTCCTGTCGTCGAGGGAGGGGAGGATGGGCGCCGCGTTGCGGTAGAGGGCCTCCATCACCTCAATGGTGAAGTAATACCCATTGGGCCGGCGCGGGCCGCGGATCTGGTTCGGTGCAACCAGGCGCGGGAAGGGGTCGTAGAACCAGTTCGCGATGCTGGAGTTGTCCTCCTCGTCAAGGTCGTCGTGCACTGCCGGTGGTGGGACGCGGTCCATCAAGTAGTCAGCAAAGTCCAGCGGAGGCTCGTTCTCGTCGCCCTTGTGCACGGCCCGCCGGAAACCGCCGCCCTCCTGCAGCAGCTCGACCTTGTTCGCGCGCATCTTCGTCCACATGGAGCCCCACTGCGCGACGTAGAGCGGCTCCGCCACGGTCGGGGTGTCGTCAACAATGGTGAGCACGCCGCCGACGTGGTAGACAACGTTCACATACCGCGCCTCCTCCCACGGCATCGGCATGTTCTCCAGCAGTTTGTAAAGGGCGAGAGGGATGTAGGGCAGCATGCCAACGCACAGCTTCCGCTCCGACTTGAAGCGCTTGCCGCCGAGGTCGCCGTTGTCCTTCACCACCTTGCGAATGAACTCCGGCGGCATGAAGTCCTTCTCCTCCACCGCCGCACGGTAGGCGGCGCGGAAGCCGTAGCGCTCCGTGTTCATGCGGCGCCACGCGTGTATCTGCTGCCGCCGCGCCTCTCGCTGCTCCTCCTCCTCCATCTCGACCAGCAGGGCCGGATCCGCATTGGAGAAGTCGTCGTCATCGGCAAAGCCTGGCGGCACGGCCACCTCTTCCTCATCATCAAAGCCGGGAGGCGCTGCCAATTTACTCATCTTGAACCGCTCAGTTGGAGCTGGGTCTTACTTCAGTTCTACTTTTTTCTTTTTTTAATTCGTGTGTGTATGCGTGTTTGTGTGAGACACAGCAGTGCTCCTTTTTTTTAATTAAGCGAAGCGAGGATTGACTTGGCAAAAAAGAAGTTAGAAACACTTAGCTCACCGTCAAAAGGGCAAGCCAGTAAACAGTGAAAGAAAAAGGGGGAAAAAGCTCGCCAAAGAGAAAACAACAACACAGAGGAACAAAGCCAATAGCAAAACAACTTCCAAAAAAAGTCCTCTGATACCGCAAGGAAACGTTAAAATAAACAAAAAGCCGTCGAAGCGACGATGCACGGTCTATAACGGAAACAAACAAAAAAAAAAAAAAGGAGAAGCCTTTGTAAAGCTCCTGGCCAAAGAAAAGGAAGATGACCAACTCCCGTCTTGCAGTGCACAATAGGAGCGCTTTCAAATCACGTTCCACAGGAAACGGGTTTCCTTCACGAAGAAAAAAAAAAAAAACGAAGAGGGCGATGGAGATAAGAAGAAAGTCGTGAAGCCAAGAAAAGAGGAAAGGAGAAAGGCCGTGAGCCTGAAGAAACAGAAGTAAACGATGATTGACGAGTTGCGTACGCTGCTAACAAAGCACAATCTTGCGAAATCGCCTAATAATGCACCTTTCCCCCCCCCCCCCTGTAGGTTGCAACCTCTCTCCTTCAGTTAAGTGCAGAAACTTGACGCCTCACGGTTACGGACAGCGAGAGAATGAGACTTCACTGACTCTATCACTATGTAAGGAAGAAGACGAGCTGCGTTGAAAGCACAGAACTGGTTGAAGGTTCAGCAAAGACTCAAGCCTTTATAGTTTAGCAAGCCTTATGTTCCGCCATTAAACGGCGTGACTAATCGCAAGGCGCTGTTTTTTTTTTTTTTTTTTAGTAAATAGTCTCACTTTTCATTTTTTTTTTTGCATTCAACAAGCTCAGCATAGTCCGCAAACTCAACAGCGGAGAAGATTGACGAAAGAGCAACGAAACGCCACAAAGAGAAGGGAAAAAAAGGTAAGTACTGTGATAACAACAACAACCTCAAAAACGAGTTTGCAAAAACCTCGGCGAAGGGCTGGTGAAAGGCGTGAAAAGAAAGAACAAAAGAGCCAAAGCACCAACGCCGCCGTAAGGTCCGCGCGTAACAGGCAAAAGAAAATCGAGTCGTACCAGATGGCAAACAGCTCACATCTCGGGGATGGCCTTGAAGACGTAAGCGCTCGGCTTTGTCTTCTCGATTTGTACGGCGGCGTTGATCACATCGGGCCAGCGGATCTCGCGCTGTGTTCCACGCTGCATGAACCGGAGCGGCTCAAACCCGGCAAAGTTGCCGGTGCGGGTGTAGTGACTCTCGTAAAACCATTTCACTGGTCGTGACTGGATGCGGCGCTGCTTGCGATAGTCGGCGTCAGGTGTGTCAGGAACATGTTCCTGGTACTGCTCCAGCGATGGCGTGTTCTCGACGCCCCACTCCATGTTTGGGGCCCAGAAGCGGAAGTCAGCCCACTCCTCCTTCCAGTACCACGCGCGCATCTCCGACATCTTGGCCGACCGCAGCGACCCGTCCGGCTGGCGGATGACGAAACGGCGCCGCTTCTCGTTGGTCGGGTCGAGCTCGAGCTTCTTGAGTGGCTCGTGCCCAACGTTCACGCCGATCTCGGCAAACATCCAGTTGTGCTCGGACTTGTTCGCGTGGTCGCGGTGCGGGCCAGCCCAGACCGGCATCTGGCTGTACTGCTGCACCGGCTCGCCGGTTCTGCCGATCATCTCGGGGAACATGCGGCGGTAGACGTCGTAGTTGTCGCCCCAGTAGTCCTCGTAATCCTGCTCCGTCTGCAGGAAGCGGTACGGATCGTCCATCTCCCACACATTTGCGTAGCTCGCCTCGCGACGGTTGACGAGGTCGCGGAAGAGGAACTTATCGCTGTAAAAGGTGATCTTCTGCTCCGCAAAGCGCAGCTTGCCGTAAAAGAGACCCTGCTTGCGAGCCCGGACGTCGCGAATCCACTCGAGAGCGAAGAGGCGCTTCGGAAGCGTCCAGTCCGGCTCGACACACGCGTCATAGCAAGCCTTAAAATGGTGCCACACCAAAATCTTGCGGACGAGGGTGAAGTCGAGGCCGTACATCTTCGCAAGGCGCTCCGGCGGCCACCGCTCCGGGGCCTTGCTCCACAGTGCAAACAGCTCCGGCCCCAGCTCGTCGCGCACCTTGTAGTCCTCGTTGATCTCGTAGCGCAGCCGCTTCGACATGTCAAAGAACTCCGGCGTGCCGAGTGAGGTCTGGAAGCCGATGCGCCGCTCCAGCTGCTCCTTGTTCTGCACCGAGTTTTGAGTGAGCGCCTCAAGCCACATCAAGTCGACGTGCGTCATGACAGCGAGCAGAGGCCGGATTTTGCGGTCAAAGTGCTCTCGCAAGCGCTGCATGCCTTCCTCGTCGAGCGACTTGAACCACTCGTTGAGGAACTGAATGTAGTCGCTAAAGGTGCACGGGTAGCCGGCGTCGCGGTCGCCAAACTCCAGTGTGCGCCACCGCTCCTTTACAATTTGCTTCAGCAGCACCTCGTCGTCCATCAGCCCCTCCTTCGCCTTGTCCCACGTCGCCGGGTGCTTGCGGCCGCGGTAAATAGCGATCTTCTCCGCGTTTGTACGCCCGGGCAGCTTCATCAGCTCTACCGAAAGGATGTTCTGCAGGTACCACGCACCGAAAGGGTTCGCCCACCACGGAATGTCGTAGCGGCGGTCCTTGAGGGACTGCGGCATGTCCATGAAGGGCTGCAGCGCCTCGTCCATGTCTTGCGACCGTGCACGGTTCATCCACAGATCCCATTGCGGCGCTTCGAAGGACTTCATCTGACTCAGGTCCTTAGTCCACACCTTTGGGTCACGCCACTCCACCGGCTTCGGCGGTTCCGTCAGCACATGGTGCTTCCACGACTTGCGCTCGCGCGGGCCACGCTTGTTGAACGGGTAGCGCCGCGCACACAAAGTTCGTCGCAGCATGGCGAGAATCTAAATCGTTGCTAAGAGGCGTTGAGGAGCTCTGGGTTTTCCGCAGTTGGAAAGTGAAGCGAAGGCAATTCTGAAAAAAAAAAAAGAGAAAAAGGACACCTTCACAGCTCCAACGGCAAAAAAAGTGCCAGGTAGGGTTCACGCGCTGCTTTACGTTTTTTTTTTCCTGCGGCTTTTACTAAGCACTTCACGTTTGATCCCACGCAGACTCCTTTCCTTTCTTTTTTTCTCCGTTTTTTCTTCTTATGTTTGTTGGTTTCCTACCTCTTCGCTTTGTGTCCTTCCCACCTCGTAAAGGGTGAGCTTTATTCTCTTGTTGTTCTTTTTTGTCGCAAAAGAAGGGTGTTGGGAAAGTAGAAAAAGAAAATCGAGCACGAACGAGAAAAAGGACAGTAATAACGATGATAATGAGAAGAACAGAAGAGAGGAAGTAGAAGAAGGTAAGTCGGAGGATGGGTCCTTAATTGGAGAACACCATGTGGGCAAACCCCAAAAATCCAAAGCACGTCTACGCTATTTCCAATGATGACCACAACAAACTGGTGTGCTAGGAAACCGCAATCGCAAACAAGACGAAGGACACGACGACGACCTTTTTCTTTCAAAGACGAAAAAAAGAGCTTCCTTTTTAAGGGGCAGTGAGGCAGTCGCGAGGTAAACAACTTTAGTGAACGCACAAAAAGGAAGGGAAAAAGAAGGGTATAAATGCACAATGCAAACGAAAAAGCACAGATGTTCGACGGCACTGAACGCATACATAATTAGCGTGGCATGTCTTGCGGTGCTTCTGACTTCTACGATGACTCCTTGACGTTGAGGACCAGCAGCTATCACTCAAACTGAAAGAAAAAAAAGTGAACAAAAGCGAACGCGCTGCACCCCATGAAAAGAGCAGAGCACCTCTCTTTCATTGCCCAAGCTCTGCTCTATGAAGTCGAGCTACTCCATGACCATTGCCACATCGCAACACTCATGTTGTATTGGTTCACGAGGAGTAGCAGATACAACACTACGGCGGCCAGTGCAGGGTAGAGGAGGCGCTGCTGGTGCGAGAGCGAGGGAACCTCCAGGTAGCCCAGAAACACGTTATAGATGTAGGTCAGCACTCCAACAAGATAGAACGCGTCGGCTAAGATGCAGTTACACGAGGTGACGAACATGAGCGGATACTGAAGGATCTGCGTCCAAATGAAGTACGTGAAGTACCCATTGCAATGCACGTCAAAAGCGTACCGCCAGTCAACATCGGACCTCAGGTAATCGCTGAAGGCGTCAAGGCCAGAGCTGGGATTGAGCGCTGCGCTAGTGCCGCCGCTGCTGCTACCGGCGTGAGAGACGGACGACGACGGGAGGTACATCACCGCTACAGCACGGCCAACGCACGCGAGCGCCAGCCCACTCACGAGAAACCACAGCAGGTTGCCAAGAACTACAGAAAAGATCGACCACAGAGACGATGCCATGACGAAGCCATACGCCACCGTCGCGATTACAATGAAGCCGAGCTGCAGCATCAGAAAGGCGGGGTCGTCGCGATAGTAATGGCCTTTTGTCATCATTCGGGCGCGGCTCATCTTGCTGACAAGAGACGGATTGGTGCATAGCGAATACATCTGCGAGAGGGCGGAGTCGAGCTCCATTTGATCGACTTGCACTGCCCGACGAGCAAACGTCGGCAACGCGGACCTCCACCGCGACATCACAAATGTGTTACCTGAGAACATCAGCGCACCTAGAGCAAAGCAGACCAAAAAAAAAAGTGACTGAAGAAAAAAGAGGGAGAAAATGGTCTTGGTCAACGAAACGGTATAGAAATATCTTGAATGGACTCCGACACGGATAAGCTGAAGAGAAATCTGACAACTGCTTTGCGCTGCGTTGGGAAAATGCAATTAAAGGAGACTCACACCAGTGGTGACGAAAAAAAAAAATGCCGCGCCCTTTCCCCTTTTCTAAGAATGAAACACAGAAAAACAGTGAGAGAAGGAAGGAAAAAAAAAAAACAGAAAGAGGACAGTAACTTAGCGAGGACAACGCGCACACACCACGGCCTCTTTCTAAACTTGGTACATGAGCAACACTTGAAAAACAAAGCCCGACTTCAACCCTAACACACAAACATGCACTCTTCCACGCCACACCCAAGCATAGGCTAGCAGCGCCAACGTCTTTTTTTTTGTTGTTGTTGTGTGTGTGTTCAAAAGCAGAGTCAGCACTCACTTGAGAACAAGACCGCAGCGTTTTAGAGAACCGTAGTCGATCACACGCCCACCCAAATCTCCTCCTCTCGCCTCAAGTTTCTTTGTTGTTGTCATTTTTTCTTTCTGTGCAGAGCTCTAAATAGAGTTTCCAAGGAAAAATGAAAGGAAAAACGAAAACTGGTGCGTGTAGCTCTTCAGATACCGAGGGAAAGAAAAAAAAAAAAAAGAGAAGAATATATGTATAACATCGGTTCACGGTATAAAACAATAAGTAATTTAGTACTCTCATGCAAAAAAGCAAAAAGGAGAAAGGAACAAAGCAAAAACAGAAACTGTGTTTACATCTTGTTTTACACGCTTTCACGAGTATTCAGCAAGCTGTTGCATGATGGAACGTCTTACGCGAATCACCCCATCATGCACTTAAAATACAGGCCTGCCAATAAAGCCAAGAAACGAGTAGGAGAAAAAATGAAGGATGGAAAGAAAAAAAAGCGCAGCTAAGGAGCTACTGAATCTATACATCACATGAAGCGCTGCGCTTCTCTCACACACAGAAATGTAGGACAGCTACCCAATCCACGTTGTGTCAGATCCAATGGTGGCATTGTGCGATTTTGTCAAGAACGTGCTGCAATGATAGTATTTGCCAGGGTCCGGCGTACTGTTTGCGGGCGACGTGCCGGCAAAGCGCACGTCGCGTCCCCACGTTGCGTTTCCAGGTCGCTGACTTACAGCTGCTATGCCGCCCGTGCTAGAGTAGGCGCCAGGGCCTGGAGTGTCGTTAGTGGCTCCCGCGTACGGTGGCAGTCGACCTGACGTGCCAAAGGTGGTTTCGCAAGTAGACGTCGGCTTTGGCCAGTCGTAGCGAACATCATATGCTCGGTCTGGCAGCGGGGGCGGCGCGCTAGACGGTGAGATCTTGCGCTGCACAAAAGGGCGGCGCACGCCACTGCGCGGCGCCTGCCCGTCGTTCGGATCGCCAGAGAACTCTATCGGCACTGGCACCGGATGCTGAGACCACACTGGGCTGAAGCGCGACACCGTGGAGCCAAACGGCACGGGCTCGCCAAAGTTGCTGTGTCGCGACAACCGCCGCGCATCGTACGTTCCTGGGCCCGGCGCTGAGCACGCCAGCCTTTCAGGAAAGCGTTCAGATGTCGAGAGAAAGGCTGCAGACCCGTGGCCGTCTTGAGGCTGAAAGCGACGCGGAGCAATGTCGCCAGTATAAGTCCCCGGCCCAGGAGCGCGGTCCACTTCTTGGTCGTCCGCAAAGCGTGCAGAAGAAGAGCCGAAGGCTGAAAACTGCTCGCGCGAGCCAGTGGTGTCGCGCAGCGGTGCCTGCCCGACGTTGTACGTCCCAGGTCCGGGAGTAACGTCATTTCCTGCGTCGCCGCATACCATGCGCTTCGTCTTTGCGACGAACATTGAGGACGGTTTCGCATCGGCAAGGGAGCGAGATGTCCGCACAGAATCGTAGCTTCCAGGCCCAGGACCCACAGGTGGCCGCAAAGGCTCGCGTCCACTGTATTTGCCAAATCCCGCCGCCTTTGGGATCCTACGATCTGCAGCCGCGTAGTTGGGGTTGTAGCTGCCAGGCCCGGGGTGGATATTAAGGTGCGGATCGGCTGCGCTATTGTAAGGCCCGGAGAACGCGTGCGACCTTGGTTTCCTACGAACGATATAGTTATCGGGTACATCGTAGGCCCCAGGGCCAGGAGTGTCATTTCCTTTTTGGTTGGCAAAGCGAGCTGATTCGGAGACGAAAGCCTCAGTTCCAGTTTCGCCGTGCGCATCAGGACGCGCAACATCTACGTCATACGTGCCGGGTCCAGGCAGGCCCACGTTATCACGAGACAACAGCTGACGAGTGCTTGTGCTATTAAATGGAGCACGGCTCGAATTGACAGGGGTGCGCCGGTCTAGATTGTACGTGCCAGGCCCGACAAAAGGACCCGTTGCCGTTTTCACCGCATCCCCTTTGGCGCGAATAAGTGGCAGCTCCTCCAAGACTGACATAGCCATAAAAAAAAAAAAAAGGCAAAGTAGATTCAATCAAAATGCTGGCGCCGACAAAACAAGGTTCACTACTGCAAGTTGTTTTTTCCACTTGAGCTTGATGAAAAAAAAAAAGTGCTTTTAACGCAAGTTGGCAGTATTGAAAATAAAAGCCTAAGTTGCACCAGATCGGAGAGCTTTGAAATACACCTCATACAGTAAGAGCCCGCCTCACTTCTTTACATGAAAGAAGAGAAGAACAGAGCAACGAACAAGAGCACAAGCTGTCCTTTTAGCACTTGAAAAGACAGCAGCAGAACACCAGCAAAAGAAAGTGCAAGAGGAACAAAAAAAAAATAGTGAAATGTTGTTGGCAAGTCGGATTGATTTGCCACACAAATGACAAATGAGAAACACGTCAATATAGTGTGTTAAACAAAAATGATGATTACATCTAGAGCTAAGTAATGTTGAACTTAGGGGGAAAAGGAATTTACATGTATTGCAACAAGTTTCAAAGTTCAAAAATAAAATTAAGGAAGGAAAGGGATGAGATTTGTAGAAGAAGAGTGTAGAGAAAGAGAGATATCGTGATTTTAACTTTGCTAGATGTAGCAGGGAAAAAAAAAAAAGAAAGAAGTTGGGAGAAGCAGTAGAAGAGCAAATGTCCAACTTGCTTTCTGAGGTCCCAACAACCGCAGATATACAATTTCCTTTCTTTTTTTTTTTTTTTTAGAGCGACATGATATATAGCAAAGATAAAACGTGTGAAAGGTAATGTAAGACGCTCACATAAGAAACAAAATTACATTTAGCTTACTATCCAGAAGCTTTTGGGGGGAAAGAAACGCTCTAGGAGCAAAAGAAAGAAAGGAAAAAAAAAAAGCAACCAACGCTCTTCGTAGACCCCTCTTTTATAACGCGCGGGTTTTGTATCTTGAGAAAAACCAAGCTCTGTCTATTTTCGAATAGTTATTTTCTGCTTCTCTGAGATCTAAGTAGAGAAAAAAAGAGCCTGTAATTATCCAGTGAACAACAACAAAAAAAAAAAAAGCGCTTTGTGTCAGGAGCTCAAAAACAAAATAACGTAATACAGTACGACAGCAACGATGATTACAGCCCAAGTGGTGTAGGAAGCTATCCAGCGCGTTGAAAGAGGTCGGAAAGGCTGCGAAGCACAATCAGGACACATGAATTTGCCAGGGTCGTGCTCCAGGTAAAAAAGGTTACAATCTTCTGGAACGACTTGGCCGCACAAACTGCATTGTTTGCCTTCCACCTTTGAAGTCTCGCAAACCATGAGTCGCTCACCGTTTGAGCGATAGGGATAGCCTCTGCAGCAGCTCCCGTACACAGTTTCGCACAAAGCACATTCCCAAAGCGCCGTCTCGCGAGGGTGATTGCAACAAGAATAGTTTTTAGAGTAAAGCAGCCAGAGATTATGCCCCATGTCGCACTTCGGAATAAGACTGGAGTAGTACATTTGACAACCCTTCACGATAAGCGCGTCTAAGAAGCGCGAGGCTCCAAGTAAAAGAGGCACCTCATTGCGAAGACTCGTTTGTAAGGCTGGATGATGTCCGCCTGGAACGCGGCCGTTGCGGGTGGGCAATCGTAAATTATTGGCGAAAGCTCTACGAGTTGCCTTCGCTCCTTTGAAAAAGAGCGACCTGTCGCTCTCCGAGAGCTGCTTAGTAATAGCTATGGGCCGCGAAGCGCTCGCTGCGGCACCGCTAAAGGAGCTCTTTGCGGCCCCCCGCCATGTCTCCAAATGTGTTAAAATACTCGGAAACACTTTCGTCATGAAGCTCAACAGCTCCCGCAAATCGCTCTTGAATTGTCCCGAAACATCCCCAGCAAGAGACTGCTCCAGCAGCACGTACGCCCTCGCCGCGAGGTCGCATGTCGTGTCGCCATGCAGGTCGGGTATGTGTATGTTCCCATCGCTTCCCACCCAGTTTAATACGAAGTGCCTGCTCACAATTTCTGCGAGACCGCGGAGAGACGCCTGAGAGGCGTGAATGTCGGCCAGTAAAGTCGTGACCGGATTTTGAGAAAGAAGAAAAAAGCACTTCTTCAAGACGTTCACACTTTCCTCGTTCATCGAGCGACAAAAAGAGCTCTTCACCAGCATGTTCAGAACATCTATGGTGATGAAGCTAAATGCCTCGAAGTGGTGCAGGACGTGCTGCGACGTCATAGGTCGCTGCTGCTTGTCTAGCGGGTGCATCAGCACAGCCCATAATTCAAGACAGTAGGTGAAGTGGGCGGGCTTGCAGTGCGGCTCCAAGTCAAAAGACAGTAGGCACTCCCGCAGTATAATCAGACAATTTCTGAGAAGTGTGCTACGAATGTTCTCAAGGTCATTCTGTGCCTTAGAAGTTGAGCTGAGCGCAAAATCCGACGGTACAGCGATTTCGCTTTCTGAGGTCGAGGAGTCACCTCGTTTTTGCAAAAGCGCGTAAACCATGCTTGTGTGCAGTGGCACGATAGAAACAATTTGCGCGAGTGACTCAGGGTTGGTGCATCCAAAGCGCGCCATTTCGTCGGGCGGCTGCTGCGTTTGACGATGCGCAAGAAGCGAGGGTGCCACGACGAGCAGCGCCGCAACCACGTCGTCGGTGGTCCACATGACGTCGGCAAGCGTCGCCTTGCTGGTCAAGTGTCGAGGAAGAGAGGGCGTCACATAAATCTGCACGTAAGACTGGAGCAGCTGCGTATAATACGGCATATCGATCGGCACAGTTTTGTACAAGGCTGTGTAGGCCACTTCTTTTAGGTGTGACACCCATGAGAACAAATTGGTCAAGCGTCGCTGCATTAGGTAGCTGGCGCTGTGCTGCTGAGCGCGCTTCATGCCGAAGAAAAGGAGGCGAAAAATAAAGTAACCCATTGGGGAGCATGGCAGAGACGTCAGGATCTGTTGCTGGCTAAGCTCCTTGCGCGTCACCACGGGCGGCTCCCAGAAAGGGATGAGTATAACAGGCGGAACGCGTGCGCGTGGAAGCACATATAAATTGGAGTCCGCAGGCTCCGCCATGAGTTGGTAAGACTGCGGGTAAATTGCGGAGAGTGGCAGATCGGTGAATTGAAACGATTCCAGCCGAGCCTCAGCGGCGTTCTTCCAGCCTTTTTTGAGTCGTGCTGAAAACGTGGCCGACGGAACGGAGAGCGCTTCAAGCGTTGTGATGAACGCTGAGTTTGGGTGAATTAGTCCCGACAGTGCTACTGCGACGCTTTGCGTGGGTGCGATATTCGCATAATCCATCCAGCACAGCTCTTTTCCATCTGAAGCGTATTTATCGTGATATGGTCCAAAGAGAAGGTCGCAGAGTTTAATAAAACCCTCGCAGCCAAAAAAGGTGTTGAAAAACACTTTGGAGTCTGCATCTAGAGGCTGAGCTGGATAGTCGATGCCGTCAAAATAATCCGAAAAGCCTTTGATCTGTTTTTCGGCTGTGACATCACGAAAATCCATCATGTTTTCAACTAGAGAAAATCGAAAAGAAAAAAAAAAAAAGGTACTGCAAAAAAAAAAAAATGAGCAGAATTTGAAGTCAGAAATTAAAGAGTGTCGACGTAGAATTGGAGAGCGAAAGGCGGAAAAAAAAGCAACATTTTCTACCATATAAGTCAAGGCGGACTGTATAAAAACCAGAAACAAGCGCTTCCATTTTTCGGCCATTGTCCTCTTTCTTAAAAAGCCCTTTTATAACTTAGGAAGAGGCTTCGCTTTACTTTTTGCAGTAGCAGCCAAAAAGAAATGCCGGGCGCCAGAAAAACAATAATAACAAAAGCGCCAAATCCCCTTGCATCTTTACTCTGGCATTATAATCTAATTTTGTTTATTGCTATTTACTTATTTGTTTATTTATTGAGTGCACGGAGGACAACACCGTGATACCATCGTTGCACCTTTGCCAACTTCCACGACTGATGCTTGCTTTACAGATTCTTCGGAGTCGCATCAAGTGTCGGCAGCTAGACCCATGTTGCGTTAGTCACTTGAGACATTCGATACTCGTGTTAAACGTGAGCACTTTCCGAGCTTAGGTGGAGCCAACACACATTCGGAGCTTTATCGGACTTCTCCTGTGAACGCGGCAAAAAGGGGGCGAAGGAAGTGGAGGGGGGGGGGAAGAGGTTTCCAAACGCAACGAAAGGAAACTGAAGCAACACACGAGGCCCGTGCTCACGCAGTCGTCTTCGTGCGAGAAATAGGTGTTAGAGGCGTAGATGTGCCGCTCCACAGTTGAGAAGCTGCCTTTTGCAGGGTGTACGGCGTCAAATCGACTTGAAAATTGTCAGTTTTTTTTTTTTCCCGTGTTGTTGAGTTGACAAACCGCGGATTAAAATGTGGTCGCTGAAACCAGCAGTTCAACGAAAGTGATTGAAATTGCTACAGCTGCGGAATAAGATAAAGTGCTAGTTTGCAGCGAACAGCTTGGCTGATAAAACAGTGTCACTGAGCGAAAAAAAAAAAGTAAACTATTGTGGTCTCTCTTCGCACAGAGTGCGCCTTTACTTCAGAATAGCTTATTTCTCTTTCCGTTCTGACCCTCTACACTTTTCTTTTCCCTATTATTATTTCCTCTCTGTGTTTCTTTGAAAACTGCACACAAAACTACTACAAATAAAGGTCATCGCTCACCCCTATTATCCAGCTATCGTTACCATTTTTATTTATACACATCGATTCGCACTTAACTCACTTTTTCCCTTTCTTTTTGTTTTCTTGACTCGCTTATCCACAACGAAAAGATGACGAAAAAAGTCCTCATGTTTGCCGGTGACTTCGTCGAGGATTACGAAGTGATGGTCCCTTTTCAGGCGCTGGAGTCTTTGGGCGTCAAAGTGGACGTGGTGTGCCCTGGGAAAAAACAAGGCGAGGTTATCGCAACAGCCGTTCATGACTTCACCGGCTGCCAAACGTACGTCGAACTTCGCGGACACAACTTCACCATCACAAAGAGCTTCGACGAAGTCAACGTGGAAGAGTACCAGGGGCTCTACATCACCGGCGGACGCGCCCCAGAATATATTCGCCTCAATCCGAAAATCATCGAGTGGACTCGCTTCTTTTTCGACAAAAAACTCCCCGTTGCCGCTATTTGTCACGGTAGTCAAGTGCTCGTTGCCGCCGACGTTCTGAAGTCGAGGACTGTCACATGTTACCCTGCTGTTTCCCCTGATATCACATTCGCGGGTGGCAAATACAAGGAGGTTCCGCCGGCGGAGGCAGTGCTTGACGGCAATCTGGTTACCTCGCCCGCCTGGCCTGGTCATCCGGCACTTCTGCGCGACTTTTACAAGATGCTCGGCATCACAATTCAGCTTTAAGAAAAGAAAAGCTGCTTAGATTGTCCTGGTGTTTATGCAATGAACAGGACTTCTGCCATGAAGCTACTTTTGTGTTTGCACGAAAGCTGAAAGAGACAAGCGCTTATTCTCTTGCGTTGCCTTTCTTTTTTCTTTTCCTTCTTCCCTTTTTCATTATAACCATCAGCTGTTTCAATTCAGAAATGCTCTTTTTTTCTGTGTGTGTGTTTTCTTGTTTTTTTTTTCTTTCTTGATTACGTCAAAAGCTACCATAAAGCAACATATATAGATATATATATATATATATATATATATATATATGTATATATATATGCGTGCTTTCTAGTTTTCTGTTTTTGTTTTTCAGGTGAGCACGACTTGCGTTCTCTTTTTGTTGCACCAATAATTAGCAACACAAAAGCAGACTTTCGGTATCGTTTGTTGTGTTGCCTTTTCTCTAAAAAAAAAAAAAAACAGAAACTATGTAAGCATACACATCTGTGTGTATCACGCCTCGTGTTGTAAAGTGTCTGTTTGTAATAAAACCACCACCACCACACAAAAAGAAAAAATGGCAAGTGCTTAGCTGAGGTTCGTTTTATTCGCTTCGCAGCTGATAATTAAGCTTGTATGTTGATCATGTGCTTTCCTATTCTGGCGTCTGCTCTCTCGTTCTCTTCCTCTTTTTATCACCATCAATGAATACGTAAACGTGCTTTTGTGCAATAAAATGTCGCTAATGGTACTGTTGTTTCTTCTCTGTTTTGACGACTCCTTATTTATTTATTTATTTACCTTTTCATTTCTATACACAAACAATCAGGTTGAAACGAGTAAACTGGAGATCGCGGCATAATGCCTGTGACGAGAAAGCTAATTTTCCAGCCCGACATCCTCGAATGGATCGGGCTCCATAAAGCGCCGATCAAGGTGCTGCAGAAGGAACGGTACAAAATGGAAAAGGGCTTTGTTGCGTACGCTAAAGATGCTGTTGAGTTTGTGCGTGAACTGCGAAAGGGCAAAGATCAGAAGGACGCGAACGTAGCCACCACCACGAGCGAGGCAGATGCTACGCGTGCCATGGACCAGTATTACGAGTCCGAGGATCTCACGAAGCGAATGAAATGGAAGCGAGTCACGTGGGACGACGATGCAGACTACACCAGTTTTTCCAAGCGAGTTCTTGACAACGACGCAATGTTCAAGCGGACACAGGCGTTCTCTTTTCTTTCCATGCACCTCATCAGAGATCCCTGCTCCACAGACCTCGTTAAATTGCCGGCGGCAAACAAAATTATCGAGCCGGGAGCGCTCACAAACTGGCTTTTGCAAGAGCGTGAACCCAAAGCGGTCGATCTGTATCCTGTCCGCGACGCCGCCGAGCAGCGGAGTGCTTTCCATGTTGACTGGACGTCGGGCTCAGTCAAGATCTTAGACACCGCCTCTGCGCAAGAGATTCTAACATTTCTTTCGACAGTTGCGCCGCGTCTTCAGGCTGTGCAGCTGAAGATGGAGGAGCAGCAGACAAAGCAGACGGCCGACATTGAAAACGTTCGTGTGCGCGTTGGCGCAACTCTGAAGTTCAACGAATACAACACAAGTTTCTGGGATGATCCGAAGCGCAAGACTGACCCTAACTTTGTAAACCCTGACGAGCTGGACCAGTTCTTAAGAGGCATACTCAAGTCTGCGTTTCTCTACCGTTGGTTTTTGAAAGGACAGGAAATTCGTGTCTTGCCTCCTGGACGCCCCTATTACATGGACATTGAAGCAAAGCAGATTTGCGTGCCCGCGAACTTTGCGGAGTACAATTGGTTGTCAGCGCATCCACGCTTCGAAGCTATGGAGAAAGTCGTTGACAGCTTTCGCCGTTTCTGGTGGTTTTGGTTCTCGCTAGGGATGATCATCGTTGGCGATGTTGAGCTTCTATGATCTGCATGGGGCTTAGCTTTTGTTTTCACATACGAGTGTAGAAATCTGCGTTGATTTTTTTTTTTTTTACATATTGTTGGTGTTCGTGTCTTTTTTTTTTTTCATCAATTGGATATAATGCAGTAATAATGAGCTCCTTTGTTTTTCAGTCACAAATACAGAGTTTTCACTCTATTCCCAATAATACGACTGATTCTAGCTGCGCAAGTGCTTTTTGTTGTCGGGAATTGCTGTTTCTTTATTCATACCTTGCTGAAGCTGCGGCAGTGGAAAAAGGAAAAAGTGATGCACGCAAGCTCTGCTCCTTTGGGCGCCTTTACGTTTCGGCTTTTAGTCTTTCCCATTCCCTAAGTACAAAGACGAAGAGGGGAAAAAAAAAAACAAACAACACACTTTTAAGCAGAGAATACAATAAATGATCCCGCTGTCATTTTTTGTGGTTTTAATAACTTTATAACTTTTTTTTTTTGCATGTTCCTCTCTACCTGTATTATTATTATTGCTTTGTTGTTTTGTTGTCTCTTTGCCCAATAAAACCAAACAGAACTGACCTTCATTTTTCTTTTAGTGCATCGGAGAGGTTTTGTAACCCTGCTTATTGTTATTACTGTTATTTCCACCCGTGCTCTTCAGAGGGCTTCAAGTTCACACACGCACACACAAACACAAACAAAAAAAAAGTGATCAGTTTCCTTTTGTTCTCCTTTTTGCACCTTTGAAAACGCACGCGCACTTGCGTAGTGTTCTGCCTCTACTATGTCGCGCTCTACGTTGATGAAAGAGGCGTTTGAGCTTCTTCAGCGGGACGGTAAAATTCCAAAAACCTCTGTCCCCACTGCTTTGCGAGCTGCAGGTTTGAATCCTAGTGAGGAGAAGATTAAAGAAATCATGGCAACGGCCACGGACATCGACATGGCCGGTTATGAGGCCCTCGTCGCGAAGCACGACGACAAAATGGACACCGCAGAAGCAGTGAAAGAAGCCTTCCGCGTTTTTGATAAGGATCTGGACGGCACCGTGTCTGTTGCCGAGTTTCGACACATCATGACAACAATGGGCGAGAAGTACCACGAGGAGGAGTTCCGCGACCTGATTCAGGGCTTCGATGAAAACGGTGTCATTCATTACGAGAAGTTTGTAGATAAGATGCTTGCTCCTTTCACTGAGCACGGCAATCCGGAGGACCTTAGTTGAGCAAAAGTTCCTTTTAACGTTGCTCTATTTTGGTTGGTTTGTTTCAAGGCGCTCTGAGTACTGCTGGTGGCAAGCTTATAATCAGCTGATGTTTATTAGACTATTTCTCAGAATGAAAAAGAAGACATAATTCCTCTTCCGTTCACTCGCTATTGCAGCTCCTACGCATCTCTCTGGGGAAAAGTCCTACAATGCGGCAAAGTCTTCGCGATTTATTAGGCTTTGACAAAACGGCTTCTTTTTTTCTCGACTTGTTCGCTGCAGCAGCGAGTTTTGGAAACGTCAGACAATTATCGAAGCGTTTCGCGCAAGTAACTTGAAAAAAAAAAAAAAAGAGATGCCAGCCTGCTTTAATGTCCACTGTAATTCTCCCTCTCTTTTTCTCTTTTTTTTTTTTTAAAGTGCTGTTCATCCTACTAGTATATCAGCCGCTTTTTTCTTTGTTACTTTTTTTTTTCGCTTGGAGTTTGCATACAAAGGAGGCAGAGCTCTTTTAGGTGCGCTTTCTATAAGCGGAGGACACAAACTGCGCCTTCGACGATGGTGAAAATCAAGACGATTAGTCGCTCCGAGTTGGAGTGGACGAAGGACCGTGCGACGGAGGTACCAAAGGCAAATAGAAATTACGACCCAAAGTTCAACCCAATGGCCAAACAGGTAGAATTCTCACGGGCTGTCCGTGCCGCCAAGATGGACCGTATGTTCGCAAAGCCGTTTGTTGCTGCCTTGCCTGGCCATCAGGACACCATCCAGTCTATAGCTACCGATATCACAAACCTCTCCACGGTCGCCACCGGCTCCGTCGATGGTGGTGTGATTGTGTGGGATGTCATGACGAAGAAGCAGCGCGCAGTGATCGACGCACATCGCCACTCCGTTGACGGCGTGGTTATTTCGCCTGACGGCGTGGCGTGCTTTAGTGCATCACGCGACAAGACGGTGAAGATGTGGGATCTCGATTTCGACCCTGACGTGGCGCGCGTCGAGCCCGTGGCGGAGTATCTTGGCGAGTTTCCGTTCTCATCCATCGACCACCACTTCCATAAGTCTTGGTTTGTGACGTCATCGGACGTGGTGAACATATGGGATGTGAACCGCACGCAGCCGCTCCAGCGCTTCTCTTGGGGTGACGACACCGTGACGTCGTGTCGCTTCAACAAGATCGAGACAAATCTAGTGGCCTGCTGCATGGCCGACCGCGGCGTTTTCCTCTACGACGTGCGTAGCCAGGCCGCGCACAGCAAGATTGTGATGGAGATGTGCTCCACCTCGCTCGCGTGGAATCCGATGGACCCGAACGTGTTCGTCACCGGGAGCGACGACCGTAACTGCTACCTCTTCGACATCCGCGTGCCAGGCCGACCGCGCAACGTTTTCCAAGGGCACATCCGCCCTGTCACCTCGGTCGACTTCTGCCCAACTGGCAACATGTTCGCCGCCGGCTCGCAGGATGCGTCGCTGCGCATCTGGGACGTGCACCAGACCACCAAGTCGGACTCAGTCGAGATGTTCCACACAAAGCGCATGGCAGGCGTGTACGCCGTGAAGTGGTCTCCGGACAACAACTACATCTACAGCGGCAGCGAGGACGCCGTACTGCGCATTTGGAAGTCAGACGCAAGCAAGCCGATCCGTCCGCTTCGAGGACCTGAAAAGCACAACTTCAATTACATGCGCTCCTTGAAGAACAAGTACTCGAACTTCGTGGAGGTGAAGCGCATCAGCAATCAACGCAACGCTCCCAAAGCGATCCTGCGCACGTCTCGCCGTATCAAGAAGGCAGAGAAACGTGAGGCAATCAAAGAGATGTCCCGCATCCACAGCGACAAGCTGAAACCGTTGGCGAAGCGCAAGACGTACGGTCACGTGGACTAGCGACTGCGCAAGCTCCGGCTCATGTAATACGCGTGCCAAAAAAGTACAAGCGACTATGCTGTTCTGTTGCCGCGAAGAGAGAGAGACACAGGGTGCATTTCTCGTGCGTGTTAGCGCGCGCTCTTCTTTTTTCTGCTTCTCAGCGGTGGACTCTTTCCGTTTAATGTGGGGTAGTATTCTCTCGTATGCACGAGTGTTTGTTTTTTCCCCTTTAATTGTTTTTTTCCCCTTTGTAATTATAACGGCTGTCAAATATTCGTCATGCTTACTATCACTAAAAACAACAGCCAAAACTAATCCCCCTTTTCAGTTGTCTGACTTAGAATGAAGAGGACTTGGTACTAAACCACACTGAATACTTGCAGAGAAAAAAAAAAACTTGCTGGCGTTTTATTGCTTGCACCAACTTCGCTTTTATGCAAAGGATAGGTGGGATTTAGCACCTTAGAGGAGGTACAGGGCTCACAACACTTGTATCTCGTGTCGAAGGGCAACGATGGTCATCCTTCGCACTTTTATTTTTGCCACTCTTTGTCTATCCTGCCCTTTTTTGTCAGAGCAGTGCTTTTTTTTTTTCCTGGTCACGTGAGTACTGATAGCGCTTCTTCGGGAACGCGTTGCAGTTCCGCCTTCAAAGCACTCTTCTGCGACTTTTTCAGAGGTGCGCGCAGACACGTCGTGAGGCAACAACGACAACAAGCAAAACACACACACACACACACACACACACAAACAACTTCTTCTTGCGCCTCCCGCCGTTCTCTCGTAGGGTGAAAAAAGCACATGGCGGGCGATGAACGCCTCACGTTTGTGGTGGAGTACGCCGACCCACAGGCGGGCATAACGCGGACGTATCAGCTGTGCTACTTCACGGAGGACAAGACGATAGAGATGTACGACCTGAAAACGAAGCGTCTGTTTCTGAAACGGTGCGCCTACCCGTCCCTCAGCGCCAACGAGCTCTACGTAGGTGCTACTATCAACGTCTTCTCTCGCCCTCTCCGCCTCGTTGGCTACGGCGATGAGGCGACGCGACGGCGTCTGTCCGCTAACACGAGTGAGTGCATGCTGGGAATCGACATGGAGCACCACAGTGCAGCGGCGGGGCCAGCCATAGACGCGCTCATGTCTCAAGACCTGCGCATCACGTCGGCGCGCCTGGTAGAACTTCCACAAAGCTTGGTCAACCGAATCGCGGCGAGTACGGCGCGCGTGTTGTTGCTGCTGGTGAGTGGGGCAGATGCGCGTGAGAAAGTGGCGACAGTGGCCACCTCGTACCCGGCGGCAGTGATCCAGGTGACCAACGCGAGCGACATGGAGGAGATCAAACAGACGATGATGGGTCCTGGCAAGACGACGGCGACGATGCAGGATTGCGCCGTGTGCGTCGTCAAACCACACGCCATCACGAGCAGACAACAGGGAGCGATTCTGCAGCGGCTCGTAGAAGAGGGGTTCTACATCAGCGCGTTGGGCTCGTATCAGCTCACCGTGGCCGACGCAGAGAATTTCTTAGAGGTGTACAGTGGTGTTCTTCCCGAGTACAAGAAGCTGGTGGAGCAAATGTCATCCGGACCTTGCTGGGCCATCGAGGTGTGTGCGGAGAACGCAGTCTCTGCGCTGCGTGCGGTGTGCGGCCCGCACGACCCCGAGGTCTGCCACGTTCTCTTCCCTCAGAGCCTTCGTGCGATGTACGGCGTCGATCGTGTTCGAAACGCGGTGCATTGCACCGACCTGGAGGAGGACGGACCACTGGAATCGGAGTTCTTCTTCTCTTTGATGCAGAACAAGCAGTAGAGCTTCGGTGTACAGCGAAAGACAGCACGGAAAGAAAGAGCGGAAGGACGCTCTGGGCAAGTTGCGCATTTGGACAAACCAAAGCGAGCTTTTTCGCAGGCGTGTTCCACACCCATCAACTCTACAAGTTGAAGAACAGCATGGAGAGTCGCTAACTCCGTCTAGCCTACGTCCAAACCACCTTTATCTCTCTGTTTTTTCCGATCCCCCTTTCGCACCTTTGACGTCTCACTGTCTTTGTACACTGTCCATTGCTACTTTTCTCTTTTTTCCCCACATTTTCCGCGGGCAAATGCCATTTTGCCGTACTAGACTCAGCCTTTTTCTTGCTGTTGTGTGCGCATATGTGTGCGTTTGATGGTGGCGATGATGTACAGCTGGGAAGTTGCACGCGAGTGTCAGGCTTGCACCACTTTTTCCTCTACAGGTTGTATTTCCTCTTTCTCACTTTTCTTTCTATTGTGTGCGTGAGGAGCGACGCTGCTTCGACGATGTAAACTCGGCGACATTCTTTTGCCTCTCTTTTCGAACGGGAGGACACCGGAATAAAGGGAAAAGAAAAAGTTCAGCCAATTTAATTGGCCTTTGAGCTTGCAAGACGATTTTCTCCACTTCTTTTTTTTTTTTTTGCACTCGACTGTCGATGCCCGGCCCCAACTTTTACTCGCGGCTTTGCTGCTGTCACCAGGCGGCGAAAGATGATGTGGCGTGTAAGCATCGAGGTACAGTTCGAAGACGGAGCAGTTCATCTTGTATTTTGTGGGTGACTGCGTTCATTTTCTTTTTATTTCTTCTCTGAGGTGCTTTTATTGATTGCTTGACAACTGACTTTGTTTTGTTTCGTGTGTGCTGATGGCACCGAGGCTGAAAAATAGCTTTACCTTTTTCTTTTTTTTTCCCCACCCTCTTTTTGTTTCTCTTTTCCGACATGATGTCGCATTCACACTGAAACGAGCACCGCACTACAAGAAAACAAAAGAAAAGCAATACGGATCTAAAACGCACAACTTTCACCACTTGATTGCTGTTCTTCAGCGTTTTCCTGTGCAGCGTATTAGAGTTCTTCTCGCCTTTTTTTTTCTCCCTTTGCTTTCGTTGTAAACTACATCGCGGCGCAGCAAAGTAGTTTCTCACCGCGTTTGCTTCAGTGTATTTGTATATATATATATATATACGTGCTCTTTACAATGATCCAGCCGCAACTTGTGCTGCTGCGCGAAGGTACTGACACCTCGCAAGGCAAGCCGCAGCTGATCAGCAACATCAATGCCTGCATCAACATCGTCGACACGGTGAAGTCGACCCTTGGCCCGTGCGGCATGGACAAGCTTATCCACAACGGCCGCGACGTGCAGATCAGTAACGACGGCGCGACGATTATGAACCTACTCGAAATCGTACATCCCGCCGCAAAGAGTCTGGTCGACATTGCGCGTGCGCAGGACAACGAGGTGGGCGATGGCACGACGTCTGTGGTGGTGCTGGCGGGCGAGCTGCTGAAGGAGTCGAAGCAGTGCGTCGAGGACGGCATCGCGCCGCAGGTGATTGTCAAGGCGTACAGGAGCGCGCTCGCTATCGCATTAAAGGCGTTGGACAAGCTCTGCGTGCCTTTCAAAGCGGAGGGCAACTCAAACGAGGAGAACCTCATTCGTTGCGCGGAGACGGCGCTGAACTCGAAGCTGATTAACACCGAACGCCGCTTCTTCGCCGAGATGGCGGTGAAGGCGGTATCGGCCTTAGACGAGGACATGAACCTCGACCTCATCGGCATAAAGAAGGTCGTTGGCGGCAGCATGCGCGATAGCGTCCTGGTGGACGGCGTAGCTTTCAAGAAGACCTTCTCGTATGCCGGCTTTGAGCAGCAGCGCAAGAAGTTCGACAACCCGAAGATTCTTCTGCTCAACATCGAGCTGGAGCTGAAGGCAGAGAAGGACAACGCTGAGGTACGCCTGAAGGACCCGAAGCAGTACCAGTCCATCGTTGACGCCGAGTGGAAGATCATCTTTGACAAGCTGGACAAATGCGTCGCCACCGGCGCCAATGTGGTGCTGTCCCGCCTCCCAATCGGCGACCTGGCCACGCAGTACTTCGCAGACCGCGACATCTTCTGCGCTGGCCGCGTCGCGATCGACGACATGACGCGTGTGTGCATGGCCACCGGCGGCGTGGTGCAGTCCACGCTGACTAACGTGCCGGCCGAGGTGCTCGGCACCTGCGGCACCTTTGAGGAACGCCAGGTCGGCACGGAGCGCTACAACTTTTTCACGGGCTGCAAGTCGTCCAAGACGTCCACCGTGATTCTGCGCGGTGGAGCCCAGCAGTTCATCGAGGAGGCCGACCGCTCCCTCCACGATGCCATCTGCATCGTGAAGCGCGCCATCAAGACCGGCTCTGTCGTCGGTGGCGGCGGCGCGATTGAGATGGAGCTGAGCAAGGAGCTGCGTGAGTATTCGCGGACGATCCGTGGGAAGGAGCAGATGGTGATCGCCGGCTACGCCCGCGCGCTAGAGGTGATCCCGCGTCAGCTGGCCGAGAACGCCGGCCACGATAGCACCGATACAGTGAACAAGCTGCGCCAGAAGCACTACATGACAAACAACACGGACAGTCAGTGGTATGGTGTGGACATCTTCAACGGCGGCGTCTGCGACACCTTCGCCAACTTCGTCTGGGAGCCGACGCTGGTGAAGCGCAACGCCCTGCAGAGTGCCACCGAGGCCGCCTGCCTGATTCTGTCCATTGATGAGACCGTGACGAATCCCGAGTCCGAGGCAGGGAAGAAACAGGCGGCGGGCGGCGGTGGCCGCGGTGGCGGCAACATGGCGATGAGCAGGGCTGGCATGGGCGGCATGTTCGCTGGCGCCCCGGGCGTGACCCGCATGAAGGGCGGCCGCGGCAAATAGAGCGTTGGGTAGGTGACGTGGTGGCCATGACGGCTCACACCTTTCTTTCATCGATTCTGTGGCACGAAAAGCCTATTTCAGTTTATTCTTCATCTCGTCTTTGTTTGGTTGTTTTTCAATATAGATGACCCGGGTCACGAGGTGTTCGTCACGGTGTATAGAGCTGTTTTTCTTTTTTTGGTGTAATGAAGACATGCCGAAATTGTATTGCAAAAATGCCTGTGCCTTTTTTTTTTTTTAACTGTCTTTTGTGTTGCCGTTGTGCGCATTGCAAGGTACTTTTTTTTTTTTGTGTAACGGACTGTTGGGGTGTTGCCTTTTTTTTTTAATGTTAGGTGCGATGTTGAGTGGTAAAACCCTGTTTGTAAAGTAAAGAGTAGCCGAATGACACGAGAGGGAATAGAACAGCACATGAAGACCACCAAGATGGCAAAGAAGAAAGGAACTCGTCCAGAGCCTTTTCTTTACAAGTACAAAGCCGAAACATGACTTTTTTTTTTTTTGCAAGCTTGCGTGCACATCAGTTGACGGCGCTTCGCACTGTTTCGCATGGGTGGTGGCATCGGAGGCAACAGCGATGTCGCCTGGCGGTGTACCAGTTCTTTTCTTCCTTTTTGATGTGCATTTCACATTCATCTTTAACCGGTGACGCGCTGTCCGAAGAGCTTTTTCTCAGCGCTTGGAAAAGCGTAAAATGCAGAGATTGAGCTTCGGTTTTGTGTGGAGGAGCAACGAATGTGAAAGCTCCAACACGATTTTGCAGCAGTCATTGAAACGCAGTTTTAGTCTACGCTTGCCCTTTCCTTGTCTAGTTTTTTTTTTTTTCACAATCACTCATTTTTATATAAAATAAAAAGAAAGAAGGGAATACACAGAGCGTTTTTTTTTTTTTAGCAGAACCGCTGTGCAGGCTAACTGGTCGACGTTCGCAGACACGCATACGCCTAGAAGAACCAGTAATTTACACGTGCACAGAGGGAAAGAGGAGAATCTCACAGAACATAATGTTCCGTCAGTCGCTCCTCCGCTTGCCTTGGTGGAACTTCCAGACGGAGCATCGCCAGCGCTGCGTGATGATGTATGGTGGCGCTCGCACCAAGAACACCCACAACGCAAATCATCGCGTGTACGTACGCAAGTTTAAGCGCAATGCGTTCCCGAACCGTACGCGGCATCATTGGGCTGTGTCCATGACTGGCGTGATGGGGCAGCGTCCGCGCCGCATGCCATGGCCCTACGACCTAACTTCCATGATCTTCAACCAGCCGCGTCAGGGCTCCGACAAGATCGGCTACGTCGTCGGCACGAGTATGCTCAAGACTGCCGTTGTGGCGGCCAACCACATGGTGTACTATCCCAAGTTTAATCAGCGTGTCTCGCGCACCAGTCGCTTCTTCGCACACGACGAGGACCTGGCCTGTGTGGAGGGGGACCTGGTGCACATCAAGCAGTCGCGCAAAATCTCCAAGTATAAGCACTACTACGTCTTTAGTATTTTGGAGCCGAATGTGGAGGGACGTGAACGGCTGAAGCTGGGGCTAAAGGCGGTACCGCCGCCACTTTTTGGCTACCCAGTTTCGCGGCGTGTGGTGAAGTTGAACCTGACGAACACGGAAGGCACCAAGGAGAAGCTGGCAGCCGCGATTCAGGAGCACGTGCAGGACGCCTACCGTTTTGCCGGGCCGACGCCGGATCAGCCGCGCGCGAAGCTCACAGACTCTGCCTCTTTCGACGACGCCAACAAGATGATCGCGCCGAATGCGCCGGAGACGACGACGCTGCCGCCTGGCGAGGAGCCCGCCTTCCTGAGTGACGGTCAAGCCACCAGCAGCGAGTTCAGCGAACTTGACGAGGATAGCCGGCAGAAGAAAGGCGAGGATTACTGGATGAACCTGCAGCCTAAGGAGAAGTACGACTACAAGAACCTTAAAAAGTCCCCGTGAGATTCTTGTGAGTAGCGGTCGGGGTGGAGAAAGGTGCGCCTCTTCCTTTTAGCCTCTTGTTTGCTTGCTTTGCCAGCGAAGGCTGTTGTGGAAAGCGATCGATGCACCTTAGTGCTTTTTTCTCTACCTGGTTTTTTATGCCCTGTTTCTTGCCGTCAGAGAAACTAGGTGGCTCGCTTTTTTTTTTTTTTGTCATGTGTTGTTGGTCGTGGTGTTTCCGAGGCAGGGGTGCCGCCAGCAGGCCGTCCGCTTCGCTTTCGAGTTGTATTCACAGTAGCTACGTTATCATTATTCTGGTTTTTGTTTTTCTGTTGTTAGATCCTGGCTTGCTTGTTTTTCCTTCCTTCACCCGAATGTCTGGAAAAAGCCTCTGTGGACGCTCATACGGAAGAGCACGTTTTTCCTTTTTTTTTTTTCCTTTGCTTCTGTTAGTCCTTTCCGTGCCAGGAAAAGAACGAAGCTGCGCATGGTTTTGTGCATGCGTGAGAAAGATGCTACGAAAAAAAAAAAAAGGTACACGAGAAAGAAAGAACGTACCTTTGCAAATCATCACTATCTTTGACTTTGGTAAAGCCACACGAGCTTATGATACCTGGCTCAAAAAAGGGGGCTCGTAGGCTTTGCGATTGCTGTGCAGCTTCGTCATCGTCGCACAAAAGAAAAGAAAAAAGAAGTCCTCTGCACCTGTCGTGTGCGCAACTCGATCCAACACCTGTGGGAACAGTATTCTGTTGAGAGGAGCGCTCGTCTCAAGTCGACAGGTTCACATTGAGCTCGTCCACATTACCAGTTTCTTCGTGAAGAGTGCAAGAGGGGCGGGGGCCACGCATTGCAATTGATGGACTCGTTTAATTCGGTTGCTTTAATATGCTGACTTTTCCATACTTCAAGTCTGCTTCTTTCTGTTTCCATCTGACGTCAGTCGCCTTTCTTTCTCTTTTTTTTTTTTCTTCTTCACCTTTTCCTACCTCTCTCTTGATAAAGCTCATTTTTCACGCCTTTTTATATCCCAGAGAAGAGTGTATTTTGCTGTTGCTGTTTTTCACCTTAGTTTTGCCTTCTCGTTGTCTTGGCTTTTATAGATTAGTAGTACAAACGGCGGCGCCAAGACGTTTCAGCAGAGAGACGAGAGAGAGAAAAAAAAAGAGAAAAACTACTCGCTTTGTAAGCTCTTTTTTTTTTTTTGTTTGTTCAAAAAACCACTTACCAGCAATATGCCCGGGTTTGACTTTGAAAACGTGCAGCGCAACCTCAACCTACAGAGTGAGGGCTACACTGCGCCGCGCACGCTTAAGACCGGCACCACCATTGTCGGTGTGGTGTTCAAGGACGGCGTCGTGCTCGGTGCCGATACGCGCGCCACGGAGGGCAACATTGTGGCGGATAAGCGCTGTCGCAAGATTCACTACATGGCACCGAACATCATGTGCTGCGGCGCCGGCACGTCGGCAGACACGGAGGCGGTCACGAACATGGTCTCCTCCCATCTTGTACTGCACCGCCTGGAGACGGGGAAGCAGTCTCGCGTGCTGGAGGCGCTGACGCTGCTAAAGCGCCACCTCTACAGGTATCAGGGCCACGTCAGTGCGGCTTTGGTCTTAGGTGGCGTGGACGTGGAGGGTCCATTTCTCGCCACCATCGCCCCGCATGGCAGCACGGATCGCCTGCCGTTCGTGACCATGGGTAGTGGCAGCATTGCGGCCATGGCGCAGATGGAGTCGGCGTACAAGGACAACATGACATGCGAAGAGGCGAAGGAGCTGGTGGCGTCTGCCATTCGCAAGGGTATCTTCAACGACCCTTACAGTGGCACCCAGGTGGACGTCTGCGTCATCACCAAGGACTCGACGGAGCTCATCATCGGGTACGACAAGCCAAACGAGCGCACCCACCCGCGTCAG
Organism: Lotmaria passim; assembly: GCA_037349495.1. Taxonomy (NCBI): domain Eukaryota; phylum Euglenozoa; class Kinetoplastea; order Trypanosomatida; family Trypanosomatidae; genus Lotmaria; species Lotmaria passim. Next base: position 491,971 of record CP140193.1, read on the forward strand.
GAAATCTCGCTGCCGCCCGGCACGACGCCAGTGCTGAAGGAGGAGATTCGCAAGTTGGTCACGATTGTGGAAGTCTAGGCTTGCAGTTTTTTGTTGGTGTTGCAAGCGTATATATAATATGAAGGCCGACTAGGAGGAGTTGGTGAGGCTGAATGAGAACAGCGGAAGGTTGAAGGGAAAACCTGAAGCGCAGAGAGACCTGAGCAGTCCACGGTGCCGCACGTTTCGACGCAGACAACAGCCCCAGCAACAGTAAAGTAGAAAACAGAAAGGTAGTGATAGCACTTCGAGTTTTCTGAACCATATGTACTGTGTCTCTAATCTGCACTTTCACGATCCGTGCGTGTACCGCTGCTTTCTGCGCATATGTGCCACACGCGCCTAGCCATTCGTTTTCATTTTACTGTATTTGGTAATCCTCGTTGTCTCTCTCTTCCTCTGAGTTGATTACTATTTGTCATGGAAGACATTCTTCAAAAAAAAAGGCAAAAAGAGAGAAAAAAAAAACACTCAAGAAAGTGCCAGGTTTTCGGTAGCGTAGCTAAAATGCGAAGAATTTGCCGTGGTACTTTGGCACGATTTCGACGCAACCTCTTTATTGTGTGATAGCACTCTTTTTTTCTTGTTGTTGGTTTCACGTCATTTGCGCAGATCAAACTAGACTGATTGGCTTGGGCAAGATCTACGTGTTTCACCATCCGTTTGGACAGCTAAGGCACATCGGAGAAAATCCTGGCTGCGGATCAAATAACAGTGCATGCTCTCCAATTATTAAAAAATGTTCATCGAGTTTTGTGTCGGGTGGGAGGTCAAGGCTGCAGGTAAAAGGAGTTTTTTTTTTTCTAATGGCCCTTTTCCCGCCGACGAAACATGTTGCTTTAAACGCCATTCACTTTCTTTACCGCTCCCCCTCTTCCTTCTCTCTTTCCCGTATAAACGTTTGTTATTCCCTCTTTTCGTGCCAATTTGCCCGGAAGTAGCACACCCTATGAGAGTGTGCCCCAAGTGGAGTGTTTGCTCACCCTGCACCATCTCCATCAATCGCGTCACGGTCTAGTCCTCATTTCTTTCTTCGCCAAGGCTCTGCAAACATCGCTGTTTTGCTCCGCTTTTGGTTTTCTCTACTTTTCTCTTCACCACTTCACACGAGCATTCTTGCGCGAAACCTGTTTTTTTTTTTTTTTAACTGCTAAGTAGCAACGGTGGGGCAGCGACATAATGAGCAGTGTTCGACTGACGCGGTGCAACCCAACGTTGCTGGACTTTGTCACGTGGGCGGTGTTGAAAGGCTGCCGTCTTTTCCAGCGCGTGCACATCACCCCCCTCGGTCTCGTCGCGACGGAGCGGATCCCCGAGTTTGACTTCGTGGCGGTGGTCCCGGTGGAGGCGACGCAGAGCCTGCTGAGCATCGCCGATGATCCGACGTTTGCACTGAAGGTGTCACCCGAGACGCACGGCGACCCCGTCCCCTTCTGGGAGGACCTCAGCCGCGGCTCGTTCGCGTTTGTCGGCTTTCTGACCAAGGTCCTCCTCACCGGTCATCCACGCGGGGTGCAGAGCTACCTAGACGTGCTGCCCTTCGACCAGGCGATGCCCATTGGGAAGGTGGCGGATGCGGCGCAGGCAACAAAAGACTACAAGGAGTGGACGGCACCGCTGGTGGCGCAGTGCAAAGCCGAGGAGGGCGACTTCGACGTCACGTTCCGCCACGCCTACTGCCTCTTCCGCCGGCACGCCATCCCGTTCTGGTCGTCAAGCGATATTGGCAGTGCGGGGCACCCGTACTTCCAGCACTCTCCGTTTGCAGAACGCGGAACGGGTGATTTGATGGGCATGGTTCCCGTGATGGACCTCGCGCTGCACTCGCCGAAGCCGAACGCGACGATTGGTTACCCGGACGCGGAGATGCTGCAGTGGCTCTCGCAGCAGAAGAAGGCTGCGGTGCAGAAGGAAAAAGGCTACTTTGTGATGCAGGCCTTGCGCGACATCGAGGAGGGTGAGGTGATCTCTGTCAACAAGAACGCGTACTTCAACTTCGACGATGACACTTTTAAGGCGTGGTTTGGCTACCCGAACACGTCGCAGGTGGCCGACGTCTCTGGCGCGACGGCGGCAAGCGTGAAACAGAAAGAGGGGAAAGCAAGCTGAGCCACGTCCAGCGTTGCTTCCGCTTCTCCGCCAGGCCCGTCACACCGCTTCCTCGCGGTATGCATGTGTCGACGTCAGCGATTCGGTTCTCGCACAGCGCTCTACAGAGGTTTTTGCGGAATCAAAACCAGATGCTGGCGAAGTGCGTGGAAGAGCCTGCGCGGCGGAATGTGGAGGCATGGAAGAGAGAAGGGTCGCCGCATGGAGGTTGTTGTGCAAGAGGTCGTCTCCACTTTCTGTTTTGCGGCAGCGGAGTGAAGCAACGCTGGTAGGCGAAGCCAGTCTTGTTCCAGCATGTCCTCCTCTAGTTGCGTGTAAGAGAACGGGTTTTTCTTTCTCTTTTTTCCCTCCGTCTTCTCAATCATTCCTGTTTTCTTCTTACCTTTCTCCGTCCGACTTCTTGCTTTCTGCTGTCTACCCCTTTAACACGAAATAGAAGTAATCACTTTCTTCTTTTTTTTTCTCTTTGATCTCAAAAAAAAAAAAAAACACAAGACAAGCACTTAACGCGGCTTGATGTTTGAGATGCTCCATTTTCTGCTGTTAAGTTGAGACTTGTCAAGCTTGCTGTGTGATGTTTGGTGTGCGTACCATCGGCCCGTTTGCGTTTATTCGTTCTTCGCCTTCTTTGCGCTGCATGGGACGTGAGTACATGTAATTGCGCAGTCTTGGCTGTTGTTACGCTGCTCTTCTCTTTACCTAGTCGTTTTCTCCTGTTACACTCGTGCCACTCTCTGTTTTTTTTTTTTTTGTGCATTTTCTTTCATCCTGTTGCTGTTGCCACGAATCACAACGGCTCCACTTATTCCTTTCATGGCTATAAACGAAGAGTGGAGTAACTGTTTTTTTTTTTTCCCCTTCAGAGTTTCATAGGGACCTCTTCTTGTGAACGATAGTTGGCATTGCCGTAGTCGCGCTGGCACCACCGGGAAGCAGTTTTTGACAGAGGCAGCATGTCGCAACTATGGGTGAAGCGCGCGAAGGCGGAGATGACGCGGCACTCGCGCGTCCTCGAAACCATCAATCGCGTCTTCCCGTTGCCTTTTGAGGAGCGCCGGTCTCGTGTGGGCATGATGTCTTACGGTACCTATCGCTGGCTACGGTACTTCCCCGTAATCCTTGTGCCTGTCGTCCTTGTTGGTGCGCTGCTAGAAACGCGCGACAACCCGCAGGAGCACGTCTTCACCTCCCTGCATCTCTGGCTGGCCGATCACGGCGTGTTTCGCCATGACACGGTGAAAGCGCTGAACCCCGCGTTTGAGGACGAACGTCGCTCAATCCAATGGAAGGCGAATGATCGGAAATGGCGCTTCACCGGCACCGATATGCCGTCAGAACGTGAAATTCGCGAATTCGCGGCAATCAACATCGACCGCCAATCACCGAAAAATATGTAAAACAAAGTAGCTCGCCCAGGAAAATCAACAAAAAAGAGGAAAAAGCGTTGAGCTGTTAGACTAAGGCCTTTTTTTTTCTCTTCTGATGCTAAACGGACCCACACAGACGCACACGTGCACCTCTTCGCCTACATATTTGCTTTTTTTTTTTTGGCTTCATTGTACTGTTCTTACGTTCCCGTCAAGCACTTTTTTTTTCCTTTACATGCGTATGTGTATGTGTATGTGTATGTGTGTGTGACTGCTGTTTGCTGCATGAAGGAAGAGCAAAGAAGGACAAGGAAACCAAATCGCCGTTTCTTCGTTGCATCAGCTACGTAGAACGTTTACTGCTAGTGATAGTGTTTTGTCGCCCACTTCTGTTGTGCATTGTACTGCATTTATTTACTATTATTATTTTTTTTTTTTTACAGATGGCCCCCCTCCCCTCAATTTACGGGAAGGGAAAGTAAACACAAAACAGACAAACAATAAACGGAGCGTTACCCGCAAAAGGGGGTTGTACGTTAAGAGGAGATCTCCACAGCTGCAGCGAGGCGCTGAGTTTGCGCACTTCTCCTCATCGGCTTTTTTTTTTTTTTGATGTGACGTTGACACAATAACGAAAGCGGATTCGGCTGTCTAAAAAGCGACTCGTGCTGTGATCTGTTCTTTTCGTTGTCTGTTCTACTCGGGTAGTTTGAGTTCCATTGCAGCTAGTTTTTTTCTTTCTTGTGCCTTCACTGAATCTCCTATTTTTTTTTTCTTCCCCTCTCTCCTGTTTCGTTTTTCCTTTGGCGTGACGCCGTCGATTCAATCCGTACGCTCATTCGCCTCAATCACACACAGATCGTCAAACATGGGTAAGGACCAGGCTAACGTCAAGGGCTGCCGCTTCCGCGTGTCCGTCGCGCTGCCCGCCGGTGCGGTGGTGAACTGTGCCGACAACACCGGCGCGAAGAACCTGTACGTCATCTCCGTGAAGGGCTACCACGGCCGTCTGAACCGCCTGCCGGCCGCTGCGCTCGGCGACATGGTGATGTGCTCGGTGAAGAAGGGCAAGCCGGAGCTGCGCAAGAAGGTGCTGAACGCCGTGATCATCCGTCAGCGCAAGAGCTGGCGCCGCAAGGATGGCACGGTCATCTACTTTGAGGACAACGCCGGCGTGATTGTGAACCCGAAGGGTGAGATGAAGGGCTCCGGCATTGCCGGCCCGGTGGCGAAGGAGTCTGCGGACCTGTGGCCCAAGATCTCCACCCACGCCCCCGCGATCGTTTAGGCGCTACGAAGTACGTGCAAAGGCGGCCGTTTCTCTGTTGACTTTCTTCATTTTTTCTTTTTTTTTGTTTTTAGATTGGTAAGTAAGAGAAAAAAAAAAAAGACAGTTTACGCTTCTAAAACAGCGTGAAAGGCGGTGAAAAGGGGCTCTTTTCTCCTTTAATGAGAAGGGACCTGACGGGCAAGTGGTTGTGAAAGGCATGGCGTCTCCTTTCGAAATGGGTGCAAGGGTTTATCATTTTGCGGTGCCTCTTTTTTCCTTCTCTCTCTTTGTCTCCTGTCGTTCTCTACCGAGGCTGCTGATTGTTTAGTGCCGCAACCGTCTTCTGAGCTTTTTGCTGCTTTCTCTGTGAATCTCGGCCTACGCTCTTCGCTTAGGTAGGGCTTTCCTCCCTTGTTCGTTTTCACGTCCAGACAGTGTGTGGTTACAAGAGTCGATCAGTCGGCAAGGGAGAACAGGAAGAAGAGGTGACAGAGTCGTAGTGGCTAAGCAAAACAATGATCATAACCTATTGTTGTTCTTCATTGTGAGGGCCCCGTTCTCGTCAGGCACTTTGCAGAGGAGGCACATGAGCGCCTGCTTGTTCCTAACCAAGATCAGAGTTCGTTGAAGTTCTGCTTTCATGGTTTCACTTCCGACTGCCTCTTCTCTCCATTCTCTACCTCTCTTTCAAAAATACCTTTCTTTTCTTTTTTCACTGTTTGGCTTCGTTACAAACCTCTTTTTTTTTTTTTCTGCTCGATCGACGTGTGTCTCCGTGCACTCGCCCTCGACCTATACGCACATACACACGTACACTACTTCGTCATTTCCTTCTTTCTTTGTTCATCTGCCGCTGGTCTGCAGTGTTGCAAACATGGGTAAGGACCAGGCTAACGTCAAGGGCTGCCGCTTCCGCGTGTCCGTCGCGCTGCCCGCCGGTGCGGTGGTGAACTGTGCCGACAACACCGGCGCGAAGAACCTGTACGTCATCTCCGTGAAGGGCTACCACGGCCGTCTGAACCGCCTGCCGGCCGCTGCGCTCGGCGACATGGTGATGTGCTCGGTGAAGAAGGGCAAGCCGGAGCTGCGCAAGAAGGTGCTGAACGCCGTGATCATCCGTCAGCGCAAGAGCTGGCGCCGCAAGGATGGCACGGTCATCTACTTTGAGGACAACGCCGGCGTGATTGTGAACCCGAAGGGTGAGATGAAGGGCTCCGGCATTGCCGGCCCGGTGGCGAAGGAGTCTGCGGACCTGTGGCCCAAGATCTCCACCCACGCCCCCGCGATCGTTTAATCCTCCTCCACAAGGCGATACTCATGGACTGCTGGTGAAGCGCTTACACTGTGAGCGACAGAACGCAACACAAACTTCTTTTTTTTTCTTTTCTTCTTCGTTTATAGTAAAGCAAAGGGAACAACAACAATAGTAGACAAGGCCGCCGACTTGTGTAAAAAGGGAGTAACTTTGGAGCGCAAGACGAGTAGCTTAAACAAAGAAGGGGTGGGGGAACGTGGAAGAGCTGCCTGGATCTTGTGTGCTGTATATTCTCGGCGTGTCTGCTTTTTAGAAAACAGGGGAGAGCTGCACATGTGCACGCACCAGTAAAGTGCGCTGTTCGTTGCTGTCGCTCATACGCACATGCACAGACAAAAAAAAAAAAACAGAATAGTCAAGCTCTTCACCACCACGAAGAGCTTGCGAACTAAGTACAAATGCCCCCTCTATGCCACTCTCTTCTTTTCCGTTCTCTCGGTATTTCTTTTTCTTTATTTTTGTGGTTGTGTATCTCATGTTGCTCACCCATGCTTTGTCGTTATTGACAACCTCGCACCTGCGAACATATAAATACATGTATACGTACATATATAAATGTACTTTTCGCTTATCATTGCACCTCAGCTCTTCTTCAACGTAGAAGATGCCGACCCGTTTCAAGAAGTGCCGCCACCAGCGTGGTTCGACATTCTGCGGCTACGGCCGCGTTGGCAAGCACCGCAAGCATGAGTCTGGCCGCGGTAACGCCGGCGGCATGCACCACCACCGCATCAACTTCGACAAGTACCACCCCGGCTACTTTGGTAAGCTGGGCATGAACCACTACCACAAGAAGAAGAACCAGGAGTGGAAGCCGACGATCAACCTGAACAACCTGTCCCGCCTGATTGCGTCGGAGGAGGCTGCGAAGGCGCAGAAGGGCGGCTCTCTGCCCGTGGTGGACCTGCAGTCGAACGGGTACGCGAAGCTGCTGGGCAACGGCCACATCCAGGTGCCGTGCATCGTGAAGGCGCGCTACGTGAGCAAGCTTGCGGACAAGAAGATCCGCAAGGCTGGCGGCGCTGTGGTGCTCCAGGCTTAAGTGCGTGTTCGGAGAAGTAGAGCATTCTCTTTCTTTTCTCTTTTTTTTTTTTTTTGTCGATTGACTTCTCGTTTTCTTTGGTGGGGATCTCCGGCTTTTGACGCTTCTGCGTCTTTCCTCTTTTTTTTTTTTTTTGTGCTTCTAGGCAGTGATGGATGCGTAAAGTGCTGAAGCCATTATCTTCTCGCTGAAATGTGAGGTCGGTCACTTGCTTGACCAATAAGAAAAACAACAGCAAAAAGAGCATCGATGTACACGCGTTCGTTTTTTTTTTTTAGAGAGGGAGGGATGCTGGTAACTCGGACCTCCGCGCGGTACCCTCACCTTTTTAGTGTTAGCTTCCTAGGCGTTGCATTCGTGTTCCACCACTCCAGGCTTTGCGGAGAAGGCGGAGCGGCGGAACACATAGTGATCTCTGCTAGTCTGCTTTTTGTTTCGGCCAGCTTGTGAGTCGAACAAAAACTGTCGCGAAGAGCGGTTTTCAAGCACATCTGCTCCATATCATGACGTAGGCGTGCGCTGCGTAATGAAACGCCAAAGCAAGAAAACCGATCAATATAGTTTTTTCTTTTTTTTTTTCTCTCTTCACCTGCAATCCAGCAGTTCATTCCTGCTTTCCCTTTCTCACCCACCTCTCAGCTTTTTTTTTTTTTTTGAGCTGTCCGTTTTGGTTTATATTTCCGTGCTTTCCATCAACTTCCCTTTCTTTGCTGGGTGGCAAAAAAGCTCATCGACGCACCACAGTTTTTCATTGCATCCTGTTCTATCCCTCTCTTTTTTTTTTTTTTTTCTTTATGTCTCGCTTCTATCTACCCATGACGTTTCGCTCGCTTGTCAGGCTTGCCGTCGCTACGCTGCTCGTTGTCATAGCGACGGCGTACGTGGCCGACGCCACCAAAATGCTGCCCCTCTACGGACGAACACTACTTGATGTGGAACTAGTGTGCCGCAACTCAACTTCTGGCGCCCCAAACATCTACGGTAGCTCGATGATCAGTGCCTTTCGATATTCGCTCAGGTACAGTGCCTCGGCAACCTCAATCTATCCATTCTACGTCGAGCACATGCAGGCATCCAGTTATTCGCGTATCTACTACATCTCTTCGACTGAGAAGTACATCGTAGCCGAATGGGATAGTTGCACTCAGTCCAAGGAAACAAACTCGGCGGATCCGGAGGCGCAACTTGCGACAGCATTGGTCAGCATGCTGAATACTGCCCTTCAATCGGCACACACCACAGAAACTGTCCGCGGCATCACGGCTCAAAAGTACACGCAACAGTACAATCTAGTTATCCCCGCAGCGTATGGTGGACTCGGCCTTTCCACAAAGTACAACGCGGTAATCCTGACAACTATGCCTGGGTGGAAAGTGAACTTGGACACCAACGTCGAAGAGACCATCCTGTCTGCGGAGCTGACGTCCGTCGTCACCAGTGACGACACAATCAACAATTGCCTCTTCACGTTCACCTTCTATGGCGCCAATGTGTCCGATGTGCTGCCGACCTCGAAACCCTCGGAGTGCACGTGGACGTCGAAGGCCAAACGTGCGCGTCTGCCACGAGTGGCGCGTGCATCGGCTGTATTGAGCCATCACGCGGAGGCGCTCGCCGATTCCAGCGCCGCCGATTCCAGCGCCGCCGAGTTGACGTCGACGACCACCTCCACCACGACACCGGAGCCCACGACTAAGCCGACGGAGACCCCTAGCACGGGCACACTGTACGCGATGCCCGACTTCCCGCCGCAGTTTACGGCGAACTTCTTCGTAATCTCGCCGAGTCAGAAGTCCGTGTACCAGGTGCGCGAGGCATTCAGCGAGTACTCGATGTCGCACGCGCAACTGGAGTATCCGCTGGCCGGTGCTGCGGGTCGCGTGTACGATTACGAGTGGTTCGTGACGGGGTATGATCAGATGACGTACTACCGTGAGAGATTCGCGGTGCCGAACGGGCAGGAGACGATCGACAAGAAGGTGCGGGAGTACTTCTGGCCGGACAAGGATACGTGCATGAAGGTACTGATCGGCTACGACATCGTGGCGGGCAACGCGGAGACGCTGCTGCTAGCGTCGCCGAACGCGTCAGCGACGTTCATCGGCAACGAGACGGTGCGTAACATACCGTGTGGGGTGTGGGCGGCGGAGGTGGGCGGGGTGCGCGTAACGTGGTATTGGGCGACGCCCGGCCTGTCCAACGTTTCCTTCTTCCAGCCAGACTCGACGGACAACGCGGAGACGACGTTCGGGACGTTGGTGCGCATGACGGTGACAGGGCAGGGCGGCTCGTCGCCGCTGTTCACACACCACCCCTTTTTCGCCCAGGGTTACCCCTTCCCTGCGTCGGACCGGGCGACGGCGTGCAACTTGCTGCAGCCGACGGGCGTGGACATGAGCTGCAACGGGTGGGACAGTCACCAGACATTCAACTACATCTACGACATCACGTCTTTTGTTCCCTCCGTCCGGAGCGACGAGTACATGTTGCCGACCACATGCGCCAGCGCGCCGCTCTCCGGGTCAATCCCGAGTTTCATGTGTAACTACAGTGGTGTGAGCGGCGCTGTGGTGGCAGTGCTGCTGGTGATTATTGCGGTGCTGTTTGGCCTGATGGGTGGCAGCTGTGTGTGGTGCCGCTACTCACGCATGGTGCGCCGCCAGCAGGAGGAGCTGATGCGGCTGACGCAAGAGCTGCAGAACCCCTCGCCGCCGGCTGGCAACGCAGGCGGTGCTGCGCCTGTGGATGGCAGCAACGCGAATGGCTGGTCCTCTGGTGCGCCGGACATGAAGCCGATGTCGTAGAGCGCGTTCGTCAGCTGGCGCGTGCGTATGTGTCTGAGTGGATGGTAACCAACACACGTACACATACACACCTGCTGCACGTATGCCAAGCTGCATCTCTGTGCTGTCTTTTCGTTCAATGCCACAGGAAACTCGTTAGCGTGCTCGAACACGCGGTGTGCGGTAAAAAAAAAAAAGTGTGCCAGCCTTTTCAATCCGTGCGTATTTCCTCTAATTAGAGTGTCCCTTCTTCAACAAGACTCGTTTTCGTTCGCCGTATGCGAGGATGGGGTAGTGCTATTGTGCTTGCTTTTCCCTGTTTCTTCTTTCATAGTAGTTGTTTCACGGTTGGCAAGCGATCTAAGTGGGTTGTATTGTAACGGAAAAGCAGACTCAATGCGTAGCTGAACGGTAGCCAACACTTCATGAGGCTGCGAACTTATGAAGTTGCTTATTGCTCAGCGCAACCGCTCTTATTCACCTTTCAGATTTACGCAGGCATCTTCTTTTTTTTTTTTTCACCTTTAACATTTTTAGCGACTGTTTTTACGTTGAATGACATCCGCCTTGCCATTACTGAAGTAAAAGGAAAACAAAAAAAAAAACCACTGTTTCATCTCCTGTATCGCGACTCTTCTTTTTTTTTTTTCTTTGTTGCTGTCTCTCTTTTTCTTTTTCAAAGAAAGTTGAAGTGTTGTGTTGTGTTCTTTATTTTTTTTGTTTGACATTTCTGTTTTTGTTCTGTGTCTTCCATGTCCGTTCTTTTCACCTCCTTCGACGTCAAACGATATCAACGCAAAACAGCTCAACTATTAGGTGTATTGAATGCGGCTTTTTTTTTCCCCCATGAGTAATGCGGAAGGTGTTAGGTCGCTATAGCGCCCGAGTTCGTTTGCCTGGTCGCCGCAATGGCGGGAGCCTGGCGCGCGTTGTAGCGTGACGGAGAGGAAAAAAAAAAAACAACGAGGAAAACCTGGTTGTGGAATGACTTCGAGTTTTGTGGGACAGTCCTTGGCTGTTACACATACACACACATAAAAGAAGAATAATGTTAATTAAGGGAATGCGCTTCCTCCCTTTTTTTCCCTCCGAGAGTGTGTGCTTTCTTCTTTTTTTCTCCAGCTCGTTAAGATCCTCGCTGCAAGCTTTTACACCTTTTTTTTCTTTACTATGTGTCTCTCTCTTTGTTGATTCTCTACACACAAACAACCTTTATTGACCCACGCTTTCAACACACACACACACACAACAACGACAACAACGCTGCCGCTTGTGCAGTTTGATTCCGAAGATGCCGACCCGTTTCAAGAAGTGCCGCCACCAGCGTGGTTCGACATTCTGCGGCTATGGCCGCGTTGGCAAGCACCGCAAGCATGAGTCTGGTCGCGGTAACGCCGGCGGCATGCACCACCACCGCATCAACTTCGACAAGTACCACCCCGGCTACTTTGGTAAGCTGGGCATGAACCACTACCACAAGAAGAAGAACCAGGAGTGGAAGCCGACGATCAACCTGAACAACCTGTCCCGCCTGATTGCGTCGGAGGAGGCTGCGAAGGCGCAGAAGGGCGGCTCTCTGCCCGTGGTGGACCTGCAGTCGAACGGGTACGCGAAGCTGCTGGGCAACGGCCACATCCAGGTGCCGTGCATCGTGAAGGCGCGCTACGTGAGCAAGCTTGCGGACAAGAAGATCCGCAAGGCTGGCGGCGCTGTGGTGCTCCAGGCTTAAGTGCGGCTTTCACGTGTTCGTGTGATGTCGGCCGACTTGTCGCTGTGGATGCAAGTCAAACATGCGCTTTTATTGTTTTTCGTACTTTTTTTTTTTAGTTTTCAACGATGAAAGTAAAAAAAAAAAAAGGCACACTCACCACACATTACTCAAAAAGAGGCTTTAAAAGCTCTTTTTTTTTTTTGGCTTGCAGTGCAGTTTTCAGAGACACCCTGAAAAGCTGCTCGCTGTGATGGAAGACGGGGCTCCTTCTCTTCTATTTTCAAGTGCAGGCTGAACTGCCGTCGTGCTTAGTCACGTGTGACTTTAAGGTCTCAGAAAAGGTAGTCGGCACTGTGAGTATAATATCAGCAACTTTTTTTTTTTCTTCTTGCTGTATCGAATGACGACGAACGCCAACTCTTCCGTCCGCTTGTTGCTTCCCTCCTTTTCTTCCTTTCTCCGCTTTTTTTTTTCCTTCTTTTTTTTTTTTAATTAAATCAGCTATAGCCTCTGTTGACGCGAGATCTCTCTCTCTCTCTTTTTTTTTTTTAGCGCGTGCACGGGACATTACAAAACGAACACAAGAAGAGAAAAAAAGAAAAAGGAGCAGATGAGCGAGGTAGAACCTACTCTTCGAGGAGAATTGAGTGACGACCGTTGTACGAGTCGTTTTGCAGCTGCGCCTGCGACGTCGTCATCGCCTTCTGAATGCTATGAGAAGGAAGAAGCTGCGATGCAGAGTTTTGCGGAGCTGCTGGACTTTGTGGACACAAAGGGACTTCCCTCCCTTTCAGCTTCAGACGTTACTGCTTCGCTCCCGCAGAAGTGGCTCAGCACACTCACAACACTGTCGTATTCTGTCCCACTTAACGCTATGCTGGCAGACTCGCTTCTTGAGCGAGTCAATGCGGCGTTCGCCGTGCACCTTCGCACGTTTCAGGATGCGCTGCAGGCAGCCGAGTCGAAGGGAGATTCGAAGGCGACGCAGCTTTCGGTCGCAGAGGTGCGCTCCGCCTTGGAAGCGCTGTGTGCCGCCTACGACGAGGTGTTTTCTATTCTGCAGACTTGGTGCGAGGCGTTGCGCGTCCCGGGCCTGGCCTCGCTCTTCTCTGTGCAGGTGCGGTGCGCGCTGCTGCAGGCGGACATCCTGTCTGGCGAGGAGCCACCTCGAAAGCATGCTTTCTTTGGTTTCTTGCGGCGGTACGGACACGAGCTGCTGAGCCGCGATCCTTATCAGAGCAGCGCTATTCGCGGCAGCAGTGATCGCAGAGGCGCCGGGGAGGAGGAGGACGACGAAAACGATGGCCACATCGCGGCGAGAAGTACCGCTGCACACGCGTCGGCAAGCACGGGCGTCGTCGTCGTGGACCCTGTCATCGCTTGTCTGCACCGCCTCACGCTTAGCCAGTCAAACGAGATGAAACAGCTGTGGCGGTCCGTGCTGGAGGCGCGCATCTGCGAGAAGCTGCGTGACTTGTCTGATGACTTCTCGACTCACTTTTTGCGGGAGCAGATGACGTGGCTGGAACGGTGCGTGATACCGTTTGTCACTATGGTGCTCGATGTGGACGGCCTTGGAAGAGCAACAGTGTCTCCTTCGGCTGACGCTGCAACGAGTCCTTCGTGGTGCAGCAGCACCCCTGTGACGTCTCGACACGCGGACAAGGCTCGCTACGCCGCTGCTACGGCAAAGACAGAGCAAGAAGCGTGGTGTGCGGAGATGCGTCACTTGTTCCTCTACAACTACGCCCGGCGTCGCCTCGACAGGTTTTGGGAGATTCTGTCTGACTACCCGGACTCAATTCCCGCATTGGAGGACATGCACTACTGCCTGCAGTCAAACCCAGAGAGCGGCCTAAAGACGGAGCTCATGCAAACCGTGCGGCACCTCCTCTCGTCCCGCTTACACCGCGCCGGCACTCGCACGGAGGATATCCTTGCCATCCTCATCAACACGATTCACGCCTTCTGCATCCTCTTCCCTCGCAACGAGCAAAACGGTGTTGTGTTTGCCGTCATTTCAGATACGCTAGACCACCTGCGCAAGCGCAGAGACTGCGTGACGGCCATCGTGCAGGCGGTGATGCAACCCAACGGCGCAATGAACGTCGCCACACCACCTCCCCCACCGCTGCCGCCGCTCGCTTCACAGGCCTCGTCGAAGCCTGGTGGGGCAGACGCCTCTCTTCACAGCGGCGCTGGCGACGAGGCGCTGGGCTTGTTTGACGGGCTGGTCAATGGCACCGCGGGTGGGCGTGCGGAGGAAGGACTTTACCGCACCAGCTCTCGTGACCGCCCTGACGTGCTGCGTGTGCTGCTCACCTACATCCACCGCCGCGTTCTGGTCGAGGAGTACCAGCACATGCTGGCGGAGCAGCTGCTACAGAAGCACATGCACGAGTTCGACACGACGCCGGAGGAGGAGGTGCTGGAGCGGCTGAAGCAGGCTTTTGGCGAGACGGTGCTCGACAAGTGTGCCGTGATGGTGCGGGATATGCAGATGTCGCGGCGCCTCACCCAGCAGCTGCGGGAGCAGCTTGCACAGCGCGGCATGAACGCACGAGCGCCTGGCGTCGCAAGGGCGGCTGCGATGCTGCCGCCGTCCTCCGCCAGCGTGTCGGTGTTGTCCATGACGACATGGCCGCCGCTGGCGCGCTGCTCCGCGGTGTCGGCGGGGGACTGCACCGTAGGCGCTGCTGCGGCGGGTGCTGCTCAGACGTCGCCACTGAAGTACCGGCCGCACCCTTCTCTCCAGGCGGAGATGGATCGCTTGGCGGAGGCCTACAAGCGATTAAAGAACAACCAGCGGCTGGCGTGGCTGCCGTCGCTGGGCCGGGTGGAGGTGGAGCTGACGCAGCGGGACCCAGCAAAGGGAAACGCGCTGGTTACTGTATCGCAGGTGTTATCCGTGTTCGATGCTTCCGTGGTCTTGTTTGTTAAGGAAAGGACAATAAGCAGAAGCGGCAGTGGCGGCGTGGCTGCCGCGGTGGCGTTGGGTGACGTGGCCAAGGCGTTGGAGGTGACCGCCGAGGAACTCCGCCCACACGTGCAGCACCTCATACCAACGGTGCTGGTGATGCCGACGAGCGAGACGGTGGCCATGCAGCTGAGCGTGGCCACTTCGTCTGACGTTGTTTTTGTCGAGGACACGGCCACGAGCGAGGCGGACACCAAGCCGGCTGGTCTGTCGCCTGAGCGGGTGAAGCTGATCGAGCGGATGGTCACCTCACTCCTCAAGACGCGCGGCCCTCAGACCAGCAGTGCCATTCACAGCAGTTTGAAGCTGCTCGCGAAGTTCGAAGGCACCAACGCCGATCTGCTGGAACTGCTGCAGTCGTTCATCAAACGACGTCTTATCGTCCTGAATGACGCAAAGCTGTACGCGCTTCCTCCGAAGTAACGCTAAACGGCCGCACTAAAACACATGCCATCATGCAAGCTCTGTGACAATCTGCATGGACGTCTTTCGATTGAACCCCCTCCCCCTTTGAAGAGCGCGACAACAGCAGAGTGGAAGAATGCCGCTGCCCTTTTCATTCCGACGCACCTTTTCTGACCTCTTAGATCTTCAGCTACTTTACCATAGAAGGACAAAAAAAAAAAAAACATGATAGTAATGAGCAGCGGGCTTTGTCGAGTAGAGGAAAAATAAGCTTGCTTTTTTTTTTCCTGTTAACGGAACGCTTTCGAGTAAAGCGCTTGACATTACCGAAGGCACCCAAATACCTTTTGTCTTTTTGTGGAGCGAATACAAGCACCCTTTCCCCGCTTCAAACGTTTTTTTTTGTTTAACGCATTCTAACATGCAGCAAATCAGTTAAGGCTTGGAGCATTGTTTTTCTTTTTTTCTTTTTGTCTTTCGCTGCTCTTCTTTCGAAAGTGCATTAGCTGCACGTGTGTGCATATTTGTGCCTGTACCACAAAGAAGAACTGAAACTCGCATTCCTTGTTTACAGGGTGAACTAAGAAAAAAGAAAACACAGACATTCACAGACACACGACACACACCAAAATCAAAAGAAAAAAAAAAAAAGCACTACGGCGTTTAATTGAAGCAAGCAAACAAACAAGAACTCAATCATGGCGCTCCCGTTTGCTGCACGGCAGCACTTTCTCGAGCATGGCTATGCTGTGCTTCCCGACGTGCTCTCGCCGGACATGGTGTCGCGCATCCGCACCAACGCGCTCGCCTCTACCCTGGCTCGCGCCAAGTACTTCGCGGAGTTGCCAAACATTCACTCCCTTCTACAATCGAAGCCAAGGGTGATGGACCCGCTTTTCAGTAACGTCATGTCGCACCTCGAAAAGCGGCGCTACGTTCTGCGGTACTACCGTCAAGTGCGGCGGCAGAAGCGCCAGCTGCGCCGCGCCGCGAAGGCGTTCCTGAACGGCCGCGATGTCTCGCAGCTGAGCGGTGAGGAGATGTGGCAGCTGAGCGAGATGCTCTCCGCGGCTGCCATGAAGATGTCCGGCAAGGGGTGCACCAGCACCGTGCACACCGATGCACAGATGCTGCTGGCCATCAACGAGTTCCGCGCCAACGCGTGGATGACCAACACGGCGCTGGAGGCTGCTTTGCGAGACGAAAAGGAGTTTATCCAGCCTCTCTCGCAGATCGCCGAGATTGTTGGTGGTGTGGACCGGCCGGTCATCTTTGGCGACGCACCGCTGCTGCGCGAGGCGTACGGCAACCCGGTCGGCTACCACTGCACAGCGCCGCTCATCGGCACGCGCACGAACTCGCCACTCAGCAAGAGCAGCGGCGACGTGGCCGCCGTGTCGCTTATCCTCTTCACCTACACCCCCTCCTCGACTTGCCTGCCTCCTTACGTGATGCGCCACTCGCAGCACGCGGTGCGGCAGCAGTATCTGAACCGCGTTAAGGCGGAGCGACTGCGCCGTCGATTTGCTGCGATGGAGGTGGACATGCGCGATCAACTGCGCTTCTTCGAGTTCGATGCCTCAGTCGTCGCCGACCCGCTTGTGCCCACTTCGGCCACGACTGTGCTGTCGCAAAGCAGCGCCTCAGCGACGCAAACAGCGGCGGCGGCGTCTTCCCCGATGTCGTCCATCGGCCCTGGCTCTGTCATGGTGGTGGACCCGCACTTGATGATGGCGTTTGGCGCAAACTTGACGAACGAGCACGAAGTTATCTACCGGCTCAACATCGTTTCGGAAAAGGCGCGACCTTTTTTGCCCGCCCCGTCGTGGATTCACGGCTGGCGCACAATGCCGCAGGAGGTGAGCTTCGCCTCTCCCGTGGTCTTTCCCCCGCTCTACCTGAAGTAGTGTACTGGTGCGAGCGCATTGCGCACTTGATTGCAGTTTGGCATGCAAGCTGTGCTTGTAAGAACAGACGTACATGCTTATGAATGGCGCGCACATCTTCCTTTTTTTTTTTTTTTACAAGAGATATGTGTCGAGAATGATGGTGCGACCAATACTTGTGATCAACTTCATTCCTCCTCCTAACACAGTGCTAAAAAAAAAAAAAAAGAAAAGAGATAAAAAGATGAAAGGTATTTGAGACGTTAGAGTGGACGCTTGAGATGGAGGTGAGCACATCTTTTTCCCCCTTTTTTTTAAACAGACGTAACGTCGGAAAGACGAACTCGTGCGTTTTTCTAACGTGGAAACCCCGATATTCTGCTTCTCCGCGAACTCGCTTTTCACACACGCACACAAACATACAGTTTTTTTTTTCTTTGCTGAATAAACCGATGGCGCTATTGTTGACGCCGAGGAAGCGCGTTTGCGCCGTGTGTGAAAAATGTGAAAGAGAAAAGAGCGAAAAAAAAGTGTGCATACATAGACGGAGAAAAACAGTTTAGAGTTTCTTCTCTTTTCCGTCCCATATGCCTTACTCTTTCTTATCTGTCACTTTTCTATTACATTTTTCCCTCTTCTTTTTTTCTATGTGGCTATGTCACAGATGTGTAGCACTGCACCGTGCCCCTCTTTCGAGCACGAACACAAAAAAGGAGAGGGGAGGGGGGAAGAAGGAAAGAAAGAACAATACACAGGCTTGTCTCGCGATTAGTAGTGCAGTGCTCGACCATTTCGACCTGTGCTCTGCTGTTTTATCATTTTCTCATTTCTTTTTCTGTCTTCTCGGCGCAGCTCATCGATGAGCACTGTCGCTGCATCCGCATGTGATTTTGCGCTACTTCAAAGGGGCGTTTAATAACAAGTTCATATAGAGCGTATAACTAGAGGGGCGGGTAAGTGTAAGTGTGTTTGCTTTACTATATATGCATATATATATATATGTAGTTCTCGCCAGCATAGAGCGAAGCGTTCCTCGTTGTATATTTGATATCTTTTCCTTACTTTTTTTTTTCACCCTTGAGAGTTGCACCGTGTGGCAGGATGCGGCGCTTCACCGCACGCATTCGCAATTTTTACGAAGAGGACGACACACAGCACGCATGCATCGCGCCGCAACCTGAAGTGGGCGTCGAACCACTTCCACAGCCGTACAGCGCAACTAGTCAGCCCACCGCCCACCACAACAGCCGTGCATCACACAGACAGTCGACGGCTGATTTGGCGCACAGGATTGATAAAGACGTTGACGTGGCAGGGCGCAGCAGCAGTGGCAGCAGCGCTTCCATTGAGGACATTATTCCGTGGGATGCGTTTCCTGTGCATGCGGCTGCTGATGCTGTTGCTGCTACTACCCGCCCAGATGGTCGCAGCCTATCAGCGGACGAGTATGTGTCACTGCGCCAGCTGCAGGCGTCCGTATCGGAGGCGGAGCGCGACATACGCCGTCTGCGTGCGCTCATGGTGAAGGCTGTCTGGTATTCCCTCACCCAGCCGTCCGACGACGAGGAACGGCAGGCAAGGAAAGCTGCTGGCGAGGGAAAACTGCAAGATAGTGGAAGGGAAAGCGGTCGCGGCCGCCACGCTCGCAACACCGCAGCGGCGACAACGTTCACCTCCGAAGCCACGCTTTCCTCTGACGCGACTACCGGCACCTTCTTTAACGAGAAGCCGTTTCTCCCTCCCGACCGTTACCCGACGCTGCCGCCGCTGTCCGAGAAACCCGACCATTTCCACGTGAACTTGTCGCGCGCCCTCTCTGCCGCTCACCGCGCTGGCCTCTTGGAGAGGCATCACGCGTGGCTGCAGCAGCGGCAGCAACAGCAGCCGTCGTCAGAAGGGGCAGCAACGGCGGCAGGAGCGGGCTCCTCCGCGTCGGCGTCCTTCTCGGTGCGGCAGACGGCGTTGCGGCGCGTTTCGCAGTTGTCCACGACCGCCAACTCCGCGTCTTGGGCGACTCATCGTTTAGGCCGGCAGCGGACGGGCCGTGGCGGCTCCACTGTCAAGCACGCCACCGACACAAGTAAGTCTGTGTACGAGTTGGAGGAGGAGCGTGTTCGGTCTTCTGTCTCACTCGTCATACTACGCGTCGCGCGGGATCGCGCGGTGGCCACGCTCTTCCTTCGACAGCTGCGTCTGGACGCCTACCAGCGGCAACTACTGCAGGAGAACGTGTCCCTGCGTTACCGGTACTATCTCCAGCGTCGCGTGCTGCGCGGCTGGCTGGCGTGTGCGCGGCAGCACCGCATGTGGCGTGCACAGTTCCTCCAGCAGCTCGTGTCGCACTGGCAGCGATACGTGCAGCGCCGGCGCGCCCTTCACGAGCGGCTGCATAGGTGGCGCGATCAGCTGCGTCACCGCGGGCGTGCCTTTGCCGCCTGCCAGCGCTCGCAGCTGCTGCGGTGTTGGCATCACTGGACACGCGCCTTTACATGGCACCGCGAGCGCAGCGGACTGTACGAGACCGCCGCGCAGTTCGCGAAGTCGCACCACCGCGCACGTCTCGGCCTCCATGGCGACGCCACCGACGCACGTGAGGAGGAACGCGAGGTTTTTGCTCTCCTCAACGGATCCGCAGTTGCTGCGAAGGGCAGTGGCGTCGTGGCGACTCCGGTGGGCTATCGGCTAGTGCTGCAGCGTCTCTTCCAGGCGTGGAAGGTCAGGACGGAGCGCCGGCTGACGGCACACCTAGCTGTGTGGCACCGCGCGCAGCGCCTGCGCCGGTGCGTCGTACGCGCCGCGTGCGCGCGTGCCCGTGCGTTGGCGCAGCGCAACCACCGCCGGCGAAAGGAGGCATTACAAGTCACTTCGGCGGCTGTGCCGAAGGAGAACACCGGCGACCCAACGATGTCCACGACAGCAGAAAAAATACTGCCGCCACCACGAGCACCGATGCGCATCTTCATCACCCACAGCTCGCGGCGCGAGCTGCTCAAGTATAAAACGAGCGCGGCATCGAGCATTGCGCATGCTGCTCAGCTGCGGCGGTGCTTCGGCCGCTGGTGCACGAGATTCCACGCTCACATGGCAGATCGTTACCGGCGGCAGTGTCTTTATGTGCACGTGGTGCGGCGCTGGATCGGCGCGCTGACCACGCGCTGCCGACAGAAGGAGTGGAAGGCGGTAGTGCTGGGCCGGTGGATCGTGGCCGCTCAAAATCGTCGCGACGCCGCCGCAGCCGCTCGCTTGCACGCTTTTCTCGTCCTCCGCCGTGTCTTACATCTGTGGCGCACACACTTGACATTACGAATGCTCACTGCAGGGTCTCGCTTGCGAGGCTGCTTCGATCGGTGGCGTGAGAGAGCGGCGCTGCATGCGGGCACCCGTGCGCTTCGCCGCGCCGCGTTGCGCCGGCTGCTGCGGCGGTGGCGCATCCATGCACATACTCGCATGGACACCCACGCAAACCTTTGCGTGGCCGCCACGCTCTTCGAAACAGGGCTGCTGCTGGGGTGTGTGCGACAATGGCGGCTCCGCACCGTGGCCCATCGGCGCATCCGGTTCGCCTGGGAGGTGTTGATGCAGCTGCGTCAGGAGCGTTTGTGTCGTCGTTGCTTTTTGCGATGGAAGCGCCGCGCCTTCGGACCAGCCGCTGGTGCGCTGCCACCGCACAGACAGCAGAGCAGCTCTGCCCCGTCACCTGCACTGTCCCTCCTCGTTTAGCGTCTCGTGGAAGGGTGAAGAATACAATGAAAAAAAAAAAAGAGAGAAGAGAGAAGCAAAGAGGAAAGATAGTACGCAAAAGTACTGCTACCACACGACGTTGTCTTCACTGTGGCTGACCGTTGCATGTGATGAGGCGTGCTTCTCTCTCCTTTCGAAAGAAAGCGACTAGATCAATAAAAAAAAAAGTGACACTTTATTTGCAGCGAAACTCTGCGGTGTGGAAACAGCTGTCTTATGCGATGCTCCTCCCCTCCGCCTTTTTTCCCCTTTTCACAGTATATAGTGCTTCATTCTTGGCTGCTTTGCTTCCTTCATGTCCTGTTTTTTTTTTTTTTCTTGTTAATAATATTTCTCTCTCTGATGATCTCGACGCTTGCGCACAAACACACGTGCGGCAAAAAAAAAAAAGAAGTAGATCATTCCAAATAGTTCAGTGCTTTTCTTTGAACTTAGAGGTTTTTTTTTTTTTGTGTTTAGATACAACAGTGAGCACAGTATTTATAGAGACTGTTGGATTCTTCCTCTAGCTATCGAATTTTGGTGGCTGAGGATTTTATCTGCAGTCATCCACAACTTCTTCTGTCAGTGAAAAAGCGAAGAATCACGACAGCAACAACAACACAAAGAGAGAGAGAGAACAAAGAGCACACCGATGGAGCTTTCGTCGATGGACCCCGCCGCGCAGCAGGAGCTGCAGCGCATGACGCAGGCGATCGAGAAGTACGCCACCCGCCTCGACGCCCTCGGCAGCGAGCTGAAGAGCATCGAGGAGCAGAACCTCAACGACAACGTGAACCGCCAGATACAGCAGTACAATGAGGTGTCGCAGGCGAAGAGCGACATTGCCGCCGAGGACGCGCTGGACAACATCGTGCGGCTGCAAAACCAGCTGAAGATCGTGCGCCGCCGCAATCAGCTGCTGGCACGCGAGAACGCGATGCAGGAGAAGCTGGTGCGCGACCGTGCCAAAAAGCTGGAGGCTTCCAGCGCGGAGCTGCAGTCGGTGATGTCGGCGACGGGCTGGTACGGCGGCAAGCGCGAGGTGCAGTTCTCGCAGATGGAGCGGGAGCGGGCGGACATTCACGACATGGCCTTCGTCGAGGCGTCCCTCCAGGCCGACATTAAGAACGCTCGCGTTGCTAACGCCAAGCTAGAAAAGACGGTCGTTGCTCTCCACGCCAAGGTGCAGGAGAACGAAGAACGCCGCACGCGGTACATGCAGTTGCGCAACAGCATCCGTGTGCGAGAGAAGGAATGCAATGAGCTGCGGGCCAAGACGCAGCGTATGGCGGCCGACAACCACCAGCTGCAGCTCGTAGTGCAGTCGGACAGCGGGATGAACCTAGTGGAGAACAGCACGGCCTGCATGGAGAGCGATTGCGAGTTCCTCACAGACGCTGTACAGGACATGAAGGTGGCGTGCCGCCGACAGGAAAACGTCATCAAGGCGCAGATTGCTCGACAGCAGCAGCTGCAGACGCGTCTCGACACCGTCATGAGGTCGCTGCGTGAGATGCGCCTGGCCCGTGAGTTTGAGCGCAACGTGGCGAAGTCGGCCCTCGTGCCCTCCGCCTCGCGCGAGGAGCCGGAGGATGTGGCCGAGGTGCTGCCGGAGGACGAGTACATCCCAGTGGACACCTACCGCCTTCTTTACAAGAACAACGAGATGATGCGCACGAATGTGGCGCGCAAGAACATGCTCGTTCTCGAGAAGGAAAGCGCTGTGCAGTCGATGGAGGCAAAGGTGGCGGACAGCATCGAAAACCACAACGAGGTGGCTCGCCACGATGACGAGGTGCAAATGTATGGCGTGGAGTCGATGCGCGCGGCACGGCAGCGGATGCGTGCGGAGGAGAACAAGCTGAATGAACAAATTGAGCAGCTCCGTAAGGACAATGCAGAGCTGCGCGGCACTATTGCAAAAAAGACGAGAGTGGCGCAGGCGCAGAAGAGCGCCGTTTCGGCTCCCCACAAGAAGTGAGGAGAGAGAGAGAGACAGAGAGGGAGAAGGAAGGAAGGAAAGCAGACAAGCAAAGAAGGGAAACATAACTAAAACACAAAAAAAAAAAAAGATGAAAAAAAAAAAGAAAATAAAGGAAAGAGACGAGGAAGTAGTGACAGCACGAGGCGAATCGTGTGGGCGGACTGGCAATGAACAAACAATGAGGCTCATACGGCAACAGATGAAACATAACGTTCCCCACCTCCTCCTTTTATGCTCTTTTTTTTTTTTTGATTATTTTGATCTCTTATTCTCACTTCCACAACAGAATGGTATGCGTCTGAACATATATGAGGGTTTTTTTTTTTCTTAACTATCACTTTCTGTTATGATTAACTCGCTCGTCAAGTTGAGTTTTACCGCAATTGCTTTGTTATTCTGTCTCTTCTTTTTTTTTTTTTTTTCTTATTGTTCTGCACTCGAGTGGATTCGGGCTCGTTGTTTTTGCCCCTGAATCTGTTTTGAGCCTACTGTACCGTATTTTTTTTCCATTGTTTTTTCTTTTCTTGTGATTTGGTGATTCTATGTACTCTTTCGATTTTTCGACTATATAAAATGAGTAGTTTTCAATGTCTCCTTGCCTTCCCATCACCTCATGCTGTTTGGCGCTTGCTTCTTTCTTTTTCCAGTGCCATGCGTACTGGCATGTGATTCAATTGGTTGACTCTGAAGAGAAAACCATCAGCAACCCCCTTTCTTTCCTCTTACCTATCCGACTTGGGGTTATTTGCAGGATTCAAATGTGCTTTTTGTAAATTAAGTACAATCAATCGATAGACGAGCTCAACAGCCGTTTGCAAGCTGGCTTTACGAGGGTGCTGATATATCTCCACCACCCCCTCCCATTTCTACCAAAAATGTGTCTCTATTGCATATCCGCGTTTGCATCTGAGGAGCAGTGCACGCAGATTATTTGCGCCGCTTGCTAAAGGCGTTAATTAAGTAGCGCGCAACTTTTTTTTTTTTGCTGTTGTTCATACGCATCTGTACATTGTTTTATTTATTTTGGAAGGCTATTGCATGCACGTGACGCTTCCTCGCCTACCTGTTCGCTCACCAGTCTGACAGTTCTTTGACTGTTCAGACGAGGGGTTGCAAGGCTACAAAAAAGCACCTTCTCACCTCCTCTCCCCCTCCTTCCTACAATTGACTGTCTTTCTTTTTCTACCTTTTCTGTGTGCTTCTCTTTGCAACGTTGTTTGCATAGGGTGCGACGGAGTTGCCCGTCTATTCAACCGTCTACGAAGAGCTTGTCTACTCTGTGGAAAGTGGTGCGGCGTGAAAGCTGTGTGTGAGGGGCAGTGAAGCACTCCGTGCGTATCTGCCAGATGATATGTTACTGGATGAGTGTCTTTAGTATCGTTTCCACGTTTTTGCTGTCATTAGAAACTATCCGGTAGTTGGGCACCACTTGCACGGTTCTACAAGCGGACCAGTGAACAATATAACATACGAGGAAAAGCAAGCAAACAAAGCTAGATTGGGAAAAAAGATGGTCTCGTGGTGGCCTTTCTCGCGCAGCGGTGGAGCTGCAGCCTCTTCCTCCTCAAGCGGATCGTCGCCGTCGTCCTCCTCTTCGACGGAGTCGGGCACAGTACCCTTCACGCGCGGTGTGCACGACACACAGAGCTACGAAAACCGGGTTAGCGGCAAGGAGCGCGATTACGGTGACAGTGGTGTTGCGCAGTCAGAGATCGACCGTGCGCGCGACTTGCAAAAGATCGGGCGGCACAAGGACACCCGCGCTCTCGTTATGGACACGGAGTCGATCGACTGCCTCGTCGACCGCTTCGAAAAGGAGTTTCAGGTAGCCGACGCGCACATGAAGGAGCGTGAGGCGGCGAAGTCGAAGCTGCAGCTGTACGACTACGACAACGACCGCCGCTACCACCAATGGCAGAGCGACCAGAAAGCGATGCGGGAGCGGCTGCAGATCCATTTTCTGGACACCCTCATCGATAGCAACCAGACCTGCCTCATCTACTACCTGCGGGTGTGCACCACGGCAGGGCTGTGCTACGGCGCCGGTCGCACTGCGTACCTGTACCGCACAATGGACAAGACATACGCCAAGTTGAACGGTGTCTCGTTGGGCGGCATCGCTTTCAACGAAATCACCACCGCAGTCGCGAAGAGCGCCGGTGTGGCGCTGGCCGGTAGCATCGGCGTGACGTTGGGGGACGGGCTCACCGGGCTCGGACATTTTTTGTTGAGCGGTGATGTGACGCGGCCGGAGCGGACATGGTGGAATATTCTCGGGGCAGGGACCACTTCAGGTTTCTGCGGTGGCGCTGCGTATGTGGCGATGCACTACAAAGACCTCACCCCGTGGGGTATGCGTGCGATGCTGGGCGGCTTCACAGGTGTTGGGATGCTGGGTGGGTTGTATCTCGGCTACTGCGTGTATCGCCCCTTCGCGCTACAGCGCACCCACCCCTTGTACGATCCCTACTGGCGTCCGTGGCAGACTCGCAGCCTGCGTGGGGAGGGGCCGTCGCAAGTGCGCGGCAAGTACATGTGACGTGCATGTATGTGTATGTGCTTGTAGTCATGGGCTGTTTGTTTGCTGGTGGTGGTGTGGCGGCTTTCATCAGTTCAATGTTGAACGACGCGAAGTAGCCGAACGGCGTTTCGTTTTTTTTTTGTTGTTGTTGTTGGTGTTGGTTTGGGAGGTTTTATTGCTCTCGCTTAGTGCCGTTTCTCTCACAGCTTTCTCTTATTATTATTGTTATTATTATATATGTATGTTCAGAGTATTGTGTCGGTCATCTCTCTGTTGCGAAACTACTTCACAAACTGACTTTGGAATCAAGTGATTTCTCTTAGCTTTGCTTGCGAAACGCGTGCTCCTTCTCTTTGATCTGAATGCGTGACAAATATTGGTGCGAAGTGTCGCGGGGATGCTTACAATCCCACCACATATGCAGTCTGAACAAAGACATGGAAGCACAACTTATTGCCATGTCACTTCACTTTTCATTCTCGTCGTTTTTCACTTCCCCTTCTCTGTCTCGCCGCACCATCTCGTTGTGTTCATTTTTCTACGCGCATTCATAACGCTCCTACAAACTACGCGTCTTTTCGCCCTGCCTCTCTCTCTTTCGTGCAGATCGTCTTTTAGCTTTCTTTCCCTTCTTCCTAACACACCTTTTTTTTTGTTTGTTTATTTGTTTCCAAAATTAAAAATACTACCCCTCTTTTCCGTCTCCCCGATTCACAATGTCCGCCAACTTCTTCGCGTACTTGAATAACACCGGCGACCGCGATAAGGTCATGGCCATCGTGCAGTTCCTGCCCCTGGCCCTCGCTGGCCCCGCCCGCGACGCCGGCTGCGCTTCCCTGGGCAAGTCCCTCGGGAACCTGTCTGCCATGGCGGATGGCTACCGTGCGATTACGCGTCTCGCGCTGCTCTTCAACGCGCTGTCGAAGCCGACGCTGCAGGCGCTCGCAAAGTCGAAGGGTGATGTGCTGATTGATCGCGTTGACCAGCTGAGCCACTTCTTCCACGTCTTTTACTGCATCTTCGAGAACTCGGCGGTGCTGGCGAGCCACGGCGTCTACCCGAAGACCATCTGCCGACTCGGCGGCTGCGCCGTCACCTGCTGGTTCCACACCCTGCTGCTCGGCCTCATCCGCCAGGCGTACGTGTTGACGCAGAAGAAGCACACGCCGGAGGAGCGGAAGCGTCAGATCATCACGACTGTGAAGATCGCGTGCTTCTTTGTCTTCGCCATGACGTGCATCCCGAAGAACGGCCCGCAGCTGCTGGAGGACGTGAACGGTCCGTTGGTGCCACTGCACAAGGCGCTTCAGCTCATCGCCCCCAAGCACCTCGAGCTCAACGACAGCATCCGCGGTCTGCTTGGCCTGATTGCGTCCATCTGCGATTTCTACTAAGACGCAGTGGCCCGCTATCGCCAAGCGCGTTCTCACAGACACGCTCGCTACTACACACAACAACAACATCAAAAACACTAAGAGACAATGCGCAGAGGCGAAAGGTAGACACATGTGACAGAGAGAGGGTGAAGAGACAAGAAGGCGCAGGAACGGGTCCTCTACGCCACTGCGAAAAAGGGAAGTGAGATCAGAGGTGGTGTGCGATCGAGTTAGAGCTTACGCGTTGCGTAGGCCCTTTCTTTCGCTCCCTGTTCCTTGTTTTTTTTTTTTTTTTGAAGCTCTAACTGCATTAACTGACAGACGAGTGACCAGTGGTAGGTCTGGCTGTTGCTGTTCCTTTCTTCTGTCTCGCTTTCTCTCGCCTGGTTCTTTTCCCTCCTCGCCTATGACGTGAGGCTTCACCTCTCGTCTTTTGTTAGATTGTCGACATAACAGACTTATAAAGAAGGAAAAAAAAAAAGGCATGTTGATGTTCTGTTTTTGAAAACGCTAATTCTCTTTTCCCCTTCTATTGTTCTTTTCTCTTTATAACAGCAGGTTTTTTTTTTTTTTTAATTGGTTCTTTACACTATTCAGTACGTCAGATCTCCTTCGTTTTTTTTTTTTTTTCCTGTTGTTGCGTGTTCGGCTTTTTGACCTTTTTCTTTGCTCTTTATGTCGCCTAGCAGTCGTTTCTCTTTTTTTTTTTTTCCCCGTACGCCCCTCTCCTCTCTCTTCTTTGCCCCTTTTTTTTTTTTAATTTGCTTGCAGCTGTAAAGCTGTGAAGAGCCAGAAGAGCGTACGAAACGCAACAAGCTTTCAAAGGGCTGCCCGTAAAAAAAAAAAAAAACGGAATTGCGTCGAGGTGTTTTTGGCAGTTCTTTGCTTTCTATCTGTTGATTATACATGGGAAGATCGCATTTGTTTCCTTCTTTTTTTTTCTGCCTTTTTGATTGATTTTAAAAACAGCTCAAGAGTGCCATAACGAGTCGTGATTGGCTCAGTGCGGAGGCGCTCACCAAAAGAAAGGCAAATAACCATTTTCCTTTTTTTTTTTTGTCAGATCATCACCTTCGGCTCTCCACTTACACATCCTGTACGTGCAGCTGCACGTATAGCGTTGCAGGAGGCAAAAGAATGCACATTGGTGTCTTGGCCAGCAGGTTCTTTTGTTTTCTTCGTTCTCCGGTTTTCGCTCGAGCAAGATCGTGTTTCTCCTCAGCGTAAAAAGGCGATGAAGAAAACCGTTTTTTAAGTGAGGCTTTCAAAAAAAAAAAAAAAAAGAAAGAGACAAGAGCTCATTGTAGAGGAAGAGGGCTGCGGTCACAGTAAATGACGTCTGCCTCTCTACATATGATGTGTAAAAGGCGCTGCTGCTGTGAGAGGCAGAGAGGACAAAGGCGTTCTTTTTGTGGCGCTTTAGCGGTTCTAGTGTGCGTGATTCTCTTTTTTTTTCTTTCCCCTTTCAGGCACTCTCTTTTATGCAGTCGGTCGTCGGCTTTTTTTTGTTTTATAATCCTCTTCATCCGCTTCATCCGCTTCTTTTTCGAATTCCTGCGTTCTTTCTTCTCCACTGCTGTTTTCTCTATTTCTGTCAATTTTCGCTTTCCCTCCCTCTCTCTGCTAAACCAATTCACCATGTCCAACAGTATCGTTCTAACTTGCTCTTTCTTCTCTTCCTCTCGCTCACTGCCTCTGTCAGCACCGTTAACGTTCTGAAGTGCCCTACTTCTTTTTCATTTTCTCGCTAGCAGCCATGCCCAGTGACAGCGTTGTGCAGAAGGTTGCTGCCTTCAACGATTACGTCGCCAACGTAGCGAACCGCGACCGTGTGATGTCGGTTGTGCAGTTCTCCGCGATGGCGCTGATGGACCCCGCGGCCGCTGCCGGGTGTCCCACCATGTCGAGGAACTTGAACACGATTCTCCACCTGGCCGCGAACTACCGCAGCATCACCCGCTTCTCGCAGTGGTTCGTCGTGGGCCCTGCCCTGACGCCGAGCGGCATTCGCGCCGTCGTCAAGAGCAACCCGAACCCGTGGGTGGGCATCTTCAAGACCATATCCACCGCCTTCTTCACCGTCTTCCTGATCGGCGAGGAGCTCGTGATTGGGGCGAAGAACGGCATGCTGGATCCCGTGCTCGGCAAGAAGATCAACCGCATCCGCTTCATCTTCCTCTTCTGGTCGAACATCGCTCGCCTGCTCATGAACTACCTGTTGCTCAAGCAAAGTAAGTTCGACGCCACCAAGGATGCGCAGAATGTGGAGAAGGTGAAGGACCAAAAGCGCAAGGTGCTGAGCGTCGCCGATGGCGTCCTGCAGAGCATGTTCTGCTACACACTGATGAAGAATTCTGTCCCGGCAGGCCCGTCCCATCTGAGCGCCGCCCTCAAGTCCGGCAGCGTCGTCGACATCGTCACCGCCTTTGCGCCGCCGCTCGTTATTGTGCCGAACACGCCACAGGGCATCATTGGTCTTATTGCCTCCATCCCTGGCTTTATGATGAGCGTCCTGTAAAAGACGAAGAAAAGAAAAGCAGGAAAAAAGGAAAAGAAAGGCGGCATCTGTGGTGGAATGAACGTCGGCTGAGGTCTGTTAATTGCAGCTACATGAGCGTGTTGTTCCTCCGCGTTTTATTTGCGAGCTACAA
This sequence comes from Lotmaria passim, assembly GCA_037349495.1. Classification (NCBI taxonomy): domain Eukaryota; phylum Euglenozoa; class Kinetoplastea; order Trypanosomatida; family Trypanosomatidae; genus Lotmaria; species Lotmaria passim. The sequence goes on from CP140193.1 coordinate 521,130, forward strand.
ACAGGGGAAAGAGACAAGAGGATGAGCGAGAAACACGCAGCACGGCAGTAAAGAGCGATGAGAGTGAGAGAAGCGTTTTTTTTTTCTGAGTGCGCTTTTTTTTTTTTTCTGTTCTCTTCTGCCCCTTGCCGCTGCTCATTGCCCCTTCTTTATTTTATTCTCTTTTGTTGTTTTTCTTGTCGCCAATACGTTGCGTATTTGCGTTCGTCGCTTGCTTGTTTTGTGGTTTCCTTTCCGTTGTTAGTTATAGCGAGGCTCTCAAATTACTAACTAATAAACATATATATATATATATATATATATATATCTTTTTTTTTTTTTTGCCTAAGTATGAACACCACGGAACTATTTTTTTCTATTTGGTAAAAGTACTTCAAGTCAAAATGCAACGCACGAACTATCGCGACAGACTCTCCTTTTCTGTCTATCTATCCATCTTCATATCAAAAAGAGGAAAAAGTAATGACACCTGAACTAAATTATGTAGCACTTTATTAGTGTGATAGGCGAAACACTATTTGTTTTTATCTCGAGCGTTGTGGTAAGAAAGAAAAAAAGAAAAACAGCGAACTGTGTGTTTTCCTCGAGTCGCAAGTAATACGTTGCTTGATGATGATGATTTTCATTGACGTTGTTCGTGTAGCTATGTTGCTTTATTTTCATGAGAGCGACAAAAATTGAGGATATCCCCACGACTGGTACGTGGTTCCTCTCATCTTCCGCGAGCTGTTTTTTCCATGCGGATGAGTGGCACGTGCTTTTCCCCCTTTTTTTTTTACTTCGAAGTTGTTTTTCTTTTTTTTTTTTTTGCTCGCGCCTCCTCTTTCTGCCTTTCCCCATTTTCAAGATCCATTATGTCAGGTCTAAAGTAGTTCTTCATTATGAAATGAGTGCGTTTCTTGTTGTTGTGGTTAAGGTTGAAAAGGGGGAAAAAGAAGAAGGATTTTGTTGTGGTGTGAGCAGCGTGTTCCGCGTGCAGCAGCCGCAACCGCAGCTGCGGCGGTGCACATGACATCCCTCATTCAAACACCAAGAAATGGACATCAACATTCTTTTCTTTCTTAGGGACAATGACGGCAACAACGATAAGTAGGAAGGGGAAACAGAGTTTTTTTTTCCAGGCTTGCCAAGCCAATTTCATTTCATAAGGGTGCAAGGGAAAAACGAGGAGGGCAAAGAGGTTGGTCGTGCTGTGAGACTAATTAACACATATCTATTCAAAGTCTAATCAGAAAGGAGGAGGGGAACCAACGATACACGCTTACTTCTAAAGAAGAAAAGAGCTACATCTGTAGGGGCATCGTGGCTGTGCCATTGGCAAATGGTGAAACTACCTTCAAATGGAAGGAAAGCAAAACAAACAAAAAGAGTTTTTTTTTTTTTTGTGAGTCAAACAACCTTTTGTGCACGCCTGTGTGATATACTGGGCCTCAAGTGAACGCGAGATGTAGTTCGTCGAAGATGCCCACATCGAACAAAGTTCTTAGGAACGACCTGTGCTGTGCTGTTGCGTTTCGTGAAAAGGAACATCTCGCTGGTTTGTCAAAAAGCCTATCATGACCAATCAGTCAATTGTCTTGCTTTTTTTTTTTTTCTCCCTCCATCTTTTTCTGCTTCTTATCTGTCTTTCTCCCCTTCTTTGTCGACTATAAACACCCACAACAATTTCATCTCTCTTTTTTTTTTTTTTCTTCCTCTTCTCTTCATTTGAGTGTCGACGTACATGTGCCACTCGCTTCATTCTTGGTTTACCGAAAAACAACGCTGTCTTGAATAGTCTTTTTTTTTTTATCTAATTGTCGTTTTTCTTCAGCTTTATTTCTTTCGTACTTTGTTTCTTTTCACCTTCTTGAGTCATACTGCTTTTTATTTTGTTTGCTTTGTTTGCACTGTTGTTGTTCTCTTTCGAGCATTCGACTAGTACTCTCTTTTTTTTTTTTTTAATATTGTTTTTGCTCTTATTCACAGGAGGCACTCTTTTTTTTTCTGCCTCGTAAACAGCTCGTGCTAGATCGTCGGTAACTTGTCATAAAGTCATTTTTTTTTTTCCCTGCTCACGCGTATTTACTCGATACTTGAAAACAACTACAATTTGAATTTTCGCTTCTTTTTTCAGCTTTACGCTCGTTTCTTTTTTTTTTTTCTCTCTCTTTTAAAGTTCGTATTTACGTGGCAAGTTATCTACTTCCTGCTTCTCCGTATCACAAACTGGGATTTAGCAGGATCCTGCCTACGACCACATCTTGGTTTTCTATCGAAACAAAGAACGTAACAGCCTTGCACCTCCTACGATGTTCGATCACCAGAACAAGAAGACCTGGCCCAACGGCCGCAACAAGAATCAGCCGATCGTGCCCATCATCTCTCCTTCGCTGATGGTGGCGGATCAGACGCAGCTTCTGGAGGAGACTCTGCATGTGCTGTCCAACGAGGGCGGCGCCGTGGAATGGATCCACGTGGACGTTGTCGATGGTCACTTCGCGCGCAACTTCAGCTTCTGCCCGAAGACGGTGAGCGACTTGCGCCGTCACCTGCCGCACACCTTCCTCGACATACACTTCATCGCGAACAACCCGGAAGTCTGGGTTGAGCCGTTCGCGCAAGCGGGCGCGTCGGGCTTCGTCTTCCACATCGAGGCTGCGAAGGACCCGATCGCGTTGTGCCAGCAGATCCATAAGGCGGGCATGATGGCTGGCATTGCGGTACGCGAGGACACTCCGGTCGACGTCCTCTTCCCCACACTGGACTCCGACGAGGCGGATATGGCGCTCATCATGACGGTCAAGAGCGGTTTCGCGGGCCAGAACTTCTGCCCGGAGGCTGTGGCGAAGGTGCGCAAGCTCCGCCAGCGCTACCCCCACCTCACCATCCAGGTCGACGGCTGCATCACACTCGAGACGGTTGACCTGTGCGCCGAGGCGGGTGCAAACGCGATCGTGCCTGGCCGTGCCGTGTTCAAGGCTGAGAACCGACGCATGAACGTCATGAAGCTGCGTAGCAGGATCCAGAAGTTCATTAATCAGCGGGCCCAGAGCCACCTGTAAACTGCCTTTCTTTTAAATGGTTCGGAAAGAAGCAAAAGTGCAGAAAATGTGGAAAAAGGAGGGAAAAGTACATTTCAACAGTCAAATGATGGTGGGTAATACCGCTGAAAGTCCTTTTTTTTCTTTCCTTCCTTCTGTGCCTTGCTTTCCGTGCAACATGCAAGCCACCGTGCTTTTTGATTGGATGTGCGTGTGCTTGTACGGGTGTGAATATCTTGGAAGGGAAAAGGAGAAAAAAAAAAAAGAAAGGACAGCAGCACCTTAGTGCTGTGTTTCTAACAAAGTTAACACCGAATCAATAAGTAATTTTGGCCGTGTTTATATGGCTGTTTATTGCTCTTTTTCACCCTCTCCCTCTCATTCTCTTTTTTTTTTTTCCTTTTACTATTTTGGTAGTTTATCTCAAGGCCCTGTACAGCGCAGGTGTGTGTGTGTGTGTGTGTGTGTATGTGTGTGACGACCTTGTTGCGACTTGGAGACACCTAAAAAGAAGAAAAGAAAAAGAGCATAACAGTTATTCGCGTCCCTGTACTTACTGGGTCTGAATGGTCATCATTGATGTCTATAGAGAAATGCGGAAAACTCAAATAATATGATGGGAGGTTTGTGCTTTTTGTTTTCTCGTGTTTTTTAATGAACCTTTTTTAATCCCTTTTTTATTTACTATAATTGACATTATTGTTTTGTCACTTCCTTTTTCATCTTGGCTGACCTTTTTTTTTTTTTGACGCCGAAAGTAGTGACGTAGCGCAACAGCGGTGGGGACGAGGGGAGCGCGAGAGAAACGGAGTTATCTCTCCTCGTTGTTGAGTAGCACATCGAATGAGAGCCGGCAACGGTCACTGCCCAGAGCATAAAAAAGTAAGACAATAATAGGACAACCAAGCGATACATGATGCGTCACCGTTCACACTCTCTTTTTTTTTCCCTTGCTTTTGCCACGCTCGTTTTCCTCACCCTTTGATTCTTCTCCGCTCTTTCTTCGTAGTTTGTTGACCAGCTTATTATTTACGTCATTCGTAACACCAAAATCACAGCTGTTTTTTCTTTCTCTCCTTCAGGTGTAATTGGCTTGTCCTTGGCAGGCACACAAAATAGTAAGCTACTCTTCGTAAGACAATGCCCGCTTCCTACCCCGACAGCCGCATCGACGCCACTCTGGCGCTGATGAAGCCGAAGTTCCTCGAGGTCTTCAAGGTGGAGCCGAGCGAGGTGGAGTGGCTCCTCTTCACGTTCGCCCCTGGCCGCGTGAACTTCTACGGCGAGCACACGGACTACATGGGCGGCTACGTCTGCCCCGGCGGCCTGCGTGAGGGCTGCCATATTCTTGTTGGTCGCGTGGCCAAGTACAAGGACGCAAAACTGCGCTTTGGCACAACGAAAGGCCAGTACTACGAGCTCGCCTCAATCGAGGAGGGCTCGCACAACAAGGACTGGGCAACCTTCGCTCGCGGTGCGGCGTGCATCATGCTGAACGACCTGAAGAAGAAGCTGGCAGACCCCGAACTGCAGGGCATGTGCCTCATCTCGCACGGCACTCTGCCGATGGGCTCCGGCATGAGCGCCTCCGCCTCCTACGACGTCGCTCTCCTCAACGCGATCCGCAGCGTTGCGCTGGCAACCTACAAAGCAGCCCCGCAGACCGACCCGCACCATTACCCGGAGCTGCACCGCGGCAGCCGCGAGGACAAGATCAAGTTGACGAAGCAGGCTCTGCTCATCGAAACCAAGTACTGCGGCGTGAACGTCGGCATCATGGACCAGTTCTCCTGCGTACACGCCACCAAGGGCAAGTTCATGGCGCTTGACTGCGACACCCTCACCTTCGAGAACCACGAGATCGGAAACATCACCGGACCCGACGCGTGCTTCCTGTTGATCAACTCGATGGTGAAGCACGAGCTGACGGCCGCCGACCACGGCAGCGGCTACAACGCCATCCGCGCCGACATTGAGGGCGCGGAGGCGGCGGTCAGCAAGATGAAGCTGGACGGCAAGCCGTTCAAGTTTTGCCACATCGCCCGCAACCCGGAGAAGTTCACGACCGGCGACCCGGTGCAGTTCGTGGCAGAATGCAAGACGGCCATGACGCCTTCGCAGTACGCTCGCGGTGTCTTCAACGTCGCGGAGCAGATCCGCACCATCGAGTTCATCAAGCTCTCCGAACCGTCTTGCCCGCTTTCCACGGCTGAGCGCTACAAGCGTGCTGGCGAGCTGCTGAACGCGACCCACGAGGGTCAGCGCGATGCACTGCGCATCTCGACGCCGGAGCTGAACTTTATTCAAGAGGCAATCAACAAGGAGGAGGGTGTCGCTGGAGGTCGTCTGATGGGCGGCGGCTTCGGCGGGTGCATTTTGCTGCTGCTGAAGAAGAGCGCCGTGGACCGCGTCGTCAAGAATGTGCAGGCCAGTTTCAGGGCGCAGTTCCACCTGACGCCGGAGGCGTACCCGGTCGAGCTGTGCGACGGCGGTTTCGTCGTTTCGCTCTGGCCCGGCAAGGCGTCGTCGTCCCTGTAAAAACGAGGGTGAGTTCAAGAAGGCGAGCGAATGAAAAAGAAGAGGGGAAAACCGCAATCAAAACACACATATGCGAAAAAAAAGAATGCACGAGCAGACAAACAAGAGTGAATTATGAAGAGCCAAGCTTGCAGAACACGAGAGAAAGGGAAAAGGGTTGCATCGTGATTGCTGGTGCACTGATTGCTGGCGCTGCGCTTCCTTGCTCTCTCCCTTTTCCTCTCACTGTCAACGCGCCCATTCAAGGCTTTTTTTTTTCCTTTTTTTTTGTCTATGTGCACCTGCTCCTTTTTTTTTTTGTTTGTTTCTTGGCTTTCGAGCACCGTCATTCAAAACGGGAACCCTTAGTCCTTTCAAAAACGCACGTTCCCCCTTTATCAAACTGCTTCCTTTATTCTCTTCAAATTGATGAGGTTGTTCTTTCGTTTAGTTACGACCCTTTTTTTTTTGTTGTTGTTATTACATAGGCTACACAGTGGCTCATGTAAACTGCCGTCAGTTCTTCAACGCGGCTGAATCCATGGACGTCCCTTTTTTTTTTCTCTCTGTTTCTCTCTTAGGAACGATGTTGCAAAGCGGCGCTTGGAATGCAGAAGAAAAAAACAGCTTTATTGAATTGGAGAAAAAGAACCAAAACCGAGATGAACTGTCACCTAACGACAAAAACAGTGTCAAGTTCTCTTTTCAAAAGTCATTTCTTCTTGATTACTATTACTAATGCTCTCTTTTTTTTTTTTCCTACTCTAATTATCATGATAACCTATAGGCTGAAACTTTTTTTTTTTTTTTGTACTGTAAGCTAACAGAGGCGCAGCAAAAGCGGCAGTAAATTGTATTGTAGCAAACTTAAAAAAAAAAAACGAAAAACGGTAAGCACCAGTGCTGCTGAGTTGCGTCCTTTAAATGTAGCTTTTTTTTTTTTTTTCAAAATGTCTCTTTTTTTTTTTTAGTGCCTTCAAGCAAGAGTTCTAAATACACATAAACTGATCCCCGGCTTCAATTCGACAACCATGCGTGATCTTGGTGTATGGTGTGTTTTTATTTGCCGAGATTGCGTAAAAGGAAAGGTGAAAATACGGTTGAAAATTAGCGCTGTTTTTACCAGCTGGAGGCAACGAAGTCCATGCGCGTAAGAGGGACGTTCTGTTCTCTGCTATTCTCAGCATCATGCCTTGCTAACGCAGAGAAGTAGCCTAACTCTTAATCCCACGCTAGCAAGAGCACTTTCCTCCTCGTTTGGTGACTGTTAATTCTCCAGCTCTTTTTTCTTAATGAGGTGCATGCATTTTTTTTTTTTTTGGAGCTTTCCTCTCTTCTTTTTCTTTCCCCTTTTGTAACTGACTGTCAATAGCTGCCTGTCGGTTATAACGCATTGATTACGTAATGAAGCTGCTCCTTTTTCCGTTTCAAGAAGGGAAAACTGAATGCTCTCAAGTGCTTGAAAGGAAAACGAGAGACTGGAAAAAAAAAAAACGCATGTATAACGATCACCTAGGGGAATTTTGAGTGAACAGCAACAGTACAACGACGACAACGTCAACGACAACAAAGGAAACGGCACTTTCGTTTACTGAAAGTTTTTTTTTTTTTTTTGATGTCAGAGCGGTCCCTGCTCTTGGTGCCCGACTCACCTGACAAGCTGTCTACTGTGAAAAAGGTCCTCTTTTTTTTATTCGTTTTTTTTTTCTTTTTGCATTCACCTCGCTGTATCTTTTTCTTTTCTCTCCTTTCTCTTTTCCTCTCTTGCCTCCTTTCTTGCTTCTTTTTTTTTTCACACACCATTGCTGTTCGTGTTTGCGTGCTGGGTAGCACTTGCGTTGTTTATATGTGAAAGAAGAAAAAAAGAAAGGAAAAAGTCCCGAAGCAGCCATAGGTCCCACTTGAAACATAAAAGCTGATTATTTTGATTTTATCTTAGTGTAGCGTAGTAGTGAATACAGATTTAGCGAGCTTTGTAGATCCTTGCCACCCTTCACAGAGGTTTACGATTGGACGTGCACATTATCGCTAAGAAAAGAGCCACATTTCCTTTCTCTTATTGAGAGGGGGAAAAAAAAAACTGATTAGCAACCACACTCACGTAGGATTAGTTTTAGTCGTGCCGCGCCTCCTTTTTTTTTTTTTTTTTTTCTCTGCTGTAAATCAGGCTCTTTGCTTTTCTTGTTCGTTTTCAACGTGCCTCAGCTTTGCCTTTTTTTTTCTTTTTTGTTGCTTACTTTTTTTTTTCCTTTGAGCACCTTTAGAAAATGACGGAGTACTTGAATGACCTGGCTACGGCCCGGCCCGGCGACGCGATGCCGCCGATCAACCTTGGGCCCTACGACAACCCGCTGCTGTGGAACAAGCTGGACCCTTACGGCGCCGACCGCGGGCACCAGCGCCGTCCCATGACGGTGTCGCGCGACTTCATGGAGCTGAACCAGATTCCGATTGTCTACCGCGACCACTGCGTGCACCGCTGGATTCCGTTCAACCGCTGCATGCGCAACCTGAAGCCCGTGACGTGGGGTACGGTGAATTGCCACGAGTTCGAGGAGGCGTGGATGGTGTGCCGCGCGCACGAGACGTATCGCCTGCAGCTGCTCAAAAGCAAGTTTATGGAGCTGACGAAGGACTACACCGCCGAGGACAAGAAGTTCTTTCCTAGCATTCTGTACCTCGGCATCCCGTACTACATGCCGTCGTTCTACTGGAACCTGGCGACCTCGCAACGGCTTAGCGGGTGGGATGAGAAGGATCCCGCAAACCCGACGATGTGGCGCGAGCCCAACCGCTCTCTCATGCGTTCCGAGTTCTCGCCGACGAACTGGGAGAAGGGGACGATGACAAGCGCGTACGGTCACAAGAACATCCCGGACGAGATTGTGCACGACATGGTTCCCGGCTTTCCGCTGCCGGAGGACAAGCGACCCACCGCTATTTGACAACAGCAAAAACACAAACACAAACACACACACAAAAAAAAAAAAAAATGGCATCAGCAGGAGAGTGTTGCGACCAGACAGGTTTCTGTATATGCGGGCTGACCTTTTTTTGTTTGTTTGTTTATTTCCTTTTGTTTTTTTTTTCTCTTCTTTTTGTGGTTGTTGCTGGTGATGAACGTTGCATGTGGTGATGGTTGGTAGGTCGAACTGTGTGTGTGTGTACGTGTAGGCGTGTTTGTATACTTTTTTTTTCCTCTCAATCTAGTAGTACCAAGCGGGTTTCATGCATCGCACAGAAGAAAACAAAACAGCAACAACGACAAAGACGAACATGGAGCTTTTTTTTTTTTTTTTGAAGATGCTATAAAGCTGTCATTACTTGTGTCGAGGCGCACCTTTCCCACATCCACAAAAAAACCGACACTTTTGCATAGCGTGCAGTGCGGTGTGGCAGTGCTGTAAGAGCGCAAAGGAAACGTCTTCTGGAGCTGAACCAAAGCGTTGTTGAGGCACAACAAGATCAGCTTATCACATCATCCACTGCATTAAAAAAAAAAAGAAAAGTCATAGGGTGAGTAGAGGAATTAAAAAGAAACACTGACGATTTCCGTTGCACAGAAAGGAGAACAATGCCAATCGTAAGATCCAAACTTGATCGTGCATATTTCGCCGTTGTTCTCCTTCGTCTTCTTTTTTTTTTTTTCTTCTCTCACTTTTTCTTTGAACTTTGCTTTTCGTAGTTTCGCTACAGCAATTATCGAAAGCTATTTTTTTCTTGTTGTTGTGTGTAACGAGTACAGCATCAAACTCGCTTCAAAAACACATAGGAGCGAGTGGATAAGAGAAGGAAAAGAAAAAGCATGTAAAAAGGGCAAACATCGTAATGCTGCGTTTTTGATGATGATGAGACCCAGACTGGAAACCGGCTCTTTGGTGTCACAACGCTCGACGCGGCTGATTCACTGCCCCCCAGCTCTGCGTCGCACTCGTACATTGGACCACAAGGTCACCCAGCCTTTCTCGCCATCCAGACTGCTTGCCTTGCAACGCGTGCTGCGTCCTTCGTCGGCAGACACCAATGTCGATGCGACGCCTGCTCGTTACGGGCACGGCGCGTTTCCTGCTGCGTCTCGCCGACCCCGTGCCGCCGGCGCTACTCGTCTCTTCAAAACTCCGCGTTTTCTGAGTTGTCAAGGCAGCAGCGAAGGCGTAACGGTGGCCAATCGTGACCGTTGCATGGAGAGTAAATCCAGTGGCGCGCCGTCATCTTCCACCTACGCCACGTCGCTCGGCACGCGTTTGCGTCGCAACCACGTCGTAGCAGCCTGCCCGCTGCTCTACTCAACAACGCTGTCGATGTACGTCGCGGATGGACTCGCGAAGCAAGGCCGACAAAGCTGCGCGGCTGTGACAAGGGAGTTTGAGGCTCTGGCGGGCGATATGCAGAGCGTGTGGAGGACCGGCGGCGCTGCCTGCGCAGCTATCGCTGAGGTGGGTGGCTCGTGGAGCTGCTTTTCTTCGCCGTACGTAGCAACGCTATGTGGTGCACTGCACCGCCACAGCTCTCTGTCGCTGTCGGTTCCAGTATTCGTACAGTGCCTATGTCAGTTCGTAGCGACACTGTCTGCCAGCGCGGATGCTGAACTGGAAAGGTGTGTTAAAGCAATGGTACAATCCCTTCTCGCGTACTGGACGGCACAGCGCGGGGTCATGGCGCCCTCCACTTCCCACGTGGAGTCCACCGTGCGGACGCTTCTGGAGAGCACCCCGGATGTGCTAGTACCTGCGCTGCTGGAGGCCTTTCAGGTCAGCGTCTCCCACCCGTCCACGGCTCCTTTAGTCGACGCACCCCTTCGTTACGGTTCGCACGCTGCGGACAGCTTCCACGGAGCGCAGCGTTGGCACCCGTGCCTGAGCGAGGCAGCAGTGAAGGCGTGTCTTCAACGCGTTGCGCAGGTGAGTAGCAGCAGCGGTAGTGGAGGAGAGAAGCACAGAGGCGGCGCCGAGCCTGCCGGACTGCTCACCCCGGCACTGCGCGATCGCCTACACCGGTGCTGCGCATGTCAGCTGCCTCCGCTCACCGACGACCGTGTGCGACACGACTGCGCGGTACTGACGATGAACGCCCTCAAAGGCGCTGCCTTCCCTGTGCTGGTGGCGGCGTACGAGTACCTCGTGGAAGAGGGGCTCGCCTCCGTTCCGGTGGCGCTGCGCTTCCTCACGAATTGTGGCATGTGCGTGCCGCACGTAACGCAGCGTGGCGTGTCGCTGACAGTGTACTTGGCGGCGCGTGCCGCGTCTGCAGAGAGTTTACCCTCGACAAGGACGGATGCCTGCTTTGTCGTCCCCCGCACCACTCTAGCGCCTTTGCTGCACGCGCGCCAGACGCTCCTCGACAGTGGGCGTGAACTGAAGCAGATCGAGGGCGGTCTCGTGCACGTGAGTGCGGTGCTGAACGCGCTGGGCTACGCGGCGGACGTGCGCGCCTTCTACGCTTGCCAGCATTCCAGCCAAACGTCACAGCTGCCGAGCACCGCGCTGGCGGAGTTGCGTGAGACGCCACACTCGGTGATGGCGTGTGTGCGCCTCCGCCGTGTTGGTGCCGCCGTGACCGCGCTGGCTGAGCTCGGCGCCTCTCGCCCCGAAGGGTGGGTTTTCGTGCCGCCGGCCGTGGTTCAGTGCATGGAGGCGGTGAGTCGCCTCGTCGGGGCGGCAGGCACACCGGCACAGGTGGACGCGCTCTACATCGCGCTGATCGACTTCCACAACGGTGCCCTCTTTACGAGCCACTACATCGAACTTGTTCTGGCCGGCGTGTGCGACCGCATCCGCGACCTTCGTAGCCAGGAACGGCGGGGGGAGCAGCCGCAGCAGACGCCAGCGCAGGACAAAAGGCGTAGCACTGCAGCAGTTCTCAGCAAGGCAACACCGCACGAGATGTTGGACAGCGTCATCCCTGTGGTCCGCGCCACCCTCCGCTACGTCGGCGACGAGCTCAACGCGGATATGATCCTCGAGCTGGTTGAGACCGCGCTGCATGTGGACGACTATGCTGTCCCACTGACGGCCGCGCTGATAAGGGCTTTCCGCGCTTGGATGGACCTGAGTCTGTGTCTGCAGGAGCTGCTCTGCCGGGTAGACGCCTCCACGCACAACGTGCCCTTCCTGCACTTCTACGCACTTTGCTACGCACGCGACTTCTGCCGCCCTGCTGTCTTTGACCACCTGGCGGCTCTCTGGCACGTGAACGGCGACTCGGTCTGGCACCGCGCCGCCCATCTCAGCCCTTCCTGCCAACTGTGGAAGTGTGCCGCGTGCGGCCGCCTCAACAGCGACCGCTACAACTACTGCCTCTGCTCCGCGCTGCGCTACAGCTACGTCTTGTGCGGCACGTGCGGCTACGCGCAGGACGAGCGGCTGCGGCAGTGCCTCAGCTGCGGCACCGCGCTGCTCTCCGCGGCTGCCCTGTCCGGCGCCATCGCGCGTAAGGCGTGGCAGTGCGGCGACTGCGGTGCCCGCAACCCGGCCAAGCAGACGCTGTTGTGCTTCCGTTGTGGGGCACCGACGGGGCCGCGCTTTAGCACCGCGGCGTGTGCGCAGACATCGTCCGCCGCCTCGCTGAAGAACTTCTGCGACTGTCACGCTGTTACTGAGGACACAGCGACAAACTGTAAGAGGAGCAGCGCAGCGCGTCAGAAGCACAGGGACGGCGTCTACGCAGCGGCGGTGGGTGTGTGTCGTTCGTGCGGTCGCTTCAAGATGGACTACGCGGCGCATCACAGCGCGGTGTGGGTCTGCGCGGGTTGCCACCGGCGCCGCAGCACGCTTGAGCGCCTTTGCCCATCCTGTCCGCAGGTGGAGTGTCTGCCGCATGCGGTGTGCCGGCAGGAGCCGATTGAGGTGCCGCGGCAATGCCGGCACTGCCGGCACGAGGAGTCGAATCCCTTCACGGTGGTCTGCAGCGCGTGCGGCAGCGGCAACGATCCTTTTCGGAAGAGGGAGGAGGCAGCACCGTCTTCTGTCGGCGGATCATCGTCGTCATCGACAGCCGCGGCAGCGACCAGTGCAGCAGGACACGAGTGTGGCAGGTCAGCAGAGGTTTCCCACTGGTGCTTTCACTGCCAGCACGTGCAGCCGTGGAAAGACGGCGCGGCACTGCTGCTCACGTGCTGCGACAGCTGTGGGGCCCCGTGCGAGGCGAGAGGCCGGTGTGCCCTCGTTCCACCCCGCGCCTGTGGTCAGTGCGGGGCTATTCTGCCGTCGCCGTACGGTGGGTCGGCGGTGTGTCCCAGCTGCGCTGCATACGTCGAACCTGCGCCGCAGCCTCAAGAGTCGTGTGCGGGTGCCGCGTCATCCGCGAGGCCGCCGGCGTCTCCGTGGAATGCGGTGACGGTGCTGCACACTTGCGAGGTGCTCGACGCGTGTTGTGCACGCGAGGCACGGCTGGCGGTCAGCGGTGCAGAAAGCGGCGCCGCAACCTCCGACCTGTCCGCCACCTCTCCCACGGTGTCGCCTGCGGAGTCCGGCACCGCGTCCTTCATCCAGCGTCGGCCCACGATCGAGAAGACGTTGACGCGTCTGCTGCACGAGTGGACAGACGACAACAGCGCTGACGCTTTGACGACCTTAGGTGCGGCGGCGTGGCTGCCCATGCGAATGGACGTGGCGATGGTGCTCGGCCGTGCCCTGAACCGCTTGCGGCAGTGCGTGCCCTTCTCTCTTACGGCACGGCGTCTCTCCGCCCTCATCAAGGGCATTCTCGCGCATGTCGATGCGCTGTGTGGGATGGCCGCCACCGGCTGCCGCGACAGCACCGTTGGCCACTACAACGTCGATACGCACTTCACGGCGGAGGAGGTGTGCCACCATTGCCTCGGCACCCACCCGGAGGAGTTGTGTCCGTTTCGCGAAGACGGCGGTAGCTGGACGTGTGAGACATGCGGCACTGCCAACAACAACGACGATGTGGGCCGGTACGTTTGCGCAGGCTGTCTCGCGCTGCGGCCTCTCGTGCAAGATGCTCTCGTGTCGACTTGCTGGACCTGTCGTGGCTGCCATCGCGCGAACATGCAGTTTGAGCGGTACTGCATGCACTGCGGGCTGGAGCGACCAAACTGGAGCCCGTCACTGCTGTTGCCGCCGCTGCTACCGCACCATGAAAGTGGTGACCGCGCAGATGAGGAGCGCACTGGTGAGACGAATGTAGACTTTCACCTCACGACGGTCTCCCGTGATGATGAAGTGCCTTTTACACCGGCGAAGTGTCACCTGTGCGGACTCGTCTACATTGAGGCACGCTGTCCGCTCTGCGAGAATCACATCCCCGACGTTGCGGATGCGCAAGGCACGGTGTGCGAGGTCCATGCGCATCATGCCTTTATTCAGCCCGTCGGCACTACCCGTCCACAAGACCGCATCTACGTGGGCGAGTCTTTGCTGCTGGCGAACACGCTGCGGGAGGGGCTTGAGGTGCATTACACCGCCGAGCTTGGAACACGCGGTCGGATGCAGGCGACACATCTGCGTTGCTAAAAAAAAAAAACAAAAGGTAAGAAGGAAAAAGCTGTAAAAAAAAAAAAAAACCACGCCGGCGCCGTTGTTGTGATCATTTTCCCTTCCTTTGTCTTTTTTTTTTTTTAACTCAACCTCCGCCTTCTCATCACAAATACGCATTAAGATTAGGTTCAGGACACTATCACCATCAAGGAAGAACAAATAGCGTTTTTTTTTTTTTAATAAGAGAGATGCTACTACGTTGCTTATATTATGAAGAAAAAAAAAAAGGAAACACAGTATGACTTCACTACTCAAAGAAAGAGCTTTACTTCTTGTAGTTAGCGTTCAAAGGCAGTAAGGCAAATGAGCAGGACTACCAGTAGTTTTTTTTTTTGTCTAAGTGCTTATGCATTTGTCACAGTCTACTTAACTCCTCTTTGTTTTCCTCTCCTTCTTCACTTGACTGCCACCAAATAATAAAACGAAAAACAAATGGATGCCACGGAAACGCTGTCCAGACGACGTGTGGAAAGAAACGGCGTTCACCAACACTGGGAGCGGACACCACAAGACGCGAATTCTCTCAGGAACCCGTTTTCCTCTTTTTTTCCGCACGTCAACTACATAGAGACTCAAGTGCATCTTTTTTTTCCTTGTGATTAGTTTTCGTCCTTTCATTTGCCTTCATTATCTTCTTAGTTTTCATTTTTTTTGTCTTTCCTCTAGATACTTTTTGGTGACGTAGAAGGGCAGCGAGCATGGCAGTGCTTCTCGATGACTGGACTTTGTCTGGGTTGAGCGGTGCGATGGATTGGACTGTGGTGCTGCCACCCGGCACCGTCAATAGAGGCGCGTCGTCCCCCTCCGGTGTCTTTGAACAGACGCACTTTTATCCTGCCCTCTTCACCGAGCTAACACCCACCGTGTTGACTGGCAGTGAGTCGGCCTCGGCCGTGACAGCGGCGACAACGCCGATCGTGTACGCGCGATTGTCCTCCATTGTGAGCGTGGAAAAGGTGGGGCCGCGGCAGCTGCGTCTGCGCCAGCAGCTTGGGTGGCCGGGCTCGTACCGCCTGCTTTTCCTGACCACGTCGTCAGAGGCGGCGTGTGATGACTGGTGGCGTGCGCTGCACCGCCTCACGTACAACAACGCGGATAGCCACAGTGCTCTGGAAACGGCATTCCACAGTAGCTTTGACGAGCGTGTTGTTCGGGACAGTAGCAGTAGCGTCAGTGTGAAGGAGCGTTGGCCACAGCAACAGCAGCCGCAGATGATGCGTAGCTCTGTGCCTCGCGAAGTTGCACCGTGGCCACGCGTGAGTGCTGCAGCCTCCAAGGTCCTGCCTTCACAGCCAGCCGCGCCACCCGTTGTAGGCGACGTCGGCGTGGTCGAATTGAAGCGCGTATTACTCTCCCCAACGCCAGGTGCTGGGTCCGCAGCGGCGCGGCCTTCGCTGGTCCTTTCTGGCGACTATGCTCCGCTGCCTTTGTCTGCGCAGACCTCCACCGAAGCAGCAACACAAGCAGAGTCGTCACCACCAGCGACGGCGGCGGCGGCCTCCCTCAGCGCCTCCACCATCGACAGCACCACATCCACTACGTCGGCGGCCAACGCACCAGCGGCAACGACGACGCCCGACGTCGCCGCAGCCAAGCCGCGTCACTACCGCCACCGGCATCGTTACGTGCAGCGTGTCCCTGTTACAGACGCGGTGGCTGCCCCGTCTGCTCCACCGCCACCGCCGTTGGCTGTGTTGCGTGCAGCACGCAGTGAAGCGACACAGACAACAGCGCCAGTTTCCGTATCTCGACCAGAAAAAACCGTTATGGCGCCTGCTTTGAGCTTGCTTCTACAAGAAAAAAGGGAGGACAGTGAACAGGAAGTCTGTGCCAGTGACGCTGCTGCATTGCCACCCATGCTCACGCCGCCTCAACAGCAGCAGCAAGAGCGGTCTCGTTTGGAGCCGATGGAGCTGCGGCTAGACACCAGCAACGCCCAGTCCGCCTCCCTACCGTTTGCGCCGAACCTCTCTCTCTCGTTGCCGGCATGGAAGGCCGGTGCTGCAGCTGCAGCACTCGCACCGGCTGGCCGACCCGCGATGCTCGATCCTCGTTTGTACGAACCTATCCACGTCGATAGCGCGGCAGTGCCGCGCTCATGCAGCACCTCGCCGGCGGCGCCATGTCTGGAGGCACCGCTGCTTCGCTCCTCCGCCGTCGCTGCGGCACGCGCGCTGACGCGGCGCAGCCACAGCGAACCCTCTGCGTGGACACCGCGCATCACCTACGGTGACGGCAGGGCGGGGAGGTGGCTGCTGCGACGACCCTTGTTATCTCGCCCGTTTCTTTTGGACCACAGTCGACGTTCCTCACTGCCCCCTTCGTCCTCGCCGTCACCGTGGCCACAGAGTCGTCGGCAGCACCGCAGCCGCAGCCGTCGCGCCTCCACCGCGAAACCGCAAAGCCGCGGCAGTCGCTCGGACAGCCGTTCTGCCTCCTCAGCTAGTGACTTGGACGGCGAAGGCGTGTCGCCGTTGCTGTCTGTCATTGCCAAACCGCACCTCTTCCTGAAGCACCCGGTGCAGGTGCCGCCACACCGCAGCACAAGTAGCCGTGACAACAGTCAACACAAGCGCAATAGCGGAGGTGGGGAGAGCGTGGCCACCTACATCTTTCTTACGACGGACGAGGACTGCGTGGTGGTGGTGCCAGCGCGTCGCTTTCAGGAGTGCGTGGAAGAGGCGAAGCTGCTGAAGCGGCGCGGCCCGGCGCACCGCTCGCGCAGCTCAAGCCCCTACACGTTGGCCTCCATCTCCATCGGCGTGCGGAGCTACGAGCGGGCGAGGCACTTCTTTGGCCAGGATCACTGCCGCGCCATCCGGGTGGCCGAACTGGATCGGGTGACGCGTGGCAACGAGGAGCCGCTAATTCTCCTGAATGCGTCGCGGCGGGAGCGTTTTCGCAATCCGGCGAAATTGGTGTGCATTGTCTCCCATACGCACGCTTTTTTGATGGAGGCGACCAACTCGATGGAGGCGGAGTGGTACGTGCGCAGCTGGAAGAAGTACCTGCACGCCCGTCATGGCTCACACGCAAAGGCGAACGATAATGGATACTGAGGCATTTTTAGTCTGCTTTACCCTCCCCCCTTTTTTTTGCTTTGGCTTTTTCCATTTGGCTTCGCATCGCATTACTGCTTTATGAGAAGTGAAACGTGTACATTTGCATCGTTCTGTACCAATAATAACGAAATATGAAAATAAAAATAATAATAACGACCTTTCAGTTTGGCAGTCTTCTTGGACGCTGAAGACGTGTGTTTTTGCTCGAGAAGACCATGTTGAATAGATTCTTGTGTGCGTGTGTATAGGTGAGCAGCGTCTCCTCGTACGTATAGGCTCGATGGGTTTAGCGACCCATTAGCCCAGCCTTGGTTGCTTTTTTTTTTTTTTTCATGTCTTGTCGACACTCCGTCGCTTAAAGCAGTAGAGCATCCTTTTCTTCTCCTCGGCCATACGTCTTTTTTTTTTTTTTTTTGATCGCACGTTTTTTATTGTGCTTTCCGTATTAGGCGGATACACAGAAACCCACCCTTATAAAACGTAACACGTACAGACGCAGCTTCAACGGCAGAGCACTGAAAGCTAAAACAACAACACCACACACACACAAAAAAAAAAAAGAATATAATAATAGTAAGAGGGAGCTTCGAAAATGAGTCGTCCCAACCAGCGTCTCGACACCGACGACGATGCCACGGCGTACCGCGTTGCACGTCTGCTGCGGCAGTCCACCCACCCCAACGTCTGCGACGTGAGCACAAACTCACTCCGCAGTATGACATCGCAAATCGAGCAGTTTCTTTCCGCGGCACCGAAGGTACCGGCAGTGCGAATGGAGCCGGAGTGGACCGCCGTCGCCGCGGGCGGCCACCATGACGAGGAGGACAGCGAAGCGGAGGTGCAAGAGCGTGACGGACAACCGGTGGTGGTGCAGCTGAACGTGGTAGCCGGCGTGCTGCAGGCGGAGAAGGAGGAGTCGGATGTTGCGTCAGGGGGCGGCGGTATGTCGTGCCTCGACGGCATTCTCCTTCCGACCGCGGAGAATCAGCAGGAGCTGCACCGCCGCAAGGTGCGGCAGGCGCAGGCGATGTTGAACCTCATGAGTGCGTTGTCGGTGCATACCGAAGCGGACGGGCTTGGCGTGGGGCAGGCGAGTCCGCATGGATCCACGCGCCTGTTGCAGCATTCGTCTAGCAGCAACAGTGATGATGACGAGGTGGCGGTAATGGATGCCGATGACTTGAACGACGAGGACACAAGCGATGAAGAACTACCGGCGAAGCGGCAACGCATTACGGAGATGAGCTGATCTCCTTTCTGTTGCTGCCCTTTTCTCGCATGTGCTCTTTGCTGAGCTTCTGCCTTTTTGATGTCGCTGAACGTCGTTGGCTCCTTGTTGCTTTCTTCTCTTCATGGCTCAGAAACAGTGCTTTTTTTGTACATTACAATAATGACCAGACAAATACTATACCATTCATTCGCTGTAGTGCATTTGTGTCGCCATGGACAAGAAAATCCAAAATAGCAACTTTCCATTGAAGCGTTGTGGACGCAAGTGGCTCCTCTCTTTCTTTAAAAAAAAAAAAAAGAGGTTGAATCAGTTTTTTTTTTTTCCAGAAGTGCGTTGAACATCTCTCCTACTAACGAATCATGGAGACGGAGGGAGAACACGAAGGCTCTTCCGCTTTTTTTTTTTTCTAAGGTACTTGAATCAACGAGCACGCCGAAGTATCGAAGACACAGGTGCTCGTCAAGCAAGCTGTAATGATACTCTTTTTTTTTCTCACTCTTTTTTCATCTCAACTCTGCGCTGCGAGTTCTTTTTAAATCTCGATCGTTCCGTATTGAGCAGCTTTACAGCGACGACAACAACAACGGCACACACAAAAAAAAAAAAAAAGAACTGAGAGTTTAATTCTAAATAGGAGTATTTGCTGTTCAGCTTTGTAGTGTCACGTATCGTTGAATGGAGGGAAGCGCGCTGCAGCAGTCTGCGACACCTGGTTCTCTTTTATCCTTCGTTCGATCGTTCTGTTCATTGAGTCGCTTCTCGCATCAACGCACGCGCGAAAGGGTGCGCATCTATCGAAGCCTGCGTCTCTCTTCTTCTTGCACGATCATAAGTGAGTTTAAAGAGAAAGTAAAGAGAAAAAAAAAAAAGAAACGATAAAGGCTGTGAGCACTTTAAACCCATAACGTTCTTTTTTTTTTTTCATTCCTCCTCCGTAATCTCCACTTTTAACACAGCATCTGCTGTGTTACAATTTAACGAAAGAAAAGCGACACTGACGTGAGACGAACAAACGAAAGAGAAAAAAAAAAGCTCTTTTTCTTTTTTATCGGCTTGGCACGAGAAAAGAGTGACGCACAGCCAGCTTTCACGCATACGTCATGTCGGTTCGCTCTCACGTTGACTCGGAGAACGATGTCGTCATCGAGAATCTCTCTTTCACCTCGCGCCTCTCCATGGCGGGCCGCGGCGCAGCAGCAGATTTGGAATCCATCGCACATGCCATCGCCAGTACAGGGCGACGCTCCGAGGCGGGCAGCGGTGCCGCCTCCGTCGCCCCGAGCAACCCAGAGGCAGAGATGAACGAGGACATCTCCACAAAGGACATCGTCAAGAAGTTCTTTTTCCTCGGCTACCCGCTCAGCCTCTCCTCCCTCGCGACCTTCTCGCTGAACTTGGTGATCATCATGGTGATTGGGCGGATGCTGAACATCCAGGCAATGGGCGGCGCCTCCCTCGCTCTCGGCCTGGTGAACGCGACGGGCTTCGCTTTTGGTGCCGGTCTGTGCGGTGCGCTGGAGACGGTGCTTTCCCACAGCTTCGGACACTTCATGCGCGAGGAGGGGAAGCGCAAGGCGGAGGCAGCGGCGGGGCCTGACGGCACGGCGGCGCAGCCGCTTGTTCCACACACGCTCCACATCTACGGCATTTACGCACAGCGCATGGTGCTAATCCTGCTGGTGGCCGCCGTCCCACTCGGCTTCATTCTGTGCTTTGCCGACGCCTTTCTCACTTGGGTAGGTCAGAGCCCGGCCATCGTGCACTACACCGGCTTGTGGTGCCGCTGGGGCGTCTTCGGCATCCCGGCCGCGATGGCCTTCCAGCTGCTTCAGCGTTACTACTCCTGCCAACACCTGACGAAGCCGTTACCGGTCGCCCTTTTCAGTGCCGCCCTCGCCAACCCGCTTTTGCAGTACATCTTCGTGAAACTCTTCGGCTTCTCGGGCTCGCCGATCGCGTGGCTGGCGCTCATGAGCGGGACGGTCGGCGGCCTCGTCGCCTATTTGTACTTCACTGGCATCTACAAGACCACTTGGGGCGGCTGGGATGTCCGCTGCACACAGGACCTTGGCAGCCTGGTCAATATCGCCTTGCCCTCTATGGGCATGATGTTGAGTGAGTGGGTCGCACTCGAAATCAATGGTCTGGCCGGTGGCTACGGCACACCAGCGGAGCTCGGCGCCTACACGATCACACTGCAGGTCTTCGGCGTCATGTGGTCGATGGGGTCGGGTGTGATGATCTTGACCAGCGTCTTTGTGGGGAACGCGGTGGGAGAGCGGAAGCCACTGCTGGCACGGCGCGTCGCCTTCACGGCGATTGGCGTGGTGGTCTGTGTGGCCACGTTTGACGTGGTGCTGTGCCTTATCTTCGAGCCTTTCATTCCGGCGCTCTTCGTGAAGGGGGAGGAGGTGGACATGGTAACGCCGATCTACCGTGAGCTCATGTATATTGTCATGCCCTACCACTTCTTCGATGTGTTCCAGAGCACCGTCATGGGCATCATTCGTGGCTGCGAGATGCAGAAGCTCGGCGCCGTCATCATTTCCGTCGCCTTCTGCGTCGTCGGAGTCCCCCTCAGCTTCCTCCTCTTCTTCTACTTCAAGATCGGCATCAAGGCGCTCTGGATCGGTCCCTTCTTCGGCGTTGCTGGCGTCGGCGCGCCGATATACACTTACATGCTGCTGCGGTACATCAAATGGTCGGAGCTGAAGCCGCACAACGACCACGGCGCGTCCGCTGCAAACACAACAGCGGCAGCACCGCTCGAGGCGGCGACGACGACGACGACGCCTTTCCCCATACCAGCACCGACGGCGGCGGACCCGATCCCGGACAGCGCGGCCGGCACCCCCACGGCGGCGCAGGTGGCGGCGGTGCGCGAGTACGTCGACGCGACGATGCCCTCCACCACCGCGCAGCAGGTCGCAGCGGCTGAGGCGGCGATTGTGGCGGACAAGAAGGAAGCGTAGTCGCTTCCTACTTTCGCTTGTCCGAGAAGAGAGCGAGAGAGAAACGGGAAAAAAAGCACTAAGGGGGAAGTGCTGACGACGCATGCTCGCAGCCTTTTTTTTTTCTTGTTTTCTTTTTTCTCTCGCCCTCTGTGTGTGTGATTTCTTTTTTTTTTTTTTAGAAGGAATCGGGACAATGTGAGTTGGTGTAGAGCATTGTGTTACGCCACACGGCCACTGCTGCAAAAAATGGTAAAAAGGAGATTAACGTAACTCGAGCTTTTTTTTTTTCTCTTTGCATTTGTTGAAGAGACACAGTCGTTTTCATTATTCACACCGTCTCTTTTGAGGAAGTGGAACGACTTTTCGGCTCATCCATCCTTGTTTTCTCATTCGCTTTGCCCATAGAGGGGGAGAGAAGAAACGCGAAGCTCTCTATCTTGCAATGGAACAAGGGGCGCTGCGGAACAGGCTTGAAGGGCATTCACAAACGCCGAGGAAGAACAAAAAGAGGTGCTTTTTTTTTTTGTTTCTTTTTTTTTCTTTGGTTGGTCCACTTGGCGGGCTGAAGCACTTTAACTTTGACCTATCTCTATGAACGACCTTCCTTTCTCCTCTTTTTTTTTTCCCTCCCTGCAATTGCCACACCTTTCGCATTGTTGGCGCTGGTGCCGCATCCGGTTTAAACAACAACAAAACGGTATTCATCATTATGCCAACCTGCACGATGAAGAGTTTCATTAAAGCTCCTTTTTCTTATTCTCACCAAGTTCAGGCAATCTATACAACAGGATTTCGCAACGCTTAACGGCTACTATCGCCGTGCTACCGTCATCTTTGTCAAGCCGAACAATCTCCATTTCTACCTGCCAGCGTCTATCTTATTTGTTATTATTATTGTTTTTACTCACATTTTTGGTTTGTTTTCGTGCACTTTCCCCCTTATTTATTTGTTTTCTCCAAGCCCTTCGTGTACTTTCTTACCTCGATTTATCACTGCCCTCTTTCGGTCTGTCTCACATCAAGCATTCTATTGTCACCACTGTCTGTAAAGCACATAAACAAAGGAAAAAAAAGGCACGAACAATGCGCGCTTTCTCTCGCTTTGGTAGCCAGGTGTTCTCCTCTGCGACGCTGGCAGCGACGACGCAGTGCATCGCAGTACGTACGTTGTACAGCGACAAGGTGCAGGACCACTACAAGAACCCGCGCAACGTGGGCAAGTTGGACAAGGACGACCCGAACGTCGGCACGGGTCTGCGCGGCGCTCCTGAGTGCGGTGACATGACACAGATGCAGGTCAAGGTGAACCCTGAGACGTTGGTGATTGAGGATGTGAAGTTTAAGGCGTTCGGCTGCGGCAGCGCCATCGCCGCCTCGTCCTACGCCTCGCAGGCGATCCGTGGAAAAACCGTCGCCGATGCGCTGAAGCTGACGAACAAGGAGATCGCCCAGGAGCTGTCGCTGCCGCCAGTGAAGCTGCATTGCTCGATGCTGGCGGAGGAGACGATTCACGCGGCGGTGGAAAACTACCTCTCTAAGAACCCGACACTGAAGAGCAAGGTGTCTAAGAAAAAAGAGAATGTGAGCGAGCACTGAGGCCCTTTTCACTCTTAGCTTTCTCTTTTCCTTCTTTCTCTTTCCGCTCCTTTTTTTTTTTTCAAATTGCTCAGTTTTGCTTCTGGTTTCTTTTTTGCTGTTTTTTTTTCCTTTCTGACAAAATCCCGCTATGTTTCCTTCTTGTTCTAATTACAGTTTTTTCTCGTTATAGAAAGAGAGAACGGTAGTGCTTCGCAGTTTTTTTGCTTTTCGTGTCCTTTTTTGTGGTTTTCTCTCTTTTCTTTTTTTCGAACAAGCGCACAAAAACGGTCTTTTGCGTAAACGCTCACCGTGATAGCGTTTTCTTTTTCATGTTTCCAAAGAAAAATGCCTCCTCTTTTTTTTTTTTTGTTACTTACATTTTGACTGGACTATGTTGCGGCTGCCTTGCACCACTGTTTCTCTCGTTTTGCTGCCGCTTCTCTTCGTCACCTCAAGACATGGACTCCCAACATGGACTACCTCCCATCTTGGCTTGACTTGCGCAAGTGTCTTATTGTCTTCTGTTTTCTTCTGTAATTACTTTACACTTATGCTAAAACAGTAAAAGCGCAGACAACCGCACACCACACTTATATAAGAAAAAAAAAAAAAACAATCACTGCTGACCTGCTTCTGTTTTTTTTTTTTTTTTGTCTCGTGTGTTTTTGCAAACGGTGTTTGTGGCTCTCTTAGTCCCTCTCTCTATATACCGTTTTCTTCACCTTATTACTATTGCCTATTACTTTTTCTGTTGGTTTAGTTTTTCTCCTTAGCTTTTTTTGTTTTGTTTCTGTTTCCCGTTTCTGTATTGCTGAATGAAATGGTGGGAACAGGGTCCGACTTGCCTGACTGTAAGGTCTTTTTTTTTTTCTCTATTGTATAATCTTCTCTTTCTTTTCTCCAAGCACCAATAGGTTGGTTGGTTGCTGCTTTTTTTCCCCTTTCAGCCGTCTGTCCGACAACCGCTGCGTTGAAAACAAGAGAAGGGGGAAAATTGATAACCATTGGTTGAGTAGAGAGAATAAGGAAGAAAAAAAAAAAAAAGCAGACGTGCTAAAAGAACGCTGGAATGCGGAGAATCTGAGCTTGAGGTATGCGCGTGTTGGTATAATATTAGCAAACTAAGTCAAGCAGATGACACTTACATTTTATACACAGTTTCTTAAAATAAAAGAACAAAAAGAGAAAAAAGCAGAGAACAACAAGTTTTCTGTATTCAAAGGTGTCGTTTTGAGTTCACGCACCTGTTTCGATGCCCCACTTTTTTTTTTTACCTTTCTCGCGATGCTGATCCTTCTCAGTGCTCCCCTGCAAAAGGGAGGAAATAGGCAACGGCGCGACAGCAGTCAAAAAAGCTCACTTCTGAAAACTCAACTACAGCGATCTCAAACCAGCGCAACCGTTTTCTTAACTCCTCTCCTGAAGCTGCTGCATTTGTGTACTTTAGTGATACGTCTTTCTTGAACCGATATCTTCTACTCTCTTCGTCTAGCCTCTTGTTTTTTTTTTTTTTTAATTGAGCTTCAAAGCTGCGGCTGCTGCGACACAGACGCGCTGATCGTATTCTCGCTGCAGCAATGGCTGTTGTGCTGCACACCACCTCTGGTGATCTCCCGGTGCTTCTGCACTATCAAACCTGCCGCTTTGCCTGCTTCAACTTCCTCGCCTTGTGTGCCTCGGGCTACTACGACGGCTGTCAGTTCTACCGTCACTACCCAGGGATCCTCCTGCAGACGGGCGATCCGACCAACACCGGCAAGGGCGGTGAGTCCATCTTTGCGCAACTTCCCCCGCCCGCCACCGCCTCCGCGTCTCCCTTGGGTGCGACGGCGCAGCAAAAAAACGACGTGGTCGCACCCCTTGAGGCAGCTGGCGTGGTAGCGAGGCGGTACTTCAACGACGAGGGCTTCGGCGAGACCTCGCACGCGCGACGCGGGGTGCTGTCGATGGCGCACCGCGGCACCAAGGCCGACACAAACGCCTCGCAGTTCTTCATCACGACGTCGCCGCAGCCGTCCTTTGATCGCGTTTACACCGCCTTTGGTGTGGTGGACCTGGACGGGGTGTACAACGCCGCGTCAGCGACGGTGGACGATGCCGCGCCGGCTGCGGAGAACACCGGCGATGATGCCAAAGCGAACTCGGGAGAGTCGGTGCTGCGAGCCCTGGAGGAGGCGGCTGCGCAGGTGGACGGCAAAAACTACGTGGTGAACTCCGTAGATGTGCGCATTACTGGTGTGACTGTACTTTATAACCCTTTTGCGGAGGGAAGGGTGAAACTGTGAAGTGAGTGGTTTTTGTGAATAATAATTTTAAAAAAAAAAGAGAAATGAGGGTCTCCAGCGTTTGAATTATTAGAGTCTTGACGACAACCGCGGCGACTCATTTTCCAACTGCTAACGAACTGAGTAGAAAAAAGCCGATAAATACAACAAAAACAAAGAGTCTACTGCCATCGGTAGAGCAACGTATATTTAGTGGGGAGAAGCTGAAAGCGGCAAGCACGCTTGCTGATCTCTATCGCAAGGCGTTTCAAAGCGCCAGCTTTGGCTTAGTGACCAGTAAGAGTATAGCTTTTTTTTTTTTTAATGTAGCGTTTTTTTTTTTTCCTCGTGGCATCGGCTTGAACACTGTTTCTAAACACACTTCGTTCACCTCCCTTTTTACCACTTCCCACGCTTGACCCTGTAGAAATTACCAAATGTCGTGTCGTGACGCGGCAGCGGCGCCAGTGCCAAGTGCGGTGACGGTCAACACGGTCCTTGACACTTCTGCGACGTCCTCCTCCTCCTCCCCGGTTTCGAGTGCCGGCGAGCATGAAAAACGCAAGCGTGGCCGCTCTCCACCAGGGCCGCCGTTCATGTTGGACTACCGCCCCTACAGCAGTGGCCTGCTGCAACTGCGCCGCCGCCGTCCTACAGCCGAGATACACAAAAAACAGTGGGACTTGTACTACCGCAATAACACCGTCAACGGGTACAAGGATCGCCATTACATCTTGCGCGAGTTCCACGAGCTGCGTGCGGCAATCGACGCCGCTGTAGAGGCTGATGCAGGCTCCCACGCGGCCGTCGCGGCTTCGTTTTCGTGGATGGAGGCTGGCTGTGGGGTGGGCAACGCGATGCTGCCAATATTTGAGCAATACGGACATCTGCCGCAGTGGCGGGCATTGCTCGGCTTCGACGTTTCCTCCGTGGCCATCCGCCTTCTCGAGGAGAAGAGGTCGGCAATGCCACCAGAGTTGGCGGCGAAGGTGCACGTCTGCGTGCTCAACCCAAGCGAGTCGGACGTTTCGAACTGCGTGTTTTTCCAGCTTCCGCCACCGTCCGCCGCGGCGGCGGCGTCGTCCTTGCCCTCGTCCTCCCTTTTCTCCTCCTCCTCGCCACCCTCATCGTCGGCACCCTGCCTGTTTCCCGAGTTCGTGTCTCTCATCTTTGTTCTCTGCTCCATTCCTGTGTCTTCGCATGCCGTGGTGCTGCGACGCATTGCGGCGTGCATGTCGCGTCCTGGCGGCGTTTTGTACTTCCGTGACTACGCGGTGAGCGATCATGCGGAGTCGCGCTTTCGGCTATCCCACCGTCAGCTGCGCAGCGCGGCCGGCGAGAGTGATGACGCGGCCGACGACGCCAACACCTACGAGCGCACAAACGGCACGCTGAGTCACTTCTTCTCCGTGGAAGAAGTCCGCCAGCTCTTCGAAAGCGCCGGCTTTGAGGCGATTGCTCTGGGCATTATCGAGAGCGTAGTCACCAACCGCAAAACGAATGTGTCTTTTGCGCGCAAGTTTGTGCAGGGTCGCTTTCGGCTGCTCGACTGACAGCTGCAGCACACGCAAGCACACACCCATGCACGCTAACACGTAAGGGTCTTCTTGTTTTGTTTGTTCTTATTAAAAAAGGTAAACGATTCGATTAAGCACTTTTTTAAGAGTGCGAAGAAAGAAGAGGGTAAAAAAAAAAAAAAGCCCACGCCGCCTATCAGGATAATACGAAAGCGGCCAGCACCATCACAGGTCAAACACACAGAAAAAGAAAAAACGCAGAGTCAAGTCACAGGTGAAAGTGGTGCACCTGTGTTTTCCAGAGAGAGGAATGATGTTGCACTGTTTTGCATGAGAGAAAGAGGTTGCTCCGCTTTTTGTCAGTTTTTTTTCCCCCCTCCTCACATCTCGACGCGTGCTATGGATTATTTCTTCTTTTTTCTTTTCTTCCTTCGTCGCGGCACGTTGTTACAACGCTGTTTATTTGTGAAGTATGGCCTCCTTGTCCCACCTTTGCGGCAGCTCAAAAGCACAACGCCTTTATACACCAATTCACTAGAAAAGAAAGGGCGCAATTTTATACATATACGCGTGCATGCGTTTACATACAAACAAAAACAAACACGCTGATACGGTATGGGTGTTCATGGACTCTGGCGATTACTGGACTCCTTTGGCACCGTGATTCAGCCGGACAGCCTCAAGGGCAAGCGTGTCGCCGTCGACGCGAGCATTTGGATTGCGCAGTTTCGTGCCCGCGTTGCGCCAGGCGAGGACGTGGAGCACAAGGTGCTGGAGGGTTTTCTCGCACGCATTCTCAAGCTGCTCTTCTACGGCATCAAGCCCGTATTTGTCTTCGATGGCCATGCCTCCGCCGCGAAAGGTGGAGAGCACCACCGTCGGATGCGACTGCGCGCCATCAACGCTGAAGCGCTGCTGAAGCGTCGTGCTAAGCAAATCTTGATGGCGCAGGTGGCTGCCGGCACGCTCGACGTGGCAGAGCTGCAAAAAGCTATACAGGCCGTTGCCGAGGGTGGCAGCACCGCGGCGGCGGCGGAAACGGAGGGGAAAAGTAATGGCGACGCCGCCAACAAACGAGCGAAGAACTCGGAGATTTCTCTCGCGGAGCCAGGCGCGAGAGAGGAAGAGCGCGTCGGGGCGGCCCTACATGCACCGCACCTCGGGAAGCGCCGCATAGGCCACCCACGGCACCCGCGACGTCGTCGCCGCCTCGCACCTGATGCGGTAGCCAGTCGCAGCACCCGCCACTTTCTGCACGATGTTGAGGGGCTTCTGGAAGAGCGGACACGACACGAGGCATGTGTTCTGCGCAACGTACTGCAGCACACCAGCACCTCACTTTTTATGGGGCCGCGTCGTGCAGTGGAAGATGACGGAGAGGGCGGTTTTCACAGGAAAGGAAACGAAATGACGAACGCTGCCGCAGCTCTTTCATATTCCTCCTCTTCTCAGCGGCACGTCGTTGATGTGGACGACGGGGATCACGCACAGGCGGATGCCATCAGCGTGACGGACAGCGATGTAGATTACGATGACGTCGACGGTGATGCAGAGGGCACATCCGCGCTGTCATCCTCTTCTTCCTCCTCGGACTGCCATGCGGTGTCTTCCTCCTCCTCCGGCAACGACGACAGCGTGACAGTGACGATGGAGAAGCGAAGTGCGTTGTCGTCACGCACGCCGTCGAGGGCGAGCAGCGCGACGCTCCTCCACAGTGACGACCTTGCGCGTTTCCTTTCGACGCTTTCGCAGTTGACGCCACCGGCTCCACCAGCAGCCACAGCTGTGGCCGAGAGAGACGCGAATGAGGCAACGGTGGCGGGAGAGGACGAACACAGGACGGAGACGCAGCAGCTCGGGGAAGATGTGCACCGCTCAACACGGCCGCTTTCCGTCTTGACAGCGGACGATTCTCCCTCAGCGGCGGTGTCGGTTAACAGCAGTGGCAGCACGGACTCCTATAATAACGAGACGAGTGCGAACGGCGAGGCTGACGAAGAAGGGGAAGAGGAAGAAGAGGAGAGCAGCAGCAACAGCAATGGAGAAGAGGAGGAAAGCGAAGAGGAGGAGGCGGAGGAAGAGGAAGGTTCCAACGAGGGAGGCGAAAACCCCGTCGATGCCGCTGACCTGGCATGGGAGCCCTTCACCCAACGCATGAACCCGGCACTCCTCCTGCAGCACGTTGACGGGTCCCGACCGTCCCCTGTCGCGCCTCCACGCACAACAGCAGTGGACAAAACACCGAATTACATGGGATCTTCTGCTGAGATCAATTATGATGACGGTGAGTTTACACCGGTGAAACTTGGGCAGGCGTACCACACCCCGGCGCGTCCCACTGTAGTGGTTGTGAACAGCAGCGGCGACGAAGGCAGCAGCAGCTCCATGGAGGCGGTCGCGGGTACTCGGGACAGCAGCGACGGCGCACGAGCAGCAGCAACAACAAATGAAGACCTCCCCTCCTCTACGAAAAACAACCGAGCAGCAGCAGGGAGAGAAGAAGTCGCACTTTCTGCGGTGGACGCGCCATCGTCGGCGGCGCCTCGGCCTCGCTACACGACGCGCAGCAGCGTCACCGTTGTCCCTTTCGAGCTTCTGCGTATTGTGGAGCTCTTGGACTGCTGTGGTGTGCCTTATGTGCTGAGCCCCGCTGAGGCGGATGCGCAGTGCGCCTTTCTCGCCCGCAACGGCCTTGTCGACGCCGTCTTCACCGAAGACAGCGACGTGCTGGTTCACGGCGCCACCACCGTCTTGCGCGGGTTCTTCTCGCAGTCGAAGAACGTGGTGGCATACAGGCAGGCGGAGCTGACGGCGTGCGGGATTACGAAGACGGTGCTGGTAGCACTTGCCTCCCTCCTCGGCTGTGACTACACGGATGGCGTGCCGGGCATCGGGCTGGTTGGAGCACTGGAGGCGCTCGTGGTCGCCTGGACCGCGGCAGAAAACCGGGCGGGCAGCCTCGACTCGCCGCTGGCGGTGCTGCACGTGCTGCGGCGCTGGCGGGAGCTGGTGCGGCGGCCCCCGCACTCCTGGCACGACGTGGACGACGAAATGACGGTGGCGCAGTTCGCTCTCTTCGACTCCCTCGTCGCGCAGTGGCAGCTGCTGGAGCAGCAGCCGAGCTTTCCCGAGACGCAGGCGGTGGAGGCGTTTTACATGGCCGAGGTGGACGCCGACGTCACGCCCTTCGTGTGGCTGCCCCCAGACTGGCATCAGATTCGAATCTTCGCTGGTGCGTTGGGGGCGTTAAGTTCAACATGGCTTGTGCAGCGGTACGAACTGGCGCAGAAGGAATGGCTGAAGCGTGAGGCAGAGGCGGAGGCGACGAAGACAGGACAGCGCCGGCTGACAGACTTCGGCGCACAGGAGCGCGTCCGAGCGGAGTGGGCCTACCAGAAGCAGCCGCGCCGCCACGCCGCGGTGCTTTCGCAGCTTCGTGCGGTGCAGCTGATCACCTGATGACTGCAGAGGAAAAAAGAACCGAACTATATCCTTGTTTTTTCCCTTTGCGTGGGCTCTTTTAACCGGCACTGCCGTATTGTATCCTCATTATTACCTGCTGCATTTTTTCCTCCTTGTTTCTTTTATTGGCACAATCACTTCTTTCCTTCTGCTTTCTAATCGTCATGTCAAGAAAACAACAGCAATTAGAAAAGAGAGAGAGAAAAAAAAAAAAGAAGGCAATGTTGAGCAATGATGCGAAAAGTGACTTGCAAGTAACAGTGCAAAATGTAAAGGGGTGCGTTTTTTTTTTTTTTTAAATGGAAACCGTTACAACTTCTTTACAGCGATTTGCCTCCCTTTTTGTACTTCTAGAAGCAATAAGATCTTCTTTTCTGTTCTATTTTCTCTTTGCTTTCTTTCTCTTTTTTTTTTTTAAATTGGTCTTTCAGTGTGCCACAATCGCAGAAATTAAGGTCATTGCTTTCCGGTGTTTTTCTTTTTTTCCCCTCTTCACAACCGCTAACAAGGTGTAAGAAAGGGTGAGGGAACAATATTAGAACGACCAAACACACACACACACACACAAAACCCATACATACAAACTCAAAAACCTGTATTGTACTGTCCTTGCGTTTTTTTTTCTTTCCCCTTCTCAGCAGTTCTTATAGTTGAGCCTCTCTCTCTCTCGCTCTTCTGTTTTCACTGACGTTTTTTTTTTTCCAGTAATTCTCCCTCACAGACTGTGCTTTGTGTTCATTGGCATTCTCATGCGCCCTTTGTTGTTTGTTTGTTTTGGTTAGCGTTTTACTCAATACAGAGACGTAAGAGCATAACAATATCGTTCGAGTTAGCTTCAGTGTACTCTTCTCTTTATCTTTCCTCTCGTCGTTTCCGCTTTCTCTCACCCTCTAGCTTTTTTTTTTTTTTGTGCACCTTTGCGAGAGGTTGATAATAAAAGGAAGAAAAAAAGAAGAGCAGGAGACCAAAAGTCGCGCCCTTTTTTTTTTTTTTTCTTTCTCATATTTTGCCAAATTTTTTTTTTTTCGTTTTCGAGACTTATCAGCAGAACAACGAGGAGCTAGAAAAGTAAGAAGGGTGTTCTTTTGTTTTTCTTTTTTCTAGAAGCAGTCTTTTATCCAGTATATCTAACAAAGAGGGGCAGAGCAAGGAGATGGCGCCGTTGGAGGCTGCGGGGTCGGAGGCGGCAGAGTCGCAGCAGGCGTCGTCGCCGCCGGCGGTCCCAAAGAGCATGGACGAGAATACGTCCACCGCCAGACTCTTCTTCGAGGTGATCAAGCGCAGTATCCCGCTA
Source organism: Lotmaria passim (assembly GCA_037349495.1). Taxonomy (NCBI): domain Eukaryota; phylum Euglenozoa; class Kinetoplastea; order Trypanosomatida; family Trypanosomatidae; genus Lotmaria; species Lotmaria passim. Next base: position 552,533 of record CP140193.1, read on the forward strand.
GGGCTCGCGGCGGTGGCCCAGATGTCCATCGGCGTCGTCCTCGTGGCCATGACGGGCAAGATGGTGAGCGAGGCCGCGCTCGGCGCCACCACGTTGGGGTGCGGACTTCTCAACGCCACGGCCTTCTCCTTCGCAGCGGGCTTCTGTGGTGTGCTGGAGACGGTGCTGTCGCACTCCTACGGCCGAGACCCAAACAGCAAGCTTTACGGTCTCTACGCGCAGCGTATGTCGCTCTTGCTGCTCATAATCGCCGCCTTCGTGGGCCCTATTCTGGCCTTCTCCGACTCTGTCCTCATTGGTATTGGGCAGAACGTCCGCGTGGCACACCACACCGGTCAGTTCTGCCGCGTCGCGCTCTTCGGCGTGTACTCGGTGATGCTGCTGGAGATGATGCGACGCTATTTCGCCTGCCAGCACCTGAACAAGCAGTTGTCTGTCAACCTCATCGTCGGCGCCGTCTCCTTTCCTCCCGTGCTGTGGGTGTGTATCAAACTCTTCGGGTTCCACGGGGCGGCAATCGCCTGGGTCCTCCTCATGTTCGGCATGCCTGCCTCCCTCTTCATCTACCTCTACGTCACGGGCATGTACAAAAAGACGTGGGGCGGCTGGGACCCGGCGGCGTTGACGAACTGGCGCCCGCTGCTGAAGCTCGCCTTCCCCTCCATGGCCATGATGGTAAGTGAGTGGATGTCGCTGGAGATTAACCTCATCATCGCCGGCTACGCTCCGACCAACGACCTCGCAGCCTTCAGCATCGTTTACCAATGCTCTGGCGTCATGTGGAGTCTCGCTTCGGGTGTCTTCATCGAGGCTGCCGTGCTTGTCGGAAACGCGCTTGGCCAGGGCAAGCCGCAGTTTGCAAAGCGGTGTGCGCTGGTCTGCGTCGGATCAGCGATGGGCTTCGCCTTGGTGAATATCGCCGTCATGATGATGTTTCAGTCGCACATTCCGCGGCTCTTCGCAGACAACACCGAGGTGCACGAGACATACCGCCGCCTGCTGAAGTACTTTGTCGTGTACCACTTCTTCGACTGCGTGCAGAGTTGCATGATGGGCGTGTTGCGCGGGTGCGGGCTGCAGGCTCTTGGCGCCCTCGCCATCGGCCTTGTCTATTCCGTCGTCGGCGTTCCGGTGGGCGCGATTGTGTTTTTCTGCACCTCGATCGGCATCCGTGCGCTGTGGATGGGGCCGGCCTTCGGTGTCACCTTCATCGGCTTCCCCCTCTACGTCATCCTCTTTAAGTTCTACATTCCGTGGGACAAGCTGGAAGGCCGCGAGGACGAAGTCCCTAGCCTCAATGCCTCGATGGACGAGCGCTCGATGCAGGCGTACACCTCATCACCACCGCCCTCGATGCCGCCGTCGGAGGCGGGCGACGACGCCTCGTCAACGAGCAGCGGCGAGGACCGCCCCAATAGCCACACTTCCTTCCGCCAAGACGGCGCCACCACCGCGGCAGCTGGGGCCGGGGCTGTGAATAGCAGTGGTCGGCAGACACCCAACTCGACCCGCCCAACCGCTGCGTCGGGCATGGAGAACGCCTCCTTCACCTCGCTCAACAACTTCTACATTCCGCAGCGCAGCATCCTCTCTGTGCCACCATTCCTTGCGAGCAGCCCGACGTCGTCAGAGCAGCACCCGTCGTCGGTACTGGCGGCTGACGCGACGGCATGCGAAGAGGGTACAGGCTCGCGCCCGCGGAAGGACTCCAGCCCTTTTCTGCTGCCCACGACGGGCAGCACGCAAAGGACGGCTGCGGCGACGCCGCCCAACGCCACTCGCGCCAACGCGGGTCAAGGCAACAGCAGCAGCAGTAGCGGTCGTAGTCCATCGAAGCCGCCGAGCTCCACAAGCAGCAGTCGTGGCAACCTCGCCGTCGCTTCCATGCAGACGGGGCAGACCCACTCGTCATCATCGTCGTCCACGAGTGGGTCGCAAGGACCTGGAGACGGGCTGCACACCAACCTGCCATCTTCGTCGAGCAGCGAGCACCACGGAGCGCTGAGTACTTAATGCAGATGGAGTGGGAGAGAGGGCAGAAGCGAACGGTGACTACGCGTAATGGACTCTTTCTTTTTTTTTTTTTCTCTTCATTTCACATTCAAAAATATCGTTTGCTGGTGCGTCATGTGCCTTTGTGTTTTTCCCTCGTTTTTTTTTCCCCCCTCCTTTTCCTCTCCGCGCGAAGCGGAGGCTCTTTTTTTTTTTTCCTTTTTTCTTTATATTAGTTGTGATGTTTCTGTAATGAAGTGGCGAGCATAAACTGTCGCTGGTTGACGCTGAAATGTACGCATAGATTAAGGGAGAAGGAAAAAAAAAAAATAAAACTTCACACTCCTGGTTTGCTTTTGATTGTTTTCACCCCTCTCTGCCAGCCGTTACCTTTAATGTACCTAGTAGCCATTGCCGAGGAGCACAAGTTGACATCCTAATTCACCTCTTTGGCTGGCTTAATTGGTTTCACTTCCCTTTAGTGTTTCTTTTTTTTCCCCTTTCTCAACACGCGTTGGAGTTTAATTAGTGGTGGTGGAGAATTTGATTCTCTCTCTTCTTTTTGTTCTTTTTTTTTTGTTGTTGTGTTGTTCGCTGTTGTTGAGTGTATTTTGGGTTCAGCTTCGTTGGTTTGAATAAGTTCCACAACGTCTCTTTTTTTTTTTTCTCCTAGTCAGTGTCTTTTGCGGGCATACGGGGCTGATAAGTACAATGAATGGACTGGAGGCGAGCACTCAAAAGGGTTTTGACAGAAAGAGAGGGGCAGTCTCTGTGCCACTTATCAACGAGTGTATTGGCTGCCTTCCGCAGTCTTCTTGTTTCGTTGCCAAAGGCTATCATTAAGACGACTGTTATTATCTACTAGCCTTTTTTCAGTTGTTTTGAGTATTAAAAAAAAAAAAAAAAAGCACATGCTTGTTCATTTATGTGTTTGTTTATTTTGTACGTGTGGGCTGCGTTTTACTGTATAGGTACGTTTCCGTTTTTCGCTTGTTGTCGTTTTTTTTTTTTTTTTGTGGTGCAACTAAAAAAAAAGAAAGAACCGAGACGCGACACGCTCAGCGAGCAGTTTATTAGGCGATCTGGTTGTCATAAACGGCTTTGCTTTCCTTTTTCTCTTATGAGGAAAACTAGCTGTTTGTATTCAGCGATAGCAATGGAGCCATTCTCACTGAAAGAGATTGGTTGCCGAGCAGTGACCTTGTGAAGCAAGAGCTCTGATGGCTATTCTCCACGTTCACAACTCCCACAAACTCAAAGTAATAACAGTAACAGTAACTGCTTTTTCTCTCTTCTTCGCACTGTCTTCAACCTTTATCGAAAAAAAAAAAATGCACAATGGTGGGTTGTCTTGGCCTACGAACGTCTTATAATGGTAACACCGACACAATCATTTCATCAACCGTGTCGCTTTCCGTTACGCTTTTCTGGTCTCTGTGATTGCTTAGAGTGAGCTTCACGCCACCCAAGAAGAAAAAAAAAAAAAAAGAACATAGAGCAGCTGAGCCGTACTTCGCTGCTTCCATTCGATACTTCCCTAACTATTTTTTTATTTTTGCATTGTATGGCTGAAGTTAGGTTTTAAATTCGTTTCCGCTTACACACCCTCCTCTCTCATCATAGGGACACCCCAAAGTCATACACCCTTACTTTTTTTTTTTTTGTTCGTTTATTGTTCTTGCCGTATACAGGAGGAAGTCAAGCTACTCTTTTTTTTCCCCACCTTCGGAGCACACACGAGCAAGCATCTGTTGTGGGAAAGCGTTCTTACTTCATCTGTGCTGGCATTTCATTTAGTGTTTTTTTTTCTTTTTTTTTTGTTTTATTCTGGCTCAAGTGTTGTGGATAAGAACCGATAGAGGAAGCAGAATATCTAATTATTAAAGAAGAAAAAAGCCTCTAAGCGGCTTCTCGTATTCCTCTTTTCCTTTCAGGTTCTCTCTTTTTTTTTTTTTTGGCTGCTCATTGCGTACTCTAAGGTGAGGATCATCAAAGAAAACAAAGACAATAAAGGAAGAGTTTGAGGGCTCGTCATTTTAATTAACCCTTCCCTTTTTTTTTTTTTGCTTGCAGTGACGTGTAGATTCCAAGGTAAAATCTCTTCGTCTCTCTATTTTACTTTGGTAACGTTATTTCCCTCTCTATATTATCCGACTTGTCTTTCTTTTCCTCTTTTTAGCTTGTTTCACCTTCCAGTGGCAGAACTACATCTTTTCCTATAAATTTGTGTACTGTGGCTCACTTTTTTTTTTTTTTTCTGTATGTAGGTTTTTCTTTTTCAGGTGAGATTGCATTTGTGTTTCGCTTTTTTATTTTCCGTGCTCGACTTTCTCTTGTTTCTCTACCCCACGGAAACTAGGTTTCTTACTAAAATCCTCCCTAGTTTTTTTTTTTCCTTTTCTTCGTTTGTCTTTCTTTTTTTTTTTTTTTTCTTCTTAAAGACAAGAAACAAATACAACGGACTTTGCTGTTGCCGTTGTCCTTTTCAGCATTGCCACCTACCCTCTCTCTGTTCATCGTTCGTGAGCCTTCACCTGCACATCTATCCATTCCGCAGTTGTATACAGTGCAAAAGAAGAAGAAAAAAAAAAAAACTACTTGCCGTCCTTTTTTACTTTTAACTCTCGCTTTCCTTTTCAACGAAGGGGCAAGGAAGCAGCAGGACGTTGTTTTGCGTTTGTATTTTTGCTAACTCCGTGCGTTGAGATTTCCACACCCACACGCACATCAAAAGAAAGAAGAGAAGAAGGAAAAAAGTAGTTATTGGTCTTCTTTTCCCCCTATAAGAAGTCATTAGCGAACGAGGGAGTTGCTGTTGAGGCACCTACACCAACATAAACCTCAAAAGAAGTAGTCGTTTTTTTCGTTTTTTATTTTCTTTTTTTTTGTTTTAATTGGCGCATTAAGTTCCGCAGTTTCGACTATTTGCGTTTTTCTTCTTTGCAACGTTACAGTCACAAAAAAAAAAGAAGACAAAGCTGGAATTGAGCCTGTGTTCTTGCCGGTTCCTATTGTTGCAACTAAAAAAAACAGCGATTGGTGTTTTCTTTTTTTTTTTTTCGTTTTTTTTTTTCGTTCACCTGCTGCTCAACACGTTGAACTCCCTTTCTTCTTCCAGGAAAACAAAAACAGCTTAATTTGGCTATTCGAGAAGAAGAGAAGAAACAGCAGACGCAGCAACATGTCTCGCGAGGACGCCTCGGATGACGAGCCGATCTTCGACGTCAAGGACGACACTTCTCGTCCACAGGATACTGCCGAAGCTGCCGTCGCCACTCCCGACCCCGCGCCTACGAATGGCAAGAAAAAGGCTCCACCACCTCTTCCGTTTTTCGGCGGCTCCTCCTCCGCGGCGGAATGCTCGACGCCCGCCACGCTGTCCGCTCCTGCCGACCTGAACGGCAAGCGCAAGCCTGGTTTTGCGAACAATGACGACGGCATAGTCAAGCCAATCGTGACGGAGGTGCCCACCACAAAGCCGAAGGTGATCAACGGTGCCACCGGCGCCCCAGGCAACCGCCTCGCCAAGAACATCGAGCCTGAGTACTCCTCCACCGAAGACGATGTTTCGCTGGACAGTTACGGCATTCCGCGCTACGAGGTGCGCTACCCCGACGGCGGCAAGGGCTCGCACGGCGATGTCAGCGTGCCATGGAACCTGCGTCCGCCGAAGCGCATGGTAAACTGCACCTTCTTCGACTGTCTGCGCTCCCCGCAGTTCTGGCGCCAGTTCGAGTTCGCGACCCGTATCACAGCGGTGGCGGTGCTCGTGCCTGGTGCGTTGATCGCCGCGAAGCTGCCACACAGCCCCTTCGTGTCAGCCTTCATGGTCTTCTCCTCCACGGTGCTCGCGGCGAAGCGCACGTCTGGCGAGGCGGTGGCGTACATCTTCAACTGGATGCGTGCGGGCTGCTTCTGGCTGCCGCTGGCCGTCATCGCAGGTGCGCTGAACCTCGGCCATCACATGGCTGGCTGGTGCATTTATTACACCTTCTGTCTCTTCATCATGGCCGCTTTCACTGACGGCATCGTGCGCCGCATCTGCCTGCTGCTGTTCAACAGCTGCACGGTGGGTCTGCTGGTGAAGCCGGAGCGTAACGCGCTCTTCCCATGCCGAGTCATGGTGGACTGGTGCATCGGTACCGGCTTGTGCGTCGTGGCGGCCTTCTTCCCTTATCCCCTCTTCTGCAAGCGGGAGGCACAGCGGCTGCTTCGCGACATAGCCCGGAACACAGCCACCGCCTACCGCGGCCTCGTCTACTCTTTCTGGAGCCCGTCCAACGTGGAGCGCAACATGGCGATGTCCAAGGTGCACCTCATGACCGACTCGCTGGATCAGCTGCTGCCGCTCTTTGAGAACCACCAGAGCTTCTCCTTTTATGAGTTCTTCTTCGAAACGCCGGAGGTGCGCGACATTCGCGCGCTCAAGTTCTCCTTCTTCGAGCGTCTGCGCATCAACCTCAGCAGCATGACGCGCGTGCTGGACATGGTTGAGGCCAAACCCAGCGCCATCGACGACTCCGAGCGCTCCAAGGCCTTCGGCGAGCTGCTGAATCCCCACCTGAACGCCGTCGCCGAGGCGTTCGACGAGCTACTGGACCTGCTCGCCCACGCCAAGACGCGCAGCGCACTGATGGACTTGCAGGAACGCTTCACCTACTTCGCGGACCGCACCGATGACCTGCAGGACGCCTACATGCTGGCCCGCCGCATGCTCTTCTACGAGCACACCTCCGACGTCTTGGAGGAGTTCGTGCCGCTCATGACCTTCTACCTCTTCACCGTCGTCTGCGTGCGCGACACAGTCGACATCTTCAAGACGAAGGTGCACAGCTACAAGCCAAGCGTCGTCGGCACGATGAAGCAGATCCTGGAGAAGACGGCGTGGGAGCCGTTTATGGAGAACATCAACTTCCTGAAGACGCTTTTCAGGCGCTGGAACCGCCGCGAGATTCAGCGCGTCATCGAGGCAGCCAAGGTGAGCGGGGCGATGATACTGACCATCGGCTTCTCTTACCTGATCAAGGTGGACATGGCCTCCTTTTCCGGCCCAAACATCATCGCCTTCGTCTCCGGCTCTAACCCGGTCGAGGCGGTGCAAGAGTCGATTGTCCGTCTCACTGGCTGTCTGCTTGGCACGGTGCTGGGCTTCTTCGCCGGCACCTACTCCAAGACTCCGGTGCAGCGCGTTGCGTCCCTCTGCACGCTCATGTTCTGCGGTACCTTTCTGCGCTTCGACAAGGAGTACGGCGTGATGGCTGTCTACGGTATGTTCGTTCTTATCCCTCTCGACTCGATTATGGAGACGACGATGGAAGACACGGTGCAGCGCATGAACCAGAACACGTTCGGCATCTTTATCTACCTATTCGTGAGCGCCCTCATCCTGCCGCTGTCGCCCAGCTTAATCCTGCGCGCGAAGCGTAGCAACGTGTTGCGCTGCATGAGCAACACGATCACGAGTATGATGGAACTCTTCTCCGTTCCGCTCGCTAACGAAGCCAAGGATTCGCCATGCCGGACGCAGCTGAACGAAATGGACGACGATCCACCGACGCAGGGAGCGCAGCCTCACGGCGTGGTTGCGCCGCGCCGCCAGCTGTCAAACCGCTCCATTCACATGATGTCTAAGTCCGACACGCCCATGCAGGAGATCGACAAGCAGCTGACGGACGTGCTGCGTCGCCTGAAAGGGACGAAAGACATGATGAAATTCGCACGCGACGAACGCACGCTGGTCGAGGTGGATTACCCGATCAAGTCGTGCGAGCAGACCTACACCCACATGTACCGCATGTCCATGCTGCTCAAGACTATGTGGATGAGCTGGAATGTCATTCGCAGCCAGCGCACCTACACGGTGGAAACGCGGCACATGATGCGCAACCTGCAGCCCATCGCTCACGACGTGGCCGGCGCCTTCCAGCGCTTCGTGGATCTCATGTGCTATATGATGCGTGAGCCCGCCATCAATCTCGAGGGTGACATAATGAAGGCGGTGCTCGACCTCATCGAAGCCTGCGACGTGCTGCACCGCCGCAAGAGCCAGATTATGCTGATGCTCATCAACCAGTCAGTGCACGACTACGTAGAGAACCTGGACCCGAACGACCCGTCGCTCCAGCGCAACGACGACTCCTCAGCGGACCAGCCGCTGCGACCCGACACAGAGGAGCAAATCCCGCAGCGCCGCCACTCGCACGCCCCCGGCTTCCACGGCGACCTTGAGCACATGCACCACCAGCATTCCGCCGGCTTGGATTTCCAGCGCTCGCACTCGCACTTGTCTCGCATCTCCGGCATGCCGCGTTCCAACACCGACAACGGCTTCAACCACTTCACCCCGTTCTCGCCCATCGGCTCACCATCCACGCAAGGCTTCAACTTCCAGGTGCTTCCCTCAGAGCGCAACGTCTCGGTGATGCGGTTCCTGCCAAGACTGTCGGCAACGGCGTCGGCGAGGATGGACGCGTGCTCACCGACTGGCCCGGTGCGTCTGCCCTCGGATTTCGCCTTCCCGGTCACCTCGGAGGACGCCGAAGGCATGCATTCTTTCACCCTCTCCCTAGAAATGTTCGCCAACGAGACAAAGCTGCTGATGATGAGTATTGGCGCGATGCTGGACAACTTGCGCTCGAAACTGTAAGAAGAGAAGAAAAAAAGAGCGTTGCACCTTTGTGTTCAAGTCTGTCTGTTTTCTTTTTCTTTTTTGTTGTTTCTTGCTTGCGTGTGTGCTTAGACGTGCGATAAAGTTGCCGTGCTCTTCTGAATGAGCGTACACCCTTGCTTCTTTTTTTTTTTTTTCCTGCTTCTGTTAGTTTCGTGAATGTCAACAACAACTACAACACACACACACAAAAAAAAAAGACAGGCAGATATTTGACTCAGCTTTTTTGTAGTTGTTGTCCTCCGTTTTTTTTTTGTTTGTTTGTTTATGTGTTTGTCTTTGCCGTCTTATGTCTTTTTCTTAAGCATCTAACTAAACCACTGTTTTCCTATGTTTCTTTTTTCTTTTATATATATACAGATGTGTGAGTTTTATTAACTTATCACTTGTTATTTGCCACTCTCACCGTACTACGGTCTGTAGGCATGGGAAGAAGGCGCTCATTCCAATCCACTAGAACCAAATCAAGACAATTCTCTCAAACAAAACAAACAAACAAACAAAGGACTATTACTTACTTATATACACGCGCGCACGCATACACGATTAAACACGACGAAGAAGAAGACAAAAGGAAGCAGCAGTTCCATGTATAGTGTATAGCTGACTGACTTAGTCTGACCTTTCTTTCTCGGTTGCTTCTTCTTGGCTTATAAGTATATATCCATGTGCTTCCCGTTATTCTCGAATCTATATTGTAAACAAAAATGATGTGAGTTCTTTTCACCTTGCTTTTGACTCGCGTTTTTTTTTTTTGCTTTCTCTTTTGTGTCTGTGACGACAGTTCTTGTACTTGCTTTATTCTCTATTGAACGACTCGAGTTTTGCTTGCCACTTTGCTTCTTTCTTTGATCAGCTGAGAACAACACGAATCCCATTTGCTTTTGTGCGATACGCGTTTTCTTCATTTTCACGCTCAGTTACCCGCGTCTGCTCTTGCTTAGACACGATTGCCTCTCTCGCTTTTTTTTTTTTTTCTTTTTCGACTTGACACCCTTTCACTTGTGTTTTTAGCACGCAGAAGGGAACGTATGAGAGGAGGGGCGAATTAAGTTGTTCATACGAGCTATAATAATGGTACAGTACCCTGAAAGTGACGAAAAGAGGAGCGACTCTTCGATTTAAAAAAAAAAAGGAAAAAGAGCTTTTTTTTAGAAAGGTGTTTTTTTTTCTTTCTTCCTGTCTGGATGTGGATTATTGAGTTTCGACCGGCGGTCGCACTCGCTTTACGGCGTGTGAGAAGAGATAGAGCACAGGAAGGTGGATAATGCATAGTAATCTAGGAACGTGTCCACTTACTAATACGCATGTAGAGTTGAGGCATGGTTGCGAAGTGAAAAAACAGCAACAACAAAAAAAAAAAAAAAAGCGCTCCCATAGCAATATAACGAAGCGTCCTTGATGTACGTAAAACCTGCATCCCCCTTTCTTCTTTCCACATATGGTGGTTTTTTATTTGAAAAGTCGTTTTTTTTTTTTTCACTTCTTCTTTTCCATCTCACTCTCTTCTCCTTACGCGACGCGAAATACCGTGTGATTTTCGAAGCAAGACTTTTCTCTTGCGAGAAAAGGAATCTCTATCGTAATTCCTGTAGCCTTTTTTTTTCTTCGTTGTTGGCTGTGCGCTAGTAGCTTTACCGCTTTGAGCGGTCTCTTCTTCTTTTTTTTTTTCCTCTCCTGCCATTACCCATATGAGTGAAGTCAAGCAGGAGAGCGTAAATCCGCCGTCGGCGGCGATGGATCCCAAGAATTCCACCCTCGGTACGTCTGTGGCGACGACCGTAGAGGCGGACCTGGACCTTCCGAAAGAGTGTTTCCTGCTGCCCAAGCAGAACGACGGCTTTCAAATCCCGTACTTCCTCTCCAGCGAGGAGGAGGTGGACAAGATCCGGCCACCCGCGGTGGTGCAGACGTGGGAGCAGCGCTACGCCGAACTAAACGAGTCACAGCAGAAGGCCTTTGCTGACTTCGCAAAGATGGTGGCGGACGCTCCGTGGTACGAGGAGAACAAGTTCGACAACTGGCTCCGCCTGCGCTACCTGATCGCGCGCAACTACGACCTGAAGAAATCGTTCGCGATGCTGGAGAACACGGTGAAGTGGTGGAAGGAGACGGGCTCGGAGACGTGGCGGTGTGACGCGTGCTTGGAGAACCCGAACCAGCACATGGGTCAGTTCATCGGCTGGGATAAGGAGAGCCGCCCGGTGATGTTCATGTCGATGCGGTGGGGCCCGGAGAGGAAGAACCCCCTGCGGCACATGGTGTGCTGCTTCAACCACATGATCCGCATGATGCCGGAGGGCGTGGGCAAGTGGGTCTGCGTGACGGACTTCGAAACGTACTCGCACTTGCACGACGGCAAGCCGTCCATGGGCATTGGGGTGATTCGCACGATCCAGGACCACTACCCTGAGCGTCTCGGCAAGATGATCTGCATTAACCCGCCAAAGCTCTTCTCCTTTCTCTGGAAGCTCTTTCTACCCGTTATCGACCCCGTCACCCGCACCAAGGTCGAGTTCCTTTACACCGACGAGAAACCCGCTGTGTGCGAGGAGTTTCAGCGACTCTTCCCGCAGCACCTCTACGAGTACCTCTGCGACACCTACGATCGCAGCAAATACAATTTGCCAGCAAAGCCGCTGGTGTGGCACCCGCGCGCGGACGGCTACCCGACTACCTTTGAGGAGCGCAAGGCACGCGTCCAGCAACTGAAGGAGCAAGAGAAGCAGAGCAAGAGCGACGCGAAGAAGGCGGCGCACGACGCCAAGAAGGAGAGGAGAGAAGAGCGTCACCGCGAGCGGCAAGAGAAGAGGGACCGCATGAAAGAAGAAAGAAAGAACAGCACCTTGGTAAGCGGCACGCCAAACATGGTCGAAACTCCCAAGCAAGATGCGTAGTCGGACGCGTTTGCATGCGTGCACCAGCACCGTTTATACATATATTTACATTTATGTCTATGTGCGTTTTTTTTTTCTTTTAAGGAAGAAGAGAACTAGCGGTGCGGCATTGCTTCACTTCTTTGGGCAATGGTAGTTAATGTGAAACGCGAGTAATTATCTCTTTTCTGCATGTTTGGTTAACCTTCGTTGCATCAGTGTTATCGACTGTCTTTTTCACTCTTTTTCCCCTTTTTTTTTCACGATTTTAATTGTTATTCTGAGTTGCGGGGTTGTGAAAAAGCGATGTGTGCTTCTTTACGAGTACGTGTTTATATGCATTTATGTGTACCTGCAATCTTTTTTTTTTTTTTGTTTTCTTGTTTTGTCCAGCTCTATCATTCTAATACCTGTGCTGCGCAGGATGCTTGTGTAACGCACACATGCAATACTAATAAGAAAGAGAAAAAGGAAGAGAAAAGCCAACGCTCCCAACTGCAAACTGCATGTTCTTCGCTTTTTTTTTTTTTAAGTCATAGAGAGAAGCCCGGTTTTCGATATTTGATGTAGATTGGGGCATGTGTGCCCTGGATCTCTTGTAATTCACTCCGTTTACACATTTTCATTTAGCGTTGTTGCCATACACACTCACAACAACAACAAAAAAAAAAAAAGAGCAATGCTGAGCAGAATTAACAACAAAAAAAAAGTGTACTTAGGGTTGTTTCTCGCAGTTTGATCAACTAACGCGCTTTTTCGTCTCCGCCTTCTCCGCTCTGTGTTGTCAACAACGTTCTGTCTCCCTTGGTGATAACAAATGCTTGCTCGCGCGATGAAGCCGGCATCGTTGCTGACAACAAGACCTTTTCCACTCTATCGTATTTCACAGCAAGAAGAAAACAGCATTTTTCAGCAGAAGAACAACGCCATGGCGCACTACCTGGATGTCAAGCACGACGATGAGGTTTTTGCTGCTCGTCTGCAGGAGGTGAATCGAGAGATGGACACGCTGCTGAACAAGACCTCCCGCACCCGTCATGAGATGGACCGCAGTGCTGCGGAGGTACGCATGGGCGTCCCTTTGAGTTATTCTACCACGGGTGAGGGCATTCGACGGTCGTCAGCCAGTCCTAGCTTTCTGTACGGTGTCGACGGTGTCACGGGCAGCAGCAGCGCCTTGCGAGACGACCTCACACGCAGTGTGGTGTCCGCCGAGCTCACCCAATGGATACACACGCATCTTCCCACGCTCGTCGCGCCTCTTGTGGAAGCGCAGGTGCAGCGTCATCTACACCAACTGCGCGACACCGTCGCCGACGTGCGGGCACGTCAGACGGAGGTCGAAGAAAGCCTGAAGGAGGTGAAGGAGCAGCTGCGGATGCACCGTCGTGATATGCAGGCGGGTCTTGCCGCCATACAGCGGGGCGTGCAGTGCGACATGGCCGATCACCAGCGCCTCATCGGCGGTCGTCTCAGCGCATGGCGGGAGGAGGTACAGCAGGCGAAGGACGACGTGCACACGCTGCAGATGCAGAGTCGCACCGAGGCCGAGCGAGTGGACCGACGCCTGGACGAGGCGCTGCAGCGCCGTGAGCGGCATGTGCAGGACACCCTGGATAATCTCGACCACGACCTGCAGCAATGGCGTCTTGCGCTGCAGCACGATGTTGAGAAAGACGTGCAGTCGTCTCACGCGCAGCATGACGCTCTGGAAGAGCACGTGGCGCAACTGCAGGGGGCGTTGTCGAGCACGACGCACATGGCGTCCCGCTGCACGGCGGAACTGCAGCGGCTGATGGAAGACTCCGTTGACCGCGCCAGTGAGGTGCGGCTGTGCAGGCGCGATGTAAATCGTCTGGAGATGCTGGTGCAGTGTTCCGCGCTGCACACCGTTACCAAGAAGGAAGCAGCTGTGTGTCTCGCCGCTAAGAGTGGCAAAGACGGCGACAAGAAAACCAGCGCAGCGGCAAAGGACGACACGAGCAACGCGCACGCCCTTTCTTCTGTCGTGGCGCTCGCGGAGGAGGTGGCACACGTAAACGAAAAGGTGCAGGCGGTGGTATCGCGCATGGATTGCCTCGATCGGCAGGTGCGACAGCTGGACGTTGCGCTGGCACGTGGAGCGGCCGCCGCGATCGCGTCACGCGGCTCCTTTTTTGACAGCGTGCGCGACGGCGGAGACGAGAGTCTGTTCAACCGCAGCGCTGCCTCGACGCGGCGACCCAGTATCAGTCAATTCTCCAGCTTGCCCACCAGCCGCGGTGTCGTGGGCAACGCGCGCCCCTTCTCCAGTACGAACTCCTCTCCCGACTATGACAGCACGACGAGTCGAAGCGTCGCCACCGATTTGCAAGGCCGGCACGAGGGCACCGGATCCGCCTTTCTCATTCCTGCTGCGCAGCCAGTCGACATCACGCGGCGGCACCGTGGGGAGGCGGCGGTCATGCAGGCCGGCCCCGAGCCCTACGCCGTTTACCACCCGCCCACCTCCCACCTCAGCAACAGCAGCCTGCCTTTCGAAGACGACGCCGAAGACCCGAAGCCGATGCCAATCGTCATCAGCGATGGCAGTTCCGCGCCGGGCACCATGACAAGCGGGATGGTGTCCGCGAAGAGGTGGGCGGCGGGCAGTCGGGAAGGATCGTCGCCGCCGCAGCGTCGCGCGCCGCCGCGGGTGATACCGGTGGAAACGCCAACCGGCGGCGAGGCGGGCACAGCCGATGCGGCCGCGAAGACTAGCAGTAGCTTGAGCGCTAGCCCCGCCAAGGCACCTGCGATGGCCACGTCCTCCTCCAAGTCTTCCTCCATGTCACCCCCCGTCAGCAATCACAGCGAGAGGAGTTCTGACAGCAGGGATGGACACGCAGAGGATGGGAAAGACGAGGGCCATGGCGGGTCTCCCTCAGCCTTCTCACTGAGTCGCTACGGGGAGAGTTCCGCGGTTGGCCGTGGCGGCAGCGGGCCGGCATCTCGGCGGGGTAGCCGTACCGATGATGGTGGTGGCGGTGATGGACAGGCCTTGGCGTCGTCGTCCTCTCCTGTTGATTCGTACGTCAGTGACACCCCTGCCGCCGCCGCCGCGGCCGCTTCGTCACCGGAAGACTCGTATGTGAGTGATACCCCTCCAGCAGGGAAGGCTCCTGCGTCTTCGCCGGACCGCTTTGGTCGGTACACACCTGCTCCAGCCAGCGACTCCGAAGGCGAACGAGACAACGAGGTGATTTCACGCTCCGCGCTGGATTGACAACAACAACAAAAAAAAAAAAAGAAAAGAGAAAAAAAAAAAAGTTGTAACAGTCTTTTTTTTTTTTCCTCATTCTTAAATTAAATGGAATGCCTCCTTGTTTTCTACATGGTGGTTACTGCGAATTCTCTTTTTTTTTTTTTCTCTCTCTTTTCTTACTATCTACTTTTTGGTGGTTCTTAGATACTCTTTTTTTTTTTTTTTTTAGAAGAACGAGCGCCTTTCCATGGTGCTTCCCTTTCCTTGTGTTATGCAGCAGTGCTCGTCGTCACTTTTACGAAAACAATAACGGGAAAGGCCTCCTTCCCTTTTTCTTTTTTTTGAGGTGCGCTCGACGCAACGCTCCGCTCGACTAATTCGTCAACAACAACACAACAGCAGCAACAACGGAAGAGAAAAAAAAAAAAAATAGCCTCTTGTGCCTCATAAATGAGCGCCTTTCTCCGCTCACTTGTTTTCTCAGCTTGAATGTGTTGTATAAGAAGCAGCTTACAGAGCCAATGTGATGCGGACTGGAGTAACTATGGCAACCCTTTTAGTGCCGTTTGTAAGATCAATAAAAAAAGGGATGAACATGCTATAAATTGCTTATGATCAGCCACACCATGCCACTCGGCGTTGCTGCTCTTTCCTGTTTCTTCTCCCCCTTCCTCTTTGCATGTCACCGTTGTCTACTCTCAACTACCGAAAGCTCCTCTGCTTTTTCATAACAGCTTTATTTTTTTTTTTCCTGTGTGTAGTCGCCTACTCTGCTCATGTCCTCCGACACTGTTGCCGCCACGAAAACGCCTTTCGTGCGCGAGACTCGCTCGATCAAAATTCCATACCACCGCTTTCCTCCGCTCAAGAAGGTCTGGATGGAGGTGTACACGCCCATCGTCGAGCAGTGCAAACTGGAGATCCGCATGAACCTGAAGAACCGCACGGTGGACCTGCGCACCTCGCCGTCTACATCGACCGCCGAGGGTGACCAGAACGCAGCCAGTGGAAAAGTGGTGCTGCAGAAGGCGGAGGACTTTGTGAAGGCGGTTATCGCCGGCTTCGACGTCCGCGACGCCGTGGCGCTGCTGCGCCTGGATGACGTCTACATCGAGGGCTTTGAGATCAAGGACGTGCGTGCAAATCTGCAGGGCGACAACTTGTCTCGCTGCATTGGTCGCATTAGTGGGTCGCATGGCAAGACGAAGTACACAATTGAGAATGTCACTCGCACCCGTCTCGTAGTTGCGGACACGAAGATCTGGATCATGGGCACGACGCAGAACATCCGTGTCGCGCGCGACGCCATCTGCGACCTTATTCGCGGCAGCCCCGCCGCAAAGGTATACACGCGCATTCGCACCGTAATGAACCGCGTGAACAACACTTTCTAACATGAGAAAGGATGGGAAAAAGTCACCAGAAAGAGCACAGACACACGAAAAAAAAAAAAAAGCGAGTAACGAAACCCCGTAACGGTGCCCCGCGCTGATATGTGGGAGCAGACACAACAGCCTCTCCTCCTACATCCTTTTGCTTCTCTTTTCTGCTGTGTAAAAGGGGGAAAAAAACGTCAACTGCAATGAAGGCAGTGATAAGTGTTTTTTTTTTTTTCGCAGTTATGAATTTATGTTCTTTTTTTCTTCTTCTGTTCCTTTACTTCTGTCTAACAGTGTTTCTTAGTAATTGCTTCAGTCTTTCTAAGCAGCCGTGTAAGCACTTTTTGTGTGTTTGTGTGTTTTCTATTCCTAAATGACGTAGCAACGACAACCGATAAAAGAAAAAGAGATTGAAAAAAAAAAAAAAGACACGTCATGTATCTGATCGAATAAAAGAAAGCGGAGAAATACCAAGAGCACGCCATGGAAAACCAGCAGAGCGTTCAGCTTCTTCCTCGCGCTGCGTTTGTGTAGTCGAACTGCTATGCAAAGCGAACGTCTACTTGATTCTGTGTGTGTGTGTTTTTTTTCTCCGAGCGTTTCAGCTGATACTGTGCCACCGTCGGCTTCTCGATGGCTAAATTAAAAAAAAAAAAGGGGTTTCCCCATGCTCTTCTTCAGTGACAGCGATCAGGAACTCTTGTTGCCTTATGCTCTCTTCCATCCCCACTTTGCTTAGTTTTTTTGGGGAGAAAGAAGCTCTTTCAGTCCTTGAGCTTTTTTTTTTGTCCTTATGTCGAAACCTCACTCTGTGGCGCAGAGGCGCGCAGACCAAGGAAGCTCCGCGGCGAACACCTCCACTGCTGTTGCCGCCAGCTGTGAACACATCGACCCCGTCGCTGCTGCCTATGTGCGGCGTCACGGTCTCGCGTATGTCTTGCCTTCCGTCGACCGTGTTCTACGCGACATAGAAGAAGTCTTCCTTGCAGCAGCCCCACCACCGGCAACTCAGAATGGGTCCACCTTTCTCTTCACGCCGCTGAAAGAACAAGAAGAAGTGGAGGAGACTGCGCCTAAGTCGTGTCCGCTGAGCGAGAATCAAGGTGGCTTCAGCGTCACACGCACCTCTCGGGAATCCAAGGAGCTTGAGATGTCCCTCATGCTTCAACTGCTGCTCTCCGCCTTCACGCCGCTGTCCGCCATGGGAGCTGCGGCGGGAAACGCGGCTAGCGGCAACGGAGCGCGACAGCCCTCTTCCCCACAGAGCCCCACTCCTCCTCCTCTTTCCTCACTGCCAGAAGCGTCGAGGGAGGCGATGGAAAGCGGTGGGGCGGTTGCTGAGGCAGCTGGCTGGTCACCGCCCACCTCTGTTGTTTCAGGCGACGTGCTTTGGCCAGCGGATATGACCTTTGCTACGAAAGACGCCGCAGTGAAGGCGGAGGTGTGCCGCTGCTTTGCCCAGCAGTGCGAGCGCCTCCACTCCGGCGTCGGGCTGGCGGACTCTTGCGGCCCATGTCTGCGCTGGTCCCAGCTGTCGCCCGCCTTAGGCGGTCACGAGCGTCTTGGCGTAGCCTTTGTCTTTGACGCGTTTCGCTGTTGGCGCCGCGTCGCCGTACCCCTCCTCGTCGCCACGGGCGACCTCGCCGTCTCGGGCGACGCCGCGGCACTGTTCTTTACCGCTCTGGTGGCACCACCGCCAGCTGCGGATGGCAGTCAGGCAGACCTCGGTGCAGTGTGTTCGTACTGGTGCTACACGCTTCTGCAAAGCTACTGCCGCGACGTCTCAGCCTTCCTCTGGGTTTCGGTTGTGCAGGCGGCGCGGAACGCAGCGGCGGCGCAGCGTCAGTACCTGGCAAGCCGGGCTTCTTCTCGTCTTGCCGGCGAAGGCGCGGAGCTGCTGCCTCCGCCTCTCACCTGTGAAACGCTGCTACTGCGCAGCTTTGTGGCTCACCTCGTCTGTCCAATTTGCGAGTTTACGCCCGCCTTTGTTTCGGAGGCTGTGGCAGCAGCGAGGCTGCGGAGTCCGGTCTGGGCATGGGCCGAGGTGGAGGAACTGCAGAAGGCGCTGCAGGACAGTGACTGCTGCAACGATAGCACAACCATGTCAGCGCTTCTGTGCGGAGACGGATACTGGGCGGCGTTTTTTCAACCATATACAGCCATGTGTGCCCAACACTACTTGTAGGCGGAAAATCTGCGCTGTTTTTTTTTTTTTGTTTGTTTGTTTGTTTGTTTCATCCTAGTTTTGATAGCATTGTTGAATTTGAGTTTCTTTTTCGTCGATTACTGTTCCATCTCTCAGGCTTTGCTTCTGCTAAAACAACGGAGAAATCCTAAACGCAACAACACAAAAAAAAAAAAAAACGAACATTTTTTTTTTTGTCAGTATTGGCGCAAAATACCCTTTTTCTGAAGCGTAGTGGCATGCGTGTTTGTGTAGCGGTTGTTTAAGGTTGATCACCACTTCTCCTATTTTCTTGCCACTCTCTTTCTTCACGAGCGTGCTTTTTTTTTCCCCCTTTTTTTGAACAGTAATTAAAATACAGGCAGTAAACAAGAGACACTCAAGCTCCACGCAGAGCGTCTGCCAGACACTGAAGCTAAACACAGTAAAACAAAAAGGAAAAAAGTTAGACATCCTCGTCTTCATAGAAAATACAGTGTTGCCATAGAAAGAGAGAAAAAGAGAGTGCAACAGCCCTTTCTTTTCTGTCAACTCAAAACAACATATACAACACAGGCCTGTTTTTTTTTTCTCCTACTGGATTACAGATCACGTGCGCCCCAGGAAGTAGGAAAGAAATAGTCTTCCTGTTCAATATTAACAAACAAGTGTGGCTTCTACCTTCTCTATTCAGCAGCAATGCTCTCCAAGATCCACCGTGTGGAGCTCGACAATTTCAAAAGCTACTACGGCAGGGCCACGATTGGTCCTTTTAAAGACTTCACCTGCATTGTTGGACCAAATGGCGCGGGCAAGTCAAACCTGATGGATGCGCTGAGCTTCGTGCTGAGCAATAACCTCCACGCCTCCGCCGGCGCTGCCGCCGCCGCCGCCGCGATGCGTGGCAAAGTGCCAGTCGACTTCATCCACCGCAGAGCCAGGAGGGCGGGGGAGGGGTGCAGCGTCACCCTCGTTATGCGGCACCCCACCACTCACAGAGGCGCAGCCGTCGCGGATGACAGCGCTGCGGAGGACACCGTTGCGGCAGGCGACGGGCACGGCGGGAACGGCAGTGCGACCACCGCCAACGTCAGCGAAACAGCCTTCACCCGGTGCGTTGATGCGCAGGGGACCGTTTCCTGTCTTCTGAACGGGAAGCCGGTGACGGAGAAGCAATACATCGCCGCCCTGAGCCAGCACCGCATCGGCGAGCGCGTGGACACCTTTCTCATCTTCCAGCACCAGGTCGAGGCCGTGGCACAGAAGAAGGCGAAACAGCTGACGGAGTTGCTGGAGCAGGTCAGCGGGAGCGGCGACCTACGGGGCGAATACAACGCGAAGAAGGCCGCGATGGACCTCGCGAACGAGGCTCTCACAACGGCGTCGCTCGAGAAGCGCGGGGCTGCGGTGGCGGTGCAGCAGATGCGGCTCGCTAAGAAGGAGGCGGAGCGCTACGAGGAGCTCTTTCAGCGTTTCAACGACACCACGCAACAGCTGGCTCTCACCGAGCTCTTCGCACTAGAAACGGAGTTGGAGCGACAGAAGACAGAGCTGCAACAGCGGCAAGCAGCGCTGGCTGGCCTGGAAAAGGGCATCGTGACGGAGGAGGCGATTCGCGAGATGAAGCGGACGTACGCGACGCGGCACAAGGCCTACCTGGAGGAGCTGAAGAAGGCGCGCAAGTCAGCCGATGATCTGCGTAATAAGCACAACACGGTGGAGCGCATCAAAGCCGCGCTGACGCACCTGACGCGCAAGTCCGACATGCAACGGCAGGAGCTGGCGGCAGCGCAGAGGGCGACAACCATCCGCTCTGCTGAGGCGCGGCGGCTGGAGAGTCAGCTGCAGAAGCAGAAAGCCGTGCTCGACGCTTTCGAGAAAACCTGTGCGAAGGAGGACCAGGAGCGGGTGACGCTGCACTCGGCGCTGAACCAGCAGCAGCTCGAGGAGTACCGCCGGCTGCGCAAGGAGGCGGACTGCGAGACGGTGACGCTGCGACAGCGCCGAGAGACGGTGCTGCGGCAGCGCGACTCGGTGCAGGAGGCTCTGAAGCAATGCGAGCGTGGGACAGAGGCCCATCAGCAGCAGAAGAAGGAGCTAGCGCAGGCAATTGAGGCGACCACCACCTACGGCGGCGAGCTGCAGCGCCGGCGCACCGAGCTGGAGAACACGGTGGCCGCCCTCCAGCGCCAGCTCGTGGATGCTAGGAAGGACTTGGAGAAGATGCAGACGAAGAACAAGGAGCGGGAGACCGAGCTGGCGAAGCTGCAGGAGCAGCTGCACGAGCTGCGCTACATGAAGGACACCAACAAGCAGAACACACGCATGGCTGACGCGCTGCAGGCACTGCGCTCCCTCTTCCCCCTGCGCGGTCGCATGGTGGACCTCTGCAGCGTGCCGAATGACCGTCATCGCAACGCTGTCACCGTGGCGATGGGCAAGAACTTGGAGGCCATCGTCGTGGACACCACCGCGGTGGCGATCCGCTGCGTCAAGTACCTAAAGGAGCAGCGCATGCCGCCCATGGCCTTCCTGCCTCTGGACAGCGTGCAGGGCAAGGCCGTCGACGACCGCCTGCGCACCTTCGGTGGCACCTGCAAGCCCATCGTGGACGTGGTGCGCTACGAGGCGGAGCTGGAGCCAGCCGTCCGCTTTGCATTGGGCCAAACGCTGCTGTGCGACACCGTGGCGGAGGCGAAGGCGATCGCCTACGGCCGGCCGGATGGCGAGCGGTTCAAGGTGGTGACGCTGGATGGCACGGTGCTGCTGAAGAATGGCTCTGTGCAGGGCGGTCTAGCCTCAGTGCAGAGCCGCGCGCGCAAGTGGGATGAGAAGAAATACGAAGACCTGCGGGTAGCACGCGACCGCCTGCTGAACGAGGCCGCAGTGGGCGGAGAGGCAGAGTTGGCGCGGTTGCAGATCGCCATGCGCGACATGGAGGCGCGCCGCGACTTTACCTCAAAGCGGATCGACGTGGTGCGGACGGAGCAGGCCGCCAACGACGCCAAGACGGCGCGGCTGCGCGAGGAGGTGAAAAAGCTGGAGGGGCGGGAGGCGGAGTATGCGCAGCGGCACGCCGGCTACACGACGGAGCTGCAGGCGATCCACAAGGAGCTGCTCGACACCTCCAAGGCGATCTCACGCATCGAGGGCCAGGTGTTTGCCGACTTCCAGAAAAAGGTGGATGTGCCGAACTTGCTGCTGCTTGAGGGGCGGCAGGCGCAGGAGGCGAAGCAGCGCGCGGAGCGCCGGCAGGAGCTGCTACTGGTCATCCATAAGCTCGAGAGCTCCCTCGAGATGGAGGCGAAGCAAGCCAAGGACGACAAGGCGGCCGACCTCGCGGAGGTGTGCGAGCGGGTGGAAAAGGAGAAGGAGCAGTGCAGGAAGGACCTCGTCGACTACAAGTCGCTGGTCGAGCGGGCGGAGCGGCAGCACCTGGAGCTGAAGAAAAGCGCGACGAGAAGCCGCGGCGAGCTGGACGCGCTCGAAAACCAAATCCGCAGCGCCACGCGCAACTCCGAGGCGGAGCTGGGGCGGCTCGCACAGGCCCGCAAACTCGTGACGGCCGTCCAGATCACATGCGACTCGCTGCGGCTGCGCCGACTTAACCTGGTGCGGCGCTGTCAGATGGACGAGATTGCGCTACCGCTGAAGCCGTACGCGACGCCCGGCACGAAGCGCGGCCGAGGCGAGGAGAGCGACGCCACCACGTTGACCTCTTCCTCCCCCACGGCGGCCGCAGTGCGGCGACGCCCTGGACCGGCTGCCACGACCAACGGCAGCGGCGCTCTCTTGCTTTCAGAACCGTTTTCCTTGCTAGTGCAGGGCGGCGACGGTGGCAGCGGCGGCCCCGGCGAGAGCGCTCGGAAACCAGGCAACGTTGCTGCGGCTGGTGGTGTGGCGGCCGTGTCCTCCTCCTCCCCCTCGGTGGATGCGGAGACGGTTGTGTGCATCGACTACGCCTCCCTCACTGAGCCCCAGCGCCTGTCTGGGGCGGATCGTGCGCAGTTTGCGGCCTACCGCCAGCGCACCCAAGCACAGCTGGAGGCGCTGCATGCGGAGATGGAGTCTCTCGCGCCGAACACGAAAGCGGCGGCGCGCGTGACCGCCTCCGAGGACCGCCTCGGCACCTCGTCGACTCTGGTCGAGGAGGCACGGGAGGCAGCGCGGGTGGCCTCGAAGGAGTTCAACCGAGTAAAGGAGCAGCGCACGGCGCGCTTCATGGAAACGTACGAGAAGGTGGCCGCTACCGTGGACCGCGTCTACCGCGAGCTGACCATGGGCACCCGCGCACAGGCCGTCCACGGCTCCGCCTACCTCAGCCTCGAGGACGTGGAGGAGCCGTACCTCGGCGGCACCACGTATCACGCCACGCCCCCGCTGAAGCGCTTCATGCCGATGGAACTGCTGTCTGGTGGGGAGCGCACCATGGCGGCGCTGGCGCTGCTCTTCGCGATCCACGAAGTCTCGCCAACACCGTTTTTTGTGCTAGACGAAGTCGATGCCGCCCTCGACGCCGGCAACGTGGAGAAGCTGGCGAACTACCTGCGCAAGAACTGCCAGTCGTGTCAGTTTGTGGTGGTCTCGCTAAAGGATCAGCTCTACCACATGGCGGACATTCTACTCGGCGTGATGAAGGACAAGGGGCGCGAGAGCTCCAAGGTGTTAACGATGGACCTGCGAGGCTATCCGTACTAAGCGTGCACAAACCCTCCGTTGTTATTATTATTGTTATTATTTTTAAGTCTCGACGTGAGGGTAGTTCCTCTCTGTATTGCTTCCTACACAAACTCCCCGCGTCACAGAAAAGAGAAGACTCATACCATATACATAAGTGTATTCAACTTTTGTCTACATTTCCATTTTCAGAGCATAGAAAATGCAGGTGTCGAACGCCGAAAGAAAGAAGCAAGCGAGACAGAGCATGTTTCTTTCTTTCCATTTTTTCTTTTGCATCACACCCTACTTGCTACCATAGAAAACCTCATTTTCTTTTTCGAGTTTTTTTCGTTGTTGTTGTTGTCGTAGCTCGGAGTCGACGTGTTGCACGTGTATGAACTCGGGCTTTTTTTTTTTTTTTTGTACGGAAAGCGAAAAGTGCTTCTCCTCTTTTTTTTTTTTTTCTCTCATCTGCTCAAGGTGGACGTGCGTTGCTACGGGAAGCGCAGCAGGCAGCTCACATTGCGCCACGTGGTATGCCCCTTTAGTATTTTTTTTTTGTCGCTTTATCGTGTGTTCGTATTGACTTTTTCAGTCTTTTTTTTCGTCTGAGTAAGAACTGTTCCATCCACTTTTGTTTTCGAATCAGCGCTCAATTTCTCTGAGGCAACCTTAAAAAGGTGGAGGCGAAAAGAGCCATGCTGCGCGTTTTTTTTTTTCCATAAAAAAAATGCTCACGAGCTGCGCGCTGTCAACAACGCATTGCAGCTTTTACCACATAGAAACAACAACAACAACAAAAAAAAAAAAAAACAGACATCGACAGAGCATGTGGCGCGTTCGCCGCAATCTCTCACAGTTCAGTTCTGCTCCCCAAGTCACACCTCCTTCACTCTTTTTTTCCCCTCTTCTCCTCCCTCTTTCTTGAACATTTCCTTTCATTGATGACGTTTTTGTATATCGTTGTTTCTACTACCTGTTTCACTTTTGCTAAGTCGCAGACAAAAAGAAGCAACTGCTTTTTTCGTCGTCTTCTTTTCCGCTTTCGGTAGAAGAACTCGCGGGTAAGCCGTGTAGCCGTCCGTTACCGTGAAAGCCCACTGCACACACAGAGTTTTTTTTTTTTTTTTTACTCTTCCGCTTGATTATCCTTTTTTTTTTTTTTCATTTTTTTTTTGTTGCTGTTGTTGTTAACCGCTATTACTGAAAGAAGAAAAAGACCTTTTTTACGAATTAGTAGGGCAAAGGCTCTCAACCTTGGAGTGCCTTTTCCTGTTGCTTAAATAAACACACCGTTGTCCTCTTTTTTTTGTTGTTGTTGTTGTTAGCTTCGTCTCCGTCCACTCCCCCCCCACACACACTCAGCCCTGTGGCATCGCAAATGGGTGAGAAACAGTCGAAGGGGTACTGGCAGGACGACGAGGCGGTGACGGAGTGCAATGGCTGCGGCCGCGCCTTCACCACCACCCTGCGCCGACACCACTGCCGCAACTGCGGGTATGTCTTCTGCGGAGACTGCTCGCGGCACCGCGCGGCAATTCCAATGCGCGGCATCACCGACCCGGAGCGGGTGTGCTATGCCTGCTACCTCGCCCTGCGCAACAGCCACCTCGCCGGCAGCACCCTCACCCGCAGCGGTCCGGCGATGCTGCCGCCAAACCCAAGCGAGACACCCGACCGTGGGCAGTCCGTCGCGAGTGCGGTGGGCACGGCCGGGGCGGGCAGCAGCAGCAGCAACAACAACAACGCCGCGGCAGTGTCGCCAAACCTGACGGACTCGGCAACGAGGCCCGCAGCAGCGGCGGCAGCGGTCGACGCTGCCAACCCAGCACTGACGGAGGAGCAGAAAAAAACGGAGGAATACTATCAGAGCCTGTACGGTGGTGCGGCGGCCATGGCCGCAGCGACCCAGCAGGAAACGGTCAGCCCCGAAGCCCTCGAGCGTGAGCGGCTGATTCAGCGCTGGAACACGGTGCGGCAGGCGACGGTGTATATCGACATCCTCGTGCAGCAGTCTGAGCGAGTAGAGCCGACCACCGCGGCGGAGTACAGCCGCGAGACGGAGGCGCTCACGCTGGAGCCCGAGTTGCCACCAAATGAGCTGAGTGTCCGAATGCTGCCCATGCCCCGCCCCTGCACCGACAGCGCACGATATCTGTTGGAGCCAGTCAAGACGCTGGGCATGCCAGCTGCGACGCTTGGCAGGGCGATCGCTGGGCTGACACAGCGCTTGATGGTGCAGATCCCACCAAACAGCGTCAAGACGGTGTCCCCTGTCGAGTTCACTGGATATTAATGCCGCTTGTTGTCGCGAAACCCCGCTGCGTTTTTTCCCCTTTCTTTCCGTTTGATTTGGAAAATAATTAGTCTGTTGTTTGTATGTGTGTAAGCTGCTCAATTGCAGCTGTGCGTCGTTCTGTTAGTCTGCATGCATTATTGCTTCCCCGTATGCTCGAAACACCTTTGACAACGAACTTAACAAGCCTTCGACACCGCGCCTCGTCGTTTCCTTTCGTGCCACCACAGTGGCGTTTTTAATTTAAACAGTGTATGTAAACCTGCGTGCTTACGTTTCAATTAAGTGCTTTCTGACGGTCTTCGTTGAGAGAAAAAAAAAAGCACCGTTGTTTTTTTTTTTTTTCTTTTCCTGTGCTTTCTCGTCCACAAACAACAAAGTAGGCAAACATCTCTAGCCATGACTTTTTTTTTTTTCTCTTAGTCTCCACTCTCTGCTTCTCTTTTTTTTTTTTTTTTTGCTTACCTTTTTTTCCACCTCGCCGGGAGCGCACCGAAACACAACAACGCGCACAGCTACGTAAGTGTCTCCTGGCCACCGCACGGTTCGAGAGGTGACCAACGTCGCCCTCTCTTTCTCTCTCAGCAGCAAACCGAGACGAGACAACAACAAGATAAAAGACAGCCAAAGAGGCGGCCTCGCTTCTTCGGCTTTTTTTTCCCTTTTCCCCAGCAGCCGCATTATATTCTTCACGTGGATAAGCCTGCGTAGGAAATGATGCGTTCAAGCGGGGTAGCGCGGCGCCAGATACGGCCGTACTACAACCTGCCCTCGAAATCCGAGCATGGGCGACGCATGACCGGCTTCCTCACGCCCTACCGTCACTGGATGTGGAAGCAGAACGAGCTGTGGCGCAATGTGCACGAGGCGCAGTTTGAGCACCTGCGCAAGGTGTACAAGCGGCAGTGGCTCGAGTCGTTCCGCGTGAATGCGGACGAGTACATCTACAAGTACAACATCACCAAATCCGCGCAGCTGGCGCAGTGGGAGCACGAGATGCAGGCACAGGAGACGAAGCGTCGCGAGTCGCAGCAGATGGCGCAGGGCCGCCAGGCGCTGAAGAAAAAGCACCTTGACCTCCTTCGCGAGTTCCACGAGCGGCAGTTCTTCTACTGGTACGAGCGCGCGAGCGAGCGGCTACAGTACATGACCCACATCAACTACATTCCGCAGTCGAACATTCAGGAACACATAGAGCGGGAGCTGGATAAGTATGTGGCTGGGTCGAAGACGCCGTACCCGCTGAACTTTGTTGGTCAAATGCCTATGATCGAGGACAAGGAGGGCAACATCGCACAGGTGCCGGCGAACCTGATGGCGAACCATGCCACCGAGAACCCGGACGGTGGTGCGACGATGTACCAGCCGCCGGAGAGCACCGCCATGGCGGAGGAGAAGCTGCTGCAGATGATGGCGAGTGCGCAGGAGGAGGAGCTGCGCATCCACGCCGAGGACACTGCGGCCTGGTCGGAGTCGATTGAGGACATGGACCGCACCGAGGAGGAGCAAGATGCCGCTCGCAAGGTGGCCCGCAGCATGGAGGAGACGAGCGAGGAGCGCGAGGTGAGCCGGCGCGCCTACATTGACCGCGGCAAGACAGGCTCCAAAACGATCTTCCGCCGCCCTCGCTTCGAGGACGACGGTAACGCACCGCCGGCGGCGGCGACCGGCACGACACCGATGAAGCGGCGCAAGTCGAAGTTGGACCGGGCACACGCGCTGCAAGAGCAGGAGGACGCCGCACTCGCCATGACAGCGGCGAAGGCGACGAAGCCGGGCGTAGAGCTCGCCGGCGGCGCGCGGCGTGGCGAGATTAAGGAGAGTCAGGGCCGCGTGCGTGACAGGGCGATAGTGCCGACACTAGAGACACTGCAGAAGTCACCAGAGATCATGGCTGGCAACCAGCTGCGTATGAAGATCCGCTCGCATCAGCTCATGGAAAAGTCGTACGGCATCAACAAGGATAAGAAAGGAGGCGGCGATGAGGACGCATGAGGCCAGCACTGAACCCTGTGACTGCAGTGTCTTGTTGCCATGCCTCTTTTCTTTCATCTCATCACCCTTGCTTCCTCTTTTTTTCTTTTTCATGGTCGAGTTTGTGGTGGTCGTTCTTCTTCTTTTTTGTGTGTTTTGTTTCTGTTGCTCATGTTTAGTTGATGCAACGAGGCGCTTTTAGTTGATTTTTTGTCCACGTCACCTTGTCACAACGAATAAAGGTCCATAATAAGAAGGACTGAAGAAGTGAGAGAGTGATGCGCAAGCTTCACGTGCTGAAGGCAATGGAAGAGTGCCGCACATGTTCTCTATTTATTTTTTTTTTTTGCCGTTTTCAAGCAATAAACGCGGAGAACGCGTGCTGCGCGTTTCATTTCGTGTTATGTATATGCATAGATATATATATATATATATATATATATATATATATAATTGTCTTGCTGAAAGGCAGACAGTTGCAAGCGTTTCTCCTACACGTGCCTTTTTGAGGATGTTGCTGTTGTTGTAACGGTTCAGCTATGCTTTGCCTGCTCGGCAAAACACACACACTTCAGCTCATTGGCTCCCTTTCTCCCGTTTCTTTGTTGTTGTCGACGTTTGCTACGAACGCGCACACACACGCACACACATGCACAGTGGCGATTTTTGGTTCGCTTGTTAGATTCGCATAGAACACAAACCCACGGCATTATTATTATTATTGTTATTATTAAAGGTGATCCTCGTTCTTCATTTAGTTGCTTTAGGCAGCGATGGACCATGCCGTGCAGCCGTACCGGCTTGAGGTGGCAGTGAGGCGGGTTTACGGCCTTACTCCTCTCATCGCAAGCACGTCATCAATGATTGCTGTGGAGGTGCACTTCCTCGACTTTCCTGGCATTGTCGTTCACCCGCAAGGTCTCGCCGTTGGCGACACCGTCACGTACAACGTGTGCCACAAGGCGGACTTTCGCATGGCCGCGGAGCAGGCGGCTGCGGCTTTTCCCGCTGTCTGCCAGTGCAACCTATCCGCGGAAGCTGATCCAGCTCTGTCGCATGCCGCGGAGTGGTCATGCCCGTGCACACTTCTCCCACCGCCGAGCGGGAACTCGGCAGCCGCGCCGCAGCGCACGTACACGAACTGCGTGATTCGCAACCCCTCTGAGAAGATAGTTGGTTACGCCGAGATGAGCTGCGTTGTTTTCCCACTCCCACTCGCACCCGTGCCAGCGACGACAGAGCGACAACCGATGTCTCTCACGCCACCCGTGGCCACTACCACCCCAGCACCCTCTTCTTCCTCTTCATCATCGCCACCGCCGCAGCAACAGTCATATCCATCTGCCACATCGCCGGACGAGCGCAGAACGAACCGGGACAGCGAGCAGGGCAAGCCGTACATTGTCCGCGTGGTCGTTGGTGAGAGCGATTGCAGACGACGCTGCGGCCGCCTTGACAGACGGGACGGCGAGGGCGACGAGGCGGTGCCAGCCCGTCGCGTGACCGCTAACACGGCGAGCAAAGAGAGCTTGCTGTACGTTTTGCAATATGACATCGCATACCAGCTGCAGTCGTTGAGTGAGACGACGGCTGCGGTGCTGCAGCGTGAACACACCGTGCTGTCCGGCACATCGCTGACCAACGGGAGCAAGGACAGCAGCGTGAGCATATCCAAGCTGACAAGGTCGATTGACCGCAGCGTTGCGCAAATGGTGAAGCTGGCCAACATTGTGCTGCAAGTGGCGAACCAGCTGATCGACAAAAGTCCCGCTCCTCCGCACACCGGCACCTGCCGCGAGCTCAAAGACATGGCTCGTCAGAAGCGCAACCCGGTAAACAAGCTCCCTGTCCCGGCCGACGGCTCGGTTGGGCACTTCCTGCAGTACGATGTCCTGTACCAGCTTCAATGCCTTGGCACAAATCTGTCCTACGTCACCCTCGCCTACCGCGACGCTCTCGATTCGTCGCTTTCCGCCATCCCGGAGCAGCATGTGGAGTTTTGCCACAGCCTGGGCGACGAAGTGCAGCATCTCACGAAGCTGCTTAACATCCTCATTCAATCAAGCGTGGACGGCACGCTCGGTGTTGCCGCGCCGACGAGCGCGACAGTGAAAGCCGACGCCGAGAAGACCAAGAAAAAGAGCAGGTCAAAGCACCACAACGTCGCCAAGGTCAAGCCGTCTGCACAGGCGTTGAGCATCAGCGCGGTCAAAAGCTCCAGCAGCAGCAGCAGCTCGTACTCGTCCTTCACCCAAAGCAGCAGCAGCAGCAGCAGCTCCTCTCTGAAGTCCACTGACTCTTCACTCAACCGACCCATGACGCCTGTGGCAGCGGCGCCACTCAACCCAGCCATGCCGAGTATCCCGCCGCAGGTCAGTCCCCCGCCATACGCAACCGTAGCCACAGCGCAGTCGACCACAGTAACACCGCCGGCCATTGCGAGCCCGCCGCAGAAGAGCCCGAACTCCTTTCTTTCCATGCCAAGCGCGACGCCGTTCTCGTGGGTCAACACGACGAATCAGGATCAGCGGGCGGCCTCGCCGTCACCTACGAGCATCCCGCCACCTACGAACATCCCGCTACCTACGAGCATCCCGCCACCTACGAGCATCCCGCCACCTACGAGCATCCCGCCACCTACGAGCATCCCGCCACCTACAAGCATCCCGCCACCTACGAGCATCCCGCCACCGACACCGCCGCGTGTTGCACAACCGCCGTCTCTCGGACCGGCGCCCATCCCGATTCCGGTACCAATCCCACGTTGAGAAGAGCGGATGGGATGGCCAACGTTTTTTTTTTTCCGTGACCTTTTTTGTTTGATCGGCGCCATTGTGTAGATATCGTCCGCCTCCATAGATATGTAATGAGTCCTTCGCTCTGTTTATTTACTTTTTTTTTTTGGAGCCCCAGTCCAGCCCTTTGTTTTCGTTTCGGCTGCTTTCTTACATACGCTAGCGTTCGTGCACGCAAAAAAAGGAAAGATATGTGAGACCAAGGACGAAGGGAATGTGAGATAGAAGAAAAAAAAAAAAAACGACAGCTGCAAAGATGGAGGGAAAAAAAAAAACGCTGCCTTTCCATCACCCTCCCCCCCCCCCTCCGCCTCCTTTCTCTTTTTTCTGCCCTTTCGGTCCTTTTCTCCGCCCCGCGCACGCAGGGCGGCCGTTTTGCCCCCGCTTTTCCCTCTGGGGCCGGGGGGGAAAGCCCTTGCCCTTAGAAGGCAGAGACGCAACCCCCCCCCCCCCCGACTCCTCATCCGACGCCAGGAAAAGACGGGGGACGGCGTAGGAGCGTTCGTTGCCACATGCGGGAAAGAGCCGTTACATGAGGACGGCATTATCAACCGTAGCTTCGAAAAAAGAAAGAGAAAAAAAAAGGCGCTAACAAATAACCAACCGCAGCTCCCCAACAGTAGTGATGACTTGCCGAAAAGAAATTAGCGAACAACTGCTTAAGCAAATAAGCGAACAGATAAACAACTTCACTGCGTGGTGCTCAGAACTATTTCGCTTGATGTCCTCCTTTGTGTTGCAGCTTGAATGACTGTTGGTAATGATCAGAAGAAAAAAAAGGTCGTTATAAAATTCACTTAAGGTTTCTTTTCCATTTTTCTGACTTTCTCTTTTCATTGTTGTTTCCTCTCTCATCTTCTTTTCTCCGTAAAAAAGGGCCTTTTTTTGGAGAAAAGATGAAAAGCGCTCTTGTTTTTTCGGGCCAAGGGACGCATAGCAAGGGTATGTGCATGTCTTTGCTAAGCGATCGTGCTGTCGCTGAGGTGTGGGAACGTATGAAGGAGCGCATGATGTGCAACTATGGCGTATCTATCCAAGAAATCATCCAAGAAAACCCGAAAAACGTCATGACAAGAGCGGATGCTTTTCAGATCGAGAAAGTGTGCAAGCGTCCTTGCACCGAGATGTTAAACACAAAGGAATCAGCGCCAAGAAATCACGCTATTACGCACGCACAGGGAGTACTGCAGTACACGTTTTTCACGCAGCCGTGCGTCCTCGCCGCGCAGCTATTGGCATTTACAAAGTTGTGTCACGACTTTCCAATAATACGCAGCCGGCAAGTTGAGTGCGTCGTCGGCCACAGTCTCGGCGAGTTTACGGCGCTGGCAGCTCTCGGCGTTTTTTCGCCTGAAACCGCTGTCGACCTCACGTTCAAACGCGGTCTCTTGATGGAGGAGGCGTGCAAAGGGGTACCTCGAGGAGACTGGAAATTATACGCTTGCAACCCGCAGCGTGCGCAGCTGGACAAAAACGACGAAGTCGCGGACAAAGTGTTTTTCAGGCTTGTGGAGCTGGTAGCCAGGGCTCTTGCTCACACTTCGTCGTTTATCGAGGTCGTGAATTACAACTTGCGCTACCAACAGTACGTTGTTGCTGGCGACTTAGTCGGCCTCGCCGTCCTCGGTAAGTGCCTCGATCCTCAGTTTCGCGCGAATTGCGAAGGTGCCGGAGACTACGAGGACGTCGTAGGTCAAGCGCTGACTGCCGTGGAAATTGACAAGAAGGACGGAATTGCGAAAGATCCAAACATCGGAGACGAAAAGGATTTTGTCACAGCTGCGTATAAGCGGTACGGCACGCGTGCGCTATTTCGCAGATTTTTGAAAGGCGCAGACGACGGCTACACTCCATCGCTCGACGAACTCAGTCACCTGACGTTGCAGGAGGACGGCCGGAGTGGCCTGAAGCGGAAAACATGGTTTATTCCGCTAACAGTAGAAGTTCCCTTTCATTCTAGCCGTCTACGCCAAGCCATGGACCAGTTTCTGCCTGTAGTGCGCTCCGCTTTGCCTGACGAGGCTAGTCTTCGTAATCTCTTCTGCATCTCTGCCAAAGGGGATCTCGACAAATCAGACCATGTTCATCCTCTGTGGGTAACGAATTTGACGGGCAACACATTCAACCCATTCGACGGAGCTTTTCAGGAAGCAGCGCTTGGCGCAATGCAGAGATTAAACGTTGGTGAAACGCGCCACAACGGCCGCTATCACAGCACTCTGGTTCTCGACGCATTCAAAGACGGTGTAAAGCAAGGAAGCGTGCGTGAGATTACTGCATCGGTGCTGGCGGCTCAGCTTGCGCACCCAGTTCAGTGGATCACGGCGATGGATGAGCTGGTAATTGAAAACGGCTGTGTCCAAATCCAGGAGATATCGCCTCAGAAAAATATGTCCGACATAGCCAAGCGCGCGTCTTTTCGGAAGAACGGAAAGGACGGCCCATTTATACGTGTAGTTGCGTCCTCGTACCCAAAGGAGCCATCACTTTTTTCGCGGCCATGAGATTTGTCCTTTTTTTTGCATTCTGCAAATAAGAGTATATGCGGTTGTTCGCTCGTTTTTTTTTTTTAATGTTTTTTTTTTTTTTTTACCTTCGATGTTCTCACTGTTTTCTTTGGTCTGCATATCTTCTTCTTTCTCGTTCCTTTCCGGCCCCTTTTTTTCGATATGCTACAGTTTGCTTTTTGCGCTTGCAGGAAAAAAAAACGCTCTAATAATAATTAATTAGCTTTTGTGTTCGACATGCAAATTTCTGTTAGCGCTTAACTGTTTCTCTCTTTTTTTTTTTTCCCCCAACACCCTTCTTTTTTTTTTTTTGACAAGCAAATACAGTTTGCGACGCGAAAAACGGGGATACTCAATACACATTTATAAGCTTTGCAGAAAAAGGAAAAAAGAAACAAAAAATAGTGAGCAGAGAGGGTATTTCTTTTCTGTAGCAAATAAGGAAACGGAAATGAGTTGAACGAGATTAACAGCCTTTCTGTTTGTTTCCTCTTTTTGTTTACTTGCTTCGTAGTCTATCTATATCCCATTCGGAGGCTTTACTCGCAGCACATTTCCCTCGGCGCCTCTGACTCAAGTACTTTTTCGACTTTGAGTTATTCCTTAGGTCTTTGTCCGTTAATATGTATTACTTTTTTTTTTTTTCGTTCTGCCCATACGTGTTGCGATCACTGTGCTTTCAGTGAGAGGGTGACTGCTATACAAAGTCAATGTCTTTTGAAGTCTCACTGAGTCAAAAAAAAAAAAAAAGAAAAGTCTTGCACATTTCTTTGCTATCGGTTTTCCTTTTCTTTTCCATCTCCTTTCTGTTCTGCTTTCTTTCTTTTTTCCCCTGCTCTTTTTTTTTTTTTTGCGTATTTGCTCTTTGCTCTGTGGTTGTGGTCGAACAACGTGTTGTGCAAAATTACTTTTGGCCTTTTTTTAATTTCAATATCAGTTTTTTTTTTTTGTACGGCTTGTGATTGATAGCACCATTATTTGCCTCAGGTGCAGCTGGACAACACGGTTCTTTTTTTTTTTTTTCTTCCCCATTCCCTCTCCTTCATCTGATTCACGCCTTAAGCCGTGAGCTTTTACAAAGC
This sequence comes from Lotmaria passim, assembly GCA_037349495.1. Lineage (NCBI taxonomy): Eukaryota > Euglenozoa > Kinetoplastea > Trypanosomatida > Trypanosomatidae > Lotmaria > Lotmaria passim. The sequence continues at coordinate 586,147 of CP140193.1, forward strand.
TGAGTTGCATGTTACGGCTAAGCTTAGCAAGACGACGCGGCACTGGCGCCTTTCGGCGCACCCCGCGTTCGCTCCTGTTGTGGGGATACAAAGAAAGTGATTTACACCGCCTGGCGCGGCAGCGGCCATGGTGGGAAACAGCCGCCATTCTGTGTGGATTGCTAGTGTTTGTGAACGTGTCAAGTGCCACGCTCTATATTGTAAATCGCTGGTATCAAAAGTGGCGGCCGTCAGGAAACGAGCTGCGAGTACGCGAAGCAATTGATCAAAAGCTGTTTTCGCGGCCAGACTTGGCTGTCGCGGCGGTGCGAATGATGCTGCACCACGCACTCAGCAATACGCAGACGCCTTTTGGCTGCCCAATTGTGGCGCCAGAAGAATATCGGCCCGAGGCCGAGGAGATCGCCGATTTTATTTGGGAGCTCAACAAGGATCAGCCAAATTACACGTTTCCTGATTTGTGGGCCATGTTTACGGCGAAAGCGATGGCGCGGCTTGGTGGACCTGACGTCACGCCGTATCGCGGACGAGAAGATCCGCCTAGTTTTATGACTCGTGAGACCCTGCTCGCGTTCCCTCCTGCGCTCATCAACGAGAATGACAGGGACGTGCTGAACATGAAGCGCGTTTTGTCGCGCCAGGGCTTCTCATTGGAGCAATTGGTTGCCTTAATTGGTTGCGACCGCTGTATCGGTTTCCACGACGCTGCTCATTTCCACACGCAAAAGGAGGTCAAACCGACAATGAAAAGGCGACCTGGAACTATTGGCCCGCGCGATGACGAGTTCCACCTGCCAGACACAATTCAGAAAACAACAATGGACCCCTACGTGTTTGGTGGGGAGTACTTCGACCTCCTGCTGGACTACAACTGGCGCCAACCTGGCATATTCAAGAAACGCAAGGACGCTGTGTATCGCTGCAGTGCGAAGGACCGCGCTCGCGACGTTACCTTGTTGGATCCCTTTTCTGAGAAGACGCTGGAGTCGCAGCGCCGGTGGATGTTGGCTACCGAAAAAGCAAAAGAGACAGCTGAGGAGGCAAAGCGAAGCGGTGCGGGTGTGGCGGACGGCGGAGAAGGCGCAAACGGCGGCGGTCGTTTCGATCGCAGTGGTGAGGCCCAGTTTATTCCAGGTGCGAGTCAGGATATGTGGAAGGACGAGGACAATGACTACAAGAAAGAACCCGACCCTTCTGGTGACCCTGATTATGAAATTGAACGCATCGGCGTGTCTGTGGATCCGTGTCAACATGTTTCTATGCGTGGTATGGACATGATGCTTCTCGATGACAGCCTGACAAAAGGGTGGCTGTATCAGTTTAGCGACAATGAGTTGGAGTTTTACGCTGTTGTCTCAGAAATTATTCTGGAAATTCAGAAGCGAGGTCACAATGCGAACAAGCTAACTGTCTGGAGGAAGTAGTCCTGTATTTTAGCGATGATTCGGCTTCTGTTTCTGCATTTATCTGTGCTGTTTACATATTGTTCACATTTATTTGTTGAGGTATCAACGACATTCAACACCAACAAGAAAAAAGACAAACCCAATAACGTTCTTAAGAAATCTAAAAAAAGGGGCAAACAGTGCAATGTTAGCAATGATAGAGAGAAGAAAAAAAGAGTATGGAAACTGAATAACTAGTTTTCTTTTTTCTTTTTTATCATCGTTGAATGCAATGGTACGATGAGAAGTGTTATGCATTTTTTACTCTGCCATCTTCTCATCTTTCAGGAGGAGTAACGCTGTTGCGTTTAGTCTCTGCGTTATCTGCCGACCCTTTTAAAATGAAATCACTACATTTTGTGCTTCGCTGACAACATCTGCCAAATAGGTGTGCACTTTATCCTTTTCCGATTCTCTTGCATCTTATTCTCGTGTTATGCGTACTAAAAACACATTTAAAAAGCAGCATCTCACAAATCCCGTGTTATAGTCTGGAAAAGCTAAAGTGCAGATTGTGCAACGAAGACTTGAAAGCAACCACATGCTGAGAAAAAGGTAAAACTCTTTCATGGACATAGAAACACTGAGTCAAACCAGTGCTTGTACGTCTTTTTTTTTTTTCTTTCTAATATATGTTCTTTATTTGTTGCAACATATATACATATATATATGTGTATGTGTGTGCCTGTTTTTCTCTTCCCTCAGTTTGTGTTTTGTGCTTAATTTGAGTAGAAAACAACAACGCTTTATTGATTCTATTTCTCAACTATGAGCTCAAACGCCCCAAAGGGGTCGAAGTCTATTGCGCTGGTGGCGACTGCCAGCGTCGACGGCTACCTACGTAATGCCTCAAAGCGCCAGCGTGTCCCAGCCGCCGAGGGCGGACGAGGAACCCGGCGAAAAATGGCCATGGTGACCTCAGCAAGCGCACGCGCTCCTGTTGCGGAAGCGGAGGTTGCATTAGAGAGCGCGGAGGCGGAGGCGGATGTGGACGAATGGGACGAGGTCGACCTGCCGCAGGTCTCCGTTGCGGTGAAAAAGCAGGAAGCAGGTGATGACACGACCGTGGTAAAGACAAGCGTCGCCGACGAGGAGGACGGCAGCGGCAGTGCTGTCAAAGCGGAAAAGGGCAGCGGCATCCCGGCTATTAAATTCGAGACGAAGGTGGCCGCCCCCACTGTTGAGAAAAGCGTTGGTTACGTCAAGGCAGAGTTGATCAATGTGGACGAAAGCGCGCCTGACAATGCACCGATTATGGATGGCGCCCAGCTCCCGCTTGTTGGCCAGCCGCGCTCATCCGACACGTGGCGGCAGCGCGATCCCGCGTATGAGGCGATGATGGAGCAGCGCGACTTGCTGACGGCGCAGCGGCGCTCCGAGCGAATACAGCGTGTGTGCGAGATGCTTTTTGGAATCCTCGCGGTGCTCCTCCGTGCCCGTCTTCTGTGGCGCGAGTGTTCACATCCCAAGTTTGTCAAAACGCTTTTGCGCCTCCACGTGGCTGTGGGCACCGAGGCGAAGCGTGCACGTACGGAGCGAAGCGGTAGGGCAGCATGTCAGCGCTACGTCTTCCTCAAAGCAGCGCTGGAGGCCAAAGCACTCGTGGCGGAGTCAACGGAGCCGCAATTTCGCAAGCTCGCACTTGCCCCCGCGTGGGTGAGTTGCGCACAAGACACTGTGCAGAGCAAAACGTCCGCTGCTATCAAAACGCTCCTTGGCGCCATTAACCGATATTTCAAGCTCGTAGCTGCACCGCTGCGACAGGCAACCAACACCGACGCTTCTCCACCTGCGTCGGCCGCACCGCAGGGCGCTTCTGCAGAGCAGCCGCCTGCTTCGCCTCTTGCCGAGCAGGATTTCTCTGACTGGTCGGCCAGCCTGGTCCCGAGGTATCTCTCCACCACGTTCGCAGAGCTTCACGGCCAGGTACGCGAAGATGCCCCGATAGAGTTGCCGCACCCGCTCTACTTCTCGCTGTTGTTTCTTGCCCTTGCCAAGGTGGCCGGCCTGCGCTGCCGCCTTGTTGTGGCGCAGCAAGCAAGACGGCGCAAGGAGGACAAGCGCGCGTCTTCCTCGGCTGGCCTGACAAGCGACGAAGACGAGGTGGCGGATGAGGACGGCGCAGCCGACGATGAAGAGCGTGGCGGCAGACGGCGGCCGCTAAAAAAGCTGTCAATCTTTGAAGGCCGCGAAAGGCGCAAAACCAGTGACGTGGCTGGTAGTAGCAGCGACGCTGGTGGCGCGGCGACGAAGGGGTTGAAGCGCAAGCGTGGCGGCGCCGACGATGCATATAGCGAGGAGCTCAAGTCGAAGAAGTTGCCGACCTCGTGCTTCTGGGTGGAAGTGTGGTCGCCGGAGCGGGAGAGCTTTCTTTCGGTGAACCCGTGTCAGGGCTGCTCGACGCTTTGGGGCGCCCCGTACACCTTTTCCGTCTCTGGCCACGCCGCAGTGGACGCCACGCCGCGGTACATCTCTAAGTACAGTGCGGCTTACTTGTACGGTCGTCGCCTCGGGACATGCCAGCAGCACCGCTTCTTGTGGCACGACCTCCTTTCGTGGGACGACAACCGCGAGGTCTCTGAGGTGATTCGCGCAACGTTCAACGTGGACGACGCGCATACGTCGGCCCTGTCGCAACGGCAGCAGCAGCGCGAGAGGCGACAGCTGCACTCCCTCACCTATTCCGAGGTGGTGCCGACCACCCTGAATGCGCTACATCGACACCCGCTCTACGTGATCGAGTCGGACTTGGCCCGACACGAGGGTATTTTTCCCAAAGATGCTAGCACGACGGTGGGGAGCGTCAAGGGCCACATGGTGTACAAGCGCTCCGCCATCGTGAGCTTGCGTTCTCGCGACGGCTGGCTGCGCGAAGGACGCAGCCTGCTCACCGAGGACCAGGTCCCCTATAAAGTTGTGGCGCCGCCAGCGTCGCGGCCGTTTGCGTCGCCGTCGACGTTCTACGGCCGCTGGCAAACAAAACCGTTCGAGCCGCTGCCGCTGGTGGATGGTGACCCACCCACCATCCCTCATCACGGTCGAACGTCGTGGTACATTCTGCTTGACAAGCCCGCACCTCCGGGTATCGTGCACATGACGCAGCCGCAAATCGCTCGCGTGGCGCGCAGGATGCGGCTAGATTTCGGCTTGGCTGTCACCGGCTTCGAGCGCCGCCGCACCGACACGCATCGCCGCGGACACTGGGAGACGCTGATCACGGGCATTGTGGTCAAGGAGGCGGACAGCGCCGCCTTGCTGCACGCATACGAAGAGTGGCTGCAGCTTGTGCAGGAGCAGGAGGCCGCCAAGCGTCGCCATCGCGCGTTCCACTGGTGGCTGCTACTGTCACAGCGGCTTCTGTCCTTGAAGCGGTTGCAGGATCAGTATGCAAAAGGGCTGGGCGCAGGTGCGATGCCGCTGCAGTAGTGTTAGTGTGCGACCCGCTCTTCCAAGAATGAGAGAAAAAAAAGACTGCAGCTCTTGAACAGCTTTTTTTTCCTTTCCATGCTGGCTGTCTGCGGGTTATTTTACACCACAAGGGCCATTTTCTGTTCTTTTTTTTTTTTTGCCGTTGTTTTGCTTCCTATTAGCTTTTACACGCGCATTCGGCGTGGTCTCTGCTGCCCTCCTGTTTACTGTTTTTCTCTCCTTTTGTCATCATATATATATATATATATATATATATATATATAGCACTCAATCGCGAAACAAAGAACAAATAAGAAAATAAGAGGCTGTTTCTGTTGGGTTGTAGCCTCTCCAGTCATCAACTTTAACTTTTGTGACGGCAAACTTTTTTTTTCTTGAATGCTGTCCATGCTGGCGTTTAGTTTTTCTTGTCTTTTTGCTCTTCACTCCAAGTTCTTTTTTTTTTTTCAAGAACGAAAGCTACCGTTATGTAGAGCACACCTTATTGCTTTGAAAGGAAATGCACAACAAAACCCCCCTTTTTTTTGAATGGGGGTGTTGCCGTTTGCAGCAGGCGGCAAAAAAAGAAAACACCAAAAAATGCAGGCTTTTTTTTTCTTAGGAACCACTTCTTTTTTTTTTCTTTTCTCAATCAACGTTAACTTGTGTCGTGCATATACACAAACGTGAACAATAACAAAAACGTAGGAACAGTTCTCTTTTGAATAGAACAGAAAACGAAGTGTAAGTTACTCTCGTTTCACACGTACACACACATATAGTTTCACTGCTCCATACATCGCTGCAATTGGCCGTGAACAACGAACATAGACGCCACTACTCATACATTTTTCCCCTTTACCATCTCTTATTTTGCTTTGCCTTTCTCTCAGAATCAAAAGGGTTTCCTTTCTTTTTCTTTAAAAGTAAAAAAAAAAAAAATAGAACAGATCTTCGTTCATACAGGCGGCAAAAATGATGTACGGACAGCGTGCCCAGCCGGTACAGAGCAACAAGTTGCCGCCCTTCCACGGGGTGTCGCCACGCGTGACGGCGCAGACGTACCAGAGTCACCGAGGCGAGTACGTATCCATCATCTTTGAGCTGACAGGTCCTGGCGAGTTCAAGTGTGGGGCATCTGGCCAGTCCGTGAAGGTGGTGGGCGTGCCCGAGGCGATCGAGGTGAGTCGCGTGTGCGAGTTCATCTGCTACGTGGATCCAGCGTCTGGTGACCTGACGTACTTCCAGCACGCAATGCTGGACGACGAGTTTGACTTCGAAGTTTACCGCCGTCTCGTGAACCTGACCTCCAAGGTCCCGCAGCTTTTTTAAGAGCTACAAACGTAGCCTAAAAGCGAAAAAAAAAAAGTGCAAGAAGACTGGGAGAAAAGGAGAAAAAGAGCCAGAAATGGCTACAGAAGTTAAAGAGCAAAAGAAAAGGGTTGCCTGGCTGGGCTGACAAGCGTGCCCCACAGATGCAACTCACGTTTCTCGCAAGAAAAGCAGAATAGAGTGCGAGAAAGAACGCTATTTTTTTTTTGTTTTTTACCTTCATGCGAACCTCGCAACATGCTTTTATTTGTTGGTTTTGTGCTATTAGGCTAGTGCTCTTGAACACATCTGACGAATTGAAAGGAGAAGGTTGTGGTGCTGCGTTTTTCTTTGGGTGGCTGCTAGCCAAGAGTTTTGTTTCCCTCATAGGTGGAAAAACAAACAATAATACTAACAACAACAGCGAAAAGAAGAAAGGAAAAAAGGCAGTTTTATTTTCCTCCAGCAAGACGCACGATTTCATTTCCACCCAAAAAAGTGGGATTGCCCTTACCGTTTGTCGAGGCGAAGAAGCTAGCAACGCAATTGCCCGCACTGCTTTTAAGCAATAGTTGTGCGGCGCTTTCACCACATTGGAGACAAGCTTCGGTCCCCGAGAGAGGGAGAGTTGTCAATGCGTTCTCACATTCCACCGTTAATACACGCGGGCTTGCCAACGGTTTTGAAGTGGCGGGTTTCGACAAAGTTGACGTGTGTCCTTTTTTTAAATTCAGTGGTGCTTTCCGTTTTCTTCTTATTCATCCTCTCTTCTCGGAGCTGTTGCCAGCTACGCCTTTGACTCACAAGCCGACAAGGAGCTGTAGCGAAGCGTTGAGGTGACAGGTCAGTAATCGGATGAAAAACCGGTTTTCTGTTTCCCTCGCCTGCTAAATCTAAACAAGGCAGTATAGGCTTTTCTAACTCACATACAGACTCATACGCGGAGGAGAGCAGTGATATTTAGAGAAGAGTGCTAGCCATGCAAGTGCGTGCTTCATTTCGCATGGGTCCGGAAGAAGACGCGGCGTATGTTCTTACGCTTCGGGGTGTGCAAGAGGCATCCTCTCGTTTTTCATCCTGGGAGGCGATGATCGCTGCAGAGGACAGCACCGATGTCTCGTCTTCCAGTCACCGCTCGTTTCTCCCTGCCGCACCAGAACGAAGCTTGCTGGAGGTTTGGCTGGTCGCGGCCACGACGGGTCGCCCCCAGGCAGCGAAGGATGCTGCGGCCACCGCGGACGAGGCGGCTGGCCGCTGCTGGACGCGCTTTCTCGCGCTGTGGATATCACTGCGGCTTGCTGGGCTCATTGTCAGCACCAACGCTACCGATCCCACATCCAGGGCGACGACGTGCCGCGAGGTGGAAACGTACGAGCAGTGCTTCATCGCCGCCGCGTGGCCGCTGCTCGAGAGCGAGCAGCGCCGGCGAATCGAGTTGCGAATCGCTTATCTGCGTAAGCTGTGCGAAGCAGCTTCGCCACAGCGCTGCAAATCGTCCACGGCAATAAAGGAAGCTCCAGCAAGTGGAGAGGACGACAGCGACGAGGCCGCGTGCCTCGTAATATGTAACAGCGCGGTGTGCGCCACTCAGTGCGTCGCACGCGAGTACCTGCGCATCGCGTGGGACTTTTTGGACCCGAAGAAAGTGCCGGCGATGGTGGACGGCCACCTGCGCATCCTGTTTTCCATTCCACAACCTCTGCAACCGGGCACGTGTGAGCTGAGCACGGCCGCGCCGACGCTCGCCGAGTCTTGCGTGGTCCACACAAGCTGCATGAGGGACTTGCTGCAGACGCTGCAGCGCACCCTCCAGCAGCCGCACGCCGCCGACCAGACGTGCCAGGTGTGGACGCGCGTGGTGAGGACCGCGCTGCTCCGGATTGGGTACAACCTCATCGTCAAAATTCACGCTTCGATGATCGAGTTCTGCTACTTTCTGATTCCCGCCGTTATGGACTTCGAGGCGTGCGTGATGCTGTGCGAGGTAATGGAGAACGAGAGGAAGGGCATCGCTGCCAGCTCCACTGACACTGCAGGCGACGCGGAGGCAGCGGAGGAGCGGGAGCAGCTGCGGCGCACGCTGGCCGCCCTTCTCCAATCCACGCAGGCCGTTTATGAGGCGAAGGTGGCACAAATCTTGTCCGGCTACCGGCGAAGCTGCGTCAGCGCCGCTACTCCGCCTCGGTTGCTCACTGTCACCGCGGTGGAGGCGGCGTGCAATCCGCTTACTACCCTGCCACCCGCCGCGTTGCAGTGCCACGCTACGCCAACGCAGAACTTCCGCGAGACGTTGCCGACCCCAACCGCGGAGGGAGGCAATGGAGCGGCGTGTCGGCCACTGCAGCTGGTGCTGTCGCAGGCTGCCTACGCGCTGCTCGTGGAGGTGGTGGAGCCGACGTGCAACGTCCTGCGCCGCTACCGGACGGAGAGCCGTTTGCATAGGAGAGGTGCGCCAACGGACGCGGCGGCGCGGCGCGAGTCTTCTGGCCAGGCCAGTAATCAACTGATGCAATCAGCTGTGAAAGACAGCGAAGAGCGTGGCGGCGCGGGTGAGGAGCGCACCACTCGCGTCAGGCAAGAAAGCACGTTGTCGTTGCCGCCCGCTGTGCACCAAGCTTTTCCGGCGGTCCGACAGAGCTTTGTTCGTTTTTTTAAAGAGAAGTTAGACAGCTGCTTCGCCGAAGCACTGCGGGACGATAGGCCAAAGACGGCTTCTGCAAAGGCACAAGAGCAGGCAGAAATGGACACTCGCCTGGTGGCCGCGTACTTCTCAGCTGCGATGCATCGCTGAGCACGAAACGGTTTCTGCATTGCGCTTTGGCTTCGTTTCACCGCATCGCAATAAGCGAAGTTGCACTCACTGCACTGCTGCGTCTTTCAGTTTAACGGCGTCTGAAACTTGGTGCTCATCAAGCTTTTTTTCCCCTTTCATAGTTGCCTTTCTCACTAAGAGAGAAGGAAGAGGAAAACAAAAGTAACGAGCGTGGACGAGTGGCATCTCCGAGTACTGAAGCGCACTGATGCCAGGAATGCTACGCACATAAAAAGAAAAAGGCAGCGTGACGGACAAAGCAACTGGTTTTCGAAAAGCCGTGCTCTTTCGAGTGCCTTTTCCAAGTCGAAAAGAGAAAAGGCTCTTTTTTTGATCGTAAGTCAGAAGGGATTTTCATGGACTTGAATAAAACATGCACTGATAGGGTTCTCTTTAGGGGTTTTCTGCTCTCGTGACTAGGCCTATTCCCCTCTTCTCTCCCTTTATCTGTTCTGGTTTGTTTTCTGTCGTGCGGCTTTGTGTTAAGAAGACACCGCTGCTTCCGCTTTTTTTTTTTTTTGCTATACTTACCAAGGGCGCAGACTCACCGTTAGCCACCGTTCGACGCTGAACAACGTCAAAGATCAGTGGTCATGAGCCAGCGTTGCAGCTCGGCCGCCAAGAAGGCTTTTCGACCTCCTTTTAAAACAGCCGCCACCGTGGCAAAAGGCAGCAGCGGGGGAAAAAAAGAAAAACCGGTGCTGGAGAGTTGTACGTTGTGTTCCGCCCACCTGTTCGACGATGCCGCGCCTTCTCCTTGCTGCGAGGACCTCTCTCAGCGTGACGCAGCTTCTGACGGTGTACGTCAAATCTGCGACGAAGCTGCTTGCACGAAATCAAAACAGAATAAAACGTTCTTAGTGCCGCCCTCTCGTGGCAACGTACTCGCCTTCGAGAACAGCGGTGAGGGTCCACTTGAGGTTTCTTTTTGCAGCAGCAGTCAGTCGTCGAAGACGGCCGCAGCAACGTCACAATGCACCCCACCCGGTAACAAGGACGAGAAGTCGGCTATGGTTGGTGCCACACTGTACTGGGTTGGCGCAGCGCAAAAAGCAGTCCGGTATTTGGCTGATACTTTAACCGATGGGGATGTGGAGCGCGTGTTGGCGGAGCTATGCATGGATCCACTTTCCGTTCTGTACTCTGTTGATGAGGGTGACTTTGTGCAGCCGTAGCTTGCTTCAACCCCAACCGACCATTGCGAGCGACTTACAAGAGAGAACAAAGAGGAGGCCAGGCGGCACGCAACGCTGTTCAGCTTAAAAAAAAAAAAAAGAAGGAAAAAAAGAAAGAGAAAGTGTGCTAACTACATAGATGATCATTCGATGCACTCAGTTTCAGTCATTATTCTGCTTCTTTTCTGCTTCCAGAGCAAACCAAAAACGAACAAAGACAGTAAGGCTGCTCAAGACAAAAACGAAGGCAACTGCTAAGTGAGAATGGCCTTTGACGGGGACGTGCGAATGAATCTAAAGAGGTAGTAATAGAGACAGAAAGAGCCACAGCACAATGATTGCATGTAGGCGCAGGTCCTTCGGTACACACCAAACGCTGTGCATCAAGAGTTTTTTTTTTTTTCCGATTCACTGTCGCTCTTATTGTCGTACTGCTTTTTAGCTTCACCCGCTCATTTTTTTTTTTTTTTGACTCTTCCCTTCTCCACCTTTTGCTCTCTCTTTCTCATGGCAGTGATTATAACACAAATAGTGAGAGAACATAGTCGAAGCCACTAGAGGTTTCCCACGGGGAGGCGATGACGTGGAGTCGTCTGCTCATCTGCTGCTGCGTCCCTGCATGCGGCTTGCACAGGTCCTTCCGGTTCAAAAGACCAGCAACCTCTTTACGTTTTCTCGCCCACAAAGAACCTACGCTACGCTTTGCCGAGTGCGTACCGCTCCTTACGTCGGTGCGGTTCGTGCACACGGCGTTGACGGCATCCTCTGCGCTCCTCTTGGCAAGGGAGATACAAGCCTTTGTCCCGTCTACGTTCACGTCAATCCAGCAGATCTCGCGTCAGGTGCCGCCGGAGCTGATGGAGCAGATATCAAGTCCCACCTGTGGTGGCCTACGGCAGCTGCTTGCGCGTTATCCCGACTGGTACGAGAGTAAGCAGATTGGGCAGGTGCACGTGGTGCGACGACGAGCACAGGACGTGTGCAGCACCAGCTCTCGACAGCGCAACGCAGCGTCATGCGCGCACACTCACGGTGCTGCATGGGACAGTCAGCGCTCTGCCATGTGGACGTCTGCGAAGCAGGAAAGCGGGTCACGCGCGCGCGCTGCCAGAGAGGCCAAGCTCGCCGAATTACGGCAACTCTTTCCAGATTTTCTGGTACCCGTTAAGGCGCTCTGGACCACTGTTGTGGAGGGGGAAGAGGCAGAGATGAAGCGCAGAGTCCTGGATGCCCTTCGTGAACACAACGGTGAGTACTTGCTGTTTTATGAGCACCCTGAACATCGCACAACTCAAAAGGACAGCTTAAGTGTGGGACAAAACGAGCAAGGCAAGACCGAAGAGAGCGCGGCCGTTTTCGAAAGTGGATATGTGCGGCTGTGCAGCACACCTGCACCTTCTCCAGTGCAGCACGGCGTCGTCCGTGAGGACGATTGCGGCAGTGAAGACCGAGGCCGACCTCTGTCCACTGATCAGTGCGACGTCTGTATGCGGCTGGCTGAACACGAGGTGCAGCCGTACGAGTGGTATCGCGTGGCGCGGGTGTTGCCCACTGCGGCGGCGGAGGTGGCATTTGGAAAGGAGCTCTGCGACGCAGCTGGTGCGCTCTTGCCCCCTGGCCGCGATGCGTGGCAGGTACTGTTGAGTGCCCCTCATCTCTTCACTGTCCGCTACGGCGATGCAGCGGACGGCACACGAACGCTCAGCGGTAGTGCTGCCTCCGCCGCCGCGCCATACCTGATGGTGCGCTTCCGCCTTCACCCGCGCTTTATTCCAGCAGGAGTGGCCTTCGTGCAGGAAGCGGAGCTGCTGCGCGAACTGGAGGAGCTTGCCGTGAGTCGCGAGGAGAACCGTTGCGGCCTCAACACACGCCAGCGCCGTCGCAAACGCAAGCTGCAGCGCCAGCTCACCTACCTGCGGAATCCCACGCCTTACTTCGACGACCGCGTGCTGGCGCAGCACCTCTTCGATTTGCTGCCGTTGCGCAACGGCGTGCATCAGAGCGCACTCCTAGGCGCACTCCCGCCGCACGCCGTTAGCGCATTCCCGCAAAACGTCACCGACCTGCTGAAGGTGCGCGACGACCTTTTCCGCCTGTCGGACGCGCGCCACGGCGTGCTGGTGCAGCGCGCCGATGCTCCACTTGACGCCCCGCCGCGCACCCTCGACAGCGTGACAGGCGACGAGATTTTGCAGTGCATCTTTGCCAGCTACTCCACCCGCCACGACCCGCGTCAGGGGACAACGGTGAGCCGCAGTTTGCCTCGTTTACCGCGACTCATACGCGAGCGCTTGTTTTCGATGAACGACGTGGTCGAGGAGCTGCTGTGCCTGTACCCGGAAAAGGTAGTCGTGCTTTCTGACGCGTTGTCGGCGACGACCTCGGAACAGCAGGCCGCGGCGCAGCTGAGTGAGCGAGCAAGGCGTGAGTTGCAGAACGTGCGAGGCCGTCGCGACTTTCTGGTGCCGTTTCGCTTCGTCGGGGAATGGGAGTCAAAGCTGATGGAGAAGTACACGGAGGAGCAGGAGAAGGAGGCGGCTAAGAGTGCCGCAAGACACCGGGGCACATCTCACAGGCGAGCTCGCTTCTAGGCACAGTCGGTCCGCTAATTGGTCGTATTCAGTTTTTTTTTTTTCTTCTTCTTGTGTTCGCGGGCAAGTCTAGGTTGACGAGCACAAAAAAAGAAGGCAAAGCCTGACTGTTATGACGAGAATTGTTCATCAGAAAACAACAACAACAACAACACAGATGAAGCATAAAGCTTGTTTTCTGGCTCTGCTGCCCGCATCATCGAGTAGCATGCAGTTTTGTTGTCAACGTTCAGCCTCGTGTGGGCACGGGTGGCAAGTGTGCTGCGGTGCACATCTTTACAGCTCTTGTAAGCGACGGTGTTTCCTATTTCAACTTGCTGATGCGCTTCCCTGCCATGGCGCTTTTCTTAATCAGTTCCGTTCAAGTTTTTTTCCCCCCTTTTTGGTTTCTCTTCTTTTTTTTTTTTTTCTACCCTTTCGCCTTTTCGGAGCACAGTTTACAAAGCGAGAGCCGTTCTTCTCGTCTTGCACTATACCGCTACATCGTGTCATTCTCTCTTTCTCTGCGAAGGAGTAGCAGCCCGCGCGTTTCTAGTCGAAGAGGAATAGAAAAAGTACTTTGGTTAGCAACTGCGTTTCCTTCGCTGTACCTAGGGGCTACTTCTCATACAATCACTGAAATACCTAACAGAGCTTTCTCAGTAAAAGAAAGGAAGAGGAAAATGTCAAGCCCGCCAAGCCCGCCTCGCCAGTCAATCTGGACGCTTTTCAAGCAGCAGCGGCTCCCCTCGTGGCAACCTATTTTAACTCCCCTGCACTCCGCACTTTGCCTTTTCGCTGTGGCTGTCATGTGCATCCCGTTGAGCCTGTCTCTATTTCAAGCCAACGCATCCGCCGCTGACTTCACCATGCGGTACGACGACATTCAGAGTTGCTCGTTCGGCAACAGCACCACTGGCGCCTTCCGCTACGTTGCCTCACCTAACGAGATCTGGCAGACGGGCTGCGTGACGAACGTGTCGTTTACTCTGGAAAAGACGCTTAAGAAGCCAGTATATCTCTACTACGGCCTCGACAATTTCTTTCAAAACCATCGTCGCTTCGTCAACTCGAAGAGCGACGCACAGCTGGCCGGTGGGCACGTGACGCTGAAGGCGATCGCGATCTCGACCTCCCCGCTCACCTTCCCTGGTGAGATCCGCCACCAAGGCAACACGTCGATCACGATTGACCAGAAACTGCACACTTTCAAAGATGTCGTCTACGCCCCTGCAGGCCTCATTCCGTGGTCCATGTTCAACGACACCTTCGAGCTTTTCCAGGTCACAGATGCGGCCGGCACGACATCGATGCGGCTGGTGTGCAACGGCAGCGCGTTCTCTCGCTTTACGAGTGCGCCGCTGGAAGGGGCGGGCAGGTGCCACAAGAAAGGCATCGCCTGGACAAGCGACGTGGAGAACAAGTACAAGAAGCCGTACTTCCCTCCAGCTGACGCCGCAAACCCTGTGTGGAGTGTGCCGCGCGCCGCATACGACGCCCCAGACGGCGACGCCGACCCACAACTGCCGCCGGACACGCGCTCTAACAACGTGTATTTCAACAACGGGTGGTATGCCGGCGAGCCCGGCCACCGCATCCCTGTGACGACGGACGAGGACTTGATGGTGTGGGCCCGCACGGCCTCGCTGCCCAAGTTTCGCAAGCTATACCGCGTTATTGACGAGGATCTTCCCGCCGGCTCCTACGTTATGCGAATCGGCGAGCACTTCGATGTGGCCAGCTTTGGTGGGCAGAAGAGCTTTTCGCTGTCGACGCTGTCGTGGCTCGGTGGCAACAACAGCTTCATGGCGTGGATGTACTTTGTTATTGGTGCCGTCTGCGCGGTGAGCGGGGCAGTGTTTTTGTGCATTCATCGTTTGTACGGCGACCGCGCGTTGCGTGCTGTCGCGACGCTTCTTAAAGCAGAGTGAGGGGGAGGGAGTTGTTGACATTGTTGGTTGGTATGTGTATGTGTGCGTGTGCGTACGCGCGCTGTGGCAATGTGTCCTTCGTCTTTTTGCCTTTTTTTCTTCTCTTTTTGTCTCAAAGACACTGCTTTTCAAGAACCGTTTTTTTTTTTTGTGTGTTGGCGCACGCACTTTCAGAATCGCTAATGCATGTGTGTGTGTGTGTGTGTGTGAGCATGGCTGCCAAAAGCGAACAACAACAAAGACCCCCCCCCAAAAAAAGCGAAACATGGCTTCCTTTAGCGCCTCAAAATGCTAAAGACGCCGTTGACGCCTTTCTCTCACCACCACGCTTTTTTTTTCTCCCTCCCTTCTTTTTGCTTTCCTTTCTTTTTCTGCGTTGGTTTGTTGCTATTTTCAGTGCCCAAAAGAAGAAGAAGAAAAAAGAAGCAAACGTCGACGACGACGACGACGACGAAAAAAAAAAAAAGAACGACAGCGGCACTTTTCCAGCCCTTTTCGCTCACGGATGTTGCAGTGTAGAAGAGAGGCAATTGGGGGCGGCTTCAAAGAGTGAACAGGATGTAGAAGAAAAAAGGAAACAAAGCAAAAGCGAATTGCTCTCTCTTTGATTAGCCTTCTTTACCTTCACAATGTCCTTTTTTTTTTTTTTAGTATGAGATATGTGAATGAATGGATGTGTTCTTTCTGAAGGGAAGCGTGGAGAACCAACAGAAGCTCTTCTATATCTACTCGAGCGTGTTTTTGTTTCAAATACTAATCAAGCGGGCGAAAGCAAAAAAAGACCCTCTTTATACAACTGACCATCGCTTTCTTTTTTTAAATCTGTTTTCTGGTTTCTTCTCCCTTTTTTTATCTTTTTTTTTTTCTCTGGTAGAAAAGAACTTTACATAACGTTTAGCTCTTTTTTTTTTTTTGCTTCGTACTCTAGCGCTGTTCCGCGCGACCCGTTGGAGCGTACGAATGACACTTGATTTCGATGTGGACGACGAGCCTAGCTTCCAGCAGCTGGTGCAGTCTGGACGCGAGGACGTGCTGAAAGGTCGCACCATGGCGCAGTGCTGGGCGGACCTCGCAGACCAGCACGTCTTTTTCAAGGATATTGCAAGGGAGGGCCGTCTGCGTGGCGAGAACCTCGGCGTCGTGCTAGCAGCCGCGGAGGGCATCAGCCGCGTTGTGCAGCGAACGGAACAGGCAAACATGCCGCCAGGCGTAACCGCAGAAAAGGCATTGACATCCTCCTCTTTTCCCTCTTCCAATGCGAACGCTACTCCTGGCACGGTGCCCGCTGAGGACGACGAGCTGTGCAACGCCAACGTGCTGGTGCGCGTGACAAGTGCATTCCTATGCCTCTACAGCTCCACTCCTGTTCCGACCCGCGCACAGTGGCTCCGCTCTATGCGTGCAGCCACCGCAGAGCTCGCAGCCGCAACGACGGACGTAGCTGATGACAAGAACGCAGACGCCTCTTCTCCGGCTGCCACCTCAAATATTACTTGTGCCTCGTCCACGGTTGGGCGGTTTGTGCGCAAACTGCACATGTCTCTGCAGTCAATGGCGCAGGAGCGGAACGGGGGTCGGAACGGCGGCGACGACGAGGATGCGGAAGGTGAAGATGGCAGCTTTGCCGAGGAGCAGTTCAAAGAGCTGATGCGGTGCTGCATAGTTGCTGGTCGGCGTGCGGCGCGACACTCGGTGCTGTCAAAGTCGGAAGCAAAAGCGGTGCGGGAGATGGTGAAGGCCTTACAGGACTTCATGGGCAGCTCCACGCTGAAATGGTGAAAAGAGGGGGAAAAAACTGGCCTTAGTGTCTCTTTGCTTTTGCGTATACTTGCTCACTCGCTGTGTGCGTGTGTGTGTGTGTGTGTGTGCGTGCGTCTTTTCACGCTGCGCGCTGCCGTGCCGCTCTATCAATTTCAGTGACTTTCCGATTAACTAAACTCTACTTTTTTTTTTTTTAATTCCTTGAGTTCTTCTCTTGCTTGGACTCTTTTTTTTTTTCTCTGTTTTTAGCTGTGAATGTTGCAGCACTGCAATGGAGGCGTAAAGGTAATTTATAAAAAAAAAAAGTGAAACTATCAGCATAAACAGTTTGATGGCACTTGAACACTCAAGCGTTAATGAAGACAAAAAGAAAAGATGCCTCTCCGTCTTCTCCTTGCAGTCACTACTCTGTTGGCTGCGAAGGCCCTTCTCTCGTTTTTTTTTTCCTTTTTTTTTCCTTTCGTGTCTTCTCATTTCAGGGCTTTCGCTCTCTCTCTCTCTCTCTCTCTCCTTCTCTCCGCCGATTCTACTTATTTTTTTTTTTTTTTAAAGTACTGCGGATTATATTTCATTTGTGATGCTCTGAAGAGATTACTGCGTTTCAGAGAATCTTATTATTTGGTGACGTCACAGTAGAATGGGCGGCGGGAACTACCAAAAGCGGAAGCGTCAGCGGCAGGAGCTGCTGAATGATCTGTTCACCACGAGGCTGTCCATCCCAGGCGTGACAGGGGGAAAGCTAACGCACCGCGCTGTCTACCACTACCCCTCCACCCTACCTTTTCCCATTCTGCTTGACGACGACTTTCCGGCAGAGGAGTATCGCTCACGAAACGCGGATATCAAGAGCGCCATCCACTGGGGCCAGCGAAAGCTCCTTCTCTCTGAAATTCAGCTGCTCAGCATGTACTGCAAGCCGGATGTGTCGTACCATATCGTCTACGCTGGCTCAGCCCCAGGTACTCATCTGGCCTTCCTCGATGAGATGTTCGACTGCCGACACACGTGGGAGCTGATCGACCCAGGCCAGTTTGATCGCTCCGTGCTGGAACCACGCAAGAACTTCTGGCTGCGCAACGAGTTTTTCACCAACGCCAGCGCCTACGGCATTAACGCCCGACGGCTGGAGGAGGTGCTGCCGGCTCTTGGCTTCGTCTACCGCCACGTCGCCGTCGACAGCGTGCAGGAGGAGAAGAAGGAGATCCACGCGAGACTGCAGGGCATCGTCGGCACGCTCGACGTGGCACGCGGCACAGAGGATATTCCGGCGATGTACGAGCCCCCGCTGGCATTGCCGAAAGGACTAGAGCTGCTGGCGCAGGTGGGACTGGAGCGGAATAAGCCGCTGCTGTTTGTGTCCGACATCCGCTCCGGCAGCGTGGCGCTGGCAAACTTCGAGGACCACGTGGCGGAGAACATGCGAGCACAAGAGTGCTGGACGAACATTCTCCATGGCGTTCACAGCATGTTGAAGTTCCGCCTCCCGTACACAAGTAAGTCGACCGCCTTCGGCGGGCAAGGGCAAGTGCGGGAAACGCGGCTGATTCGCGAGGACGGCACGGTGCCTTACCTGCGTGGAGACATACTCCTACCCATCTGGACCCGGCCGACCAGCACGGAGGGCCGTCTTGTTGTCCCGCAAGGCGCCTTTCAGAAGAGCTACAACGTGGCGCAAATCGAGAACCAATTCTTCTTCTTCAACGCGCGGGTGCGAGAGCAGGTGCACTTCAACCACGTGGTTCATTTTGACGACGAGCTCGACCATCACTATGACGCGGCGGCTGAAGTGCACTGCCTCGCGACGTATCTGCGCTTTATGAAACCGGAACTGCAGACGGCCAGCGAGGGCGCGCTGCGGCGGGAGGTGCTGCGGGTCTCGCACTCCATCACGGCGCACCTCGGGGTGACCTTCGACGACGCCATTCGTCGCCGCGACGCCTTGATGATTAACCAGGCCGCAAACGGCTCTTGCAGCAGCAGTGGTGGCGGTGGCGACGGGAAGGGTGTCGAGGTTGGACCACGGGAGGAGGCGGACGCGGATGAGGAGGCGGAGGAGGAGGCGGAAGCAGCGGCAAAGCGGCCACGACGAGAGCCGACTGACACGGCAGCGTCCACGACTGCGACGGGAACTTCGCAGCTGGCAAAAACGGCGGCGTCGGAGTGGGAGCAGACAACGCGCTTTATGGTGCGCCTTGCAGCCTACGACCGCATTCGACCTGTGTGGGAAAAGAACGTGCGCGAGGAGGAGTTCCACAAACGGAGTGGCTTTTGGGTGACTACGAAGATGCCACAGGGCTGACAGCGTGGGGAGAAGGGGGACATGAAGCGAGGAAGAGACGTGCGCCCACACACAATGACCCAGCAGCTTTCAGCAATTTACTGGCAGCGCCGATGCCACCGCACGTGCGTTTGAGGGAACGAGGAAATTAAGGTCCAGAGCCACTACAGAAGAACAGTAGAGTCAGCACGCGGCGACATCACATTTCGCTCACACACATACACACAAAAAAAAAAAGGTGCTGGTGCTTTTTTTTTCTTGTATTCACTCGTACGTGTAGAGACGCGAATCACCACCATGGCATCCTTAATGACGTCACGCTGTCGCAAGGTGCTTCCGTTTTTTTTTTTTTTAGGGGGGAAGGGGGAAAGGAGGGGGGGGGAACGAGGTAGCGCACACTTTGCTCATTCGCCGCTTTTCTATTGGGTTCCTTGCAAACTATCGTTCTTTTTGCTCTTTCCTGTTGCCTTCCTGGATCTTTCTGTCGCCTGGCCCTATCTCGCCAACACAGCACAGTGGAAAGCCTCTTCAACGGCTGCGCACTACCATCACAGTAACATAATTCAACTTTTTTTCCTTTCGTTCGAAGCAAAAGGATATATATACATATATATATATAAGTACTCTTTAAGGAACGTCGGGTTGCGTTTTTTTTTTTTCCCTCCTCTCTTTCCTTCTTTTCATTTTCAGTGAAAGAAAGAGAAAGAGAGACCTTTAAAGTCTCAAGTGCGCCCAAGTGAGATCTATTACGCGTGGAAAGAGCTTACATACGGTACCACACTGTCCATCGCTCGCGTTACAAAGATCGAGAAAAAGGTGAGGCAGTGAGCGGGCTCTGCGTGAGGAGTAACGTTTATACCTGCTTTCAGGTGTCGTTTTTTTTTTTCTCTGTGTAGTCCTCCCTTTCATCGCTCTGGTTTCGGGCTCCCATCTCTTTTTCTCAATCATTCTGTGCACTTTTTTTTTCGTTTGTTTTTGTTTTCTTGTTTTTTCTCTGCTTCTTCCGTTTTCGCTCTACTGCATTTGCGAGCAAAGAAATCTAAAGGAAGAAAACGAACAAAACAAGCTAAAAACAAACAAACACGTCAAATGCCGATTGCACCTCGCCAGGGACGAAAAGGTGGGAAGATCTCCTCCTCCTCGCCGACGGTGGCGGCTGCGGAGACGCCGGGGTCGGTGTCGCCGGGCTCGCTACCGCCAAGCGGCATAGGCGCGGCTCTTCCTACCGACCCAAACACGACACTGCAGTTCAATATTGAGGCCCTCATGGGGAAGAAGCGGCGCAGCCCCTCGAAGACAAAGGCGGCAGCATCTGGTGGCGGCAACAGCAGTGGCAGCGGCACGCGCGGCAACGAGAGCGGTAACTTCCTCAGCGCAGCGGGCGGTGGCGCTGATGCTGGTGGCAACAGCTCTGACGGCGCAAACGCGGCGAGTGGGTCGTCAGCCACGGCCGCTGGCGCTGCGGAGCACTCGAACAACGTCACCCCAGCTGGGGCGGACTCGAACGTTTTTAAGTTTGACTTGGACGCGATTGCGCAGGTGGGTCAGGGTGTGGTCTTTGGTGGCAATCGGACGATGCGCACGGACTTCCACAAGCCTGCCTCGGACCCGATCGCAGTTTCGAAGAGGCTGGGCGAGCTCATCGAGTCGCAGAACGCCGCGGCGGCGAGTGCTGGTGCGGAACGCGATGCCTCACTAGCGGTCTCTGCTGCGGTGGCGGGGCTGGCGGAGGCGGCGTCGCATCAGGTGGTGCTGCTGCAGCGCCCCTTCATGGCCCTGCGCCTCGCTGTCGCGGTCTGCGGTCAGAGCAGCGGGAAGGCACTCGTGGTGGTGCCGCATTACGCTGACGTTTCCGACGTGGCGGCCACGCTGCGCGCGATCGGCTCCGCCAACTGCCCCGTCGGCGAGCTCACAGGGCAGTCCTTTTGCGGGGAGACGACTACGACGCTATGGGTGACCGACGTGGACACCGCGCTGGTCTACCTGACCTCGCAACGCGGGATGGCACCCTTCACGCACCTCGTCCTGCCAAATCTCGGCCGCATGAACCCGCTGCTGTCGTACTTCTTATGGGGGCTGCGCGAGCGCGTCTACCGGCAAAGCTCCAACTTCGACGCCGCCGCGCCACCGCTGCACCTCGTCGTGTGTGCCAGCGGCGCCATGACGGAGCGGCTGCAGGCCTTCTTTGCGAGTCAGACCGTCGCCACGCTTGAGGCGCCGCCGGTGCAGCCGCTGGTGGAGTTCTCGTACGACGAGGCCAATGCGCTGGCAGAGATGGACGTGCTGGACGTCGCGATCGACGAGTCGGGCAAGTACCCCGGACCGCATCGAAAGTTAGTGGATCACTCCGTGCAGGTGGCCGCGGCGGTGGTGCGTCGCATCTTTGCGACGTCGCCGACGTGTCCGCAGGCGGTGTACATCTTCACCGGCGACTCCCGCGAGATGGTGGATGCGCTGCACAGGGAGCAGCTGCCCGACACCACAGTCTACGCCGGCCGCTTCCCGTCCAAGGAGGACGCCGCGGCCACGCCGGCGAAGCACCGTGTCTGCGTCCTGCATTCTGTCGCCGCTTTCACGAACTACAACAACGAGGAGGCGACGTTTGCGCTGGACCTCGGCACGACTCGTCGTCTCACCGTGCAGAACAAGTCCGAGGGCTTCATGGCGTCGAGCGCGTCGGAGTGGGCGTCGAAGGCGGACGTCGAGGAGCGGCGGCGCCTGGCCGGGGCCAAGTTCCCAGGCGCCTACGTCGCTGTGTACCCGCCGGCAGCGGAGGCGGTGCTGCCCACCACGGAGGCGCCGCAGCCGACCATCTACGAAGTCGAGGACGCGCTGCTGCAGTGCTCGCGTGCGCAGCTGCCCATCGAGCACGCAAACCGCGAGATGGTCACCCCCCTCGACGCGGAGAGCATGGAGCAGGTGAAGCACAGCCTGTCGGAGAAGTGCTTTGTTGCGAGTCTCTCCGATGTCAGCCTCACCTTCATCGGCGAGATCGCCTCTCGACTGCCGCTGGAGGTGGACGTGGCGCACCTGGTGATCAACTGCTGTGTCTTGGGCCACAGCGAGGTCGGCGTTGTCATGGCAGGCGTCTGCGCGCTGCCCTACCGCTTCCCAACGGGCGAGTCGGGTGACGCCTTTACTGCGTGGAAGCGGAACGTGCTGGAGTCGCGGCAGGAGTTCGCGGGTGATATTGCGAGTCAGAGCGACCTGCTAGCGGACGTCCTCGTCTTCTTGGAGTGGTGGCGACTGAAGGCGAGCGGGGCGCCGACGCAGCCGCTTGTGGCGCGCCTGCAGGTGAAGGAGGACCGCTTGGAGCACATCCGCACCCTCATCACCTACCTGCGCGTGCAGATCTCCGACTATGCCTTTGTCGACGACCTCGAGGATGCGGCGACGCTGACAGCCGTGGCGCAGAGCATCAGGACGAACGCGTCCATCTTCACCTTCTTCGAGACCGTCGCCCTGGCACGTCGCCTCTTTTTTGTTCGCGACGCTGGGACGATCAATGTCAGGGACCGCGCCGGTGCGCTGGTGTTCGTGCGCACGGCGAAGAAGGTGGTACCGAACGCGGCCAGTCCAAGCAGCGTCGCGTGGGAGTCCGGCGCGGCCCTCGTTGCCGTGGATCTGCGCAACCTCGTCAGCACCATCACGTGCGCGCGCGTCTCGGCGGTCAACAACACCTACCTTTTCGCCGCGCTGCTGCTGCTGTACCCGCAGGTGGAGTACTCGGCCCCGGTCGAGGTCCCCGCGAAAGGCATCCGCGTCGTCTTCTTCGGCATTACGTGCAACCGGCAGATGAAGCGTTTTCGCGTCAGCATCACCGAGGCGGCGCAGATCCTTGACTTCCGCGAGAAGTGGAATCGCACGCTGGGCTACCTGCAGGCGCTGCGTACCTCCAAAAAGCCACTCTCGCGCCGCAAGTTCAACTTCCTGCTGAAGGAGGCAGACCGCCATTTCGACCTTGAGGAGCTGCGGGCGGCGGTGCAACGGGAGCTGCAGAATCTCGTGACGGAGATCGAGGTGGTTGAGCACCAGGCGAGCTTCACGACGCAGGGGGTGCATTGCCTGGCACCGAAGCAGGTACTGGAGCCGGTTGACGGCGCGAACGCCTCGGATGTGGACGTCTCGAGGAAGTTCCACGATGGTGAGCTGTGGACGGCGGCGGCGTCGCCGACAGCTGACACGCCCGCCACCGTCACCGGCATCGCGGGCGCGGCGCTGTCGACGACGGCGCAGTCGCCGATGCTCACGTTCCCCACTGCCGCCGCGACAGCCCTCATCATTGATGACGACGAAGATGACGAGGTGGAGGTAATGGGTGACTTGTACCTGAATATGAATGGTCCGATCATTGATGACGACGAGGACGACGAGTAATGTGAGCAGCCACAGGCCTAGCAGTGTGGCGCTGGAGGAGAGGAAGAGTAAGAGCGTACAAGTGGCAACACAACGCATGAATCACGTGGGTTTCAGAGAGAGGGAGAAAACGTTCGTGACTTCTCTGTACTGCTCGTCTCGCGAGGTCTTTCGGAGATTGCCTTACCGTCACTGCAGAGAAAAAAAAAAAAAAAGAGAGAGAGAAAAGTAAGATGGGGCTCCGATTATGTCTTATGTTCTTTTTTTCTTTCCTCTGCTCTCTTCTTTGAGTTGCTTTCTTTTTTTGTTTGTGCATGTGTGTTTCCTTGTGCTGTGTCCGTTAATCTAATGCCTTACGGTGTCATGCGCATGTTAGTGGAAGTCGATAGGCCTGTTGAAAGACGATTGCGCTTTTTTTTTTTTTCTTGTCCGTTGTGCACGCGTGCTCGATGCTGCGATGTAAAAGTTCATGCTTTTTTTCCCCCTTTTTGACACTGGTAGAAAAAACAAAATAATCAGTTTAAGAGGGAGAGGGTGAGGAGATGAGAGAAGAAGGAAGAGACACACATATGCGCCTGCGTTTTTGTGTTTACGTGCTCTTGTGCGTGCTGTTGGGTAGATGACAAGCAACGGGCTCAGCGCTTTTTTTTTTTTTTTGCTGAGTATCGAAAAAAAAAAAAAAGAAATCAAGCTCACTTTCGGTTAGACTCATCCGTAACACACAAAAATAACAGAATCAATAAAACAAACCGTTTTTTTGAATGAGTTTCTGGCCCGAAAAAAGCTGAACCACTGTGCTCTCATCTTTTTTCTTTTTCTTCACCTCATTTCTTTTTTTTTTTTTGTACTTTGACCGCCATTTGGATAGGTGACAGTGATCCTTTTCTGTATGTTGGTGTTTGCGTACAAATGCCAGAGAAAGAGAGAGGGGGGAGCGTAGAAGGCGAGAAGAAGAGGGGGAAAAAAAAAGAAGAAGTGCTTGGTGCATAAAAAAAAAAAAAGAAAGTAGAGAGCAGCTCGGCAAGCAAAGAGAACAATTGCGTACCAATACCTTACTTTAAGCGAGTTGCTTTATGTGTGTGAGAATGCCATAAAGCACTCTTTTTTTTTTATTTCGTATTTCCTTTTGGCTCTCTGCTTCTTTTTTTTTTTTATCAATGCTGCTCCCCTTTTTTTTCTTCCCGTCTTTGCTGGATCTCTCGTTTAATGATGCGCGCGCATGAGCATTTCTGTTGTTGTTTTGCTGTCGTTGTGGTGCATGGGTGCTTGTTTTGGTGAAGCCAGCTTTTTCCTCCTCTTCTTCGACATCGTCACCAAACAACAACAACAACAAAGAAGAAAGAAAGGAAATAAAAATGCACGTAAAAGGACGTTGCAACTCGAAGCAATACCGAAGCAGCGGCTTGTGACTGCAAGCGCCACAGTATTTTCTCTCAGCATCGGCTTCACTTTTTTGTCGCTACAATGAAAACCAACACAATAATGAGAGAGCGTTGCTCTTTCTTCCTTGCTTATAGTCTTAGGTTCATAACTGAAAGTGAACTGGTTTTTCTTGTGTTGTGTTGGTCGTGAGGGCCCTTGTTGCGTCTCTCCTTTTTGACATCGCAGTCACCGAATGAGTAAAACTCAGTGTTTGATTCTTCTTCCGGGCTTGCTTTGACAAGGCTTCGCTATAGAGCTGCAAGAGCTTTTTTTTTCTCTATTTTTAGGCGAAGCACTCCCTCTTCTTATGTACTCCTACACTGCCCGTCTTCCGTTTTTTTTTTGGAAAAGCTTGGCATGCATACCTCGACGAGCGGCCACAACAAAACAGAGAGAAGGGAAAAACTCAGCTTCTCGTTTTCAGGCAAACGCACAAACACACACATACAAAGCTGGAAAATAATAATATGGACGCGAAGATCGACCCCACGCTCACGCGGAGACGTGAGCGCCGCCCCGACCTGCAGAGCAGCTCATCTGACATCCCAGAGGACCTACGACAGCTTATTCGAGATGTGGCTCACACGCTGCAGTCTCATGCAAAAGGTGATGCACTGCCAAAGTCTGCGGCGGCTGAAAAGGTGATCAGCGCGACGGAAAAGGCCCTTCAGGAGCTACTTCAACCCTCCCTAACCCCTGCGCAACAGCTCCACGCGATATCGAAGATCACGGTCGCAATCAAAGATGTTCCGAAGGCGCAGCTGCCGCCTATGCTCATCGCCGCCTCTGGCGAGCTCTATGCGTGGGGCCGCACCCTGGCGCTGGAGGCGGTGGTGCCGATGCTGCTAGACTGCCGCATCCGCTACCTGCATCGCTCCTTGATGACACTGCTGCGTACTGTCCTGCCAGCTGCCGACGCAGCTGCGGAGGCGGTAGTGCGCGAGCTTTACGTGACACGTGTGCTGCGCCGCGCCAATGCGCTCTCCTCCTTCCGGACAAGTATGGCGTCGCCGGCTGCCGCGGCTGCGCGCTACTTTCCCGCGGCGATGCACGACGTGAGTCTAGCCACCGTCGACGCCTCGCGCGACGCCGTGCTGAACTTCTTGAACTCAGTGGATGGGCTGACCAGTACGCTGATGCCGATGATGCCGTCCGTTTTCAAGGACACGTTTCTGGAGGCACTGCCGCTGCTAGCGGAGTGCTTTCAGTGGGTGGTTGTGAACGCGACGAGCCACAGCCGTTCTCAAGCTGGCGACGCGAGCCACAGCGGAGGGACGGCAAAGACAGAAACGACTGGTACTGCAGCGGGTGAAGGCGCCAGAGACGGGAACGTGAAGAACACAATGGAAGACGAGAGCAACGAGGAGGAGGAAGAGGCGAGTGGCGACATGCAAGGTGCCGACAACGCGCCATCGCAGCTGCTCACTGGTTCCGTCCGCGGCACTGTCTTCGGCGAGGATCTCGAGCACGTCCGCTTCTGCGTGCGCGTCGTCGCTACCTACGTCCACAAATATATGTTCACGCTGACTGCAGCCATGATGTCTGGGGCTGTCGGCGTCGACGTGTCGCGGCAGTTTGCGCGTCTGCTGCAGCCGACGGTGGTGATGCTCACGTCGCTTATCTTTCCGAAAGACGTGCTGAACGCGGTGGGCTTGTTGGTGGCCTCCATCTTAACCGTGCGCACCTGCGACGCGTGGCTGCTCTCCACCGTTTGCGAAGCGCTGCGAAACGACGTGACGCGGTCTGCCGCCCTCGTCGTGTCCTCCGCAGCCGTGGAAGGCCCGCAACTGCCGCCTGCTGGGGCCGCTGCGCCGGACAAGGAGGCGTCAGCGATGCCGCTGAGCGACCTCTTCCGCTGCGCCGACGAGGTCCTTGCCGTGGTGTGTGCTGCCGAGCCTCGCACCGTGGCGCAGGCGCGGAACGGCACTGGGGCTAAGGCGCTGCACGACCTCTTCCACGCCCTCACCCCCAACGGGTGCTTTGCGCTTTTGAAGGGCATATTGGCGCACGTCTCGTCGCCGATCCGCGGTGACTGGATGTCGCTCGGTGTCCTCCTGTCCCCGCAAAACGACGGCGCTTCAACGGTGGTCGCCTACGACGTCATTCTGCCGGCTGCGCAACAGTTCTGCAACTTAGTGCAGGAGCCCGAGACGCGCTTCTTGGCGATTCAGACCGTCGACAGCGTCGTGCGGCACGTCGGCGCCGTCGTGAGCACCGCCGCTGCGGCGCTGAGGAAGGCGCGCAACGAGGCAGAGAAGCACAGCGCGGCGTCGTCATCTGAGGCGGCGAAAGCGGCGGAGAAGGCCGCGGCTCTGACGGATGGCGAGCGCCGTCACTTGGCGTCTCTCTGCGTTTCTACTCCGAAGTTGCAGGCAACGCTTGCCTTTTCTACGCAGCTCATCATGGCCCTCTGGGACGACGGCACGCAGCAGATGTCCGGCGCCTTGTACGGCACCTACAACGAGATTCTGAAGATCAGTGAGACGCTTCACCGGTGCCGCGAGCAACGACTAGTGGAGGATGCGACTGCCGTGGAAGCCATGGAATCGGCAGGCGCCGAGGCGGACATCGCCGCCACGTTGGAACAGGTCCTGGATGTGCAAGCAGAGCGGCGCGGCAAGTACCACGCACTGCTGGGCCACCTGTCCATGATGCCTCTGATGCGCTTCATCGAGGTGCTACAGCGGCACTACCACTGCGGAGACTCCGTCTGCGACGCCGTGGCCACCTTCTCGCGGACGCTGCTGTCGGGCGCGAGCAACCACAAAATTGGCAACGTTGCCGGAGTCGTGTTCGCGCAGCTCGCACGCGCGATCAAGGCCGACTTGTCCGACGCGGCGCTGCCGAGCAACACGCGTCACACGGCACAAGAAGATACGACGGCAGCCGCCGTGCTGCGCCAGGGAATCGTGGAGCCGCTGGCAAGGGCGGTGACAGAGAAGGGCTACGTCGGCGTTTCCTCCAACGTGAGTGAGGCGGTGAACATATCGCACATCACGGCGCACTTTGTGGGGCCGCTGGTGAAGCAGGACCCCGCGCTGTTGCAGGTGATCCTGTCGGCCGTGGCCGAGGCGGGGGCGAAGGGAGTAGCAGCAGCAGGGTGCTTCTCTCCTGCAAGTGCTGAAACGTCCGCTGCCAACCTGTGTGCGTCGTACTCGTGCGAGCGAGTTGAGCAGGGCGTGGTGGAGGTGCTCGTTCGCGCTCGCGGTGTGGGGATCGACATCGCACCTTTCATCGCGCCAGGCAGCGCCGTCCTCTCTGTGTTAGAGGCGGCTACGCACAGCCTCAACTACGAGGTGCGCAACAGTGCTCTGTGCCTCTGCGTGCTGGGCACCAAAAAGGTCCAGGCGGTGCAGCCGTGGCAGCTGCGCAAGGTGGAGGAGTATCTCATTTTGAACATGCACCTTGGCGGCGACAGTACGGCGCGGAAGGAGCTGCTGGAGATGCTGAAGAAGTGGGTGCGCCGGCTGGTAGAGAGCTACACGAGCAAAGGTGCGAACGCCGGAGCAAGCGAGGTGACCAAAGCAGCGAAGAAGCAGCGGCGGGAGGAGCCGGTGCCAAGCGCGCCAGCCGGTGCGTTGGAGCTGGGCACACCCACCTACCGCCGTGCCGTGATGAAGCACTGCGTGCACCTTGCCGACATTTTTGCGCAGAATATCGGCCTCAGCCCTCGTGCAAGTAGGGCGGGACTGGCGGTGGAGCGGCGTGTCACGGCCGTGATGGGCTACACGGTCCTCGTGCAAGGCCTGCGAAGCGTCCTGAAAGACGAAGACCCGCACATGTGGGTTGCCGCCCCCGCAGACGACGAAGGTGAACAACGAGGCTGCCTTCTTCACGTTTGCGTGGTGCCGGCCTTGTTGACCACTTTGTCAGATGGCTGGTCGCAGGCGCGCGATAGTGCCCTGGAGCTGCTGCATCTCTTCTGTGATGTGGCGCCTGCGGCGGTGTTTGCGGAAGCTGCCAAGGCTGGCTGTGGCAGCGGCGACGGTGCTGTTTGCGCGAAGGGTGGTGATGGAGCCTCCGCCTCCTGCGCTGCGTTGGTCGAGCGGACCCACCAGGACTTGCTGAAGGCGCAGACGTACCGCAACGCCGAAGGTGCGGTGCAGCGCTTTGTGCTCTTCTCCACCCGCTCTCCTGAGGCCCAGGCTAACGCGCAGCGCCATCCACAGCAGGAGCTGCGCCGACTCGACGCTCTGCTCGAGGCGGAGCGCTTGTCGGTGGTGGGGAAGTGCGCGGAGATGAGTGCGATGCGCGGCAGTTCGTCGTACGCTTACATCCAGGCGAACCCGCTGCACGGCTCGTTGTCCCTCTGCGCCGAGCTCCTCAGCTGCGCATCCTTCGCGGAGCGCCAGCTGTCGTTGTCGGCGTCGCCGGAGGCCGTGGTGGCCGGTGGCGCCGTGGTGACGCAGGCGTGCACGCAGCTGCTACAATGCTGCTGCGTGGTGCTGCGCACCTGCAGCTCTCTCGTGGGGACGGAGACGGTCACCGCCGGCGCAACTGCAGGGCTGGGTGAGCACGAGGTGGTGGATTGCCGCGGCCACATCTACGACCGCAGCCACCCCGAGGCTGAATCCGTCATGCGCGGGGTGGTGAACAACACGTGGCTCAGCATGCGTGTGGCGACCACCGCCGTCGGTCGTGTGCTCAAGGTGCGCGCGGTGCACCTGCTCCCTTATGACGTGGTGCGCGCCGCCGCCTTCGAGCTCGTGCACGCGCTTCTGCTCACGAAGCACAACGGCGTTATGCGGTGCGTCCGGGAGGCGCTGAAGGCGTTGACCACCACCCTCGTGCGCTCCCGTGCACCGCAGTTCTACCAGCTGCCCGCGGAGCTGCTGGATTACCTGTTCGGTCTGGAGGGCGTCACGTCTGGCGACGTGGCCCGCATGCTGCGCCGCAGTCAAGGGCTGCCACATGCGATCCTGGCGGTGCTGGAGGCGGAGGACACGGCCGTGTCCTATTGCCTCTTCCCGCGGGCGATGCGGCAGCTGACGCGTGTTGCCCGCGGCGACTTCCCGCTGCCCGACGACGCCGTCCGCCACTCGTGCAGCCTCGGCAGCAGCACCGACGACGTGCGCCGCAGCCAGCGGTCGAATGCGCTGAACGTGCTGAAGTTCCTTTTCGAGGACAAGGCCTTCGCCGACCGCGTTGTGGCCTTCATTGAGGAGGCCTTTTTGCTGGCGACGGAGGGCTTCCACGACGCTAGTTGGTACATCCGTAACAGCTCCCTCATGCTTTTCTCCGCCGTCATACACCGTTTCGTTGGCGAGCACCCCTCCACCGGCGGCTCCGGCGTGAACACCTCGCTGCACGACGTCGCCAGACGCACCCCCCGCGGCGTGGCCTACGCCCACGCGGAGCTGACGAGGGGCAACGAACTTGTGTGCGGCGTTGCTGCGGACCCTGCTACGTCAGCCGCGAGTCCGGAGGTGAACGTGGCGCTCTTTCCTGTCCTGCAGTTCTTGTCGATGCTGTCACCGGACCCGCCGCACCTTATCACGAAGGCCAGCCATAGCGAGTGGGACGACACGGCGCGCATGTCGGAGGCGGTGCTGCGGTGTGCCGATTCGCCCAGTCTGATGGTGCGCTCGGCCAGCGCGATGGCGCTCTGCTGCTTGGTGCCCATCGCGTCGCTGACCCGCGTTATCGCACGGGCAAAGCATGGACTCGCCCTGCTGCCGTACGAGGCGCCGCCGAGCACTTTCGGCAGCGAGGACCTTGGGCGCGATGGCGAGCAGCAGCAGCAGAAGGTGTACGAGCAGGCGTCAGGCAAGAGCTGTGGCAGTGGCCTAAATGCGTGCCACGGTGCACTGCTGCAGCTGCTCCAATTCCATGCGCAGTACGTGGGGACGATGCGCCGACACTACAAGCAGAAGCGGAGCAGCTACGCCACCCCTGCGGTGGCCGCGGCGGTGTCCCACGCTGTCTGCGAGGCACTGCTCTCCTGCCAAGCTGTCTTGGTGCGCGCCTGTACCGTCTGCCCGACGGTGGCTGCGGCCTTGTTCGCGTTGCTGGCGGATCTCGTCTATCACGGCCCCCTGCAGCACCTCTCTGACAGTCAGCAGCAGGCGCTGCGTGGCTTCTGCGTGGCTGCAGTGGAGTCCTACGTATTGTCGAGCCAAGGGGTGCTGGAGCGCGGCAGCGTGATGGATGGCGCCAGCGCTGTGGTTGTCTTCATGGCCGCACAGCACCGTACTGCCGTCGGCGCGTGGTCGGCTGCGGAGCAAATTCGTCTGGCCGCCGTGCTGCGCCACGAGGCTGCAGCGCTGACCATCCGCCGCGGCGAGCACAACCTTGTGTCGTGGATCACGGCGCAGCTGCTGCAGTACAGCGACGATGCGGCTGCGGGTCTCGGGAAGGACGACGTGGCGGCTGTTCTGGAAGTGCTCGCTCAGGAAGGTCATTGCGACATCACCGCCTTGGTCCTGTCAACGTTGATGGACTTTTTTGCTGCCGGCGCCGCGATGACGAGGATCGGGTGCATCGCATGGGGCCAGCTGGTCACGCACCTGCGCTTCGCTGCCACCTCCTTGACTTTTTTCCCGACCACAGTGACCGCGCCTCCACAATCCGCCGCCGCCTCCGATCCAGCCGACAAGGCTGCTGTGCGTGTTACGGTTGACGCGACCCACAGCTCCGCAACTCAGGCGTTGTACGATGCCATCGTCCGCCTTCTCACGCCTGCAGACGGGAACGACGCGCTGTGGCGCAACTCCGATTTTTGCAGTGCCGCGTTGGACTTCATTTCCTGCCATGACATGCACGCAGCAACGGCAGCAGCGACGACGACAGCCAACCACACCATCACACCGGGTGTGGCACGCATTCTTGCGTATTACGCGGCACCGGAGCAGCCGCTGGAGTCGAGGTTGGCAGTGGTAAAGGCGCTGCGCACGGCTCAACCGTTCATGCGCCGCAGCGTGGCAGCCGTGACTGGCGCCGGCACCTCCTCTCCGTGCCCGGAGAGCGCAGTGACGCTTCTCGTGGTGCTGCTGCGTCTGTTGGTGGATGATACGTCGAACATTCGTGAGGCGGCGTCGGCGATTTGCTCGCACTATATGTGGGGACCACAAGAGGCCCCGCGCGACCAGGTGTCGTGCCTCCTGGTGGTGGTCCGCCTTCTTCGTCGGCTGCACACCACGGGCGGTCTGCCGCAGGGTACCGAGGCTGCCCGAGCACTTTTGGCGATCGCCGGCGTTTCTCCCAAGGGCGACGCGGCACACGAGGGAAAAACGGAAGCCAACAGCGAAAAGGACAGCACTGAAGACGAGGAGGAGGGAGAAGACAACGTAGCGGGTGAGAACGACACAGGGGAAGGCGAGGACGTCTTGTTCCAGAAAGAGGCAGCGAACATGTTTGCGGAAGAGACGGTGCTGCGCTGCCTTGTCGGGCACATCTTCGGCAAAGATGTCTCGGACGACGTTGCCGAGGCGTGCCGCAGCTTCTCTGTGCTGGACGATTTGTTGAAATGAAGTGGGTTTTCTGAGATGGCGGGTGTCTTTTAGCTGAAAGCAGCAGTGAGTCATCTTTGCTCTTTTTTGTCTAAATGTACGTGTGTGGCGCTATCGGCTTTCCTTTGAGCTGCATTTCAAGGGTAATTCTCGTTTTCGTCACTTGTTAAGCTGAACGTTTAAGTGTCTTATATATATATATATATATATATATATATATATATATATATATATATATATACATAAGCGGTGAATGCACTGCCGTACAAAGCTTAAAAAAAAAAAACAAAGCTAATGGAAAACGGTGCTTTTACAGTTTTTTTTTTTCTCTGACAAACTGTAATTGTGCATCTGAAAAACAAACAAACAAACAAACAACAAAAAAAGGTGCGAACGTGCCTCTCTTCAATGCAGCACCAACGCCGTCTTTAACAAGGGAACAGCTTAACGACCTGTCTTTCGTGAAGTCAGGCTTGAAACTTTTCATGATTCCTGTCAGTTTTTTTTTTTCCTCTCTTCAGGCTGCGTTCAAGCAAAGAAATGTGCGTTGCTACAGGCTCAATGAGCGTCATTTTGCACCTTTTCACTTTTTCTTTTTTCCTTTTTTATTTTTATTTGCTTGCTCTGCTTGTACTTTTACGCGGATTGAAAGTACACACACGCACACGAGCAATCATCTCTGTACCTCACACATAGCCTTTCGGTATTCTCGGTGTCGTCTGCAGCAATGACGGGCTGGCTTGTGGTGCGTCGTGCCTTGTCTTCTCTCACTCGTGGAAACGCTGCGATGAGAAGCAGAACACTACTGAGCAGATGCACGACCCTTTCCGCGCCAGTTCCCACCACAACTCACTCCGCCAGTGCTATCCTCTTTGTTCATCGCTGCTTCTCCAGCACACGTCCTTTGCGGAGCGGTACCTTCCATTACCGTAAAAACCGTGTAGCCTCGGAGGACGCGATCGACCCACTCACAAAGCCGTCGAACATCGACAAGGCGGCGCTGCACGTCGTCTCGGTCCCCATCGGCAACCTCAAGGATTTCACCCTACGTGCCCTGGACGTGCTGCGTGGTGTGGACTACATCATCACCACCGACCGCCCCGCGACGAAGACGCTGCTCGACCTGGTCAACATCCCAAATCAAGGTCGCCTCATTCACTACAGTCGTACCAACCACACGGCCACGCGGGAGAAGCTGGTGGAACTGCTGAAGGGCGGCCGCAGCATGGCCCTTGTCACAACCAGCGGCACTCCCTGCGTGGGCGACGTCGGCGGCGAGCTGGTGCAGGAGATGCAGCGAGACGGCATCCGCGTGACGGCGGTGCCGGGCGCCTCTGCCGTGATGAGCGCGCTGGCCGTCTCGGGGCTCACGACATCCCCCTATGAGTCACCGAAGGCGAGGGAGTCAAGCAGCAGCGGCAGCGACGGCGGTGGCCGCCGTCTCGCGCATCCACAGTCGTTACAGGATGGCTCTTTCTTCTTTGGCAACGTGCTGCCGGACTCGCACGGGGCACGGCTGCGGCTGCTGCGCACCGTCGTTGCACCCGCTACGTACCCCTGCGTCTTCTACGAGGTGCCGCGACGACTGCTGCTGGTGCTGCAGGATATCGCCGCCGTTTTGCCGCATCGCCGCGTGTATGTGACACACGAGCTGACGAAGCTGAACGAGTCCCTGCACGCTGACACGGCGGAGCGGCTGGTAGGTTTCTACCTGCGTCAGGAAGCCCAGCTGCTGCTGCGCAAGGGCCAACTGGTGCTTGTGGTGGCCGGCGCCGGCCCCGCGGAGACGGCGGCGTGGTTGGCAAAGGAAGCCGCAAAGCGTCAGCGGCTGCGACGTCCGCTGAAGGAGTTGATGCAGAAGCCGGCCCGCCCCACCAACCAAGAAGAGGACAAAGTAGCGCCTGGCGACAAGACAGCGCCGAGCGAGAAGAAAGCAAAGATGACGGCTTTAAAGCGGCTTCAGCGTAACAAAGCACGTATGCGGCTGCGTCGCGAGCGGCGTAAAGCGAAGCGGGAGCGGCTGATACGTGCCATCGAGGAGGAGCAGGAGCGGCTGAAGATGAACCTAGCCATCAACCGAAACGACGCGCGCCGCCTTGATTGAGCGCTTCTTCTTTTCCTGTCGAAATTGTTTTCTTTCCTTTTTTTTTCTTATTTACAGACGTTAATCGACATTTATTAAGAGACTTGTTTGCGATCCCGAAAGCTGAAGAGAAGCAGAACAGACGTGCCGAGCAAGCTGACCAAGATCGACGGTGAAGCAGCATGGGTCTCTGAAGGAAGACATACAAACGGAGCCATTCTAAAAAGAAGAGAAAAAAAAAGAGGGGTAAACATGATCTGGTAGCTAGCCTTTGTCTAGCGACGTTCGTTTGGACATGCACACTCGGTTTACTTTTTTTTTTTTTCTCGCTTTTTGAAAAAAAAAAAAAACACCCATTCGCACAAATACAATTGCCACCACTCCTTCCCAATTCTGTTTTTTTTTTCCCCCTTAATTTCTGACTATACGCTTTGTTTCCCTTTGTTACGGACACTTTTTTTTTTCCTCTTTTTTTTTTTATTTGGTGTAATTGACACACCACGTTTATCGAACCTTTGAGGGTCTATCTGCTCGGGTTTTTTTTTTTTAATAAATCGACTGTGATTACAAAATTGAAACAAGAAGGAAAAAAAAAACACTATTTTGATATCTTTGTTATTTACTTCTCACCGTCACCCTTCGTTAAACTCTCTATTCCATATACATTTTTGTTTCCTCTTCTTAGCGTGTTCTTGTTTTGTTCTTCTCTCTTTTTCGTCCCTTTTCATCAGAGGTTCTTTTTTTTTTTTTGCTTCTCGTATAAATAAAAAGCAAAAAAAAAAAAAAGAGGTCTCTTACCAGGTATTTCGCGTTAACGAAAGAGTATTCTCAACAACAAAAACAACGCTAGTTTTCTGCTGCGAAACATGTCGAACGACCTCGGCATCATCGGCCTCGGCGTGATGGGCTCTAACCTTGCCCTGAACATCGCCGAGAAGGGATTCAAGGTCGCCGTCTTCAATCGCACGTACGCCAAGACGACGGAGTTCCTGAAGCACAATGAAAAAGAGCCGTTCGCTGGCAACCTGACGGGGTACGAGACAATGAAGGAGTTTTCTGACTCGCTCAAGAAGCCGCGCAAGGCGTTCATCCTGGTCATGGCTGGCGCCGCCACCGACTCTACCATTGAGCAGCTCAAGGACGTGTTCGAGAAGGACGACATCATCATTGACACGGGTAATGCGAACTTCAAGGACCAGGACAAGCGCGCGGCCCACCTCGAGAGCTGCGGCCTGCGCTTCCTCGGTATGGGGATCTCGGGTGGTGAGGAGGGTGCTCGCAAGGGCCCGGCCTTCTTCCCTGGCGGTACGCCGAGCGTGTGGGAGGAGGTGCGTCCGATTGTGGAGGCCGCCTCCGCCAAAGCCGAGGACGGCCGCCCATGCGTGACGTTCAACGGCAAGGGCGGTGCGGGCTCGTGCGTGAAGATGTACCACAACGCCGGCGAATACGCGATTCTGCAGATCTGGGGTGAGGCCTTCAACGCTCTCGTGGAGCTCGGTTTCAACAACGACGAGATCGCCGACGTCTTCCAGGCCTGGAAGGACGAGGGCTTCCTCAAGTCCTACATGCTGGACATCTCCATCGCCGCCTGCCGCGCGAAGGAGCCGGCGGGCAACTACCTGTCGGAGAAGGTGAAGGACCGTATCGGCTCCAAGGGCACGGGCCTGTGGTCAGCGCAGGAGGCACTCGAGGTGGGCGTGCCGGCGCCGTCGCTGAACATGGCCGTCATCTCGCGCGAGTTGACCATGTACAAGGACGAGCGCATCGCCAACGCGAAGGCCTTCCCGCATTTCCCGTCGGGTCTGGGCCACGTCGTGAAGGATAAGAGCCCCAACGCGCCGGAGGTGAAGCAGCTCTATCACGCCGTCGTCATCTCCATCATCGCCAGCTACGCGCAGATGTTCCAGTGCCTGCGTGAGCTGGACAAGGTGTATGACTTTGGACTTAACCTCCCCGCCACCATCGCCACCTTCCGTGCCGGCTGCATTCTGCAGGGCTACCTGTTGATGCCTATGACGAAGGCCTTCGAGAAGGATCCGAAGCTGCCGAACCTGATGGACGCCTTTACGAAGGAAATTGGGGAGGGTCTGCAGGACTACCGCGCCATCGTCGCCCTCCTCACGACGAGCACCTCCGTCTCCCTGCCGGTGATGCTCGCCTCGCTCGCGTACGTGAACGCCATGTACACACCAGTGCTGCCGTACGGCCAGCTGGTGTCGCTGCAGCGTGACGTTTTCGGCCGCCACGGCTACGAACGCATCGACAAGGAGGGTCGCGAGTCCTTTAACTGGCCGAAAATGCAGTAAGAACCGACAGACGACGACGGGACAGACAACAGCAAAGAAAAAGGAAGATAGAGGGTCGAGGCTGCTGTTGTTTTTCTTTCCTCCCCCTTCCCGACTGGAACTACTACTACTACTATTATTATTATTATTACTTTTTTTTTTTTCCGAGCTGTTTCTCTCTTCTGCGTGACGGCGGCCCTTCCTCCTGTTTTCCTCTTTTTTTTATTTGTTTATTTGCTTGTTCATATGGATTTTACGTTATGCGACACGGAAAAGGAACGGACCCACAGGAGAGCATAAACGTTTTATCTTATGGGGATGACTCACTGCAGCAGCACCACTCAGTTCTCAGCACTGCGACGTTCCATCATGG
This sequence comes from Lotmaria passim, assembly GCA_037349495.1. Classification (NCBI taxonomy): domain Eukaryota; phylum Euglenozoa; class Kinetoplastea; order Trypanosomatida; family Trypanosomatidae; genus Lotmaria; species Lotmaria passim. The sequence continues at coordinate 622,805 of CP140193.1, forward strand.
AAGCTATGTGCTCTCTCGCTTTTTTTTTTTTTTCCTTCCTTTTCAGTTCATTGGCTTCATTCACACAAGTTAAGATGTGGAAAAGAGCACTGACAGCCTCTGAGAGGCTCTCCTTGCGGTTTCTCATCTTTTTTTTTTTATGTGTGTGTGTTATTGGGTCCAACGCAGCTGAAGCGGAAGAGAAAAGCAACGATGGCAATGCACTCTGCTAAAGAAAGAGCGAGGCCGGTGCCGCAGTTGGCCAAAAAACTCTATCTTGACATGCGTAAGAAAGAGAACGGAAAAAAAAACTATATATATATATACACTCGTTTTCCTCTTTTTCTTTGGCTCTTGTCCCGTTAGTTTTCTTTTATTCAGCAAAGGTGCGGTGCAACGAACAATAGAGGGGACGAGTGAAGGAAAGTCAAGGAAAAAGAACAGGAAGAGAAACGTACATGTGCGTGCTCTTCAAGTGAAGACGTTGACGAGAGGAGCTTTGCTTTCGTGGGAACGACGTGGCTCTCGGATTCGTTCTTCCTTTCTTTTTTTTTTTCTCTCTTTTTTTTTTTTTAGATTTCTCTCCGGTCTCTTCTGTTGGTTTTGTTGACGTCTTATACAAAAAAAAAAAAAAAACAACAACACCGCACTGTTCTTCTTCGTGAGTAACGGTTTTTGTTTTCTTTGTCTACTAAGTGGATGCAGTATCGCCTCCCATAGCGTTCTCTCATTGATCTACTCGTTCACTTAGGATTCGGCAAAAAAAAAAAAGGGAAAATAAACACAAAAGAACAATCGAGAAGGAACGAAAAAAAAAAAAAAGCTGTCGTGCTCTCATTCGTAGCTGCGCCACGACACGCCGTTCACGAAGGGTGTGGCGAGCAGTGAAAAACAAAAAACACCACACACTTTTTTTTTTTTCCAGGATATTCAAGAGAGAAGAAAAAACGGCATTTCCTTTCCGCGTTCTCCTGCTCTTCTTCAGTTTGCTTTCTACATTGCGTCGTGTTCTGCGCTGCAGTGTTGTAGCACAATCCACCTGGAAAACAGGGAAACATCGCTTCGCTTAGTTTTCTCCAGCCGTTTGGACAGGTTTTTGCTCTTTTTTTTTGTTACCGTTGGTACAGTCTCATGATTCTCGTCTCATCTAATCTGCTCTGCTTCCTCCTACTTTCGCAATCTCCTCATTTTTTCTTTTTTTTTTTTGACTGAACACTATGACTTCTTATTGTATACTTGTCATCGTAAACAGAGAACCTGTCTGCACATGTGCATGATAGTCTCGAAAAACTCAAAAAAAAAAAAAACCATGATTGATCAGCGTCATTACCTCTTTTTGTTGTTTTCTCTATATTACTAGTAAACAGTTGTTTTTCTTGCCATCTTTTTAAGTATAAGCCCTTTTCTCTTTACGACTGTTGTTGTGTGTTTTTCTTCTGCGCAAGTTTTTTTGTTGTTGGTGACAGTGTCAGCTACGCTGCTGTCTCCGCTTCAAGCTCTTGCCCTATCGCCACTATTTCCTATTCATTGTTTTCACGAACAGCGAACGTTTTTTCTTTTCTTATTTGACATTTTTCTTTCTATTTCTATTTTTCTGTGGTTATACCTTTCCGTAGGTCTCTTCTTTACTTCTCCTTTTAGTCTAGCACGGCTGGTACACCTTTTTCAATCAGCATTTCACATACTCTGTTAAGGCAGTGAATTGTGAGCTTGCCGCAATTTCTTGTTTTTATTTCTCCTCTTTTTTTTTTTTAGTTGTTTTGGTTGCGTAAGCACTTCTATACACCACGTCTTTTCCACACAGTTCTTTACGACAGTACAGTTATCGTTTGTTCTGTGAGAAAAGTCACAACAAAAAAAAAGCGAAAGAGAGAGAAGTAATATTGTGTGCTTTCTTTCTCTTTAGTCGAAAAAGAGTATCAAAACTGTGGTGAGGCGGAGAGCTTTTTTTTTTGTTTGTTTTCTTCAAACGCCATGGTACACGTATCTTCGTCGCACTCTCATTCGTCGTCGCCTGTCCTGGCGAAGGGTGAACAGCCGTGGATGCACGGCGCCGCAGGCGTGATGGGCGGCTCCATTGCCATGATGATGTTCTACCCGCTCGACTTCTTACGCACGCGCATGCACACCCTGCACCAGGGCAGCCGCACCATGCCCCTCCGCTCTGCTCGCGAGATTGTCCGTCAGGAAGGTCTCCGGGGCATGTACAAGGGCATCAGTGTCTCGGTCGTCTCCCACAGCCTCGGTTGGGGGCTCTACCTCCTTACCTTCCGCAGTGCCCAGCAGCGCGTGACGGAGCTGCTGGGAGATCGGCTGAGCGACTCCGCGTTCGAGGCGTCGGGGCGTGACTTTTTGAGTGCCTGTGTGGCGGCCACGATTACCGGGGCAGTCATCACCCCTCTTCACGTGCTCAAGACGCGCCGGCAGCTGTTTGATGGGCACCGCCTGGTCAACGGGATGCCTGCTCAGCCGCTGCCGCCTGGCTTCGCCGGCGTGCGTGCGATTGTGCGGCGTGAAGGCTGGACGGCCATGTTTCGCGGCCTGGGACCTCAGATCGTGCTCACTGGCAACACCACGATCCAGGTAACGCTCTACGAGTGGTTCCGGCGCAACTGCTTCACGAACCACGAGGACCCGTCGCCTGTGCAAGTGGCTCTGGCCTCCGCCTTTTCAAAGGCCGTGGCGTGCTCTCTCTTCAACCCGCTGGAAGTGGTGCGAACGCGCTTGCAGGACCAACGCAACCACGGCAACCGTGCATATAGGAGTATGTGGGTTGGGCTGCAGACGATCTGGCGTAGCGAGGGCCTCCTCGGCATGTACCGCGGGCTGCCAGTCAACGTGGCGCGCGTGATTCCGTCGACGGTGATGGCGTTCGTGCTGTACGAGAAATGCCTGTGGGCGATTCGCACCATGAACCAGGTCGCCAAGAACTCCATGCATGGGGCGTCAAATAGCGCTGGCAGCAGTAGAAGCAGCAATGGCTGCACGGACAGCTGCGTCAGCGCGTCTGCGGAGCCGCAGTTTCAGTAGAGGCGTGGCGTTTTCATTCGTAGACTTCTAGGTAAAGAGAGAAACGAAGTGATGCTTTTTTTGAAAGTGTTCACCGACAACAGTTCTTGCCGTTGGTCTGCAGACGATTGCCTCTTTTTCTTCAGTGGGGCTCCTCGAAACGCATCTGCTGTTGAAGATCGAGTTCATTATTCACTTCAAATAAGACAATGAGGACTTGGGCGACGCATGATGCTTCGAGGAGTGCGTTAAACATGTGTGATAAAGTAAGGAATATGAATGTGTGGCTCACAAGCGGGGAAAAAGGTGTTTGAAAGGCTGTTTTCCATATTAACAAAAACGTAGCAAAAATAAGATAATATTGAACATGTGAGCTTTGCCAGGGAAAAAAGAAGAGAGAGAAAAAAAAAAAGGACTGATTGTCGTGACTCGCTTTCTTCGCCGTCGTCGTGGGTGTGTGCGCATGGTGAGTGCGATGTATGGAAAAAAAAAAAAGGGAAAAGGAAAAGGAAAAACTGAGGTCGTTTTTTTTTTTTCGTTAAAAACAGTCCTTTAAGTAGAGGCGCAATTATTATTATTATTATTTTCTTTTTTGTTTACAGCTGCTTTGACGTTTTTTTTTTATTTTTATTTTAATGGAGTAAATACCAAGTGACCCAAGCTTCTTTCAGCCACTGTTCTTTTTTTTTTTTTTTGAAGTTCTTTGTCTCTTACGCTGCTAGTAACTTCACAAAGCTACATAAACAATGCGGGAGAAAAAAGTCAGGTGTTCTCTCTGAAAAGGCATGGTGCCGTGCTGTCAACACTGTTCTCTCTCTTCACTTTTTGTTATTATTGCTATTTGCTTCATAAGTGCCTTTCTCTTGTACTTCATATTTATTTGGTGTGCAGCTCAGTGAGAGAGATGCAAGGAACCCACATTTGTGTGCGTTTCTTTTTTTTTTTCTCCTTTAGCTGAGCAGGTCTGTTTGTTGTTATTCGTCGAGGCACATGGTGGAAGAGACTGGTTCTTTGTTTCAGTCGCTTCATTTTCAAATTTCAATGGACACGCACACACACACACACAACACAAACCGCTTTTCTCGCGTGACCTATGTGAAAAACCCTTTTTTTTTTCTTTGTTCTGGTTGTGTTGGCGTTTCCTTCTTCTTTTATTATTATTTGATCTGGCACGTTTTGTTCTGCTATCCGAAGACGATTACAAAGCAGCTGTTTTGTGGCAGAAGCGTGCACGCTGTTCTCGAATTTTCAACCTCTGCATGTACAAAAGAGAAAACACACACATACATAGACATACTGTCGTAGGGGCTTTTGACGTTGAAACTTCGCATAAGAATACACTTCTGATCTGCTTGTTAGCAACAAAGACGCACTTGATCAAAAACAAATAGCTGTAACGAAAAAAAGAAAGTGACGCAACATCCTCCGTTGCTCACATTGCCAAGGGAACCGCGTAACGCGTGTTTTGGTTTAAGAAAAAAAAAATGCTCTATGACCGAGGTATTATTATTTTCTTTTGGTATCTTTTTTATTTTGTACTGTTCTTCTTTTCTCCCTTTTCCCCTTCATGTTGAGCCATTGTCTTTTTGTAGTTTTGTTTTGTTCCTTGCTGCAGAGAAGATCAGAGATCTACGTATTAAAAAAAAACAACAACCTTTTTTTCTCCTTTATTGCTTCATAGCGTCTGTTTGATAGGAACATAAAAGGAGGGGAACAACAACAACAACAACAACAAAAAGAAAGCACAACAAATCATGTCACGCCCCCGCACCCTAACCACGGGGAAAGTGGTGAACGAGAAAGGCGGGACTGATCTTTCCTCCAGCGAGCACACCCAGGTAGCTCTCTCGTCATTCAGCTTCCTTTTCTCCGAGCTGTGCATTCGCGCTTACACATTTCCAAGCAAGGTGAAGAACGTGGAGGAGGTGGAGGCACGCCTCACCTCGCTTGGCGCGCATGTTGGCATGCGGCTGATCATGCTTTCCTCCGTCCGCGACTCGGTCGACCTGCAACGCCGCCCCCTCACTATCGACGCGGTGCTGAAATTGCTGCAAGAGAAGCTCTGGCTGCGCTGGTTCGGCCGTTCCGCCAGTGACATCCAGCGCGAGAGCAACTCAGATCGTTTTTTTCTCTTTGACAGTGACCCGTTGGTGCTGAAGTATGTCCACCCTTCGCCCGACTACATCGACAGCGAGGGGCGGTGGAACGTGAACTACGCCAGCTTCATGGGCGGCATTATTCAAGGTGCCTTGCAGTCGATGGGCTTTGAGGCGGAGGTACAGACCTACCACCAGCCAGAGTCTGGCAAGCCGCATCAATCGTTGTTTGTTGTGGCGTTTGCGAAGCACGTCTGGGATCGTGAGCGCAAAATACGAACATAAAGAGGGTAAAAAAAAAAAAAACAAGGGCGGACCTGCAAGGCCGCGTCAAATATTGTGGAAGAAGAAGAAGAGAAAAAAAAAAAAAGAGGAGTGAAGGGCTGCTTTTTTTTTTCTTTCATTATTTCCTCTCTGTTTCTCACATATTGCCTTCACTTGAAAGGCACTCTATGCGTTGCTTAATGGTCATCGCTTTATCGACTTCTTACCACTGCACTGGATAATTTTGTATTATCTAGCCGGTACTTGCTTGGAAGGAAAACGAGAAGGAAGAGGTGATAGGTGAGCATGTTCATCACCAGACAACACCGCTTACTACAGCAACAGAAGATCTTTATCAGAGTGATATGAGTAGTTGGCGCGTACAAAGACGATGCTCTTTTTTTATATTTCTGTATGTGTCTGTGTATGCTGTGCTGCAATATGCATCGTTGCTGGCTTACGGTTCACGCTTCGTGCTATCTCATCTGCTTCTCCATCTCCTGCTCACTCGTTTCAATAAACACTCTTTTTTTTTTTCTTTCGTTTAATCTAAGTACCCCAAAAAAGAAAAGGAATAATCAGCAGTGCAACAGTATTGACCAAGTGTCAACGTCTTTATCACTTTCACCTTCTTAAACGAGAAAGAACTTGATCTCTTCTTCTTAGTTTTCTGCCTCCTTTTTTTTTCCCCGCGGTCATAGTTTTTTTTTTTTTCTTTCTCACTCTCTTTTTTTTTTTTTTGTTTGTCTCCCATTAGCAATCATGGCAGGTGTATTGACGCTAAACTTGGTGCTGCAGAAGTCGAAAGTCGACGACATTCGTCGCATTCAGAAGCTGAACATCTGCGCGGCGCAGCTGCAGGACATCGGCGTCCTGCGACAGGCCACCAACCTCGAGGTGCTCTCCATGTCCCTCAACGAAGTCTCTGAACTGGGCGCCATCTCCAACTGCCGCCGCCTGACGGAGCTGTACCTTCGCAAAAACTACATTCGTGACATCAACCAGGTTCTGCACCTCTCTCGTCTGCCCTACTTGGAGGTGCTGAACTTGTCCGATAATCCCATTAGCCGCGATCCAAATTACCGCCGCTTCGTCATCGCCGCCATCCCGCCTCTCGAGCGACTCGACGATCGCGACATCACCGACGAGGAGCGCGACGACGCCCTGCGCGTCTTCCCGCAGTTGCTCAACTTCGCCCCACCACCGTCGAAGTACGCACAGGCAGCGGAGGGCTACACCGCTCCGACCTTGCAGGAACGACAGGCGCAGGCGCGCATTGCCGCCCGCAACTCGGGCGAGCGCGATCGCGGGGCTGCCGCCGGCCCAGCATCCGCGTCGCGCCAGAACACAAATATGAGCAACGCGGGCCGCAACAACGAGAACCGGCGCGGGTCGGCCGCGAACAGTAACGCACCGATTCGGAAGTCGCCTGTGAACGTGCACCAGGATCCGCGGGCGGCGGTAGCTGCGCATGGTGGTGGTGGAAGTGCAGCACGAGTCGCTCCGTCGCCGACCGCAGCACGCGCCAAGGCAGTGAACGAATATCCCTCCACAACCTCCGTGTACGGAGGGCCGACAGAGGAAGGCGTGTTACAGGCGGTAAAGGTGTTGTGCTCTGAGCTGTCGCCCGAGGCACTAGATGAAGTGCGTCGTTTCATCGACTCCATAGATGAATACTAAGCAGACCTTTTTCTTTTTTTTTTTTTTTATCGGCGTTGACGTTCGCTTGCGTTGCAGCTGGTGTTTTTTTTTTTTGCTCTGTGTGTTGGTGGAAAAGGCTGCCTCGCCTGCATTCACGCATCTATGTTGTGCTTCTTTTTTTTTTTTTTCCTTTTAACGTCGTGGGTGTTTTTACAGTTTTTTTTTTTTTGTGCCGTTATCGTTCATGGTGAAGACAAGGCTGAAAAACCACAGTGACTTTTCTCTCCACAAAAGTGAAAAAGGTGCCTCTTTTTCTTGTTTTGTGGGTCATTTCTCATCCTATTCTCTTGCACAGACAAAAGGACTAGCGGTGTTTTTTTTTTCTTTTCTCCTGTTTTCGTTTGAAATCTTGTATTATCATCACTAGATATCCTGTTTTCTTCTTATTGACTTCGCTTTTTTTTTTTTTTTGTCTTCTCCTCCATGTATGTCAAGTAAGTTACCTCGTCTCTTCCTCTTCAGAGGCATCTTTTTTTTTTTTTCTAGTATGTTGAGTTGCACGTGTGGTTTTGTATTTTTTGCATGGATATCACTGGCTTTAAAACAACCGTTTTTTATTTTTTCTCGTTTAAAAAAAAAAAATACCTGTTGTGCAGAAAGCTCATTTTTTTTTTTCTTTGGTCGTCCAATTTTCCCTCTTTTTCTATCGTTCATCAACGCCAGAGTAGACGACGACATGAAGCAAAGATGCGTTGACTGGGCAGCATGTGAGATAGAGTAGAGTGCTACACTCTTGATATGAACTTCTGTATTCTCGAGCAAAGGTTGAGATGAACACTGTCTTTTTTCTTTTGCGGTTTTTAGAGGTCTTCGTGCTGAGTGTTCCTTGTTTTTTCGTAACGTCTTTTTTTTTTGTGTGTGTGATGTGGTCAAACTTTGTCTATTCACTTTTTCTTCTTTTTGCTCTCATGCAACTCAACAGCGGTTTCTATCCAGTGCTATAGTGCAGTGCAGATTTCAAGTTTAGCTCTCGAACAAGCGAAAGGAAGAGAGGAAAAAAAAAAAAACTACCAGTGTCTGACTTTTATTTTGTAACGAAGACATGCAGTGCAACAATGCTTCGCTGGCTCTTCTTTCTCGAAGAAAGAAAAGAAAAAGTAACATAACGCCGCAAAGACCGCGCCTCAAGAAGAAGGATTTTCCTGCAGTTTTTTTTCCCTTAAGTAAGAACTAGTGATTCTTAACGGTTGCTATTCGGGAATGCGACACCAATTGCATAGGAGGACTAATCAAACTTCTCTACTTTTACCGGTTCCTTTCCGCTTTCTTTCCCTATTGATGCTCTTTCTATGCTCTTTTTTTTTTCTCCTCCTTTTTTTTTGTGTTTTCAATTTCGCTGCTAACGTCGAAAACGAAAAGGCATCTTGCACTAGAAACTAATTGTATTGGTAAACCATCACACACACACACACATACGACGTATTGCATGCCGAGCTACCTGTGCTGCTCTTTCTCTATAATATATATGTGCTTTTTTTTTCCCCTTCCTTTTTGGCGTTTGCAATGTGCAGTATCCCTGGTGCGTTTGACTCGTTGCGGTGCGCGTACCGCGGAGCCACCGACTCCATCAACGACCTCGATGTGGACCCGTACGGCGGCTGCGCCTACGCCGCGAGCTGCAGCGGTGACGTTTTGGTGTGGGATGTAGTTACCCTGCAGCTGAAGGCGCAGTTGCGGCACGTGCAGTGGGTCAACGCCGTCCGCTGCTTCCCGTTGGCGAACTCCGCTGCTGCTTCTTCGTCGCTCATGTCGAATGCTGCCGCGGTTGATGTGCCGTCGCTGCGTGCGTACGAGTCAACGTCCTCACCAGCGGCGGCTGCGGTGGTCTCACCCACCACTGCTAACAGCACCACATTAGACTCCTTCGCGGATGTGCGCAGCAGACGGCCCGAGATACGGTGGGTGATTACGGGCTGCGAGGATGGCATGGTATGTGTCTGGAGCCCGATGACGTACCGCACGCAGCGCACCTGCCAACCAACCCGCAACGCCATTACGGCGCTCCACCTGGTGCCGTACACAAAGAACCATTCAAAGAACAGCGCGAACACCAGCCCGACAGCTGACGCGGCAGCTCAGACGCGAGACGCGGACACGCCAGGCCTTACTGACGATGCCGCCTTCCTATGTGCGGCCTCGCTCCAGCACATCTACGTCATGCAGGTCAACTCTGCCACACCGGAGCTGGTGCTCCTGCGCAGTCTGCAGCACACCGTGCTGATCACTGCCGTCACGCCCGTCTGCACCTCTGCCTCGCTGTCGTCGCCGCTGCTGGCGGTCGGGCAGGAGGATGGCACGCTCTGCTTGTGGAACTGCGTGGGTTGGTTTTACGAGGACACGCTGCCCTACCCCGCCGGCGAGTCGGATGTCGACGCCGACGCGCGCCTCTCACCTGGCACCCTTCACGAGCCCCAGTGGGAGCACGGCATGGTGCTGGGCACCTTTGCCTACAACCAACGTCGCTGCAATCGCGCCACGAACGGCGACGTCGCGACGGCGGCAGCTGCGTTCGTCAACGCGTCCGCGTACCAGCGTGAGATGCCAGGTGCCGTCCCAGCAGACGCGGCGACGCTGGTGGAACGTCTCGGCAGCCCGTTGCCGCCCGCGCTTCAACGTGTGCTGCAGCTGGCCGGTCCATCGAGGCAAAATGCAGGCCGGCAGGACCCTATTCCGTTGGCGACGGTGCTGCGGTACGATGCGCGGCGCGTCACGTGTTTGACATCCAATACCAGCCTCTCCAGCGGAACGCCGAACACCCACCTGTACACCGGGCATGCTACAGGCGAGGTGCTGATGTGGGGCTATCTTAGACAGGCCGTGCCTCTGCTTTTGCTGAAGAAGATCATTCTGTTTCCACCAGGCACGTGGGTATGGCATCTGTGTGCGTTGAGGCCGCTCGTGACGTCGACGTGCACCATCGCCACCACCAAAGGCGGCAAGGCAGCCAACGCGAAGCCGAAGGTGCTCCGTGGGAAGGCTGCGCTGAACGCAAAGTTCAACGCCTCCGCTGCCTCTCCGACCGGGGGACTCAGCACCTTGTACAACTCCACATTGGAGCTGATCGTGTGGTCAGACAGCGGAGCCGTGCAGTACGTGAGCAGCCACAACAAGCAGCTGACGCATCAGGAGGGACCAGGCTTCATGGCGTCGGCGGCAACAAGTTGGATCAGTGAGGCGCTGACAAAGGAGGCGCACAGCACTACAGCGTCACAGGACACCAAAGCAGCTATCGCCTCGCCAACGGCTGTCGTGGACGCCGCTGTGTCGTCTTCCGTCGTCGCGCACCAGTATGTCCTCATGGGCAACTTTGAAGGCCGGGTGGAGCGCTACGATATCTCCCAATTGATGAGGCTGGTAAAGAGCTTGGGCAAAGTGCATTAGTTTATTTTTCCTTTTTTTTTTCTTCTGCGTGCTCCAGTTCCCTTTTTCTTTTTTTTTTTCTCCGCTTTCGTTTTCACCCGTGACTCTTCTCGGAAATGTACAGTACTGCGGGAATTTGAGTTTCCGCGCTTTCCCAAATAAGAAACTCTCTCTGCTTAGCGTTTACTTGCTTGTTAAAGTTTATCAATTTCAGTTTTTCTCTTTTAGGTTTCTTTTTTTTTCTTTTCCTTTTCCTTTTCCTTTTCCTTGTATGCTATTTTTTGTGATTTGCTGCGGGGAGAGGGGATCTTTGGTTGCACACTCGACTTTTTAAAGAGCTACGCTGGAAATCCGGAAGACCTTTGCGCCAGCTTCAGAGTCCTCCGCTGTACCGCGTGCCTCTTTCTTTCTTCTCAGATTCGGTCCATTCCTTCGCTTCTTCTCTGATCTCCTCCTTTTCCTTGGCTTTTCCGGGATCACAAAATACCTATAAACACCCACTAAAAAACTGACGTGACAACGAACAAACTTCCACCTACACACGCAGAAACAAGGTCATTCCGCAACATCGTCGCAATGACTCGCGCTGGCATGAAGGGCAAGGTGCTCGGCAAGGAGAAGAAGGCCGCGCTGATCGAGGCCCGCAAGAAGGCCGCCGAGAGCCGCAAGAACCGCGATGACAAGCGCTGGAAGCGCGTGATCGCGAAGATGGACGAGGAGAAGCGCAAGAAGTTCCACGGCGTCGGCAACACTGCGAAGAACTCGCGTGTGCGTGGAGCGACCCGCGCGTCCCTGCGCAAGCGCACCGGCCGCAAGCCGGACGCTGTGAGCATGGAGGCGACGATCCACCTGTCGAAGCTGCTGAAGAAGAAGACCTTCCAGAAGCGTGCTCCGCTGGCCATCAAGCGCATCAAGGCGTTCGTGGGCCGTCTGATGAAGACGAAGGACAACCGCATCGACGCGTCGCTGAACACGTACATCTGGCACAAGGGCGTGAAGGGCGTCCCCGGCCGCGTGCGTGTGCTGATTCAGCGCAAGTCCGAGACAACGGAGGGCAACAAGCACAAGCACTTCTACACCGTCATCTCGAACGTGCCGGTCGCGTCCTTCAAGGGCCTGACCACGAAGACTGTGGAGCAGTAGTGGCGCGCACCGTCATCCCTGTGGTTCGCCTCAGCGCGAATGCCACCACGCTGAGGCCCAGCATGTCTGCTTCGGCTGAGCGTGTTTCTTGTTTCTGATGGTTTTTGTTTTTACTTTGTTTTGCTCGCAAAAGGGGTGCTGGACAAGGTCACTGGTGCTTCTTTTGCATTTTTCAAGGTCGCCTTTGTGTTCTTGAACACCACTCGTTTTGTGAATCACTAAAAAAAAAAAAAAAGAAAAGAAGGTGTGAAAAAACGTCTACAAGGAGTCCACAGTAGGCTTGCTGTTCATGAGCAGTCTTACGTCGTTGAAAAGAACGGTGCTTCTGTGGTGCATGAGCAGGTGCCGATTCCCCAGTTCTTCTACACTTCTGGCCGCTGGCGTGGCTTTGACTTCTTTTCGACGCGAACAACGTTAGAGACGAAGAGCATGAGCAACGCGTTCATACCTTGACAGGTTAGAGGTAAAAGCAAAGAGGGAGGGGTAGGAAAAGAGAGGGGGGGGGAGGTATTGCAATTACGTGCCGGGAAAAAGAGTACCTAAGATGAGGGAGTGACTCACGTCCGTTGTGGAACTTCACGCTAAGACGCTTTTCAGTTTTTTTTTTTTTCGCGTTGTGAATGACACAGCATCCTTGGAATTGCTGTCAGCGTATCGACAGCAGCTAAAAACAACGACATAAACAACAACTCGCACCAGCGTACGTGCTCTTTGAAGGTAATGGGTTGCTCAACAAATTGTAACGGTCCACTGCTTCTTCGTCTGACTTTTCTTCCTTTCTCTACTGCTTTCTGGATTTTGATGACACATTTCACCGTTCTTGTTAACATTCGTGGCGGCGCTTTTCTTGTGTTTTTTACTTCCTGATCTGGTACTCTTAAACAAACAACATCAACATCAAAGTAGCATTAGCTCGTTTTGCAAAAATGACTCGCGCTGGCATGAAGGGCAAGGTGCTCGGCAAGGAGAAGAAGGCCGCGCTGATCGAGGCCCGCAAGAAGGCCGCCGAGAGCCGCAAGAACCGCGATGACAAGCGCTGGAAGCGCGTGATCGCGAAGATGGACGAGGAGAAGCGCAAGAAGTTCCACGGCGTCGGCAACACTGCGAAGAACTCGCGTGTGCGTGGAGCGACCCGCGCGTCCCTGCGCAAGCGCACCGGCCGCAAGCCGGACGCTGTGAGCATGGAGGCGACGATCCACCTGTCGAAGCTGCTGAAGAAGAAGACCTTCCAGAAGCGTGCTCCGCTGGCCATCAAGCGCATCAAGGCGTTCGTGGGCCGTCTGATGAAGACGAAGGACAACCGCATCGACGCGTCACTGAACACGTACATCTGGCACAAGGGCGTGAAGGGCGTCCCCGGCCGCGTGCGTGTGCTGATTCAGCGCAAGTCCGAGACAACGGAGGGCAACAAGCACAAGCACTTCTACACCGTCATCTCGAACGTGCCGGTCGCGTCCTTCAAGGGCCTGACCACGAAGACTGTGGAGCAGTAACCGTGTGGTCTCTGTGCGACATTATGGGGCATTAACACTAATGCACAATTAGGTTTCTCTTTTTTTTTTTTCCTCTCTACATGGGAGGTGAACGTGATTTCTTTTAGTTTACTTAACAAGACAAAAAGAGAAGTGCTCTCGGAGGCACGCTGGCCATAGTAGAGGTGTTGCCCATCTCAGCCGAAAACGTGTGACGTCGCCGGCAAACGTGCAGCGGCTGCTGTTGCTACTGCATTATTAAAAGCACACCCATCCTCAACGGCACGTGTGCGCCTTCTCCGCTTGTAGGGGCATTTGAGGCCTCCAAAAGCAACCTGTTTGAGACGCCGTTATTGCAGCAATTTCTATTGTCTTGACATGCTGCGGCTTCTTATGCCTCCTGTTCAATTCTCATTCAACCGGTTTGCTTAAACTTGAAAGCGCTAAACAATTTTTTTTTAAAAGCACAGATTCTCTCTCTTTTTTCCCCTTTGGTTCTTGTTTTTTTTTTTTTTACTCTACCGTTGTGCTGAATTCAGGCGCACTGTTCACGTGAGCTTTCTCTCTTTTCTGAGGTTCTGCGCCGTGTTGCTCACTGCTGCACCGCAGCAAACATACCAAATTCCTTATCAGCATCCGTTACAACAACGGCTATAAGAACAACAACACAGTCTCTGTTTTTTTTTTTTTTCCTTCAGTCTTCGGAATTCACAAACACGAATACACGTACTTGCTCACACAGGGAAATTAGCAGACTTGTTTTTAAAAGAAAGGAGATAGGCAAAGAGAGGAATGAGCAACGAGCCAGAGGAGTGGGCAGACGGAGCGGAGAGCTTCTTCGACGAGTTCGCCTCGTCCGTCTCGCAGGAAAAGTCACAGCGGCGTAAAAACGTGGAGGCTCAGCAGGCCGACGAACTGCGGCAGCAAGCAAAGACGGAGCGGCGGGAGTTGGACAAGGCCGAGTCCGCTGCCGAGGCACGGCGACGCATCACTGCAGCGGTGCTCAGCCGAGCCAGTGCAAAGGAAATCGAGGCGGCGGCGCGGAACGCGAAGAAGCTGCAGAAGACCAACGGCAAGAACAAATCGAGCAGCGCTGGTTCTTCATCGTCAGCTGCAGCTGGTGTAGTGGCTGGCTCGTCTGGCGCCGTGGGCTCCCTGTCGACGTCTGCACAGTCTCCTGGGAGGGGAGGCGTCTCGTCGTCGTCATCGTCGTCGAACAAGCCCCACGTGGAAGGCGAGTCGACCAGCAAATTGTTTGGGAAAAAGCGTGACAAGGTGAATGCTAAGTTTGCGCGCAAAGCGGCTCGGAAAACGGAGGCGAAGGAGAACCAAATCAAGTACCGCCGTGTGCTGCGCAAGCAACGGCGTTAAGTGATGATCGACCCCCTCCTCCCCCAACACACATACACACACACACAGTAAAAAACAATAGCTTAGAGGCGGCGCGTTGGTGTTTTTGAGTATTCCAAAGGAAGGAGATAGAGCAGCCTCCTTTAATGTCGTTCTTGACCACATTGTCAAAGAAAGCTGAGGATCAGAGCCGCACATGTTGGCTCCTTTTTTTTTCAGTCTTGAAAAACGACTTTATTTAATGCTGCTACAGCGTTTAAAATCCTCTCACATACAAATAGAAAAGGAAGTTAGTGGTGAACATGAGGGAAGAACAGCCTTTTGCTTTTACCTGCTCAACCTTCGAAGTCGACGTTGACAAAACTCATTTACGTGTGACGTTTATGGTAAGTTTCAATGCGAGCAAACAACATACACATCCCCTCAAAAAAAAAAAAAAGACGAAGAGGCAACTATTGGAGGATGTGACATTCCTTTTTTCTTCTCGATCTGTTTTTTTTTTTTTCAACTTCACTCTCTTTTTGTTTTCGTCACGTGCTTTACCTCTTTTTCTTTACGCTATCTACCAATTGGCGTACGCTGTGAAGTTGTACTGCTTTTTGGTTCCTCCGCGTTTGCTCAGTTCTTCTTTTTTTTTTTTCCCACCATCTTTGGTTTGCTCAAAGCAAACAAAACGAAGGGCTGCGGAGGATAGTTGTACTCGTAGTCCAAGCCAATACACAAATATCAAAAGCTCATTGACAATCTGCTTTTTATCATTTCTTTTTTTTTTTTTTTGAAACGGGCTTTTTGAACGCTCGTTGCTTCCCCCTCCTAGAAATAAAAGCAAACAAACAAAAAAGAGCGCATTGCTTGAGCGAAGATGTCCGACGACGACCTTGACGCTTTCCTCGACGAGGTCATGGACATAGTCGACGAGCAGGAGCGCAAGCACGACGAGGAGGTTCGCGTGCGCGACGCGAAGTTGGAGGACGATCTCCAAAAAGCACTCGACGAGTCTTCCGGTGCAGGAGGCGCAGACGGCGACATGATGAAGATGCTCATGTCGATGTTAGGCGGTGGGGACGGCAATCCAGCTGACGCGGCGGCGCTGGAAGGCTTCAAGAAGAACGTCATGGCGATGGTCTCGTCGCTCGAAGGGGAGGAAGGTCTTGGGGCGGAGGATAAGGCGAACCTGGCGCGGGTGAAGGAATTGATGCACGTGATGGAGGAGGACGACATGGATAAGGCAAACGAGGTGCTGGACCGCATGAAGAAGGATGGCGCGCTGCCGGAGAGCGACGACATCGAGGACGGCGAGGTCGCTGAGGCGTCGCGAAGGTGCATGGAGATGCTGCAGCAGATGTCGCAGGCCGCGGACAGCACTACAGCACCGGCAGCAGCAGCTGCTGCTGCGTCGGCAGCCGGTCCACTGCCCCAGACGCCTTCCACTGCTTCGAATTCTGTCCCTGCTGCTACTACCGTGCCAGCAGGAACTCCGGAGGAGTTTGGCCCAGTGCCGGAGAACATTGCCTCCGTGCTGCTGGCAGCGCTGATGAATCCGGAGTTCGTGGAACCGATCAAGGTTATGCGGGACGCCTACGGGCCGTACATGGAGGCTCACGGCACTGAAATTGCGGAGAGCGACCGTGAGCGCTTCAGTCGTCAGCGCGCGAAGGCGGAGGAGATATGCGTTTTTCTCGAGACGCCGATCAAGGACGAGAATGATCCACGCCTGGTGCCGCTGCTGGAGCTGATGCACGAGTTCTCGGAGCTGGGCGAGCCGCCGGAGAAGCTCGCCGATTATGCGCCGAAGCGCACGGGGGCAAACGCGGACGAGAAGAAGGAATAAGCGCCGACTTGCGGACTCCTTTCAGTGCTATCCGCTGCATTCGTTCTTTTTTTTTTTTTTGTCAGGGCCTGTGTGGCGAGCGAAGATGGTGAACATGCGCCGTGTGCGCATGTGTGGCTTCTCTTTCTCTGTTTCTCCTCGTATTAATATGTAAAGGGGAGTCCCTCTGTTCTGTGTTTATGTTTGCTTTGTTATCAACATGATGTTGTCTTCGTCTTTTTAACGCATTAATCTCTAATACAACATCAAACAAACAAAAAAGAAACAGACAAAAAAAAAGGGAAACTTCTAGTCTCCTGAGATGAAGCTTGACTTTTTCGCGTTGTTTGTGTGCTCGTCTTTTTTTTTTTTTTCTGCTTAGTTAGCGGCGCAATGTACTGAAGGGTGATCTTATGTTTCGGAGGGAGCAAGTCGTTTTTGCAGTTTACTCATTGCGAAAGGCGACTCCGGCGGGGGAAGAGCGAAGTTTCTCCCCCATGTGCTTCTAGGGTGATGCTGCACGATTCATCACTGTTTAGACTTTTGCTCATCCCACTACCTTTGTCGCCGTTCCTTCTCTGCGCCTCATCTTTTGGGTCGTTTCGCGCCTTCATCCTCCAGCGTCTTGCCAAGAAGCGAACAGCTCAATCATAATAGTCAAAAAACAAAAGAAGAGGATACGCCGCTCTTTTTTTCCCCCTTTTTTTTTTCATTTTTTTCCCCACTTGGGCTAGAAAACCGCGACATCATACAATCACATACATAGACCGCTTTTTGTTTTTTCTTCTCTCTTTTTTTTTTTTTTGTTGCTGCTTCTCTGTTCATCACAATGATGGCAATTAGCAAGCAGGCGGAGGAGGCGAAGAGTGGCAGCAGTCAGCTGCCCTGGGTTGAGAAATATCGTCCCACCACGCTGGATAGCGTGGTGGCGCACGAGGATATCTTAAGTACCCTGCGCCACCTCATGAACAGCGGCAACATGCCCCATCTCCTCCTCTACGGACCCCCTGGAACCGGTAAGACGACGACCGTCAAGGCGTGCGCCTACTACCTCTACGGCAAGGACCGCGTGCGGGCCAACGTGCTCGAGATGAACGCCTCCGACGACCGCGGCATCGACGTTGTACGCCAGCAGATCCGCGAGTTCTCCAGCACGTCTTCCATCTTTTCTATGATGGGGTCGTCCGCGGCCAGCGGAGGCAGTGGCAGCTGCAGCGGTGGTCCTATCGCCAACTTCAAGCTCGTGATATTAGACGAGGCGGATCAGATGTCGCACGACGCGCAGGCAGCACTGCGCCGCGTCATTGAAAAGTACACAAAGAACGTGCGCTTCTGCATCTTGTGCAACCACATCAATAAGGTGATCCCCGCATTGCAGTCCCGCTGCACCCGTTTTCGCTTCGCCCCGGTGAAGAAGTCCGCCATGATGCCGCGACTGAAGTACGTTGCGGAGCAGGAGGGTGTCCGCTACACCACGGAGGGCCTCGCGGCGGCGTTCCGACTCAGCCATGGCGACCTGCGGCGCTGCCTCAACATGATGCAGTCGTCGGCGCTCTCGGCGGGTGAAATAACGGAGGCGTCGGTGTACCGCGTGACGGGCAACCCGACCCCCGCAGAGGTCACGGCAATTGTGTCCGATATGCTCTCCAGCGACTTCGCGACAAGCTGGGCGAAGGTGGAGGAAGCGGTCACGCAGAAGGGCATCTCGATTGCGGACCTGGCACGTGACGTTCACCCGATCATGATGGCAATGGACCTGCCGCAGGATTGCAAGTGCTTTCTGCTTATGAAGCTGTCCGACATGGAGTACTACGCTGCCGGTGGTGCGCGGGAGACCGCCGGACTGGGCGGGCTGCTCGGTGCTTTCCAACTCGTGAAGGAGGCAGTGACGCAGCGCAAGCCCATCAAGGAGGTGGCGGGAGACTGCGTCTGCTGAGAGGAAGAAGAGGGGAGAGATATATAGAGGAGACTGAGCTGAGTCACAAGAAGAAAAAAAAAGAAAGAAACTGACAAATTTGTTACTGAAACGGTCGAGGCGTTGCTCATCCAGCATCAGAGAAGTAACGCGCGGCGGCTCAAGGAATAGCGTGCTTGCGCTACTGGTCTCCTCTGCGTCGTTGTGCTAGACGACGCACCGCTTCCTTTCTTTTTTTAAAAATCACTTTTGAAGACAATTGTGTGTGTGATGAGCTCTTTGCGTGGTCTAGTGTTCTTGGCTTGTTTTCGCTGATCCTCAATCGTGCCATCTTTTTTTCCTTTACTATTTTTTTTCTCATTATTTTATTGTCGTAGAGGGGGAGAAAAAGAAAAACGACTGTTATACAGTCAAGACCGAAAGAATGTCAAGCAGCGACGACGACTGGATGCTGCAGACGCATCCGGCCGGTGGTGCGAACGCGAGTAGCAGCAGCGGGCAAAGCGCCATGATGGACGCACGCCGACGTGCTCTGCAGAAGCAACGCGAGGCCCAGCAAGAGCGCCAACAACAGCAACAACAGCAACAACAGCAACAACAGCAGCAGCGACGCTCACAGACAGCAAGTCGACAGGAGGCTGCTGCACCGACGCCCGCACAGAAGTCTGAGAGCCAGTTGCCGGATTTCCTTGCTGGTTTGGACGATGATGATGATAATGATAACAACGCTGTTGCCGGTGACCGCACTGCGTCCTCTTCCACGGCGGCCACGTCAGCTCCTGCCACCTCCGCCCCACCGCCGCCGTCTCACGAGGTAGCGGTGGGGGAGTTACAGCGGCAGATCGCAGCCAAGAAAAAGCAGCTCCAGGCGACGAGGGAGCGGGAGACAGCGCTGCTGGAGAAGTGGCGTGCCACGAAGGCACAGAAGCAGGCGGAGGTGGAACAGCTAAACGGCACGATACGCCGAGTGTGGGCTGCCATCGAAGATGAAAAAAGCGCCTCCGAGACGAAGCTGCGAGAGGCGCAGGACCAGCACGAGGCCGAGCTCCGGGCGGCCCGCCGCAGCGTCGAGCAGGCGGTGAAGGCGGAGTACGACACAAAAATAGCAGAGGCGCAGAAACAGCTGAGCAGCGCCAAGGCGGAGGAGGAGCGTCTGAAGCAGCTGCTAGAGGACCGCGGCGGGTCAGCGTCGGCCAAAGATACTGTAAACACCGCCCTCACGGCGGCCATCACCGCCATTGTACATAAACTCGACGACGTCTTCCAATCCGAGGCGGCAGACGGGCTGCGCATGGAGGCGTGGAAGTCGGAGCTGCAGACGCTGGTCCAGCGCGAGATACAAACGTCGTTCGCGGTTGGCGTGGAGAGCGAGACGCAGGCCGAACGCGACGAGTACGCGCGCTTCTTCAGCGACATGCTCGCCTTCTGGCGCACCGCCGAGGATGAAGAGCGGGAGCGGCTGCTGAAAATGGACGAGTCGCTGCTGACAGATCTGCAGGAGGTGGCGCAGCAGGACCTGCGGCAGTTGCAGGAGGAGGAAATAGCGATGGAGCGCGTCTACGTCGAGTCGCGCGAGGCCTGGGCGGTGGAGCACCAGAAGATGCTGCAGCACGAGCTGGAGGCGGCTGTGCAGCGTCGCGAGGGCGAGATGCAGGAGCAGCGCCGTCAGCGTCACGAACTGCACGTGGAGCGCCTGCGCGACGCGGACGCGCGGCACCGCGACGCGATGGCCAAGGAGGAAGCGCTGCACCAGCAGCGGATGGAGCAGCTCCGCACGTTCTTCAGCCGCGAGGAGGACTTGCGGGCCGAACAGCAGCGCATCGAAGTAGCGGCGCAGGAGAGCGTGGCGCAGTCGGCGACGGTGCTGAGCAGCGTCATGGCCTCGGCGGAGGAAACGGCGGCGGCGCTGACGTCATACGAGCAGACGGTGGAGGAGGCACGGCGGCAGGTGGAGGAGGAGCGGGAGCAGTATCTAGTGGAGCAGGCGGGGCTGCTGGAGAAGCTGCAGGGCCTGGCGGCGACGCAGTGCAGCAACACGGACGCCGAGCGTGCAGCGCTGGAGGAGTGCGCGGCGCAGCTGCAGCGGACCTCGCAGACAATGGAGCGGCACCTGCAGGATGAGGCGGCGTGGTTGGCGCAGCAGGAGGCCACGCACACCCGCAGCCGCGAGGAGTGGGAGCGGGAGTACCGCCGCTGGCAGCAGCTCGTGCAGCAGGAGCGGCAGGCAGCGGAGGAGCGCTTTCATGAATGTCTCGCGGGTCTCCAGCAGGGTCTGCAACTGCTCGACGCGGAGGAGCGCGAGGTGGCGACGGAGCAGGCAACGCTGCAGCGCACCTGCGCCGAGGTCGAGGCGGCGGCGCAGCGGGAAGTGGAGGCGCTGCAGCAGCGGGCGGCGGAGGCGCAGAGCCGGTCCGTGATGATGGCAGAGATGCAAACGCGCTTGGCACAGCAGAAGGACGCGACCGCCGAGGCGAAGGCGCAACTCACGGCGGCGCAGCAGCAACTGGAAGAGGAGCGCGAGGACTTGCGGATGGATGAGGGGCGCCTGCGGGATATGGTGGAGGCGCTGCGCGTGGCTCGCTCTCGGGCGACGTTGCGCGGTGGCAGCTCACTACTGCTGCAGCAAGTCGGCGATGTCTCACCACAACAGCAGCAGAGTTGTGTGAGAAACGGCAACGACGGCAACGGAAGGCCGACACCTCCCTCGCAGAGGGCTGCGGGTGCGAGCGGGCCAGACAACGCGACGATCTCTGCTGGCACTGGTGCTACTTTGAGTGCCGTCGCAAAGAAGCGTCGTCATCGCAGTGATCCGAACCGGCTGCCGAACCAGATATTTCGCGAGCTAAACGAGCAGCTTAACCACCTTACCTCTGCGAGTGGTGGTGGTGGTGGTGGCGGCGGTTATGAGGCTTTCGTGCCCACTATGCCCTGGACCGACCCTGCCTATCCGAACTCGGTGCCTCGTCGCCACCAGCACGGCGACCGTGACGTGGCAGCGGACCAGCGAAAGAGCAACCGTCTGCGCAAGGTCCCCTCGCCGTCCAGCGACCTTCCGCCGCCGCTTTCGGCCTCTCCACAGTCAGCGTGGCGGGACCGGCGAGTCCGGGCGCAGCGAGCGTCTTCGCCGACCCCGCAGCCGCTCCGACATGCGCCACAACAGTCGCGCGGGTTGAGGCAGCGACAGACGCCGCAGCAGCATGTGCGTCATGCAGACCCGTCGTCTCTGCCTCTTACTTCGGAGAGTTCATTGCCACTCTCGCCGCATGGCGACTGTGACTGGTCGCCCAGCATGAACACCTTTACGAATTTGGTGGACTTCTCCGACGCCGATACCATGTCTCAGTCAATGCGGTGACTCGACTTCTGCTGGAGAGAAGAAGGAAAGAAAAAAGAAAAAGAGTGCATTGGCATCATCATCAATTAAAAGGCGTTTGCTTCACCCCTAAAGATAGAGACGGTGAATGCTATTCCTTACTTCCCTTACGCATAGACAAACACAAATAAAGAAGAAAAAAAAAAGAAAAGAAGAAGGTAGTCTTACCAAAACACTACAAGACACACGAGCGCACACGTATACACATACGTAGCCGGTGATATCCTTCGCAGACACAATTCGCGAGTATGAATGTCCTCTCCTTTTTTTTTTTTATCGCTTGGCGAGCGTCGGAGTAGGTGCCTCGTTTTTTTTTTTTTGTTTCTCGGCTTCTGTCGTTTGCAATGACATTTTTCTGTGTTGCATCTTGCCATTACCCCTCTTTTCGACCCCTTTTTCTGTTTTTTTTTTTTTCCATGCACCAGTACCGTCTCTTTTTTCTGCCTATCGCTACCCAGCTTTTTCCTCAGCACGTTGCGGACTGAAAAAGTCTAATGATGATCAATCAACTTCGTAGGGTAAAATCCGATCCCGACCATGACGTTATTGAAGTATCATCTTGAAAAAAACACCACTGCGGTCTTTGCACCATTGTGTGCAAGGCTGTTTTGGCCCTGTCTGACTGACTGCTGCTGCCGCTGCTGTTTGTGTTGATGTTGACGAACGGTTAGGTGCACTACACTGCCTTTTGCCTTCTGCATTACTTCTTAGTCTGTACGTGCTGCGAACGTTTCACTTTGTGGAGCTGTGTTGTGGTGCTATACGCCGCTAAAATCTGTGAGCGACAGAGCAGAAAAGAGTGATGATCAATCAACTTCGTAGGGTAAAATCCGATCCCGACCATGACGTTATTGAAGTATCATCTTGAAAAAAACACCACTGCGGTCTCTGCACCATTGTGTGCAAGGCTGCTTTGGCTCTGTCTGACTGACTGCTGCTGCCGCTGCTGTTTGTGCTGATGTGAACAATGCAAAGTGCTTTTTGCGAGGTGCTTTGCAGATTTGCGGCACAGCGGATGAAAAAAGGCTGCTGTGCGTTGCACCTTCAACTCTCGATGTTGACAGCTGCTCTGTGTTGCTACCTCCTCACATTCATGGGTTTTCACCGCTTTCAGGTTTGGGTGTTTTACTAGGTGTTTCAACGATGATGACTCTCCTAATAAACAGCATGCTATTCTCCATCTAGTAATCAATAAAGGTGTAGCTAACGCGCAAGTGCTCTGCTCCTTTCAAACGCGTTGATTGTATATCCTTTTCTTTTTTTTCTGAAATAGGTAAGGTCATGTCGAGATTAACTTGTGGTGCTCTTTATCGAGTGGTTTTTTTTTTTCCTCATCCTTTTTTTTTTCTTGTGCTCTTTTGGTGTATCTTTCCTCTTTATCTCTTCCCCTCTTTCTTTTTCCCTTTTCCAAAATATGTGTCTTTTTTTTTTCTTATGCTGTGCATCCCTATCCTCACTTGCACTCCCGCATGGGTAGATTATTTACAAGTTCTGATCTCGTCTGTTCGATTTTTTTCCATTAACGTTTTCTTTCAAGTGCTTTTCCTACAACTTTTGTTTCCAGCTTTTTTTTTTTTTACTTCCTTCAAAAAAAAAAAAAAAAAGAACCGCTGTTGAGAGTCCGCATCATGTCTGCCCACCAGCACCTGGTCTCCGACTTCAAGAGCGGCTCCGGCTCGTGGCTGCCGCAGGCGCAGGGCTTCGACACGCTGCAGGTGCACGGTGGCGTGCGTCCCGACCCGGTAACGGGCGCCATCCTCACCCCGATTTACCAGGCGACGACCTTCGTCCAGGAGTCGATTGAGAAGTACCAGGCCAAAGGCTACTCCTACACCCGCTCCGCCAACCCAACTGTTACCGTGCTGGAGCAGAAGCTGTGCTCGCTAGAGAATGGCGACTACTGCACGGCCTACGCGACCGGCATGGCGGCCACGACGACCGCCATCTCCTCCGTCATGAGTGCCGGCGACCATGCCATCGTAACGAACTGCAGCTATGGCGGCACGAACCGCGCCTGCCGTGTCTTCTTCAGCCGTCTTGGGATGGAGTTCACCTTCGTGGATATGCGCGACCCCAAGAATGTTGAGGCGGCCATCAAGCCCAACACGAAGCTCGTCATCAGCGAGACGCCCGCCAACCCGACGCTGACGCTGATCGACGTCGCTGCCGTGTCCGCCATCTGCAAGGCCAAGGGCCTTGTGCACATGTGCGACAACACCTTTGCCACGGCGCTCATCATGCGCCCGCTCGACCTTGGCGCCGACATCACCCTCATCAGCACGACCAAGTACATCGATGGCCACGACATGACCGTCGGCGGCGCGCTCGTGACGAAGAGCAAGGAGCTGGACGACAAAGTGCGACTGACGCAGAACATCCTCGGCAACGCCATGAGCCCGCAGGTCGCCTTTCTGCAGCTGCAGACAGTGAAGACGATGTCGATGCGTGTGACGAAGCAGAGCCAAAACGCCCAGCAGATCGCCGAGTTCCTCGAGACGCACCCGGCGGTGGAGCGCGTTGTCTACCCGGGCCTCAAGTCCCACCCGCAGAAGGAGCTGGCGGACCGCCAGCACCGCAACAACCTGCACGGTGGCATGCTCTGGTTCGAGGTCAAGGGTGGCACGGAGGCTGGCCGCCGCCTGATGGACACCGTGCCCCGCCCGTGGTCTCTGTGCGAGAACCTCGGCGCCGCGGAGAGCATTATCACCTGCCCCTCCGTGATGACCCACGCGAACATGACGAGCGAGGACCGCATGAAGGTCGGCATCACCGACGGCTTCGTGCGTGTGAGCTGCGGTATCGAGGACGGCAACGACCTCGTCGCGGCCCTCAAGATCGCCCTGGATGCTCTGGCCCAGTAAGACGAAGCACGAAAAACGAAGTTCATCTGGCACACACCGGCTCGACTTAAGGCGATTGGTGTGCGACCGGAGGAAATCAAAGGAAATGCCATCGTTCGGAAAATGCAAGTCGAAAATAAGGGAAAAGCTGGAGGGGCGGCACAATCCAGGGGCAGAAAAGCAGCGAAAGCAGAAGGAAACGGTGAAAAAACCTTGCTCATCAAGGTAAGTGGTTGGACAATCGAAGTGGTGAAGCGTATCCCATTTGTTCTGTCCTCACCTACAGATGCTCTTTTTTGTACTTCGTGTTGTCTTGTAGCAGCATTCTTCTTTTTTTTTTTAGCGTTGTTTTTCTTCTTGCCTCTGCCGTTCTTCAGCTTTCCTCACTTGCGAAAAGCTCTATATTATTGTTTTTACTATTTCTCCTTCCCTCCTTTTTTCATTTTTATTATTTAACTTCTTGTTCGGTTCCGACTAACGATACTGGCTCACCATACGACGTTGTCCTTCTCTTCTTAAAAAAAAAAAAAAAGCAAAGAAAACGAGTTCTTTAGCCTTGCTCTTAATCTTGATCCTGCTGTACAACTTCGGTGCTTTGCAATGCTCGCTCTCTGCTGTCCTCCACCTCTCTGCATTTGCTGACTGTGTTTCTTTTTAATACAAGAACAGTATTAAAAAAAAAAAAAAAAGCGAAAGTGAAAACGAAAACGAAAAACGTGCGTAACCGTAAGGCGGCGTACTCTAAACGTCAGCGGTGTAAAGTACATGGTCAGTGGTGCAGTGGAAGGGGGGAGAGAAAAAAAAAAAAAAAAGAAGGCTGTTTCTGCTCTCAGCAGGTGACAGACTTTTTTTTTTCTCCAATTTTGATTATTGTGTTACCGACTGTGCTGCTTGATAAATAGTAAAGAGACAACGCAGTAGTGCAAGCGTTGTGGCAGCCTCTTCAGGCAGGTCGAGGATGAAAGATGAGGGCGGCTCGAAGTCATTGATATTCAACAGAATACAAATGCAAGAAGTTGAGAGGGAGGAGAGCGAGATACGAGGACAGGGAATCAGCGATAATGAAGTAGAGGAAAAAAAAAAAAAGCAGCAACAACAGCAAAGATAATAATAAAAAAAGGGGACATCATGCGAAAGGAAGCAACGTCAGTTGTATGGTTGCCATTTCACTGACGCGATGTTGGAAGAGCTTCTGGTTTGGATGTTAAAAAACACACACAAAAAAAAAGCAGGTTAGTCAAAACAGGCTCCTCTAAAGCGGTTGAAAGAACGCCAGAGAAGAAATATATAAAAAAAAAAGGGGAATTAAAACGGCGTAAGAACAACACAATGGAATTGAGCCTCTGGACTGTTTTCCTTTTTTATTTGGCCATCGACAGACACACAGTGCTCCTAAGCATAAGGGAGGAAGAAAGAAAAAAGGAAAAGGACACGAAAACTGTCGTTTGCTTGAGACCCTTTCTCTTCGGAATCGTTGCTCTGAGACATTTGATGCTCGCATAAGTCGAATCACGGATCTCTCTCTCTTCTTTTTTTCTTTTTAGTTTTCTTTCTTCTTTTCTAATATTCGAGCTTTGAGGTTTTTTTTTTTTAAAGCTGTCGTCAAGGGACAGAGAAGTCAATACGCTTATACAACTGCTCGCTTTTGCTTACGTTGTCTCGTCTAGAAGATAGCGCACATCGACTTGGGCGCGCGAGACAAAGCGCCTTAGGGTATTTAAAACGGAAGCAGCAACCATCACAGTTAGGCCATATATGTAAGTATATGTGTATATATATATAGAAAGAGAGAGACCCACAAACAATGCCAAAGGCAACCTCATTGCGCGCGAAGGGCAAGGGTGCAAAGAAGAGCGTGCTACCACCACCGCCGCCACCCGTAATCCTGCGAGTGAACACGGTGGAAGAGCTCAACAGCAACGTTCTCAGCTGCGCTGGTGCGGCTCTTGTGGTGGTGGTGAGTTCCCTCACCCCGTCCACCACCGACGCGGTGATTGCGTGGTTGGAGCACTTCAACAGCAACCGTCCTCCGCTTCTCGCAGAAGCGGCCTTCGTCGTCGTCTACGCGCTGCCCTCGACAACGGCGGTGTGCCACGCACTGCAGGTGTCGTCTCTCCCGTTTACGCGCAGCTACGCCTACGGCGACGTCGTTGGAGACTTTGCCGGCGACAACGTGGAGAAGATGGAGCTGCTGGCTAAGATGGCTGCCACGGCGGCGGCGCAAAAGGCAGAGCAGCTAGCAGCAGAGCTGGAAAAGCAGCAACAGCAGGGGGTGCCGGAGGCGGGTAATACTGCTGCTGCTGCTGCTGCGAATGCGTAAGGGCGGTAGAGCAGCTATGAGGGAGCTCTGGGCCACTATTTTGGAAAGCGACACGCCCTTCGAGGTCTCCATGTCATCATCAAGTATGGCAGTTCTGCCTGCCTTAACCTGTGTAACGTACATTTCTTTCTATGTAAAGTACCACAGCTATGGAGCTGCATTACTGAACAACTATCTTCACTACAAACGTGGAAAAGAAAAAAAAAAAAGAGAAGATATACCCTTTGTGCTGATTGATTTTTTTTTTTTTGGGGGGGGGGAAGGGAGTATCTGCCTTTGGTGCTGGTTGTAACCGCTGCAGCACTCAGCCAGAAGCCTACAAAACAAAGAAGCCCGGGTGGGAAGCGGGAGGCGGCGTACGTGCTTTCAGATCTGTTTTCCATTCTTGCGTTTTATTTCTCAGAGCTCTGTCAAATGGGAAGTCGTTTTTTTTTTTTAAATAAGGTATTGCTTTCTTTATGTAATATAGGTTTCTTCCACTTTCTCGACTTGCTGCTTTTACTTTTCTGTGTGTGCATCACTTTTCTTTTCTCCCTTTTTTGTGCCTTTTGCCTCAACACATTCCGCTGCTACGAACAACGACAAAAAACAAAAGCCGTCTTTTTTTTTTTTTCTGGATATACTAAGTTACCCGGCTTTGCCACATACACGACACCCGTAGTCTGCTTGTTTTCCTTTCTGGGTGTGCATAGTTCTTTTTTTTTTTTTTGTGTGTGTGTATGTGTAACTGTACGTGGCACTCATAGAGTTAGCAGCTGCTTCTTCGCGCACAATTCGCTATTTAAGACGCAGGCTCGACACAATTGCCATAGCAACAGGGTTTCTTTTTTTTTTTCCGTCTCACGAGAAGTTCTTCTTCTTTTATATCAGAGCTGAGCGATCGTAACGCTTGGAGCAGACAGGGAGGAGAGAAGAAAAAAGAACCCCCGTCAGGGAAGGAAACTGTGTGCTTGGACGGTATCTTTCTTTGACGCATCTTCAAAAGTGCTCCTTCCACAAACACACATACAGACGCACACGCACTGACGAAGAACCAGCGTTGACGAGGCAGCAACTGTCACTCTTCTCATAAATGTAATTTCCATCTTTTTTATTCATCGAAAGTCAATCATTAGAACACTAGTACCCTAGAAGAAAATCACGGGAAGAGCGTCATGAGCTCGAAAAACACGTTTGGCACGCAGGCGGCAAAGACGCTGTGCGCCAACCTGTACGCCACGTGGCTGTCCGAGGAGCCCAATGTGGAACGCATCCGTGAGGCCATGAACTCCATCATCGCCATCTCAACAGCCAAGGCAAACGCGGACGCCGCCGCCGCCGCTGCAGCAGCAGCAGCAGCAGCAGCAGCAGCAGCAGCAGCAGCCAACAATGGCGTTGCCAAACCTGGCGCTGTTCTCAATGACAAGAAGACAAAGATGATGGGGGTAGGTAGCAGCAGCAACAGCAACAACGGAGCACAGCACAAGGATCCCGCGGCAGGGCTCTCAACTAGCATCTCCCTTTCCGTCGACAACGACTTTGACCGCGCTCAGTCGCCGCAGCCGTCCTCGCCGCAGACCAGCAAGTCGGCCGAGGACGGCAGCAGCCCGAATGCGTCCTCGACGTCGCCTGGGGCTGCCGGGCGGCTGCCAGGTGTCGTGGACGAACTCGACTACCCGCATCGCGCCGGTTCGCCCGTCATCACACCGGGGGCAGCGCAGACAAAGCCAGTGGTAGACCCGAGCGCGCCGCTGCCGCACGTCGCCTCTGGCGCGACGTCGCCACACGGCGTGCACTCCCTCGGCAGCCCACGCCTCGACACGACGCTGAACGCGGCGATGGTGGCTGGCGACATTGCCCCTCCCCCACTCGACATGTCGCAGAGCTTGAACGCGACGACGCGTGAGGCGTCGACGCGATTCGTGCACACCTCCGGCGCCTTCGCCATGACACCGCCGACGAACGTCAAGCAGGCCTCCCTGTCCGACATACCATGCTTCTATTCGAAGAAAGAGTCGCGCGGGCTGGCGGTAGAGGGCGATTCGGAAGAGGTGCAGGAGCTGAACCGCCTGCTGGAGAAG
The DNA here is from genome assembly GCA_037349495.1 of Lotmaria passim. Classification (NCBI taxonomy): domain Eukaryota; phylum Euglenozoa; class Kinetoplastea; order Trypanosomatida; family Trypanosomatidae; genus Lotmaria; species Lotmaria passim. Next base: position 651,497 of record CP140193.1, read on the forward strand.
AATGACCCGGTGAAGAAGACGGTGTGGGTCTTTGGCGACATTAGCTCGAAGGTGTTCAAGGTTCCGATTTGGTACAAGGAGGCGCTCTTCAAGGACATCGCAACGCGCAGCGGGCTGGACGCTGCTGTCGTGGACAGCCTTACCGCAGCGCAGATCCGCACCGTGTACAAGGACGTCTACGCACCCCTCTCCGTCAGCCGTCGCCTCTATGAGCTGATTTGCACCCACCCGAAGAAGGAGTTCATCACGCTCGGCGACCTGGAGACGATGGGCAAGTACCTTGTCGCGGCGCACCCTGGTCTGCAGTTCCTGCAGCAGCCCGAGTTCCAGGAGTACTACTGGCACACTGTGGCGGTGCGGATCATGTACACCCTCGAACGACAGCAATGCGGGCGCATCTACTGGCGCGATTTCGACCGCAGCGACCTACCTGAGAGAATGATGGAGCTGGACGCGAAGGACGTCAACCTGGTGCTGGACTACTTCTCCTACGAGCACTTCTACGTCCTCTACTGCAAGTTCTGGGAGCTCGACACGGACCGCGATCTGCTGGTCGGCTACGAGGACCTGTGCAACTACGGGCAGGGCTCCGTCGTCACGGGGGTGATCAAGCGGGTGGTCGAGGGCTACGGTCGGCCCTTATCGTCCGGTGTGCCGGGCAAGCTTGACTTCGAGGACTTTGTCTACTTCTGCCTCTCGGAGGAGGACAAGAACTCGGAGCCGGCAGTGCTTTACTGGTTCAAGGTGCTGGACACGGACGAGGACGGCGTACTGAGCGGGTATGAGATGATGATTTTCTTTGAGGAAAACCAACAGCGTTTCCTGGAGTTCTCCGACTCGCCAGAGGGCGACATCTCCTACGAAGACACGATGTGCCAAATGCTAGACATGATCGGCTTTGACCGTGTTAAGGTGCACAAGTGCGGTGTCACGCTAGGCGACCTGCGCTCCTGTCCAACGCCGGCGAACTTCTTTAATATGATCTTCAACGCGTCAAAGTTCATGCTGTTCGAGCACCGCGATCCGTTTGGCGAGCATCAGATGCGGCTGCGGCCGGAGAAGACGGACTGGGACCGGTTTGCACGTGCCGAATACGATCGCATGGCCGCGGAGGCGCAGTAGCAGGCAGGATTTACGGCCTGCCTACGGGTCTTGGATGCGTCTTCCTGTACGCAGCCATCAGAAGAGAGAAGAAGAAAGAAATGCGGCGTCAAGTCTCCAGGGTTTTGCTCGCGGTTTTACTTTGTTTTTGCTTGGTGTTTTGAGTGCATCTGTTTTGGTTTGAAAAGGGTCACTGCTGCGTTCGCTTTTCTTTCTCGAGGCGTCTCCTTTATTTGTTTATTTCTCTTCCCCCCTTTTTTTTTTGCTGACTCGTGTATTTGAGAGCTCCTATTCGCCGTTTGGTTTTGATTCCCCCCCCTTTTGCCTTTTCGTTGTTGTTGTTGTTTCTCCTCCCACCTCTAGGACTGATTTGTGACCGTTTTTTTTTTCTTTTACCGCTGTAGGTTCTATCGTTTTGAGGCTGCCGTGGCTGTTCCCTTTTTTTTTTGTTCTTCGTCGTCTTTGCTTCCCTCTCTTACATCCTCCCTTCCTTTTCTGTTACCAGGTCGCATTTTTTGATCACGTTTACTGGTTGCTTTTGAGAGTCTTTGTCCCAGTTTTTCTTTCCCATTTGTTTAGCTGGCTGTTTTCTTCATTTTCGGCTTTTTTTTTTTCTGATCGACTGCCACCTTGTATACACACACACACAGTACATGTTTGCTACCCTCGAGTGCGTGCACTCCGACAATCAAACGAAGCAAATCTGATTCTACGTTTTCCCTTCTTTCTTTGCATGCCTTGAAGTATGCAGCGCAAAGTTCAACAGTGCGTTAACTGCGACAGTCTGCACAGACAGACAGGCGTTTATGCCTAGCATTCGGAATTCTACAAAGCCGCTCCTCGCGTGTAAAACAGCTGATCAATGATGGCGCTATTTACTTTTTTTTCTTTCTCGTTTTCGTTGACGAAGTGCCGGCTCTTTCAATACCTTCGCTCACACTGCTTTCGAAAAGTGAGGGAGAAGTGGAGTGTTGACATTGTGTTCTTTTGTTTCTCAAGTTAAGCAACTCCTTTTCACTGGTTTTTAACAGCGAGCACCATCTTCTTATAACGAAAGCAATTGAGTAGAGGCCCGATACGTGCCTCTTTTCAAAAAAAAAAAAACTGTCATCCACCCTGACCCCAACTCTCACTCTCTACCTGTTGATTTGTCCATGCTTTTGTAACTCCTCTGGCTTTTATGGACGTTGCTCTTCTTTTTTTTTTTTTTCTTACTTTCTTTTCTTTTGAACGGTGCCGTTGTAAACTCCAAAGGGAGAGAGAAAAATCCGTATTGTATCTTCTCATCTTTATTCATATCTTTTTTTTGTATTCCTTTTAAAAAAGAGAAAAAAAAAAGGTTGAACACAAACATACAGGCTAAAAATAAACAAACAAACAAGTAAAACACACACACACACACACACATTCACACAACTTAACATCAGTTGCCCTCCCTGAGAAGTAAGAAAAAAAAAAAAAAGCCCACAAGAAAGAAGCAAAAGAAGAAACGTAACTAAGCACACCTAAACAACTATTCTCTTTTTTTTTTTCCTTGCATTTTCGAAACATAACGTTTTTTTTTTTGTTTGTTTTTGAAGTCTCAGTTCGCGCGGAGAAAAGGAAGGAAAAAAACCAAGAAAGCAAGCACAAAGTACATATTCGGAAGCACTTCTTCCATATTTTTATTGTACATTTATTCGTATATATATATGTATATATGCTCGACTTCACAAGTTATTCCTATTTTTGATTACATCTTCTTGGTTCATTGTGCGTGTGCGAGTCTTCGGCTACTTATTCGGTCTCCGTTGTACTAAACTAACTTTCTTTTTTCTTTTTTCTTATAATTGCAAAAAGAGTATTGCAGCTTTGAAGTTGTAACGACCTGCCGTCTTTGTCTCTGTGTCCCAGCGGGTCAAGTTAAAAAAAAAAAAAGGAGGAGAAAAAGACAGCCGAAAAAGAAGGGGCATTTCAACACATCAGAGCTCAGGAGTGTATTCCTGTCCCTTTGTCAGCATTAAAAAAGAGTTCGTTTCTGTTTGATTGTTATTATTGTTATAGGTGTTTTTCATTAAGTAATAGCTGCGCGTGATCGTTTGTGTGTGTGTTCTCTTTCTCGAGCAGGAAAGTGCGGGAGAAAAGTAGGCAGCGCTCGCGATACATACACACATAATAATAAATAAAAAAAAAAAAGAAAGGCTTCAAGTCAGGAAGAAAAAGGCACATAGTATATTTGATTACACGAACACGTTTCTAGCTCCATGACATTGCGAGATAAGAGTTGTACAGCAATGAAGACCGTAGAGGACTTGAATCAGTACGGACTCGACTCTCTCGAGCTAAAGGCTCTGAGCGTGCCGTCGTCGCTCCGCTTTTTACTCGGCATCGAGTACGATGTTGTTCTGTGCGTCAACGAGATTGGGACTCGACGTCCCTTCCGGCTGCACTTCCCTCTCTTTGCGCCGACGTTTCGCAAGCTGCTCACGTTGTGTGCCGCGCGCTTCGGCCTCGAGTGCGAGCACGATGCGTCGGAGTCGGTGCTGAGCGGGACGGCAAGCATGCCGCTGTTGCGCTACGCCGACTACCTGCCTGGTGCTCTGCACGTGAAGGAGATCCTGGAGTGTCTGCAAGTGGAGCCGGCGACGAAGGCGAAGAAGTGGACGTCCACTGCCGCGGCTTCGTCCACGTCGTCCTCGTCGCCACCTGCCGAGGACGCTGCCGCCGCACAAACGAACAACAACATGGGCAACGGCGGCAGTGCGTACGCGAACGAGTTCGCCGCGAGCTTTATCGACTACGCCGAGTATGCCTCCGACAGGTCGCTGGACGATGTGCACGGCCTCGGCTTCTATCTGATGTTAGACTACGGGCTGAGCCTCGCGACCCACAGCCACCTCGTCGGCATTCGCTTTCACAAGGACTGGGATGCGAAGGAGGCATTGCGCGAGTTTCAGGAGTTCAGCGGGTGGGGTGCCTTTGACCTCCGCTTCCTCGATGAGCAGCGTCGGCAAGACGGTGGTGTTATCGTGATGCCTTCCTCGCAAGACGCGTGTGATCTCCTCGAGAAGTACGAAGACGAGGACTCGGACGACGAGGGCGACCTGCTGCCCTTCATTCTCCGCCCCGTGTCCCCGCTTGTGTCGGTGCCGTCGCTTGAGGACTCCGCGCTGCGCAAGCTGCGGGACCAGCACTGGGCGGAGGTGGAGAAGCACTGGTCCCACCTGCCTCGCACGCTCAACACAGTCGTCGTATACAACCTTTACGAGAATGCTACACTATCAGAGATTATGACGTTTTTCGAGCCGCTGCCGATCGTGGCGTCGGAGTTTGTGGAGGACGATGCCCCGTCGCATCGTCGTCGGGCTTTTCTCACTTTTGCGAACCTCGATGCAACGCGAAAGGCGCTCGACGTGGATGGCAAGAACACGCGCGGCTGCACCTTGCGCGTGCAGGTCTCCCCACCCTACATCTCAGCCTCTCGGCGCGGCCGCGAAGTGAAGGTGGAGCGGGCAGGCACCGCTGCGGCGCCGATGTCTGGTGGCGCCACTGCGAGAGCCGGCAGCTCCCCTAAACTGGCCGCGAACGGTAACGGTGGTGGCAAGGGTACCGCGTCGGCGTCCCCCAGCTCCAGTCCGTCAACGCGCGCTGCTGCTGCTGCTGCTGCTGTTGCTGCTGCTGCACCCTCCGTTGGTGGGGCTGCGGAGAGGGCGACGGAGGCAGCAGCCAAACCCCCGCCACAGCCTCGCGTTGCCGCCTCCGCTCCGTCCGCGACGACTACAACGCACGTCAACGTCCCTTCAGCCGTTGCTCGCCCAGCGACAGGGGCGGCCGTAACCGTCAGCACCACCGCCAATGCCATCGCGAACATCAACGGCAGCAGCACGGCACAGAATGCCTCTTCTGCTGCCGCCGCCGCAGCAGCAGCAGCAGCTACGCGACCGGTGAACGCGTCAGCGGTGATCGCTGGCGCTATCGCCGCCCGCGCACGCCTCGCAGCCGAGGCGCCGAAAGCGGCCAGCACATCACCTTTCTCCGCTCCCATCGCCCTCCCGCACGTTGCGCCAGCCACCGCTGTCGATTGCGAGACGAGCGTCAGCGTGGGCTCTGCGTCGTCGTCACATGGCGGGTCGCACATGAACGCCTCGGCGAAGGAGTTCGTCCCACACTTTCAGCTGAGTGCGAACTCGCCGGAGTATCACCCGTCACCGGCCCCGACAGTGGGCACGCTTTACGGTTTCAACGGGCTGCCTGCACCGGCCAACGACGCGGTTGGTCTGCACGGCCCTGCGCCGCCGCCGCCGCCGCCGCCTCCGCCGCCGGCATACAGCGAGGTGCGCAGCCCGCAGAACGACTACCGCCCGACGCCGCGGTCCGCGCAGCTGCTGCACGCTGGGGCGCCACCGAACCTACCCGTCTACACGTTGCCGCCACCCTACCTCCCAGGAGAGGGTGAGATGGACGGCGGCTTGCCTCCTCCGCCGCTGCCGCCGCCGTATTAGCCACAGAGAATAGGGGATCAGGTACATGTGTGCGTAAGTACTACGGAGAAAACCGTGAGAGAGAAAAAGCGCGACAAGCTTTCTTTTTTTTTTTTCTTAATTTCTCATGGCGATAGGTGGATTTCTCCTCATGAATGCCCTTTTGCTTTATCCTGACCGTTTTTTTTTTTTGGCTCATTCGCAACTGGGCGCAGTATCGAACTTGGAGATTTTATGATGAATAGTAGAGTAACGCTTTTTTTCTTTCTGTTGATTGTCTGTGCGTGTGCACCATTTTTTTTTTTATTGTTACAGTGCAGCAGCAGCAGCAGCAACTCCAGCCTTGACTGTGCGCTTTCGGATTTGGTTGATGAGTTGTAATTTGGGCAGTTGAGCTTTGATTGAGCGCTGCACCGTGTGCGCGCTCCTACTCTAAAAATTCGTCTCTGAATATTATCTGTAAATGTGTTGTACTTCTTTCTCTTTTCAACAAAAGGTGAGAATCTGTTTTTTTTTTTTTTCACATATATATATGTTAATCTGTATGTGTTTTTTGTCTACGCGCTTTGATGCTGGTTTGATATGGGTTCTATTTAATCAAAAAGAGGACAGCGGCACAAGTTGTTTTCGACTTTTATAAACGAGCAAAAAAAAAAAAAGGAGGAGTTGAAAGGAGGCTAAAAGGTTGAATTTAAGCTAAATGAACGTAACGCGAGGCACTTTATGGTCGGAGTATTTGCTCGAGATGCGTTACGGCCGAGAAAGGATGTTCGGCGTTGGGCAGCAGCTAACGTGACTGTGAGAAAAAAGAACAGGTTTGACTGGCGGCACTCACTGCTGGCAGTATAGTAGAAGAACTTGTCAACATATGAAAGGCGTCTTTTTTCTTTTCTTAAAAAGGAAAGCGCAAGCTGAGTGAACAATGAAAACGAAAGGAGTCAAACACAAAAGAAAAGGGGGAAAGACGGAAAAAGGAGCTTTTTTTTTTTGTCCAGTATGCCTCGTCTATTTTCTGTTACTTTTCACTTTTATGGTCTTACTTTCTCTCTCTTAAATAAACTGGAACATTCCTGTCAAGTATGTGTCCCCCCCCCCTCCCCCAGCTGTTAAGAGGGTGTAGTACTTTTCTTTTTTTTTTCTTCTCTTAGCTGGCACTGTTCTTTTATTATTATTATTATTATTTGTTAGATCTCTTTTGTAATAAAAGAAGAAGAGATAGTATTAGGCGCCGCTAGTGCGCGCCGGTTCTTGTTGATCAAACCCTTCTGGGCGCGTAACGGGAGGGCGGGAACAATAAGGCGAGGAACAAACGAGGGAAGGAGGTGTTGTGGTGTTCTTGTCTAGATATACTCATTTTTGGTTTGACGTTAGAGAGAGAGAGAGAAACGAGACTATCTCCCTTTTGTTCTTGTTTGCTGCTTTTGCTGCCTTTTTTTTGTGTAGTGAGCAGCTGTGAGGCTGATTGTTTAGTGCTTTTCGGGCTGTTTGCTCTCTTTCTTTCGGTGTCGTCTAACTCGTTTTCATATTTAAACACACAGACACACACACACAGTGAAGAAGTAGCGTGCATGTCTGCTTCACCAGGCTTGGCAGATCCGTTCCCTTCGCAACGTGTGGTTGTGTTGCGGCACGGTGAGCGTCGCGACAACCACCCAGACGCCCCAGCGGAGTCGAATCCCCCGCTCACGTCGGAGGGCGTTGCCGCTGTGGAGGGCACCGCCGCCCGCCTCAAGCGCTACCTCGGCGAGGCAGAGGCGTGCGCCGCCGTCCTCATCGTCTCGCCCTTCCTGCGCACGTTGCAGACGGCCGAGTCGTTGCAGTTCTACGGCGTCGGCTCTGAACATGCGATGGTGGTGGACAACACCCTCTGCGAGGTGTTCGGTCCGAGCCGGATCAAGACCGGCCACGCACCACAGCTGCCGACCCATCCCACGTTACGTGCGGTGGGCGGGCTGCCGGTGTGGGGCGAGTCGTTGGAGACGGCGACGGAGCGTTACGTGGCTAGTTTTCTGCGCAACGGCGACGTCTACGGCGGCCAGCTCGCACGCGGCGGTACCGTTGCTACCGGCAGCAACTCAGACACGTCCTTCATTGGGCGGGAAGATTCGAACACTTCTTCCAGCCTCATGTACCCACCTGCGGTCACGAAACGCACGAACGGCGCCACCGCTGCCCTCCGTGGCAGCGGGAATGGTGCTGCCCCGGCAGCCCTCAACACCCATAATTCGTCAGACAATGTTGTGTTGAGTAATATGAAAAGCGGCAAGCCATGCGACGTGATTCTCGTCACGCATGGCGACGCGATCAGCGCGGTGCTGTCGCACTTTTACCCCGCGCGAGTCGTGTACGAGGCCGACTTTCTGTCCTTCATCATCATGCGACGCTACGGGGCTGGCAACTGCGTCTACCACCTAGACGAGTCTGCTGGCGTCAGCTGGTTCGTGGAGGGCATCGACCGCGAGCCGCAGGACCCCATCTTGTACGCGCTGGAGTTGGACCGCGACGCGGCAGCAAGGAAGGCAGGCAAAGGCGGCACTGCGACGACCAACGACAACATTCAAACCAACGCGGCTACGGATGACGAGGCGGACAACATCGACTATGACGATGACGACGAAGGCGAGGCCCTCGACGACGACGACGACGAATTTATACACATGGCAAGCTTCGCCGGCAGCCGCATGAAACCGCGGACGTCGCGGCTGCCGGCACGCCGCAATCTATCACCAACACCACCACCACCGCGTGTCGCGGCGAGCACAGGCGAGGTGGCGAGCACCACCTCCTCGGCCCTCCCACCGACGCAAGCGCAGCTGCGCCTTGGAGCCAACGCGCGCACGCAGGTGCCCGCGTCGCACCACCGGCGTGGCACCAGCGCCGGCAACGGCACGGTGTCGCACCCTTGTGTCGTTCACGCAAACGGTGGCGGCGGGGGCAGTGCCAGTGAGTCGAGCATGCGGCACCACCCAAAAGGTGGCGAAGGCTGTGAAAGGATCCGTTTGCCCGGCGGAACACCCGCGCAGTCTTCGAGCAACCCAGTCTCCACAACGGCGGATGATGACGGCATGCATCACCGCCGCGGGCACAGCCGCAGCAGCAGCGATAATGACAATGAAAAAGCTGCCAGGGGCAGTGGCGCCGCAGAAAAGAGCCGCCCCGGCCGTGATAGAGTCGAAAAAAAGGAAGAGAGTGAGGAAAGGGAAGAGGAAAAAGAAAGCCGGCAACAGGGTGGCAGTCGAGGACCAACACACAGCATCCCAAGCAAAATCGAGGAGGGCGCGAGCAACACGTCGCTGCGGTGTACGGACATTGAACAAATGGGGACGCTGCTGCGCGACATGAGCAGCTACGGCGGCCTCACTGCTGATTCTAGCGCGAGTTCGCAGCTAAAGTCAGAGGCGAACTCGATCCACTACTTCTGTGCGTTGGCGGCGCGGGAAAAGACGGTGAGCGTCGACGTGGCGCCTCCGACCGTACCAGCGAAGAGCTCCGCCTCCTCGTTGCCGCCAGCAGCAAGTCCTTCCATTACGTCGGCAGCGCTCTCCACCGCCACAGTGATCCCAGTTTCATCCACCGCCACCGCGGCCACAAGCGCCAACAAGCGCACCTTGACTACGCGCGCACTTTCACGTAACGGCAGCGCGGCTGTTCCACCAGCGGTGCAGCCGGCCAAAGGCAGCGGCGTCGCCTACGGCACCTACGGCGCCACACCAGTTCCGCACGACGAGACCACCAGCGTTGACGGCAGCGCCACCTCTGTTCAGTCCATCAGGGGCATCGCACCAGTCGCGCCTTCCGAAGTGCAAGACGGCAGCAGCTACCACGCCACTACGGTACCGAACCTGGTGCGACGCATCCACTTGTATAAAGCGCTGGCCAGAGCGACGAACGTGTCCCTTCTCATGCGTGTGGTATGCCTGTTGCTGCTGGTCGTCGTCGCCATCGCGCTGCACGCCCATGCGGCGCTAGCATGGTACTGCGTGCTGGCCGTTCTGTGGGAGATTGCGCTGGCGGTGGTGCTGGCTCTTTCATGCCGGGCGAAGAGGACAAGCTTGACGGCGATGGTGGTGGTACGCCGCGCCGTGGAGCAGCTGCGGTTTCAACAGCTGTATACGCCCTTGTCCTCCTCCTCCTCTGCGCCAGCGACGACGACAACGCGTTCCTCCAATCTGAACGGACTGATCGTCGGTGTGCCGCCAACAACGGCGGGACGCGACGGCGAGTCAGGCAGCACCTCATTCCTCCAGTTTCAGGACTCGCGCACGTTCGAGTCGCATTACGAGAGTTCAACAGTGTGGCAACAGGTAGGCCAGCACGCGGAGGGCGACGTCGATGATGCGTCTGGCGGTGGTTCGCTGACGCAGCCGCGCAGCCGAAGCGCTGTGGTGACTGTGTTGTTGTGCGCTCGTCACGTGGCGGCGACGGCGGCCAAGCTATTCGCGCTGTATCTGCTCAGCTTCCTGGGAGCCCTCATGAGCGAAGGCCATGCGGGGCGTGCGTGGCACAGCGTAGGGCAGCTGTATAGCACTCCAACCGGCCTCGTTCTGACGTTGCTGTACGGCTGCGCAAACGTGATTCGTGGCACGTGGGATGAGACACGCATCGATGCCGTGCTAGACCAGTGCTGAACTCTACATGTGCACACTGCTGCGCAGGCGAAGAAGAAAAAAAAAAAGAACGATTCTACTTCAAGCATCAGGACGTAAGTCACAAGCAAACCACAGCCTGAGAGCAAAAAAAAAAAAAAGAAAAGAAGAGGAAGAGGCTTTATGGTTTGCTTTTACGCATCTTTACAGAACAAAGAAGCGGCGTGCCTTGTTACGTATGTTCAGCTGTTTGCCGTTTCTCTTTTTCAAACGCCTAGCTCAAAGACTCTATTATTTACTCTTGTCAAGTATGTCTGTTTTTTTTTTTTTTTTAAGTGAATGGTCGAGGCTGCTATGCGACTATCTTTGCTCAATCGCCTTTCCTTTCCCTCGTGGTTGCTTTTCACGTTTATATCTAGACATATATGCATTTACATCGTTTCCCCCTATGGTCTTTATTGTCTCCATTTTTTGTTTAGCTCGTAAAAAATGAGGACGCCGAACTGGAGTTGTGTGTGTCCCTGCTTTATTTACTATCCAAAAAGAAAAAAGAGAAAACGAAGCGCTTAACGGAGAAACAAAGGTAGAAAAGGAAAAAGATAATAGTGCGAGGCAGTATGGTGTGGGTTTTTGTTTTTCCTTTCTTTTTTTTTTTTGTTGGTGTGCATAGATGCTGTCGTTCTTATGTTCTTGTTTTGCTGGGTACCTCTTTCTCTTGCTTGATCGCACTCAACACTACGCGCATGATCTACTACTAATACTATTATGTCGTTGAATTGCTTTAACAGCTGGTCTATTTTGCTTGCTCCCTTTTTTTTTTTGTCTTGTGTTTGCATTTTTTGTTTTTTTTTGTCTCCCTTTTTATTATTTGTTTCCCCTCCTTTGCTGGAGTTCATTAGTCGTCGCGGTTGTTTTTGCGCGTTTTTTTTTTTTCCTTTTTGAAGTCATCTTCTTGCCACTTTCATTGCTTTGTTTTTCCTTGAAAGTGTCTGCTGAGTGTTGTCCAGTCTAAAATGAGTTTCTTGCAAACAGCGATTTATTTCAAAAAAAAAAGCAACAACCAAAAAAAAAAAAACGATTTGAAGTCAAAATAGTGTCCTGCTCTCTCAGAAAACGAGCTCAAGACGATAATTGGAAGGCAGAAAGATGCGGCTGAATGGAGGCAAAAAGGAGAGAGATGACGCTTTTTTTTCCTGTTTCTCACTCTATGCCGTTTAACATAGAGGGTTTTTTCTTTCTCTCTCTTTATGCCACGCATCTTTGCGTTCCTTCCTATCGCCTACTCTTCGCTAGGAAGTGATAGACTCCAGTTGCGCGCTTCTACACTTCCGACAACACGATGCTGCTAACACATACACACACATATGTATGTATATATATGTATATTTCTCTTCTCTGCATTGTTGCATTTTTTTTTTTTGCTCTTTCCTTCGTTTCTTGTCCCTCTCTTTCGATTTTACCTTCCACTGCTTCGATGTCAAAACTTGCTAGTGCATCGACGACACTCCATCGTTTCGTTCTTTTTTTCTTCCCTTACTCTTTCCAGCAAATCTCATTTGGGAACTACATTAGTTTACGGTTCATTGAAGCGCACAGGCACGTTTGTACAACTACATCAAAGAGAGGAAAAAAAGAAAAAAGAAAAATACTATAAGTACCAGCAGAAATGAAATCTGTTGATGCAACGCGATTGAACGGAGGTTCTTCCGCTGTGGCGGCCACAACCACCACCACCGCCAGCGCTGCAGCTCCGGCCACGTCTTCCTCAAATGCACCGCTGCCACCTTCGTCGGCTTCACCTTCCTACACTTTTTCGGCGGAGGCGACACCTTTTATTCCTTCCTTCATGCGTGCTGCATCCACTGCGTCAGTCCCCGCTCCTGCACAGCCGGCGCTCACCACCGCCGCCTCAGCAAGCAGGGAGGTCAACGCGGAGGCTGAGGACGCGAACGCAAAGATGGACGACGGCAATGACGACTATGAGGACGAGGAAGAGGGTGTAGAGCACACCACGGAAAACAGCGACGACAACTACCGCCAGCGCTTCTCTAAGATGTGGATGTTGTGTCTGGAACAGATGCAGGGGCACGAGGTAGGCATGCTGATGGATATGCTGCCGCTCGACATTCAAGATTTGTACTTTGACAAGCTCAGCGACGAGTATTTGCACCACGATCACGAGTATAAGGACAAGGGTGTCCACGCGCTCTGTGCGGCGCAGAAGATGGTGAAAGAGCTCTCTCCCGAGCAGCTGGCGTACATTGAGGAGTTTCTGGTCGAGACGGACGCACTGAATCCAGAGGCGGAGCGGCACCGCGGCAGCGCACAAGTACCGCGTCACGCCTTCGACGATGGCGGCGCTGGTGGCAGCAGTGGTAACGACTACGAAGAGAAAGAAGAAGCTCTTTTCGTGAATGAGGACGAGGGCATTGGAATGGAAGAGGAGGAGTGGCTTTTGGAGCAGATGATGTTGGCTGCAGGTCACGCAGATGAGGTAGCGGCAGCGAAAAAGCGCAAGTAATACGATGTGGCTCCACTGTTTTTTGCCTGTTGTTAAGCAAATGGTAGGAGCTTTTGAGCTGCTTTGAATAAAACGTCTTTTTTTTTCTTGCTATACTGCACGCTTAGTGGTTTTTAAAGCAAGGAGTCCCTCAAAAAAAAAAAAAAAAAGAACAACAACAACACCATTCTCTTTATTCTGAGTTTGTTGATACTTCACCTGCTCGTGTATATCTGCGTGTACTTCGCGAACACGTCTCACACGTCTTCTCTATAAACGTATTTCCGTTGTTCTTTCAACTGCTGTTAGAACATAAATGCTAACAAACAAATAGAGTTTATAATAAAAAGAACGACAACTTGTTTTAGAGAAGAACGACGGAGAAGTCTAAAACACGTAGCCTTTTCTATATCGCTGTGCTTTTTTTTTTGCTCACTTCACTAGTTGCTTTCAGTCTCAGAGAATTGCAAAGATGCAATTGCTTGCGATTCCCTATGATGCTTATAATCGTTTCTCTAATGCTGTAAAATAGAGACATGCTCTTGCGCTGCTCTGTGAAAAACTCGTTTTCTATTTGCATTTTCCCTTTCCGTCTCTTGTTCTGCCTTCTACCCAAACTCTACTGCTGACCTTTAAACCAGCACATCTTTTTTTTTTCCTTCAAGTGTAACCAAGGAGAGAGAAAAAAGAAGGTTAAAAAAAAAAAAAAACAGAGAACGTAGAGCCTCTTCGCGTGCGCACTGGTGGTGCGTGAGTTCCCCATTTCTTCACGTACTTCTTTTCTGGTTGGGTTTGTCAACACTGTTAACATTCCTTTAGGAAAAAAAAAAAAGAGGAAGATAATGGTAGTGCAGTACCTTTTTGTTCTCAGTGTTTAGTTTTTCGCTTTCTCTTTTGAAAACAAAAACGACGTCTCTCTCTCTCTGTATATTAGTTTTACTGTGTTTTTCTTTTTTATCACTTCTGTTATCGGCGTGTTTTACCTTTTCTTTGTATTCTATTCTTTTTTAAATCTTTTTTTTTTTTTTAAATTAGGCGGTAACTCGCCCCCTCCCCCCTCAAAAAAAAAAAAAAAAGAAAAGAGAAGAAAAAAAAAAAAGCGTGCATTTGGCGTTTTTGCGCTATCTTCGAGCGAAGAGAGAATACGTTTTCTTTTCGTTTTATATACATTGCTTGTTTTTTCACATTGTAGGCTCCGTGATTGAAAAAAGCCTGCATATTTAAGTTGAGCCTAGGCTCAGAGTTTTTTTTTCCTTCCTCCAAGCCACCTTTGTTGTTGAGGCTTTTTTTTTTTTTCATTCTCAGCACACACACACACACACACAAAAAAAAAAAACGCAAGGGTTCTTCGTGTCTCTTGTAGTTATTGACTTTTTTCTTCTACTAACCGTGTCACTGCTCCGTCTGTTTAGCTCCGTTATTATTCAGTTGCAGTACTATATATATATATATATATATATATTTTTTTACCAGTGCCGAAGTTTGTTTGTGTGCATGCAACTGTACTTGTGTTCCTTTCGAAGTACTAGTATTTTTAGGAAAAGCTCATTGTCTTTTTTTTTTTTGTCACTCAACTACGCATATCCCCATTGTCTATTAAAGCATTTCTTCTATACTTCCCTTTGGGTTCTCTTTTTTTTTTTTTGTTGTTGTTGTCTTTGTTTCTCGTAAGCCGATAACTTCTTTGGTTTCTTGTTTTTTTCTTTTTACCCTATCCGTTTTTAGCTCTCTCTTTTTCAATTACACTTGTAGTCGTTTTTTTTTTTTTTATTCACGCTGCATAACTGTACCGTTTTCTTTTTTCCCTTTATCCGGCACAGAGTGTACTTTTTCTTTCTTTTTTTTTTTTAAGTACCTTTTCGCACTTGTCAATAGTTGTGTTGACGGCAGGGACTTCGCACAACTTTTACAAGAACTTTTTCTTTCCCTCTTCGGGGCTCTTTTTCTGTGTGGGGGTGTGCGTGTGTGTTGAACTGCGGAGTACTTTGACATTCTCTTTTTGTGTAAGACTTCTCGTCACAACGAGATAAAGTGTCCTTTGATACTTTTTTTTTTTTCATTAGTGTCTTTTTTTTTTTTTGATTCTCTTTTTTTTTTTGGCTTTGTCTTCTTTTTTTTTCGTTTTGTTACCAACCATTGTTTACCTCCGATGAGCAGCAGCCAGTCATTCAGTTCCTCGTCCCCGTCTTCACTTCCGCGGTTCTCTGTGCCGAGGCACCTCTCCAACGCAGAAGAATACGACGACGAGACACAACCACGAACGTGCTGGTCAAGCGATGACACCGGCCGTCCACATCAAACAACAGAGGCGGCTTACGCCGCAGCTCCGTCGCCGCCGCGACTGAAGCTGCGGCGGCTCTGCGAGGATGCCGAGGTGACGAGGACATCCGCAAACACCTCGTCTCTGCACCACAACGTCAACGTCAATCCCGTGGCAGGAAAGGACAAGACAACGGCCCCACCCCCTTCCTCAATCGCGGCTGCGTCGCCACACGCGCGCTCTCTCCTCAATGAACGACGCTACAAGGCAGAGGTGCCAGTGCCAAAAGAATCGCCGCAGCTGGCGGCATGGCAGGCAACCGAGATGGAGAGTGAGATGCGCATATTAGGGAGTCCGTCGTGCTCCGCGATCGAAGCCTCGTTACTGGCGCTTAGCTCGCATCCCTCGCATGAAGACGCCGCAGACACAACAGCAATGCGACAGGCAAAAAAAAACTTGAACAACGAGGAGTGTATGGCGAACAGAAACGCAATATCGGACCAAGAACACGAGGACCGGCCAAAGCTGCCGCTGCGAACCAAGAATCTGTGGGCCACTTCGACGTTGTTTGGTGCCGCCGCCGCCGCACATGCGCGGCCCGCAGCTGCTGACGTTCTCCTGCACACGATGCCGAATGTGGAGGCAAGGCTGAGGCTGGCTCGCATCCAAGCGTCAAACCGGCTAAGCCTCATCTCAGGTCGCACGCCGGCGGCAGCGATGCGGTCCGCGCGGGCGTCCGACCACTGCAACTGCAACAACAACAGCATCCAAACCCACCACCAAGACCACGACGCCCATCAGGGCTCTGCCGACGCGGTCATCTGGAACAGCACATCGTCTGCCGCGGCACAGACAAGCATCGCTACAACCCACGCTTTCAACGGCTCTTCTTACCGCACCGATGAGGATTCGACGGATTCCAGTTTCTTGGCGTTGAGGCTCGCGGAGTTGAACGCGGATGCCTCGCCCCTTCCGCTCTCGGAGCTTCCCCTTTCCTCGCTGCCGCCCTTCAATCTGCCGACGCAGCCTTCGAGTCCGCGTGGTGCCCTATCGCACTCGCTGGCTTCACCGACGCCGCGGCGCGCACCAGGGCAATGGGCAGCCGACACACCGCCCTCTAACAGCTCCTCTCCTTTTTCGGTTACGGCGACACCGGTACCTCATCCCGAGGCTTCCGAAACGGTGATTTCTTTTTCTTCGCCAGCGAAGACGGGCCTTGATGCATGCCCGCGTCCCACGTCACCTGACGTTGTCGGTGCCACGACGAGCGAGGCTGCCTCTGGCTTTACCAGGGCGGGGATGCACAGCAACTACCGAGGGGCGGCGATGGTAACGCCGCTGCCGAGCACGACGCTCACGTTTGCAGCTCTGTCCTCCTCTTCCTTCCCTCCATCGCAGCTGCCGCTACGCCCCGACGTCCCACCAACGCCGGCGCCCCCGCCGCCTCCGATGACCTTGCTGACCTACGTGGAGCAGATGCACTCCCCTGCTGCGTCAGCTGTGTCGCACAGCTTCATCTGTTGCCTGCTTTTTATTGCGGCGGGTTTTTGTCTTGTGCCGTTGTGCTGTTGTCTTCTGCTGCTGGGCTTGCACTACTGGGCTGTGGAGCTGCAGGAAAAAAGCTACTTGGAGGCCGAGCACCGCCCGCATGTAGGATGGATGTTGACCACCAACTTCACACTGATGCTGGGCGTTTTACTTTGTGCCGTGACGATGGGATTGGGCGGGGGACTGCTCGTGTACGCGTTGCTGTATCGGCAAGCGGTTCGCTATCAGCACAGCGCATTTGCGCTGTGCGCCCGCCTCTCTCGCGCCTTCGCGTCGTCGAAAGCTGAGGACTCCGCTGACAGCCGTTATGCGCAATCGGCAAGTCTACGCGGACGGCAATCCGCTGCAGCCATGGTGCTCGCCACTGCAGATGAATCCGACGACACGGCTGCTGTCCTTGCGGCCGCGCTATCCTCCAAGGCGGTGGTCACACGGTGGCACCACGAGGTGTTCTCGCTGCTGAATGCCGTCGCCGCCCCGCTGGACACCTCCGCTGGGCTCATGTCCTTCCTCGGCGTCACCGCGCCCTCGCACCACCCTCACCACCGCTACTCGCCGCTGCGTGATCAGGTGGACAGGCCGTTCTTCACGGCGACGGTTCCCGCCGCTGCTGCATCGACCAACAACGACAGGGGTGGCTCGATCAACAGCGATCAGGGCGGCTCTGGCAGCCGCAGGGATGAGGAGGTCCTCTCCCGCCGCCCTCGACATCCCACCAACGAGAGTAATCTGCACGACGTCGTCACCGTCGTGGTGTGCCGCTTCCTCGTGCCGCCGCAGCTCTTCGTCGGACAGCGACCCATCTCTCGCGAACATCTACAAGAGCTGGAGAGCCTCTCTCTCGAGTTCCACACGCGACTCCGCCGTGCTGGTGCGTGCCGCGAGGCGTACATGACGGAGTGCGGCGTCTCCGAGCTGGTCTTTTCTCTCAACACGGTGCTGCCGGTGCAGTCGCTCGTGGCGAACGCCGCGGCCGTCGCCATCGCGCTGGCGGCGCAGCAGGAGCTGACGGCTTGGGCCCCAACTTGTCTCGGCCGGCGTGTGCGATGGGGTGTGGCGGTGCACCGCTTCCGTGCGCTGCTGCGTCCTGCCCGCGGTTGCAACGGGCGACTCACCCTCAGCTTCGGGTCGCTCGAGTACGACGTCGCGCGGGAGCTGGCGCAGCTCGCGGCACTGTGCGGCTATGGCGCTCTCTGTCACGCTGACTTCTACACCGATGCGATGAACGAAGCGCGTGGGTTGCCGGTGGACTACGTGATGGACCGTATGCAGCGCTGCTTCTTGGTGTACCAGCTGCACGACGAGGATGTGCCGGAGCGCAGCAAGCGAAGCATGGCAGACGCTCTCGGGCTAATGCGCGGTGGCTGCTACACCGCGGCGTGGCACCTCCTGAAGAACTGGAACGACGGCCTCGGCAAAGGGCAGTCGTTTCCGCTGGCAGCGCAGCACCTGCTGCGCGTCGTACACTTCTTGACAGACGCGCTGAGTCACAGCGAGCGCAGTAGACCTCATGGCACCAACGACGTCAGCATCGCCGCGACTGTGTCTCCGCTGGCGGCGTTGATTCCCGGCTTTCCCGAGTGGTCATCGAAGCGGTTGGTGCGTGCCTACTGCCGGCCGCCGCCTGTGTGGGAGGAGGATTCCGACCCCACGGCCACGGCCACCGCACCGCATTGGAACAACTTGTTTTTTCCAACCACTGCCGGTGCTGTGCAGGACGAAAGTTGGAGAGAGCCGCTGACGCCGCTGCAGCGCCAGTTGAGCGCTGTGCCTTCGCCGACGGCGTTGCCAGCACACGGGACCTTTCTACTCTCACCAGGTATCGCGAACACCAAACACGGCGGCTGCTCGCGACATGTGCAGCGGAAGAACAGCTCCGACAGCAAGGGAAGCCGCCTGCGTGGCCACAGCCGCTCCTTCCTTTTTGACGACGAGTCCGGCGAGAACGAATTCGCATCAGGCGCGGCCGCGGCGGCAGGCGTCGCCTCGCAAGATTTTTCCTGCCCACTTAACCGGCGTGCTGCGACAGAGAATGCAAATCGGCTGACCATGTCGGCTCGGTCGGCGCCGTCTCTGTTGCTGCCGGACTGCGCGCCCCACCGTATCGCACCCCTCTCATCAAAGCTGCCGTTGTTCTCCGAGCGCGCTGTGACGCCGCCATGTGCCGAACACGTTGACAGTGGCGACGACGATAATAAACGCTGTAGCAGCCACCATTATCACACCAATAACAGCGACACCGACAGCGGCTACGCTGACATGGCCAGCTTCAGGGAGGTCTCACGCGAGCGCTCGATTACGTCGGTGATGCAGCGGTCTCGGTCGACGATGCCCGCCCGTGCTGCCGCGACGCTGGCGGCGGTCGTGTGTACGCGTACCCGATGTATCTCGTGCGATTGCGCAAATACAACACAGGTCTTCCAGGGCTTTCACCCTACTGGATATCTGGTGGCGATCAAGCAGGTGACGAAGAAGGCGCCGAAGCTGGTGCAGCTGCTGCGCAACGAGGTCCACTTGCTGCATCGACTGAGCCACCCGAATATCTTGCACTTCATCGCGGACTGGGAGGACGAGGCGGCGCTGTACATGGTGATGGAGTACGCGTGCGACACGCTGGCATCGGTGCTCAAGAAGTTCGACCGGCTGCTGCCAGGCGTGGTGCGCCACTACGTCTGTGGTGTGCTGCGCGCACTAGCCTACCTGCACGATTGTAAAAGCATCGTGCATCGCGATGTGTCGCCGAACAATATCATCATCACCAACGCGTCAGACAGCAGCGAGGCGAAGCTGATTGACTTTGGCCGCTCCATGCGGTTGCCGCGCTCGCGCAGCGCCACACTCAGCCCGGCAACGACGACAACCACGCTGTCGGCGCGCGCCTCCAGCCACGGCCCGTCGAATGGCCGCTCGCCGCGCAGCCCGGACTCACTGGCGACGCTGCAGTCCACTTACGCGCCCGTCGTAGGCACCCCGCTGTTTATGTCTCCCCAGGCGTGTCAAGGGCTGGTGCACGCCGCGAACGATGTTTGGAGTGTTGGGGTAATCACGTACCTGTGCCTCACGGGCGAGTACCCGTACCCGTCGGATGCCTTTGTGGATCCGGAGACTTTTATTGCAAACATGGGCAGTGGTCGAGTGACACCATCGCTTGCGGCGCTGCCAGAAACGGCCGCTAATGAGAGGGACTTCATTGAACAGTGCCTGCAGGCGGACTATACAGCGCGGCCCTCTGCGGCAGCGCTCCTGAATCACCCTTTCTTTATTATTGTGTAATGTCTCCCCGTTTCTTTTTTTTTTTTTGGGGGGGGCAAAAAAAAAAAAAAACTCACACACACACACACACACAAAACAACTGTAGACGCTGCTTCAGTCTGTTTTATTTAGCCGCATTTTTTTCTGGCGACTCAATCCGTCCTTTCGTGTTTCATTTTGATGGAACGCTGGAAGAAGGTGCTCATTTAGAGGGAGGGGAAAAAAGAGTGATGAAGCCACTAGGCTTGTCATGCTGAGAGCTTCTCTTTTTTTTTCTCTGTAGTGAGATTTTACTCTTACTAGTTGTTTCTTGTTTCGCTTGCCCTCGCCGCACTTTTTTTTCTGGTGGCTGAAAAAAAAAAAAAAACTGGTTGGATCACTCTAATGGCGTTTTTACTCTATTGCTTCTTTTTTTTTTTCTCATCATCGTTGTTACAACTCAAACTCAAGTGAAGCATAGGTTTCAACAGTTAAACTATAAGTACTTTTTTTTTTTACTTTTCTTTTACTCATCAACGCGTGAACGCCTTGCTCTGCAAATTAGAAATTGTGTTCACTGCTTACGACATTATCAGCCGGCAAATTGAAAAAAAAAAAAAAACTGCCGTGCTCTTCAAAAGCAAACCACATACACATTCACATACACACACAACAACAACAGCAACTATACAAGGTTCTTGTCTGCTTTGTTTTTGTGTTATATTTAATGAGCACGATGAAGCCCTGGTTTATGCGCGGCAAGGTCATCCACGGCTTCGGCCGTGGCGGGACACAGCTGGGCTACCCGACCGCCAACCTTGAACTGACCGACGAGGCGATCCAATTCCTGAAGCCGTACGACAACCAGGTGCTGTGGGGCTGGGGATGTGTGGAGACGGCGTCGGTGTCTGAGTACGCGGACGAGGCGCTGCGCAACGCCGCCCCTGCCGAGCTTGGACCTTTCCCCTTTGCCATGTCGATTGGCAAGAGTCCGCAGTTCAAGAATACCGAGATCAGCGCGGAGGTGTACTTCTTGCACGAGTTTCACGCCGACTTCTACGACTGCGTGGTACGGATCATCGTGCTAGAGAAGATCCGCATGCAGTCCGCCTTCACCACGCTAGAGGAGCTCATCAAGACTATCGACGGTGACATACGCTTTACGAAGGAGCATCTGAAACTACCACAGTGGGCGCCGTATGAGCATCACAAGATGGTCGCGCCGACGGTGACGGCGGCCGATGTTGGACTGTCGGCGAGCCTCCCGGCTTTTGGGTTCGTTGATCCATAGCGCGGATAGATATGCCGAGTCGTCTGTCTCTTTTTTTTCTCCTTTCTCTTTTGACGATTATTACTATTATTATTATTATTTTTTTTTTACCGTTCTGTGTGTCCACAGTGTAGTTTTCTTTCTTTTTAAATGTGGTGCTGCGACCAGTGCCTTGCATCTATCCCTAGTCAATATTCTCCTTATCAACTTGTTGTCGTTGTTTGCGGAGTGCAATAACAGCAGCAAAAAGATAAATAGCAACAGGCACTTACAATACTGCAACTTTGCACAGCCTTTCTCTTCAAACTCGCCTCTTTATTACTATTGCTTTTATTGTTGTGCTTTGCAGCGCTTTGCTCGCGTTACAGAGGAATAAGACAAAAAAAAATCGCGTTTTGTGTTTCAGTTCTTAGTCTCTCGCGAAGAGAAAACAGGAGGGAAAGCAAAGCATCAAGCTCTTCTTTTTTTTTTTTAATTGTTACTTCTTGAGTCAAGGCTGTCAGCTGTCTTGATTGAGTAAAGTGCTCTCTTTGTACCTCCTTCCCTTCCTTCCTCCTTTGTTCGCCCGCTCTCTCTCTTTTTTTTTTTTTTATATTGCTGGCGGTGCTTTCGGCCCTTTTTTTCTTGGCACAAGAAGAATGGGAGAGCACGTTTTCTCCCTCCTCCGTCGCTCATTCTGAAGATGTTCCGCTCGTGGGGTGAGTTCAACCGCTGCGCCAAAGACGTCTTCTCTCTCTTTGCCGAATCTTCAGAAGAAAACAGGCGTGAGGTCGACGTCTCATCACTGCATCATGCGCAGCCTTTGTCGGAAAAACCGATATTGACGACGGATGCACTAGGGCTGAGTCGGGCAGGGCTCGAGTGCGCGTTCTTCGTCCTTTTTGGCCGCTATCCATCTCCGACACTTCTGAGAGACTGTTTTGCGTCCACGGCTTTTTCTTCTCTCTTGCTTGCGCAAGACGAAGCAATGTCTACGCTGCGCGCCCACGAGAAAAGTACACAAGAGACGTTTCGTGCACAGCGGAATTTGACCCAAGGAAAAGGAGCAGAACTGTTAAGCCAGGGGAAAAAGGTGCCGCTGCTGTCTCTGGACGCTTTTTTGCGTTTTATCACGCTGTGCGCCGAGGAGGAAGGGCTTGGATTTGTGATGATGCATCCCGCGTCGTGCTCCAGCACCCGCGACGAACTCAAGGAAAGGAATGATGACTGTGCCGCTGCGTTGCCCTTTGGGGCACGCAAGACGGCGCAGCTGCAATGCTGGCGCCTGTTCGAGAGTGTCGCGGGCAGCAAGGGGTACGTTACGCTGGACGATATGTGCTCGGTGTCGCTGCAACACCCGTTTCAGGACGTCCGCGCCGTGTTGGAAGGGCCAGCACTTCTTGCCGAGTCAATACCACATCAACACATGCCAAAAGATCGATCGTTCGGAACATCCAGCCGTCAGGAGGCACTTGTGCGACACGTTTTTTGGATCGTGGACAGGGACCACGACGGCAAGGCTCGTTTTGACGACGTTCAAGCTTACTTGTTGGAGTTGGTGTGACCTACACGTTGGGAAACACGGAGACTAGGCAAGCATGCTCAACAATGCATGGAGCTGCTTTAAACACGCTTACTTTTTTCTTCTTTTTTGGCATATGCATGCACATATACACCGATAGATACACGTATGCACACACACACACACAAACGTGCAAGCAACAACGTCAAAAACGACGATCGTGACTCTGTTGATCAAGGGCAAAAGCAGGGAAAAGTGAAAACCGGCCGCTCACTTTTTTTTTTTTTTTTCCAAACGCGACTTAAGAAAATGAAACACAAAAAAAAAAAAGGAACTCAACCCTCCATTGTTTTGATACTGCTGGAGAATAGATGTGAGCCTGTTTTTTTTTTCCCCCTTTTAAATACGTCTAATTGCTCTCGTTTTCTCATGCTCTTTTATTTGCTTTGGCCTTCTTTTTTTTTTTCCCGCTCAACCTCGCTCACCCCATAATTCAAACATAGTGCAGCTGAGTCGATACACAAGGGTTGGTGAAAGACTGAAGACAACAAGAACAAACGAACACAAGAAGAAGAAGAGAGAAAAAAGGACTATTGGATGGAACGTATGTGTGTTGCCGACGCATGAAAGCACAAACATTCAACGTACCCCGTCTCATGAAAGTCTCAAAAGACGTTACTCTGTTGAAGATAGAAAACTCTTACGCGATAGACAATGCCAACGGAAGGAACGCAGGTGTATTGGCATGACCTGCCAGAGAAGCTGCCGCCGTGGCGCGACGCGGCTGAGCTGCGCGCCTGCATCCAGGAGAGTAAGCAGGTGGCTACCTCTATCTTGCAACCCCCGTGGGACGATGCAGGACAACGCCCCAGAAAAAGACCTCACCTTCTTACAGAGCACAAAAAGGTGTTGATGGAAGCCAAGCGTCAACGCACCGCCGTAGTTCGGCAGCTGGAGAACCCGCGCATCTACCGCGGCGTCGTGCCGGAGCCCAATGCTACCCCGCTGCGCGTCGTCAACCTCATCATGACGCACCTCGGGCAGCCCGCCGTCTCCTACGACGAGGCCGACGCCGCCGTGGAAAAGGTCATGGCCTATTACAACACACTGACGCAGCCCTCGCAGTCACAGGCAGCGCTGAACGGCAGGGGCAGCAGCCCTTCCACATCGTCACCAGGGCGTCACCGTCGTAGTAAGTCACGCCGGAAGGACCCTGTGGCGCTGGCCACGACGTCCGTCCTGTCGCAGACGCAGTCCACTAACGTGCTCGGCGGCGCACCGCCGGCACGCTCGACTGCCCTTGGTGCGTCATCACAGACGGCAAACCATGGCAGACGCGGGACAGGGCTGGCGACCGAATTGCAGAACTCCCTTCTGCTCGACGTTGTCGACGAGCTCTGTGGCGCGCGCGCACTGCGCTTCAAGCGGCTCTCGCGTACCGACCTCGGCGACATGAAGTGGCAGGTGACGTCGGTGGAGGTGGTGCCGCATCGCCGTGTGGTGCTACTTGCCGACCGCCGCGACCCGTACTTCGTTGTCTTGTTTGGTGTGCCGCGTGGGGTGAAGCCGGAGCCGTTTGTGGTGCGGGCGCTGAGAGAGGACGGCCGCACACCAGATTCGTTGAGGCGCTACAGACGGACGGAGATGCCGTACACGCAGGTGTTTTGTGTGGCCCCCGCGCCGGTGCCATGGCGGCGGGTGTGGAAGAACATTTCTGTCTCCGCGTTTCGCAATGAGTTCGCCGCCGCCGTAGTGGAGGTCGAGGCCACCGAGGAGAAGGAAGAGGAGCGCGCTCACGCGGACGACGGCGGCAGAGGCGCTTCAACGGATGCGGAGCGCTCCACGGAAAGAAAAGGCGGTCGTACTTCTTTTGCGAACGGCGTGGCGGCGCACGCTTCTTTGATTTCTCACAGCCGTGTCTCACCCCGACAACGGGCGCAGCGCGCCGTCGACCTCCTTGGTGCGGGTGAGGAGGACGACGAAGACGACACTGCGGACCAGGAGTGGCTGTTGCGGCCGGCACCTGGACAGCCTGCACCATCGCCCTCCGCGGAGCGTCAATCCTCCGTTTCGGATGTCACGGCGCAGAAGGCGGCGATGGAGTCAAGGTGGATCAACGAGGCACCGATGTTCGAAGAGGACGACGTCTCCGCTGTCCACAATCCCTGCAGCTATGACGGCCTGGGAAATGGGGACGTTGCTGCGGCGGGTCAGCTTGACCCGCTACAGCGACTGCCGCGCACCGACGCGCGGGACCGCCTCGCAAACGCGAAGCTGCGCGTGTGGTACCGGCGGCTACTGACTCGACCTTTGGCGGCGGAGCTGATGGAGCGCTTACGGGAGGTGCATTGCGACGATTAACAAGACGAAGAAACGAGCGTGACTTGTTTCTGACGATCGGCTTGGCTGAAAGGAGGAGATAAGGAGCTGTCATTTATTTGAGGTGCTCTTCTTTTCTGCCGGAAAACACGTGGTAACTCGATTAAAGCGCACGTGCACCTGCGGTACACGCACAGAACAACAACAAAAAAGAGATTCTTAACTGCTTGTTTTCCCTTGATCAAATACTCTGCCATGACGGAAACCTGCACGTGTCTTGTCGTTCATTCATTTTTGTTTTCGCTACAAGACTGCTTTTCATACTTTCTTTTCCTATATCTGCGCCAGGTTCGTTCTATCGTTCCTACCACTGAAGCGAGTACTAAAGAAAAAAAAAAAGAGGAAGAGCGGTTTTATTTCTTCTCGTGTTTTTTTTTTCCGACTCTTTTTCCATGGCATTTTTTCTCGTCTTGTTTCTTTCCGATCAGCTCTTTATTAGGTGTCCATATTCGTATTAGTAGCTGCGAACGACCAGCCGTCATTTCCACCTTTTTTTTTTACTCCCCTTTCCTAGCGCCCTTTCAAGCTTCCGCCATAGAGCTGCACTTGCAAAGCTACATATCGTGTTTTTTTTTTTCTTCTTTTCCGCTATTCTACTCTGTTTTATAATGTCCGACGGAAGGACGTTCCCTGTGCAGTTCGAGGCGGTGGCCGGCCACAAGTCCTCCATCTTCTACGGCGAGTCGACGCGCGACGGCCGCACCACACTGCAGAAGAAGACGACGGCGTGGGAGATTCTGTACTACGTGGCGATGGAGCTGTCCAAGGCGGACAAGGCCGGCGCACAGGCCCCTCTGAACGAGTCCGACTCACTCTGCAACAAGTTCCTCAACGCCGCTGGCAGACTCGTTGCCTTTGCCCCGCAGCTCTTCTCGATCCACTTCCCGGATAGCTACACTCCCAAGGCCGCGGAGCTAAAGCCCTACGCCGAGACGAGGGACTGGGTCGTGCTGGAGGAGGGCTCACCAGCGCGTGTGCTGCTCGCTCCGCTCTTTCACGAGCTCTTCGACGATCTGGAAAGCCTCACTGGTTTTGATGCTGCCTACGACACCGGCATTTGGGGCATCGGCTTGGTCAACGAGAGCTCCGGCATGGCGAAGCCGTGCGTCATGGATGTGAAGGTCGGCTTTATCCGCCACTCCCCTCTCACCCCAAAAGACAAGGTGGAACGGATGTTGAAGAAAGAGGAGAACTCGTTGATGCGTGAGACGGCGCTGCGCATCTGCGGTTGCCAGCGCTACATCGACGTGGACCCGTCCGAGGCAGCGGCGGCGAAAGGAGAAAGGGAGAGGACCTGCGAGCGCTTTGGCAAGGAGATTGGGTACGCGGTGTCCAATGCGGCGGAACTGCGTAGCTGCCTGAGGCTCTTTCTCTCCTGTGGTGTGCCGATGGCGAACGCGGCGGAGGACGGCAAGCTGGTCTTTCACCCCGAGGCGCTCGCGACAGTATCGGCGGAGGAAAAGGCGAAGATGGACCAGCGTATCGCTGACATTCGGGTCGACATCCGCGCCATCCTGCAGTTCTTCGAGGAGACGTCGCAGGGGATGTTCTTGTTGCAGCACATGGCGGTCGTCTCGGCGAGCGTGTTGATGCTGTACGACGCTGCTGCGTCGCCCGCGACGGCGCGGCTGCGCTTAATCGACTTTGCCCGCTCGACGTGGCGCAAGTTCAACTTCGATGAACCAACGATTGGCTTTCTTCAAGGGCTGAAGAACCTTGACGCCTACCTTGCCTAGCACACTTTTCCTCTTTGTCCGGCCTCTTTCTCTCTCATATATATATATATATATATGTTTGCTTGTTTGTTTGCTATTATTATTACATCCTTACGACATCTTCTAGAAACGGCTCACATGCGCTTGCTATGCGTTTTCTTCAATTGGGTCTCTTCCATGCATAAAGTGCCGTCGCGCCCGTGCCGTGTCTCTCCTTTTTCATTTTATTTTATTTGCTGCTCAGCCACATTTTAATGGTTCTTACTGCTTGTAAGTTTGATCTTGTCTTTTGCTTCGCTTTCTTTTTTTTTTAGCTTTTATTGCGCTTATATATATATATATATATATATATATATATATATATGCGTATATATATTTCTATGTTGCTGACGTAAACGCAGCACTGGCATGCATGATTCCGGACAGAAGAAAAGGGGGAAAACGCCGTACACTCCTCATACTGTTTTTGTTTATTTAAAATATCGCTCTGTTTTTCTCTCTCCTTCCATCTGTTGTTTTTCCGAGGAACAAGCACTTCTTTGCATGCTGAACGTTTTCTGCGTAACTGTGTGCATGTGTTTTTGAACCTGCTATTTGTACATCGGTTAGTAAAGTTCGTTTCATACAAGAATTAAGAATTAAAAAAAAGCTGTTGATTTCGTTAAACACAAAAGAAGCCTCCTGTTTGCGCTCTTGCAGCTGTTCGTTCTCAGTGTTGACCATGCATGAGGAACGGTTCCGCGACGACCTCCTCTAGCAATGTAGATTTAAAGCTGAGTTTTCCGATACCAGAGGGAGCGGCGGTGCATTCGGTCGCCGCATCGTGTCTTTTTTTTTTCTTCTGCTTCTCAGCGCAGACCTTTCTTGACTACTTCCGCTGAGGAGACGCCTTGCGCATGTCTGTGATCTTTGTTTTCTCCTTTCTCTTTCGTCTAACCTTTTTTTTTTCTTATTGAATTAAAACTGAACACCATGAACTTATAAAGAGTGACCACAAAAAAAAAAAAAGAAAAGATAGACACACACACACAGGTGGAGCGAAAAGAATGACGGAGACCGTCACCCCTCAAGCCAACGCCTTCGCTGAGACGATTCGGCCGACCCAGCATGAAGCGGTCAGCGCGGGGCCGGCGGAAAAGCGCACTAGCCGTAGTTCTGAGCTATCCTCTATCAAGATGGGCGGCGGCATCCCGCTTAACGGTGGTGCAGACGACGAAGAGCTTGACGTGCGAGCGTCGCAGGTGACGATAGAGGCGCTCCATGTGGACATGTCAGCCAAGGATCTGCAGCTTATTATGGGCTGCGCGCTACGCGCCTACAACAAGCACGTCTTCTTGCCGACGCGGACGACATGGCGCAAGGACGAGGGCTCGCGGCGAGAGCTGGAGCGCGATGTCGAGCGGACGGCGCTGTGCAGCATTGCCGAGGACATCAAGAAGGACATCACGGAGAAGCTCGGTGGGTGCTGGCACGTCATTTACGGACACGACTTCGCCACCTTTGTCACGCACAAAAGGCTCAATTTCTGCCACTTTCAAATAGAAGGTGCGGATGTTGTCGTATGGCGCCACGGCGGATGAAAAAAAAAAAAAAGACTGCAGCCCTTCTCTTTTTTTTTTTTTTATTCGGCGTGAACTAAAGGGACAACGCTCAGCGTCGTGCTTGACAGTTGAAGACTTACATTTTGCCCTCACTCCTTGCGGAGTTTTTGAGAGTTTTCTCTTAGCGTTTACAAAAACAAGAAAAAAAAAATGCTGAGGCGCTTGCGTGATGCGGTGGGGAGAAGCGATGTAAACTAGTTTTTTTTTTGTGTGTGCGCTTTTTGAGTTTTGCGTCGTGAAAAACGACTTTTTTTTGCTGTCTTGAGTAAAGAGAAGAAAAAAAGGGGCCCAGAGCGTCTAGAGTATTTCCATGTTTTTTTTTTTAACCGATAAAGTTGGCAAAATGGTAGATGCTTGCATTTTTCCTTTCCCTCAGCTTTATATTGCGCTTTTTTTTTTTTTTTTACTGCTCTCAGCATTGCGTGTAAACGTCGTCTTTGTTCTCTCAATTTGGGGAAACACCAAAAAGCCCTCGCTTGGTTACCAACTGCCGCTCTTTGCTTCCTTTCTTCTTGTTCGAAACTAAACGTAGTGAAGAAAAAAGCAAAACACATTTTTCCCCCACATCCGACGGCTGCTTTCATAGAGTTTCCCCCCTTTTTTTTTTCTTCTGACAGAGCCGTTCTCACCCGTTATGGATGCATTTAACGCTCAAAATGTTCCGTGTCTTGCGCTGGTCCTCGGCGACGAGGCATCACTGACGTCTCTGCACCTGCGCCTCACCGCCTTCCCGCACGGCGTCAACTACGCTCAGTTTCGCCATATTCTTCTCTCATACCTCTACCCCGCTTCGGCGTCTGCTGCTATGGAGCAGGAGGCCGCGAGTCCCATGCTCACGTCTCCTCCTCTATCCGCCAATGCCGCACATCGGCTGTCATCGTCACCTACCCTATCCCGGGCCGACGATGCGCCGTTTGCACTGCCCACGAGTGCGTCGCCGTCGCCAGCTCTTTTCATCGATCGAGCACAAGAAGACCAGGACTCGAACCGCGAGGAGGCCCGGATGCAACGCGTACGCACGCGACAAGAGCTGGCAGGTCTCTCCGCAGCTCCGGTGGACCCGATCAAGCAGCTTTTCAACCGAATTGATGTCACCAACGAGCAATGCGTGACCTGGGATAAACTGCTGGATTACGTCGTCGCAGAAGCCGGCGCCGGTCTCGCAGAGGCGCGCTACAACGCCAACCGGACAAACATCTACTCCTTCTCTCGGGCGCTGCGGTGCCCCGTGAAACAGCATCACCGCTCCGTCACGCCGCCGCCGCCACCACCAGAGTCACAGGGCAGCACGGCAAAAGCGACGGCAACATTCACCTACCAGCGTTTCCAACGTGACCTGCAGGAGACACAGACGTCGAACACGCGCGTTACGACGGGCAGCAATAGCAGCAGCAGCAGCGGGACCAACGTTGTCCGCACAGAACAGGATCTCTCTATCCTTCGCCTTCTTGACGGCTTGGAAAGCCACAGCGCCGTCTTCTTTGTTTCGTCTCGCAGCCGCCCGTTCCTGCTCTACTCCAAGGAGTCGCTGGGGCGCGTGTTCACTGCGCCACCCGACATGCTCGGCGGGGCTGTCCCAACCGCTGTTTCCTACCTGGCCGAGCACGACCTCTTCCTCTGCTACTCCACGGACGACCGCCTGCTGCGTGGGTGGTATTTTCTGCTCGCACAGTCCATCGCCACTGTGGCAGTGTCTCCGCTGGTAGTGGAGGGCTTTGTACGACGCATGCGGACCATGCCGACGAGCTCGCCAACCTACGCGGACTTCGCCGACAGCGTCTTCCTGGGCGACAGCTACGGCCACGTGTTGCGCGTCACGGCGCCGCGTGGTCGCGGAGTCGGCATGGAATTCGTTGTGGAGCGTACCTACAGAAATCTGCACTCTCGCGATTCTGGCGGACTCGTCGACTTCTGCGTTTACGGCACATATCTCTACTCTTCCGGCTTTGACGGCCGTGTCGTGGCGACTTCGCTCGTCACCGGACAGTCGTCGGAGGTCGGCAGCGTCGACCACGAACACCTGCACGCGCTCGTGTACATCCCGCCCTATGACGGACTCGTGGCAGCGACGTCTAACAGTCGGCAGCTGCTGTGGTGGGAGGCCGGCTCGCAGAGTGCGCTGCCCGGCGTACCGTTTGAGCACGCCGGCTACGGTGACCACGCCGCGGCAATTGTCGCGGTGGTGTACGTGGCCGAATCCGACTACCTGGCCAGCGCCGACTGCGACGGTGTAGTGAAGGTGTGGGAGATGGTCACCCACCGCTGCGTGCAGTCCTTTCAGGGCAGTCGCATGACCAACGGTGACGGCGGCGGCGGCGGCAGCGAGGAGGCCACACCTGGCGCCACACTGAAGTCGCAGGGCCGAGCGAAGGGCGACAGCGCAACGGTGACGGGCGACTTCACCGCTAGCGCCGGGCGGGACATGATGATGCTGACACACAACGGCTTGCACTCGCTGTTGTCGGAGTCAGCAGGGGTGGGCCACGTCGGCAGCGCACAGTGCCACTCGCTCAGCTACTGTGCAGAGACAGAGGAGCTTTTCTGCGGCTTTGCGAACGCGGTCGTGTGCTGGGGCCTCAGCGGCAACAAGCATCCGTACAT
This sequence comes from Lotmaria passim, assembly GCA_037349495.1. Lineage (NCBI taxonomy): Eukaryota > Euglenozoa > Kinetoplastea > Trypanosomatida > Trypanosomatidae > Lotmaria > Lotmaria passim. The sequence continues at coordinate 682,250 of CP140193.1, forward strand.
GTGTGACGCGGAGGAGGTGTGCCAGGACGCCATGTACGACGTTCGCCATCAGACGTTTCTCCTACGCAGCGCCACGCGGCTGAGTGTGTGGGACAGCGTCCACGGCGTGCGGCGAGGCTTGCTGGACTTCACGAAGTTGAGAAGCGTTTCGCACGCCATGGCAGAGATCAAGTGTGTGTGCCTCGACGATTTGGGCAGCCGCGTCTTTCTCGCCGCCGCGGACGGTAACGTCTATGCCTACCCCACCCAGGCGCTGACCGCCAACGCCGCAGGTGAGATGGACGAGACTCTCTACCTGTGGTATGCTGCCAGCGACGTGAAAGGGTCCGACGACGCTGCCTTGCCGCCTGCCCCGGTCCTGGTAGAGCAGATGCACTTCTCCTCCACCCTGCGCACGTGGATGGCAATCACGTCGTGCGGGACACTGCTCGTGCGCACCGAAACCGACAGCCAGCAAACGGTGTCCGCGACGTCGATTAACGTGTCCGCCTTCGCGCTGTGCCACATGCGGGTGTCGGAGGAGTTGGGTCTTGTGGCGGTGGTGGACGCGCAGCACACCCTTTACTTGTACGATATGGAGGCGTGGGCGGACGCGCCAGAGATGCGCTCGCTCGCGTCGCACGGGCGCGTCGTGGACCTGACCTTTCTGGACGCGGCGCCGGTGCTGGTGACGGTGCACGAGGGCGGGATGTGCCGGTGCTGGTCGTGTCCGCCCACGGTGGAGTGCTTTGAACTGCTCGCCATCATTCGTCATCCCAAGCTTCCAGCGCCGGCGGAGCCACTGGAGACGCGAGAGATGGCAGACGGTGTGCTGCACACAGCTGCGGCGCTGGCTGCGTCGGTGAAGTGCGGTGCGACGTCATCCGTCGCAACGGGGGATAGGGCAATGACGATGAAGATGACGGTGACGGGTGTGGCAGCGCGACCGGCCAACACGACACTGTCGTGCACCGCGTCGTGGCGTCCGCTGACGGCCTCCCTGCGGAATTGTCCCCCGTCGTCCGGCAAGGACGCGCCGCGTGCCTTGGTCGGCAAACCAGCAGGGAGCGAGAGAGTCAAAAACGAGTCTTCAAAGCTTGGGCAGAGCAGAGGATCGCGCCTGCCAGCCAGCAGCGCGCTTCATCAAGCTCCGAAAGACACCGTCGCAGGTCGCGCCGACACCCGTGGCAGCTGGTCCATGTCCCCCGAGTCGCTTATAATGAACCCCGCAGCGCGTGCGAAGGCGCTGTCGAGCGAGGCAACGGCCTTTACTTCTATTGCTTACGACGGTCAGCGTCACCACCTTTTTCTCGGTGACGCGCAGGGCGTCGTGCATGTGTACCGTATGTGTGCGTTGCTGCAACTGTACAAGCTACCCCGTTGCTCCTACGCTGCGCGCCCCGCCCTTTCCCTCTTCTCGCGCGAGCGAGCTCACCTTCTTTCCCTAGAGGCGGAGGGCGAGACCAGCGATAGCGACAACGAGCGGGCGTGGGCGTCGAGAGCTCCCGTGCTGCTGCGCTCGGTGGAGGTGCACGTCCGCCATCGCGACCGCAGCGTCTCACGCAAGCGGAGCCTCAGCCTTGCTGCGTCGCTGCACCACCTACCACTACAGCCGCAACCAAAGGCGCGCGAGCATGATGCGGGCGGTGTCGTGTGCGTGCGGTGGCTGGCCAGCCGTGACGTTTTGCTGACCTCCGGCTACGACCACGAGGTGTGGCTATTGAACGCGGATGGTGACACGTTGGGCTTTCTCTCGGCGGAACGCATGCCACCGAAAGCAAAGAACTTGCTCAACGCAACTGCGAACACTGTCACCTCTCCACCGCTGCCGAGCAAAGTGTTTGGGATAGACTCACTGGCGGCAAGCTTGCTGAGCGCCAAGCCAGGTGGGCTGAAAGACGCGTCGCCGTTGCAGCGGCTCTTTTACCTACCGCCCGCGCAGCTCATCGCAGAGCAAACGGACACCACCACCTCTACGGCGCAGCTGACGAACCTGCCGGAGTGCTGTACGCATGCCCGCCTCGTGGACGAAGCCGTGCCTGCTGCGCGCTTCTGGAAAACTGTAACTCTGGAGGACGGCAGCGAGGGGGAGATGTCGGCGCACAGGGCGCCGGCGTCGCGCCGTCGCACGACAATGCACATGCCGTCCCTCCCGCTGGAAAGTTCACTTGCGGAATTCGCGCACCCACCTCGCAGCGCTCCTGCCCTGCTGGATTACTTAGCCGCCACCAACTCGGACACGTCAGCTGTGCAAGCGAATCGAGAGACGAGGCAGACAAGTTTGGGCGAGGGCAACGCAAGCACGACAGTGTTGAGCTCCTCGCCACGCACTTCCTCTAGCTACGCCGCCGTCTGCGTTTCTGCCAAATCGCCTCCCCTTCCGCTGCCGCCGGTCCCGCAGAAACGAGTGATGGCTTTGTCGAAGGCGGTTCGCTTCAACAGGGTCGGCCACGTCGTGCAGGCTGCTGCCGCTGCTAAGGAGGAGGATGAAGAGGAAGATGACGAAAGTGCGCGAGCGAGCCTTTGCGGCGAGGCAGGCAGCTTGGCGGTATACGGTGATCAGACATCCGTGACAAGTGTCACTGCTGCTGCTGACACTGCGAATTCTGCTTTGGTTGAACCGAATTTGGGCAGCCGTCGTGCATCCTTGTCTGCATGCATGCAGGACACGACGCGGCACGAGGCGTTGTGTTCGGATACTTCCAACCACACCGGCACCTTAACGTCACCAAGCACCGCCACGCCATTCACCGCCGATCGTCTCGCTCCGCAGTCCGTGGAGCGTGACTCATTTCTGCACAGTTCGCGCAGCAGCCTTTGCTGCTCGGCTGTCCCGGCGCTCTCTACCGACAAGGAGGCGAGCGCCGACGAACTTGGCTTGTGGGTCACCGGGCTGTCGCTCCGCCACCCGGCCAAGCAGCCGCGCCTCCCGGAAATCATGCGCTACTTCTCCGCCGCTCGGCCGTCGCCCCGTCGTGGGCCGCCAGCGCCCACGTTTCCACCGCGACCAAGAACGACCGGTGGCGTGTCTGGCTGCTACGGCAGAGCTGTGCTGCGAAGTGAGGATCGTCTTATGCCGTCGCTACGTGCACCCTACACGGCGAAGACAGTAGCACAGGCGCAACGCGTGGCAACTGTCTTTTCAGCTCAGGCAAAAGTGTCACCCATGCTGGCCTATGCTTCCGCTACCGAAGGTGACGAGACGCTGGAGCTATACTCACGGGAACTGAGGCAGCGCTTGCGTCGACCACGTCACTCCAATTCGTGATCGCGGTCTAGAACACTGCTGTTTCCCTTTTTCTTTTCGTTCTCGGCTTCTGAATGCGCATTAGATCTCTAGTTTCACTGCCTTGGCTGTTGCTTTCTTCACGAGCCCTTTTTGCGTGCCCGCTGATGCAGCACACTTGCATCACGAGGCGATGAGAAGCGCGGTGGGTGGTGGGACGCAGATCGTCCTTTCTGTTTTCATCTTTTTTTTTTTTGGTTGAAGCTCTTATATTTGTGATTTCGTTCAACTTCAATGAACCCGTGGAACTCATCAAAAGTTGTTCCTTCTTCGTCTTTTTTTTTTTTCTCTCATGTAGTCTAGTTTTGGGTTGTTTGGTTTTGCACATTACCAAAGAAATCCACTTTCCCCTAATCTACTTTCTTTTTTCTTTGCTTACGTTTGCAGCGTAGTTTCACAACCTCAAAGGACCACAGTAAGAAACGCCCACCTTTTCCCGAGGCACTAAAACAACACCTTATTGTCTGACATAAAACACACAATCGTCTTTCTGTTTTGACACCTTGTTTCCAGGAAAAATAGAATAGTCGACACAACATGGAAGATTGAAAGAAGAAGAAAAAATGTCAAAGTGCTTTAAGTGGCATTGTGACACCTTTGCCAGCCTATCAAGATGTTCATTTATGCACTGTCTTTTTTTTTTTTTTGCGGGGTATTGTTTGAGAGCGTTGCTTTAGACCACAGAGTTTCATCTGGAGGTGGTTTTTAACGTCTCTCTGCGTGTTGTGGTTAAAGCTGGCCACCATTCATCGACAAAAAGGTAGGATTCACTTTAAAACGTGGACGTGTGTGTGCTGCTTTTTTTTTTTTTATCCCGGTGCAAACATTTTCTTTGCTGAACCTGTTTCTTTGCATTCTCTCCCTTTCTCTTTGATCTTCATATATACATGCACACCTCTCTGTTTCTCTTGTGATCTGTGTTTCTGTCTCGCCGTTGCCACTGTCGAACACAGCTGCGTGCTTTTTTTTTTCTCTATTATTTCACAGTTCACCCATATTTGTGTGCGTTCTTGTTGACATTCTCTTTTCGTTGTTGTTATTTGCTTTCCTTGTGCTTTGCTTTCGTGGGCTTGCGTAGTCTACCAATTGTTTGCAAGCTGCAGAAGTTTAGCTATCGATATTCACATATTACCTCACCGAAAAAAAAAAAAAAAAAGAGAGGGGACTATAGTAGGGATTTCATACGTTGACGTATTCAAATTCAATCCTTCTAATCCAACTTTCTTCCCCTAGAAACAAACGAACATTTAAACAACCAGGTGACCACATCAAGTTTATCTTTTTTAAGTGTTTTTTTTTTTTGGAAACTGAGTAACCAATTTGGTTCTTCGCACATGTTCTGGTTTTTAAACAACTATTATTATTATTACTTCTTTTCTGTGCTCTAGCGACTTTTTGTTTTTGAATAAGCTTTGTTACATTTCTCGCCTTTTAACTGAAAAACGAAAAGAGAATTAAAAAAAAAAAAAAACAACATATCTATCTATCTTTTTTGTTGTTGTTATTGTGTGTGTGTTTTGCTTCGTTTTCGCGTAGTAAGCTCTTCTTAGTGAATTAGGTGAGCATACTCACCTAAGCCTGTCACTTTTTTTTTTTTTTTAAACTCTAAGCTTCGGCGAGGAGTTGGCACGGCGACAACGCTTTAACAGCGCTACAATTAAGGCTTGCAAGATTGGAGGCGAGAGAAACAGAAGAAAGAAAGAAGAAAATAGTGCCATTGAAGAAAGTACATAACACCGAGCGTGTGCACACCGTCAGTAAACAGCAGGAGAAAAAAAATGACAGAACATGGCGGTCAGCGCAGGGCGTGGGTGACCGTGGCGGTTTCAACGACGCTGTTGCTGCTGCTGCTGCGTCAGCGCCGGCAGAAACGCAAGGCGGCTCAGCAGAGCGCCGCCGACGCCACCCGGGCCACCCTGCAGAGCGCCATGCAACGCAGCCTCCTGCCCGTTTTCGTTCAAGCCGATGCGCTGCCTGTCAGGTGGGGCGTTGCACCGCCGGTCTTCTACCCCCCGCACTCGGCGGTCATCCCGTTGGTGTTGCCGAGCGAGATGGCAGAGATTGAGCGAAGCGGCCACGTCGTCCGCAAGGTTGGCTTGGAGGCCACTGGTGGCGAGGACGGTATGGAGGGACCCTCCGCTTTTATTTTGTGCAGCCACACCGGCGTGTTGGCGACGCCGCCGCTAAATGCTGCTGTCGCAGAGAGCGATGCGGCGGAGGTGGAGGCGCAGCAGCGGCAGTTGTTGGCGCAGCTTCTCGCGCACCATCCAGTCTTGAAGGAGCAGTACGCGGCGCTGTCAACGCAGTGGACCGCCTTCTCCACCGCCCTCGCTGCATCGGAGAAAAACAAAGAACACAACCGCGCTGCTGCCACGGCTGCTGCAGCGACGCCTTTCGCCGCCGCCGCTGCGGGCGATGCAGCGGCTATTACACCGGCCTTCACACATTTGCTGCAATGCCCGGATGGCTGCCTGCTGTTGGGCGGTGTAAATGGCCCGTACTTTACTGTGGCGGTCCTCACTGGATTTGAGGGCAGCCTTGACGCTGCTGCTAACGCGGATGCTGCAGCGGAGTCGTCGAGCCAGCCGGCGAGGGCTCACAGTTCTTCGGGGAGGTCGGCGGCGACCGCCTCCGCCGACGCCGTCATGGACCTCGCGAGCGTCGTCCGCGGCGTGGCGCAGGCTACCTTCCGCGTACCGCTGCCTGCGACGGACAAGTCCGGCGCGCTGTCCCTCGCGTCGGCACGCCTGCCCGGTGGTGCGGCTTTTGCGGTACACCAGGGCTTCTACCGCGTCCTGTGCGTGCGTGATGGGCGGGGACTGGAGCTTTGCGTGCCGGCCGAGCTGTTGGTGCACAGCGAACTGGTGAACCAGTCTCTCATCACTCCTGCTGTGTCTCCGTTGACGAAGGGACCTGGGGCGGTGACGGCAGGACGTGTGTCGGCCAAGCCACAGGCCGAGGGTGCAACGGAGACGCTGCTCACGCTGACCTCCTCCCCTTCCCGCTTCACTGGTGCGGAGGGCGTCGAAGTTTCTGTCACGGCGGAGGTGTTCGCAGGGCTGGCAGAGAAGCCGGAGGAGGCCGCAGCGGCGTTGTGGCAAGCAAGTGGCGCCAGCGCGGAGGCCAACCCGGCGGCCGCGGCGGCCTTTCGCGCCGTAACGGCACGCGCGTTGACGACTACCTCGCACGGGCGGGGGGCCAACATGGTGACGCTGGTGTACGTTCAGCCCAAGCTTGGTGTCCTCTTCTCAGTGCACCCGCTCTCCTCTGTTGTCTACGAGCCGTGGATGACGGATTTGCCCACGATTCTCTATTACCCGCTCGGCGAGGACGTCGAGGCGGACAGGGAGGGTTACGCTGCGCCGCCGCTCATGTCCATCCAGTACATCCTCGAGCTCCCAAGCACGTGGGAGGTAGTGAAGAAGGACGAGGAAGAGTTGCGTCACAACGTGCTGTTTCACTTCACCAATTGGGAGGCGGCGACGGTGTCGAGCAGCATGACGGAGATCAGCGGCTTGCGCTGCGTCATGTTCCACGAGGTGCGCGACGGTCGCCGCTGCCGCTCCTACATTCTGCCGCGCGGCTCAACGGTGCTGGTTGTGAGGTGGGAGACGTCCGTGGAGATGTGGGAGACGTATCTGCCGCTGCTCCAGCAGACGCTCGACACGCTGCACGTCGATGCCACGGCCATCACGCAGTGAGGCTGCTCCATTGAAGAACGCGGAAGCTGTTTTATTATTATTTTTTTGTCTTTCCTATTCTTCTTGTAGTTGTGAAATGGTTGCATTTCTTCATCACAGACGTTTTTCTTCCCCTAACTAATCTCTTTTATCCTTCCTTTTTGAAGTTGTTGTTCTTTGTGGAGTCACTGTACTTACATTGTCGCGTGCATATATATATATATATATATATATATATATGTTTTTTTTTTTTTTAACTGATGTTGAGACGAGTTTTTTTCTTTGTTATTTGTGTTTTTTTTTCTGTATTTTTGTTGTGTCAGGGTTCATTTCGACTCTCGGTGTTTGTGCTTTTCAGTCAGCAACGGCGAGTTTTCTTTTTTTTCCCCCTCTCTACAATTTGCTTTTTGTCCCTCGCATCTGATGCGTTCAGTGTATGGAGCGTGCTCTTTTAAGTATGGCTTCTTGAAAAAAAAAAAAAAAGAAGAACAGTACTTTCATGAAAGATACGCCAGTTGTGGAGCCGTTTTGTCGCAGGTGTCGCTGTGGTCATTTTTTGGTGCTTTTAACCAGTTTTTCGAACGCTTTTCTTTTCTTTTCTGTGTGTGTATGGGCGACGGAAGTTATCTTTGGTTTTCAAGTTCTTAGCAAGGCGGAGAAAAAAAAAAAGGAAATCGAGGGACAACTGTACCGCTTGGTTGCTTGACTTTTAATTACCGCGGCATCGCAGTTGTGTTTGTTGTTATTAGTAACTGTGTTGCTCGGGACGCTTTCCACACACGCTTTTCTTTTTTTTACTCTTTTTCTTTCCTTAGCTTTCCTAATTACGATTATGAAAGAAGTAACTGCACTGACGAGCATTGAGTACTCACAGGCTCGCTTTCTTTTCCTCGTGCGTAAGGTTTTTCTTTTCTTTTGGCTAGTTCCTTCTCTGAAAGGGAGGCTGGCCACGCAAAAAAAAAAAAAGAAGATTTATTGCAGTCAATTTGCTGTAACTTCTTTATGGAGTAACATGTAATTGTATCTGTTTCACACACATATAAAAACAAAGAAGTGCAGGGAATCGCGACTATCTTTGGTGCATGCGTTTTTTTTTTTTTCCTCCAGTTGATAAAGCTACACGTTCCGGCTCCCTTCTTTTCTTTTTCTCCCCTTTTCTCTTTTTTGCTCTTCGTACATCACTAATATCATCAACCCGCGCACTGACCAATTGCGCCCTCCTTTCCACACTCACATTTCTGCAACTGAATGCTCAACTTTGCTTCTTCTTTCTCTACACGTTGCCTCACCTTGCTGTTGTTGTTCACGCATAATTATCATCCTTCACACGCCAAAAAAAAAAAACACTCACAGAAATCTCTCAAGTTCTTTATGGATTATACCAACGATAAAAAAACTTCCGACACTGAGTATCAACGAGATGGCGCCGTGGAAGGTGGTAATGTAAAGACCTTCCGTGACGACCAACGCGAATACTCACGTGGTGGGCGCGGCCGCAGGGGCGGGGCTCACCAATCGGACAACTGGCGCTCCTTCCCCGGCTCTGGCGACGCAGGCGAGGGCGGGGACTACTGCGGCGGACGCGGTAGGGGTGGCTATCGTGGCGGACGTGGCCGTGGACGTGGCCGCGGCGGCTACAACGCGTGGGCCGACCGCGATGACAACGAAGATGCCCAACCTGCGCCGTCCGCTGCACCGGCCGGCAGCGCAAAGTCAGCCACACCAGCAGCCGAGGGCAACGCGGAGGCGCCGCCGCAGCCGCAGGAGGATGGCCGCGAGACGAACAACGACCGCTGGGGCCGCGAGGACAACCGCGGCTACGGTCGTGGCGGCTTCCGCGGTGGCCACCGCGGCCGTGGCGGCTACGGTGGCCGTCGCTACTACGACGCCGAGAACGAGAGCGGCAGCGGCTACAACGCCCACCGCGGCGACGAAGACGCTGGCGAGGGCGGCGAGGAGAGCGGCTACGGTAGCGGCTACGGTGGCGGCTACCGCCGTGGTGGTGGCCGCGGCAGCTTCAGCTCGCGTGGCGGGCGTGGCGGACGCCGCTACTATGACGACGGCGACGGCTACGGCAACAACAGCGCCGACAACGGTGAGGAGGGCGGCTACCACCGCGGCGGATATCGTCGCGGTGGTAGCCGCGGCGGTCGTGACTTGGACTACGATCGTCCGCATGGTGGTGGCCGCGGTAGCGGTCGCGGTGGTCGTCGTGACTTCCGCAGCTTCCGCGACGACGACGGCGAGTCCGGCGCGGCGCAGGAAAATGCTTGGACGTCGTCGCCCGAGCCGGCAAGTGCGACGCCCGCCGCGGAGGGGAAGCCCATGGCCAACGAGGTGCCTTCGCCTGCCTCGCCTGCCACACCGGCGGCCCCAGCTGCGCCTGCGCAGCCCACGGCGGCTTCCATCGTGGCCTCACGTCCCGCCCAGCAGCAACAGCAGCAGCAGCACGGTGAGGAACCAGCGGATTGGGAGGAGACGTCGGCGCCAGCTCCGGCCGCCCCGCACGCCACTATCCAGCGCGTCGTGCGTGCGCCGCACCTGCGCAGGAACTGCCACGACGAGGCCAAGGTCGAGGAGCTCTTCACGCACCACCACCGCCAGACCGGAATCTCGCTGGAGAACTACGACAGCATCCCGGTGGAGATGGTGCCGCGCGACATCAAGCCGGTGGAGGATTTCGCTGACCTGCTCGTGGAGCCTGCCCTGGCGCAGAACATCGAGCGCTGCGGCTACAAGCGTCCCACCCCGGTGCAGCGCTACGGCATCCCCGTCGCACTCTCCGGCAACGATCTGATGGCCTGTGCGCAGACCGGCTCCGGTAAGACGGCCGCCTTCCTCATCCCGGTGGTGCAGCACATCCTCGTATACGGCGTGTCGCCGGCGCGCAACCGCAAGAGCTACCCGATCGCCCTCGTGCTGGCCCCCACGCGAGAGCTGGCGGTCCAGATCTACGACGAAGTGCGCAAGCTGACCTTCAACACGGACATCTTCTACGACGTTGTCTACGGCGGCACCCGTTACCCGAACCGTTTCGAGCAGGACATCCTGGTGGCCTGCCCGGGCCGCCTGCGTGACATGTTCAACGAAGAGTACCTCTCCTTCGCCGCAATCAAGTTCCTCATTCTCGATGAGGCGGACCGCATGCTGGAGATGGGGTTTGAGGAGCAGATTGAGGAGCTGGTGGCTTCGCGTTACACCGACATGCCGACCGTTGACGAGCGCCAGACTTTCATGTTCAGCGCCACCTTCCCGCAGCGCATCCTGAACCTGGCGAAGCGCTACCTGCGCCGCAAGTACTACCTGCTCACTGTTGGCCGTGTCGGCTCGACGACGAAGAACATCACCCAGACGATCGAGAATGTGCCGGACAACGAAAAGATGGACCGCCTGCTGCAGATCATCTACGGCCACGAGATGAGCGACATGGTGCTCATCTTCGTGGAGACGAAGAAGATGGCCGAGGAGGTGAACCGCCGTCTGCACCGCGAGGGCATCCAGAGCACCACCATCCACGGCGATCGCCGCCAGCAAGACCGCGAGGCCGCGCTGGAGGACTTCAAGGAGAAGATCACGCCGATCCTCGTCGCCACCGATGTCGCGTCGCGCGGACTGGATATCCCGGATGTGGCGCACGTCGTGCAGTTTGATCTGCCGCAGGAGATGGACGACTACATTCACCGCATCGGCCGCACAGGCCGCGCCGGTAACAAGGGTGTGGCGACGGCCTTTTACAACCGTAGTAACCGCCGGCTCGCGCTGGATCTGCACAAGTACTTCTCGGAGCACGGGCAGGAGATTCCGAAGTGGTTCCAGCAGGAGGCGGAGCTCGTGGAGGGCGAGGCATTGCTGTCTCGCGAGGGCGGTGGTGGCGGCCGTCGTCGCGGCGGCGGTGGCGGTGGTGGTCATCGTGGCGGTGGTGGTGGTGGCGGCGGCGGTGCAGGGCGTGGGGGTAGTACATGGGGGCAGAACCGCCCAGCGGCGGCGCCTATGCCGGCCCGCCGCGGTGGCGGCGCGGCGCTCGATGATGGTGGCTTCTAAGTTGTAGGATTTCACGAAGGCGGAGAAAGCAGAAGTTGTCTCGTTACAGTTCCCTTGCTTGTTTTGACGTGACTGTCTGCTTTCCTTCGCTCCTCTCTCTCTCGCCTTTGTCCTTTTCTACCGAAGTCTATCTTTTTATCTAGCCATATTATAAATGTGAGCTTTTTTTTTTTTGACCTGTTGGTTGCCTCTTCTTTTTTTTTTTTTTAAGTTGCTGTCGTTTTCTCCATCCTTCGCTGGACAGCTTTTCCTCTTCTCAGGTGGAAAAAGGGGGAGAAAAACTGGAAGAAACGGAGATGAGTATCACGACACCTGCCACATTGATAACAACAACAACAGAAAGAGAAGCAGCAAAACTGGACAAAAACGAAAAAAACACACAAAAAAGAACAGTAATAAGCAGTAATAGTATACAATATAAAACAGCTTCTGAATTTTCTCTCACCTTTTTCCGTTTTCGACTTACATTCAGTTCTGTTTAACTTTTTTTTTTTTTTTGTATGGGAAAGCACTGAGCTTTAAGTTCCTTTTTTTTTTTTTTAGTCTATTTGATATATTTTTGTTGTCTTTCGAGGCATGCGTCGCGTTTTTTTTTTTTTTTGCCTTCTTTTCATTGTTGAAGCAACCTAAGTGCTTTTTTTTTTAAATTCAAGACGAAAGGGGGAAAAAAAAAGAACCACTATCCTTTACTGTTTTTTTTTTCTTTTGTTTCATCGTGTGTATGTGTTGAAAGGCTATTGTCTCTCCTTTTTCGACCTTCACAGTTCGCTAGTCCGTGACGCACTTCATTTTTTTTTTTTGCACTTAGTTTCTTTTTTTTTTTTCTGTTCTCGCAACCCTCTTTTTTCCTTCTGGTACACACACAGATTCTTGTTCGCATTCGAAAGAGAGCGCGTCACGTTCTGTCTTCCCTTTCATTTCCTGATTCATAGAGGCGCTGCTTTTACACATCCCTCGCCTGTTGGCCGTCTTGGTGAGCAGCGGACAAGCGTTCTGATGCTTGTGTACACCTTTGTCTTCTTTTGCGTTTTGTTTTTCAGATGTCTGCGTGCCTTTTTTTTTTGTGTGTTATTTCTCGGCTGATTGGCGACCTTTAAAAAGGAAAAAGCGCCGCGTTGCCAAACTACTATTAGAAAAAAACCCAAGGAAAAATTACTGATAAACGGCTAAGTGCTTCTAAACGAAAAAGTATAAACCTCAAACATAAAACGAAAAAGAAAGCAATACCTGTGTGCATAGTGCATTTGGCCGCGGTGAGTGTCCAACAGCAGAGACCATCGACTACCAAAAACACGCAGTTCCCGTTTTTTTCCTGTCGAGCTCGCTTCAAGAGAGTCGCACCTCGCAAAACCTGCAGCTCCATTGTCTCTTTTGGTGCTGGCATGCACGTATGTGGGTTCGCATGAAGATTTCTGCTCGACTTCTCTTTCTTTGGTAGCTGGTCTAATACTGAACGAAAACGGGGAAAAAGCAGTCACTCTAGACCCTCCCTTTTATTTTGGACCGCACGTGTTGACGGCTTCAGCAAACCACTAACCGCAACGCAGCCATGTGAGGGAGCTTTTTCCTACCTTTTTTCTTTCTATCGTTTTCTTCTTTTTCTTATATCCACTGACTCTCTCTCTCTCTCTCACTCTTTCTGAATACCTGCTCCGTCTCCTTCTTTTCCCGCTTTTTTTTTTTTCGAGTCTTCACATTTGCTGTGCTTGTTTGGTCTGCGGTGTTTTGCTAACAAACGGACTTACAGGCTGTGTAAAATCCTAAGTCACTACGCCGCTATAGAAAAGAACTTAAAAAAAAAAAAAAGAACGCCTGCTTTTTCTTTTTTCTCTTACCTGTGTTTTCACGTCACAGCTTACAGCAGTTGAGGTACTTTATTTGACGTGTTTTCGTGTTAGCAAAGTAAGCAATCTGCTGCATTTTTTTTTTTTTTACTTCTTCGGTTCTTTTTTATTTCGTCACTTCTTTTAAGTAGTGGTCCGGAAAACGCCAAAGGAAAAATACAGACGTTATAGCCGCGCTGGTTTCAAGCTCTTTCTAGTGTTTTTCTTCTTTTTCTCTTTTATAGTCTTCTCTGGTTATAATTCCACATTTGCGTGTCTCTCTCTTATTTACTTGCCTCCGAGCATTAGATATTTAAAGGCACACACACACACACATACACGTTGCATTGCGACGTTAAGCGAGCGAGGTCTTTTTATATTTTATTGTTCACTACCTATGGTGATTTACAATAACAAGCAGTGCCCATAACATCCACACAGTTGCATTTAGTTTTTTTTTTTTCTGTCCCTTTTACAGCTGTAGGATCCGAGTAGCATTTTTTTTTTCTCTTTTCTTTTCGTCCCTCTCTCGCCTCTGAGGATTAGCTTAGTGTTACTTTACGTCCCATTTTTCTCTCTTTTTAGCTGTTCTCTGTTATTGTTTGTACCTACATTTAGCATCATCGGCAAGCACCTCTCTTCTTCTTTTCTTTTCCCAGTCTTTTGATTTTTTTTTTAAACTTCTGTGCTTTTGTTTTTATCTCTCCTCCACACATGCACCGTCGCACTTTTTTTCTGCGCTGTGTGCCGCACCAGCACGCAAGCCCGCTCAGCCCGCACGAGGTGCTGGGCGTGGCCCCGGGAACGCCCTTTGAGGAGATTCGGCACCGTTTCCACGAGCTAACCCGCCGCTACCACCCTGATGTGCAAGATGGTGACCCGGCCAAGTTCCGCGAGATCAATGCTGCCTACCGCGTTTTGCGTGCCGAGTACCGCAGCCGCACGGCGAACGCCGGCAGTGCCGCCGAGCAGGGCAGATCCTCGACAAGGTTCCGTAACGGCGCTGGTCCAAGTGCACGGGCGACGCCGACCGGTGGTGCCTTCTGGGAGGAACGTAACGAACGCATTCGCAAGGAGAGCGACCGCCGCGAGCGGGAGCGGTGGGCACAGCAGGAGGAAGATCGCACCCACACCAAGCGCAAACACACCCTTTTCAGCGAGTTCCTCTTTTTCTTCAGCGGTTCGGAGATTGCGATTTCGCTGGCCACCGTCGTCGCGGTGCTGCTCTATAGCGTGGAACGCTACCACACTGTCAACCGCTTGCTGGAGGAGAAGCGGCTCCATCTGAAGAACATGGATGAGGGCCTCCCACCGCCCATGCCGATGACGCTGGACAAGGAGCTAGAGACCAAATACAGCCAGCCACCGGAAACGACGGAGCTCCAAATTGATGCCCTACGCATCCGCGAGGAGTCCAAGTACCGCCGCGCCACGCAGCGCAAGTTCGAGGACTTCCGTGAGTTCATGTTTGTGTACGACCCAGAGGCGATCGCGTCGCGCAGGGTGAGCTCGACTCGGTTCAGCTACCAGTACACGAACGAGGCTGAAATCCCGAAACGGTGCCCAATTGTGCGGCAGTTCAACTCGGAGCGACGCACGGAGAACTACGGCACGATTGAGAAGGAGCTGGAACAAACGATCAGCGAGACGCCATGGGTGTCGCCCGACGCGGGGTACGCCGGGGCACTGGTGGCGAAAGGCCTCGGCTGTATTGCGGCGAACAGTCCCAACACCACGAAGTGGACGTTCATCGAGTACACCGATCAGGACCAGGGCACAAAGGCGGCCTCCACGACCTGCCTCGCCGCCATCCGCAACCTGCGCTTTGATCAGACTGGAATGTGTCAGCGGGTGACGGTAACAGGGAAGTCTGAGCTGCACCCTGAGCTGGTGGCGAAGCAGGAACAAGATTTGAAGGATGGGAAGCTGAAGAAGCGAGCCTTGGTGAAAGGTGGTGCGCTTCCGTTGAAGGACCTGTCGATTCCGCTTGAGTTTATGAAGCTCTAGGGGCGCGTTTTGTGACAATTCTGCAGATCTGAACGTGAGGGCGGGAAGGGAGGAGCCCGTTTCAGTTTCTTCTGTTCATCTACGTAAGAGCGCCTTCGTCGATTACCTTTAGTTGTTTATTTTACTTCTCCTATTTCCTAAATGCAGTATAGTGCTCATGATGGAAAAAGCGGCAGCAGCTGCCATTGCTTCCTTTTCTATAGAAGTGTTTAAAAGTCAACTCCGAACTCTATTATCTTTCTTTTTCTCTTGAAACGTTTCCTTTTTTTTTTTTCTACACCTTACTCAAGCGTGCTGCGAAATGTGTGCTAGGCCACAAGGAACAAAAAAAAAAAAACTAATGGTGTAATATATGAAACATGCATTGAAGAGAATACGTAGTGCGCATTTCACATGGAGAGCAGAAGATAAAGAAAACAACAACAACAGCCAAAAAAAAAAAAAAAAGAGGAGTGAGAGAGATGGAAGGGTAAGACGTTTTGGTGTCTTCTTTTCTTTCAGCGCTTCTGTCACGACAGGATGTGATGAGTGAAGAGAAGTGTCCACGGGTACTATTCCACCGATTTCTCTTACTCCCTGCTTCTTGTTTTTTTTTTTTTCTTGGTAGTATCAAGCAGGTCCTCTCTGTCGTCGTCTTATACTCTCTCCAGGCTCTCTCACATCTTCCCTCTTTCTATTCTCTCTTTCTTTTTCTACCTCTTCACAATTAAAAACAGTCGCTTGTGCAGTTTAAGGTGTGGAGATAGTAAGACCCACTCTGTTAGTCTTACCCTCTTTTTTACTTTTTTTTAAAATGCTCTTCTCTCTCCACTGCGTCCTTCGCATGATTTCAACTTATTAGCGTCAAGAACAACACACATGTTTGTCTGGATCCACGCAAGCCGTAAGCAGAATGAGCGAAGCAGGAAGCAGTGGAGGGGCTTGTTCGTGGTGCCAACTGTAAAGGAAGGTAAACAGGGACAAGAAGAAAAGAAGCCAGCTTTGTTCTGCAGCGTTAAATGATCATCGATATTTAACACGAATCGGCACTAAGCCAGGAAAAAAAAAAGTCACGACGCACTGCGTCTCGACAGTGAAGGAGTGCCTGCGGTGCGCCAACCCCCTTTATTTTGGGGCATTACGCTTGCAGTGGGCGCGCTGACGGCACTTCTATTTTTTTTTTACTACTTTTTTTTTTGTTGTTCACGTTTACTTCAGTGATGCTGCTGTTGTGCCTGCATTCAGGAAGACGCTTGATTGAAGTGATCCCCTTAGTGAGCATTCCTGATTGACAAATGCTGTCCTGCACCACCGTTGAGATCGGTGGTAGGGTAAGGCTGATGTATTGCAAAAACAAAAACTAGATGATGATCCACGTTTAACACAATTCGACACTGAGCCGGAAAAAGAACTTCATGACGCACTGTGTCCCGACCGTGGAGGAGTACCTCTTGTCTATGCTCTTGTTCTTCGAAACAAAAGTAATGCAACAGGTGCACTGATAGTTTCACTGTGTGTGTGTGTGTGCGAGCGACTGTGTTGTTGCCACCGAGGAGGACTTCTCCCGAGTGTGGTCTCGGGAGCCAACCGCCGTCGACGCATCAGATTTACCTCAGAGAGTAGACGCTCTTGTCGCTTCCCACTGCTGCATAAATCGGCTTACTGGAACGGGTTAGTATACTTGAGCCAGATGGTATGATCGGAGTCGGCGCTGTAGTTTTTTTTCCCTTCTTCCGCTCGTCGTTGCCCAGATTGCTGGCATGCTACCTATTCCTCTTTTTTTTTTTCTGTTCTTCGGGCTTAGCGTTGGCCGTCACAGTGTGGCGGCTCATTTCTGACGTTGACAAAGAGTGGAGACGAAAACAGTGCAGAGGCGGGGTCTTGTTTGTCACCGTCTCTTTCATGCGTTGCGAGGAGCTCTCTGGAGGTAGAAGGCAAATGAAAGCGGATGCTTGTCAAGTTGTGTCTCACATAAAAGGGTGTGGTGGTGGTGGGGACAAAAGCACGACACCTCTTGCCACTTTGGGAGGCAGGAACGTCACACGCATCGCATCCCACCCATCTTCCGCCTCTCCTCCTTCGCTCCCTTCTCCCCCTTCGCTCCCTTCTCCCCCTGCTCTTCCTTTTACCCTTCTCTCTTTTCTCTCTCCCTCGCTGGATTGTGGCTGCCGTCGTTCTTCTTGGCTTCTCCTCCCTTTGTTTCTTCACACTGCCTTTGCCAAAAAAGTAATGGCTAGCAGCCGCAACCACTCGCGTCTTCCCCTTCGTACTTGCCTTCACTACTCTCGAGCAAGCTTCGCCTAGAAAGCACAGTTATCTCACCTCTTTTTTTCTTTTAAACACAAAACGGAAATCAAAACTCCTTGCGTTGCACAATGCCGTACGTCGCCGCCATTGATCAAGGCACGACCTCGAGTCGCTGCATCATCTTCAACGAGAAGTTCAAGGTCGTCGCCGACCACCAGCTGCCGCACAAGCAGTACACGCCGAAGCCGGGCTGGCTGGAGCACGACGCGGAGGAGATTTACCGCAACTGCTGCATCTGCGTGGCGAAGGCGGTGACGAAGCTGCGCGCGAAGGATGCGAAGTTCGACAAGATCTCCGGCATCGGCATCACGAACCAGCGCGAGACGAGTGTGGCGTGGGACCGCACGACTGGGAAGCCGCTCTGCCATGCCCCTGTCTGGAGCGACGCCCGCACGTACGAGGTGTGCAACCGCATCGCCAAGGAGATCGGCGGCGGCGACAACAACTTCGCGGCGGAGATTACCGGGCTGCCGGTGAGCACGTACTTCGCGGCCTTCAAGTACCGCTGGATGCTGGAGAACGTGCCGGCTGTCGCGGCGGCGCGCAAGAACGGCACCCTCATGTTCGGCACGATCGAGTGCTGGCTGATGTACAAGCTGAGCGGTGGCACGACCTTCGTGACGGACGTGTCGAATGCGAGCCGCACCTTCCTGATGGACCTCGCCACGCAGAAGTGGTCGCCGGAGCTGTGCCAGAAGCTGGACATCCCGATGGAGTCGCTGCCGGAGATCCGCAGCAACAGCGAGCGCTACTGCGACGTCACCACGAAGGACTTTGGCGTGTGCGAGGCGCTCGGCGTGACGACGCCGATCACCGGCTGCATCGGCGACCAGCAGAGCGCGCTCTTCGGCCAACTCGGCTTTGAGAAGGGTGACGCCAAGACGACCTACGGCACTGGCTGCTTCATGCTGATGAACGTCGGCAAGAAGGTGCAGTTCTCCAAGCACGGGCTGCTCGCCACGATCGGCTACAAGCTCGGCGACAGCCCGACCACCTTCGCCCTCGAGGGCTCCATCGCCAGCTGCGGTGCGACGGTGGAGTGGATGCGCCACAACCTCAACTTCTTCAACCACCCGAGCGAGATGGAGGCGATCGGCCGCAGGGAGTCCAGCACCGACGGCGTCGTCTTCGTGCCCGCTTTCGGCGGTCTGCTGTGCCCCTACTGGGATCCGACGGCGCGTGGCACGATTGTCGGAATGACCTACAAGACCAACAAGTCCCACATCATCCGCGCCGCGCTGGAGGCGATCTCTATGCAGGCCGGCGCCGTGCTGCAGGCCATGAACCAGGACAGCGGTGTTGAGCTGAAGCAGCTCCGCGTTGACGGTGGCCTGACGCACAGCCGTCTGCTGCTGGAGATGCAGGCCGACATCCTCGGCGTGAACCTGTACGTGCCGCACATGATCGAGACGACGTCGTTCGGTGCGGCGCTCTGCGCCGGTCTTGCCTGCGGTGTGTGGAAGTCTCGCGAGGAGATTGCGGCGATTGCGAAGGAGGTGATGGAGGGCGACACGGTGCGGCCAACGAACACCGACCCGAAGGTGCGCGAGGCACGCGTGAACGCGTGGAATGAGGCTGTGAAGCGGTCGAAGTGGGCGAAGCTGTAAGCGCCGCGTGCGCGGGCGAGAGTGTGTGTGTCCGCGCCTGGGCGTGAGGTGGTGCTTGGAGGGCGTCGCGCCACGCTGCCTGGCCTGCCTCGCCTCTTCTCTTGATGCGGATTGCAAAGGGAGAGGGGGACGACAGCGGCGATGGCGGTTGCCGGCGCTGCGGTGTCTCGCGGCGCACAGACTCAAAACTGATAGAGGGGGTGCATTCTATCCACAAGAGCAACAACAACAACAACAAACGCATAGCTTGCTTCCTAGTTTCCTTCTTCTCCTTTTGTTTCTTTTCTTCGTGTTGCGTTGCTTCTCAGTTTCGCGTTACACGTGAGCAGCAGGACCAAAGAAACGACGCCGTCACCCGCGCCTCACCTGACTCTTTGCCTCGGAAGGCGACGCCTTTACATCGAGTCCGTCAGGTGTGGTCCGTTGCTGGAAACAGTGCGCACCCGTTGTGCGGGTTTTTGCAGCTCCGTGCTCTCCCTTTTCTCTTTTTCATCGGCGGGTCTGCCGGTCCACGGCTGGTGTTCTTTTGTTACTCCTCCCTTCCGTTGCAGGCGTCAACACTTGTCCCGGCAAAGAAGGAGTCGGTGTGTCAACGAGAACAGCGCGAGCCTGGCAGGCGTGCAGCCACTTTTTATCTCGTTTTTACGTTCACGCACACGTAGACAAACACACACACACACAACAAAAAATAAAGTAAGATAACACGAAGCGGTGCCGGAAAGACACCTTATTCTCTTTTTTCCTCTTTTTTTTACTCCACTCTCACAATTTTACTCAACCACTGCGTTCGTGTGCACTGGAGTGAAACTCTGTACGTGCAAGAAAGATACGCGGACACGATGTGGTGCGTTGCACCACTTCTCTTTTCGTCTGGCTTCTTAATTTCGTTACTTTGGAGTAAATTCGTGTTGGTGCTTCTGAGCGCGTGGAAGAACGTGAATCGCGCCACTTCACATTTTTTTACTTTTCGCTTCCACTTTTCTCTTGCGCACAACTCGCCATCCTTGGTCAAATTAGAAGAGGAAAAGACGCCAGGTTTTTTTTTTTTTACAAAAGACGCTTTTTTTTTTTTGCTCTTTTTAGTTTTTTTTTTCTTTGCTCCACTTCTTTCTTTCTTTTTTTTTTTTTTGCAGAGGGGACTTCTCCCGAGTGTGGTCTCGGGAGCCAACCGCCGTCGACGCATCAGATTTACCTCAGAGAGTAGACGCTCTTGTCGCTTCCCACTGCTGCATAAATCGGCTTACTGGAACGGGTTAGTATACTTGAGCCAGATGGTATGATCGGAGTCGGCGCTGTAGTTTTTTTTCCCTTCTTCCGCTCGTCGTTGCCCAGATTGCTGGCATGCTACCTATTCCTCTTTTTTTTTTTCTGTTCTTCGGGCTTAGCGTTGGCCGTCACAGTGTGGCGGCTCATTTCTGACGTTGACAAAGAGTGGAGACGAAAACAGTGCAGAGGCGGGGTCTTGTTTGTCACCGTCTCTTTCATGCGTTGCGAGGAGCTCTCTGGAGGTAGAAGGCAAATGAAAGCGGATGCTTGTCAAGTTGTGTCTCACATAAAAGGGTGTGGTGGTGGTGGGGACAAAAGCACGACACCTCTTGCCACTTTGGGAGGCAGGAACGTCACACGCATCGCATCCCACCCATCTTCCGCCTCTCCTCCTTCGCTCCCTTCTCCCCCTTCGCTCCCTTCTCCCCCTGCTCTTCCTTTTACCCTTCTCTCTTTTCTCTCTCCCTCGCTGGATTGTGGCTGCCGTCGTTCTTCTTGGCTTCTCCTCCCTTTGTTTCTTCACACTGCCTTTGCCAAAAAAGTAATGGCTAGCAGCCGCAACCACTCGCGTCTTCCCCTTCATACTTGCCTTCACTACTCTCGAGCAAGCTTCGCCTAGAAAGCACAGTTATCTCACCTCTTTTTTTCTTTTAAACACAAAACGGAAATCAAAACTCCTTGCGTTGCACAATGCCGTACGTCGCTGCCATTGATCAAGGCACGACCTCGAGTCGCTGCATCATCTTCAACGAGAAGTTCAAGGTCGTCGCCGACCACCAGCTGCCGCACAAGCAGTACACGCCGAAGCCGGGCTGGCTGGAGCACGACGCGGAGGAGATTTACCGCAACTGCTGCATCTGCGTGGCGAAGGCGGTGACGAAGCTGCGCGCGAAGGATGCGAAGTTCGACAAGATCTCCGGCATCGGCATCACGAACCAGCGCGAGACGAGTGTGGCGTGGGACCGCACGACTGGGAAGCCGCTCTGCCATGCCCCTGTCTGGAGCGACGCCCGCACGTACGAGGTGTGCAACCGCATCGCCAAGGAGATCGGCGGCGGCGACAACAACTTCGCGGCGGAGATTACCGGACTGCCGGTGAGCACGTACTTCGCGGCCTTCAAGTACCGCTGGATGCTGGAGAACGTGCCGGCTGTCGCGGCGGCGCGCAAGAACGGCACCCTCATGTTCGGCACGATCGAGTGCTGGCTGATGTACAAGCTGAGCGGTGGCACGACCTTCGTGACGGACGTGTCGAATGCGAGCCGCACCTTCCTGATGGACCTCGCCACGCAGAAGTGGTCGCCGGAGCTGTGCCAGAAGCTGGACATCCCGATGGAGTCGCTGCCGGAGATCCGCAGCAACAGCGAGCGCTACTGCGACGTCACCACGAAGGACTTTGGCGTGTGCGAGGCGCTCGGCGTGACGACGCCGATCACCGGCTGCATCGGCGACCAGCAGAGCGCGCTCTTCGGCCAACTCGGCTTTGAGAAGGGTGACGCCAAGACGACCTACGGCACTGGCTGCTTCATGCTGATGAACGTCGGCAAGAAGGTGCAGTTCTCCAAGCACGGGCTGCTCGCCACGATCGGCTACAAGCTCGGCGACAGCCCGACCACCTTCGCCCTCGAGGGCTCCATCGCCAGCTGCGGTGCGACGGTGGAGTGGATGCGCCACAACCTCAACTTCTTCAACCACCCGAGCGAGATGGAGGCGATCGGCCGCAGGGAGTCCAGCACCGACGGCGTCGTCTTCGTGCCCGCTTTCGGCGGTCTGCTGTGCCCCTACTGGGATCCGACGGCGCGTGGCACGATTGTCGGAATGACCTACAAGACCAACAAGTCCCACATCATCCGCGCCGCGCTGGAGGCGATCTCTATGCAGGCCGGCGCCGTGCTGCAGGCCATGAACCAGGACAGCGGTGTTGAGCTGAAGCAGCTCCGCGTTGACGGTGGCCTGACGCACAGCCGTCTGCTGCTGGAGATGCAGGCCGACATCCTCGGCGTGAACCTGTACGTGCCGCACATGATCGAGACGACGTCGTTCGGTGCGGCGCTCTGCGCCGGTCTTGCCTGCGGTGTGTGGAAGTCTCGCGAGGAGATTGCGGCGATTGCGAAGGAGGTGATGGAGGGCGACACGGTGCGGCCAACGAACACCGACCCGAAGGTGCGCGAGGCACGCGTGAACGCGTGGAATGAGGCTGTGAAGCGGTCGAAGTGGGCGAAGCTGTAAGCGCCGCGTGCGCGGGCGAGAGTGTGTGTGTCCGCGCCTGGGCGTGAGGTGGTGCTTGGAGGGCGTCGCGCCACGCTGCCTGGCCTGCCTGGCCTGCCTCGCTTCTTCTCTTGATGCGGATTGCAAAGGGAGAGGGGGACGACAGCGGCGATGGCGGTTGCCGGCGCTGCGGTGTCTCGCGGCGCACGGACTCAAAACTGATAGAGGGGGTGCATTCTATCCACAAAAGCAACAACAACAACAACAAACGCATAGCTTGCTTCCTAGTTTCCTTCTTCTCCTTTTGTTTCTTTTCTTCGTGTTGCGTTGCTTCTCAGTTTCGCGTTACACGTGAGCAGCAGGACCAAAGAAACGACGCCGTCACCCGCGCCTCACCTGACTCTTTGCCTCGGAAGGCGACGCCTTTACATCGAGTCCGTCAGGTGTGGTCCGTTGCTGGAAACAGTGCGCACCCGTTGTGCGGGTTTTTGCAGCTCCGTGCTCTCCCTTTTCTCTTTTTCATCGGCGGGTCTGCCGGTCCACGGCTGGTGTTCTTTTGTTACTCCTCCCTTCCGTTGCAGGCGTCAACACTTGTCCCGGCAAAGAAGGAGTCGGTGTGTCAACGAGAACAGCGCGAGCCTGGCAGACGTGCAGCCACTTTTTATCTCGTTTTTACGTTCACGCACACGTAGACAAACACACACACACACAACAAAAAATAAAGTAAGATAACACGAAGCGGTGCCGGAAAGACACCTTATTCTCTTTTTTCCTCTTTTTTTTACTCCACTCTCACAATTTTACTCAACCACTGCGTTCGTGTGCACTGGAGTGAAACTCTGTACGTGCAAGAAAGATACGCGGACACGATGTGGTGCGTTGCACCACTTCTCTTTTCGTCTGGCTTCTTAATTTCGTTACTTTGGAGTAAATTCGTGTTGGTGCTTCTGAGCGCGTGGAAGAACGTGAATCGCGCCACTTCACATTTTTTTACTTTTCGCTTCCACTTTTCTCTTGCGCACAACTCGCCATCCTTGGTCAAATTAGAAGAGGAAAAGACGCCAGGTTTTTTTTTTTTTACAAAAGACGCTTTTTTTTTTTGCTCTTTTTAGTTTTTTTTTTCTTTGCTCCACTTCTTTCTTTCTTTTTTTTTTTTTGCAGAGGGGACTTCTCCCGAGTGTGGTCTCGGGAGCCAACCGCCGTCGACGCATCAGATTTACCTCAGAGAGTAGACGCTCTTGTCGCTTCCCACTGCTGCATAAATTGGTTTACTGGAACGGGTTAGTATACTTGAGCCAGATGGTATGATCGGAGTCGGCGCTGTAGTTTTTTTTCCCTTCTTCCGCTCGTCGTTGCCCAGATTGCTGGCATGCTACCTATTCCTCTTTTTTTTTTTTCTGTTCTTCGGGCTTAGCGTTGGCCGTCACAGTGTGGCGGCTCATTTCTGACGTTGACAAAGAGTGGAGACGAAAACAGTGCAGAGGCGGGGTCTTGTTTGTCACCGTCTCTTTCATGCGTTGCGAGGAGCTCTCTGGAGGTAGAAGGCAAATGAAAGCGGATGCTTGTCAAGTTGTGTCTCACATAAAAGGGTGTGGTGGTGGTGGGGACAAAAGCACGACACCTCTTGCCACTTTGGGAGGCAGGAACGTCACACGCATCGCATCCCACCCATCTTCCGCCTCTCCTCCTTCGCTCCCTTCTCCCCCTTCGCTCCCTTCTCCCCCTGCTCTTCCTTTTACCCTTCTCTCTTTTCTCTCTCCCTCGCTGGATTGTGGCTGCCGTCGTTCTTCTTGGCTTCTCCTCCCTTTGTTTCTTCACACTGCCTTTGCCAAAAAAGTAATGGCCAGCAGCCGCAACCACTCGCGTCTTCCCCTTCATACTTGCCTTCACTACTCTCGAGCAAGCTTCGCCTAGAAAGCACAGTTATCTCACCTCTTTTTTTCTTTTAAACACAAAACGGAAATCAAAACTCCTTGCGTTGCACAATGCCGTACGTCGCTGCCATTGATCAAGGCACGACCTCGAGTCGCTGCATCATCTTCAACGAGAAGTTCAAGGTCGTCGCCGACCACCAGCTGCCGCACAAGCAGTACACGCCGAAGCCGGGCTGGCTGGAGCACGACGCGGAGGAGATTTACCGCAACTGCTGCATCTGCGTGGCGAAGGCGGTGACGAAGCTGCGCGCGAAGGATGCGAAGTTCGACAAGATCTCCGGCATCGGCATCACGAACCAGCGCGAGACGAGTGTGGCGTGGGACCGCACGACTGGGAAGCCGCTCTGCCATGCCCCTGTCTGGAGCGACGCCCGCACGTACGAGGTGTGCAACCGCATCGCCAAGGAGATCGGCGGCGGCGACAACAACTTCGCGGCGGAGATTACCGGACTGCCGGTGAGCACGTACTTCGCGGCCTTCAAGTACCGCTGGATGCTGGAGAACGTGCCGGCTGTCGCGGCGGCGCGCAAGAACGGCACCCTCATGTTCGGCACGATCGAGTGCTGGCTGATGTACAAGCTGAGCGGTGGCACGACCTTCGTGACGGACGTGTCGAATGCGAGCCGCACCTTCCTGATGGACCTCGCCACGCAGAAGTGGTCGCCGGAGCTGTGCCAGAAGCTGGACATCCCGATGGAGTCGCTGCCGGAGATCCGCAGCAACAGCGAGCGCTACTGCGACGTCACCACGAAGGACTTTGGCGTGTGCGAGGCGCTCGGCGTGACGACGCCGATCACCGGCTGCATCGGCGACCAGCAGAGCGCGCTCTTCGGCCAACTCGGCTTTGAGAAGGGTGACGCCAAGACGACCTACGGCACTGGCTGCTTCATGCTGATGAACGTCGGCAAGAAGGTGCAGTTCTCCAAGCACGGGCTGCTCGCCACGATCGGCTACAAGCTCGGCGACAGCCCGACCACCTTCGCCCTCGAGGGCTCCATCGCCAGCTGCGGTGCGACGGTGGAGTGGATGCGCCACAACCTCAACTTCTTCAACCACCCGAGCGAGATGGAGGCGATCGGCCGCAGGGAGTCCAGCACCGACGGCGTCGTCTTCGTGCCCGCTTTCGGCGGTCTGCTGTGCCCCTACTGGGATCCGACGGCGCGTGGCACGATTGTCGGAATGACCTACAAGACCAACAAGTCCCACATCATCCGCGCCGCGCTGGAGGCGATCTCTATGCAGGCCGGCGCCGTGCTGCAGGCCATGAACCAGGACAGCGGTGTTGAGCTGAAGCAGCTCCGCGTTGACGGTGGCCTGACGCACAGCCGTCTGCTGCTGGAGATGCAGGCCGACATCCTCGGCGTGAACCTGTACGTGCCGCACATGATCGAGACGACGTCGTTCGGTGCGGCGCTCTGCGCCGGTCTTGCCTGCGGTGTGTGGAAGTCTCGCGAGGAGATTGCGGCGATTGCGAAGGAGGTGATGGAGGGCGACACGGTGCGGCCAACGAACACCGACCCGAAGGTGCGCGAGGCACGCGTGAACGCGTGGAATGAGGCTGTGAAGCGGTCGAAGTGGGCGAAGCTGTAAGCGCCGCGTGCGCGGGCGAGAGTGTGTGTGTCTGCGCCTGGGCGTGAGGTGGTGCTTGGAGGGCGTCGCGCCACGCTGCCTGGCCTGCCTCGCCTCTTCTCTTGATGCGGATTGCAAAGGGAGAGGGGGACGACAGCGGCGATGGCGGTTGCCGGCGCTGCGGTGTCTCGCGGCGCACAGACTCAAAACTGATAGAGGGGGTGCATTCTATCCACAAGAGCAACAACAACAACAACAAACGCATAGCTTGCTTCCTAGTTTCCTTCTTCTCCTTTTGTTTCTTTTCTTCGTGTTGCGTTGCTTCTCAGTTTCGCGTTACACGTGAGCAGCAGGACCAAAGAAACGACGCCGTCACCCGCGCCTCACCTGACTCTTTGCCTCGGAAGGCGACGCCTTTACATCGAGTCCGTCAGGTGTGGTCCGTTGCTGGAAACAGTGCGCACCCGTTGTGCGGGTTTTTGCAGCTCCGTGCTCTCCCTTTTCTCTTTTTCATCGGCGGGTCTGCCGGTCCACGGCTGGTGTTCTTTTGTTACTCCTCCCTTCCGTTGCAGGCGTCAACACTTGTCCCGGCAAAGAAGGAGTCGGTGTGTCAACGAGAACAGCGCGAGCCTGGCAGACGTGCAGCCACTTTTTATCTCGTTTTTACGTTCACGCACACGTAGACAAACACACACACACACAACAAAAAATAAAGTAAGATAACACGAAGCGGTGCCGGAAAGACACCTTATTCTCTTTTTTCCTCTTTTTTTACTCCACTCTCACAATTTTACTCAACCACTGCGTTCGCGTGCACTGGAGTGAAACTCTGTACGTGCAAGAAAGATACGCGGACACGATGTGGTGCGTTGCACCACTTCTCTTTTCGTCTGGCTTCTTAATTTCGTTACTTTGGAGTAAATTCGTGTTGGTGCTTCTGAGCGCGTGGAAGAACGTGAATCGCGCCACTTCACATTTTTTTACTTTTCGCTTCCACTTTTCTCTTGCGCACAACTCGCCATCCTTGGTCAAATTAGAAGAGGAAAAGACGCCAGGTTTTTTTTTTTTACAAAAGACGCTTTTTTTTTTTGCTCTTTTTAGTTTTTTTTTTCTTTGCTCCACTTCTTTCTTTCTTTTTTTTTTTTTTGCAGAGGGGACTTCTCCCGAGTGTGGTCTCGGGAGCCAACCGCCGTCGACGCATCAGATTTACCTCAGAGAGTAGACGCTCTTGTCGCTTCCCAGTACTGCATAAATTGGTTTACTGGAACGGGTTAGTATACTTGAGCCAGATGGTATGATCGGAGTCGGCGCTGTAGTTTTTTTTCCCTTCTTCCGCTCGTCGTTGCCCAGATTGCTGGCATGCTACCTATTCCTCTTTTTTTTTTTTCTGTTCTTCGGGCTTAGCGTTGGCCGTCACAGTGTGGCGGCTCATTTCTGACGTTGACAAAGAGTGGAGACGAAAACAGTGCAGAGGCGGGGTCTTGTTTGTCACCGTCTCTTTCATGCGTTGCGAGGAGCTCTCTGGAGGTAGAAGGCAAATGAAAGCGGATGCTTGTCAAGTTGTGTCTCACATAAAAGGGTGTGGTGGTGGTGGGGACAAAAGCACGACACCTCTTGCCACTTTGGGAGGCAGGAACGTCACACGCATCGCATCCCACCCATCTTCCGCCTCTCCTCCTTCGCTCCCTTCTCCCCCTTCGCTCCCTTCTCCCCCTGCTCTTCCTTTTACCCTTCTCTCTTTTCTCTCTCCCTCGCTGGATTGTGGCTGCCGTCGTTCTTCTTGGCTTCTCCTCCCTTTGTTTCTTCACACTGCCTTTGCCAAAAAAGTAATGGCCAGCAGCCGCAACCACTCGCGTCTTCCCCTTCATACTTGCCTTCACTACTCTCGAGCAAGCTTCGCCTAGAAAGCACAGTTATCTCACCTCTTTTTTTCTTTTAAACACAAAACGGAAATCAAAACTCCTTGCGTTGCACAATGCCGTACGTCGCTGCCATTGATCAAGGCACGACCTCGAGTCGCTGCATCATCTTCAACGAGAAGTTCAAGGTCGTCGCCGACCACCAGCTGCCGCACAAGCAGTACACGCCGAAGCCGGGCTGGCTGGAGCACGACGCGGAGGAGATTTACCGCAACTGCTGCATCTGCGTGGCGAAGGCGGTGACGAAGCTGCGCGCGAAGGATGCGAAGTTCGACAAGATCTCCGGCATCGGCATCACGAACCAGCGCGAGACGAGTGTGGCGTGGGACCGCACGACTGGGAAGCCGCTCTGCCATGCCCCTGTCTGGAGCGACGCCCGCACGTACGAGGTGTGCAACCGCATCGCCAAGGAGATCGGCGGCGGCGACAACAACTTCGCGGCGGAGATTACCGGACTGCCGGTGAGCACGTACTTCGCGGCCTTCAAGTACCGCTGGATGCTGGAGAACGTGCCGGCTGTCGCGGCGGCGCGCAAGAACGGCACCCTCATGTTCGGCACGATCGAGTGCTGGCTGATGTACAAGCTGAGCGGTGGCACGACCTTCGTGACGGACGTGTCGAATGCGAGCCGCACCTTCCTGATGGACCTCGCCACGCAGAAGTGGTCGCCGGAGCTGTGCCAGAAGCTGGACATCCCGATGGAGTCGCTGCCGGAGATCCGCAGCAACAGCGAGCGCTACTGCGACGTCACCACGAAGGACTTTGGCGTGTGCGAGGCGCTCGGCGTGACGACGCCGATCACCGGCTGCATCGGCGACCAGCAGAGCGCGCTCTTCGGCCAACTCGGCTTTGAGAAGGGTGACGCCAAGACGACCTACGGCACTGGCTGCTTCATGCTGATGAACGTCGGCAAGAAGGTGCAGTTCTCCAAGCACGGGCTGCTCGCCACGATCGGCTACAAGCTCGGCGACAGCCCGACCACCTTCGCCCTCGAGGGCTCCATCGCCAGCTGCGGTGCGACGGTGGAGTGGATGCGCCACAACCTCAACTTCTTCAACCACCCGAGCGAGATGGAGGCGATCGGCCGCAGGGAGTCCAGCACCGACGGCGTCGTCTTCGTGCCCGCTTTCGGCGGTCTGCTGTGCCCCTACTGGGATCCGACGGCGCGTGGCACGATTGTCGGCATGACCTACAAGACCAACAAGTCCCACATCATCCGCGCCGCGCTGGAGGCGATCTCTATGCAGGCCGGCGCCGTGCTGCAGGCCATGAACCAGGACAGCGGTGTTGAGCTGAAGCAGCTCCGCGTTGACGGTGGCCTGACGCACAGCCGTCTGCTGCTGGAGATGCAGGCCGACATCCTCGGCGTGAACCTGTACGTGCCGCACATGATCGAGACGACGTCGTTCGGTGCGGCGCTCTGCGCCGGTCTTGCCTGCGGTGTGTGGAAGTCTCGCGAGGAGATTGCGGCGATTGCGAAGGAGGTGATGGAGGGCGACACGGTGCGGCCAACGAACACCGACCCGAAGGTGCGCGAGGCACGCGTGAACGCGTGGAATGAGGCTGTGAAGCGGTCGAAGTGGGCGAAGCTGTAAGCGCCGCGTGCGCGGGCGAGAGTGTGTGTGTCCGCGCCTGGGCGTGAGGTGGTGCTTGGAGGGCGTCGCGCCACGCTGCCTGGCCTGCCTCGCCTCTTCTCTTGATGCGGATTGCAAAGGGAGAGGGGGACGACAGCGGCGATGGCGGTTGCCGGCGCTGCGGTGTCTCGCGGCGCACAGACTCAAAACTGATAGAGGGGGTGCATTCTATCCACAAGAGCAACAACAACAACAACAAACGCATAGCTTGCTTCCTAGTTTCCTTCTTCTCCTTTTGTTTCTTTTCTTCGTGTTGCGTTGCTTCTCAGTTTCGCGTTACACGTGAGCAGCAGGACCAAAGAAACGACGCCGTCACCCGCGCCTCACCTGACTCTTTGCCTCGGAAGGCGACGCCTTTACATCGAGTCCGTCAGGTGTGGTCCGTTGCTGGAAACAGTGCGCACCCGTTGTGCGGGTTTTTGCAGCTCCGTGCTCTCCCTTTTCTCTTTTTCATCGGCGGGTCTGCCGGTCCACGGCTGGTGTTCTTTTGTTACTCCTCCCTTCCGTTGCAGGCGTCAACACTTGTCCCGGCAAAGAAGGAGTCGGTGTGTCAACGAGAACAGCGCGAGCCTGGCAGACGTGCAGCCACTTTTTATCTCGTTTTTACGTTCACGCACACGTAGACAAACACACACACACACAACAAAAAAATAAAGTAAGATAACACGAAGCGGTGCCGGAAAGACACCTTATTCTCTTTTTTCCTCTTTTTTTACTCCACTCTCACAATTTTACTCAACCACTGCGTTCGTGTGCACTGGAGTGAAACTCTGTACGTGCAAGAAAGATACGCGGACACGATGTGGTGCGTTGCACCACTTCTCTTTTCGTCTGGCTTCTTAATTTCGTTACTTTGGAGTAAATTCGTGTTGGTGCTTCTGAGCGCGTGGAAGAACGTGAATCGCGCCACTTCACATTTTTTTACTTTTCGCTTCCACTTTTCTCTTGCGCACAACTCGTCATCCTTGGTCAAATTAGAAGAGGAAAAGACGCCAGGTTTTTTTTTTTTTTACAAAAGACGCTTTTTTTTTTTGCTCTTTTTAGTTTTTTTTTTTTTCTTTGCTCCACTTCTTTCTTTCTTTTTTTTTTTTGCAGAGGGGACTTCTCCCGAGTGTGGTCTCGGGAGCCAACCGCCGTCGACGCATCAGATTTACCTCAGAGAGTAGACGCTCTTGTCGCTTCCCAGTACTGCATAAATTGGTTTACTGGAACGGGTTAGTATACTTGAGCCAGATGGTATGATCGGAGTCGGCGCTGTAGTTTTTTTTCCCTTCTTCCGCTCGTCGTTGCCCAGATTGCTGGCATGCTACCTATTCCTCTTTTTTTTTTTTCTGTTCTTCGGGCTTAGCGTTGACCGTCACAGTGTGGCGGCTCATTTCTGACGTTGACAAAGAGTGGAGACGAAAACAGTGCAGAGGCGGGGTCTTGTTTGTCACCGTCTCTTTCATGCGTTGCGAGGAGCTCTCTGGAGGTAGAAGGCAAATGAAAGTGGATGCTTGTCAAGTTGTGTCTCACATAAAAGGGTGTGGTGGTGGTGGGGACAAAAGCACGACACCTCTTGCCACTTTGGGAGGCAGGAACGTCACACGCATCGCATCCCACCCATCTTCCGCCTCTCCTCCTTCGCTCCCTTCTCCCCCTTCACTCCCTTCTCCCCCTGCTCTTCCTTTTACCCTTCTCTCTTTTCTCTCTCCCTCGCTGGATTGTGGCTGCCGTCGTTCTTCTTGGCTTCTCCTCCCTTTGTTTCTTCACACTGCCTTTGCCAAAAAAGTAATGGCTAGCAGCCGCAACCACTCGCGTCTTCCCCTTCATACTTGCCTTCACTACTCTCGAGCAAGCTTCGCCTAGAAAGCACAGTTATCTCACCTCTTTTTTTCTTTTAAACACAAAACGGAAATCAAAACTCCTTGCGTTGCACAATGCCGTACGTCGCTGCCATTGATCAAGGCACGACCTCGAGTCGCTGCATCATCTTCAACGAGAAGTTCAAGGTCGTCGCCGACCACCAGCTGCCGCACAAGCAGTACACGCCGAAGCCGGGCTGGCTGGAGCACGACGCGGAGGAGATTTACCGCAACTGCTGCATCTGCGTGGCGAAGGCGGTGACGAAGCTGCGCGCGAAGGATGCGAAGTTCGACAAGATCTCCGGCATCGGCATCACGAACCAGCGCGAGACGAGTGTGGCGTGGGACCGCACGACTGGGAAGCCGCTCTGCCATGCCCCTGTCTGGAGCGACGCCCGCACGTACGAGGTGTGCAACCGCATCGCCAAGGAGATCGGCGGCGGCGACAACAACTTCGCGGCGGAGATTACCGGGCTGCCGGTGAGCACCTACTTCGCAGCCTTCAAGTACCGCTGGATGCTGGAGAACGTGCCGGCTGTCGCGGCGGCGCGCAAGAACGGCACCCTCATGTTCGGCACGATCGAGTGCTGGCTGATGTACAAGCTGAGCGGTGGCACGACCTTCGTGACGGACGTGTCGAATGCGAGCCGCACCTTCCTGATGGACCTCGCCACGCAGAAGTGGTCGCCGGAGCTGTGCCAGAAGCTGGACATCCCGATGGAGTCGCTGCCGGAGATCCGCAGCAACAGCGAGCGCTACTGCGACGTCACCACGAAGGACTTTGGCGTGTGCGAGGCGCTCGGCGTGACGACGCCGATCACCGGCTGCATCGGCGACCAGCAGAGCGCGCTCTTCGGCCAACTCGGCTTTGAGAAGGGTGACGCCAAGACGACCTACGGCACTGGCTGCTTCATGCTGATGAACGTCGGCAAGAAGGTGCAGTTCTCCAAGCACGGGCTGCTCGCCACGATCGGCTACAAGCTCGGCGACAGCCCGACCACCTTCGCCCTCGAGGGCTCCATCGCCAGCTGCGGTGCGACGGTGGAGTGGATGCGCCACAACCTCAACTTCTTCAACCACCCGAGCGAGATGGAGGCGATCGGCCGCAGGGAGTCCAGCACCGACGGCGTCGTCTTCGTGCCCGCTTTCGGCGGTCTGCTGTGCCCCTACTGGGATCCGACGGCGCGTGGCACGATTGTCGGAATGACCTACAAGACCAACAAGTCCCACATCATCCGCGCCGCGCTGGAGGCGATCTCTATGCAGGCCGGCGCCGTGCTGCAGGCCATGAACCAGGACAGCGGTGCTGAGCTGAAGCAGCTCCGCGTTGACGGTGGCCTGACGCACAGCCGTCTGCTGCTGGAGATGCAGGCCGACATCCTCGGCGTGAACCTGTACGTGCCGCACATGATCGAGACGACGTCGTTCGGTGCGGCGCTCTGCGCCGGTCTTGCCTGCGGTGTGTGGAAGTCGCGCGAGGAGATTGCGGCGATTGCGAAGGAGGTGATGGAGGGCGACACGGTGCGGCCAACGAACACCGACCCGAAGGTGCGCGAGGCACGCGTGAACGCGTGGAATGAGGCTGTGAAGCGGTCGAAGTGGGCGAAGCTGTAAGCGCCGCGTGCGCGGGCGAGAGTGTGTGTGTCCGCGCCTGGGCGTGAGGTGGTGCTTGGAGGGCGTCGCGCCACGCTGCCTGGCCTGCCTGGCCTGCCTCGCCTCTTCTTTTGATGCGGATTGCAAAGGGAGAGGGGGACGACAGCGGCGATGGCGGTTGCCGGCGCTGCGGTGTCTCGCGGCGCACGGACTCAAAACTGATAGAGGGGGTGCATTCTATCCACAAAAGCAACAACAACAACAACAAACGCATAGCTTGCTTCCTAGTTTCCTTCTTCTCCTTTTGTTTCTTTTCTTCGTGTTGCGTTGCTTCTCAGTTTCGCGTTACACGTGAGCAGCAGGACCAAAGAAACGACGCCGTCACCCGCGCCTCACCTGACTCTTTGCCTCGGAAGGCGACGCCTTTACATCGAGTCCGTCAGGTGTGGTCCGTTGCTGGAAACAGTGCGCACCCGTTGTGCGGGTTTTTGCAGCTCCGTGCTCTCCCTTTTCTCTTTTTCATCGGCGGGTCTGCCGGTCCACGGCTGGTGTTCTTTTGTTACTCCTCCCTTCCGTTGCAGGCGTCAACACTTGTCCCGGCAAAGAAGGAGTCGGTGTGTCAACGAGAACAGCGCGAGCCTGGCAG
This sequence comes from Lotmaria passim, assembly GCA_037349495.1. Lineage (NCBI taxonomy): Eukaryota > Euglenozoa > Kinetoplastea > Trypanosomatida > Trypanosomatidae > Lotmaria > Lotmaria passim. The sequence continues at coordinate 715,572 of CP140193.1, forward strand.
ACGTGCAGCCACTTTTTATCTCGTTTTTACGTTCACGCACACGTAGACAAACACACACACACAACAAAAAAATAAAGTAAGATAACACGAAGCGGTGCCGGAAAGACACCTTATTCTCTTTTTTCCTCTTTTTTTACTCCACTCTCACAATTTTACTCAACCACTGCGTTCGTGTGCACTGGAGTGAAACTCTGTACGTGCAAGAAAGATACGCGGACACGATGTGGTGCGTTGCACCACTTCTCTTTTCGTCTGGCTTCTTAATTTCGTTACTTTGGAGTAAATTCGTGTTGGTGCTTCTGAGCGCGTGGAAGAACGTGAATCGCGCCACTTCACATTTTTTTACTTTTCGCTTCCACTTTTCTCTTGCGCACAACTCGTCATCCTTGGTCAAATTAGAAGAGGAAAAGACGCCAGGTTTTTTTTTTTTTACAAAAGACGCTTTTTTTTTTTGCTCTTTTTAGTTTTTTTTTTTTCTTTGCTCCACTTCTTTCTTTCTTTTTTTTTTTTTTGCAGAGGGGACTTCTCCCGAGTGTGGTCTCGGGAGCCAACCGCCGTCGACGCATCAGATTTACCTCAGAGAGTAGACGCTCTTGTCGCTTCCCAGTACTGCATAAATTGGTTTACTGGAACGGGTTAGTATACTTGAGCCAGATGGTATGATCGGAGTCGGCGCTGTAGTTTTTTTTCCCTTCTTCCGCTCGTCGTTGCCCAGATTGCTGGCATGCTACCTATTCCTCTTTTTTTTTTTCTGTTCTTCGGGCTTAGCGTTGACCGTCACAGTGTGGCGGCTCATTTCTGACGTTGACAAAGAGTGGAGACGAAAACAGTGCAGAGGCGGGGTCTTGTTTGTCACCGTCTCTTTCATGCGTTGCGAGGAGCTCTCTGGAGGTAGAAGGCAAATGAAAGCGGATGCTTGTCAAGTTGTGTCTCACATAAAAGGGTGTGGTGGTGGTGGGGACAAAAGCACGACACCTCTTGCCACTTTGGGAGGCAGGAACGTCACACGCATCGCATCCCACCCATCTTCCGCCTCTCCTCCTTCGCTCCCTTCTCCCCCTTCGCTCCCTTCTCCCCCTGCTCTTCCTTTTACCCTTCTCTCTTTTCTCTCTCCCTCGCTGGATTGTGGCTGCCGTCGTTCTTCTTGGCTTCTCCTCCCTTTGTTTCTTCACACTGCCTTTGCCAAAAAAGTAATGGCTAGCAGCCGCAACCACTCGCGTCTTCCCCTTCATACTTGCCTTCACTACTCTCGAGCAAGCTTCGCCTAGAAAGCACAGTTATCTCACCTCTTTTTTTCTTTTAAACACAAAACGGAAATCAAAACTCCTTGCGTTGCACAATGCCGTACGTCGCTGCCATTGATCAAGGCACGACCTCGAGTCGCTGCATCATCTTCAACGAGAAGTTCAAGGTCGTCGCCGACCACCAGCTGCCGCACAAGCAGTACACGCCGAAGCCGGGCTGGCTGGAGCACGACGCGGAGGAGATTTACCGCAACTGCTGCATCTGCGTGGCGAAGGCGGTGACGAAGCTGCGCGCGAAGGATGCGAAGTTCGACAAGATCTCCGGCATCGGCATCACGAACCAGCGCGAGACGAGTGTGGCGTGGGACCGCACGACTGGGAAGCCGCTCTGCCATGCCCCTGTCTGGAGCGACGCCCGCACGTACGAGGTGTGCAACCGCATCGCCAAGGAGATCGGCGGCGGCGACAACAACTTCGCGGCGGAGATTACCGGGCTGCCGGTGAGCACCTACTTCGCAGCCTTCAAGTACCGCTGGATGCTGGAGAACGTGCCGGCTGTCGCGGCGGCGCGCAAGAACGGCACCCTCATGTTCGGCACGATCGAGTGCTGGCTGATGTACAAGCTGAGCGGTGGCACGACCTTCGTGACGGACGTGTCGAATGCGAGCCGCACCTTCCTGATGGACCTCGCCACGCAGAAGTGGTCGCCGGAGCTGTGCCAGAAGCTGGACATCCCGATGGAGTCGCTGCCGGAGATCCGCAGCAACAGCGAGCGCTACTGCGACGTCACCACGAAGGACTTTGGCGTGTGCGAGGCGCTCGGCGTGACGACGCCGATCACCGGCTGCATCGGCGACCAGCAGAGCGCGCTCTTCGGCCAACTCGGCTTTGAGAAGGGTGACGCCAAGACGACCTACGGCACTGGCTGCTTCATGCTGATGAACGTCGGCAAGAAGGTGCAGTTCTCCAAGCACGGGCTGCTCGCCACGATCGGCTACAAGCTCGGCGACAGCCCGACCACCTTCGCCCTCGAGGGCTCCATCGCCAGCTGCGGTGCGACGGTGGAGTGGATGCGCCACAACCTCAACTTCTTCAACCACCCGAGCGAGATGGAGGCGATCGGCCGCAGGGAGTCCAGCACCGACGGCGTCGTCTTCGTGCCCGCTTTCGGCGGTCTGCTGTGCCCCTACTGGGATCCGACGGCGCGTGGCACGATTGTCGGAATGACCTACAAGACCAACAAGTCCCACATCATCCGCGCCGCGCTGGAGGCGATCTCTATGCAGGCCGGCGCCGTGCTGCAGGCCATGAACCAGGACAGCGGTGCTGAGCTGAAGCAGCTCCGCGTTGACGGTGGCCTGACGCACAGCCGTCTGCTGCTGGAGATGCAGGCCGACATCCTCGGCGTGAACCTGTACGTGCCGCACATGATCGAGACGACGTCGTTCGGTGCGGCGCTCTGCGCCGGTCTTGCCTGCGGTGTGTGGAAGTCGCGCGAGGAGATTGCGGCGATTGCGAAGGAGGTGATGGAGGGCGACACGGTGCGGCCAACGAACACCGACCCGAAGGTGCGCGAGGCACGCGTGAACGCGTGGAATGAGGCTGTGAAGCGGTCGAAGTGGGCGAAGCTGTAAGCGCCGCGTGCGCGGGCGAGAGTGTGTGTGTCCGCGCCTGGGCGTGAGGTGGTGCTTGGAGGGCGTCGCGCCACGCTGCCTGGCCTGCCTCGCCTCTTCTCTTGATGCGGATTGCAAAGGGAGAGGGGGACGACAGCGGCGATGGCGGTTGCCGGCGCTGCGGTGTCTCGCGGCGCACGGACTCAAAACTGATAGAGGGGGTGCATTCTATCCACAAGAGCAACAACAACAACAACAAACGCATAGCTTGCTTCCTAGTTTCCTTCTTCTCCTTTTGTTTCTTTTCTTCGTGTTGCGTTGCTTCTCAGTTTCGCGTTACACGTGAGCAGCAGGACCAAAGAAACGACGCCGTCACCCGCGCCTCACCTGACTCTTTGCCTCGGAAGGCGACGCCTTTACATCGAGTCCGTCAGGTGTGGTCCGTTGCTGGAAACAGTGCGCACCCGTTGTGCGGGTTTTTGCAGCTCCGTGCTCTCCCTTTTCTCTTTTTCATCGGCGGGTCTGCCGGTCCATGGCTGGTGTTCTTTTGTTACTCCTCCCTTCCGTTGCAGGCGTCAACACTTGTCCCGGCAAAGAAGGAGTCGGTGTGTCAACGAGAACAGCGCGAGCCTGGCAGACGTGCAGCCACTTTTTATCTCGTTTTTACGTTCACGCACACGTAGACAAACACACACACACACAACAAAAAAATAAAGTAAGATAACACGAAGCGGTGCCGGAAAGACACCTTATTCTCTTTTTTCCTCTTTTTTTACTCCACTCTCACAATTTTACTCAACCACTGCGTTCGTGTGCACTGGAGTGAAACTCTGTACGTGCAAGAAAGATACGCGGACACGATGTGGTGCGTTGCACCACTTCTCTTTTCGTCTGGCTTCTTAATTTCGTTACTTTGGAGTAAATTCGTGTTGGTGCTTCTGAGCGCGTGGAAGAACGTGAATCGCGCCACTTCACATTTTTTTACTTTTCGCTTCCACTTTTCTCTTGCGCACAACTCGTCATCCTTGGTCAAATTAGAAGAGGAAAAGACGCCAGGTTTTTTTTTTTTTACAAAAGACGCTTTTTTTTTTTGCTCTTTTTAGTTTTTTTTTTTTTCTTTGCTCCACTTCTTTCTTTCTTTTTTTTTTTTGCAGAGGGGACTTCTCCCGAGTGTGGTCTCGGGAGCCAACCGCCGTCGACGCATCAGATTTACCTCAGAGAGTAGACGCTCTTGTCGCTTCCCAGTACTGCATAAATTGGTTTACTGGAACGGGTTAGTATACTTGAGCCAGATGGTATGATCGGAGTCGGCGCTGTAGTTTTTTTTCCCTTCTTCCGCTCGTCGTTGCCCAGATTGCTGGCATGCTACCTATTCCTCTTTTTTTTTTTTCTGTTCTTCGGGCTTAGCGTTGACCGTCACAGTGTGGCGGCTCATTTCTGACGTTGACAAAGAGTGGAGACGAAAACAGTGCAGAGGCGGGGTCTTGTTTGTCACCGTCTCTTTCATGCGTTGCGAGGAGCTCTCTGGAGGTAGAAGGCAAATGAAAGTGGATGCTTGTCAAGTTGTGTCTCACATAAAAGGGTGTGGTGGTGGTGGGGACAAAAGCACGACACCTCTTGCCACTTTGGGAGGCAGGAACGTCACACGCATCGCATCCCACCCATCTTCCGCCTCTCCTCCTTCGCTCCCTTCTCCCCCTTCACTCCCTTCTCCCCCTGCTCTTCCTTTTACCCTTCTCTCTTTTCTCTCTCCCTCGCTGGATTGTGGCTGCCGTCGTTCTTCTTGGCTTCTCCTCCCTTTGTTTCTTCACACTGCCTTTGCCAAAAAAGTAATGGCTAGCAGCCGCAACCACTCGCGTCTTCCCCTTCATACTTGCCTTCACTACTCTCGAGCAAGCTTCGCCTAGAAAGCACAGTTATCTCACCTCTTTTTTTCTTTTAAACACAAAACGGAAATCAAAACTCCTTGCGTTGCACAATGCCGTACGTCGCTGCCATTGATCAAGGCACGACCTCGAGTCGCTGCATCATCTTCAACGAGAAGTTCAAGGTCGTCGCCGACCACCAGCTGCCGCACAAGCAGTACACGCCGAAGCCGGGCTGGCTGGAGCACGACGCGGAGGAGATTTACCGCAACTGCTGCATCTGCGTGGCGAAGGCGGTGACGAAGCTGCGCGCGAAGGATGCGAAGTTCGACAAGATCTCCGGCATCGGCATCACGAACCAGCGCGAGACGAGTGTGGCGTGGGACCGCACGACTGGGAAGCCGCTCTGCCATGCCCCTGTCTGGAGCGACGCCCGCACGTACGAGGTGTGCAACCGCATCGCCAAGGAGATCGGCGGCGGCGACAACAACTTCGCGGCGGAGATTACCGGGCTGCCGGTGAGCACCTACTTCGCAGCCTTCAAGTACCGCTGGATGCTGGAGAACGTGCCGGCTGTCGCGGCGGCGCGCAAGAACGGCACCCTCATGTTCGGCACGATCGAGTGCTGGCTGATGTACAAGCTGAGCGGTGGCACGACCTTCGTGACGGACGTGTCGAATGCGAGCCGCACCTTCCTGATGGACCTCGCCACGCAGAAGTGGTCGCCGGAGCTGTGCCAGAAGCTGGACATCCCGATGGAGTCGCTGCCGGAGATCCGCAGCAACAGCGAGCGCTACTGCGACGTCACCACGAAGGACTTTGGCGTGTGCGAGGCGCTCGGCGTGACGACGCCGATCACCGGCTGCATCGGCGACCAGCAGAGCGCGCTCTTCGGCCAACTCGGCTTCGAGAAGGGTGACGCCAAGACGACCTACGGCACTGGCTGCTTCATGCTGATGAACGTCGGCAAGAAGGTGCAGTTCTCCAAGCACGGGCTGCTCGCCACGATCGGCTACAAGCTCGGCGACAGCCCGACCACCTTCGCCCTCGAGGGCTCCATCGCCAGCTGCGGTGCGACGGTGGAGTGGATGCGCCACAACCTCAACTTCTTCAACCACCCGAGCGAGATGGAGGCGATCGGCCGCAGGGAGTCCAGCACCGACGGCGTCGTCTTCGTGCCCGCTTTCGGCGGTCTGCTGTGCCCCTACTGGGATCCGACGGCGCGTGGCACGATTGTCGGAATGACCTACAAGACCAACAAGTCCCACATCATCCGCGCCGCGCTGGAGGCGATCTCTATGCAGGCCGGCGCCGTGCTGCAGGCCATGAACCAGGACAGCGGTGCTGAGCTGAAGCAGCTCCGCGTTGACGGTGGCCTGACGCACAGCCGTCTGCTGCTGGAGATGCAGGCCGACATCCTCGGCGTGAACCTGTACGTGCCGCACATGATCGAGACGACGTCGTTCGGTGCGGCGCTCTGCGCCGGTCTTGCCTGCGGTGTGTGGAAGTCGCGCGAGGAGATTGCGGCGATTGCGAAGGAGGTGATGGAGGGCGACACGGTGCGGCCAACGAACACCGACCCGAAGGTGCGCGAGGCACGCGTGAACGCGTGGAATGAGGCTGTGAAGCGGTCGAAGTGGGCGAAGCTGTAAGCGCCGCGTGCGCGGGCGAGAGTGTGTGTGTCCGCGCCTGGGCGTGAGGTGGTGCTTGGAGGGCGTCGCGCCACGCTGCCTGGCCTGCCTGGCCTGCCTCGCCTCTTCTCTTGATGCGGATTGCAAAGGGAGAGGGGGACGACAGCGGCGATGGCGGTTGCCGGCGCTGCGGTGTCTCGCGGCGCACGGACTCAAAACTGATAGAGGGGGTGCATTCTATCCACAAGAGCAACAACAACAACAACAAACGCATAGCTTGCTTCCTAGTTTCCTTCTTCTCCTTTTGTTTCTTTTCTTCGTGTTGCGTTGCTTCTCAGTTTCGCGTTACACGTGAGCAGCAGGACCAAAGAAACGACGCCGTCACCCGCGCCTCACCTGACTCTTTGCCTCGGAAGGCGACGCCTTTACATCGAGTCCGTCAGGTGTGGTCCGTTGCTGGAAACAGTGCGCACCCGTTGTGCGGGTTTTTGCAGCTCCGTGCTCTCCCTTTTCTCTTTTTCATCGGCGGGTCTGCCGGTCCATGGCTGGTGTTCTTTTGTTACTCCTCCCTTCCGTTGCAGGCGTCAACACTTGTCCCGGCAAAGAAGGAGTCGGTGTGTCAACGAGAACAGCGCGAGCCTGGCAGACGTGCAGCCACTTTTTATCTCGTTTTTACGTTCACGCACACGTAGACAAACACACACACACACAACAAAAAAATAAAGTAAGATAACACGAAGCGGTGCCGGAAAGACACCTTATTCTCTTTTTTCCTCTTTTTTTACTCCACTCTCACAATTTTACTCAACCACTGCGTTCGTGTGCACTGGAGTGAAACTCTGTACGTGCAAGAAAGATACGCGGACACGATGTGGTGCGTTGCACCACTTCTCTTTTCGTCTGGCTTCTTAATTTCGTTACTTTGGAGTAAATTCGTGTTGGTGCTTCTGAGCGCGTGGAAGAACGTGAATCGCGCCACTTCACATTTTTTTACTTTTCGCTTCCACTTTTCTCTTGCGCACAACTCGTCATCCTTGGTCAAATTAGAAGAGGAAAAGACGCCAGGTTTTTTTTTTTTTACAAAAGACGCTTTTTTTTTTGCTCTTTTTAGTTTTTTTTTTTCTTTGCTCCACTTCTTTCTTTCTTTTTTTTTTTTTGCAGAGGGGACTTCTCCCGAGTGTGGTCTCGGGAGCCAACCGCCGTCGACGCATCAGATTTACCTCAGAGAGTAGACGCTCTTGTCGCTTCCCAGTACTGCATAAATTGGTTTACTGGAACGGGTTAGTATACTTGAGCCAGATGGTATGATCGGAGTCGGCGCTGTAGTTTTTTTTCCCTTCTTCCGCTCGTCGTTGCCCAGATTGCTGGCATGCTACCTATTCCTCTTTTTTTTTTTCTGTTCTTCGGGCTTAGCGTTGACCGTCACAGTGTGGCGGCTCATTTCTGACGTTGACAAAGAGTGGAGACGAAAACAGTGCAGAGGCGGGGTCTTGTTTGTCACCGTCTCTTTCATGCGTTGCGAGGAGCTCTCTGGAGGTAGAAGGCAAATGAAAGCGGATGCTTGTCAAGTTGTGTCTCACATAAAAGGGTGTGGTGGTGGTGGGGACAAAAGCACGACACCTCTTGCCACTTTGGGAGGCAGGAACGTCACACGCATCGCATCCCACCCATCTTCCGCCTCTCCTCCTTCGCTCCCTTCTCCCCCTTCACTCCCTTCTCCCCCTGCTCTTCCTTTTACCCTTCTCTCTTTTCTCTCTCCCTCGCTGGATTGTGGCTGCCGTCGTTCTTCTTGGCTTCTCCTCCCTTTGTTTCTTCACACTGCCTTTGCCAAAAAAGTAATGGCTAGCAGCCGCAACCACTCGCGTCTTCCCCTTCATACTTGCCTTCACTACTCTCGAGCAAGCTTCGCCTAGAAAGCACAGTTATCTCACCTCTTTTTTTCTTTTAAACACAAAACGGAAATCAAAACTCCTTGCGTTGCACAATGCCGTACGTCGCTGCCATTGATCAAGGCACGACCTCGAGTCGCTGCATCATCTTCAACGAGAAGTTCAAGGTCGTCGCCGACCACCAGCTGCCGCACAAGCAGTACACGCCGAAGCCGGGCTGGCTGGAGCACGACGCGGAGGAGATTTACCGCAACTGCTGCATCTGCGTGGCGAAGGCGGTGACGAAGCTGCGCGCGAAGGATGCGAAGTTCGACAAGATCTCCGGCATCGGCATCACGAACCAGCGCGAGACGAGTGTGGCGTGGGACCGCACGACTGGGAAGCCGCTCTGCCATGCCCCTGTCTGGAGCGACGCCCGCACGTACGAGGTGTGCAACCGCATCGCCAAGGAGATCGGCGGCGGCGACAACAACTTCGCGGCGGAGATTACCGGGCTGCCGGTGAGCACCTACTTCGCGGCCTTCAAGTACCGCTGGATGCTGGAGAACGTGCCGGCTGTCGCGGCGGCGCGCAAGAACGGCACCCTCATGTTCGGCACGATCGAGTGCTGGCTGATGTACAAGCTGAGCGGTGGCACGACCTTCGTGACGGACGTGTCGAATGCGAGCCGCACCTTCCTGATGGACCTCGCCACGCAGAAGTGGTCGCCGGAGCTGTGCCAGAAGCTGGACATCCCGATGGAGTCGCTGCCGGAGATCCGCAGCAACAGCGAGCGCTACTGCGACGTCACCACGAAGGACTTTGGCGTGTGCGAGGCGCTCGGCGTGACGACGCCGATCACCGGCTGCATCGGCGACCAGCAGAGCGCGCTCTTCGGCCAACTCGGCTTCGAGAAGGGTGACGCCAAGACGACCTACGGCACTGGCTGCTTCATGCTGATGAACGTCGGCAAGAAGGTGCAGTTCTCCAAGCACGGGCTGCTCGCCACGATCGGCTACAAGCTCGGCGACAGCCCGACCACCTTCGCCCTCGAGGGCTCCATCGCCAGCTGCGGTGCGACGGTGGAGTGGATGCGCCACAACCTCAACTTCTTCAACCACCCGAGCGAGATGGAGGCGATCGGCCGCAGGGAGTCCAGCACCGACGGCGTCGTCTTCGTGCCCGCTTTCGGCGGTCTGCTGTGCCCCTACTGGGATCCGACGGCGCGTGGCACGATTGTCGGAATGACCTACAAGACCAACAAGTCCCACATCATCCGCGCCGCGCTGGAGGCGATCTCTATGCAGGCCGGCGCCGTGCTGCAGGCCATGAACCAGGACAGCGGTGCTGAGCTGAAGCAGCTCCGCGTTGACGGTGGCCTGACGCACAGCCGTCTGCTGCTGGAGATGCAGGCCGACATCCTCGGCGTGAACCTGTACGTGCCGCACATGATCGAGACGACGTCGTTCGGTGCGGCGCTCTGCGCCGGTCTTGCCTGCGGTGTGTGGAAGTCTCGCGAGGAGATTGCGGCGATTGCGAAGGAGGTGATGGAGGGCGACACGGTGCGGCCAACGAACACCGACCCGAAGGTGCGCGAGGCACGCGTGAACGCGTGGAATGAGGCTGTGAAGCGGTCGAAGTGGGCGAAGCTGTAAGCGCCGCGTGCGCGGGCGAGAGTGTGTGTGTCCGCGCCTGGGCGTGAGGTGGTGCTTGGAGGGCGTCGCGCCACGCTGCCTGGCCTGCCTCGCTTCTTCTCTTGATGCGGATTGCAAAGGGAGAGGGGGACGACAGCGGCGATGGCGGTTGCCGGCGCTGCGGTGTCTCGCGGCGCACGGACTCAAAACTGATAGAGGGGGTGCATTCTATCCACAAAAGCAACAACAACAACAACAAACGCATAGCTTGCTTCCTAGTTTCCTTCTTCTCCTTTTGTTTCTTTTCTTCGTGTTGCGTTGCTTCTCAGTTTCGCGTTACACGTGAGCAGCAGGACCAAAGAAACGACGCCGTCACCCGCGCCTCACCTGACTCTTTGCCTCGGAAGGCGACGCCTTTACATCGAGTCCGTCAGGTGTGGTCCGTTGCTGGAAACAGTGCGCACCCGTTGTGCGGGTTTTTGCAGCTCCGTGCTCTCCCTTTTCTCTTTTTCATCGGCGGGTCTGCCGGTCCATGGCTGGTGTTCTTTTGTTACTCCTCCCTTCCGTTGCAGGCGTCAACACTTGTCCCGGCAAAGAAGGAGTCGGTGTGTCAACGAGAACAGCGCGAGCCTGGCAGACGTGCAGCCACTTTTTATCTCGTTTTTACGTTCACGCACACGTAGACAAACACACACACACACAACAAAAAAAAAAAGTAAGATAACACGAAGCGGTGCCGGAAAGACACCTTATTCTCTTTTTTCCTCTTTTTTTACTCCACTCTCACAATTTTACTCAACCACTGCGTTCGTGTGCACTGGAGTGAAACTCTGTACGTGCAAGAAAGATACGCGGACACGATGTGGTGCGTTGCACCACTTCTCTTTTCGTCTGGCTTCTTAATTTCGTTACTTTGGAGTAAATTCGTGTTGGTGCTTCTGAGCGCGTGGAAGAACGTGAATCGCGCCACTTCACATTTTTTTACTTTTCGCTTCCACTTTTCTCTTGCGCACAACTCGCCATCCTTGGTCAAATTAGAAGAGGAAAAGACGCCAGGTTTTTTTTTTTTACAAAAGACGCTTTTTTTTTTTGCTCTTTTTAGTTTTTTTTTTTGTCTGGCTCCACTTCTTACGTTTTTTTTTTCCGGTTTCAGTCTCATTTTTAGGAATTTCGCTTTGTCTTTTTTTTATTTTTTGGTTTTTTTTTTTTACGTTGATCTCCTTTTTTTGTTTTGTGTGTGTGTTTATCTTTGTGTTGTACGGTGGCCTTTTTGTTACTCGTTGACACAAGGATTGGTATCTGGTGCTGAGAGGGGAACTGTGGTGTACTGGGTAAGTGAGTAATGAAAACAGTGTTAGTGCGGTTAGCTTCTCAGTTCTGTGATTCTTAGACACAGCGCTCTATCTCTTTCAATACCATTTTTTATTGTGTTGAAAAACAGCAAATGGCAAACAGTTATACAAATAACAAAGTAACCGAAAAGGAAGTAGGAAAGCGATGTAGTGATGGTGACTTTTCTGGGGTAAGGGTGGGTGCAATTTAGTAATTCCACCTGTCTTCATCTTCTTTTTTGTGCTTTTCTGCATTCAACTGTGTATCGCCTAGGATAATTGCTCACGCAGTCTCCTGTGACAGGCGCGTCTTTTTCTAAAGAGTACGTCATACGATAACCATGTTGGACTTGTAATGTAGCGCGTCTCTCTTTGATAGTATTGCAGCGCTGAGTCCTTTTTCTTCTGTGGCTACAACTTTGAGAGAGCTATTGCTACCCTGACAATCTCTACTTGCGTTTACATTGACTGTTTCCCCTCCCTCTTTGCAACTTTCTCTGCTTCTCATGAGGCGATCTTGAAATCGAAACGAAGTTCATTTTTCTTTTTTCTCTTTTTAGGCTTTACCGTCATAAACGGGTTTAATTGTAGTTGCGTATCGTACCTCGTTGGTTCCAGTGCAGTTACAGTCCACGAGCAAAAAAAAAAAAAAAACGGCCGAAGCAGAAAAAAAAAAGGAGAGAAAAAAAAAAAGAGGAACACTAATAAAAACAAAGCTCTTTCCCGTGCTATCTTACTTCTGGAGAATACAATACTAACTGGGCGAACAAACAGAAAAGGAGTTAGGGTATAATATAGAATTGCAGATGCACTTTGCTGCTGTCGACCCTGTCAGTGAGCCGCCAGCGCAGCGCCGGCGCCTAGAGGACGAGGAGTCGGCCGAGGAGAAGGCTGTCAAGGCGCGGCTGCATAATTCATGGCCGGAGATCACCGTCTCGCCTGAGTCGCACGAGATCACGATGTCGGAAACAGACCTGCGCGCGACATTGTTCGACCACGACCGTGCACATGAACACTGCCTCAACGAGCGCTGGACCCTGCGCAGTCGCTTCGGCTTGCACAACCGCTTCGGCCTCTCCGTCACGTTTCGCTCGGTTGCGGTGGTCAGCGACGTGGATCCCCCGGGCCTAGACGCCTACCTGACCCACGCCTGCGTGGTAAACTGGTCTATCACCGACCACGAAAAACGGCAGTTCTACCGCTTCAACGGCTCTGACGAGCGCTCGCCCGAGCTGTTCTCGATGCTGGTTGCAAAGAAGAGTATACGCGATCAGCCGGCGATGCTGCAGGCGGTTGTGGAGCAGTTGGACAGCGATCGGCTGGTGTTGCCGGATCAGCTGCTAGGCGAGGCCGCCTCGACGCGACTGACGGAGTTAGACCTGCAATTTGGCAAGAACACTTTCAAATCTGTTACCCCACCGCGCAACTACCGCGGCGAGACGTGCCGGCCCATCTACACCGTCCACCTCGAGGGCGTCAGCAACGAGCATGAGGATCCTGACATGGAGAAAGAGGTGCGAGCCGTGGTGGAGCTGAGCTTCACGCCACGCGGCGTGCCACCTGCCGTTGACGGCGTGCGTGGCGTCATGTCGAACGGCAACTGGGAGGAGGACGAGTTCTGCTACTGCCTGCACCACACCAAGTCTGTCACCGGCTACCTGCGCATCACACGTGCCTCCGACAACAGGGAGGTCGCGCGCGACCTCGACATCAAACGTGGAACGCTGTGGATGGAGCACAGCTTTGGCGGTGTAGTGCCGCGCAGCGTGCCGGAGGCCCGGTTCGTGCGTGCGCTGTGCCGGCGCCGCATCGCCGCGGAGGAAAAGGCGCCAATTATGCATGACCGCTGCCTCATTCGTCTCTACGACGAGCAAACGAACTGCCTTACCGTGACGCGCGTCATGGCCGGCAACACAAGTGATGTGGTGAGCTGTTGCGCAACGGTGCAGTCAGGCAAGACTCGGCAGGGTTACCAGTACAACAGCAAGGTGACCTTGACGGAGGAGATGGACGACGCGTATCTCAGCAAGGACACGGGCATCGCGTACCCCACACGATGGAAGGTGCACTGCCCTATGCCAAACGGTGCGCACCTGGAGCTGCAGCTGACGGCAACGCTGCCGAATCAGGAGCTGATCACGGCGCTGGCGCAGCCCAGTGTCTGGGATGGCACGGTGATCGTGAAGGGGAAGATGATTCAGGCAGACGGCAAGGAGTCGAACGTCAGCGGGGACGGCTATGTGACCAGCCGCGGCCGTGGGAAGCTGCAGGCAGAGCAGACGCTGTTCAGCATGCTGCGCGGCGTCGTGACGTCGGCGGTGGCGCAGCCGGCGGTGGCGCAGTTACACTCGTGGGAGGCGATTGCGGAAGGGCCGGCTCTCACCGCCGTTGCCCAGTTGAGCATTGCGCTGCAGACGCAAGCCTTTGAGGTGACGTCGTCGCAGCAGATTGTGCTGGCAGCCTTTGTGGGCACATACGGCTACGTCTTCCACCATCCTGAGGATGCGGCGCAGGTGAAGAAAGCGCTACAGTGGTGCTACAGTAAGTGGGTCACCTTCTTTGGCGTCTCCTCCATCAGCTACCGCACCCTGACCCTGCGTGCCTTCATGATGCAGGAATTGTGCGACCTCATGCACGCGAAGTGTGCTGCCTGGTTCACGCCGGCGGCCGAGGCGCTGGACGTGGCGGTGCCGGTGGAGTACATCGCAAACGAGGATGTCGCTGATAGCGCAGCCTTCACGCTGCCGGCGCGTAGCCTGGTGCAGCAGCCGCCCTCCGCGCTGGAGGTTGCGCAGATCAAAGCGCTCATGGACGGCACCTGGGTGATGGACCCGAACGAGACAAAGGGGAGCATGAACGCCGTGCTGATGGAACAGGGAGTCAGCGTGCTGTGGCGCAGCGTGAACAACAATGCGGTGCCGACGTGGAAGATTTCGGTCAACAGCGCGGCGGACACGTTGGTGATCGACGAGTCCACGATGCTGGAGCGGCGCAGCTTTGTGATCGCGCTGACCGGATTGGAGTGGGCGTGGGAGAGTGTGTCGCGCGGCCCCGTGAAGTCACGCTCGTGCGTCTTGTCTGGTGGACGCGAGCTTTACGTGGAGACGTACGTGAAAGGTGGTATTGAACGCACTTGGTACCAGTTTCATAACGGCGGGCGAACAATGGTGCAGAACATCTTCTTCTTCCCGACGGCAACGACGCCAAAGCCAACCGCATCCTGTGAGCGTCACTTTAATATTCAGCTGCCGCCCGGTTCCCCGACGTCACCGTAGTAGGCCACGCAGCGACTACGCTCAGAAAGGCGTACCTTTTTATAGCGTCGCGTCTCCTTCATTTGTGAGGAGTTTTTTGTTTTGTTGGTTAGGTCTTTTTTTTTTTTTTTGCGACTGTTGGTGTGTCTCGGACGTTGGAAGACTGGCTACTGGCAGGCAGTACCAGCAACAACGCTGCTGTTTCATCATATGACTTGTCGCGTTTCTTTTTTTTTTTCTCTCCCCCTCCCTTTGTCTTGTGCACTCCGGTGCAAGGGCCGGAGTGGCTTTGCGCTCGAGTTTTTTTTTTTCTCGTTGCGTTAAAAAAAAACAACAACAATAACAGCAATAATAACAAAAAGGAGGCATCTGTGCCAGAAAGAAAAAAAAAAAGTTACGCAAATGAGCATGCTTTCAAGAGCGAACCTCGCGGGCGCTTTGTAAACCGCCGTTAGATGTCCATCAAGATTGTCTCGTCGGGTTTATCAGCTGTCGTCCGTTTCACTTTGCTCCACGAATCAGCTAAACTACAGAGTTTCTCCTGAACAGTGACGAAATGACTCAGTCAGTTTTCTTCTGGTAACGTTTTTTTTTTTTTGTCTATAGAGTCATGGTGCTCAAATCTGCTGTGTCTCGTTTAGCATTTTCTGACCACCTCCCCCTTTCTCTCCCTATTTTCGCTTTATTTGTCTTTTTTTTTTCTTTCGCGGTGTAACTTACGCTTTTGTAGAGTTTTACCGTGTAACCGTGACCTTTTTTTTTTTTTTTTCATTTTCCTTTTTTTTTTTTTTTGCTAAACCTGAAACGCATCGTTGACATTGGCTCGCGCAGAGGCGCCGCTCTCTCTCTATTCATACTAGTAAAGAAATCAAGAAACACTACTCTTTTTTTTTTTTATAAGGCATCAGGTGTACAGCAAATACACAAATACACATCTATTCTTGCTTTTTTTTTTTCCATTTTATTCCTTTCTTTTTTTTTTTTTTTAGGCAGCATCCATTACACACAAATCAACACGCAAAGTGAAGACAAATACGCCGCTGCGTCGTGCACTACACCCACGTGATAAACGAAGCGTCCCACGACGCGCTGCTTTCTTTGTGTAACTATATGTGTGTGTGTGTGTGTGCTTGAGTAAGACCTCCCTTCATTTGTGTCCGATTGCTAAACTGTTCTCGTTGTTCAGACAACCCAGAAGATCTCACCACAGAAGAAAGAGAGAGAACGAAGTGGCGCAAGATGGAGAAAGAAAATGAGGTTTCTATCGACCGGCGGTATCTGGACAAGCAGAGTCGGACCATCGGTACCTATGGCTTAGAGACAATGACGAGGCTGATCTCCTTCAAGGTGATCATTGTCGGCTGCGGTGGGGTTGGCGTCGAGATCGCCAAGAACCTTGCCTTAGCTGGCATCCACACGATCCGTCTCTACGATCCCCGCGCACCCACCGTGCAGGACATGGGCGTGAACTTCGCGGTCACGGAGCAGACCCTCACCTCTGGCAAGTCGATGGCCGAATTGTCAGCCAGCTACATCCACGAGCTGAACCCCAACACGCGCGTCCGCGCGATTGAGGCGCTGAAGGAGGAGTACGTCGCGGACAGCATCGCCCTTATCTTCACCGCTGCCGCGCCGGACCTGAGCCTGAAGACGCTCAACAAGTGGAACAGCTTCTGCCGCGCGCACACGCCCACCGTCTCCTTCCTTCTGGCGATGCAAACGGGGGCGTGCGGGTCTGTCTTTGCTGACCACGGGCCATCTTTCACGGTCAAGGACGCCGACGGCCGTCCGATGCTGCAGAAGTCAATAACGGAGGTGGTGACGCTGACGGACAAGACGGGCGAGCGGTATACCCGTATCCGCTACGAGACGCCGGAGGGGCAGATCCCTGGCGCGCTGCGTGACTACACACAGATAAAGCTGAGCGATGTGCAGGGCCTCGTGCGCGAGAACGGGGAGTCGGTGAACGGGCAGGTCTTCCACGGTGTCGTGTGCCCGAGCGATCCGCGCGACACCGTGCGTGTGTACCCGGCCTTGGAGACAAAAGGCTACAGCCCGTACCAGACCGGCGGCTTCCTGTACGAGCTGAAGGAGGTGACGAACCTGTGCTTCCGCCCCCTGCAGGAGGCACTGGTAGCCCCTGGCGCCTTCGTCCCCGTGAGCCCGATGATGGACAACTCCGAGGAGTCCGCGACCCATCTCACCCTGCACGCCCTGCTGCGCTACGCAGACCAGCACCAGGGGCACCTGCCCCAGCTGCACAACCAGGACCAGGCGGAGGAGGTGGTGAAGCTGGCGAAGCTGATCCAGGAGGAGAACAAGGCGATGCCGGTGCCGACGGCGAAGCGTGCAACCGGCAAGCCAGGGAAGGTGGAGTTCCCATACAAGCTGCCGCCGCCGCCGCCACCGGCGCCGCTCGTGCTGGAGGCGTACGATGAGTCGTCGATTTTGAAGGAGGCATTGCTGGCGCGGGCGGAGCTACAGCCCCTCGCCTCCTTCTTCGGCGCCGTCGTCGCGCAAGAGATTGTGAAGATCACTGGTAAATACTCACCCATCCACCAATGGTTCCACCTGTCCTGCGCGGCCGTGCTGCCGAGCGAGGCGGACTACAGCGGCGACGCGAACTTTCGCCCGACCACGTCCCGCTACGACCACATCATTGCGATCTTTGGCAAGTCATTCCAGAAGCAGCTGGCCAACCTTAAGATCTTCATGGTGGGCTGCGGCGCGCTGGGCTGCGAGAACATCAAGAACTTTGCCCTCTGCGGCATCACGTGCGGGCAGAACGGGTCGCTCGTGGTGACCGACAACGACCGCATCGAGGTGTCGAACCTCAGCCGGCAGTTCCTCTTCCGCGAGGAGAATGTGGGGCAGTCGAAGTCCGCCGCCGCGGCGGCTCGCATGCGCCAGATGAACCCCAGCAGCAGGGTCGACCCGCGCCAGGACTACGTCGGCACCGCGACGGAGCACATCTTCCCGGACACCTTCTGGCAATCCCTCGACGTCGTCGTGAACGCGCTGGACAACATGGAGACGCGCCTCTACGTCGATCAGCAGTGCGTGCGCTTCCACAAGGTGCTCGTCGAGGCCGGCACGATGGGCACGGGCGGCAATGTCGACATCATCGTCCCGGGCAAAACATCGTCGTACGCCGACGGCGGGGCGGCGGACCAGACAAGCGGTATCGCGATGTGCACGCTGCGCAACTTCCCTTACATCTACGATCACTGCATCGAGTGGGCCCGCGCGCAGTTCGACGAGATGTTTGTCTCGCCGATGCAGACGGTTCATCAGATCATCTACGACCCGGCGGCCTTCACGCAGCGCATCTCGCACGAGGTCGCCGCTGCCTCCAGCGCGGGTGAGCGTCGCAGCCTCATCGCGAAGAACCTTGGCCCGCTCAAGTCGCTGAAGCGCACCCTGTCCATCCTCGCCGACGGGCCGACGATAGAGAAATGCGCGGCGCTCGGGTGGGACTACCTCTTCCGCATGTTCCGCGATCGTATTCTCGACCTGCAGGCCGCCTTCCCGCGCGACACCAAGAAGAAGAATGGCGAGCCGTTCTGGTCTGGCCACCGCAAGTTCCCTGCCGCGCTGGACGTCACGGCGACGACGGTTGTGGCGAACCCCGACGCGAGGAATTTCCTCATCGCGGCGATCAACCTGTATGCGTGCATGTTCGGCGTGCACCCGCCCAAGCCGGAGGCCCGCTTCAACGACGAGCAGCACCGCTGGATGGAGCAGTATCGCACCGATGCATGGCTGCAGACGGAAATCGGGAAGCTGGTCGTGCCGCCCTACGTGGCCGGCGCCGTGCACGACCTCGACGACGACCTCAAGACGGACACGGAGGATGGCAAGGAGGTGTCGCTGGAGGAGGAGGAGGCCGAGTTGTCGGGGCTGCTGCAGGAGGTGTCGGCGCTGGCGGCGAAGTGCCACGGCAGCAAGGCGGCACCGCTCGAGTTCGAGAAGGACGACGACGACAACTTCCAGATCGACTTCATCGCCGCAGCGAGCAACCTGCGCGCGGAGAACTACGCCATCCCGACGCAGGACCGCATGAAGGTGAAGCTGGTGGCCGGCAAGATCATTCCCGCCATTTCAACAACGACGTCGGCGGTGACGGGCCTCGCACTGATCGAGCTCTTCAAGGTGCTCCAGAACAAGGACATGTCAACGCTGCGCAACGGCATGCTGGATGTCGGCACAAACAACTACGTGCTCTTCGAGCGCGACGCGCCGATTGTGAACCGCACCAAGATCGTCACGACGTACCTGCCCGAGCAGGACTACACCTACCGCAAGAAAGTGGTGCGGGTGCCAGAGGGCTTCACGAAGTACGACATGATTCGCGTGCCGGTGACGCCGACGACAACGGTGGCCGAATTCGCAAAGGCGCTTGAGGCGGAGCTGAACAAGACGCTGCCAGATGGCGTGGACTACCAGTACGAGGTAGACGGGATTGGTGTGGGCAAGGGCCTGCTGTGGAACGGGCGGCCGAGCCACGCGAACACGAATGTGCCGCTCATGCAAGTAATTGAGCGCCAGAAGACGGCGGAGGCGAACGGCTCCTTGCCGGCGCCGTTCTGGCAGAATCGCACGCAATACTGCGACCTCTCTATCACTGTCTCCATCGACGATGGCGACGATACGGTGGATGAGGTGGACGTGGAGACGGCGACCGTGTGCCTGGTGATTCAGCAGTGAAGGTAAGGTGCATTGCTTTTTCTTTTTTTCCTCTCTCTTTTAACCTTCGCGCACAGCATCGAATCATGGGAAAAGCAACAACAACCGCAAAAAAAAAAAAACGGAAATAAGGCTGCTGGGTAAGCAATGCTGGTGCAGTATTTTCGGTAGGTCTTCTCCTTCAGCTTTTCATGCAAACGAAGCCTTTCTCTTCTCGTTTTTCTTTTTTTTTTTTTGGTCTTTATTGGTGGCGGTTCAGTTTTTTCCTGTTCTACGACAGACTTTGGTTAAACGCTTTTTTCTTTGATTTTTGTACTTTTTTTTTTCTTTTTCTTTGTGTTTTTCGTTAGTGTTCGCATCTCCTTTTTTTTTTTTTTCGTTTTCTGTTGTTGGTGTTTTTTTTTTTTTTTTTGCATCTGGATTGGGATGAGGTTGACGTTGGCGAACCTGTGCGCACAGCACAGCTGAACTTCTTCTGGTTACCGTATAGTCATTTTTGGCTTTTGTTTCTGTTTGTCGTTGGATCGTTGTTGTCCACATTCGCGGTTGCCCAATGAAGGCTGCGATGTTTCAAATAACAATAGAGAAAAAAAGTAGTTAAAGGGCATCTATGGCTGTGGCGTTCTTTATTGTTATTGATGGCTGCGGACTAACTGGTCATAGAGTGCTTGTTTTGGATGAAGCGGATGATGTGCTACGTGACAAAGAGGAAAAGAAACCGCTTAACAAGGCGATGCCGACCCGGAAAGCTGTCATATCTCGCGTGGGTTGCTCTGCTCGGCTTTTTTTTTTTTTCCAGAGCTGTTGGAAATCAATCGTCCAATGATTGGTGGTTTCTCCTATGTTCATGTTCATACACGCAGAAGGGGGAAAAAAAAAGCATGCGTGCCTCCTCCTTTTCGACTTTTCCTTCCCCACTCATTCGTTACTCTTTCACTCCTTTGCATTCTTCACAAGGGAAAGCAAAGACGACAATTTACGAACCATAATAAAAAAAAGGGCTCGACGATTGTCCGCGGCACAGAACCGGTAATAAAAGGGGGAAGTTGTGAAACTCTTTTCAAGCTCGTCAATTGCCTCCTTTTTTTCCCCTTCGACGTTAAGCTCCAAGCCCAATAGTAAAACTGGAACGGACAGATACACGTGCGCGCGCCTGGAGGTGTTTTCTCGCGTATCAACATTACAAAAAAGACTAGTGCTTTGGTGGAGAGGGAGAAATGGCAACGTCGGCCTCTCATTCACCGGACTACCTCTCTGAGGTGTTTCGGTTTCTCTCCGCCCGGCGCCGTGCTGTGGTGCACACGCGCGGACAGGCCTACACTCCGTTTCAGTCTTCATTTCATGCCGTTCACAGCACGTTACAAGACACCGCCACTCGGCCTGTGCGCACGACGAACACTGCCACCGATCAGGAGGAAACAGGGCGTCCGGCCACTAAAACTGTCTCCCAATCGAAAGAGCCTCCTTTGGCGTTTCAGAGTTTCTCAACGGCACCTCCTGCTGCACGTAGGGAAGCAAGCAAGGTCAAGGTTGCAGACTACGCGGCAGCGACGCGGCCTCAGCGTTCCAGCCCGCCGCCGCTCTTCTCAAGCGATCACGCGCTGCCTTCTTTTGAACGCTCCGTGCCGCACTCCCCCTCGCAAGTGCCGTTATCGTGGTCATTTGACCGGCGCAAAGCACTGGACCTGGACGACTCCGTCGGCAGCTTTGAGTTTCCGACGGAGCAACAGCCCGACGGCGAGTTCCTCAGTCCCGTGCTTCGGCAGGAATTTGCGTCAACCTCGAAGACGCCGCTGGCGAGTGCGGCGTCGCTCCAGCACGCCGGACGCGCTGCGGGAAACGCGAGGGAGCTCGGCAGTCTGGGCAATGTACCCAGCCGTGACAGCGAGACGAATGACTGCTTGACGAGTGTGAACCATGCCGCATCCTTCCCTTGTAGTAGGCGTCACGCGTCGATTCCGGTGCTGGAGGCGGCGGCAAAGGCGGCACGCAGCTGCTCCCTGGCGTCGCTGCTCGAGCAGCATGGCGCGCAGCTGTTTTTGGCTGACGACAGTCCGCACAGTTTTCCCGGGACGCGCCGTGTCTCGCTGCGTCGGCTTGTTTTTGACACCGACGACGACGACGACGACGACGACGATGGCAACGAGCACCCTTGAGTGGAGAACAAGGAGGAGGAGGGGGGAGGAAGAGAGATATGACGCCGCGCTTCGTCGTTGGCTCCATCATGGCGTGTATGTGTGTGTTTTTCAGGACGTTTCAGAAGAGAGTGAGGAAAAAAGAAAAACACTAATGCTCGGTCTGCTGCGTGCGTTCATGAGAAGGAACGGAAGGCTGATCAAGCGACATTAGCGATAGCTGAAGATTACTGGGTCAGTTGAATGTGTGGCGGTTTTGGCTGGAACTAATAGTAAGAAACCAGTTTTTTTTTTTATGTGCACATGTCATTTTTTTTTTTTTTGAAAGCTAACAAGCTCTTCGATCGATGTAATTAGACTGCCCTTTTTTTTTTTTCTTGAGCTTCATTCTTTTGCTTCTTTGTCACTTATGCCTCAGCTCGATGAGTTTTAAGTCACTGAAACATCCACTTGGGCGCGACTTCCTCTCTTCTCCTTTCTTCTTCTTTAGCCGCTTGCAAAGCACTTTTGATCATTTGCAGTTTCAAAGGGGGCTCACACGTGTCTTACACTTTTTGAGCCGTTCTCCGATAAAAGCTGGCATACACATGACACAGAGGACAAAAATGGTGATTCGCAGTTTCAGCTAACGCTCTTTTTTTTTTTTTCTCCTCAACGCCGCGGCTACTGCTTTCTAGGAGCGTTAGAATTGTAGCGGAGTTTGTTATGCGGTCGCTTGGTTGCACGTCCAGTGATGTACTTGTTCCCAAAGAAAAAAAAGTAAGGACATTCTCACTTTTATTTCACCCTTTACTCACTCTCTACGTTTCTTGTTCCGATCTGTTTGCCTCTTTTTTCTTTTCTCCCCCGGCATTTCTTTCTTCCTCTCTTACTCCCAGAGTAGACACACACACACATACTGTTCTGTGGGCGCGGTACAAGGCAGGCGCTTCACTCCTTTTTTTTTTTTGCCCCTTCCCACTCTGCAGTCAGTTTCTCTTGCTGACAGTTTCGCTTGGGAGAATTCTGATCTGTGAGCGCCGTTCACTTTACCCTCCTTATAATAATAATACAAACAGCTTTGTTTTATAGGTCCTTTTTTTTTAAATTATTTTTGTTTTCGAAAAGAAAGAGAAAGTACAAAAGCAGAGAAAATGGTTGCATCCATAACTTTTCGGCTCAAGTCGAGCAACCACGTCGGAACGATTGATATGGAGGGCAGCGTGATGTCGTACAGTGCTGCCCAGCAGGCCATCGCCGCGAAACTGTGCGCACCACCGGAGGAGATCGACGTCTTTCTCGCCGGCAGCACCTCCCTCATGCACCCGGACGACGACCTGCCAGCCTACGCCGTTGTCGACGTGGTGCGGCGCACGCAGAGCAGCCGACCCGCCCTCCCAACCCGCCCAAAACCGACGCTGCTGTCGACATCGACAGACGCCCCGGGCTCATCAGGTTTGGCCGGCGGCTACGGCGGTGGCCTCGGCGCCGACATGAACGCGGACGGTCAGCCACTGACGGAGGAGGAACGACTGGCGCAGCTGCAGGCGGAGGCGGCGCTTGACACTGGCATCGACGGCGTCAGTATGCGCCACTTCCGTGGTGGTCGCGGACGCGGCATGGGCATTGGCCGTGGTGGGGGCGGCTTCGGTGGACCTCCTGGTGAGGAAGGCGGCGGGGATTACTACTTTGGCGGTCGTGGCCGCGGCGAGGCCTTTCGCGCGAACATGATAGAGAACTTCCGACCTCCGCCGAAGGGCTACATCTGCCACAACTGCGGCAAGGGTGGTCATCTAATCCAGCACTGCCCCTCCGCGAAAGGCGGTAAGGCGCTGAAGATGCTGTCCTTTCCCGTCGGCATCCCGGAGAGTATGCTGGAGGAGTGCACGATGGACGACCCGGCACCGAAGTTCATCACGCGCGACCACCGCTTGGTGAAGCGCCGCGTCGATCCATCCGCCTTCACTGCCATCTCCATCGCTGGTGTAACCGACCATAGGAAAGATGACGACGACGCCGACGTCGTCGGCGGTCGCGGTGACGCAGTGGCGGCGCAGCCGCTGGCCTCCGGAGTTGCGCATGAGGCTCTGGCTGACGAGAAAGACCACAATGCTGTGTCAGACGACGTCAACGGCGCTACCACCACTTCTTCCTCCCCGTCACCGGCACCGGCGCCGATTGACAGCAAGTACCTGTGCGTCGTGGACCACCTTCTGGCTCGGGAGGCCATGAAGTTGCCGTGCTGCGGACGACTCTTGTGCCAAACCTGCTTCACAAAGATGGCAGAAGAGGCTTTTGACGAGACGCGTAGCCTGGACGACGACGATGGCGGTGTGGTGTGTCCGAGCTGCGGTGAGCCGCTACTTATGGACGACGTGGTTCCGGCTCCAGAGGAACGCGTGCAGATCAAGACGCTTCTTGCCGCACGAAAGCGGGAACGGGAAGCCTAAACCTACGCATTTTGCCACCAAAAAAAAGAACGTATATCTGTAATTTCCTATTCACCTGGGGTTCTCTCCATTTTCTGTGCTAGATGATCAGGGAACACCCCTATTATAAAGTGTGTTGCTTTTATCTTCTCCTTTTTTTCTTCTTTTTTTTTCTTTCCGTTTCTAAAACCGCCTTTATGATTATCATTTTCTTTCTTCTCCGTATAATTGTGTATGTGTGTTAAAACAGCTCACCGTCATTAAAAACCAACTAGAAAAAAAGTGTGTTCGTATAATCAAAAAGGACGCTTGGAACGTCGTTTTTCTTCCCCCTTCTCGCGCTAATACACTAGTAAATAAAGAGAATATGAGCGAAATATACCCTATCTTTCAGTGCGTGTTTTTATTGCTCCTTGTGCTTCAAACATCACCAAAAAAAAAAAAAAACAGCGGACTCCAACAAGCTTTTGCGTCGGCAAAGAGGAGGGGGGGGGAGGGACTGCCACTTTACCAGTAAAGTAAGGAGGTTCTTGAGTTTTTGTCATCATCGTTCGCTCAGCTTCACTTCTTCGTCATCTTTTTCTTTTTTTTTTTCCTTCGTTTCACTAAATTAGAGCTCTATTTCAGAAGAACAACAAAAAACGAATAGCATCTGTTATCTGCTAGCTTTTTGTCGGGACTTTTTTTTTTTTCCACGGCGGCGGACGCAAGCCTGACAGAAAAGAGCCTCAAAGGAGGAGTGAAAAACAAGTAAAAAGATATTGGTGCCTTTCCAGCTTTTTTTTCCTTGGCTTTTTTTTTTTTTCGCCGTTTCGTCTCGACGGTGGAAACCAATACCGTCCGAGAAGGGAAGGAAAAAAAAAAAAAACAAGTTATAGTGTAGTCTATTTTTCTGTTCTTTTTTTTTTTTGTAGTATAGCATATTACGTCTTGCACCACGTCAAGAATAATACACAAGTATATATATATATATATATATATATATATACATAGGAACGTCGCAGATATCTCGATCTAGTCAAACACACACATACACACACACACAGACGTCAGCACCGCGAGTTCGCTGCCCTTCCTCCTTTTTATTTAGAGGTCTTTCTTAAAGTTTACTGCTCCTCTTTATATATACTGTTAGCCTTTCTCCTTTCCGGATCACAATGACGAGCGTCTTCACGTACGGCTCGCACGGCGCCAACACCATGGCGAAGAAGTATGGCGAGATGGCGGTGCGATCCTCGAAGTGCGGGTCGAAGAATTTTGTCTACACGAAGAGCCACGACGACGCCCACCCTTTTCCACGTCACCACCACCGCCAGGGCGACAACCCGGTACGCCTGTGCTTCACCTTCCAGCGTTGGCGTTGGATCTTTCACGACTTCCGCATGTTCGGCCTGTTCGGCGCGCTGCGCAGGCACTACTACATCGGTGAGGCGTGGCGCCGCAAGGATGAGAAGATCTTTGTCGGCAAGGACGACAACGGCACCAAGTATTGGCTGAGTCGTCGCTCGCAAGGCGGCTTTCATGTGCGCATTGTGGAGGCGGCGGACCCGCACTGGTTCCGTGGGCAGTCTCCCCACACGGCCAGCCCGATGTGGCTGAAGTGGGTGCAGGGCGGTGCGGCGCACACCCCGGCGCAGATGCGGGCGCGTGGTGAGTGGGGACATAACTCTCGCCTCGGTATGCCGCTGCCTTTTAATATCAAGTACAATGAATGGTCGCCGCTCAACGGGGCGGAGATTTACTCTCGCGACCCGACCTGGGTGTCGGCGCCGGGTCTGCTGGTGAACCCAGAGCGGCGCGCGCTGGAAGAGGCGGGCTACTCGCGCTGGGTGCGTGAGAAGGGCCAGCCGATGTACATGCCGTTCTGCGGTGTGCACGACTACTCGGATGAGCTGGTGGAGGAGTTCTACCGCGGTCAGTGGGCGTTCGGCCGTGAGAGCAAGGGTAACGATCACGACGAGTGGAAGAACTAGTGTGCCGTTCCGTGTCGTTTCGACTGTGCTGCTTCTTTCTTTTTTGTTCTTTCAGCCATGCGTGTCATTTTGCGTTGTTGCTACGCTTGCCTTCCACCCTCCCCTCCCCTCCATTCCGTTCGGTTGAAGTGTAGTCGAGCTATGCAGCTTCACCTGCACGATGTCAATGTCGAAAATGTTGAATGTCAGCGAGGCGATCCTCACGTAAGTTACCTTTTTTTTTCGGGAGGGGGGGAGGGCAGGTGTTACTGGCTCATTTGCTTGTTTTCAGCCTTTTTTTTTTTCCTCTTTAGCCTTTTACACTGTTTCGTTTTTTTTTTTTAATTTTCATGTCCCTATGTGTGTATTTGGGGTGTGTAGCAGACACACTTGTATCGCTTGTTTCCCGATCTAGTACTCCGTCGAGCCGAATTTACAAAACAAGTGGTTTTGCAATGCAGTGTATCTCGAATGCGACTCAGCCTTCGCTGTGATGTCTTTACGTGGACATGCTGGTTTCGCTGAGCAGCGACGAGGAGCGTGGAACAATAACAACAACGAAACGCTTGTGCTTTGGCGTGAAGTAGCAAAGCTGATGTTAGCGGATGTGGGAAAGATGCTTCCGCTATCATTTGTGCTTTTGATGTGAACAGAAGAAAAATGTACTACCTTTTTTTTCTTACCGCTTTTAATGTCGTCACAGCTTCAAATGTCACACCTGTGAGGTACTTTGTGTACTTTTGTTATTGTTTACATGTGTCCTTCTTCTTTTTATTCTAAGTGAAAAGCACTGTCTGCAACTGTTGATTTCATATAAAATAAACGGAAGTAACAGAGCACGCACACAGGGGAAAGGCGATGGATGACAGTGCCGACACAGAAGCGCTCGAGGAAATTAATCGTCTCAACCGCGAACTCCGTCGCAACCTTATTTTGGAGACAGCCCTCATTGCCTTTGCCCTCGGTGCTCTCACCATCCTCGCCATGGTCTTGGCGCTCTACGCCTACCTTGCACACACGGACGCACTGTTTGCCTTTGCCCTGTACATCCTGACCGTGCACATCGTCTTTCATGTCAGCGAGTTCGTCACGGCGGCGTTGCAGAGGCCGCACGACACCCACCCAGACGCTTTTATGGTTTTTCATTCCAAGGCGTTCATGACGGCTAATGGGGCGGCACTGCTGGAGTTTTTTCTGGAAGCCTACGCGGTGCCGGAAGGCTGGAAGCTGTCTCCGACCCGGCACCCACTTCTCGCGTTTTTTCTGCGTATTAACCGTGCCGGGAGCATCTTCTTCGCGTTGCTGGTCGTTGTCTTCTATGCGATTCGCGTGGCGGCGATGCTGCAGTGCGGGGCGAACTTCTCGCTTATGATCGAGCCGCAGCGCCGTAGCAGCCACCGCCTTGTCCGGCATGGTCTGTACCGCTATCTTCGCCACCCGGCCTATTTTGGATGGTTCTGGCGTACGTGCTTTGCACAATTTATTTTGGCGAACCCGCTCGCCGCGGTGGCGCACACAGTTGTCACGTGGTACTTCTTTCGCTCTCGCATCCCCTACGAGGAGGAGACGATGGAGCAAGCGGATTATTTTGGGGAAGACTACAAGGCTTACAAGCGACGCACCTACGTTGGCATCCCCTTCTGCGCTCACCACACGTCACCCCGGTGATGCTGTTTTCTCCATGCCCATGCGTTTATATGCCACTGGCTTGTTCCGGTGTCTGTTACTAACGATAATGCTGAGAGGGGAGGAAAGAAAAAAGGAGAAAGAAGAATAACGCAGGACAGGTGCTATAAGAGGGCTTGGATCAACGGCTTTTGCATCGTGGACTTCGAAAAAAGAAAAAGAAAACGAGGTGTGCCACGCTCGTTTTAATATAAGATAGGCTAGCAGCAGGCTTCCGCTTCTCATTCGTCTGAGGGGCTAAAAAGAAAAAGTGATTGCTGTGCGTAAGAACTGCTTGTTCTCCCTCTCACTTTTCTCTTGCAATTGTCGACTGGCACCACTTGAATCTCTCTCTTTTTTGTTCCCCCCTTTTCTCTTTCTAATGCTCACAGTTGCACGCGCTCAGCTCCAGCTATCAGGACAATTTCTGTGCGCCACTCTCCTTGGTGTGCGGCCTTTCTACTCGACTATTTTAGTCATTACTACTGTACTCCTCAATTCCAAAAACGGTCACGCTCATACATACACAACAACAAACACATTTTGTTCTTTATACACATATATATATTTATACTCACTGTTTTTGTTTTCTCCTTTGGTTCTGTAGTACAGTTATGCCTTCCGTTACCGACTATGTTTTCTCGCTCCACTACCTCCCCATCGGCGCGTCTGTGGTGCTGCCCGCCGTTGCGTGGTGGTGCGGCTCCGGCTGGGTGACCTGCACGGCGCTTTGCACTGCATCTCTGCTCGTCTCCGCCACCGCCTTCTGCCTTGAGCCGCTGCTCAGTTTTGCGCCAGCTGGCGGCCGCTTTAACGTCGGCCTGCGCGAACTGCGCGGCAGCCTTGGTGGCATGCAACCCCCAATCTCCGTCTTCTACCCCACTACCACAGCCGTCCCAGAGAGCGGAATCGAGTATTTGCCTTTTAACGACACGAACTACATCCGTGGTATGGCGCGTTACGTGAGGCTGCCCTACTTTTTGCTGATGGACCTCTTTTTCATTCGGGCTCGTATGCGTTTCGATGCGCCGGCGGTGCCACTATTCCGAGAGGACGGTACGCCGCGGCCTATTGTCCTCTTCAGCCACGGCGTTTCTGGGTTTCCACGGCTCTACAGCACGCTGCTCATGGACATCGCGGCTCGTGGCGTAATCGTGTTCGCCATGACGCACATGGACGCGAGTGCCGCGTACTGCCGCGACGCCGGCAACGAGATTCACATCCCCCTCAACACGCATGTGAAATGGACGACGGCAGAACGAGAGCCGCAGCTCGACATCCGGGTGCGGGAGACACGCAACGTTATTCCACGCATCCGCAGCGGCGAGCTGCTGCGGTCGCTCGGCTACGACAGCGACGTTGTGGAGCGGTACCTCGCGATGCACCCCTCGCTTCATTTGGTGGGCCACTCCTTCGGCGGAGCCACTATGCTGGCAGTCTCGCTCGAGGAGGAGAAGGCGGCGAAGGAGGCGCAGATGGCGTCACCCGTGTCCTCTGTCGTCGCCTACGATCCGTGGAGCCTGCCGCTGCAGGGAAAGATGTTCTACCACAAACTCACGGACACGGAGCACCCCGACCACTTCACCACCCCGACGCTGCAGTTCTTTTCGGAGAGCTGGATGCGTGACAAGGCGCAGTACGACTTTTTCGCGGACGTGCAGAAGCTCGCAGAGGCGCAAACGCACACGATACAGGAGGCGGCGGTGATTGACGCGGCAAACCGCAAGCTGAAGAACAAAGAAGCAACCTGGTACACCCGCAAGGACGTCCACGGCACGGGGCACCTGTCTGTGACGGATGCCTCTCTCTTCAGCCCGGTCGTGTTTCGCAGCGGCTACATAACCAAGCCACCTCGTGCGGCCATCGTCGACTTTGCCCACGACACAGTGCAGTTTATCAACGCCATTGCGGGCCCTATCCCGACCGAGGTCGACGTTGCGAACGATCCGGTACTCGCCGCCGTGCTGCGACACTAGAGAGAACCGCGAGAGTGGAATACACATAGCGAATATTGCGCTGTGAGCAAAAAAAAGGCTTTGCTTTTTTTTTTTTTTTGATCGAAGCGTTTGACAGGAGCAACGAAGAGCTTTCTACATGCTGCGGTTTTGCAAGTTTGAAGGCAACAGCCGCTTTGGGCTGTTTGCTCTTGACGCGTAATTGACACAATAGTCTCTGCAAAAGTTCAAAGATGGTGTGTTTCTGTTTCCACGCGCCTTTCGACGGCAAACCACGGCAGACGCTGTTCTATGTTTTTTTTCCCCCTTTTTTATTTTTTATTTATTATTATTTTTTTAATTTACTTATGTTATAAGGCAAGCGTGATGAGCTTCTGAAATGTTCTCTGTTTTGTTTTGTTTTGTTTAGGTTGCTTTCAGTTGCGTTTGAGCGTAGATCATGAAGACATCATTAGTCACATAAACACCACTACTGAAAAAAAAAAAAAAGAGATAAAAAAAAACAAGAACGTATACTCCTCTTAATCCAACGAAGCGTATGGCGGTTTGTAGCTAGAAAACGGAGAGGCTTTTTTTTTTCTCCTTCGATTGGGCGCCGCTGTTTACCATAAAGTAGCGTAACAAAGGTTAAAGCGACTGCATCGTTTGAGCGAAGTAAACAGTTTTTCAAGCTTCCCGTGCTTTACTTTTCTTTTCGAGGACGGTCTCTCAGCTACGTGTCGTTGGGTAGCAGCGGACGATGTCAGTCAAGAAGACAAAGATGTGAGAATTGCCGCCATGTGGCTTTTTAGCGTTCTGTAAAGTTCCTTTACTTGCATTTTTCCGCCGAGAACGTTTCCTTTTTTTTTTTTTGTTTGTGTGCTTCGGTCATCCTTCCCTCCATTTCATTTCTTCTCTCTTTCCTTTTTACTCCATCTTTTCTTTTTTCATTAATTGAATTATACGGAAAAAAAAAAAACAGACCAGCAAACCTCGCTTACTGACTTATCTTCTTAGTTCTTATAAAAACACCTTTTTATACAGTTTTTTTTTTTTCTCATACACACCCACATACACGTATCAACCGCAACCATGTCCTCTCGTCGCATGCTGCACACGATGATCCGTGTCGGCGACCTGGAGCGCTCGATCAACTTTTATACCCAACGCCTTGGCATGAGGTTTCTGCGCAAGTGGGACTTCCCGGAAAACAAGTACACGCTCGTCTTCCTCGGCTTCGACACGGAGAAGAACTCTACGGTACTGGAGCTGACCTACAACTACGGCGTCACCTCATACAAGCACGACGAGGCTTATGGCCACATCGCCATCGGCGTCGAGGATGTGAAAGCTGTGGTGGCGGATATGCGCAAGCACGACGTGCCAATCGACTATGAGGATGACGATGGCTTCATGGCTTTTGTGGTAGACCCGGATGGCTACTACATTGAGCTGCTGAACACGGAGAAGATGATCTCGAAGGCGGAGGCCATGATGAAGGAGCAGGGGACGGCATAGGCGGGGATTCGTCTCACATTTTTTTTTTTTTAATGGCCCTTCCGTCGAAGTTGTTTCATCTTTTTTTTTTTTGTGATATTATTCATGAGCTTCCCTATAAGCAATCGACACCACTTTTGGAGCATCCAAAGTGCAGCGATAAGTGATCGGTTTCTCACCTCGGTATCACGTTATCGACTTGCTCTCTCTCTCTCTCTGTCAAAGCAGAAATAAACGGATAGAAAAGCAGTAAAAAAAGGACGAATGTCAAAAGCCGAAGATGTGTGTCACTTCTTGCATTGCTTCTATACAGAAGAAGACAATAGTCCAAAAAGAAAAAGAGGAAAAAAGAAAAAGCCTCTGTTGTATTTTTCATATTATGTGTTTTTTTTTTTTGTTTTTGTGTGTGTGTGACATTAACTATTGGTGAATCATACGATGGAACACTCCAGTTCTCCTTCCATTCCCTCCTCTTCTTCACAAAAAAAAAAAAAAAGAGAAGAGCTCTGACCCGGAGTAGAGTAATTTAAATTACGACGTTCTCAAAAGAGTCGCCTTCAACCAAAGAGGAACGCAACTGTGCGTCTGGATCGTCCACCTCACACACAGGTGTTAATTAGCAGTTTCGCTGGTTCTGCGCAGCGGCAAACACGTGGTCCGCCGTGTTTGATTTTTCACAAAGACGAAGGTTCTTGAGCTCACAGAAGGGTCAAAGAACACGAAAAGCGTGTCGCCATGCTAGGCTCGCAGTCGTGGTACACGGCACTCGCCGTCCCCACCATCGTCATTGGCGCTTTCGTCGCTACCCGAAAGCGCCTCGCGTACCAGTGGCGGGAGGAGCTGATGGACCCCGAGGGTACTGTCTATCCAACCGTGACGGACGCCGACATGGAGTATTTCCGTCGTGTGGCCCCGGCAACAGCAGTGGAGGCAGCGGAGACGCTGGCGGCCGGGGGGCGAAGTCACTCGCCGCTCAGGACCACCGCAGCAGCACCAGCAGCGGCAGCTGCATCGTCGTCGTCACTGTCGTCTCTGGCTGCCAGCGCGGAGGATGCGTCTGGCGTACCGCTCACGACGCAGGACAACATCGGTCTGAACGTGCGCAGCGACGCTCTGCCACCGGAGCTGCGTAACGTGCTGCTGAATGAGGTGCAGCGATGGTCGCAGCAACTGGGCAACCCACTCGACCACCGCAAGGTAGACGCAATCGAGCGACACCTGCACGCAACCATTGCGGACGACGTCGCATTGCAGGACGGCAACGGCTCTTCTTCTTCCTTCTCGTCGTCTTTTGCCCATGAGGTGGAGCAGCGGTCAACGGCTGGTGCGGCTGGCGTGAGCGGAGCTGCGGCGAAATCATGGCTCAGCGTCGACTTCCTCCGTAGCACACGGGTCATTGCCGACCACCCCGAGGACATCCAGGCCATGAAGGCGCCGTGGGGCTGTGGAGACCATATGCGGCTGGAGCAGATGCCAGCCGCCTTGCGCTACTTAGTTTGCCACACACAGCGGGTCTTTGAGGGGATGGGGCGGCTGCGTCACGTCTACATCGAGTACTCGCCCAGCGGTGAATTCTACCGAGCTCCTCGTCCGCCGAAGATGTACGATGGTCATGACTACGTTATCATCCCGCTGCGTCGCGACGGCCGCGACACCGTGGTCACGATGAGCCCGGTGCTGCGCTCCCGCGTTAGCGACCTGCGCGAGGTGGCCCTGCACTCGTGGACGACCCGCGACGTCGATGCCCTCGTACCTGGCGGGTGTATGCTGCGTGTCTACGGTACGGCCCGTTACGAGTGGGGGTGGGGCATGCGTCCTGGACCGGCATGGTTTGGCAGTCGCCTCAATCGCATTGTCCCTCCTCTCATGGCGGAGGCAACATCGTCGGCACCAGACGAAGCGGCGTCGTGGCGACTGCTGCGGCAGTTGCCATGGTGGACGAAGTCGCCTGCCCCGCTGTGGCGGCGTGTAGGTCTGTGGAAGGAGGCGAACGTCGCCGTGCCGGCGTCGAGTGCGCCAAAGGATGCCGCGCTGATTGTGCTGCACTACGAAGGGCCTCGGTCGAACAATAAGCAACGCTCATTGTTGCTGCAGCCCGAGATATGGATCTTTGGCCGACCGCCCTCGGTGGAGACCTACGAGACGTGGTATGAGGATCGGCCCACAGCGGAGTCGGTGAAGGAGGAAGGAGTGGTGCGTTTCATGATCCGCAATTACTTTGACATGCTCACCGTGAGCTAAGGGTGTTCGTACCATTTTCTTTTTTTTTTTTTTTACTTTTGGCTGTGTTGATTGCTTTGTTACCCAGACCGTGTGCTGGGGACAGTAGTGAAGGTTGTTCACACTTTTTCTTCTTACTCTATTTATTTATTTGCTGTTAAAGCAAGCCACTCAATCGTAAGAAATACACTCAAACAACAACAACAAAAAGCACAGCGCAATGTGTCATAACGATCCGTACGTTCACGCAGAGCATGCCCTTTTTTTTTTTTTTGCGTCACATGGTCAAAGGTGCCATCAGCGACACTTCACTCATGTGCTTCCGGCGAATGTGTGCTTGGTGCAATGCGTAGTAGTGGGATGGCACAGGAGAGCAGAACAGTTTTCACACACACTTGTTCGTCACGCTTAATCCTCCTCTTTCTCACAACTATTTCTTTCTTTCTTCCCTCCACCTGGTGACTCCCGCGTGTATTTCCTAAAGTGCATTTGAAACGCTCTCTCTCCTCAAACACTAACTGCTGTGTGTGGTTTTCATTTTCTCTTTTTCCAATTCTTCTTCTTTTTTTTTTTTTATAAAAAGCACAGTCTCCGTCTCAGATTCGCTGCATCTGTGTTATACCCTACAAATGCTTGCGTGGTCGAAGCGGCTGTTTCAGAAGCCGTTAGCTGCTGTCTCTGAGGCTACTGCTACTGCTGCTGCTACTGTTGTGAGCGAGTCACCCTTGGCCGTATACGGCGGCAGCGGCCTCTCTTCGTCGTCGCTGTCTGCAGCCCCAGCGACGGCAGCGGACACGGCGATCGCAACGGCCGGTCCGTCAATCTCGCCGCTCGACAGTGTCCGTGCGGAGATATTACACTACCCGTATGAGGTAATCAGCACCGAGAGCCAGCTGCGCAAGGCGGTGGACCTGCTGCGCAACAGTCGCCAAATCTCGCTCGATATAGAGGCGTTCTGCACTCCGGAGTCGGTCAAGACCCCGCAGCTGGGGCAGATCTCGCTGGTGCAGACATGCAGCGACGCGGCGCCCGTGGTTTTTCTCTTCGACATCCTCTCCCTCTCTGTTCCGGCGTTCGCGGCGGCGCTACGCTCAGTGCTGCGCGACGAGGCTATTCGCAAGCTCTTCTTCGACTGCCGTCGCGACATTGAGGCGCTCAGCACGCAGATGAACCTCGTGCCGACGCGCGTGCTCGACCTGCAGCTCTTTTTCACGGCGGTGCAGTGGAAGCTGCGCAGCGTCAACCGCCGCTCGGGCATGACATATGTGCTCAAGAACGTCGCGGGTGTGGAGCGGCAGGAGAGCGACTCAGCCGTGCAGACGGCCATGGCGGTGGGCGACCGCCCTGTATGGGACACCCGGCCGCTGCCGAGCCACTTTCTCGAGTACGCTGCCGACGACGTACGACACATTCACCTCCTCTCCACGTACTTCCCGACGCTGACGCAACACGTTTCGGTGGAGGCGGTGGAGCGGTTGACGGCGCAGTACGTGCAGCACTACGGCATGGGCAGCCCTGTCACAGTCGAGGCTGACGTGCAGCCGGCACAGGTGAACACGGCGTGGCTAGAGCGTTTCATTGGGCCTGGTGGGGTGTGCGGCTTCTGCGGCAGTAAAGGCCACATAGAGTCAGAGTGCTTCCGCAAGCTGAATAACAACGTGCGGTGCTCCTACTGTGGGGCGGTGGGCCACACGTCCCGGAACTGCTTTCAGAAGCATCCAGAGCTGCTGAAATGTGAGCGGTGCGGGCAGCTGGGGCACACTGCAACGAACTGTTTTAAGGCGAACCCGTGTAAGTACTGCGGCGGCAATCACCGGAGTGAGAACTGTCACCAGCGCGCGAGCCTCGCGCGGCCGTCGACACGCAAAGCAGAGAAGGACAGGAGGAAGGTGAGTTGAGCAGTAGAAAAGGTAGCATGTGAGAGTGGGAGAGCAAGTATACAGGCAGTAGTAGTTCATTGTGTGCAAAAAGCACTTTTTTTTTTTTCTTGGCCAAGCCTAACGTGTGTTATTTCAAATGAGTATTCATGGTCTGGAGTCGACCAGCTTGTCCTCGAAGTTCTTTTCCTTTTCTCTATATGCTGAGTACGGAAAACAGCATTACTACTACTATCTCTTTTCTTGCTTTCTTTTTTTTTTTCAGCTGTTTTTTTTTTCACTTAATGGCTTTTAGTTGTTTTTATTGTTTTCTAGCTCTGTCTTGTTAATTGCTTGGGTTTTTTTCTTTTTTTTTTTATCATCACAGAATACAATGAAGATGGGATGTACTTTTTCAGAAGATCTGCATTTTCTTATGAGCAATCGATTTGCCGCTTTTTTTTTTTTTTTGGTTACGGTGCTGCATTTGCTGGTGCTGCGTTGGGCAGCCATATGTGTAAGTGTTTGTTCTTGTGTTTATGTGTGCGTGCTTTTTTTTTTTTTTCTTTTTCACTTTTGCTCCACCATTATATTTTTTGTTTACGTTTTTATTATGTCTCTTGGCAGACACGCACCCCTTACACACGTTCAAAAACAATGACAGGAACGCTGTTTTCCTTTTTCCTTTTCTCCTTTTTTCCCTCTAATATATATATATATATATATATATATATATATATATATATATATATATATATAGACTCGCCTGCCGTGGTGGCGGCTTAACTGCACTCATGTGCACCTAAAGCGAAACAGCAAGAGAAAGAGACTTGTCCTCCATCGCGATAAGAGGAGGAGGCGCAGCGGCTCTGAGAGTCTTGAATGGATGCGTCGTCGACAGAGGATCTCCCCTTCCCATCACCTTGGAGGGACAAAGAGCATTTCTGTCAAGAAAGAGAAAAGAAAAAGCAGTAAAGACACGCAACGTCTATCTTCATTCACCTTCACAAAAAGGTGATCGGATGGGGTGGCTGTTTGATCACTTCCTGTGAAGGCTGTTCTTCGCTGTTCGTGTGTTTCAATCTCAACAACTCTGTTCCGCTGTTCTCCATTCTGCCCCTTTACTTTTTCAATCATGACCACATGACATATATATATATATATATATATATATATAAAGCCTCAGAAAAAGGAGTAATTGAGTGTCTTCGTTTACAGCCTTCAGTTGAGAAGTCGTATCTCCTCTACCTTCTCCGTTACACATTTTTTTTTTTTTGCTTTACCGCCCTTTATTATCCCGTTTCGCTTCTTTCTCTTGTTTACTTTTCTTTCAGTGGTGTTTGTGTTTCTAAGCTGTTTTTTTTTTTTTACATTTCTCACAGATCTTCTTTTTTTCTGGGTTTAAACGTAAAGCTACTAATATAAAAGGTAAGCAGTGAGACTGTTTTTTTTTTTTTTAAGAGTCGCAAGAAAAAACCGACAGTTTTTTTTTTTACGTGTGAGAGGCACAAGGGCAAACCACAGAAAACATAACGTGTGCTAGCAGAGTGCTTCTCGGACAGCCGCAGAAAGACAACACAGCAGTCGTTGTTTTCTCTTTTTTACTCTCACGTCTCTCCTTTCTGTTTTCCTGCTCGGTTACTCAGAGCAGATAAGCATATACAGCACCCTTTCTTTTTTTTTTGTGTGTGTGGCAATTGAAGGTTCTTCATACGTCAAGCGCAAGCACGAAGGTACACTGACCTACAGACGCGATCGCAAGGAGAGCAAACAGCCTACCTTTTGCTTGCCTAGAGCTGCTTTTTTTTTCTTTTTGCTGCTCTTAGGTCTACCACATTTCTCACAGGAAATAGAGCAGGGACGACAGCGACACCTTTCCATTCTATCTTTCTTTTTCTTAACCCGCTTCTCTCTAGCTCTACACGGTCTCAATGCTCCGCTTCCTTTCCGCGTCCGCCGCGCGAAAGGTGGCTTCGCTGTCCGGCGCCACCGCCTGTGCCGCGGCCTCTAGCACCGTCGGCTCGGGCACTACGCCGCTCCGGTTCTACTCCACCAGCGGCAATAAGGACTACTACAAAATCCTCGGTGTTGACAAGAACGCAGACCTGAAGGCGATCAAGAAGGCATACCGCAAGCGTGCCCTCGAAACGCACCCGGACCAGGGCGGCAACAAAGAGGAGTTTGCCGAGGTCGCCGAGGCCTACGAGGTGCTGAGCAACCCGGACAAGAAGAAGCTGTATGACCAGTACGGGTCTGAGGCCGCCACAAACCCAAACATGGGCGCCGCCGGTGGTCCGGGTGGCGGCTTTGGCGGGATGGGCGGACGCTCCGCTGAGGACATCTTTGCCGAGTTCTTTCGCGGTGGCATGGGCGGCATGGGCGGCTTTGGTGACATGTTTGGCGGCACTGGCGGTCGCCAGGCTTCACCTACGCTGCAGCCGCTTGAGGTGCGCACCAGGCTGACGCTGGAGGACGTCTACAAGGGCGTGACGAAGACGATCCGCGTAAACCGGCCGCAGATGTGTGCGGAGTGCACGGGCTTCGGCACCAAGAGCAAGACAGAGAAGCCGAAGTGCACGCAGTGCGGCGGGTCTGGTAGCGTGGTGCAGCAGCATCGTATGGGCCCAGGCATGGTGCAGCAGACCATCTCCGAGTGCCCGCGCTGCCGCGGCACCGGCACCATGGCAAAGCCGGAGGATCAGTGCCATAAGTGTCACGGCAAGGGCTACCGGACGGTGTCGCAGGACGTAACGGTAGAGATCCCCGCCGGTGTGCCGTCGAACGTGACGCTGGTGGTGCGCGGCGAGGGCGGCACAATTCCCGGCTGCCCGCCAGCGGACATGCACCTGCACGTGGAGGTGAGCCCGCACCACGTCTTCCAGCGCCGCGGCAACGACCTCGTGGTGAATAGGGATGTTACACTGCAGGAGGCGTTGCTAGGGCTGCATATGCCGCTCAAGATGCTGGACGGCCGCACCGTTAACGTAGAAACCTCCGCGGACCACATTCTGAAGCCGGAGGGGGTTATTAAGATGAGTGGCGAAGGCATGCCCAGCACGACGGGCGAGAAGGGCGACGTGTACATCTTCACCCACCTCAAGCTCCCGAGTAAACTGACCAGCGAGCAGAAGGAGCTCGTTGGAAAGGCCTTTGGCGTGCCAGCGAGGGACGCACATGCTTCGCTGGGCAACACGGTGAAGGCACGGGTGATGCGTGAGACGCGCGAGCAGCTGGAGGAGCAGAAGCGGGGGATCTGGGCGTCGCAGGAAGGCAGTGGCTATGGTGGTGGCAGCGGCAGCTCTCGCCGCAGCAATGGTGGAATGCCGGGCGGCACGCAGCATGCGGAGTGTGCAACGCAATAAACTATTTTTTTTTTTTTTTGAGTATACAGCGACAGAGTCGACAGTCAGAGGATGAGCAGAATAATCTAAAAACAACGAAAAAGGAAAAACAAGCAACAGAGAAGCTGGTACGCGCTCTTCTTTTTGTTTGTTTGCTTGCTACCTTATGATAAGAAAGAAGAGGTGCTGTTTCTCCTAACGTGCTCCTTCACTTATTTACGGTGCGGTTACTTTACTCTTTAGCATTCACCTAGATAAGTATACAATTGTTCTCCAAACCGAAGAAGAGAAAAGAGAAAAAAGGAAAAACCAGCAGCTGCGCGTATCTCCTTTTTGGTCTCTTTCCTGTTGCCTCGCTCTTTTTTTTTTTTTTTGTTTCTATTTCTATCAGCCTCTTCTCTTTTCACGTCGTCGATTCTATTGCCGCAACACTGTCGGCAACGTCGACGATGAAGTTCATCTTTTTTTTTTTTTGTTTCTTCCGTCGAGTAATGTTGCTCTACACAGCTGTAGTTGTTGAATTCTGTTGCTGGTGTTTTCTATTTGTCTATTTCCGCGCTTTTTTGATGTTGAAGTGTGTCTTAATACGATTACTGTTTTACAAATCATCTCTTTAGCTTTTCTTTTCCGTTCGTATCAAGCGAAATTACTGGTAAAAGAAGAAGATAACAAACGCATAGAAGCTGAATCGCTGTAGTTAGGACGGATTAATAAAAAAGAGAGGAAAAAAAAAGGGACCGTGAGACGCTTGATATTCAACACGCTAAGACAGTTTTTTTTTTTCTTTGGTTAGAGCATAAAAAAAAGGAGCAACTCTTCTTTTGATAAGTGAAGGTACATGATCAGCTCGCGTATTGAGTTTTTTTTTTCTTTTACCGCGCGTGAGCAGTGTGCGAAGGAGAAAGGGAAAAAGGGAGTTTATTTCAGTGGCACCCCTCACCTTTGCTTGAAGTACTGCCACAAGTTCAATTGAAGAAAGACGTATTTTTTCTTATGCCTCACTTTTTTCTTTTTTTTTTTCTCTCTCTCTCTCTCTCTCACCGCCAAACAGATCACACATATATAAGTTCAGATAGTTGTGGGGCTTCGAAGATGTCATTTGGACTGTATTCTTCACGAGCCTTTTTTTTCTCCTGAAAAAACTTGCTTTGGAGGAGGGGAAAGGGAGCTGCCTTACTTTCATCGACCCTACCACACAAGGCCCCCGCTTGCCGTTCCGTTGTCTTTTGGCTAGTTAAGCTCACTCGGTCTTGTTTTACGGAATGCCCACAACAGAAAAGGATTTGCAGACAGGCTGCAGCGACACGGATGGCGGTGTAACCGCCCCGTCCTACATGCGTGTACTGCGAGCGCTGTGCCGAAGCATCACCAGCTGCGAGGCGATTCGTGTGAAGGGCAAACACGAAGGCTACCGGTGCAAGGCCACGTACTCCTTGTTGCCGCAACTGCAGGTGTCTCCGCTGAGCATGCCGCGCGTGAACGAGATTGCCGCGGCGGTGGGAGTATTTTGCACCACACGCTCCCGCCTTTCCGCACTCGCACCGGACTTCTTTTTTGAAGTGTGCGTCAAGGTGAGCCGAGATGACCAATATATGGTGAAGCTTTCGCTTTTGAACCAGAGACTGGACTGCGATTCGATCCGTGCAGCGGCGGCAGCGACCACACCGGAGAGCAGCTGCAGCTGCTCTCGTCTCTGCAGAGGCACTGTAGCCTCGGCCCTCTCCGTTCCCTGTGTACTGTCCAACAGCGGTGGCAGCAGCAACGGCGACGCGGGGACTACAGAGACGCTGTTTGATCTGTGGAGGCGCAGTAGCGAGCCGCACGCGCTCGAGGATCATCTCCGAGCGGTTCATCCGCACTTGGTAGCACTAGTGGCCCACGTTTGTCAGCCATCGTCGTCGCCGTCACTGGCAGCGTCCAGTGTGACGCCGACGAAGGACCTGCTTCACCGCAAACCAGACAAAGGCAGCGCCTACGTGCCGCTCACACGAGATGGTGCGGATGCGATGGTCGAGTACACCCCGAATGGGCATGCTTTCTGGCTCTCCGCTGACTCCTTCTGCGAAGTGAATCACGACATGGAGACGGCCATTTACGAAGCGATTCTTGACTTTCTCCGATTGTCCTCTGGCCGTGCAACGTCTGTTGAATGCCTCCTCAGCGACAGATCAGCTGTGCCTACATCCGGTGCAGAGAGCCGATGTGCATGCGACACCAGTGCCTCGGCTCCAGATGTTGGAAACGCAGAGACGCCACTCAGCACAATCGTGGCCGCCTTACCCTACCGCCGTGTTTTCATCTGCGGGCGGGACGTGAACAGCGTCGTGCGCACCTTCGAGGAGTACTACGATGCGACGACGGTTGTCACGACGTGCCCATGTGTGTACGCCGACACAAAGCGGAACAACATGGCGCACTGCATCCGTTGCACCAAGGATAAGATTGCAAACCCGCTGCGTGCCTTCGCGACTGGCAAAGAGGGGGCGAGTGACGGGGAAAGACCGACGCGCTGCGTAAGAAGCAGTGGTTCTCCCGTCGAGTCCCACTGCCTCATCACTGCTGGTCGGCATGGCCTGCACCCAAGCACCACCACCGCGCTGATGGAGCTTGGAGCAGCGGCGCGGCTGTCAGACTTGATCTACGTCAGCTGCAACGTGGAGTCCCTCACGCGGGATGTCCACGTGCTGAAAGAGACGTGGTACGTCGCGCATGCCCGCACCTTTGACTTTTTTCCCGGAACGGATTACGTCATGACAGTGCTGCACTTGCGGCCACTCGCCTCGTGTGATGTGTGTGGGCGAGGTGGCGACTTATTGGTGCTGCCCGTCGGGCTGCCAGGCACGGGCAAGTCTACTTGCGGACAGGCACTGGAGAACTTTTTTGCACGTCCTTTTTATGGTGAGGAAAGCAAAGCGGGCAAGGTGAAGAGCAAAAAAAGTCCTTCGTCGTTGTCCGCTTCTTCCCCCTCGTCTGTACTCGCGTCGCCGCCGTCTGCGCAGAAAAAGGCTCAACAGGAGGATGCCGCAACGTCTCCTGCCTGTTTTGTGCCACGCTCTTTTCTTTCTTTGCCGCAGCAGACGCTTTGTTTTCGCCACGTTGAGCGCGATCAGGTGTTTCACGAAAAGAAATTACACACAGGTTTGAAAGCGGCGAAGCAGCAGACGCATGCGGTGCTGCTGAGCGCTCTTGGCGTGTGGGCAGAAGGGGAGAAAGACGAGCGGCTCAACAGGGAGACTTGGACCAACGACGTAACGACCTCGCCAACACCGTGTCTTTCCCAGCGCCGGCGTGTTCTGTACCTTGACTCCACCAACGGATCGCAGGAGGCGCGGGCGCTGTATCATTCACTGTGGCACGTGTCTTCCCTGCAGACGCATCTGAGGGACAGGGAGTGCTGGCGAAGTGAAAGGGACGGCCAGCTGACCGTTCCGTGCACTGTTTCATGTCTCGTGCTGCTTTTTGACGCCCCAGCGGACGCCTCGGAGCTGCTGCGTCGACTCCAGCGACGGAGGCTGCATCCTAGTTTTCCTTCAACCGAGGAGGAACAGCGGCGTAAGTTGAACGTGCTCACTGCTGCCCTGAGCAACAGCAGCAATGGCAACAGCGAGGAGGGCGGTGTAGGCAACGATGTCACGACCGCTTGCTGGCACGTGCAGGCCTGTGCAAAGGGTAATGCTGCCGTGGAAACGGTGGAGGAAGTTGTGCTGACTGTGTGCGCTCACCTCCTTTTCTCGCGCGAACTGGTGACGCTGCTGCGAGGAGACGCGTTACAGAGGCTGCGCCGGGATGTAAATTAGGCGCTCGTCACTGAAAAGAGAAGGAAAAAAAAAAAAGAAAAGAGAAAAAGCAACGATGAAAAAACAGAGGATCAGCTGACCAGGATCCTCTTTTTTTTTTTTCCTTTGCGAAAAGGGGAGGGGCTCTTCCGGACATTAAAAAAAAAAAAAAGAGTCGATAAAGCTCAAAAGTAACGAAAGCTGAATTGCTTTCCGGAAATATCCAAAAAGACGCCGATAAATACGGCGCGCGACAACCGAATTTTCAATTGTGCGAACATAGTTTTACTGGCTTTGCTGACATCTGCAGGTGAGTGCGTATTATGCACTGAGTTTAGCGCCGTGGTGTGTTACGGAAATACGTTTAGTTAGTTTTCTTTTTTTTTCCGGTTGTTTTCTGTGTGTCAAGACGTGTTTCATTGCGTCTGTACACTAAAGTCACTGCCAAAAAAAAAAAGGGCAAACCGTTCATGAGTGGCACTGCTCTGTGTTCTTGCTTTTTTTTTTTTCGCATTTGAGCACTGAGGAGGAGAACTGGAAGTCCTGCTTGTGCCTTTCCCTTTTGAGACAAAGTCTACTAACGTTTTTTTTTACAAGCGCCAACAAAGCGTAGTCGGAGATGTTTCGCCGCAGCAGACTCGTTGCGGGGTTTCTTCCGCAGCTCAAGCTGGGCGCTAACAAGACGGATTTCTTCACCTCACTGTGGAACAAACCGCAGACACGCGATGAGCGAATAAAGGAATACGTGCCAGAGGTGCTCGAGGAGAGCCTGGAAGAGCAGCGCGCAGTATTGGAGGAGAGCACTTCACGCGACGTCATTGTCGAGCTGGGTAACAAGATTCTTCAGGAGATCGACAACAAAAGCCCGACGCCGAGCATCGCACCTCACCTCACGAAGCTGCTGGAGGAGTACGGGGTGAAGGACGTCATTGCGCAGCGACCACTGAGCTACTTGCTCTACCCTAACTCGTCCGTCATGGCGGCCGGGGAGCAACCGAACGAGTTGGTCTCTGAGTTTGCCGACAACTTTCGCGCAATGATTGAAGAAGTGGAACAGAACGGCTGCTCCGTGAAGCCGCCGCACACTCCAGTAGCTCCCATCGTCGCACCTGCAGAAGAAGCGGAGGTCAAGGAGGAAGCTAAAAAACAAACGGCGGCGGCGGCGACAGTCAAAACGATGTCGGAAGAAGGCGCAGCGAGCTCTGCCACCACCACAACCAAACCCGACGAGAATGAGACCCATGCCGGGACGGGTAAACCAAACAAGGCGGGCGACGTCATTATGGCCTCCAAGGAGGAGTACGAGCCGATGGACATTACGATGTTTGTGAAGGTGGCCGCGGGGATGGCGATGGCCAACTTGCACTGCAATGACCTCCGCAACGCCGTCCGCTGCGTGGACGCCGGCATCGCTCACGCGAAGGAGGCTTCGCGACTTGGCGGCCTGCACGCCCTGAAGGCGGGTATCCTCGTGCGTCAAAAGAAGTACGATGACGCCTTGGCGAGTGCGATGGACGCGGTGGCGGCATCTGAGAACGCGCAAGGCTACCTGCAGGGCGCCTACGCCCTGCGTCAGCTGCATCGTGTCGAGGAAGCGATCCAGCTGCTGGAGCAAGGGAGGGAAGCTCATCCGATGAACACGCAGTTTGAGGCCCAGATCGCCGCTTTGAAGAAGGACGTGAAGCCAGCACTTCCCGCTTCTGCTGGTGCCGCTGCGGCGTTGGGGAAGAGCGAGGGTAAAGAGGCTCTGACGGAATAACGACGACTCACACAGCTGTTGTGGCCCCCTCACGGTAAGATAGGCGTATGAGCCTGTTATCAATGGCTGCTTTTCTTCTTTTTTATTTTTGGTTTGTTTGTTCATTAGCACTGATACATTGCGCGTTGTTTGTTCGCGATGCTTCAGCCGTATGAATGTGTTGCTGTTCACATAGCGTTGAGCTCTAGGAAGCGAAAAGGAAAGGAAGAAAAAGAAAAACAAAAAGCACCCCTTTTCTGGAGTGAGCACAGTGTCTTTTTTTCCCCTACACAAGTTGGTCTGAAACGTCACACGTCACATTGAATTGTATGTTCTGCTGTTGCTGCACGAGGAAACTGTTGCTGTGCAGCAGTTCCATCACTCTTGTGGGGTGGGCAGCTTTGTAACGGGTTGGCTACGCGTAAAAAAAAAAAAAAAGTAAGAAAAGAAGTGAGAGCGCTGGTGCAAAGCCACTCCACAACAGTTGAATGCTCAGTGATTGTGGGTTCGAAGTAGCATCCCATTGTAGACAGTCGGTTTTGTGCAGACACCCAGGTAAAAAAAAAAAAACAGGTAATTACGCAGGTCATCTGTTAGTGTATCTGCAG
Source organism: Lotmaria passim (assembly GCA_037349495.1). Lineage (NCBI taxonomy): Eukaryota > Euglenozoa > Kinetoplastea > Trypanosomatida > Trypanosomatidae > Lotmaria > Lotmaria passim. Next base: position 759,828 of record CP140193.1, read on the forward strand.
ATCATCTTCTTTCCTTTGTTCTTATCGTCTTTCTGTTTTCTTTTTTTTTTTTACTTTTAAAGTCAGGTTAGTGGCGGCTGCGTGTGTGAGGTCACCCTTTGGTTGTTTTCTGGTAACGCATTTTTCATTTTTGGGGTCTCTCTCATTATCACTGTTACTCCTTTTAAGTGACGCTGCGTAGCCGCGAGTTCATAAAGGGGATCGTCGAGCATCGAGCAGTTGTACTTTTTTTGTTTTCGTTGTTTTTTGGTTGTTTGTCTTCTAATCAGCATTCGAGATTGCGTGGATTCCGCCTGTTTTTTTTTTTTTTTGTTGTTGTTGTTGTTGTTCGGCAACGCTGCGTTCAAACTCTGTATTATTATTAATATTACAACGTATTTTGTTAGCGCGTCTTCCTCCTTTTTTTTTTTGTTTGCAGCAGCTGCTAATTTGAAATTCTAGCTTCGTGCGTTCCGGTGTGACTAGAAACCCACGTTTTTCTCTTTTTAATTGAAACTCAGATTATCTGTGACAGAGAGGGGCTTTTTCTGGTTGCTTTCTTCTTTTATTGTTGTTGACAGCTACGCACTCATCTGCTCTTGCGTGCATTCTTTTTTTTTTTTTTTTGTATTCGACTTATTGTTTAGTTCTATCGCTGCGTTCTGTTTTTAAAACGAGCACACACATAAACAAAAAAGAAAAAAAAATAGACAATGGCAGACGTCGACGTCAGCGCCGGCTTCAGTGAGCTGAAGGCGTCATTTGTCGGCTATCGCAAGAAGGAAACCGCTTTCACTTCAAAGCAGCAGATTTTCTACAACAAGGGTAACGAGCACAGCTGCATCAACTGCTTCCTCGTGATGCGTCTAGACCGCAACAGCAAAGGAGAAGAGGTGGTGAAGATTTTGTGGTCGTATCCATATACCCCGAACACGGTGCTGGTGCGATACCCGAATCTGGGCAAATTTGCTATGTCGAACGCAGGGACGTCCTACACGGTAGAGCAGCTCAGCTACACATTTGTGCTGACGGATAGCAAGGGCGTGCGCGAGTACGGCCACACGACGGCGTTTGTGAACGGCGAGGCCGTCGTCGTCATATCACCCTACCCGTGGTGCAACTTCTTCTACCGCATCGCCTACCTATTTAGCACGAACGGCGAAGAGGGCGGTCACACAATGATCAAGGCATTGTGCAAGTGCTCGACCCCGCCCTCGGGTGGTATGTTCAACACGCCGCTGGATCTTGGCATGACTTTCAACCGTCCTTACGACCGGCTCTGCTCCTTCATCGACACCGCCCCGCTGGACATGCTCGTCATTTTCCCGAATATCGACGACCTTTTCTCGATCTTGACGGACCTGCTTCTGGAGAAGCACATAATCATTGTGGGCCCAAACTTCTCGATCGTGTCGAACGTCGTCATGTCGCTGCAGGCGCTCATCGCTCCATTTGACTGGATGCACATTCTGATTCCGATTCTGCCCACCAGCCTGCTCGACGTGCTGGCGGCGCCACCACCGTATCTAGTGGGTGTTCTGTCCGCGCAGCTGCCGCACGTGCGTCGCGTGCCAGTCGACTCTGCCGTCGCCGTGCATCTCGGCTCCGACGGTGTGTGCGAGCGCGTCGACTACATCAACGAGACCCAGGATCACCTGCCGCATTCAGGCGTGTTTAGTGCGCTGCGCACCGGCTTGACAATCCTCAAGATGCGCCACCCAAAGGACCAAACCGTGCGCGATCTCTGCAGCCTCTTTCTCACCTACTATGCTTCTCTCTTTGGCGAGGTGGTGTTGAAAGGCGACCGGGGCTTTGTATCGAACGCAAAGATGTCAGACCAAAGCCGGGTCTTCTTCGAGAAGCTGCTGTGCACGCAGAGCTTCTGCATCTTGAGCGAGGAGGTGAAAAAGGCGCTCGACTCGGAGAACTCGACGGACTGGATGGACAACGAGTTCATCGTCGCGGTGGTGCGAGCTCACCCGGATATCTTCGCAGCGCAGCACGCCGCCCTCATCGAGGAGGAGAAGAACGGCGGCGGCTTTGTCACCAAGTACGGCGACTGCTTCGGCAGCAAGGAGAACTTTAACGGCTTCACGGCGGTCGTGCACGGCTTTGGCGGGCATCAGCTCGGCGTGGGGCGTTTGCTGCTGCGCTGTCTGTGCTCGAAATGGTGCGGTCCTGACATCAGCGACGACGATGACAACGCGCTCTACTCAGGGCGGCGGATGGGGCAGGCAATTTTGCAGAAGCGCTTCCGCTCTGCCGCAGGAGAGGTGCCGGTAATTGAGGAGCTGACGGAGACGACGCCGACGGTGAATGGGCCAACGGAAAGCGGGGCGCGCGAGTTCGAAGTCTCGGTGTCGAACGCGGCAGAGTCTTCGTCTACTCGCTTCCCGAGCCTTCGCGCAATAGAGGAAGAGGAGGAGGGACATGCAAGTAGCCCCTCTCGCGAGCCACAATAGGACTTTCTCGTTTCTCACTTTCTTTGCCTCACTTTTTAGTCCGCCGTCACCATCATGTGATCATCATCATCTTACCGTTTTTTTTTTATTTCTATTTGTACAATCGCTGCTACTCTTCGTAATTCTGTAGTTTTGTTTGTTTACGGACATGTGGATATGATATATCCTTGTTTACTGTTTCTTTTCTTTTCTTCTTTACCTTTTCTACATATTTGCAGCCCAACGAGCGTGCTGTCCCTAGTTGCACCTTTTGTACAGTCATCAAAACCTCTCTTTTTTTCTTTTCTTTCATACCTCTTATCCACATTTCCACCATGTCGGCTTCTTTTTGTGCTGTGAAGTGTGTGTGTGTGTGTGTGTGTGTGTGTATGTGTGCCTTTCCCTTTTTTGTATCGTTCTCTCTCTCTCTTTTTTTTTTTTTGTTGTTGTTGTTGTCCATCACTCAGTATCGACTCCGTCAAAAAGAACACATGTTGCAGGGGGGGGGGGGAGGGGGAAAGAAGATTCTCAGAAGAAAAAAAAAAAAAGTACATCCCTTTGGTGCTTGTTGTGACACGTTACTTGTCTTTCTTTTTTTTTTTTTACAGGTTTTCGGGCGTCCTCAGAGTTCTACGCGCATTTCTGCGCATGGCTCCACAACGAAGAAACAAAAAGGTGGGAGGGGGTTTGGCTCACCCTTGCTGTATATATGACCTCCTTTTTTTTGTGTGTGTACATATACACTCTTCCGTACGGTTGAGTTTTAGATACGCCATAGCTAAGCGTTAGTTGCTAAGCAATACAAAGGAAAAAGGAAAAGAGAAGTGTAGCGGCATCGGATGCTCGACTGCAACTTATTACGCTATCACTGACCGCTCTCTTTCTTTTCGTCCTCTCTTTACATCATTTCACCGTGGCGACTTTTTTTTTTTTTTCGTTGTGATGGTGCTTGGGACCAAATTGGCGGTGAATCATACTACATTTCAGCTTAGTTTACTGTAATACACATTTGTGAGGCATCCGCGGCGTATTCTGGCTCAAATTGTGTGCAGCACCATTGCGACCACTTGTTGGGCTGCTGATTCCAGTTATTTCTCACTCTCTTTTTAATTGTTGTAGTAACTGTTGCTGTTGCAGGCAGTTACACGGAAGGCGCACATTCTGCTCTAGCTCATGCGGCCTAGTCACCTCTTACTGATACCAAGGCGTGCTCTAGCGCGCCAGATGAGAGGGGCGTTGCTTCTGACACCGATTTCCCTTCCCGCCACTACCACCACCTCCGGCAGCACGAGCTCCTCCGCGGTAGCGAATGCGCCGAGCCGCCGCTGCTACCACAGCGTGGCCAGTTCTACTCCTATTATGCTGAAGCCACTTTCCGATGGCCGGACCTCCCACTACCGCCCCTTCTCCAGTGACGACGAAGCAGCGCTGGCCTCGGTGCTGTCCACCAAACCCCGCCACGTCACGCGCCACATTCGTCAGTCTATGCTGCACTCACGGCGCCGCATGGCACAATTTCGAAATGCCGTGACCTACCTCATGATCGCACTGCAGGCGAAGCTGCAGCGCAAGGAAATAAGCCCCGCAGACGCCACCGCGGTGATGGAGAGCCTCATGCGGGAGTGCGTAGAGCTGCGTCAAGGCGACATGGCCCACCTCCTCTTCCGCGCAGCGGTCCGCTTCCGCAAGTATGGGGTGAAGGTGGGTTTTCCCTTTGTGCGTTGCCTCTTCGAATCGTACAAGCGCGACAACGCCAAAGAGCTGATGCGTGGCATGGCGGAAGAAATGAAGGCAAATGACGAGATGAAGGTACTTGCGGTGTTGGCCTACCAGTTCAGTGGACAACACGCGGAGAGCATGGCTCTGTGGGCTCAAATACCGAAGGAGAAAATCACTACGAGCGACTACTGTGCCTTGCTGGAGAGCTTCGGCATGACGGGCCACTACGACGATGTGGTGCAACTCGCGCAGGGCGTGGTGGATGACGTCATTGCACGGCATCGCCGCGACATCGACCTCGACGCTGTCGTTTCCACCGCTGTCGTCTCCAACCATGGCAGCTCCACCGCCCTGCGCTCCGTCCTGCACCTCGCCCGCGAGAAGGCGTTGACACTATCCGATGCCGCCGTCGCGGCGGTGGTGCGTTCCCGCTTGCAGTCTAGCGATGTAACCACCATCGCGGCTGTTTACAAGGTCGAGGCTGACGTCTGCGCGGAGCTGAACCGCACCACCCTCGGTATGGCGGGCGAGTCCGCGATTGTGGCGAAGTGCAGCGAGCTGCTAGCCCGTACGCACGACAATGGGGATGAAGTGATGCTCGGCAAGGTGCGGCACCTGCAGCGTGTGGTGGACGACGCCATCGCGCACGACACGCTGGACGACCTCGATCCACTCTTTGCAGTGTCGCTGCTGCGCGGCTATGGCGTACTGGGCCGCTTTGAGGACATGCGCAAGTGCTTCGACGCACTGGAGGCGTCAGGGGCGATGAAGGACCACAAACTCTACGACGAGATGCTGCGCTGGTATGCCCACGCGTACAATCTGAAAGAGGTGGTGGCGCTCAAGGAGGAGATGACGCGCAAGGAGGTCTACCACACGCCGCAAACGTACCAAAACGTATTTCGCGTGCTGGACCGCTACTACCCACGACTGGTGGAGAAGTACCTGACGGAGATGCGCGCACGCGGGATTCAGGTGGAGGGGTCGATGTATCCGACACTGGTCCGCGTCTTCAACGCGTTGAACGACACCGCCACGGTGGAGCACCTCTACCGTGAAGCGAAGAAGAAGGCGGCCGGCGGCGCCACCCACAACATGAGCCCCATGCTTGTGGTACAGATGCTACGCTGCTTCCCAAAGGATGTATCGCGGTGCGAGGCGATCGTGCGCGATGCGGAGGAGTACGGGCTGCTATCGAACGAGGCGGTACAAGCGGAGGTGCTGAGTCTCTACGCGCTGAACGAGCGTCCCGACGCGATGAACGCGTTTCTGGCACGGCTGCCACACAGGAACGCGAACGTCTACCGCGTGCTTCTCCGCACCGCCGCGCAGCACCACAACCGTGCGCAGTTCAACCGCGTGTTGGCCGAGGTGGAGGCGAGACGGGTGCCGCTGAACGAGCGCCTCTTCAGCGTCATTGTCACCTCGCTCGCCTCGTTTCAAGACGCGGAGGGAGTGCAGGCATACTTCCACAAGGCCGTCACGAGCGACCAGATTCACACGGCGATGTTCTTCGCCGACGCTGCGTCGGCTTTTGCGCGCCTCGGCAACGCGGACGCTGTGGACCAGTGCTGGAGCGACCTGTTGGAGACGAAGCTGGTGGTGACGATGCCGGTGTACAACCGCTTTCTCGATGTCTACATGGGCCTGAACAACATGACGAAGGTGCAGGAGATTCTGGACACGATGATGAAGCTCGTGCCTCCGAACCCGGTGACGGCGACGACGGTGGTGGACATGCTGGGCAAGATGGGCCGCCTGACGGAGATGGAGGCCATATTGGACGAGATGTCGCGGTCCACCAACGCTGTCCCGACCCTCGTCACCTACCACCAGGCGATGAACGCGTACGCAAAGTGCGGCGATGTGACGAAGATGGAGGCGATTCGCGACAAGCTGAAGCAGGAGGGCTTCCACGAGAACGCCGTGACGTACAACATCCTTTTTGAGGGCTACGGCCGCGCAAAGCGGTATGAGCACCTGCAGGAACTCGTGCAGGAACGCAAGGCGCGTCAAATCCCGATGGAGGAGTTCGGGTACGTGGTGCTGCTCCACACGTACGCCCGGGCTCGCATGTCGGCCGAGGCCGAGGCGCTCGTGCGCGAGATGGTGGACAGCGGCACCGTCGTGCTCACCAGCCGCATGCTCTCCACCGTAGCCTCAACCTTCAGCCTAGTGGGCAACTTGCCAGAGATGGAAAAGTACATTGCCCTGCTGCTCGCCCACCCGGACTGCTGTGAACGCGATGTTGAGGCGGTGTACCGCATCTACGCCCGCCTGCGCGACACTGTGAAGCTACAGGAGCTGCTGGACAACGCAGCGCTGCCAAGGAGCGCATACATTTACAATACCTGCGTTAGCGCCTTTGCGCGGGCCGGCGAGCACGCGAAGGTGGCGGTGCTCCTGACGGAGATGGAGAAACAGGGGATTGCGCTGAACCGCAGCACGAGCGTTGTCCTAAGCAGCCTGCTGTTGAAGGCCGGGAAGCTGCAGCTGGCGCAGACGGTGCTCAAGTGGAAGGGTCTTTCTCCGGCGGACGTGGGGGCGAGCGGTGGTGGTGGTGCGGGTGCTGCATCTGCAGCAGCGAAAGGCACATCTGCTATTACTGGAAACTCACGAAGCGGCAGCCCTGATGAGGATGAGGCCGACGACACCGACTTTCTGTTGAATGACATCGAGCGGCACATCGCAGGGGCGGATGAGGAAGTGGCCGAAGCAGAGGATGCAGGCTTGAAAAGCACATAGCACACCCGTCTGATGTCGTGTACTTCAAAGCAACAACAACTTTCTCTCTCTTTACCTTTTTTTTCTTTTGGCGGCTGTTGTTGGGCGCTAGCAAGGGTGTTTGTTTTTGGTTTTATTTTGCCTGCGCTTTTTTCCCCCTCAGCTGTTTTTTTTTTCCTGTTGTTGTTGTTGCTGTTGTTATTTCGATTGACTAGTCAGAGTAAGCAGATGAGAACTGCAGGCGATGATGCGCCGCTTTGTTTTTCTGTTCACAGGACTTTATTAAATGGGAAAGTGGAAGAAGTAGTGTCAGGAGGGGAGCGTTTGGCAGTTAAGTGCTGCGACAAGTTTTGCGATGCGCTGGAAAATGAACGCGTTTGCCTTTTTTTAAGCGCTCTGAGCCACACCTTTCTATCGTTTTTGAGAGGCGATAAAGAAAAAGATCGAGAGCTGCCTCGCGGAGCCAACTGCTGAAAATGATCATACGAACAATTTGGAGTTTTGCCCGGACAACCGTAGTCTATAAATAAATGTGCTTTTTTTTTTTTCTTTGAGCACGTTTGTTTCTTCACCATTCTCTCTTTTTTTTTTTTTTCTCTGTCTTATGCTCCCCAGTCTTTTTTTTTTTTTTTTGATTGCTGTTTTACTTTTCTTCTTCCCGTCAGGCAGTCGTCAACGGTGTTTTTTTTTTTTTTGTATGTGTGTGTGCATGCTTCACCTCGTGTGTGTTGCGAAGGCTGCCACCCGAAGAACAAAGCACTCAACTCTTCACAGTTCGTTCGATTTTACGGTGCGTTGGGCATCAACAGCTGGAAGACGAGATATAAGGCAACTAGTGAGTCCTTGCATCATAGACTCCGTCACGATGAGCTCGCTCGCAGATGCGGCGGAGCATCCTCCAGCGGCAAAGCGGATGCCCGTCAGCAAAAATAACGGTGGCAATGATGCGGAGCTGCTTTCCAAAAAGAAGCAGAAGAAGGCAAACAAGGTAACACAGAAGATTAAGGGGCTGAACGGTAGTGTCGATGTCATGGTGCAGCACACAAACGACGACAGTGTGGTGAGCAAACGGTCCGCCGTAGCCCAGGACTACATACGTGATCGATTCCTGCGCTACTTTGTCAAGAAGCCCTCGCGACGCTCCCCGCTGATCAACCGCGGCTACTACCTGCGCATGGCCGTTATGACGGACCTCGTGACGCGCCTTCTTGAAGTTGCTTTGGCGGCTCCCGAGCGGGCTGCCGCATCCCCCAGTGTGGCAAGCGCGGTGCCCGGACTGTCACACACCCCTGTTTCGCGGCCGCTACCACCTGTGCAGGTGTTGTCGCTTGGTGCGGGTTACGACACACTCGCGATGCGACTCCTACTGGACTCCGTCGACGTACTTCCGCATGTTGACGAGACGCACAAAGCAGCCGGCCCACGCACCACCACCACCGCTGCCTTTCCCAGAGGAGACGTTTTGTTTGTCGACGTGGACTTCCCGGCGGTGCTGCAGTCGAAAGCAGCGCTGATGTCCGCCGCCCCGCCGCACAGCTTCCCCGCGGAGTGGGTCCTGACACCAGGCGACCCGAACCGCCCCGTTACCAGTCCGCACTACACCGCCGTCGGCGTGGATCTGCGCGTGGCGTCAGCCGAGCTGTTGTCGCGGCTCCGCCGCTACGGCCCGTCGAACTTCACTACGACCAACTTCACTATCATCTACGCGGAGTGCGTCATGCAGTACATGCCATCCGAGGACGCGGCCAAACTGGTGGAGCTGCTCGCTTCCGCCTTTCCCAATGCCGTCTTTCTTGCCTATGACCAGGTTTCGCCGACGGACAGCTTTGGGCGGGTGATGCAGCAGTCGTTGCAGCAGAAGAACAGCCCTCTGCTGGGGATACAGGCGTGCCCGGACGGTGCGCACATGACGCGGCGTGCGTTAGCCTCCGGCATGCAGCGGGCCTGGTGGGCCAACTTCTACCGCGTCTCGCGCTACGTGCTATCTGGGACAGAAAAGCAGCGCGTGGAAGCGTTGGAGGCGTTCGACGAGTTGGAGGAGTGGAGCGAGATGTGCGAGCACTACGGCATCACGATGGCGACGACGAGGGACCTGTGGAACTCCGTCTTGACGCACGGCTGCCTGGTACACGAGACGTTTGTAGAGTACGACGGCGACGGCGTGCCCCTAATAGCCAACACAACTCCCACAACAACGACTGCTGCTGGTCGTGCGGCTCTTCCTCTCACGGGCGCTGCGGAGAGGCGAGCTGTGTCTGCGCCGACTTCATCGTCTCTCTGTGTCGCGGGCAGTCTGCACAACTGGCCCTCCGCCCGCTATGGCTTCGAGGGGTGGGGCAACGGTGGTGTGGCGGTAGAGCCGCTGCGCAATGGCGATCGCCTTCTTGTGTCGTTTGGCGGTTTTTCTGCAGGCAAGCAGCACCAGCGGGTCAGCAGTGTGTTTGTTCATAGTTTGCAAGAGGGCGAGCTGCGGGTGTTAACGGCCGGCGAGGATTCTACCACCACCACCGCCACCACCGCGCTCCCGTCAAGCGCCGTGGCGGCTTCAACATCACCGGTGACGCGGCTGCCCCAAGCGCTTGTCTTCCACACCTTTTCTCGCATCGGTGCGGGGCTGTATTTGGTGTGGGGTGGACGCACGAACCCCGCCGCGGCCACGTCGGACGCGTATTTGCTCGCGCTGGACATCCCGCGCACTGTCAGCCATGGTGGCACAGTGTGCGCGCGGTGGACGCCGTTGAGTGTGGCTAACGCAGATGCTGCGTGCTGTCCTGCGCCGCGGTACCGCCACACCATGGTGTGCCTCTCCAGCTTGGAGGACAGCGGCAGCGCTCGCGAGGCGACGCTCCTGTTAATGGGAGGCAAGGTAACAACGAGCGGTACGCTTTCCGAGGCTGCGACCCTGGACTGCTACCGCGTTACCGTCTCGCCGCAGGACGCGAGTATCTCCTACGAGCCCTTAGTGGGTTTGACTGGAAGCGAAGCCGGCGTGGTGCCGTCCGCCATGCACTCTGCCGCGGCTGTCGCGTTGTCAGCAGACAAGGTGCTGCTTTCAGGTGGAGTACTGGCGAATCGCGACGCGTGCGACAACTCGCTGTGGCTGTTGAACCTGTCATCGCAGCAGTGGACGCGACTCCCCATCGACCTCGGTGCTGGACGCTTCTCTCACTCCCTCACACGCTTGACGGTTAACCACCACGATTACTTTTTAATGTTGGGTGGCAGTACATGGGAGGAGAAGTGCCGTGCTGCCATGGGCCTTCTCATTCCCGCGGAGATCGTCAATGCAGAACAGTCCGCGCAGCCGATCCTTCCACTGCCGTTGACACTGCCAAGTGACGTGCCGTGGTGGTCGCGGCACTCGTGCGTTGCACTGGGCGAGGGCGTGGTGGGAGTCCTGGCCGGTGGCTACACGTGCTTTTCCTTTGGTACCTTTGCTTCCAAGCCGCAGTTGTTATTTCTTGGCGACGAAGTGGACGAAAGTGCGTGGCGCGGCTCTGGTGCTGCACCCGCAGCAGCCGCGGCGTCTACCGGAGCTGCTGACGCAGCGGCCGACGCTGCCGCCGCCACTCGCGCGGGCGGTCCGCCGGACACCTCTGCTGGTGCCCAACCTGTCTACTCGTACGACCAGCTGCTGTCGAAGCCGTGGCCGGCGGTGCGGGAGGTGGTCGACTACAGCTCCGACGCCTTTCTCGCGGCGGCTCGCGCGGCTGCGGCGCCGGTGGTGTTTCGCAACGTCCCGCTTGGCGCGTGTGTGCGGAAGTGGGCCTCGCCGGCCTACCTGAAGAACGTCGAAGGCAACGCCACCGTTTCCGTCCACGTGGCGGAGAAGTCGCAGCTGCTTGACTTTGTGCGCAAGAACTTCGCGTTCCGCCACGTCTCGCTGGCCGAGTTGGTGCAGCACGTCGAGGACGCCACGCGGCTTTACCGAGCGACGAAGGAGACGCCGTCGGAGACGTGGTACTACCGCTCCATCGCGGCGCACATGAAGAGCGAGCGGTCGAACCTGTGGACGGACTTTGCGACGCTTGGGAGAGACTTTGTGTTGCCGCCCGGTGCAAAGGAGTTCATTGAGCCGCGGCTGCACCAGTCCTGCCTGCGCATGAACGCGCCGCCGCTGCAGCTGTGGACGCACTACGACACACTGGACAACGTGCTCTGCCAGATCGTCGGCAGCAAACGCGTCGTATTGTTCCCTCCAAGCGAGTACAACAACCTCTACATGTCCGGCAGCTCGTCTGCGGTGATCAACCTCGACGCGCCGGATCTGGTGCGCTACCCGCGCTTCATCCAGGCCTGCAAGGCGGCACAGGAGGTGGTTCTGCATCCGGGTGACATGCTCTTCTTCCCTGCTATGTGGTTTCACCACATCACCACACTGGAGGAGGGCGAAGCAAAAGGAGCTTCGTCGAGTGCGACTGCTCCGCCGTACAACATCAGCGTCAACGTCTTTTACCGCCACTTTGAGGATGCGTCGGCGTACGACACAAAGGACCTGTACGGCAATAAGGACATCCTCGCCGTGACCCGTCTGCGGACGGATCTGCACGCGGCGACGCGGACGCTGCTCAGTCAGGCAAACCTGCACGGTGGCGATCCAGGAGAAGCCGCGCCGCCCATCCCGTCGGAATACGCGGAGTTTGCGCTTCGTCAATTCTTGCAGGACGCTGAGGTCGATGCGGCGAACATGTCAAACTCGCGGCAGGCCTCCTCTACTGGTGTGTGGCGGGGAGCATGAGCCCGCGGCTTCGAGGAAGCAGCGGAGGAGCATTTTTCAGCGTGTGTGTACGGCGGTACTGCGAGTTGACCTATTGCTTCTCGAGAGCGAACTACAAAAGACGTCTGGAATCTATAAATGCACTTCCTTTACAACACTTTTCTTTTGTTTTAATAAGCTGTCCGTAAACCGGTCGAATAGTACCATCAAAATAGTAATAATAACAACAGTAATAAAAGACCGAAAAGATGTGGGGGGAGCTTATTGAAAAGCGTTCTTCTACACGTTCAGAGTCGCATTACCCGCTAGCCAGTTTAAAGTGAGCCGCCAAGTTTGTAGTACTGACTCTTCTGTCCCTTTTTGTGTAGCTTTTTTTTTTTCCAGAGAGAAAAGAAAGAAGATGAGAAATAGGGATAGCCTTCCTTCGGTGCGAAAGAGCGCGGAGCCACCAGCACGGATGCTGCAAGGCTATCTGCCCTTAAGCATATGTGTGTTCTTCTTTCCTTAGGCCTTTTATAATAAATGTCGGATACTGTGTTAGACTTGGTGTTCTTTCTGCTCTTTTTTCTTCCGCCAGATACATCAAGGCACCAACTCTCGCCTTCCTCTCCCGCTCTTTGTCTCCAAACATGCGCTGTTTTTTTTTTTTTTCCACATTGAAGGAAGTATGCAAGGCCACAGTGCGGGCTAGATATCAGCGAAAATAATAAGCAAAGAAAGACAGGAAAAAAAAACAAAAGGTGCTCACGTGTTAGCTGCGTTCCAGAGTGCCTTGTTGCTGCGACCAACTTGAATTCGGGACAGAACAGTAACAGCACTAAAATAAAGGTGGCTTTGTATTATGATCGCTGTCAGTTATCTACTTACTTTTTTTTAAATGTATTTCGCGTACGCCTACTCTCTTTCTCCCTCTCAGTACTAGCCTCATAGCTGTTACAGATACCTTCATAATCGGCAGAGAGAGAAAAAAAAGGGAGTCTTTGTCCTTGTCTTTTGTTTTCGACTTCTTTCTCATTCTTATATAGTGGTGCTTATTGTTTGTTGTTGTGGGTATTTACCATTGGCATTGAACGCAGTTTTTTCTCCCTTTTTTGAAGGGTGCTCATCTGTCTCTCCGATTTCGAACCGTTTTTTTTTTTTTGCTGTTGTTGCTGATCTGTGTTGTTTTTGTGTGCGTGTTTTTTTTTTGTTTTCATTTTAAACCGGTTTTGACGTATCGCTTAAGTTAAGAGGTTGCACTTCACGCCTAGGCGGGGCGTTTTTTTTTTTTTCTCGCCTTTAGGGAGTTTCATCGGTAGGCGTGTGCATCACCTTGTTTTCCTTCTCTTCTGGTGTCATTTGCTCTCCATTATTATTGTTTGAGTACTGTTCATCTTTGGTGTGCAGATTTGCAGTCGCCCTTTTTTTCCTGCTTTCTCTTTTACAATCCTAAAAGAGGAGAGCAAAATTAAGACAGAGGCAGAGCTTTGACTTCTTTTTTTTTTTTTTGTGTGTGTACGACGCTCTCACGTACCAGTTGGCGCTTTGGTTGCCGCGGTACTTGGCAGGCTTCTGCAAGGATCGCGAATCGTTTTTTTTTTTTTTTGTGTGTGTGTGTGAGCTGTGCGTTTTGTTTTTTGTTGTTTTGGGTTCAGTTTTCTTTTCCTTTTTTGTGTTCGGTTCATAATCAGGCTAGCAGACGCATCGAAGCTGTCGGGATTAGCGAAGCTAAGATGCGATACCCCATGTACTTTCGAAGACCACCACCGGCGGCCAACGGCACCACCTCCCCTACCGCGGCGCGCAATGTCCACCTAAACGCCGACGAGTCTGCGCAGCACCGCCGCCACATTGAGATTTCGTACTCGTCGACGCTCCTCCTGATGTGGGCCTGCCTTCTGGCGTGGGTGTCGTGGCAGGCGCAGTTTCGCATGCAGGCGTGCAGCATCCTCACCTTGTGCACCGTCGCCCTCACCTCCGAGCACGGGGAAAGCCGTCTCCTCATGCCACTTATCTTTCTCTCCGAGCGCTGCCTCGACCACGCGATGGACCTCGGCCACTCGCCCATTCTCTTCTATGCCTCGACGCTGCTGTCGTATCTGTCGCTGATTGCAGCCAAGGCGGAGCGGCGCGGCAAGTCTGCTCAGGACCGCAACGTCGTCGCCGGCGTCGCCCTCTACGCCGTCGTCGGCTTCGTTGTGGTCTTTTTTATTGTAAAGGACAAGGTCATCTCCTTTGGTGGCATCGTCTACGTCGTGGCTGGCTACATTTTCTTCGTGAAACTGTCTCCCATCCTCGGTGACAACGAGGCGATTCTGGTCGGCTCCCTCGTCGGCTTTTATATGTGTGACATCTGCGTGAACAACAACCTCAGCGTCCATGGCGGTCGGGAGTCGGTGCTGCTGCTCAACGCACCGGGTTACCGGACTTCGTACACGCACATTGCCAGCCGCGGCATGATTCTCTGCACCATTTACATCCTGACCATCATATGCGCGTTGTCGCGGTGGTGTCTCGTGCCGACAAACAAAAACTCCAAATCGTCGCGCCGACTCATCAGTCGCAAGCGAATCACTATTATCTTTTGGGTGGCAAACCTGGTTGTCGGGTTGACGCTTGCCTTGGTCATTAGCTATCAGTTTCGCGAGAACGTCGTGCACTGGCTCTACGCCTACATCATGTCCAGCCGCTTCCGCATATGGACACTGGTGTGCTGGTTCACGCTACTGCCCATCGCGGTGTACCTCGTCGATGTGCTCTCCGTTAACGTCCGCCTGACGGTACGGCGGAAGCTCTTCCATTTCATCGCCGTCATCGCCTTCACCCCGTCCATCATGATTGACCCGCCCTTCATGGCCTTCGCCTTCTCCACCGCGATCAGCGTCTGCATCCTCGTCGAGGTCGGCCGCTTTTACAACATCTACGGCGCGCAGCACGTCTCGCGCTTTATTGCTCACCACGTTGACGATCGTGACAGCCTCGACGGCGTGGTGCGGACGCACATCTATCTGCTTATTGGACTTGGCATCCCACTTATGATGCGCTACCGGCACCTGTCCACTGACAACAAGCCCGTCCCTGCGATCATCGAGCTCTCCATTAACATCATTCCCGGCATTGTGTCGCTCGGCATTGTCGACGCGTGCGCGGCGATCATCGGCAGCTCCTACTTCCTAAGCTCGCGACGTACCCTGGGGCGGTACCTGAAGAACAACCTCTTCACGGAGCGCGCGAACACGTCCATCACGCACAAGACGACCACCGGCACCCTCGGCGGCCTCCTGTGCGGCATGCTGTTCTGGGTCGTTATCCTTACGATTGCGGAGATCCCGCTAACCGGGCCCGTGTGGTGGACCTTCACCATGATCGCCACCTGCACTTTGACGGAGTGCTTTATGGACGGGATTGACAATCTGCAGATGCCGCTCGTGGTTCTCGGGGCGGTGAATAACTTGTTTGCGCTGCTGGTGCCGGCGAAGGAGCTGTGGGTCAATCCAGCCATCAGGCGACCGAACCCGACAACGGCGTACTCGCTGGCCAGTGCGCTGACCTCGCCGTGGAAGAGCTTTCCTTCGTCCGTGTCGTCGTCGTCCTCCGCTGGGTAGGCACCCCGGAACAGGGGCACTTCCTTTTTCTCTCTCTCAACTGTTGACAAGGTGCTTACGGCTGCAGATCTTCTTCCGTTGTTCTTTTTTCTTTTTTTTTCTTCTTTCGAATGCAGCTGTCACATATTTCGCTTTAGAGAGAAAGGAAGCGGGCAGACTCGCATCTGCTGTTTTCCTTACACTCGCTTCAGCAAAAACAACATACAGGAATGAAATAACAGCGTTGATGGGTTGTTGCGAAGCTCTTTATAGGGACAACGCAGATAAGTTCTTCTTCAATGGTTGTTTCAAGGTGGAGGGAGTTTTTTTCTTTTGTTCTCGTTGTCCGAGTCGCCTTGCCCACAGCGCTGCTCTTTTCTATAAACAAGGATAGGCAGCATCTGTTTTCTGACGTGCACACCACGTCGTTATTTTCCCTGTAGCAACCTCTTACTATTCTCTTTTGTTATTATTTATGTGAATGGCACATTCGCTTTTCTCGTCTTGCCTTTCTGTTCTCTTTTTTTTTTTTTTCTATTTTACACATCCACCCACCCACCCACACACACACACACACACAGAAGAATAAAAAAGAAAAGGGAGTCACGACAATGACCAGTCGCAACGCTCCACTGCCGGCGCTGCACCACACTGCACCATCGTACAACGGTCTCACCCAGCGAAGACGGGGCAAAAACAAGAAAAGTGCCTTCTCCTTGGATGGCTATCTCTCCTCCACTGAACCGCAGCTGCCTCTACCTAATCCAGCCTCCACTAGCTTCTCTTTACCTCTTCAAAACCCATTAGTCACCAGCAATGCAAGCAGGCGAGCTGCAGTGTCTCCGGCAGAAAAGCTGCTGGCCGGCGATGCCGCACCCGCCCCCCTCTCGTCGCGGCCGAACTCACCTTTAGTTCCGCCTCCAGGAGCAGAATTACCACCTCCCCTACCGTCAGCTGCTGCACGGGCAGCCACCTTTTACAATTCCGCCATGTGGCGCAGTCAGCTGTTGCAATGCGAGGCGCAGCTACGTGAGCTGGTCGCACAAGGCGTGCACGAGCCGCCTTCGATGGACCGCATCACGCAGGTAATGAGCCTCTTCGACGAGGTCACGAGTGAGGTGGAGGCCCACCAGGGCAACAGCTTCCTCGGCAGCCTCTTGCGTTTGTTTCGCGTTGAGTTCTGCCGCGCCATCTTTCTCGACGGCAGCGACCCGACGGAGGGCGGCGCATCTCTGTCAGTCGCCGAAGCGGCGGCCGGTGCCGCGGCTGCTGCCTCTGCGCGAACGATGAAGGGGTGCGGCGGTAGTGGCGGCGCCCGCCTGCTGGACGAGGACGGCCTGCCGCAGACGTACTTCGACGAGGCCGCTTCGCTGCAGCGCACAAAGGCTGCCCTGACCAGCGCGCTCGCCAACGGGGCGTCGGGTGAGACGCTGCTTCTGCTGGAGCGAGAACTGGAGGACAAGAGGGAGCAAGTGACGTGGTACGAGGGCGAGCTGAATCGCGTCCGCACGCAGTACGAGAAGGTCGCGGAGGAGTGCCTCGGGCTGCGCCAAACAGCGGAGGCGCAGCAGCGCGAGGCGGCGGCGGTGCAGAAGCGGTTACAACAAGACGTCCAAAGCCTCCACGTGGAGAACAAGGACCTGCAGATCCAGCTCTTCCGGCTGCGCAAGCAGCTCACGGGCGGCATGGCAGCACTGCTGAAAGACAGCTACCGGCAGTTGAAGCTGAGCAAGCTCGGCCTGACGCAGCGTCTCTTCAACGAGGGCGACGAACGGGTGGCGCTGCTGGTGCTGCTGAGCCAGGTGGAAAGCCGCGTGAACGAGATTCTCGACTCCTACGATAATGACTTTGTGCTGGCGAGCGAGAGCGGTCGCCAAAAGCTGCAGCTGAAGATGGCGCAAACAGTGACAGTGTTGCTGGAGGACATGCACTACTGCGAAGCGAGCTATCGCCGCCTCGTCGGAGCCCACCAGGTGAAGATTGCGGATCAGGATAGGAACAACGGCGACGCAGCGTCGGAGCAGGGCGAGGAGGGCGACCGGGAAAGTGGGCGCACCGCAGCGACGCCGCTGCAACGCATTCCGGTCTCCGTCGTACACAGCGGGAAAGACGAGGAGGCACCGGACGAGTCGGACGGCTACGTTGCGATCCTGTTCGACCCAAAAATCTACGAGGAGTTCCAGTCGCGCCATGCAGTTCGAGCGCGTCTGCTGCAGTACAAGAAGGACCGGGATGAGGAGAGCGCCAAGGCGTCACGCAAGAGAGCGCTCGACGAGCACACCGGCTTCGTGTTCCCCACCACGGACAGCACGTTTCTCACTTCAGACCGCACGGCTGCTTCGACGGCGGCGGCGGCGGCGGCGGCCAACAACGTCGTGACGCAGCGAGAGACGCTGTCGACGCTGCTATCGGGCATGTTCGGTGCCGATCCAATGGCAAGCAAGAGCAAGACGGATCCGCCGTTCAACAGCAGCTCGGCAAGTGAGAGCGCGGTGAACGATGCGGCGATGCCGCTCGCCGCCGCCGATGCGTCGGCAGCAGCGGCAACAGCGGCAGCTGCCCCGTCGCAGGACGAACGACTGAAGAAGTGGTCGCTGGACTCATCCGTCGTTTTGAACGGCGGCAGTCTCAGTGCACGAGCAGCACCACAATTCGGCCAAGGCGCTGGCGTCACACAGTCGAAACAGGAGCGTTCGCCGTCACCGGCGGGACCAAACAAACGCGATGGTGGTGGCACGAGTCTGGCCACCGCCGTGCCTGCCACCAGCGCAGGTAGCTCGCAGGCCCAGCAGGGAAGAACAACGTTGTCGCTGGACACCGCCGCCGCCCCGCAGGCATCGCTGGAGGACGTCGTGGAGCGGCAGAAGGCGGAATGGGTCGCCCACATCCTCGGCCCGTCCTCCACTTCTGTCGCCTTCACCGTTCCGGGCCGGCACCCTGAGAAGGGCGACGTGGTGGTGGTGCACGAGAAAGCAGCAGAAGTGGTGCCCGCGGAGCTGATGATGCGTCGTGTGCTGCACCACCCGATGGAAGACTTGTGCAACGAGCGCTTCCTGTCGACCGTGGAGGTGTTCACAGGGGAAAACCCAACACAGCAGCGGCTGCTATGCCGCGTGAACCACGTCGACCCCTCTGTGCCGATTCGGGTACCCGAAACGACGAACTTTGTGAGGGTGAAGTACGCACTTGCCGAGAACGCGGTACCGCCAGGGACGACCACACGCAGTGCCAACACAGCCACCGGCGCGGCAGCTGCGGCTGCAGGAGAAGCAGGGGCAAATACGACGAGTGCTGCGCCGACGCTTGAGGATGTGCCCCCTGGCACGCCCGTCTTCCGCGGAAACCCGCAGCTGCGACTGTTCAAGGAGTTAAACAACAAGACGCTCGTGGAGGGCAACCTGGGCTTGCAGTACTGCGCCGGTGCCGTCAACTCTACTACCGCGTCCACTGTGGCGTTCCAGCGTCTGCACCCGATGTCGCCCAACCGTGGACCAGAATGGCTGCTGTACCAGCAGCTCTTTGGCGCCTACCGCTCCCTCAACCCGCGCATGATGGAGGTGACGACGATCGACCATATGATGGCGTGCGCCTCGGAGCGTTACTTCACCAGGATGGAGTACCGATACGACGAGTGCTACCTGCGTGCGGCGGGGCAGTGCTCGAATCACCAGCTGCGCCATGACGTGACGGAGCGACTCTTCAAGGACCAGCATACTTTGAGCGACTTCCAGGAGGCTCTGGTGGACGAGCTGGAGGCGCGCTACGGCTATCCCGAGCTCGTTGCGAAGACGCTATATGAAATGCTCTGCTACCTGAACGCGATGGCGGAGAAGGACACGGTGCTGGCTGCCTACCTCGACGCCATTCGCGGCTTTGCGCCACCAACGGAGATACACTTCATGTCTTACATGCTGTACCACCTCAGCTACTGTTGGCCCGAGTCGAGCCCGAGCAGCGCTGTACCAGTAGAGGACGTGCGGACAGTGCTGGAGTACGTATACCGCAACGCGTCGAGCATCATGCCCATCAAACCGGACGCCATCTTGAAAGACTACGACGTTGCCACGCGGTCTGCTCCGCTGAACTTTGTCAACTTCCGCCAGTTCATCGCCTCGACCATGGCACACCAGGAGGAGTCGATTCTGCTGCATCTGTACGGGCTCTTCCACACCTACACGCAGCACGCCGTGGTGGATGGCGCGGGCTGGGATATGTATACGGCGGTCATTGGCAAGGTGTGGCGGCAGAAGGACGAGCGCCGCAACCTCGTGCGCTATCTCACAAGTTGTCTCGGTGTGAATCGCAGCACGTCGCCGACACTGCCACAGCTGACACTCCTGGCCGCCAGCGCGTGGAGCTCCAACCTATGGGAGTAGGGACCTTTGTTTTTTTTTTTTTTCCTGTTGTAAATGCTCGTAAGATGTACACTACAGCGCTCTTTTTCTTTTTTTTTTTTATATGTCTGCGTGCCTAATGTTGCTTCTGCATGTAAATAGCATCTCTCTCTCTCTTTTTACGTGCACTTATGCAAGTCTTTTTTTTTTTCTCTTCCTGAGCTGAGGCTTCTCCTGTTGCTGTTGAATTCAAACACATACGAAGAGGAAAAAAAAAACGGTAGACCTGGGCAGTTTTTCTGGTTTTACCGCAGCGTTATTATAACTATTACTTTTTTTTTTTTCGTCTTAGTGCGTTAGTCGTGTTTCGAGAGTGATGCCGACAACAACAACAAAAAAAAGAAAGAAATGTGTTTTACATCAACTTGTGTGGGAGCGTCTTGGTGAAGAGGATTGTGTGTGTGCAGCTGCCAAGAAAGACTGGATTGTAATGCCACCCCACGAATTGGGCTCGAGGCAGTTGGCTTGTGTTCAGTAGAAGTTCACCTCTCTCTCTCTCTGTCCATCGACGACCTGCGTACACGCTTCTCTTTATGCTCGTTGGCTGTCATGCTTCTACAAGAAAAAACTGCTTTTCGAAGCTGCATCTTCACATACTAAGTTCGGTTTTTAATCGCTGCTCTTATTATTATTATTTTCTTTTTTACCACTGCTACCGGCAGTTAGCGTGCCATGAAAAAGAACCGCCTGCAGCAGCAGACGCTGAACCACTTCTTTAAGCCCCTTACGACGCGTTATTCCCCACTGCAATCCGACTCCTCTTCCGGTCCTCATGCGGTTAGTGCCGAGGTGATTAATGTGGACGAGGAGGCAATGAGCGAGATGGTTTGCCGCGCTCCCTTGCCACCACAAGCATCGCAAGGAGCAGCCCCCAGCACGGCCGCCGGCGCTGCGCCGCGCGATGAAGCGTGGCTCCTGGGCCAGACGCAGGTGATATTCCCTTGGTCCCCGCTGAACACGCGCGTCGGCGCTAACGGCGAGGAGCGTCAAGTGTGGGATAGCATCCAGCACATCCTACGTGAGCCGCTCCGCGCCACCTGTAGCGAGGACTTGCGCAGTTTACTTGTGAAGTTGGACCAGCTGATGAACGGCCCAGGGAACACTTTTGAGCCGCTGCGGCGCGCCGTTGGCAAGATGTCTGCCGCGGAGCAGACGTACCTATTCGATCACGTGCTGCCGTGGATGAAGGAAAGGGTGCTGCACGGTCCCGCGTTGTTTGAGAACCGAACGATTCCGCTGCTGGTGCAGGGTAAGACGCAGCGCGTGGTGCTCTCGCACGACGAAATTGTGTCGCTGATGTGCTGCTGCTTCTTTTCCTTGTTTCCGCAGCGCTCCGAAGCGGGAAAACGCGGTGGCTGCGGCCGAGGACAAAAAGGAAGCCGAGCGTACACCAGAGCAGTAGGCACAACGCCAGCAAAAGCGTCTGATGCCGGCGCGGCTGCGACCCACGGCGGCGTTGGGGGACCGCTAACGACGTGGGTTTCCCGCAAGCTACCATGCTGCAACTTCTCTTCCCTCTTCAGCTGCGGTGCCGTGGGTCGTGACGCATGCCTGGACAGCAAAATTCGAGGCTTCATTGAGTACTTCTTCTGTTGCCACCGCCACGACGCGGACCCGCTCTCTCCAGCACACAACCGCTGTCTGGAGCTGACGCGTGCGTCGTACGTCGATTTCCCGAAGTTTGAGGAGAGCACGCAGCCGCTTTCTGCCGTTTCAATGCACCGGACCGGCTTGATTGAGAACGACGCTGAGTCGTTGCAGGTGGACTTTGCGAATCGCTTCGTTGGCGGCGGCGTCCTGCGCTCTGGGTGTGTGCAAGAGGAAATCCGCATGACGCTGGCGCCAGAGATGGTGCTGTCGCGGCTGTTGTGCGAGGAGCTGGCGGAGGCGGAGGTGCTGTTCATCAGCGGTGCTCCGAACTTCTGTGAAGCCACAGGCTACGCGGAGAGTTTTCGCTTCAAGAACGGCTGCGATCCGTGGGCCTCGCAGGTGGAGGGGGACTCGCGGTGTAGCTCCCTTTCCTACGTCCCACAACTGCGGCCAGCGCAGGCGACTCATCCGCGAACGCAGAAGCCGATGCTGATTCATGACGTGTGCGTGCTGGCGATGGACGCTCATAACTTTCGTAAGCATGGCCGACAGGCAGAACAGTACCGCTGGCCTTTCCTGCAGCGAGAGCTGCGTAAGGCGTACGTTGGTTTCCACGGCGTGCCAGAGTCATTTGCGGTGCTGCCTACTGCGCGCACTGGCTCCATAGCGTCTGGCCACTGGGGCTGCGGGGCGTATTGCGGAGACAAGGAGCTGAAGCTGCTGCTGCAGTGGTGCGCCGCCGCCGAGGCTGGTGGTCGGCCGCTGCACTACTACACCTTCGACACACCTCTCAACGACTTTGACGAGCTGCGTGACAAGATCCTATCAGCAGGATGGACGGTAGGGAAGCTAGTGCAAACACTCATTCAATATCATGAATATCGCAGCAAGGTGCCAGAGAACGAGGCCATGCGTCCGTTTCAGTTTGTCGAGCAAGTGTGCACCGTTGTTCAGCAGCCAAGCTCCTATTAGTTTTTTTTTTTTTGCGTCATTCCTGGCTTTTTCTCTCATTTTACTTTTTTTTTTTTCTTCATTGCACAGTCAAGCTTTCCCCATTTATTAGTTTTTTTACTTCCTTGAGTTATTCTGCCACACTTTCAGTCCAGCCAATCTAATCTACGCTATTTCTCTTTTGGCAGTTTTTTTTTTTTTCCTTTCCTGTCCTTCCCAAGACGCTCTTCTCTTTCTACTTCTTCCTGTTTTTTTTTTTTTGTTTTTTACGTAGAGAGAAAACAAGAAAACACAGAGCACAGTTAGTATATTCCTTGCTGCCTCGTCGTAGCTGCATTCGCGCTACCGAGTACCCACGTAAAACACCAAAAGGCTCTTTTTTTTTTTTCCTTTACGAGTATAGTCTAGTCTTTTCCAAAGAAAAAAGACGAGAAATGCTCTTATCTTGCTTTTCAGCAAGTGCCTTTCTCTCCTTCCTTCCCTCCCCGCGCTTTGAAACTCACTCGTACCACTTTCGGTCTTTTATGATTGCTTTTTATGTTTCTGTAACGTCCGTCCTTGACACCTGTCGACGGTGACAGAGCTTCAGATCGTTTTTTTTTCCCCCTTAAAGAGCGTCTACGAGCTGCTTGAGAGTTCGGGAAAAAGAAAACGCAGTGCTGTCAACATCCACGGCTACTTAGGCGCGGGACCGCTTCTACGTTGAAGTACACACACACGCACAATAATAATCTCTCTTTGAGTCATTAGCACGCAATAGTGAATGATGCAAGGAGACGTAGACGCCACCACCTTTTCCCTCCGACCGGACCACCAGCACAAGTTCAGGCCGAACGAGCTTCGACCCATTGTCAAGGCTGTGCTGGAGAACCGCCTTGAGGAGCAGGAGTACAACGCCGATGAGATACAGAGCATTAGCAAAGAGATCGCTGATACGGTGCGTGACCGCATTCGCGCGACGGAGCTGGAGCGTTACAAGCTGATCGTCCACTGCATGATTGGCGAGCAGCGTGGGGAGGGCCTTCGCACCGGCTGCAAGATGTTCTGGGATTCGGACACGGACAACTACTTCGAGGAGGTCTACGTGAGCAAGTCTCTCTTTGCCGTGGTCACGGTTTTTGGCGTCTATCAGTATTAACGAGATGCGGGCAAGGAAACACGTTTTTTTTTTCTTCTTTCAAACGCGTTGAATTGCTCTGCCAACCGCGGCGTGCTTACAGCTCTTTTATGAGAGTAAGCACCACGCGTGAATGCGTGTAGGCCCTATATAGGGTAGCGCGGACGTAGAACGAGTTCCAGACCTCCCGAGCACGACTCTACCCTTGACCTGTTTGCCGATGCCATGAACCAGTTCTACATCGGACGAAAGCGACGATGGCTCGCTCTTGGCTTCTCCCTAGGAACCGAGGAACTGGACCGTAACACCACGTTGAGGTGGCCGGCGTCGTTATGTTGGAAAAACGATGTGAAGCATGCCCTGCAGTGGAACGAAGCTGTTCCGATGAAAACTACTGACAAGGTAAACCTCTGCGTGCTCTTCGGCTCTGAAAACACAGAGGAAGGAGTTTCTGTGTGCAAAGGGTAGAATCGTAGCCGGCGATGCTCAGCTGCACCGCAAAAACCGTCTTTTTTTTTTTAGTCATGTAAATACATGCTCTCTGGCATAATATAATCAAACAGAACCAGAGAGAAAAAAAAAAAGAAGAAGAAAAAAAAAAAAGAGAAACGCGTATGCACAGAATAGCTGTCGCCTTTCCCCTCCTCCTCTCCTTAAAAAAAAAAAAAAGATTGCTAATAACGTCTTGTAATGGAGTGTTCTCGTGCGTAACTTGTGTCACTATCTTTCTTCGTGAGCTTGGACGCGTAAACTCAATAGTTTACCTTCCTACCCTACAGCACAAGCGCTTCTTCCTATTGTTAGTATTTCGTAGCCGCTCTTGCGGCTTTCTTCCACTGCCGTTTTGTAGTTCATTATTTTACATTAGCCTTTTCCTTACTTGCTTTTCTAGCACACTGACGTAGAACAGGTAAAAGGAAAAGAACGTTGCCTTCTCTGTTTTCTCCCTCATCTTTCCTTCTTCGTGTTCAGCAGCAGCAAAGACGTGGACCCAGCACACAGCAGTTTCTACCAAAACAACAACAACAGAAAAGAAAGAAACACACCACCGTAGGAATGCGAGCTAGCCCTCTTTCGCGGATGGACAAGGCGACGTTTCACCGCCTGTGGACTGCCCTCCCATTTGAGCTGGTAGACAAGAGCTTCTGGGTCGCACTCGAGGCCTTCTGCGACCAGTTCTTTGACCCGCATTCGCCTTTCAACAGCCAAACGTTTTTTTCCGTGCAGCACACGGGACGTATTTTGCAGGAGGAGCTGACGTTGGTGAGCCCAAAGACGGTGGAGGCGTGCAATCGTCTGCGTCCTCTCTACGATACCTTCACTTTGTGGAACCCGCTGGCTCTCGCGGCACTGTTGAAGGCGCCAATTGAGGTGGTCACCGCCCAGCTCCTGCTGGCGGTTGGGCGGCTGTGGATGACGATTCATTTTGTCGTGAACTGTCGCTCATGCGGCTGCGACATTGCCCACTTTCAGTCCGTGAACGACATCTCGTTTGTGGGCACCTTCCACTCCACCAACGCCTTCCGTTGTCCCATGTGTACGGACCGCACCGAGGTGAATGAGCTGCAGGACGTGGCAGTCTACTTCCAGCTGCAGCACCTCCCCACTATCTTCGCACGTCGGCACCACCGCCTGTACTTCTCCGAGGAGGCGGACCGGCGTCGGCTGGAGTCGTTCTTCTGCCCCGCTCAAGCCGGTTTCGCCTTCACCGTCCACTTACCCGAGGGGCGCTACCTCCTCTCCGCCCCGTTCTGCGGTGCCTTTGTGGAGTTCAACGTCGAGTTGCCCGCGGAGGTTATGGGAGAGAAGGACCCGTACTTATCCCGAATCGTCGATTTGAAAACCTACATCCGCTCGCAGAACAGCTCCGCGGAGCCGTTCGGGCAGCCCATCAAGCGGCGCAGCACCACCGCTACCACGGTGGCGCGGCGTGGCCCTGGCAGCGCCGTTGGCGGCGGGCGTCACTCCGTCTTCAACAACTCGAACAGCTCCGTGACAGAGATCGGCAAGCGCGACGAGGGTGTCACCGGCGTCAACTCGTTCGGAGCGGAGGACGTCGACGAAATCCCGCCCATCACGGTCGTGGCGCTGAAGCACGGCAAGGTGCAATTCCGCATCTTCAACGACACCACCAGCAGCGGCTTTGTTGATCTCTTCATCGCACTGGACACGCGGACGGAGTTCACTGCGACGCCATACCCGGTTCTGCTGCGTGTGCCACACTTCCTGCATGTGCTTCCGCGTGGTATGCGGTCGCCCTTTATCACGCGCTGCATCCCGCGTCCGCCGTCGACGACGCCGACGACGGGCGTGTACGTGCGGCATCAGTTTCTCCTGACAGGCGAGGAGGCTGACGAGCCGGGTGTCATCTCCGTCCTGCGGGAGGTGCACCGTTACTCGTTGGAGGATCACCACGGCCTCCTGATCGGGGTCTCGGACGGCGGGGCTTCCTTCGACAGCACCTTCCTCTCCACCACGGCTGCCCTCGCCAGCAGCATCTGCTTCTTCCAGCGTGTGCTGACGCGTCTAGGCGAGCCGGTGGCACTCGCGATGCGGTGCAGCATCACGGAAGGTCCTCTGAAGATTGCGGCGTATCAGGGGCAGTACAACGACGCCGACAACGAGCGTTCTAGCTACCCTGATGCTCAATTCGTCGGTGCTGTCGTCTACGCCAGCAATCACCCACCCATCTCAGGTCATTACTTCTTCTGCACCGAGGAGGAGGCGCCGCGGCGGAGGGCGTCAACGGATGAGGAAGGCAGGGAGCTGGCTGCGACGCGGGCGAGCGCGCTGGACAAGTACCGCAGCCCTGCGTGGTTGCACGGGGAGGACGACGCCGCTTATGACATAAAGGCGATTGCTGGGGCGAATCCAATGGAGCGACTGCTACCTGAGGCAGCGAAGAAGCAGCAGCTGTGCCTCGTGCGGTTTGAAATTCGCTGCGTGCCGCCTGTGGTGAAGAGCGGCGGCAAAGGCAATGCGACATCGCGGCGCACGTCGGTCTGCCCGCGTCATGGGCTGTGCGAGGACGGCAGCGACTCCGCGGATGCCATTTTTCCGTACTTTTTGCAGTTCCTGCGGGAGCACTTTGAGGGTACAGGCGTGCACGAGGAGGAACACGCGTTGATTGTGCAGATTCCCTTGCCAATGATCTACGCGGCATTGCAGATGTCCAATATTCTGGACAGGGAGGCGTACACGAAGGAGCCTCGAGGGCCTTTTTAAGCTGTGACACACACGTTGAAGTGCTTTATTGTGTGCTTGAAGGATTGCATTGGTGGTGGTTGCGAGCACGGCTGTCGTGTGGCGCTGCACCAACAAGGAATCCGTTGTAATCGTGCGCTGCTTGTCGCTCTTTCCCCTCTTTTTCTGCTGTCTCCCTTTGTTGTTGTTGCCCATTATGTACAATACCAGAAACGTTTACTTTTCCTGTTCCTGAACAGGAGCTCATGTTCATTTACTCCTTCCTTTGTGACGTATATCGTATATGCTCTTTCTTTCTTTCTTTTTTTTTTTTTTTTGGCGAGTCTCACTTTGAGGTGAGAATGCTAATAGTCGTAGAGGAACAAAGTGTAGCAACGGTGAGCTCATTATTTGGCTGTTCACCTACGTCAAGAAAAATAACAACAATAATAAACAATGTTGTTGAGTTTATTTCTGCACTCAAGTCAAGGTAATATGCCACAAAAATGTCGTAAACTTCTTTGTGAGCAGTTCGAAGTGCTTGCGAACCTCGTCTCTGCGACTTCCACTCAGTAGTAACTTCCTAAGCACAGTGATACAGCAACCAGAGAGAGAAGAAAGAAAAGGGGAAAAAAAAAAGAGTGAGCGAGTGAGAGAGTAGACTACAAAACAACAAAAAAAAAAAACGTCTGCTGAACTTAAACTCCGCCCTCACCATTCTAATAGTCATTTTTTAACTTTTTTTTTTTGGTATCTGGAGTGTTCCACTTGTTGTTTTTGGCTTGACGTGGATTTCATTAATGTCAAAGCGGCACATACACACACACACACAGACACACAGTACACATATTTATGTGTTTTTGCTGCTGTAGTTCTTCTTAATATCTAGAGACGTATACGCTGAGAACGGTGGTGCTGCGATGAGTGCGCTGATGCGGCGTGCGACAGCTCAGCGGGTCGAAGAGCTCACGGTGAGTAGTCGTTCGCACGTCGCCGACAAAAGCGGGACGCTTGCGAAGCACGTAGTAGTGGCCAGCCGACGCTTTCAGTCGTTCCTTGGCGAGCAGCGGTCCGTGGCGCGCCTGAGCAAAGCGGCGTACCGCCACCCTCTCGCACCCAAAGACCCATCGCAGCGGAACGTGGCGATCCCGAGTACGGCTGGCAGGGCTGCCGCTGCGGTGGCGAGTGGCCAAGGAAGTGCTTCGCCTTTCACCGCTTCTGCTTTCTCGGCTTCCCTGTCAGCTGAAGAGCTGAAGAAACAGGCACAAAAGGCGCTTCTCCTCCAAATGCAGCAGGACGTGCTCTGGGATGGTACCGTGATTGACGACACTAGCAATAAGCTCGTCCAGCACTTCGTGAAGCTCAGCTCGAATGAAAAGTACCGGCAGGCGCGACAGATGCTCGTGGTGGGCGGACGAGCGATGATTGAGGAGCTCTGTCGAGCAGGCTTCCGGCCTCGCCATTTGATGATAAACGCCGGCAAGCCGATCCCTAACTGGGCGAGGGACCAGGAGGACACGGACGTGGTCCTGGTGGACCGCAAGGTGGCGGAGACGATAGCACCGGGGACGGACGGCTACGTCGGCGACTTCGAAATCCCGCCGCCACCGATGAAGGAGCAGCTGATTGCGAACCACCAACGGCTCAATCGAGTACTGGTGCTGGACAATGTCGACGATCCTGGTGTGCTCGGCACGCTGCTGCGCACTGCGTCGGGGTACCAATACGACGCGATCATCACCACGAACCACTGCGCGGATTTGTACGACCACCGCGTCATCCGCGCCGCCCGCGGAGCCCATTTTCAGACCTCGGTCCCCATCTACACACTGAAGGAGGAGGACGGCGACGACGTATACGGGGTGCTGAATCACATAGTGGAGCGCAACAATCTGCTGCCGCTGTGCTACGCCGCGCAGGACGACAACGCCGACGCAGCCGCTGCCACGCCGCGAAGCGGAGGGGACAGCAAAACGGCGAGTTGCGTATACCAATCCAGCGTCGTCGGGGCTGCTCCCGTTGTGCTGCCGCCGCCACGGCAGTCAGGCTCTCTCTACGCTGCCGCGAGTGCTGCAAAGGCCGCCGCCGCCGCCTCCCCGTACGCCGGCGCACCGTCGCGCACGTCGCTCTCCGACTTCTGCCTGGACCGCTTTAGTCGCACCACCGCCGCGGAGGAGGATGACCACGGCGGCTACGTGCTCTTTGCAGGCCCAAATCACAAGCGCAACATGCTGCGTCGTCTTACTGCACGTGTGGCCCGTACGACTACGCAGCTGCTGCTGGACAGCTTGCCGGCACCGACGGAGGCGCCGTCCGACTTGCTCATTTCAATGTCTGTTGTCCTGCACGCCTTGCGGCCACGCGGCAACTGGGACTATCTGCCCGTTGACGCGAAGCACGCGCAGTCCTCGGTGAAGCTGCAGACAAAGCATGCGTCGGTGGACATTGGCGTGAACCGGCTGCAGATGAGTGTGCACGACATCAACATGGACGAGGCGGAGCAGCGGGAGAAGGCGCACTTGGACAACGAAAACATGCGATGGCGTCGCCTCAGCAGGCGGTGCGGCAGCGATTACGACCACTGGATGGACGCAGAGCAGCGTCGTGTAAAGCGCATGCTCGATGACGAGCAGCGGCGGCGTGCCAGCCCGTGGCAGGTGAAGCGGAAGCTGAAGACACGACCGATGGCAGATTGGGTCCCAAATATCATCGACGAGTATCGCCAGTCTCTCGGACGCGACGCTCTCACGCGTGAGCGCGAAATAAGCAGCGAGTTTCGTCGCCCACCACCGCGCAAGTGAGTAAACAAGAAAAATGAGCATGTTCGGTTACCTCGAAAATAAAAAAAAACAAGAGGTGTTATTTGGCGTTTTGACTCTTCACACTTGCTTCTTCCCGGTAATAAGCTACTGTTTCACTTCAACAGCGCAGAAGAAAACAATAATCCGAAGGCTATGGGCTTTTGGCGTGCTTGTCTTTGACACTGCTGCGAGGATGCAGTATATTTGTTTGTTTGTTTCTGATTCTCCCTCCAAAAAAAAAGAAAAAAGAACTTTGCTTCTTTTTATTCTCGCAGCGACAGAATAAAGAATAGCTGGAGAGCAAAGAGAGCTGCGATTTTCGTCTTCTTTTTTTTTTTTTTTAAGCATGCGCAACTTCTTTTAGTGTTCGTTTTCGTCCCTTTTTTTTTTTTGTTGTTGTTCTTAAGATACAAGAAACGTGTGGAAGTTCACTTTTAAGGAATCGATATTCGTCTAAACTGAAGAAGAGAAGAAAAGAAAAAAAAAAAAGGAAAACGAACTTAGAATTAAGGACGCCTTTTTTTTTTGTCGCACATTGAGACACAGACAGGTCTGTAGTCATGACACTCTACTCCATCTACCTTTTCAACCGGTACGGCGACACCATTTACACAAAGCAGTGGAAGCGCACGAGCGCTGTGCAGCACGGCGAGGATGGTCTCGTGGCGGGTTTCGTATACACACTGCAGCACATCAGCTCCCAGCTATCCTCCACCCAAGCTGGAGGTCTGCGGGCTGTGCACACACCGCTGTACAAGGTTCATTACCTGGAAACCATGACCGGCTACCGCGTAGCGCTCTTCACGGACAAAGGCATGAGCACCACACTCGTGCAGGGCATCCTGACGGAGCTGATGAGAGACGTCTTCACCAACACGGTGACCAAAAATCCACGGTACCGACACGAAAAAGGTATGCTGATCACTGGTAGCGAGTTCGAAGAAGACTTGGAGAAGCTGTTCCGCCAGAAAAAGCTACTTTAACATATAGCGCACACATTTCGTCTCACTTTTATCGAAGTGCTAGTGGCACTTTTTGCCACTTCTATTATCGTACTATTTTGAGCTTAAGACGCCCCTAAAAAAAAAAAAGGTACGACAGTTGTTGGATTGGTGAACGCTGCACATGCAACGAGGTGCCGCCCCGCAGAAGGTTATTCAGTCGTTCTGAAAAGGCCTGTCCGTTTTTGTCTCTTGTTTGTACATTACCTTGCTTAAAAGAAACTCAGTAAGAACAATAGCTCTTTAAAAAAAAAAAAAAGGACCTGATTTCATTGTACCTTGTGGACAATTTAGAAGTAAGGAAAAGGAGGAGAATTACAGCAAGCAATTTTTTATCCCTTATTTTCAATGTTGGAAAAAAAAAACAGCAGGTAACTTACACGCTAGATCGGAATATTAGCAGCTTTCTTCACTGTTTTTTTTTTTTCTAGTTTTGAAGTAAAGACGTGACTATCGTCGCCAATCCTGTCTTGGTGACCTTGAGTACCGCGTTGCCTCTCTGCTGCTTTGCTTTCTATCCCTTTCTACCTGGTGTCTGTGAGTTTACAGTGACAGAAACACGAGCGTTTCTGTGCTTCGGTTTTAGTCGCAACTGTCGTTATTATTATTGTTTTATAAAGCAAAACGGGAGAAAAGCAAGCAGCACTGTTGCTTTGCTCTGGCTTTGCTCTTGCCAGTTTTATAACGATGTCGTCCACTTTTTTTGACACACAGGGGAACAAGTTCCTCATTGAGTGCGTGCTCGACAGCGAACACGACTCTTACGCGTCACTTTTCACCACCGCCGTCACCTACCGCGCTCGGCACGTCAGCGCCGACTTCGACGACACTTTGTCTCTGCAGCCACAGCAGCCGGGAGGGAGCATTTCCACGGCAATCAAGGCGGACCACCTCATCGCTGACACCGTGACGGTCACCTACATCCCCCTCAGCTCCTCAGTGCAGGGCATTGCGGCTTCAGAGGAGTCAGCAGCGTTTCTGGCGCTGCGAGACCACGTGCGCCTGCGCCGTCAGGTCGAGCATCCGTTTTTGCGCTCCTTGTTCGATGTTTTTTATACGCAGCAGCGTCTAGCTCCTCCGGTGCTCAGCGCGCCGGCGGCCGCGGAGGTCCGCCGGCCAGTGGAGACGAACTCTCCGACGGCCGCCCGCGCGCGCAAGCCGGAGCGTCACGCTGTAGACAGAGGGAAGGTGGACGGTGGCTTCGCTGCGAATGGCGGTGATGCTGCGGACCGCGGCGACGCGGAGTCCTTTCCTAGCGTCACTACCTCACCGTCCTCCTCTTCGAGCTCCACCGACGCTTTCGCGGCACTCGTGCTTGTCGAGGAGTTTGTTGAAGGGTGCACGCTGGCTGACTACGCCGACGCTGTCGTACACAAACGCTTAAGGCCAACCAGCGCGAAGCTGCAGCGCGACGCGGCCGCCATCGCGTACCAGCTGGCGCAGCTGTTGCATTATCTACACGGGACTGGTCACATCCAGTGCCGCGAGCTGCCACTTGGCAACGTTGCCTTGGATCAGAACAAAGGATTCGTCAGCGTACGACTGCCGCTCAGTGCGGTGCGGGTGTTGCAGGAGCCAGGTGAGAAGTGCCTGTCGGACGTGGTGGCCGCGCTCGTCTCGGAAACGTCGCAGCTGAACCGCGAGAGCGGGCGCTGCTGGACGGAGAAGCCGCGATTGCTGCGGGCGCCGGAGCTGCGCGGCGCCGCTTACTGGGACGCGATGTGGAGCCCTGCCAGCGATGAAACTGCACTATTCCGCGCGGCCGACGTCTGGACGCTGGGCCTCGTGACAACGCTGCTGTGCACCCTCAACCACAAGCTCTTTGCACAGACCACCCGTGCGGAGCGCCTGGGCGTCGTCGGCGCGCAGATTCAGCACCTGCCGGAGCTGTTGCCGCATGACATGCAGGAGGACATGCTACATCTCATTTGCAGCTGTCTCGAAAACGCGCCGGAGCGGCGACCGACCGTGGCGGGGGTGTTGAAGTCCGCCGTTTTTGTGACGAACCGATCGCACACGAAGCTGGAACAGCACCGCGCTGTCATCAGCATTGCGGAAGCGGTAGCGAACGCCAACAAGCGCAAGATGCCACCCGTGGCCTTGCAACTCGCCGAGAGCAGCGCCACAGCAGCTGCACGCACAGCTGCGGCGTCGGCCGACAGCGAACTACTGTTGCTGTCTCTGCAGGAGACCGCGTGGGACTTCACTCCTATGTGCCGCGATGTGTTCAGTCCAGCTGGCGGGACCGCCGCGCGGCCAGCGAAAGTTGTGATCCCGTACAGCGAGCAAGTCGCCGCATCGTTGAAGCAGGCCACGCAAGACGCTTCTCAGGATCTCGAGCGTCTCTGCGTACAGTGCGCCCGCCTTTACCAGGTGGACCCGTCCGGCGCGGCGGCGTGCACTGCGTCGTGCGTCAAGGACGACTCCCTGCGTGAGCGCCTGCGTCGCAGCGGGCAGATGCCGCGCGACTTGCCGGCGACCATACACATCTTTGAGGAGCTGACGGAGCGTTTTGCGCAGCTGGAGCGCAGCAGCCCAGATGCCTCGTTGCGTTTCATAGAGCTGCTGTTGGAGGGCTTCTCGAGTTCCCCGCAGGATGTGGAGGCCGTGCGAGAGAGTGTAACTTTAGCGGATGCCCTCCTCCGCATTTCACAGACTTCTCCTTCCGCGGTGGTGGAGGGGGGAAGGGGGACAGCAGAGAAAACCGACACCTTCGACGGATCAACGCTGTCCAACTCTTCAGCGGTGGACCAGCGCGACTTTCAGGTGGCTGATGTGCTGCGCTCGATGCCGTCGATGCCGGAACGTGTAATCGCGTCAGACCGCGCTGCGAACACTTCTGCAGTGCTGTATAATCAGTGGCTGAAAAAAGAAAGGAAGAGGTTTGTCAAGTCCGATGGGTATTATTAGGCGATGCTGCAGTGCGACGAAAACAAGGTACAACTGCTTATTCAAAAGGAACACCAAAAAACAACAACTACGTGGTCTTTTTTTCTTCTTTTTTTTTTTCTTCTTTTTTTTTTTTTTTGCATGCGTGTGTGTATTTGTATGGGGGCGCGGAAAGTGGCTACGGTTTAAAAAAAAAAAAAACAAGGAAACACAAAAAAAAAAAAAAGCTACTTCCGTACCGAGAAAACAGGGCTAGGTTGGACTGAAATGAACAGGCAAACTCTGGATTTTCTCGTAACTTGACACGAGAAACGTTGCCATTCACACAATGAACTTCAACCAGGAGTGCCTTCAGCTCTTGATTGTGTGTTGATCCTCTCTTTGTTTTCAACAGCTCTTTCAATTGTTTTCTTCCCACCTCTCCCTCCTTTAAACTGCTTTTACTTCTTCTTTCTGTGAAGTGAAGGAAAAAGCAGTCGCTTCCTTACATCGACTGTCATCGGTCGGTGTAGACAAAAGAGGGGAATTGAAAAGGCAATAGTAAGGCAAACACACAGAACAACAACATCGAAAAAAAAAAAAAAGAGAATAAGGAAAGGAAAGAGGCGACGACACCGGTGCCAGAGTCATGACGAAGCTAGTGCGGAAGCTGAAGCAGATGGCGAAGAAGCGGGCTCACCGTAAAACGGTGCAGAAACGCAAGATAGAGCGGGCACAGCGGGAGCTGGAGCGGCGCAACGCGCAGCAGTCCACAAAGCTCGAGGATGAAGTGGACCGCGAGATGGCGCGGCTCCAGGGCGAACTGGAAAACGGGGCGCAGAGGCCTGCCGGTGAGGCAGCGCCGGAGGCGACCAATGCAGCCGTCAAGCGTGCTGTGCGCATCCTGGGCGACCTCGTTCTTGATGCCCCGGCCAAGAAAAATAAAAAGAAGCTGACACGCAAGCAGGCGAAGCGAAAGGAGAAGATGATCGAGCGCGGCACGGCGGTGAGCGACAGCCTTTCCAAGAAGTGGGACCACAAGAAGCGCCGTGTCAAGGTGCGTGCGCAGATCCGCAACGAAGATCTTCACAATTGAAAAGAGGGTCTCTGATTCACAGTGCGAACTTTTTTTCTGTCTTTTTCTCATGGTACTTCTTTTTTCTTTAAGAACTGTATTTTTGGTTTATGCCAATCTTGCCTAGTTCTCGTGAGCGTGGGCGATGTCGCAGGAAAATTGAAGGCTCGCACGTTGATGGGCTGTGGTAACTTGAAACGTTGTTACTTTTCCTAAACTGCAGTGGTCGCCGACTTCTTCAAAGTTGTAATGCTGCTTCTTTTTTTTTTTTTCGTTTAAGCACTGTTAAGAAACTGGAGAGAAAGAAGGAGAGACTTTTGAAACTCCATTCAAAGTAAAAAAGAAGCCTATGACAAAGAAAAAAAGGTACTGGGCTAGCTTTGCGCACTTGCCATTGCAACTTTCGAGTGCACACATACGAAAAGAAAAAAGGCGGTAACGAAGCGTTGAAAACAACAGATGCTATTGTCATGGCTGGAGTTATTTCTCGCCTTTTTTTGTTGTTGTTCAAATCAGTTCATCCCTTGCTGCACTACACTCGAACTGGTAGAGTTTCCCCGCAAGCTTCTCCCTACGCTCACCTTTTTTTTTTTTTGCTCTCTACTTCTCACATTGTCCTCATCGGTGTGTTCTGGTTTCATTGCGATTGTGAGCTTCTTGAGAGAGAGCGGTGTCTCTTTTTCTTTTTTTTTTTTCCTCCTAGCGTAGCTGAGACACGAGCAGTATAAGCACATAAGCGCACATACATCGAACATACGCACACACACAGGTGCGCAAAGGCCAAGGTCAAAGCGGTGTGGAAAAGAGACGGTCCGTGGTGTTTGAGTGTAATTTTGGTAAACGCGGCATTTCTTTCTTTGCGTGTGAGGAAAAAAAGACATACACAAATTCAAGCCAGGGCAACTGCAACTTTTTTTTTTTTTCTTTTCCTCTCTTTGGTATTTCCACTTAGTTAGAGCTTCTTCCAGTCATGGACGGCACCCCCTCTACGTTGCCGGCCGTGGCGGCACCGGCCAAGCTCGACGAGCGGTCTGCTACGACCAACTCTCCCTTTGCAGCAGCAGCGGCGGCGGCGGCCACAGGTTTTGAGGACGACGCCTTGCTCGCAGACGGCGGCGGCGCCGCCCCGTCGCTGTCGGCGCTTACTATGCAGGCCCTTTTCGGCCCTGCCTTCCGCGTGGAGGAGGAGGACCAGAGAGCTTTTAAAGACCCAGCGTTGATCGACACCCGTGCGATTCTACAGGAGTTGTTTGGTGCGGCGGTGCGCGAGGACGACGTCGACCTTTTTCAGGAGGAGAGCTACGACGTGAACAAGATGGCAAAGGAGATGCGCACGAACAAGGAGCTGCTCGTGTACGCTGAAGTAGAGCGTTACTTTGGTGCCGCCAGCACACAGGTCTTGCGTAGCGACGAGCATGTCCCCTTCACGTTGCTTGAGAGTGCGCTCCCCCCTGCCTGGGTGGCAGATCGCACGAAGGCCGCGGCGGCGTCTTGGCTGTTGGAGATGCCCGCAATTTATCCCAACAGGCAGACCCTCCACGCCGACCCGCGCCCCTGCGACCCGTCGACATGCGACTACCTGGAGAGCAACAAGTTCGCCCTCTATACCCCGAGCAACGTGCTGCGGTGGACAATGGAGGGCTCGGCCTGCGCGAGCAACACCCGCATGGTGCGCTGGAGCGACGGCAGCGTCACGCTGCACGTGGGCGGCGACGTGCTCACGCTGAACCCGTCGCAGGTGCCGTCGTTACACCTACTCGGGGAGTCGCTTGAGGTGGGAAAGGCCGGCATGGAGATCGACGCGCTAATTGGTTCCGTTATGCCAGAAAAGCACCTTACCGCCGGCCTCGGCGGCGCCGTTTCGATCGAGGCGGCCCTTGCACAGGAGCGGCGGCAGCGAGAACTGGACAACAGTGACCGCAACCTTCCTTTTGCCGACTTGTCGATGCCGCCGATCGACTGGTCGCGCCCACGCAAGGGCCGTACCATCCAGGAGGAGTACGTCCGCGAGGAGTACGAGAACCGCGAGAAGGAGATGAAGCGTCGCATCAAGGAAGGTCGGCCGATGACGCTGACGGAGCAGCTGCGGCTGGAAGCACAGCTGCAGGAGCACGTGGCTGGCGCCACCGCGGAGGAGCTGCAGGCGGAGCGCGAGGACGCTCTTCGGCAGGCCACGCTAAAGGCGGCGCAGCGTGCCGAGAATCGCGGCGTAAAGCGCAGTCGGTTTGACCGTGACCTGGACTTGCAGGGCGGCGACACAGCCGGCGGCGAACGGTTTGGCCAGCGCGATCCGTTTTTAGAGGATGACGGGGAGGAAAAAGAGGTGGGCGTGGAGGAGGAGGAGGACGTGGAGGCCAGTGAGGAGGACGAGCGCAGTGACGACTCCTTCGGGCGAGAGCTGGCGGACATGTA
Organism: Lotmaria passim; assembly: GCA_037349495.1. Lineage (NCBI taxonomy): Eukaryota > Euglenozoa > Kinetoplastea > Trypanosomatida > Trypanosomatidae > Lotmaria > Lotmaria passim. The sequence continues at coordinate 796,363 of CP140193.1, forward strand.
CGCTCGCAACAACACCAGAGATGACGATGCAGCGGTGGCGAGCCGCAAGCGAGTGAAGACGGAGGCGGCGACGACGTCGCGCTTTGACGGCTTGGCAGCAGCGCTGCGTTCGTTGCTGACACAGATACCGATGAACGCCGAGGCCTTCGCGTCGGTGGACGGCACGCTGAGCTTCCTTGGCATGGACGACACGCCCGACGACGTCGTGAAGGCCGAGGTGCCGAAGATGCTCGCGGAGGTGGCGACGGAGCTGCCGACGGTCAACACGCAGCGTGTGCAAGAAGAGCTAGCAGCGCTCTTTCCTGGGGAGACGTTCTAGAGGTGTGGTGAAGAGAGGAGAGTACGACGGTTCTGCTCCTTCTCCCTCTTCGTCCCTCAAGGTTTGACAGTGTGAGTGTACCGGTCGAAAGGCCCCGAGCTTTTTTCTTTCTCTTCTTTTTTTTTTTTTTCCTGTGTAGCATCGCATTCTCTTCATTTGCTGCTGTGCCGAGGTACTCTGCAGCTTCTTGTTGTTGCGTGTTGCGGGAAGTGACGGGTTTTGTGTCTCTCGCGGATTGGTGCGATGTACTTTTTATCTTGGTGTACCTTCGTGAACCACCTCGTAATAATTAAAAAAAGAAAGAAAAAAAAAGAAGCAAATAAAAGAAAAAAAAATTAGTTTTGATCCACAAGGTCGTTCTTGATCCACTATATGTGTACGCTTTTTTTTTTTCCCCCACCTTTTGTTGTTATTTGGTCCCATTACTGTTTCAATTCGACTCTGCGTTGCTAAACACAGCCTCACGCAAATCGAATCTCCTTTTTTTCCTCTTTCTTGTCTTCGGTGAGCCGCTTCGTGTTTTTCGAGGTACTTATCGTTTGACAAGGACGCTTCCACGGACAAGAAAAGAAAAACCGTCAGTCTCACAGCTGTGGCGGAGTCGAACGATATCGTTGGTTTTTTGTGTCAAAAGACAGGTTGAGAAAGCCCGTCCAGCTGTAACTATTCTGCGCTTTCTTCGTCTCCTTTTCCCTCTCTTTGTTCTGGTTTCCCTTTTTAAGTACTTTACGTTACGCACACAGAGGAAAGGAGAGGAAAAAAAAAGCACTTGAAGCTTGCTTGAAAAGCAGCGCATATCCCCTTCCCCCTCATCACCACCACCACCACCACTACACACAAACAACAAAGCAGCATTATTCTGTTTCAAGCTGCAATGTGCAATGCTGCTGGGCCACCGCTAAAGAAGCGCAAGCCGCAGCCGCTGCCAGCCACGGAGCCGTTTCCCATTTATCTCGACCACGACGCTACCACACCACTCTGCGAAGAGGCGTGGCAGGCGATCTGCCGCGTGCACAAAGCGTGGGGCAACCCGAGCTCGACTCACCCGTTCGGTCTGGCCGCCAAGTACGAGCTCGAGGAGGCGCGCAAGAAGGTGCAGGAGGCGCTGCACGCGCCGACCGCCGACTCCATCGTCTTCACCTCCGGTGGCACGGAGTGCAACAACCTCGCCATCGTCGGCGGCACGCTGGCCCTCCGTCGCCGGCACCCACAGCGGCGCTACATTGTTTCGACCAACGTGGAGCACCCAGCCGTGACGGAGGTGATGAAGTTCATGGAGGGCACCAGCACCAGCACCGCCGGCGCGGGCGCGAGCGATGCTGCTGAAAGCCACAAAAGCGCACTAGTGGAGACAGTGCGGGTGAAGGTGAATCCTCGCACCGGGCAGCTCGATCCGGATACACTGCGGTGTACGCTGCAGAGCCTGCCCGATGGCCCTGCCGCCGTCGCTGTTGTTTCGGTGATGTTTGCCAATAACGAGATCGGGTCGGTCAACGACATTAAAGCACTGTGTCGTGTAGCAAAAGAGGTGTGCGGCAACGACTGCCTCTTCCACAGCGACGCTGCCCAGTCGCTAGGGAAAGTGGTAGTAGACGTTGCGGACATCAATGTTGACTTCTTGTCCGTTTGCGGGCACAAGTTCTATGGTCCGAAGGGCGTTGGCGCGCTCTATGTTAAGCCTGGTGTGAAGGTGAGCAACATCCTCTTTGGTGCAGGTCATGAGCGCGGTGTTCGCCCTGGCACGGAGAACGTGCTGCTGGCGGCCGGCATGGCAGAGGCGCTGCTGTACGCGTGCAAGAACATCGACGCCTTTGCTGCTGTGATGCGCGCAACTCGTGATGAGCTACTGTGCGTACTGAAGGCGGAGCTCGCGCCGCACAACATGGACCTCGTAATCAATGGCGACCAGCGTGTGGCGCTGCCGAACACGCTGAACTGCGCGATTTTTAAAAGGGTGCCGAATCACAAGACTCACGAGCCGGTCACCTACATCTCTGCTCAGCGTCTAATTTTATCGGTAGGGGACGAGGTGTGCATGTCGGCCGGCTCCGCCTGCCACTCCACCGCTGGCGAGGGGGAGGAGATCGTTGTCTCGGATCCGTTGAAGGCGGTGCAGGTCGGTGTTGAGCGGGCTATCGGAACACTGCGCATCTCTACAGGACGCACCACAACCATGGCGGAGGTGCGGCGCGCTGGAAGGATCATCGCACGTAAGGCAGCACAGCAATTTGCCGAGTAAGAGGCTCTTTCTTTTTGGTGTTTGCTGTTGTGCTTTTCTCTCCGTGTATTTGTGAACGTGTACGTCCGCAAACATGCTGACGCTGACGTTTTTTTTTTTTTTTGGCGGTGTCGTGGTTGCTGCGGCAGTACTTGGACTCGTATTTTCGTATTCCCTGTTTTTTTTCTCTACCGAGCATCTTTATTCGCTCAGCGTTTTTCAGAAAGCACAACCGAAGTTAATTACCACCAACATAAGAAAAAAAAAAAGTAAAACAAGTGTCAAGGAGAAGAGGTAGTGCGAAAGTAGGGTCAACGGAGCATTCGTGGTGTTTGCACCTCTTTTTGTGTACTTCTCTGGGCTTTTTTTTTTGTTGTTGTTGCTGCACTATTTCTTCATTCCCTTCCGCTTTTCTTTTTTTTTTTCTTTTCTTTCCCTATTCTACCTCTGTCTCGAATGGATATCAAGTACCCCTCATAGAACGTGAAGAAAGAGGAAGAAAAAAAAAAAGCGCAGCAATAAGGGACATTTCTCCTTTGGCAACCCAAGATTCACTTTGCATATGTCAATGAGCAGTGAATTCTGTGGTGTTCCATGCGCGTTGCCCAACCAATGGGAACTACACTTGCAGCTGCTTTGGCGTTGGCACACCAACAGCGACGTTGTGACAGCACCTGCCTCTTCTGAAGCGCAGCAGTGTTCTTGTCTTGTGCCGCAGCTGCGATCGTTGAACTTCTACGCGGATTTTTATAATGAGCACCACGCGTGTTGCTGGCCGCGAACGCTGCTGGACACGCACATGGGTCAAGCAGCAGAGGCAATGGCACATGAGTCTGTGAGTGAGAGAGCCGGCACCTGTCTATCGAGCCAAGACGAGACGACGAGTCCCGCTGGGGCTGTTGCGCTGCCTGGGCGCACGGACGTGCTTGTGCAGCACGTGAGTCAGGTTGCAGAACAGCTCTTTTACGCGCAGCAAGATACGCTGCCGCGTGCACAGCGTGCACGTCGGATTGTCTACCACTGCGCCGTTCCACCAGTCCTGCGCTGCAGTGGGCGAGGCGATTCGCTTGTCTATCTGTTAGAAGGTCAGATGGTGCTGTGGCATCGCTGTCGCGGCAGTGCTTCCGCTGAGAAGCGAAAAGACAATGGCACTTGTAAGCGTGCTCGACCAGCAGGCGGCGGGTACGCGTGCACGCACGCGCAGCACTCTGATGCATTGGCCCGTGACGTGTTTCCCCTCTTTCTCGTCATGGCACCCTCTACCGAATGCGCGGCGTACGTCGATAGTGAAGCCGGGTCCGCGTCCGAGGCGAGCCAGTGGCGTTCAAAACCACTGGCGCTAGCACTGGAATCGGTCACCCGCGCCGATGAAGAGCCCTTCAAAAACTGCGACGACAGCGACGGTGAAGATGAGCCTTCTGTGGGAACCGAATCGGGCGGGAAGTGTCAGTGCGCTGGAGTGTCCTGGTACGCTACGTACTCCTCTTTCTCCTGGCTCTGCAACCCGCTAGGAAACCAGCACGCCTCATCGCTCGTCCGCACAAACGCCGCCGTACCGCGGGTGCCACGGTGCCGTCTTCCCACTAAATCCGGTGCAGCTCCGGTCCACAAAAAAGGAAAACGGTCTGCCGCAGGACAGCTCTTCGGAGGAGACGGTGCAACCACTGACAGAGGCAACAGTGTCAGCAGCAACAGCGGCACAGGTGCTGTGGCGGAGTTTCTTCCTCCCTTATCGCTGGCGTTTGACTTGTACGCCACCGTCTACACTTCCGACGCCGCTCGGCGCCACATCCTTACCGAGATGCACGCGAGCCAGCTCTACACACCACACGTCACACAGACAATGCGCTTTGGCTTCGGGGGCAGCGCGAGCGCGGAGGCCGAGGCAGCTGAGTGGCAGGCAGGGCAGCTGGCGGCGGCACGGTCCCGGCGTCCAGGGCAGCTCATGCGGCTGCTAGAGACGAAGATGAAGTGTCGCACACTGATAACTCCGTGCAGCAGCGCGCGAAGTTGCGTGACCGACGCGGAGGCGCATGACGAGGTGGGCAACGTCGAGACTAGCACTGCCGCCGTAGGTGAGCGTAACGACAACGACGATGACTCACCTTCACGCAAAGCGGCTTGTCACACGTTCCCTGAGTCTGACTTCACACGCCAGGCTCAGAGCTCATGGCAGGTGTTTGAGGTTCCGTGCGTGCGAACTGTTCTGTTGGCAACCCTCTGCACGCGTCGGCCGGTGACGCGAGAGCGCTGTGCCATGTCAAAGGGAACGACACTCGTGTCTGTGCTACGCAAGCGGTCGCAGTGTGAAGGGAGCGTGGCTGCCTCTGTTGTGCAGGAACCAACAGCAGACGAGCCGCGTGGCGTTCCCAAGGAAGACTGGCCGCTGCGTGTGCGTTTGGACAGTGCGACCAGCGTATCGCCAGTGATCGTCTTGTCACCGCTCAGTTCACTGCAGGACCTGTCGAACGCCTTGCGGAGCGTCAGCCAATGAGGTCGCGGAGAAGACCAGCCAGTCAGCATTAGAGTCTTTCTTTCTTTTTCCTGACCTTTTTGTACTTCTTGTCCATTTTTTTTTTTTTGTGTGTGTGTGTCCTCAGCTTGCTCTTTTGAGCTTGTGGGTGGAAGTTCTCTTACATTCTCTATGTTCATTCCGGGTAAGGCAAAAGGCTGTCTGCTGTCTACCTTCTTGCACGTCGTAACAGCAAACAACAAGAAGACGCGCTCATACACTGCGTGATAAGCGATTCGTGTGCAGACGCACACCATAGGACTTTTGAGCCCTTTTAAAGGAACATCTGATGCCGGCCAAGCTCATTATTATTATTTTAAGGGGTTTCGTCTGATATTGTTGCTGACTCTCCTTAGGAATAGTGCTCGGTCCCTTGCACAGTTGTTTTCTGCTTCATTTTTTTCTTTTTCTCATTCTCTTAACGCGTTCTTAATTAAACACGTTTTTTTTTTTTGCTTTTCTGCAAACCAATGCTGCTCGGTGCCTTACGTGTGCCACCACTTGTGTCGCATCCTTCAGTCAGCTCATCTTCACAGTGGAGCCGCGAGCAGAAGGAAAAAGAAAACACTAAACAAGTCGTTGCACGTAGCACCGAATACGTTCACTGACACATATTTAACAAGCTTTTTTTTTTTTGGCAGAAACTAGGATTTCCGCCTATATCGGCGTTTTTCGTCTTTTCTTTTTATTGGTCGTTGTACTCGTAAACAAGGATCCCATCATTTTGCGCACAGTCTTTTTTCTCCTTCTTGTTTCCTTTTCTTCCATTTGGTTTTGTTGTTCATGTTGACTGGATGAGCGTGGTTGTTCTTCTTGAGGAGTAACTTTCTTTTTTTTTTTCCCTCTATGCGTTTCGTTTTTTTTTTCCCCCTTGCATAGCTCTTTGTTGTTTACGTGCAGCACATGAGTGCTTCTTCATTCATCGAGGTGTAAACTCTCTTTCTTTTCTTTCATTGGCTTTTTCATGCATTTTTCCTCCCCATTGTTCTAAACAAACAGACTACTGAACTATTGTTACTATTTTGGTTGGCGTGCGTGCAATTACTTTTTCTGTTTTTTAAGTTGCTGCTTTTTCTGTTCTTTTCTTTTTCCTTTTTTTTTTGTGTGTGTGTTTTCTGCTTCCGCTTTTCACGCAGAAGCGATTGCCGAAGTCCTCAGTTCTTTGTTTTTCTTTCGTTTTCTTTAGGCTCATCGTTGTTTGGACGCTGTGTTAGCAGCGGTGACCGGGTTTGAAGTCTCTTCTGTTGTTTCTACAGAACCGTTTTTTTTTTTTCCGGTGTGGCTATTTTAAATTGTTCTGTCGACGTGGAAATTACTCTTCCCAATCCCCCCTCCCCCCCCCCCTTCACTCCCTGTTCGTGAAAAAAAAAAAAAAAAGCACCACTCCTAGCCATTGCTTTGCAAAAAGAAAGAAAGAAACAGAAAAGAAAAAAAATGGGGAAATCGAAGGCACCCCGTGGATCTTTCTACACCAACATGGCCATTTTATCCGCCGTGCTGGTGTCGGAGTCGCTCTCCGCCACGCTGATGATGCCGTTTGTCGGTCTCTTCGTGTCTCACCTGCAACACATCCCGCAAAGCGAGGCGGGCTACATGTCGGGTCTGCTCATCTCTGTCTTCCAGCTGGGGCAGGTGCTCACCGGCAAGATGTGGGGCACCGCGAGCGACCGCGTCGGGCGCAAACCGATGATTCAGATTGGGTTGCTGGCCAACGCGATCGTGTCTACCTTTTTCGGGATGAGCCCGAATCTGGCCTTCTGCGTCGTCATGCGCTTTATCCACGGCTGCGCAAACGGGAACGTGCTGGTCGCCAAGACGGTCATTGCAGATATCACCGACAAGGAGACGGAGGGGATAGGCTTCGCCGCTATCAGCATCTTTTGGGGCGTCGGCTCCATTGTAGGGCCGGCAATCGGCGGCTTCCTGTACGATCCGGTGCACCACGCCATACTGGGGCCGTGGCTGTTCCCTAGCGTGACGGAGGTCAGCGAAAACCTCCTCTTCGACCACCCTGCATTGCTACCCTGTCTCGCGATCAGCCTCTTCTCGGTTGTGACGCTCTTCGTCATCTCCTGGGTATTACCAGAGACGAGTAGGCACCCTGTAGACCCGTTTCTGTCGCTCTTCACGGCGTCGTCGCCTGGGCGTGACCGCCCTTCTGGAGGGGAGGTGGCAGCCAGCACAGCAAAGTATACCAGTTCTGCCCCGCGCGCTGTGCCTGCGAGGCCGGGAGAGTTGGTCATTGTGGCTGACGGGACTGAGGACACTTACGTTGGAAGCGACAACGACGCCGACTCCCTGTACGACGAGAGCGACATGCTGAGCGGCAACGACAGCTGGAAGGCCGTCTCGGGCTCCAATGGCCGGCCGCAGCTGTCAAAACGCTTGGGGCCCTCTGCCAGTGCGCTGCCGTCGTCGGAGAGCCCGAACAAGGTCGTCGCTTCCGTGCGGCTGGCGAAGGAGTACGACCGGCACAGCACTGTGTCGAGGATCGCGGATGAGGTGGGAACGCACATCGTCGCAGGCCGGCGCACTGAGCCGCGGTGGCGCAAGAACGACGAGGTGTCGCCGCCGCCACCGCAAGTGGACGCCAACTACCACCCGCATCACAACCACCCAAGCGACAATTGTGTAGAGGAAAACGCGAAGATGCTGCTACCCAGCTCACTATGCGCAGACGAGACGACGTCTAACACTCATGAGAACAACTTGGGCTATGACACCGATTCCAACGATATGGCGGCGGCGGCTGGGCCGCGCTCAGCTCCGATGGCGTTTGGATACCGCGAAGCCTTCCGTCTGCCAAGCTCACGAAACGTGATGGTGGTGTATATGTGCATTGCGTCAACGGAGAGCGCGCTGCTGGAGATCATTCCGCTGTGGGCGATCGCCGAGCGGGAAAAGGGTGGCCTAGGCTTTGCCTCAGCTGACATCGGCACCTTTCTCTGCATCTCCTCGGTCGTCTACGTGGCTGTCAACGTCGTTTTCAACCGCGTCCTCAAGTGCTTAGGTGGCGCCACACGTCTGTTGTGGGACTTCTCCGTGCTGCTGTGGTGCGTCACGTCCATTCTCACGCCTTGTTGCACCTACTTCACCGATGAGAAAACGATCTTCTATACTACGTCCTTTATCACCTCCATGCGCGAGATTGGGCTGTCGTGGAGCTACAGCATTCTATACATGTACGTGGTGCGCAGTGTGCCAGACGACTGCGCCGGGTCGATCAACGGCATCGCGCAGTCCATCGGTTCCCTTTCGCGCATGCTCACCATGCTGGTCATCCCACCGGTCTTTGCGTGGTCGCTGAACGGCGTGACCCACCCCTTTCCCTTCAACTTCCATTTTGTTTTCTGGGTCACCTGCTTGCCTTTGCTGCTGAGCTTCCTTGTGTCGTCGTACCTCCCGGTTCGCGTGACAGGATAAAGCTACCGCTGTTTTCCGGTGCGCTGTTGAATATACACCCTTACGTTGAGGTCCTTCCTTTTTCTTTTTATTTTTCCCGTGTCCCTTTTGCGGCTCTTGCCTTTTTACAATGAACTTTCATAACAATAGTAGGAACAGGTACAAGGGTTGTGATGTACAACTTGTGGCGAAAAACACGGTTCTTCTTTTTTTTCTTGGGGGTGGGGAGGAGGGCTTTTTGTCTCCTCTTTGTCCATGTGCTTTTCTTGGGCTGCTACGTTATGCCACGCGAAGTTGAAATAAGCTGCCCAGAAACGTGTGTATGTGTGTTTGTGTGTGCGTCTTCTTTCGCCCTTTGCCTTCACGCCTCTTCATTCTCTTTTTTCCTTTGCCTTGATTGGGCATCTTATATATGTGAAGAACATTAGGAGCGCTTGTTTTGGACATGACGTCGCCTTCTTCAAATACGGAGATGCCTTCACTGCGGCAGGAGCGCAAAGCCAAGATCACACCACTACCGCTGTCGCAGATGATTCCGATGACGATTGTCATTATGAACGAGAGTATTTGCTCCACGATGCTGATGCCGTTTATTGGTCCATTGGTCGCTTTCCTTCGCGGTGTGCCTGTGAACGAGGCGGGCTACTTCTCTGGCGCCATGATTGGCATGTTCATGCTGGGCCAAGTCGTCAGCGCAAAAACGTGGGGCCGCATCAGCGACAAGTATGGTCGCCGCTTTCCTCTCATCAGCGGTCTCTTCACGAGTGGGCTGATGATGTTGGGCTTTGGCTTGAGCACCAACGTTTGGCTCCTTGCTGTATTCCGGTTTTTTCAGGGGTTGTTTAACGGCAATGTGCTGGTGGCGAAGACGATGATGGCAGACATCACAGACCGCACGAACCAGGCAGGCGGCTTCTCCTTCATGAGCTTGTGCAACGCATTCGGCTTCCTCATCGGTCCTGGTATTGGAGGGCTGCTCTACGACCCTACAAAGTCGAAGGTCCTTGCGTGGGCTGGATTCGACAAGCACGGGTTTTTTGCGACGCATCCTGCCTTCCTCACGAGTTTGGTGGTCTTTATCTACACGATCATCGGCATGCTGGTGTGCACCTTCCTGGTGAAGGAGTCGAACCCGAAGGCGCAGCCGCTGCCCGGCTTTGTTCGGTTCATCTACCCCTGTCTGTGGTACAAGTCGGAGCCCTTTGTGCTGCCTCCGATTCAATACGAAGACGAGGCTGAGGATAAAGATGAGGATGAGGTAACTGGTGTAATGGTCTCTGTGGCTGCAGAAAACAGTCGTGGTGGTGCGAAACGGGCGTCGGACGTGTCGGATAGCGCTTGTCAGGACGGAGTGGGTGGCGCGGACAAGCGTGGCCGCGGAGGAACAGGTTTCTCTGACATCGTGGTCCTCCCTTTACAGCCGAACGCGGTCTTGACGGTAAGCCACGCAACAGTTGTGCCTCCAACGTATTCCTTGGTGGAGAGGGATGGCAGCAGCGGGCACGATTTTGACCCAGTGAAGGAGGCGTCCGCTATTCCTGCGACGACGCCACACAACAAGCAACGCTTCGCATCACCTCTGGAAGGCCTCGACGACGGCAAGGACGACGAAGCGAAGCAATACGTTAACGCAGCAACCGTGCTTGTGGGCCTGCGGCGTGGCAAGCAGGAAGGCTCAGTCACAGAAGCCACTGCTCCCTCGACTCGGTCGGCGGATTACAACGACGAGGAAGAAGAGAGTGAGGAGAAGGGTGGTGCCGCTGCCGGTGATGAGTCGCATGATGTCGAGGCCGTAGTAATGACGAGGTTCGGCTACCGTGAAGCCTTTGCCCGCCCCTACACTCGTTTCATGCTGTCGCAATACATGGTGCTGTCCGCCACGGACATGATGGCGCGGGACTGCTTCCCGCTTTGGGCCGTCGCGACCACCTCCGTCGGTGGCCTCGGCTTATCGTCCAGCCAGGTGAGTTACATCCTTCTAGCGAACAGCGCACCGTGTTTGGCAGCCAATTTGCTGTTTCGTGTAGTGGAACGCTATTTCGTGAACAGGATGGGTCTGCTTCGCGTCGGTGTCATTGGCGCAGGTACGGCGGTGGCGTTGCTCCCCCTTAATTCGTACCTGGGCGACTCCTTCTGGGTGTACGCACTCGTCTTTCTCTGCTCCGCTGGGCGTCAGGTGTTCTGCTCGTGGTGCTACAGTCTCAACACGATGCTGACGGCACGCAGCGCGCCTCCGGGTCACGTCGGCTCTATAATGGGCATCAACCAGTCGTGTGGGGCGCTGGTGCGCGGCATTGTACCATTCGTCGCTGCCCCTCTATTTGCCTGGTCGATCTCTGGCGATCACGTCTTTCCTTTCAACCACGTCCTGGTGTTTTTTATTTCGTCATTACTTTTCTATTCGTGCTGGTGGCGATCGTACAGCATCCGAACCGACGCGCATTGCAATTTGCAAATGGTGGACTAGAAAGGGCGAGTATAACACGTCGGACGGGAATTTTTGTTGTTGTTGTTGTTACTGGTTTGCTTGCTTTGCTGAAACTGGATTAAGCGTTTTAACTAATGCTGAAACAACTTTCAATTGGGTTTTCTCGCTTTTTTTTTTATTTGTGGTGCTCTTATTTTCCTTTTTTTTTTTTTGGTTTATCGACAACTGTAGCAGATCTTTTTTTTTTTTTTAATAAGGACATGCGATTTGCTTTCTGTTAGGTGAGTATATACATGTGTTGGAACTGGTTTTTTTTTTCTCGCTTTCCGCTTTTCTTGACAGCTTCTTTGTCTTCTTTTTTAACTGGTTTTCTTGAGGGTAATCTAAAATCTATGTCTTCAAATCACGTTATTGTTGTTGTTAGTTTTTAAAGCTGTGTGATTGTGTCTCTGCGTGCGATTGTGAGTTTTTTTTTTTTAAGCGCATTTTTATGATTGCTCATTGCGGCAAGTAGAGTGTCGTTTTTTGCCCTTAACCAAACGGCAGAATGACTGCGCTTTTTCTTTTTTTTTTTTTCTCTGTGCGTCAAAGTAACCAACGTGCGGATCGCACGATCAATGCAAAGAAAAAACAAGGAACTTTTTTCCCTCTTGAATGGTCAACTAGCGCTCACCCTTTTTCTGAGCTCACTACTTTCTTTTTTCTCCTCTTTTCCTCTCCTCCTTACCGTTCTCTCTGACTTGATTGTAACGAGTGTTTACTTCTTTTTTTTTTTTTTACGTTCGCTGTTATTGACGTTGTCTTTTTATCCTTGTTAGCAATTGTGTTTTTTTTTTTTCTGTCTAGTGCTGTTTCGCTATCGCATAATTTGCTTCGTAAAAAGTGGTTTTGTGGCTTTTCTCGCTTCACTGTTTCGTTTTGTACTCCGCTTGGTTGCAGCTGCTGCCAGTACGTAACAACATCTCCTTATCTTTCTCTTGAATTAAACGTTCTTTTTTTTTTTTTTTAATCCGCGGTTGAACTGCCACATAGACAGCAACTTTTCTGTGCCATACCTTCAGTTTTTTTAATTTGTTTTGAATCTGTTCCTCGTTTTTTTTTTTTTCTTAAAGCTGTTGTGCTGCTGTGACGTTGTACTTTTTTTCTCTCCCTTTTCTTTTTTCCCCCTTCTCCTGTCATCACTGATACTATCCAGCCATTTGACTTTGCACTGCGCGGCCACTGTTGGGGCTTTTCCGCGCGCATTCTGCTCGGACGAAAACAAACAAAAATCACAGCACATATACATAAAAGAAAAGCGCTCTAGTGAGCCAAGTAACGTCTAATTGGTCTTCTGTCAAAAAAAAAAAATGGGCATACTAGGTCCATTTTTTGTCATGGTTGTGGTGTTATGCAACAGCCCTGCCGTCCGCCACCTTCCGCCCTTCATGCGCATGCTGCTACCGTCCGTCGGGTGGTTTGTGACCAACCTGGCCATTGCCCGCGGGCCCTTTGTGTGGTATGCATGCTCGCTGGCGATTCAGGGCGTTTTCGCCACACTGCTCTTCACAATCGTCGGCTTCAAAAGCGATCTCATTACACGCTCCCTCATCTTTCCGTTTTTGGTGACGGCGATGGCGGGCTGGGCAAAAGACTTTATTCCCCCGATCAGCCGCTTGGCCACGGCGGCGGTGACGGCGCTACAGCTATGGAGTGTGGTGGGTGGACTCATCATGCTCGCCTGCTACCCGGGCAACATCATGCAGGTACTGGAGCAGCAGGAATTCCGTAACCGCCGTGTCAAGGCAGCCGTGCGCAACGTGGTGAAGAAGGACAAAAAGGTGGACGTCAACACTGTTGTGTCATTGGACGGGAAGCTACACTTGCAGACGTTGGTGGTGAGGCAGTCCTACGAGACCCCGCGGTGGCTCCTTTACTGCGGCGGTAATGCCGAGTTTCTTGAGAACACGATCAGTGACATCCACGTCATCGCGGATGCGCTGCAGGCTCATGCCGTGCTCTACAATCCACGTGGGATCGGCTACAGCACTGGCTTCATTACAATGCTGGCCGACATCGTGGAAGACGCCGCCTCAGTGGCGCGGTACTACATCGACAAGGAAAAGATCGACGAGCGCCACCTCATCTTCTTTGGCCACAGCATCGGCGGCGCGGCGGCAGCGGCGGTAGTGGCACGGTGCCACCCACAAGCCTCCCTCATCGTCGACCGGAGCTTCTCGACCATGTCGGACGCCGCCATCGCCTTCTCGTACTTGACGCCCAAGGCGACGACGAAGCTGTTCCCGTATTTTGCGGGTGACCTGCGCACCATTGACGCGTGGAACAGCATCACACATCACCGCAAGCTGCTGCTCTACGCGAAGCAAGACGAGATCATCAAGTACGACGTCGCCTCCATGGCTCGTCTGCCGCAGTTTCACGCGGGTGGCGCGGACGCCGACAAAGTCGTGGAGCTGGTCGGCACGCCGCCCTCGTACCACAATTGCCTGTTGAACGCGTTCGACAACTTTGAGGAAGTCTCTGCGCGGATGGGCAAGCTATGCGCCGATAAAAAAGAAGTGAAGAAAGACTAAAAAAGAGGGTCTTACGCGCTGTCGAAGGCTTCATAACTAAAGGAAAGGGGAAAAACAGCGGCTTTTCTTGATGTTGTTTGACTTGTGGTTTGAGTAATAATGACCATGCTTCTGAGATTTGTTCAATTCATAGTGGAGGTCATAACTACTGGTATTTATTATCGTTGATACAGTTGTTTTCGTTTGTGCATTCTCCTTCTTTTTGCTCTGCCCTGAAACGGCACGTGCCAACTGACTTGTACAGTAAAATGGTCCCTGCGTAGCTGGCATTTTGCTCTGCTCCATCATCATCTTTGCAAACTTTGCTGCAAACAGGTGCATTAATAGGGCGAAAAAGGGAAAAGGAGAGTTTAAAAAAAAACACACACACACAGGGATGTGAGCAAGAAGTCAGCGATTCCTCTTATTCGCGTTATGATCACTAGGAGAGGCTTAAAAAAAAAAAAAAGCACTTTTTGTTGGTCTGTTTGTGAGAATCGAAAGAGAAAGAGAGGAGAAAGGAAGACAGGTTGGCTGGCTCTCTTTCTTTTTTTTTTTTTTGGTCATTTTTCCTATTTGTTGTTTCCATGGATTTTCTTTTTTTCTGTTGGTTTGTCTCATAGAACATGAATAGGTGTCATGTGATCTGATCCTGCTCTTTTCTTTTTTTTTAACCCTTGTTCTCTACCCGGCATTCCACTCTGTTGATGTTGTGTTTCCTCCTTTTTCCCCCTATTCAGAAGCCTACAACTGATTTGACAACGAACTTTTAGTAATAAGTACAAACATAAAGAAGAGCATGGAATGCGTGTTGAAGAACTATTGCATCACCCGCCAGTAGAGCAAGGACGGCAGACGACTCTTCTTTTTTTTTTTTTTTAAGTCGTGACATCTATGAGGAATTCGTGAAAAGCAGACGCTGACCCTTTCAACGTGTGCAAACGAGCCAAAAAGAAAGGAAAAGAATGGGGATTGATGCTTCTTTAAAGATGCTTCTGTTACGCTGCAGTCTAGCTGATCGTCCTAAGTACTGGACGCTTTCAGTATCTCTTCATTTGGCTGCAAGGTTCCTTTTCTCTTTTTTGTCCTGTTGCCCTCTCCCTTGCCTCCCTTATTGCCCCTCCCCACACACACACACACACACACACAAATGCATGCATTTTTTTTTTTTTTGATATTTCCACGAATTCGTTGAAATACAGTAGAGTGTTTGCGTTGAGGCAAGTTTGAGTTAAGCCTACCAAAATCAAGTCCGACATCTAAAAGTGAATAAAAAGATAAATATAAAAATAAGTACATCTATATCTATATATATATATATATATATATATAAACGTATTTTGGTTATCATCATCAGTACCTCAGGAACCACAATTCGTCATTTACGGTGCTTTTTTTTTTTTTTTGCTAAGAAGAAAAAAAAAAAGTAAGATTGTTTTACAGAGTTAATCGTCTGTCGTTTTGAATTTACATTTACAGTTTGTCGTTAGCGTGGAGGAGAATTGAGGCAACGTCTATTATACAGGCAGTCCTCTGCACTTCTACTAAGGCAATATTAGTCTCGTTTTCCACTTCTTTTGTTTCTCCTGCGAGCAAACGCTTCTTTTTATTTGTTAGTTTCTTTAACCCGTTGTAATGACTTTTTGAGGTGTGTGGCTGTGTGTTTCTCTGGCAATAAGGACACTCTCATTTTTTCTTCTGTGGCTTTACGTCTTAGTTTTTCCTTTCTTGTTCACAGTGCATCTCTTCACGCTTGACCGTTTTTCTGGGTTCTTTAGCAGCCTTTTGCCTTTCTACATATTATTGACACCCTACAAGAAAGAAAAAAAAAGGCATCTTTATCCATTGCATATTTAGTATTCAGATTGTCATTTCTTAGGCGGCGCAAAGCAACACATCGAGCGAGCAAGAGAAACTGTTGTTTTATTTTTCCCCTTTTTTTTCTTCTTTGAACTTGACTTCTTAGCATGCGTTGTGGATTGCGATGGAACCAAAAAGCTCTAAAAACGAGGCTGCGCCGGGACTAGTGGATGTGTCCATCACTCAAGAGGCCGAGGCCGCTACTGCCACTGGAGGCCCACCCCACGTGACGCCGTTGCCGCGTAAGCAGATGACGGTGCTGGCGGTGGTGTTGATGACGGAGTCGGTCTGCGGGACGATGCTGCTTCCGTTCGTGCCCCGCCTCATTGCGTACCTGAAGCATATCACGGTGGAGGAGGCCGGCTACTACACTGGCATTCTCGTCGGCCTCTTTATGCTGGGCCAGGTGGTAAGCAGCAAACTTTGGGGCTACATGAGCGACACATACGGCCGAAAGGTGCCCCTCACCACCGGGCTGCTGGCGGGCGCATTTGCGATGCTCTTTTTCGGCTACACAAGAAGCTTCATAGTGTGCTGCGTTTTGCGCTTCCTGCACGGCTTTTTTAACGGCAACACGCTTGTCGCCAAGACGATGATTGCCGACATCACGGACCGCACGAACGAAGCGCAGGGCTTTGCGCTGGTGAGTATCACGTGGGGCGTTGGTACCCTCTTCGGTCCCTTCATTGGCGGTTTTCTCTACAACCCGTCTGCCAAGTCGTATCTGCAGTGGCTGGCTGGCGGCTCGCTGCGGTCTTTCTTCGAGGCGCACACGGCATTCTTGCCCAGTTTCACCATCTTCCTTTACACGATGGTGGCCCTCCTTCTCTGTGTTTTCTTGCTGAAGGAGACGAACATGCGTCGGAAGCACTTCAACGAAACAAAGCTCGGCCGCTGGGTAAACACTGCGCGCAGCGTCAGCGGTGCCGACGCGACGGCAGTGGCGGCGGAGAACGTGGTGGTGCTGACGGAAGATCAAACGACACCCGGCGTTGACGCGAAAAAGCCGTCCAATATAGACAGCTCACATGACCAGGGTGACGGTGCTGCCGCCGCTATGACAGCGCCAATACGCAACGAGGTGGACGATGTAGCAGCGCCAGTGCCAGTGCCAGCGTCGCCGCCGGTACTGCGTCACAAGCTATCGTACGTGCAGGCGATGCGCATCGGCGCACTGCGCAACGTCACCGTTTTCTACATGTTACTCTCCGCGTCAGACATGACTTACGGCGAGATTCTCCCGCTTTGGGGCAACGCAGAAAGCGGGGTAGGCGGCATGGGACTGACGGAGAACGCCGTGGCGACACTGATGCTCTCCTATAGCATCCCATCCATCATCGCCAACTTGTACTTTCACCGCGTGTGTCGCTTTTTCCGCAACGAGTACATCATCTTCTGGCGATACTCGTTGGTCGTGTACACCATCGCCACCCTCATCATTCCCGGCGGATCCAAGATGGGCGGCGGCGGCTACTACTACGTCATGTTTCTCGGCATGGCGCGTCAGGTTGGACTATCGTGGTGCTACAGCCTAATACACATGCTGACGGCAAAGGCTGCACCGCTTGGCTGTGTCGGCGCCGCGTACGGCATCAGCCAGTCGTGCGCCGCCGCTACCCGCTGCGCGGTGCCGTTCATTGTCGCGCCACTTTTTGCCTGGACGCTACGCGAGGGGCGTACATTTCCCTTTGATTACTACCTTGTCTTCCTTATATCTGCTATTCCCGCCGCGACATCGGTGCTGATGAGCTTCTACGTGCAAATCACCCGTGGCGAAGCATGCGTGCTCGACTTTGAAGATGTGGAAGCGAGTGAGAACGACCTGTATGATCCACGCGACCCGCACGACCGCGGCTCTACGGCGGGTGACCACGATGGTGACAGCAGCGGCAACGAAGATCGAGGGAGCATGTACATGTCTTCGGCCAGCTCTTTTTGCACCAACCCGCTACATGACACCTACGTGAACATGTCGGAGCTGGAGCGAACCAACGCCGAAGCCGTGCAGGACATGATGCGTCACCACCAGAGTGCAGACGTTAGCGCCCACTTGTGCGAACGCAAAATCCGTTCTGGCGTGCTGGCAATGGAAGGCAGACGACGAGGACCTCTGAAAGAGGAGTACTTTTTGCCAGTGCCTCACACAGAACAGCCGAACTGATAGGCTGCCTTGAATGTGCCCTTGATTTTTCTCTTCCTCTCTTTTTGTGGATTGTATGTATCCATGTGTGCCTCCACAGGTATTTTCTTTTTTTTTTTTTTTGCCTCTCAATGCACCAAAAATTGCTGTTCGCTCTAAGCTCGCGTCAAAGCCCGACCATGAGAACAGCGTCAGCGAGCACTACTTTATCGAAAAAAAAAAAAAAAGAGCCAGGTGGTCGGCATCAAAGCCTCTTTAACAGAGAAAAAAAAGAAGGAACCTTGTAGAATTGTAGTTTTGGGTCGCTCTGCTCTTCTCAATTCTCTTACATCTTTTTTTGCGCTGTGGTACGGAGGTACTCTGTGGAATTTCCATGGTGCTTTGGTTCTCTTATTCTGAGTTTTCGATATTGAGTTGCTAAGGCGGCAACAACAATGGAAGGTCTTCAGCACTTTCGCAGCGAAAGGCAGAATATACTGAACTGCGACGAAGCTAACACGAAAAAGGCCTCCGGGACAGAAAAAGAGCTTCTTCTTTCTTTATTTAGCTTGTCAATCATTTACAGACAACTCTCTTTTTTCAAACATTGCCTTTCTCTCTCTCTCTCTTTCTTTTTGTTTTTCTGTCGCGCCATAATCCTACCTCAGTTTTTTTTTCTCCTTGTAAAGCGCGAGAGCATTTTCTAAACCAGCCAACAAAACCAGAAGCAGGTAGTGCTTATTTTCCGAGCTCTTTTTTTTTTTTTTTTTTAGCGAACAGTTTCCTCTCCAGAATCGAACTTTATACGCTTAGCGGCATCCCGAAGAGATACAGTTCAATTTTGTTTTTTTCTTTTCTTTTTTTTTTTTTTACTTTAACTCTCTTCCTTTTCTTTTTTTTTTATTGACATTTTCACTTTTTTTTTTCTTTTTTTTTTTTTTTGGACGAGGGCTTCAGTAAACACATCTATTTCTGAACAAAAGCCTTTCCACACGCAGTTTTCTCTTTTTCTTTTCCCTCTCGCTACCAAATACCAGACACAATGACGACGCTGTGGGCCTCGCGTGGGCTGTTCTGGGGTGCCTCTCTGCTCCTGACACTTTTCGCGCTGAGCACCACCTTGGTCCGCGTCAGCGCAATTTCCATTCCGATCGTGGTCTCATACAACGTACAGGGTGATGTTGTGTACCCCGACAATACGGTCTCAACGACGTTCGACTCCGCGATGACGAAGTGCATGGCAAACGGGCTGAACTTGCTCTCTGCCGAGTCACAGGAGCGTAGGATGCGTCTGTGGACTTTGGTTAGTAACAAGGTTGACAGCGACCCCAGGTACTACTCGACCTACACGTCCATATCTGCAAAGAAGGCGGCATTAAACAAGCGCTGCACGTATGTTCAGATCGAGGAGTCTGTACAAACCACCGCCGGTAAACCAGATCCAGCTTTCTGCATATTCACGATTCAGTGGGGTCTCTTCTCGCGACAGATAATGATGAATCCGTACGGCGACCAGCCTGGATTGAACATGTACGAGGGTGTCTATCAGTACTACGCAAAGAAAACAGAACCTCGTCTGGAATGCGGTAAGGTTGCACCCTGGGGAGCGGGGTTCAAATGGGACAATGGTGCTGCAAATCCATTTGGCAAGAACTACACCGTCCTCACCACCGGGAGTGTAATGGACGATCCGGTGTTTGCGAATATTGAGCCCGTCGCCCCTAACGACTTCTACCTCTCACCGAACAAGTTCGTGACGGCGTGCGAAGCACAGCTGGACCTTGCCACTAGACCCTACACTTTCAACGCTACGCAGCCGGTCTTCATAAAGGGCTACAAGGACCTGACGTGGGTGCAAAATCACTGGTGGGTGTTGTTCATCATCATTGGTGGGGTCGTCCTCATCGTACTCTTCGCCATCTTGATCTTCTGCTGTGTGACGAGTGCGCCACCAAAGGAAGGTCCGCCGATTGCGCCGATGGTGCTGCGAGAGCGGAACGGACAGGCCTACGTGAACGCATCGGACGACGACTCGACATCAAAGTCGCGCGATCTCGGGACCAGAGGAGTTGCGCAAAATAATGACGGCGCTCAGCGGACAGGTATGATGATGCCGATGGCGCCGGTTCCGCTTGTCGATCCAGAAGACCTGATTCAGGCTACACCGTCCGTCTACTCACAGGACGACGTCATGCAAACCACTGAGGGAGACAGTATCGCTTCGTCAGAGGAGAACGAGTCTCTTTCAGAGGAGGAAGAGCGTAGCTGGACTCACTAGTGGTTTTTTTTTTTTTTGGCTTGCCTTTTTTTTTTTCCCCACCGTCTAACACCGATTGCGTGCCTTGTGATGGCTTCTTTCTTTGTGACAAGTGTTTTCCCTCTAGCTCTTTTTGTGGTGTTGCCGTGCCATCATGTGTTCTTTAGCGTAGGTGCCTCTGAGGAATACAGTTGCTGTCAAAAAGAGGCACTTCTGCTTTAGATGTTGCTTTTCTCTTTGCTCCACTGTGTCTTCAACTGCAGTTGTTCATCCGAGACGAGCAGCTGCCAGAATCCGGCGGTGAGCTTGTTTTGTCAATTGCATTAGAAGTGACCATGCACGGCGCTACTGTTTACATATAGAAGTGATCCTCTCTATGCTAACAAATCACCGCCAAATCCTCTTTAAAACGCTTTTTCTTTTTTTTTTTTTCTGCCAGCTTCACTGTTCCGCCATCGTGAAACACAACAAAAAAAAAAGAAAAGTAATTCACATGGGCTTCGGCGCTTCTTTTTTTTTTTTTTCGCTCACGCGAGCACGAGACATTATGTGGTTGTATAGCCGTACGAAAACTAGATTGAGCTTTGTTTCCTTTTTTTTTTGTTTCTGTTTCACTTTTATTTAGCTTCGTTTTCAGTTCATTCATCGTGCCCTTTTTTTTTTTCCTTTTGCGCTGTTCTTTCACAAGTGTTTGACGCTAGCTTTATATATATATATATATATATATATGTGTGTGTGTGCGTGTTTTTTTTTGTCTTTACAAAAAAAAGAAAATTAATGGAATCTCTTCGTTTTCATTCATCGTCTTATAGTATTTGCTTAGTTTTTCTAGCTTTGTTTTTAAGGCAAATCCGTTGATTCCTCAAGTGTAAACATATATATATATATATATATATATATTTCTTTATTTATTTACTATAAAAAGCGCTTGTCTGCGCTTAAGCAAATGTCCGAGGTGTAGAGGCAGTGCGAAGCTCAGAAGCAGTTGGAAGGGTGTACGTGACACCTCTGACAAGTGGTTTCGGTTTTATAGGAAAGCAAGCAAACAAACACACAAAAAAAAGCAAACGTCACCGTTCTTTCAGGCCGAATTGTTCGCTAGGACAGCGCAATTTTGTGTGTGTGCATGTTTTTTTTTTTTTTTTGTGTGTGTATATAAAGGACGCGCCTTTTTTTTTTCTGTGAGTTTTCACTTTGGTTTTATCAGTGAAGAAGGGAAGCGATCCTCCGTAAAAAAAAAAAAAATACGACGAGGAAATGAAGCGTTTGCAGAGCAGCAGTAATGCGGCAGTAACGTTCTGTATCAGTTGGCTCTCACAGTGTCCGCAAGCTTTGCCTTTTTTTGCTGTTGCTCTCAAAAATAAAACCTCTTTGCCGATTTCAGACTCAGTGTGTATATGACTCTTTTTTGCGTGTGTGCACATGTTCTCTTTTTTTTTTTTTTCTCTTTTTCCATTTTATTGTTTCGTTGAAGAGTGTATTTGTGCTTTCTCATAACTTTTCGTCTTTTCGAAAAAAGTGCTCAAGCGTAACGTGAGAACGAGAAAAAAAGACGGGAAAAGAAAGGCGTACTTGCTCGCTGCGATGAGGTGAACACTACATGTGTTGAGCAACAAACGGGCCTTCTACTTTGTGTCCTCTGTTGAAGGGGGGCGGACTCTTTGAATTCTGACTCACGATCAACTTTCTACCATAAGGCCAGACGAGGAAGACAGTACATCTACGGAAAACGCATCCGTTTTTCAACTGTAACACTAGACTTGTGAGTTTTGGAAGAATGAAAGCGATCATTACGGTTGTAGCGTTCGCTTCTTGGACTTGATGCACATTGGGAAGATCAACGGAATGTGTGTGTGTGTGTGTTTTTCTTTTTCTCTTCCTCGTGCCTCCTTTACATGCAACTCCCACTATTTGGATTACACGTTCTCACGTTTCTTTGCATTTTTTTTTTTAAACGGTTCTAATCACACTTATGCCTTTTTGCTGCCGTTGACTTTGGTGACCTTTTTTTTTTTGTCTCTTACTTCTCAGGCAACGACACAAGCAGCTTTGCAACGAAAACAACTTCAAATCTCTGCTGCTGCAGCCAAAAACAAGCAGCAGTGACAGCACATCATTTGGTGCAACTTTTCTTCCACCTCAGTCTGGTGGCAAGCAAGGCACAGCGCACACCTTCGAAGTGGAAGCCGTGGTCTTTTCTTTTCCCTCTCGCTACCAAATACCAGACACAATGACGACGCTGTGGGCCTCGCGTGGGCTGTTCTGGGGTGCCTCTCTGCTCCTGACACTTTTCGCGCTGAGCACCACCTTGGTCCGCGTCAGCGCAATTTCCATTCCGATCGTGGTCTCATACAACGTACAGGGTGATGTTGTGTACCCCGACAATACGGTCTCAACGACGTTCGACTCCGCGATGACGAAGTGCATGGCAAACGGGCTGAACTTGCTCTCTGCCGAGTCACAGGAGCGTAGGATGCGTCTGTGGACTTTGGTTAGTAACAAGGTTGACAGCGACCCCAGGTACTACTCGACCTACACGTCCATATCTGCAAAGAAGGCGGCATTAAACAAGCGCTGCACGTATGTTCAGATCGAGGAGTCTGTACAAATCACCGCCGGTAAACCAGATCCAGTTTTCTGCATATTCACGATTCAGTGGGGTCTCTTCTCGCGACAGATAATGCTGAATCCGTACGGCGACCAGCCTGGATTGAGCATGTACGAGGGTGTCTATCAGTACTACGCAAAGAAAACAGAACCTCGTCTGGAATGCGGTAAGGTTGCACCCTGGGGAACGGGGTTCAAATGGGACAATGGTGCTGCAAATCCATTTGGCAAGAACTACACCGTCCTCACCACCGGGAGTGTAATGGACGATCCGGTGTTTGCGAATATTGAGCCCGTCGCCCCTAACGACTTCTACCTCTCACCGAACAAGTTCGTGACGGTGTGCGAAGCACAGCTGGACCTTGCCACTAGACCCTACACTTTCAACGCTACGCAGCCGGTCTTCATAAAGGGCTACAAGGACCTGACGTGGGTGCAAGATCACTGGTGGGTGTTGTTCATCATCATTGGTGGGGTCGTCCTCATCGTACTCTTAGCCATCTTGATCTTCTGCTGTGTGACGAGTGCGCCACCAAAGGAAGGTCCGCCGATTGCGCCGATGGTGCTGCGAGAGCGGAACGGACAGGCCTACGTGAACGCATCGGACGACGACTCGACACCTGTGTCGCGTGGCGTCCGCGGTGCCGCGGTGTGTCCGTTTGGCAGAATGGTGGAACCACAGGGTTGTGACGAGGTGATGTCGGTGGCGCCGGTTCCGCTTGTCGATCCAGAAGACCTGATTCAGGCTACACCGTCCGTCTACTCACAGGACGACGTCATGCAAACCACTGAGGGAGACAGTATCGCTTCGTCAGAGATGAGCTGCGTTTCTGTGTAGGAGAAAAAAGGCGGTTAAGTCTGAGGCTGGATTGCTAGTAGTTGTTTTTGTGTGTTTATTGTTTTTTTTTTTTGCCCTAAGAACTGCCTTTACATCCTCTTTTTTTTTTTTTGTACATGCGATGTAAAATAAAGGAAACTGTAATGACAGATGCCATTCTTTGATTTGCTTCATTCGAAATTGAGGGGCGCTCTTCTTCCTTTTTTTAGATGGATCTCCGTTTTTTTTTTGTTTTTGTTTTTGTTCTTTTGTGTACTCACAATCAGCAGCGGTACGCACAGCAGGCTTTTTTTTTTTTTCCTCCGGTCAGATTAATGGAAGCTTGCTTCTTTTTTTTTTCTTTTTGCTTTTCTATGAAAGCCGCATCGTAAACTATGTGTTTTTCCAAGTAAGAGTTGAGTGGTGAGTGCTGTCCTCAGCTCCTGTTAAAACAAACAACAACAACAAAAAAAAGAAGTGACAACCAAATGAGAGAAAGAGAGACAAAAAAAGAGACTGCTTTTACAACTAACGATACTTCGTACTCTTCCCCCTTCCCTCACTATATCTTTCTCCTCGTCTCCTCGGGTTAACAAACACTCTCTCCCTAATAAAATTGGAGAGTATAGGTTTTGTCTTTTGAGGGGATGGTATTTTTGACGCCGATGTATATATTCAATGCCAGATGAGAACTGTCTTTTCCGCACTATCATTTTTTTCATTTTTTCTGACAGTAACGCAGTGTTTTTTTTTTTTCGTCCTTGTTGTTGTTGCTGTTGTGATTTCTAGATGTCAAGTTATTACGGCAGCGTTGGTAGAGTTTTACGTGTATGTGCATTAGCTTAAACTCTACATGGCTAGCTTCCTTAACACCTCGCGTGAGTACGGGAAAAAAAAAGAAAACACAACGTCGGTTTTTTTTTTTTTTACTTCTCGACCTAGTGAACACGATTTCAGCTGCAACCGAACACGTGCTTTACTTCAGTCCAGTTTTTTTTTTCCCATTCGTATATAGACATTCTTATATATATATATATATATATGTTTACATATATGTATGTATACATATATTTTTTATTTGTTTTTTTTTATATATTTATTTACATAGTTGCTTTTTATTTATTTGTTCATTCTCCCGATCTCTCTTTTTCCGCTTCTTCGTACCTTGTGCTTTGCATCCCTGTGCGCTTGTCGTACAGTTTTGATCACGTAAAGGACTTTAAGCAAAAGAAGAGAAAGGGAGAATTTCTTCCCGAGCCTGGTGGCTAGGGTGTTGACCAATTGAACGTTCCAAGAACCCTGCTCTCGACAGGTGGAAACAGCTTTTTCTCTGCCCAAGAAAATAGATCGCTTACTAAGTCGATAACGTTTGGAGTAAAAAAAAGTTCATATCATGACAGATAACCTACCAACTCATCTTTGAGTAGCCTGTTGGCGCTTTTGTCAAGCGCTCAGCTACTGACTCGTAATTCTCCTCCTCTCCTCTCCCTCGGCCGGGAGTGGTGCAACGACACCGAGGTGGGCGCTGCTCGCTTCGCCGTTGAGCTGACCCGCTTGTGAAGCACCCTTGCTCTCTCCAACTGTCCTTTCTCTCCCGCCCCAATCCTTCTCCACACGCGCCGTCGTGCAACTGCGGTTGCTGTTGTGCAGTCTCGCACTCTACAAACACGCATACAAGCACTTACGCAGCAAGCCACTTCTCTGTTGTGCATCCCTGTCTGTGCGCTTACTGGCGCTGTTTTTTTTCTTTTTCTAGAGTGTTACGTTGTTCTTCCTCTCCCTGTCCTTCTGTGTCGCGCGCGCTACTTGGCGGCTCCTCCCCGTACCCGTCAAGCATATAGTTTTCTCTCTTATTTCGCCCTTTATTTGTTCACTGCCAGGCCCCTAGTTTATCTCCCCACACCAGCAACGCGCAAGAGCAACTGGACCCAACGCACCCTCTGCGGCGATGTCCGTATGCGCCTTCGCTCCGCTGGCGAGCTTTGTCGCCGACTGCGCTGACGTGGTGTGCGCTGAAGAGTGGATGGTGCAGTACTTCCTGACTGCCATCGCTTCGTCGCCGTCTTCGGCCTCTTCATTCTCGTCGGCCTCGCTGCGCATGCAGCACGGTGGGTTCCAGACGGCGCTCGTGGGAAACCATGAGAGGTGTGGTGCTGTCGACCTCGCCTTGTGGCTGTCCGCGCCGTCTTCGTCTGTCGCGCTCGACGCCGCTGCGGCGTCGGTCACCACGAAGACGAGCGCGGCGCTGTCGAAGGCTGTCTCGTCTCACGTGTGGCGCCCAATAGCTCTTGCGGTGCTCTGTTTTGTCCTGCTGGTGTTCGTGGTGGCGGACACGCTGCTCCTCCTGTGTGTGTGGAGGAAGCGGCGGGCAATGCGTTTGCATTGCAGCGAGCAGGACAACTGTCCTACCTAGCTCTCCTTCCGGTTCCAGCCACCCCCACCCCTTCTCTCTCCGTGGCTTTTGTGCGTTTGGCTGCTTCCAGTCCGTGTTTTGTCGAAACAGTGGAAAGGGCAAGCACCTGAGCAAGAGCCTTAGCTAGAGTTAGAGGTGGGATACGTACATCTGCACAACACTGAGCTCACCAGCACTGCGCAGACACACACACGGCGTGGCCAAAGTGAGTGCACTGATTTGTCTGTTCTCTCTTCTGATTTACACCTCTCTGCTTTTTGTATTTCGTTAACTGTTTATTCACTTTTACCTAGACATATAAAGAAGAAAAAAGAAACAAATCACCACGTCCAAGGACTTATGTCGGCCACCAACGAGAACGTCAAGGAGAGTAAAGAGCAGGGCAGAAGGCGCACAACCACCCGCTTATCTTCTCTCACTTTCTCTTTCTTTCTTTCTCTCTTCTTCTTTTCAATACTGCCTGTAAGTAGCCTGTTGGCGCTTTTGTCAAGCGCTCAGCTACTGACTCGTAATTCTCCTCCTCTCCTCTCCCTCGGCCGGGAGTGGTGCAACGACACCGAGGTGGGCGCTGCTCGCTTCGCCGTTGAGCTGACCCGCTTGTGAAGCACCCTTACTCTCTCCAACTGTCCTTTCTCTCCCGCCCCAATCCTTCTCCACACGCGCCGTCGTGCAACTGCGGTTGCTGTTGTGCAGTCTCGCACTCTACAAACACGCATACAAGCACTTACGCAGCAAGCCACTTCTCTGTTGTGCGTCCCTGTCTGTGCGCTTACTGGCGCTGTTTTTTTCTTTTTCTAGGGAGTTCTTTTTCTTTTTTTTCTGGTTTTGCTCAGTTACGCGGCCTTGAATACTGTTTTTTCCACTGGTTGTTGACCCGTTTTTTTTTTCCCCCTATCGTTCTCTTTTCATTCACTTTTTTGTTCCTTGTATTCTGCTCTATGGCAGTTACGAGAGAAGGCAAGAAGGACACGGCGGCGACTACCAGCCATGGTGATCAGCGTGTCCCTCCCTCGGGAAAGCCGCCTGCGCGGGTGAAAGACACCCCTCTACCTTGGGGTCAACTTGCCATTCTGTGCGTGGTGCTACTTACCGAGAGTATTTGCTCGACGGTGTTGATCCCCTTTACTCCGGCCTTTGTGGCTTACCTGCAAAATTGGGACATCGACTTCGCCGGCTACGCTGCCGGTTTTCCTGTGGGGCTTTTTATGCTAGGCCAGGTGCTGAGCGGCAAGATGTGGAGCTCCGTCAGCGACAAGGTCGGCCGCGTCATTGGCATTAACGTCGGCGTCACCGGCTGCGCCATTTGTATGTTCTTCTTTGGCCTCGGCGGCAGCATCTGGACCATCTGCTTTTGGCGGTTTATGCACGGTCTAGTAGCCGGTTGCTCTATTATTGCCAAGACAATGATCAACGACCTGACGGACACGACGAACCGTGCGAAGGGTCTTGCGCTGGTGAGCCTTACCTGGGGCGTCGGCACGCTTTTTGGACCCGCCGTTGGCGGCCAATTCTACAATCCAGCACCCCGATTTAGGCTTTTCAATGCCACCTTCTTTATCAACCATCCCGCCTTCCTACCGAGCCTCATCGTTGCTCTGTACAACCTTTTTGCCGTTGTCATCAGCACTCTCTTTCTACATGAAAGCAACAAGGCAGCGAGGCCGCTCTGCGAAGTGCTGCCGCCCTTCATCGTCAGGATCTTCGGCCCCGTCATTCGAATCATCCAACCAAAGCTGCCGTGCGACGAGGCGGTGGAGGTGACGGTGATGGTGGGGGAGGAAGAGGCGGGAAACGAGCAGCGCAGTGCTGTACCTGCCGACAAGGCGGTTCCGAATGCGAGCCCTGCCAATGCTGCGGCTCTTCCGCCGACTCCACACCACTCTTTTGGCTTCAAGCAGGCCTTTCAAAGTCCGCTGCTGCGTCGCGTGCTCATCATTTCAATGCTCATTTCGCTGTCTGACATGACGTTCGCACAGATCTTTCCGCTGTGGTGCGCCGCCGCTGTTGAAAAAGGCGGCATGAACTACAGCCCAGGCACCATCGCTAACCTAGTGCTGGTGAACAGTATTCCCGCTGTGTGCGCCAACGTCATCTTTGCCAAGACGATTCAGGTTGTGGGTGGTCCCATTCTGCTGTGGAAGATTGCGCAGGTGCTGTACGGCGTCCTGACATGTATTATGCCCATCGCCACATCCATGAGGCCAAATCCTGCCTTTTTTTACATTATGGCCGTCGGCATGGCGCGCAAGGTTGTAGAATGTTGGTGCTTTGGACTCATCATGCTCATCGTCTCCATGACAGCGCCACCCGGCAAGGTCGGCATGATGTTTGGCATCCAGCAGTCCACTGCGTGCATGGTGCGGTGCGGCGTGCCCTTCGTCTTTGCGCCGCTCTTCGCGTGGTCCATCCAGCCCTCCCATGTCTTTCCCTTCAATCACTACCTAACGTTTCTGCTTTGTCTGGTTCCGCTGCTGGTGAGCGCGTACATGTCCCACTTCGTCTACGTTCCGTCCGACGACGGCACCGAGGAGGAGGGCGAAGACGCTGTCAGCCCCGAGGCCGTCGACAACGAAGCTGGAAGCAGTGCACGCCGCTCAGGCATAGGCTCTGGTCGTGGCTCCGTACGGTCTCGTTACAGCTTCTTCGGCTCCGTCCCGAGTGACGCGAGGGAGCGGGAGTCGTTGCTGGTGAACAATTCCTATGCGAACCTGGCAAACTCGTGCGCAACCAACATTGTATCCGGCATGCCGCAGAATACCATTCTTGCTGTCCCGGTCGGCTCGGTGCTGCGGGTGACTGGCGAAAACGTTGATGACACAGGGCTGGCGGGGGAAGGCCGTGACGGCGCTGACTCACGGGACGCGTCGAGTCAGGAAGGGGATGAAGTGGACAGCGACGTTGAGTACGCTTCGGTGGATGCGGAGATGGCGGACGTGCGGGCTGCAACGGGAGAGGATGGCCGCGAGGAGGAAGGCCGCCGCATGGCTCAACGCGGCAATAAGTCTGAGGAGGAAGAGCTGCCGTTGTAGCGCTTTTCATCCCTTTTTGTTTTGCCGTTCGTAAATTGGCTTTTGTTTTGGCGACTATGTAGCACCTACGAGGTTCTTTCCCTCCTGCTTTTTTTTTTTTTTGTGTTATTTCCTCCCCTTCTTGTACACTGCCTATTGCTTTTTTCTCTCTCTCGAGCTATTGTCAGTTGCTTCCATCGAAGCATAGTTTTCTCCAGGAAACAGAGGCAGCGTGGCGCATCGAGGCAAGGAGTAGCCAGGTGTATACCAGCATAGCTGAAAGGTTGTTGATCGCACAGTAAAAAATCGCTTGCGTCCCTGTTTCTTATTTTGTAACGAAGCAAAAAAAAAAAAAAGTAAAACGCTGTAAAAAGAACTTACGCTTTTTCCCATCTCATTTTTGTTGTTGTATTTTTCCCCTCTTTCTTTTCTTCTTGTTCTAATGATGGGCTAACGAGATCTTTTTGTTATCGTTGTTGTTGTTGTTGTTGTCGGTTTCCGTTCCTTGATATGGCTTGTTCGCAGCAGATGAGCACTTCTGTTTTTCCTTTTCTTTTTTTTTTTCTATATCGATACTCTGTGTTTTCTCTCTTTGATCTCTGTTTTTTTTTTCCCCCCTTACTTTGCATTTGTTTCTATATCGAGCCGCAGCCCATCACCTACATTTATGCTAGCAAGACAAGAGCGATGAACAGCCCAACGTCAAAATTCGCCTTGAAAACAAGCTTCTTCTTTTTATTTTCGGCATCGTTACTTTTGTTGTTGTTATTGTATTTGGTGTTCGCTGGGATCATATTGTTTTCTGGCTCATGTGAATGGAGTGATTAGTTAGACGAAGGGCATGTCTTTTGTGTTGCCTCTGCGAAGTCTGCAATCTGTTTTTGTGTTTCCTTTCTCTTTCTTCTTCTTTTTTCTTTTCCTTCTTTTTATAGGTTGAACGATCTGTGTCGACGACTTGTGCATGTGCAATGCGGCATCAAAACGAAGCTAATGGGGCGACATTGCATGTTTCTTTTTGTTTTTTTTTTTTTTTTAACGGGAATGCTCACATTTTTCCACTTTTCCCCTTACTGTAACAAACACAACAATAATAGTAACACGCTTGTTGCATCAGTGGCGCACCCTGCAACACCTCGTTTCTGATACAGGCATCTTGAAAGTTGTCTCACGTGAAGTCTTTGTGCTTTACTGTTATCTTCATTGGGCTTGAACAGGCTTTACCCCCGCTGAACGCTTTTTGTTCTCCGTTATGGCTGTTTTCAGATATTTCAGCATATGCTCAATTTTCTTTACGTGTATATATATAGCCTAAGCCATAGCATCCGCTTCTGTTTTTTTTTTTTTTTTCTCCTCGCTACTGTGCTGTTTGCTTCGACGATGTATCCCTTTTTCCATTCTTGCTGTAACTTCTCTCTCTTTCTCGGACCCTCTGCATTTACCTTTTTTTGATGTCTGCTTGTCAACGGCTGTTCTCATCCCCGCTGGTTTCGTCGTTTGTGTGCCCTTTTCCAGTGAAGCCGTGTTTCAACAGTTGTTGTTGCTTGACGCTTTTTCTTTTAATAACTCCACCGCTTTTTTTTTTTTTTTGCTCTCGCGTGTCATGTCTTCGCTAGTGTTTCACACGGAGCAAGCAGCGGCCGCCGAAGCGAGGGTTAACGGCTGCGGCTCTGACGACACACGATCGTATTTGGAAGCAGAGTTAAGCCAGCCGGTGCGGGATTCTATTAGGGCTCTTCTCCGTCACCACCCTCGCGATCCAATCCGTTTTCTGGCTCACTCACTTCAAGAAGGACAACACTCGCGGCACCAGAAAACGCTTTCCACTACAGAAGCAACAACGGCGACGGCCGCGGTTGACGTCTTTCCCTCCGTCACGGCGCATACCAGCAGCCCAGCACACTCGGCGCAGCATCCTTCGCGAAGCACGACGACCACGCCACCCGTCTCTCTCGTTCTCCACGATGGAAGCACCTGCGAAGTGCGGCCCGTGAGCGCTGACTTCGCTCGCAGCGACGCCCTGCACAGCAGTTGCTTGCCGGCACCCTCGTCCTTCCCGTCTGTCCTTTACCGTGAGGCAGCCTCTCTGCACGAAGTGGGCTCGTGCCTCAGGCAGCTCCGGCAGCTTGCCCCCAACGCAGCCGTGCTCCTTCTTGTTGAAGCTCCTGCTCCGACATCGACCGTGTTTTTTTATCAAGGTGCCGCCTACGCCTGCTCGCTTCGCTACCCCACCACTGCTATTCGCGCTCAAGGCGACGTGACCGATGAGGTACAAGCCGCCCTGTCAACCTACGGTGGCGCGGTGCAGGACTTCGAGGCCGCCCTCCGCACCACCGCCGCGGACGCCGATCCTGCTGTGCGTGTGGAACTTCTTCCCTCGGTGCAGACAAACTATCTTGCCGCATTTGATCAAATCACGCGTGCCTTGAGCGACGCCAGCGCAGAGGGGAGCATACAGCGTGGCAGCACGACGCCACCCGCGTCGTCATCGCCGCCACCATCACCATCACTGTCGCCGTTGCCTTCTGTTTTGCTGGTGAGTTACAGAGCCAACACGGCGCGGCACACGCACGCACGACTGTTGGCAGCCTATGGCCCTTACTACGAAGCCGCGCAGCGGCTGGCGTTGCAAGCCCTGCGCCAGGATCAGCTGGAACGGAAAAAAAAGTTCACGTTCACCTTTGCGATGCAGTACTGGACAGAGGTGCAGCGTCGCCGCGAAGCGGCAAACGCTAGCACCGGCAATGCGACAGCTGCGACTGCGAGCGCAGATCTCGACCTTGAGGTGAATGAAACTGGAAGCGAGCGTGCGAATGCGACAAGGGCGGCTGGTGAATGTGGAGGCGAGAAGACACACGCAGACGCGGTGCCCTCAAGCGCCGCAGCGAAATTCCTCGCAAAGGCGAAGCGGGTGGCTACGCGGGCAGCTACGCGGGCGGCTACGCGGGCGGCTACGCGGGCGGCTAAGCGCGGGCTACCCACCTACGACGCCAACCAGCAAGCCGAAGACGACGTGTTCCTTGTGGTGGTCCGGCGTCTAGAACACGCAGCCGCTACACTCATTCAATGCGTCTTCCGTGGGCACCGAGCGCGTGTGCGATGTCAGCGAGAGCGGCAGCTGCGCCAGCAAGAGACATCTTCTTTTGCAGACGGATACGTGGCGCTGGACGAGCAGCAGAAGAAGAAAGCGGCGCAGCAGCGGGCGTCGAGTTTTGGTGTGGACGTCGTACCACCGCTGCTGCAGGCATCGCTGGAGCGCCTTAGCGAGGAAGGGGCGTCGTTTAGGCACATCTGGACTGACCTGCCGACCTCTCCTCCACCGGACAGTCGACGGTGCTGGATCTATCGACCGGTGCAACGCACAACAAAGGCCAGCAACGGCGATGGCGCCGTACCCGGTCAAGGCAAAGACGAAGCGAAGAGCAGCATCACGCGCGTCCGGGAAGACTGGGTACAAGAGGAGCTGCTGATCCCGCCGCTGCGCGCCACAGAGCCGCGTGCGCACATCAACCTGGCGCAGCGATTCGCAGACTACCTTGCGGTGGCGCAGTGCACCGTCCTGCCCAGTACAATGCAGCTCTTTGCAGACAGCCCGGGCATGTCCGTCTTGCAGCGCCGCGCCTACGACAGCGTCAAGTCTCTCTGTCTCACTCTCTTCTTTGTGGCGTATTCGGAGCTGCGGCAGCGCGGTTGCGCTTCTGTGCCGGCGACGTTCTCGCAGTACATGCGCGAGTTTCATAGCCCAGTACTGACGTGGTTTAACGTCCCGCACGGCAGCTCACTGCTCCTGCAATCCACGCGCGAGCGGTCCATGGCGAAGGAGCACGCTGCTGAGCGTGCTGCGGCGGAAGTCGTGCGGCTCCAGCTCAGCACGCATGAGGCTTTTTTGGTGGCGCAAAGCGAGTCAAAGGCGTCCACCGCCGCACCGGGTGGTGGTGAGAGTGGTGACGGTGGCGAGGCCTCTGAAAAAGCGTTCACACGCCTGTCTTCGCACGTCTTTCTCTCCCTGCAGCCTCTGCTTCCCGCGTCACAGTGGTCGCGGCATGTGGCGGAGTTGGCGGGCGGCTTTGCCACCAGCCGAGACGGTACTATAACGGCACCGCAACACAGCGCCGACGAGCGCAGTGGCATCGTCCACTGGTGGAGCGGTGCAGCGGTGCCGCTCTGCTGTGTCAAAAATACACCGGTGGCCGCGGTGGCCCGTTGGGACGCGCAGTTGCTGGATGCTGCGCCGGCCTACGATTGGTTTGTTCCGCGCGTACGCAGCGTCGCTGCGGACGCTTTCACTGGCGGAATTGCTGACGCGAGCAAGTCGTGCGCCTCGCGGGGCGCCGTCGCGCGATGCGACGCTGCCTCGTCGGCAACGACGGTCATTCGTGAATGGCTGCGCGGCGACTTTGCCATGGCGGCCGACGAAGCCCTGGCAAAGTACACACGCGAGCTTCTCTCTAACTACAGCTACCTGGAGTGCAACCGCGTGTCTCGCTACCGGTGTGGAGTGCAACGCAGCAGCAGCGCCGCCACCTTCATCGATGTTCCGCACGACGCCGCGCTTGTCAAGTATGTAGCGGTGAGTGCGGCGAACGAGGCCATGAAACCCGTGGAGGCGCCACTCGAGAACAGCACGCGAGACGGCGAAGACGCACTATCGACGGTCACAGACTCCGCCGTCGCGCCCAGCTGCCCGATTGAGAGCCACGACAGGCGGGAGCGGGTGATAGAGGCGGCGGCTACGCGATACAACAACCCCCGGCAGTCTCCCATTTCCGCAAGCCCGCGCGCGAGTGTGAGCGGCTTTGGCTGGAGCCACAGCACCTCTGCGCAGCCGTCCGTGAGCGAGGCCGCCTCGGTGAGTTCGAAGGACTCGCAAGAGGAGCCGGCTGTAATGGACAAGTCGACGACGCTGCGGCACGAAGACAGCGAGTCCGCCGTGCAGTCGCATCACACCACGAAGGAGGAGAAGACTTCGTGGTCTGTGCAGACGGTGGACGAGGTTGCCAGCGAGGTCGCGACGACTGTCACCGCCGCCACACTGCGCCACACACGACGTGCGTTGCGATTTGTGCCGGGACTGGAGGGTGCGCGGCAGCTAGACGACTTTGTGGATCTGGTGGTGGCGGCGGTGGCGACGGGCAGCGTGGGCGCGCCCACGTGTCTCGTGTTCGCGCTGGACATAACCAACGAGGCATTCTTCGCGTTGGCTGCTGCGCTGGTCGATCACCGCCTGCACGGCAGTCGTAGCGTTCACTCTACGTCGGCATCGGCCTCCCTCTCTGCCGGCAGCGACGATACTAACGTCGAGAGTGACGAGCACCTGCGCTTTTTGGGCGGCTACCACGCCATTCTCAACGACACGCTGTCCGACACCTCAACCGCCGGCAGCACGCCGGAGGTGACACCAGAGAAGCGGCCTAACATGTCGGTGCAGCTCGCGGTGACGCATGTCTCGTGCCTGCTAAACGCCACCACTAACACCACTGCGGATTCTGCCGCTGCTCCGTCCCTGCATTTGCTAAAGCGTCTCAAGCACGCCCTCCAACGTGCCGAGGGAGCGGCAGTCGCCACCTCTGCGTCTTCTGCGGCGGACGTGCAGTACTACACAACACAGGCGACGCAACTAGCGGAGCAGTACGCCTGGCTGGTGCTGCTGGAGTGGTATCTGTGGTCACCGCACTTCCCGTTCACCACAACCAGCGAGTTCTCTCCTGCGCGACGACGGTCATCGGCGCGTTCGGCCAAATCGCACGGCTTTGCCGAGGTGATGCAGACGGCGACAGCGGCGTTGCAGTGGATGGAGGAGATGGATCCGTGGGCGGCGGCGGGGATAGCAGCGGAGCGGTGCCCAGACCCTTTCCATCGCCGCTATTCGAATGGGCTGCGACGCTGGGACGATAGGCACTACCTTTGCTTTGGCGTCTACACCGACTCCGGATGAGAAGGATCACGGAGCAGAAGTTAGACATACAGCTATTTGTAAAGCACAAAGAGGGAAGGGAGGAAGGTGGAAGGACGTGCGTTCTGAGAAGAGGGGAAAAACGTGAGCTGCGATCAAGAGCTGGGAAACGCTGCGGCGCATGATCGCAAAGGAAGATAAGGTGCACCGATCTTCTCGATTTAACGCTTCCCCTTTTTTTTTTCCTCCGGTTTTTTTTTTTTTTTACTTCTCTCTATTTGCCTTCCGCTTCGTTTTTGACGCAGTCGAGTACAAAAGAGGGGGAAAAAAAAAGACGTATGTACAAACACCAACATTAAAAAAAGAAGCGTATAGTTTTGTGCTGTTCAAAGAACAACAACAACACACACACACACAAAAAAAAAAAAGCACCACTTATTCAGTTGTTCCGATGTAAAACCACTTTACTTTTTTCTCGTGCTTCTTTTCTGTTGTTTTTTTTTTTTTGCTTTTGAGGATAATAGGCAAAAAAAAAAGCTACTTCGCACTTCAAGCGATAGAGCTTTGAGGAGAGCTTGAGTGGTTCAGCTCTCCCTCTCTAATTGTGTTGCGGAGATTTCCACCTTGTACGTAGGTGTTGCCCTGGCTATTTACTATACGGCGGTACCAGCTCACGATGCAAGCAGGACAAAAACCAGAAGAAAAAAAAAAGAGTTTTCAAGTCGCAGAACGGCAGAGGCGCAATCATGTCTGCTCTATCTTCAGGTGATGCTGATTCTCGCTCACCGCTCTTTGCATTTCTTTCTCTTTCTCTTTCTATATATATATGTTCTTTTTTTTTTTTCTCTTTTCTGTTGCTCTCTGCTGCTGTGCGTTGGCGGCTGCATTGACTCCCTCTTAAATGTAAACGTTTTCGAACGAATTATGCACTTCAACGTACACGCACATACATACAGGTGCTCCTTACTTACACAGAGCTTCGGCCTTTCCGCAATTTGTTCGCTTTCTTTTTTCTCTCTCCTTCGGTCCGCCAAAAAAAAAAAAAGAAGAAAAGGGCTTTTATTGTTTTCTGCTTCTCAACGGCATGCTTCTTTTTTCCTTGCGGCGCCTGTGCAGCGTGTCGTCGTTGACCGACTCAGTGGCAGCGCACAGTCCCAGTAGCCGCGGCATTCACAAATCGAAGCGCGCGGCACAGGAGCAGCTGAAGCACCGCCTGCGTCAGCGACGACTGCAGCGCGGCCGCAACATTGCCGCAAAGGAAGCAGAGGTACAGCGCTCCATGGAAAACGTGAGCAGCAGCCGCGATATCCTCGTGGGGCAGCTCGCCGATGAGATCTTCGCGCGCGGCCACCGTCACGTGGCGAGTGCCACTAACGTCAACTTCGTACCAGATGGCAATCCCGCCACGCCGCTCGTGGCTCTGGCCGGGAGGGAGACGTGCGGCAAAACTTCCCTTCTGCGCTCGCTTTTCCGCTCCGCTGGCGAAGTGGGGCGATCCAACCGGCAGCTGCGCCGCGACGCGATGAACTTCTTCAACGTGGGCGACGTCTTCAATGTAGCCGATTTGCCCGGCTGCGGCGGCACGTCGGTGCCGTGGTCGACGGTACTGCAGCACGCCGTCCTGCTGCGCAACTTTGCCCGGTGTCAGCCAAGCCTCAAGATGCTGTACTACTGCATGGACGTGCACTACAAGCACGGCGTGTACGTGCAGGACATCGACCTCTTGCGCTTTCTCTGCCGCGAGGTGCCAAATTTCACGATTGTCATCACGAAAGCTGACCAAATCAACGATCATGCCGCGCGCTTGGTTCATATGGAGGACATTCGAAAGGAGCTGCTGTACAACGACATCCACCACCCGGTGCTTGTGACGAGCGCCTTTCACATGGGTGGCGTGGATACGCTCCGGTATGACATGGTCATGAACTGCCTACACGCCGTGCCGACGGAGCGGCTGACGCTGACGGAGGCGCGGCGGTTGTCTGCGCGACTCTTCTCACAGAAGGAGCTGAGCACAATCCGACCGCTGACCATCGCACCGTCGCTTGTGGAGGACGAGCGCCAGGCGTGGCTCGAGGACATTCAATGCAATGAGCAGACGGAGGCGGTGAAACAGCCTACGCACGCAAGGATCGCAGCACAAGTGAGCACAGAGGCTGCTGGCGGCTTAAATAGCATAAACCCCCAGGCTTCGGACGGTGTGGACGGCGACGACGCCGATTTGCAGCCGCGTCAGCCTGCGGAGGCTGAGGGAGCGGAGAGGGGAGAAGATGTCGCCACATCGCGGGACGCAGCCATGGCGCT
Organism: Lotmaria passim; assembly: GCA_037349495.1. NCBI lineage: Eukaryota > Euglenozoa > Kinetoplastea > Trypanosomatida > Trypanosomatidae > Lotmaria > Lotmaria passim. The sequence goes on from CP140193.1 coordinate 833,069, forward strand.
GCCAGAGGCGGCAAAGTCACTCGACGCTGCGTCAGCCAGCGCGTCGCCCATCCCGGTCGTTTTTGACGATCCCGTAACACAAGTAGCGTATGAGCGGGTTGTGAAAATGCTGCGCAATAAGCCACTGTTCCGCTACGTCGACGCGACGAGTCCGTGGCGCAACCCGCTGCGGTGGCCGAGACATGTTGTGCCGACCAAGCACCCGAAGGTGAACATCATGCGCTGTCCCGAAGCACCAGAGAACCCGTACCTCTTTCAGCCGCAGTTCGTCGCCCCGCGCGCTGACCTGTACTTTCGCCGGCCAAACGTGGGGGTGCGAAAATCCTCGCAGAAGGGCCGGTACGAGGCGGATCGGGCTCTTGCCTTCTTGGTGAAGTCCTACACGATCCCGTACTTTCCAGACATCGTGGACACAGCAATGCAGCCGACGCCGTGGGCCTTCCTCGGCAGCCGCGAGGCCTATTACGAGCGCAACGGTGGGCGCCAGCTTGGTGTGCGGTTACTGAACTACGCAATGGACGGGGCCTTAAACCCGCTGTCCGACAGCCCGGCTCCCGCGCAGCCGGAGCTGGCAAAAGAAGTGGAGAAGCTGGAAGCAAAGCGCTACGGAGCGCCCATCGCGATGCTGCGACCACCAGAGCTGGATCAGGATACACACGCTCCGTCTTTACCGCACAGGTCGTGAATCATGTGATCAGCCTGCCATATCAGGGAGGAAGGAAGAGAAGGAGACTACATCGTGTGGTTTTTTTTTTTTTTCTAGCAGCTCCGCCTCTAGCCACTTAAAATCACTGCAACATTTGCTTCGCTTTGGGAGTGGGTTCCTTTTCTTCGTATGTCATCACACACATACACACACTTAATGGACAAGAACAACAGAGTTCAAATAAAAACAAAAATAAGAACAATAGCGTCAACAAGTGCTGGCTAAACCCCAGTCGCGACTATTGAAGCAAACCGCTTACCCTCTTGCACGCCTAACGTATTGCCTTTTTATCTCTTCGCTGTCGTGAAGGACGACCCTGTTTTCTCGATACCTTCCACTCAACATTGGTGCTGCTACGAGAACGAAGACTGGGGCTTTTTTGCTTGCTTGTTTGATCGACTTTTTCTTCTTTCTCATCTTCTCTTTTTCCTTTTTTTTTTTCATTTTAACACCTTCCACCTGCGTTTCTTTACTTGTCACCCTTGTTTTTCGCTTCTTCTTCTTTTTTTTTTTTTTGTTTTGCTTCTCCCTTCCTAATGTGAACATCACCGTAGCGCCAGGGGGGACTCTTGTTTTATCGCTGCGTGTGCGTGTGGAAAGGTTGTTTTATTAGCGGTTGTTGCTTCCACATCGTGGAGAGGGGCCTCGTGTAAGGCAACTGGCAGAGCTGTGCCACGAATAGAAGAAACAACACACGAAAGACGCTTCCATCATGGAAGTGGGCAAGCTGGTGACGTCGGAAGCGTGCGGCAACATCTTCTACTTCGTCGTGGACGAAACACACCCAGACGAACCACAGCCGGACGCGTCGAGGTGCTACTACGTCGTCGCTCCGGCCGCCAGCAACTTTTCGTACCGCGAAGCTTACTGCGTGCTGTGCCGCGCACTCTGCGGACTGGAAAATCGCACCTACCTACATCGCTGGCACGCCTTGTATGAGCAAATCTTCGGCACCACCCCGTACGTGCATTTCGTGAACGCCGTGCGGGACAGCCCGCTGACACAGCCAAACAGTTTTCACCACGCCCCTGCTTTTCCAGGTGGTGCCGATGGACTCTCGCGACCCACGATTACTCTCCCTGCTCTGTTCCTTGACGAAACCACCGCGCGTCTGGCGCTCCGCAAGGCGGAGCAAGAACAAACGGCCGAGTCTGAGGCAGAGACACAAAAAGCACAAGAGAGGCAGTCGTCACACAATGCGCTCTTGCAGCAGCCCGGTGGACTGCAAGGCTGCTCTACGCCGCTGAGTAAGCCAGTAAAGACGAGGCGCGTCAACGCCGTCGCTGTCGAGGGAGCAGTCGGTGAGCCGACGAAGCAACAAGCAGCAGTAGCGGCTGCCGTGGAACAGAACACAGAGCTTCTGCTTCGAAGAAACACGAAAGCAACCGAGGGAGCACAAAAACAGAAGCTAGATACGGTGTTAGGCGCAGCGTCGCTCCGGCGCGAGTACACCAGTGCTGTTGCTTTCGATGACAATCGCCGAACTCCGCAGCAGCTGCGGCACGACCTACGGCGGGAACGGAGGCAGCGGCTGGAGGCGGAGGAGAGGTGTTATCATCAGACACGCGCTTTGGAGGAGGCACCTGCCTCACTGCAGCGACGCGAAGAACAAGCCGTCACATCGGGAACAATTGCAGCTGCGGCTGCGGCAGACATCGCTCCCACGGAAAAGCAGCGAACTCCAGCTGAACCGCTGCGGAAAGAAGTTCAGCAACTGAAACGGCGTGTTCAAGAGCTAGAGGCGGAGCTGGCGGATGCGAAACGGCGACACATGTTAGAGTGCGATAGTGCAGCCGAAGAGAAAGAGGCGCTGAACCAGCAGCTCTGGCAGCGGAGTCAAGCACAAGGGGCCCAAATCAGCGGCTTTCTCCGTGAAAATGCTGACGCGGTGAAGCGTGTGGAGGAGGTGCTGGAAAAGCGGGAAAAGGAACTCTGCGCGGTCTACACCCGGGCTCTGGAGGACCGCGATGTGCGCATCGCACAGCTTTCGCAAGAGGTCTTGCAGCACCTTCACAGCTCCCGACAGCTCGCTACCTCGCGGGGTGACCAGGAGAAGATGCAAGCTGAGCGGGTCGCACACCTGGAGGACATGACGTCTCATCTGAAGGAGTGGAACGTGGTTCTGCGGCGACAGGTGAGTGAGTCCGCGGAGGAAATACGCGAACTTCGCCAGCGCCTGCAAGATTCACAGTCGCAGCGGCAGCAGACCTTAATCGTGGAGAGAGAAGAACAACAACAGCCATCGTCGTTTCCAGCCTCGCTGTCACTGCGATGCAGTGTTTGCGGAGGGCTGCCGCACGCTGCCGCAGTGCAGCTGGCCACCCACCTCCGTGACGCACAGACGCAGCTGCTGACGGCACGAACGGACGCCGAAAGAAAATCGCAAGAACTAAACCGCGCCGCGCAGGCGATTGAGCAGCTGACGCGCGGCGTTAAAAAGGCAAAGCTCGACGTTGAGTCGTGCTTTCATCACACAGTGAACACCATAGACCCTCTTCATAGCATCACCGCCGCTCAGAGTATTGTGTGAGGGTGATGCTGCCACTCACCGACGCAAAGCGGAAAAAGAATAGAGAAGGATATAGAAGAAGAAAAAAAGAAGGGGAATGATAGATGTAGATGACGGTTGAAAGAGAAGAAAAAAAAAAAAACGACACATCTAGTCCCCCTCCCCCATCTCCTTTCCTCGATATCAAATGGTCGTGAGACATAGACAGCAGTTATCATATACTATAAACAAAACAAAGCTGAGGCTATCATCGAAAGTCGAATGAAGTTGACTGTCGTGCAACTGCATTTTATCGTCAGGAGTCCCAACAGGCATTGAAAAGCTGAGGAAGAAAGGAAGCAACCAACGGTGCTCTTTCGGGTGGAGTTGATGATCCTCCCCGCCACCTGCCAGCTTAAGTTGCTTTCTTTTTTTTTTTCTCTATCACAGCTGCTTTGTGACGCTTGCTACTTCAAATTTAAGTGTTGAAGCCGTGGTTACTTTCGTTTGCTACTTCTTTTTTTTTTTTTTGAGCTATGAAGAGAGAGAAAAACAAAGGCCTTCTTTTTTGAAGCTTCACCGCAGAGGGAGAAAAAAAAAAAACTATCATTCGTATCCTTGCTTTAGAGTTTCTTTTTGTGTGTGTGTAGTTTCGCAAAGAGACGTATGTGCCGCGTCAGGTATTTCGCTGTGGCATAGAATGCTGTACACAGAAGACGCAGACGCAGCGGTGTCGGCTGCAGGTAGCCTCAACGCCGCACCGTCGCCGCCGACCTCGTCGTCGCAGCGGCACAACGCGTCCACCTCGACACCCTCGTTCCATAAAGGTGGCGACATTCAATACCATCTTCGTGCTCCGTCGCTGTCGCATTTAGTGTTTCTGCTCGGGACGCCGTTGCTATGCTTCCTGAACGGCTGCTCCTACTACTTGTTCTGGCGCTCTCGCTATTTTGAAGAAGCGTCTTCACCACAGGTGGCTGCAGCAACCACACCAGCTGCAGCTGCCACACCGTTCTTTCCGCTTGTGGTCATGGCAAGCGCTTCATCATCTGCTGTGGCCCCAAGTGCGTTTTACGGCGTCACGGCGGGCTTCGCCTTCGCCTTTATTGTCACGCAGTGGGTGATTCAAGAGTCGGCGCATGTGTTTGTCTGCGCGCAGACGGAGCGCGCGCGATCCGCGAGCTTTCGACGCTGCGGCGTCCTTTTCGTCGTAGCCTTTCTTCCACTCACAATTGCGCAGATGGTGCTCATTAGCCAAGACTATCATCTCTGCAAAGGCGCGGCCTGGCTACTGCGGCTGGAGCCTATCGGGAGCGTGGCAGGGACTTCCGCCGTCGTGCGCGCAACGCTGTCGTCGTCCGCTTCACATCGCTACGCAGCGGTGGGGATTGTGTCCTTTGTGCTCACCACGACGTCGATGGTGGTGATACTCAGCGCGATGTGGACCGACGCCGCGGTGTCGTGGCTGCAGCGTCGGGTTTTTGCCGCTTATTTGGCGGCGCAAAAAGAGATGGGACAACATGAGCTTTCGTAAATGCGTTATACTCTCTTCTTTCCCCTGTAGACTTATGTTCTCTTCCTTTTTGTTGTTGTTGTTGTTGTTGCCGTTTTTGGCTTCTGCTAGACGCTCCTGTGCCGCGTCTTCTTGTTCCCATGCTCATTTATCGAGCTTCTTATTCGCGAAAAGCTGTGAAAAGAAAAACTGTATTAACGCTTAATGGAAGGAATGCGGTTGAGCAGCTCAGAAGCTTAGTAATAGCTCCCTAAGGTGCTTTTTTTTTCCCCCAACAACCTCCCTTTCTCTCGTTCTAAGTAACCTCCTGTTTGTTTCTTTTTTCCCCCGCAGCTGTTTTTCTTTCTCCATTGTCTCCATTTTACCTGACTTGGGAAATCAACCGACACACCTGAAGAGAGGAAAAAGAAAAACGCTTGCTTGCAGAGCATAATAGGCTTCGATACGTTATTTCCACTACCCGTATCAATTAGTTTTCTTTTTGTTGTTTGTTTGCTTGTTTTCCTCTCTATCGTACTTTCGCCTGCTCTCGTTTGCCATCACAGGTCATTCACTCAATCTATTTATCAATTAAAAACAATAAAGGAAGAGAATCGGGAGAATGCCCGCGGAGAGTTACTCAGATGATAGATTGGATAGCACCATCAAGGAGCTGGAGCCGATCTTCCGCAGGGAGTTCCAGGTGAAAAATGACAGCGATGTCGAGTGGCTACTCTTCACCTTCGCTCCTGGCCGCATTAACCTCATCGGCGAGCATGTCGACTACATGGAGGGCTGGGTCTGCCCTGCTGCAGTGCAGGAAGGCACGCACATTCTTGTCGGTCGTGTGAAGCATCTAGAGACGGAGGCGAAGCCGAAACTGCGCTTCTACGCGACTTACAACCAGGAGCACTTCGACATGGACTCGATTGGCGGAGGCAAGCACAACAAGGCGTGGACGACGTTCGTGCGCGGGGCGGTGACGCTTCGGCTGCGACGTCTCGGCGCCGACATCGACCACCCGGCGCTGCGTGGGGTGTGCATGGTGGTGCACGGCACACTGGCAATGGGCGCCGGCATGAGCGCCTCGGCCGCCTTTGGCGTGGCCCTCATCCATGCCGTGAACTCACTCGTCACCAAGACCTATCAGCACTGTCCTACCTCGGCAGGGCGACGCTATGCCGTGGTGCCTGCGCTGCCGCGGCAGGACCTGGTAGAACTCGCGAAGGAGGCCCGTCGCATTGAGACGGATTACTGCGGCGTGAACGTCGGGATCATGGACCAGTTCATATCAGCCCTTGCCGAAACGGACAAGTTCATGTTTCTCGATTGCAAGAAGCTCACCTTTGAGACAATCGAGCTGACGCCGCTGCTGGGCCACGGCGAGTACTGCTGGATGCTCATCGACTCGATGATCAAGCATGACCTGCTTGGTGGCACCGCCTCCACCTACAACGCAGTACGAAACGACCAGGAGAACTCGCAGAAAAAGATCGGCGAGCACCGCTACCTCGGCAAGCCGTTCTCCTTCTCCCTGATGGTGCGCAACCCAGCCGAGTACAACTTCGACGGCAATGTGGAGAAGTTCATGGCGGAGTTCAAGCCTCTCATGACACCTGGCGAGTTTGAGCGTGGCAGCTACCAGCTGATGGAACAGCTCCGCACGCTGGAGTTCCGCAGGATCAACGATGCGAAGGAGCCTCTCTCGCAGGAAGAACGGGTGAAAGCAGCGGGGCAAATCCTCAACGCTGGTCACGCGGGGATGCGCGACCTGATGAAAATCACCACGCCGGAACTGGATTACATACAGGAGCTCATCAATCAAGACAAAGACGTTGCGGGTGGTCGCATGATGGGTGGCGGCTTTGGTGGATGCATCATCCTGCTGCTTCGCACTAGTGCCCAGGAGCGCGTGAAGGCGCACGTCCGCAAGCACTTCAAGGCCCGCTTCAAGCTGGAGAACACGTGCTACATGGTCGAGCGTGTCGGCTGCGGCGGTTTTGTCGTGTCGCTTGAGCGAAGGAACAAGGACAAGTCCAAGCTGTAGAGCGTGAGCCCCTCTTTTTCCCCCATTTCTTCAATTGTCTCGGACTTCTTATGCAATGGACAGAGGAAGCAGACGGCAGTAAAATCAAGGATGATAACGTTCCTTTTTCTCGTCAACTTTTGCTTTACTACTACTTTTGTTTTTACTCTACAAGAAAACGGTTTTTATTAGTTGTATTGCGTTCTCTTTCTTTCCCTCAATATCCAGCAGTTCTGCTTTCCAAAAACGCTTTTTATTCACATAAAACGACACTGAAGTCTGACTGACCAGCACCTCACACAAACTTGCTGTTTTGCTGTGAACATTATTGTTTTTTTTTTTTTAGTTCAAGCTTTAGTTGGTGAGAAATCATCAAGTGGCATGACAAAATGGATGCCTCCATTCTGTCCAGGTAGTCGCGTGTTAATTTCTTTTTTTTTTTTCTTTGTTGTTGTTCTCGGCTTTAGAATTGAGCTGCTCTATTGAGCCGCTGTCTTCTTTCAAAAGATATGTTCAGCTTTTTTTTTTTTAAATAGGGTTTATCTTGTTCAGGAGAAAAGTAAGCGCATTTTTCTCCGACATACTCATACGTGCGCAAACATGAAGAGTATCTCTGCCTTCTTTCCACCATATATTAAGCAAAGGTGCCTTCAGGTCCGCGCGTGGTGGGTTTGTGTCAACTTCATAATCACTTCTCTTTTTTTTTTTTTTTTTCGCCATTCATCCGTTTGCTTTTCTGCCAAATACCAATAAAGAGCCTTTTATTTGAAGCCAAAAGGAAGTCCTCCTGTAAGAAACCGATCACACAACCACACTTCTTTAACGGTGGGAACTTTTTGCAATGGTCTGTCTTTTTTTTTTTTTTTGTGGAGGGAGGGGAGGGGAGGGAACAGCAGCTGCAACCGCACTCCATGAAAAGGAGGAAAAGAGGTAAAAAGGAACGCAAATCTAACTCTTCAATCATTTTTGTGATCACGCTATCGAAAAAAAAAAAAAAGAAGAAACAGAAAGAAAATGAGATATAAAGGAATGAAAGGCCATATCGTTGTAAAGTCACCCGCTTTGACGACACCACTTCTTTCACTTTCTTGTAAAGAGGAAAAGCACTTTTTTGCTGATGCTTGCGCTGCTTTCCAGACGTATTTATCGCACATATATATATACATATATATATATATATATATATATATATATATCTTATCACTTTTTGTCTCTTTTTACTATTGTTTTGATTCGTAGCCCTTCTGCTTTTTTTTTTGTAGTGCAAGATTGAGCTCTATGCTTCTTACATGTTTTGTTTTGTTTTGTGCACTCGTTTGTTACTGCACCATTTCTTTTACTGTTTCCATTGATTCTGTCATTTAGCATCAACATTGTTTCCTGCTTCATTGCTTGTCATGGAGTCGTTACCGCGCGAGACGATATGGCACGTGGTTCGCATGTGCGCGTTGTGGGGAGCCATCTCCGGCAGCTTCAATATTCTTCAAATCTGCATCCCACTGATTACGCGAGACATCAGCGAGGACGGCGCCGCACAGTGGCTCGGCATCTTCATGAGCACCAACGCTGTCTGCGGGGCTGTGTTCAGCGTCATCGGTGGCTTCTTCTCTGATTTTGTAGGTCGTATGGCGCTGATGCAGCCGTGGACGCTGTACTTCTTCCTCTCCGTCTTCGCCGTGATAGCGGCCGAATACAGCTCCAACGTGTACTTTCTGCTGTTTGCTCGCACCGCGGCGATCTCCATCCCCACGACGATTCTGCTGGCATACCTGTCCGACTTCCTGCGCGACGCCGCGTTGGTGGAGTCGTACGCGTATCTAAGTGGCAGCTTTGGTGTCGCGAACCTGGCCGCCACGCTGCTCTGCGGGTTGCTCAACGGCATGTACTCTCGCACGGCGTCGCTGCTGCTGGCGCTCGCCATGTCGGGCCTCGCGTTGTACATCGTCATGCGTTCGCCTGCGCCGCCGGCGGTGCAAGAGACGCTGGTGGCACGGGCAGAGGAGACGCGGCAGCGGGGAAAGAAGGATAAGGTGAGTCGCGAAGAGTTCTACCGCGCAATTCGGCTGATTGCGGTCGATCGCTACCTTCTCCTTGTGTGCGTTGCTTGTTCCACGGTGCGCATGGCAAACATGAACGACCATCTCATGCTTGTCTTTTTCATCTCCTACCGCTCCAATGCGGGCTTGTCGTCCATTAGTTACGTTCTGGGGCTCATGGCATTCACGATGTCGGCGAGCCAGTTCGTGGCGCTGCCGCTGGCCGTTCGTCGTCGCTGCGTCTTCCCGGCGCTGCTGACGTCGCTGCTGTTGATGTCGCTTTGTGTCATGAGTATGGCGCTGTGCTTCACGCTCGGGCACTTTGCAGTGACGGCGTTTTTGCTGGGCTTCACCCTTATAGCCCCGTCCATCTTTAACGCGCGCATCTCCGCCCTGACGTCCACCACGGGCATCTCCGGCGTCACGCTTGGCGTTGTCAGCACCTTGACGAACACAACCGAGGCAGTGGTGGCGGTTCTGTATGGCAACTTGCTGAAGTGGGCAACGCACACGTTTGGCGAAGAATCCCTGTGGAGCGGCATTCCCTTCCTCCTCAACGGCGCAACTGTTTTTCTGGCGATGACGCTGGTGCTGTTTGCGGAGTGGCGCTACGGCCGGAAGTACGGCCCCTGGGGCTCCGAAGATCGGCGACAGACGGAGGCGCTGACTGACAAGAACGACGATGTCTCGCCAGAGGTGGAGGACCCGAAGCTAGGTGGGTTGCAGTCAAAGGACGCTGAGGTGTTTGCGACTAACACCACAGCGAGCCACGTCGACGTCGTTTATGACCTCTGCCGCCATATCTCTGCACCAAGATAGGGTCAATTAGAAAAGTGCAAAGTCTACTTCTTTGTCCTTTTTTGCTATCGTTCTTGTTGTTCACCGCGAATTAACGCGGAGATTTACTTCTTTTGTTTTCCTTAATAAACAAGGGTCTAGCATTTAACTTCATTTTTACTGGATTCCGATTACTAAATTCCTTCACGTACTTCTGCTCCGCGCCACACGAAAAAGAAGAAATCAAAAGTAACTTTTTGTATTTCGTTTAGCCCTCACCTCTCACTTACTCTGAAAGAAAAAAAGAGTGTTTTTTCTGCCTCTTCGAAACGAAAGCAAGTGTTATACTGTTTGGCGTTCTGCTTTTCGTACTCGTCAGCGTGTCCATAACGCGAACGCATTTAAGCATGCATGAAAAAACCCTCTGTTCCATTGTATACTGCTTTTCATATGATGTCGCCGTTACTGTCTCGCAGTAAAGAGCAAATAGCAATAGGGACCTCTTCAAGTCAGCAGCTTCTTTTACTCTCTTCCTCCCTCCTTTTTTTTTTTCTTGAATGAACCACTACCACTTCTTGATCTCCCTAAAGGTGAGAAACCGGTTTGTGCTGCCGTGTTTTTCTTCCGCTGTTTTTTTTTTTTTTCAACAACTCTGTCATCGAATTTCTTTCCTTTTCCATTTTCCACTTTTTTTTTCTTTGTTGTTGTTTAGCGCTGATACGATTTTTAATTTGCACGGGATGTTCCGCTTCACCTGCAAGCCGTTAATGCGACGCACCGCCGTCGCGCTTTCCGCCGCCGCCACAGGAGTGAAGCTGCCAAACCCGGTGACGTACCTGACCGACGATGAAAAGATGCTGGTGGAGGCGGTGCGCGCCTTTAGCCTGCAGCACGTTGTTCCAAAGTCGCTCAAGATGGACCAGGAGGGCAAGATGGACCAGGAGATCATCAAAGAGGCGTTCTCAGCAGGCCTCATGGGCATCGAGACGCCGGCGGAGCTGGATGGCGGCGGCATGACCTTCTTCTCCAGCATCCTGGCCATCGAGGAGCTGGCCCGCCATGACCCTTCTGTCTCGGTCACCGTGGATGTGCAGAATACACTTGTGAACAACATCTTCTTCAGCTTCGCAAATGATGCGCAGCGCAAGAAGTATCTGCCAAAGCTGGCGACGAACACGGTGGGCTGTTTCTGTCTCACCGAGTCGGGCAGCGGCAGTGATGCCTTTGCCCTCAAGACGAAGGCGGAAAAGAGGGGCTCGAAGTACGTGATCAACGGGTCGAAGCTGTACATCACCAACGGCGGATGGGCTGGCATTTACCTCGTAATGGCGACAGTGGACTCGTCGAAGGGCTACAAGGGCATCACCTGCTTCGTCGTGGATTCCTCCGAGACGCCGGGTGTGTCGGTGGTGCGGACGGAGGACAAGCTTGGCATCCGCGCCAGCTCCACGGCGGAGCTGCGCTTCGAGAACGTCGAGGTGCCGGAGGAGAACGTGATCGGCGAGGTGGGTAAGGGCTACAAGATCGCCATTAACATCCTGAATGAGGGCCGCATCGGCATTGGTGCACAAATGCTCGGTATCGCGCAGGGCTCGCTGGATATCGTCATGCCGTACCTCTTCCAGCGAAAGCAGTTTGGACGAGCTATCGGTGACTTCCAGGGTATGCAGATGCAGTACGCTGAGTGTGCACTGGAGCTGCACGCGGCACGGCTCATGGTCTACAACGCGGCGCGCAAGAAGCAGAACAACGAGGTTTTTATTCAAGACGCGGCCATGGCGAAGTACTTTGCCTCGACGGTGGCGGAGAAGACAGCGAGTCGTGCGGTGGAGTGGGCGGGTGGTATTGGCTTCATGAAGGACTTTGGGTTGGAGCGCTTCTACCGCGACGCGAAGATTGGCGCGATTTACGAGGGTACCTCCATCATCCAGCTGCAGACCATCGCCAAAATGATCAAAGCGCAGTACGACAAGTCGTAAGGGAGACATAGAAGAGCAGAGATGGAACAGTTTCCTTCCCATAGCAAAAAAGGTGCACACACATGCTTGATTGTATCTCCGTTCTGTTGTTCTTTTTTTTTTTCCCCCCCCCCCCTCCCCCGTTTTGTGCAACACTTCCAATGACAAAAAAAGCTCTTTTTTTTTTTTGGTCGATTCAGCTCGCCATCTTACACTTTTTTTTTGTCTCAGTTTTATTTGCGAAACAGATGGAGCTTTTTTGCCCTTTGCTTACAGTCTCATCGAGATGGTGAACTTAGGGTTAGTTTTCTTCTTTCTTTTTCCTTTGATTTGCTAGCGTTAAGTTCTTTTTTTTTTTTCTATAGTATGTCAGCGAACGTGTTCAAGAAGAGAGAGAGAGAGAGAAGCCATATGAGATTCAATAGTACCGCTTTTGCATCTTTACGACTAGACGAGCTGCCAGAAGCCGTGCTGTTGGTGTTTTTTTTTTTTTTGAACTTCCTTCTCGTTTTCTCCGTCAATCCGTACACGGGTGTGTTTTTCCTGCACCTCACCAATTCGCCAACAGTTTTTTTTTTTTTGTTTGGCACGACATTTCAGAGGCTTTGTTGTCTTTGTTGTTATTGTGTTTTTATGAGCCTCTCTTTTTTTTTTTTTTTTAAGTATGTGTGTTCTGAAGCGGTTTGTCAGTTAGACGTGTCTTTCTTCCTCTTTTTTTTTTCCCCCTCCCCCATTTTTCCTCTCCTAGAGAGCTCCACGTAAATAAGAAGTCTTCACACTTCTCACCGGCCACGCCCAACGCAGTAAGAAACGGTTGCCGTTCGAGTTTGTAAGTGAATTGGAGAGCTCTTTTTCCTGTCTCCCTGCCTCGTTTCTCATGGCAAAAAGAAAAGAAGAATAGTAAATAAACCATGAACGAAATTCGCACCTTTCCGAAGATCATTCGATCTTCTCCCTCACACTTAAAAAAAATGAAAACGACGTCTTCAGTAAAGCAGCTGATTTCGTTTTTCACTTCAACCAGTGAAAAACGAAACAGAGAAACGGGAAAACAACTTTTTCTACTCTTTACGAACGCTAATGTGTCCATGCCAACCTTACTTTCTTGCGTTTCTGCTTCTTTTTTTTTTTTTAATGGAATGATGATGGCTCGGCTTCTCCGTAACACAGCTGTAGTAAAACACGCTTTCTTACCGTGGTAAGGGCGCTTATCACAGTCCATTGTCTTTTTTTTTTTTGTTGTTTCCTCTAGATGCTTGATTAGACGTTGAAGCCGTTGATTTTGATCAGCCTCCATTTTTTTGTGTGTATCTACGCTTTTTTTAAAGGTAGAATTCTCTTTCTAAAGTGATCCAGGCCCCTCTTCGTCGTTTGGCGTTGATTGTAGCCTTGTTGCCCCATCATCACGCTCGCACGGCTTTGCTCATATATATATATATATATTTCTTTTTTTGTCTCTTTTCTTTTACTGTGAGTGTGGAGCGCGTCTGTCGAGTCTCATCACCGTACGGGTAGCACACTTCAACGAGGTGAAATTGACGAGCTGCTCTTGCATCACCATCCGTCGTTTTCGCATTCCTTTTTACCATCGTTTTCTTGTTCACTTCTTTTACTTTTTTTTTTTTCTGCTCTGCGTTAGTTGGCTGACGACGTAAGATACGAACACTGGTACACACAGACATACCCACAGACCATGATTATTGTCTTCCACATTAGCGACAGCCAAGGACTGCAGCACCGCTGCTCTGCCATCTGTGGTCCATCGACCACCGCCGTCGGTGCCATTAACCAGCTCCGTTCAAAGCTGTGCATTCCGACGGAAGTGGAGGTGGAGGTGCACCTCGCCAACGATGTGCCGATCCGCCACCTGACGGCGCCGCTGACGAGTCTGCGTAAGCAGCGCGGCGGCAGTGCCCAGGTGCTGCGCATGCAGCTGTGGGCCTCCCTCTCCGGTCCCGAGGCGGCCGTCCGTGAGATCAACTACAGTACAGCCGAGGCGGTCGACCCCGCCGACGCAGCGGCAGAGGACGAAGATGACAATGTCGCGCCGCCCACCCTGTCGCAGTCGGAGCGACGTAGCTCCGACTGCACGGCCCACGTCAGTTCAGTCCCCACCACCCGTATCATGTTCGCCGGGCCTCCGTCGCGCGCCAACGTGAAGCCGGTGCAGGCGAAGGTGCCAAGCAGCATTTCTACGCCCGTACACGCCCGCCCGGCTCCGCACGTGCGGTGCGCAACAGCAGCAGCCGGTTCCAGCGCCAACCCACCGTCCACTTCTGAGGGAGTTGCAGTCGCCGCTACTCCGGTGAAAAATGCTGGGTCACGTAAGCCCAGCCCCGTCACGACAGTCCCAGACTCCGCTGAGGCGGCGTCGACGCCTTCGATCACTGCACGGCCGCCGGAGTCGACGGCAACGTCGACGGCGGCGTCAGCGTCCACGCTCGTCATTAAACGGCTTGACTCGCGACCGCCACGAACACCGCGAATGGAGATGCCGCTGTCGGCGCGCGGCCCCGTGCGTCGCCCACCGATGGACGTGCAGTGGGCAGAGAAGTGGGTGCCGCAGTCGGCGCGTGGCGTTGCGCATGCCCTTGCTCCACCAGTCGCAAGAGCACGCACTAGTGGCAGCAATGGCGCTGGTGCAGGTGCGACGAGCAACGGCCGTCACGCCGAGGCGGCGGGCGAGGGAGGTGCTACGCTGCACCGGACCGGCTGTGCGCGCCGCGACGCCGCCATCGCACACCTCATAATGCGCGAGTACCCCAAGATTGTCCGGCGTGAGCCGAAGGCGATTGTCGCCGCCGTAAAGGACAACCCACACCTAGCGTCCCTCAGCTTCAGCGCGGAGTTCACTGCCGCATCAGACCTTGACGGCGTCGACGACGCCACGTATGCCCGTTGTCTCTCCGCAGGACTGACTCACGGGCTGGAGCTGCGCAGCGGTGGCGCGGCTGCGAGCGGGAGCGGCAGCGATGGCGCTCGCCTGGCGCTTTATGGTGAATTGAGCTCGTTGCGCCACAGCTGCTGCCCCAACGCGGCGGTGCAGTACGACCTCTTTGCCGCTCCTTATGCAGGCAACTGTCGCTGTGCGGTGCTCTCCGGCATCCCACAGGGACAGGAAATCACGTATCTCTACAAGCACGCCGACTCGCTCGCCTTCCTGCTTCTCTCGCGTGACCGCCGCCGCAACATCCTTCAGCGCAAGTACTTCATGGTGTGCAAGTGCCCCCGCTGCACCGAAGTTGTCGAGGACACCGAGGACATCCCTGCTCCTATTGTGAAGAAGAAGGGCTCCAAGACGGGCACGGCGAGTGCCAAGCCGCAGAAGATCTTCACTCGCACGAAGGCCCAGCGGGAGGCGGAGGAGACACTGACAGGAGCCTTCTTCACCGACTCGACCGTCGACCGCGATGCAAAGAAGCAGAGGGCGTTGATGGAGGAGATGCGGAAGGACTTTGGGGCACTGCAAATCATCGACGACACAGGGGTGGATATTACACTGTCGTTGGTTGGCAACGTGCCACCGATACAGCGGACGAAGCAGTGCAACCGCCTTCTCTCCTTTTTGCGCAAGTACGGTACGCCAGAGTCGGTGCTCCGCCTGCACGAGCACCACTGGCGCATGAACCTTGCCCGTGCCGCTTATGTGCAGGAGACGGTGCGGCTGTGTGCGGTGAAAGGAGCCACCCCAGAGGCCCGCCTCCGCGACCCGCACAGCGAGACACTATTCACACCGACCAAAACGGTGTACGACGTGTGTCTGAAGCAGCTCGCGGTGGAAGCGCTCTTCATCCCGGCTGGCCACCCGCACAGCCTCACCACCTACGAGTCGTTTCTCTACCTTGTGGCGATCCTCCCGCCATCGCTCGCGCAGACCGTGACGCGTGCAGCGCACAACACGGTCAGCATCAAGTGGAAGCAGCTGGAGGAGACGAAGGAGGCGTGGAGCGTGTTGAAGCGGACGGCGCTGCCGCCGCAGGTGCGACAACTGCTGCAGCACCAGGAAAGCAACCACAGCAACAACGGTGGTACTACCGCGTCTGCTGAGCTGCCCTCGCAGCCCGTCACAGCACGCGGGCCGGGCAGCCACGACCTGCTGGCGGCGCCAACTGTCAAGCTGCCGCCGAAAAAGGCGACGGCGAAGCAGAAGAGCTAAAAGGTGTCGTTAACGTACTGCCGACAGCGTGCGTGGCAGTCGCACGAAGTGCACCTGTCTGTTTCAAAAAAAAAAAAAAAAGATGTTTACTACTTTTGTCCATTTGTCCCAAAGAGGGAAAAAAGAGAACGTCAATCGAGTCCCCTAGGGTTTACGCTGCACTCTCTCTCTTTTTTTTTTTCCCCCTCCCCCCCTTCATCCCGTGGATTCCACGTTAAAAGAGGGGTGAATGTATGGCTTTTTTTTTTTTTGTCACTTTCTGTTTGTTATCGTCACGAGTAGGAGGAGAAGCTCTTCTTTTTTCTTTTTTTCTTTTGTAGTTATCTGTCATTGTAAAATAGCCACGTGCTGGCTTCGTGTGCTTGATTGCAAGGTGTTTTCTTGTAATGATCTTTACTCGTAGCTGTACCATGCCTATTTGCGACTGTCTCTCTCTCTCTGTTATTCCTCTTCCTTTTTGTTTATTTATTGATCCCCTATCTGGAAGCGTGATCAGCTCAAACGCAAAGGAGCAGATCTCTGGTTGCATGTCTTGAACGTGTCTGCAGAGACAACGCCGTTTGAATCCGTCGTCGATGTGCAGCAAGGACATGTGATGAGGAGCATTGCTTCAAGCTTCGGCTAAATAGAGTGGGTTTGTGAAGTACAACAACAACGAAGAAAGAAGATTAAAAAAAAAAAAAGACCGTAGCTGGTTCCTTTGTAGTGTTACGGCCCACATTCCACTTACTTCAAAATGGATGTACCATACTGTTGAGGCATGAAAGGTCTTGCAAACTGCTCACGTCTCCCTCTTCCACACTTCCACTGCTTTGATTCTTGTTTGCTAGCCTGCGTACGGAGCATTGCTCGCCCTCGTTGCGCTCGCTTCAGTTCTATTTGTGTACACACTTTTTCACATCACGAGGCTTCAACGCGAGGCACTCTCATTTCCCCGCAGTGTCGTTTTCAACTGCTTGCACATATATACAGTTATCGCTCTGCCACACTAGGCTTTTTACATTTAAGCTGAGGCTATTTTGAGGGTTTTCAAAGTTCGACCTCTTTTTTTTTTTTTTGTTCTTCTCTTTTCAGCTCCATTTGTTCACCACCCTTTTTTGTCTGTGTGTGTTGGCGCCTAATCCTCTTACAAAATGGCTACGCGTGACCGTACCAGCGAATTCCTGCAGTACCGCGCGATTCGTCCGCGGAGGCCAGAGACGGAGCAGCTACTGGCGGAGGAAGATAACATGAACCGCGTCTACGTCACCCCGCTATGGGTGGAAAAGATGGACGACGTGCGCCGTGTCGAGGAGCAGATTAAGGAGCAGATGACGGCACTCGAGAAATTGCGCAAGGACCACCTGAAGGTGGAGTTCAGCTCTACCCGCGACGAGAGCCGCGAGGAGGCGGCCATCGAGGAGGCGCAGGACACAATCGACCGCCTCTTCAAGCAGAGTGAGAAGGGGGTCAAGGACCTGGACATCGCCTATACACGCGACCTGCCAGACGGCGGCACGGACGCTGAGCTCAGCATCCTGCGCAACGTGAAGATGTGTCTCGTGAACGAGATCAACACTATTAGCAAGCAGTATCGTGAGAGCCAGCGGCGGTACATGATGGACGTCAAGAAACAGCAGCTCGTGTCGCAGCGCTGGGCTGGTGGAGATCGGCAAAAGGCGGTGGAGCAACAGCTGGAAAACGACGCTTTGATGGACCAGTATCTACAGAAAGGCATGACCCAGGAGCAGGTGGAGACGATTATGCTGAACCAGCAGATGGCGGACGAGCGGGTGAAGGAATTTGAGCGTATCTACAGCTCCATCAAGTCGTTACATGAGATGTTCAAGGACATGAACACGCTCGTCATTGAACAGGGTGCGGTGCTCGACCGCATCGACTACAACATGACCATCACCCACACTCGCGTGCAAAAGGCGCGCCAGGAACTGCAAAAAGCGGCGGAATACCAGTCTGCCGGCACCTTCAAGCTGTGCGTGCTGTTCATGGTTGTCCTCATCATCGGCTTGATGATTGCGCTGTTCTTCAAGGCAGTGCTCTAGAAAAAAAAAAAAAAGCACACGGTGTACCCAGCTTTAAGCTGTCGCGGAGAACAAAGGAAGCTGTCCTTTCCTTTTGTTCTTGCTTTTGAAACGCCCTTTTTTATTGTTGTTGTTGTTGTGTCTTCCCCCCCCCCGGCGTTCAGTTGGCTTCCCTTTCTTTTTCTTTTTCTTTCTTTGCTATGCGTGTTTTTTGTGCGTTTGTTGCTTCTCTGATTCCCTGCGTTTTGTTACTGTTTTTTTTTTTTTGGATGGTTGGCACAAGAGGATTCTGACGCAGCTGCAGAGAATCAGGCGAATGCACCCGTTCGATTAGGCAACAGCCTGTTCATGTGTGGTGATTTTCCTGGCAGCTTGCGTTGTTTGACGCCGCTTTGTTTTTTTTTTTTCCATGGTCTCTGCGTCACTTTTCAATTTTGTTGTTGTTGTTGTTACCGTTACCATGTTTCACTTGCTCTCTCTTTTCTCTTTTTTTTTTTTTTACTTCCTCCCTTCATTAACTGCGAGCTTGCGTTTTACCCTTCTTTTGAAACCAGCAGAGAATAAAATAGAGGATAAGAAAAACGGCTTTTTTTTTTTTTGATTCTCCGATGTGTGCCGCGAAGATTGAAGGAAAGGAAGCATCTCCGTTCTCTTTCTTCCATCTGCCACTACTACTGCTTCTTCGAGAGTGAGCCCAAGCTAGAACTCCGTCTATGAGTCGCAAGTGGTGCCCCCTGACTCTCTCCCTGCGATTCCCTTTCCATCTGCTGTATTGCCGTGTTTCCGTGACTGACGAGGTGATCTTGGCGAAACAAAAAAAACAAACGAACGCTAATTTCGACTGTACTCAATTTAATGCTGCCTGATCTATCGTTCATTATTATTGTTATTCTCATTTGCTCCTTCTTTCTTGCATTATATAGTGCTTTTGTAAGCCTGAGAAGAACGAAAGAAGTGACAAGAGTCACACAAGTACGTCACCACAGACGTATACACACACATGCACATACGTACAGTGGAAGAGGGTTGAGTCGAAAACAGCGCGATGAGGGTTGCTCCGGTGTACCACACCGTGCTGAAGCAGCTCAGCCAGGCCTGCAAAACGCGTCCCCATTTTGTGGAAGACGTCCGTTTCATCCTCTCCCTCCCGCTCTCCGCCCACCACGACAAGCACACCGTTGTGCACGGCACCACCTCAGCCGCCGGCACTACGCTCACGAGCACCGCCGCGCCTCTGGAAATACCAGGCATCGGTAACGCGTGTGAGCATACCACCGTGGAGAACTACCTGCTACGCCCGCCTTCCATGTGCTACCCGATTGACGGAGAAGCACTCTTTGCGCTCTGCTACGCCGACCTGCAAGGCGCGCTTCGGCAGCCTCCGCGGGCTGACGCCAACGTGAATCCCGTCACACAGCAGATCTTGGACTACCGAAACCTACTCTGGTTGCGTGACCGTCTCACACGCGTGTTGAGTGACAAAACGACGATGCAGCTCTCCCTATCGCTGAGCATCGGGGATGGCCCAGACGCGGACGACTTCATTCCCGACGAGTTCTTCGCTCCGCAGAGCGGCAGTGCTACGGAGCGTGTTGTGACGGGGCTGCATGGCGGCTTTATTGACGTAGCAAGTGGCACATTAGTGGACGACGCAGGCGCTGACAAGCCGACGCAGCAGTCAACGAGTGCCTCTGCATCGCCTCCCTCGCCATCCTCTTCTCAAAAGGAAGTTCCCGCTCGACCAGCTGTGCTGGCCTCCGGCGCTGTGGCCGAAGACGACCCGGAGGTTGTCTACTCCGCCGGTGCGGTGGGCCTGCAGAAAGAAATGTTTGTCCTGCGTCACCGCGAGCCCTTCCCCATGGCGGCGCACTTCCTCGCCGGCTTCCCGACCATACCGGCAGCCGAGCTTGCACAATGCGCCCACGAGCGGTCCGCGCTGATGCAACTGACGAAGAAGATCCCGACAACGGTGACCTGCGAGGACGGCCACATTCGCCTCTCGGTCGTGGTCGAGCCGTTCGACCCGCGGTACCGCACACGCGAGCACGCCGGCTTTGGCTACTTCGCCAAGACGCACCGCAACTTCAGCCTTCAGTTTTCGATGCAACTCCTCGCACCGGATGCCGAGGGCGTGGCGGAGAGGACGGAGTTGCTGGTGGTGAATTCGTACTTTCTGCGGCTAGACATGGAGTTGCTGCAGGTTACTGAGGAGGTGGGCTACTTGGACGCCAGCGATGTGTTCCGCATGCTGCGTGAGCGCGACTACGGTGACTGTGACAGCGATGACGGCGGTGAGGAGGAGCATAGCAAGCACAATGGCAACAACAACAGCAGCAGGAGGAGCAACAGCGCTAGCGATGACACCACAAAAGAGAAGCACGTCAGCGCGGAGGCGAAGGACAGCGCTGCTACTTCATCCTCGCCGTCTGACAACGCGCGGGTGTTTTCGTTGTTTTTTGCCACCCCGACCGATGCACCGATGGTCCTTAAAGGACTGCTGTATTACAAAACGGGGAAGCGCAGCGAGCTCGCGAAAGCACCTATTCGGTGCATCCCTTTTGGCTTTGTTCGGCTGGAGCCATAGCTTCTTCTTTTTTTTTTTTGTTGTTGTTTCTGTTTTTGCTTTTCTTCCTTTCCACTTAAGGCTCCTTTACCCTGCCTTGTCTCGTTGTCGGATAGCGCGGAAGAGATTTGCGCTCTGGACACTACGATCCTCGCTGTTTAGATTCTCTTTTTTTTTTTTTCCTTTCTGTCTTTCTTCTTCGGCGGCAGCGCCTGCTTTTGTAAAGTTGCATGGATCAACGACATTACAAAGTTCGCGTTCTTTTTTCGATTAAAAAACACATAGAAAAGGACAAAAAAGCGGTAAAAGGAATTGCAGGTGCGCATGCGGATAGTGCTCTGGTGTGATTGATTGCTGAGGACTTGTGTGTTGTGGCATGGTGGCGAGCAGCAGATGAATGCGAGGCAGTAGCTTACTGTCATGGTGACTCTACACTCCGCAATTGACTTGAGTAGTTCTGTTGTTTTTCTCAATTTTTTTAAATGTCTTTTTTGTCTTTTTTTTTTGCAGGTTATTCATTAGCGTTCATTGGAAACAATCTGTGCGAGAGAGTGAACTCCTCGCCGTAATAGAATGAGCGAAAGTCCGAATCCCTCGCTGCTGAGCGAGTACTACCCGACAAGCAGCAGCTCCTTGCAGCAACACACCTACCTGCGCGTGCTGTGGCTGCCGCTTTCAATGTGCTTTCTGTGGAGTGGGGAGACGCTGACGCCGAAAAACACCTCCGCCCCACTGGCCGTGACGTCCCCCGCCAGCGGCGGTGGCTCGTTCTCGAACCTCAACCACTCCGGCTGCAGCACCGCAAACGCCAGCAACGTTCGTGGCTCTTTTTGCGACCGTCACGCGAAGGCTTTCGTGGATAAGGATGAGACGGTGGGCGGTTACGAGGTGGCGTTGCGCAGATGCCTGACGGTGCACCCGCCTGTCCCGGCAGCGCAACTCAGCTGGGACGCCTTTTCACCGGAGGTGCTGAAGTCCATCGCTGCGCTGAGCAAGCTCGCCAGCACCCCGGTGGAGCTGCCTTTTTTTTTGACAAAAGACCTCGGCACTTCGAATTGGGAGAACATGGACGGGCATCGTGCCACGGTGGCCGTCATTGTCGTCATCGACGCAGCGGTGTTGTCCGTCACCGCCGACCACGCCGTCGACCTCGTCGCCACCATCTTCACCTCACAGTTTAAGGACAAGGTGTGTCGGTGCGTCGTTGTCGACCCGCCTGCAAGGTTGGCCGACAAGCTTGCCGGCTCGTCGCTGTTCCGCTGCGTGTCGGCCGCCGTCGCGGTGGAGCAGACGGCCGAGGCGCTGCTACTGGACGTCGCCCAGGGCGTCGTGAGTGCACACGCGGCGGCGCTGCGCCTTTACTTGCAGCCCAACAAGGCTGACAGCACCCTCGTGCGAACCCCGGTGGACAAGCCGAGCACCTTTGCCCCGTCCCGTACGGCGGCGGCGATGACGGCGTCGCGTTTCAAGAAGAAGTGTGCAGACATCCTCCTCCAGTGCGGCGCCGTCACCTGCGCCGTGGCCGCCTACGGCGAGACGCAGTTCGGCTCCAACGCAGATTGCTTGTGGTGCTCCGCGACGGTGGAGAGCATCGCGGCCGCCCGCTACCACTACCTGCGCACAACGCTGCTGCGCCACCGCGCGACGTTGGACGCCACGGTGGTGCAACTGCAGAGCGACGACCCGCCGTGGGGACCCGGTCTCACCGCCGCAGTGGAGGAGCTCGGCACCGCCGTCGTCCAATATGGCGACAGCCTGAAGCTGACGCTGAGCAGTCTGAAGAACGGCTCCGTGCCGCACTCGATGCAGAATCGCTTGACGCGCGACATCGACGACAACGTGTCGGCGCAGATTACGCTGCTCAAAGGCTTGCTGGTCCGCGTGCGGGTCTGCCTGGAGGCCAAGACGTGGGAAGTGCCATCGGACCCGCAGTCGTATCGCCTCGGCAGCGACGTGCGTCGCTGCGTTGAGAACGTCTTCCGTCTCGCATACGCCGAGATCGACGTGTACCTGCGCGAGTCTCTGCGGCAGCTAAGCAAGGCCGCCCCAAGCGGTGGGCTGTGGCCCTCGTCATCGCCGCTGCAGCTCGGCAGCGCCAGCTCGAGCGGCGGCCCGCAAAGCGCGACCATCACGATGCTGCGCAAACGCGAGCTGGAGACGCGGTTTAAGCGGCTGGAACTACTGGCTGCGCGGGAGGCGCGGCAGCCGTTTCTGGAGGAGCTGAGTGGGCTGCGCAGTAGTTTCGCCGGCGGCTACGGTGCCGAGTGGACGGAGCGGAGTCTGCTCTTCTTTGCGTACCTATGCATGGTGAACGGGGCCGAGCGACGGGCACGGGCGCTGCTGGTGGAGATGGCGAGCGTGCGCACCCGTCTGCAGCTCGTGGAGGATGCAGTGGAAATGCTGCTGCGCGTCTGTGCGCTGACCGGCCTCGAACTGCCACTGGCTGGGCTTGAGGCTGCGCCAGCGGCGGACACGGCGGCGGTGCGCGGCCTCGACCCACTCTACCGCCTCAGCCGCCTGCCCGCGGAGAGGGAGGCAGCCGCAGCCGCAGCCGCGGCGGGTGGTGGTGGCAACGGCAGCGCCGCAAACGTCTCCCTCACCGCGGCGCCGTTCAACATGTTCAGCGCGGTGGAGGAGGATTCGCCGGACCGCGGTGTGGCGCGGCTGAACCAGTCCATCAGCAACGCCGCACTGCTGAACGTGCCGCTGCTGCGGGAGCTAATGGAGCTGTTTGGTCGCCTGGGCCCACCCACTGCGACGGCGGCGCTGCGCTGCCAGCTCGCCACCTTGCTGCTCTTCCAGCATCCCCACCTGCTAGACAAGCCGACGCAGCGCGCGCTAAAAGCTGTGATGGAGGAGACGTCGGGTCTGCTGGAGCCGCAGATGCCTGCCACCACTGTACCGTCGCCATTCTTTCTCGCGTGGGAGGCGTTGCCGCTCCCGCCACACCTTGCCCCGAAGACCGTGCCGGTCGGCGGCGCGCTCTTCACCTTCATCGACACGCAGCGGCTGAAGCTGACGATCTTGTGCCTTAACGGCAAAGTCCTCGGAAGTCGCACAGTGTGGACCGTGGGCGACGTTGCCTCTGTGCTGGTCACGCTGTACAACCCACTGGAGGAGCCGCTCGTCTTCGGTGCCTTGGCGCTGCGCTGCCGCGGCACACGAACGGGTGAAAAGGACGCGGAGGGGCAGCAGACCGGGTCGTCAATGAGCGGCACAGCTGCAGTGGGCGCTCAAGCGAGGCTGCCGCAGTCGAGGAAGACAACCGAGGATGTCACGCTGAGCGAGCCGATCTGCTACGTCCTGTCGCAAGTGGAGGTACAGCCGCTGTCGAAGCGTAAGGTGCTCCTCCACGTACAGCCAACGCAAGAAGGAACGCTCGTAATTGACGGCGTGGCGCTGCGGCTGTCCAAGATGCGCTCCTCGCAGCCGATCGTTGGGCAGCTGCCGGCGCCCATGCACATCCCGGTGCTGCAGCGCTTGCCACAGGTCTCCTGCACCCTCAATACGAGTGAGCTGGAGGTCTTCGGAAGCCAGCGGATCGACTTCACCGTACGCGTGGTGAACTGTGGCCGGGTGCCCATCTCGTGCATCTCTCTCACCGCGCACAGCGAGCAATGCCAGTTGGAGGGCTGCGAGGGGTGCAAAGAGCGTCGCAACGACACGGACACGTCCGTGACGCTTAACAAGCGCGCCTTGGATGCCGCCTCGCGGGTGCCTTTGGAGCCCGGCGACGTCGTGATGATCCCTGGCGTGCTGGAAGCGCCGCCGACGATTGCGAAGTTTGGGGCCCACTACGTTCTGTTTCGCACCGATCTGTCCCTGCCGCACCCGGAGCCGGAGAAGCCGCCGAACGTGCCGGGCGCGGTGCCCATCTACGCCGTCATCCCGCGCCGCGTTGCCGAGACGCGGATGCGTCTCTTCCATTCACCCGGCCTTGTCGTCACGTCGGTGGCCTTGACGAAGGACCGACGTGCCGTGGAGGTGCGGGTGGCGAATCGAAGCCGGCTCTATAGCATGGAGCTGCAGCTCAGCGCGCTCACTTTTGCGGAGCTGCCCGACGCCTTCATCGTGGCCGGGGCTGAGTACGTGGTGCCGCCGATCAAGCTCACCCGCATCCTACCGGCTAAGGAGCAGAACGGGCTGCGCTTCTCTGTGCCGTGGGTCGTCCGGGAGTTGCCGCATTGCTCCGGCACGCTGGATCTGGACCTCTCCGTCATCGGCGCCGAGGAGGTGAGCGCTGAGCCGCTGGATGAGTGCGTGCTGACGCTGGACGTTGAGCTGCCCCGCCTCCCCTTCTTTCGAAGCCCCTACCGCCCCTCTGCGTCCTCCATCGGGTCACTGGACGAGATGAACGACGCGGCGGCACAACAGGCCTTAGGGACGGCATCACCACCAGCAGACGGGCCTGTTGTGGCTTACCGCTGGGCCACGGGCGGCGACATCGGCTACGGCGGCGAGAACAGTCCTCTGGTGGTTTCCTGCTCACGAGCCCCGCCGCCGGTGGTCACCAGCGCACTGCACTCGCCAACCTCTGTCAGCGCTTTACCGCTCGACGGACGTGCTGTCGCGCCGGCAACGACGGTGCCGGACTTCGCCGGCGCCACGCGGCCCAACTCAGCGTTTGCGTCGCGTCGCACGACGTCTTTCGAATTCACTGCGCAGCACTCGGTGACCAACGCGCCGCTGCTGCAGCGAGCAAAGACAACAGTGCCCGTGTTCAGCGATGCCACGGCGAACCACAATCCTCCAGAGAGCCTCAACGCGCCGCCAGCAAAGGTCGACATTGTTATTCCTGCGGTTACGCCGATTCACCTGTGCCTGCGGGTGGCGGCGCCGCGGTGGCGTCGCGCCATCCCGCTGCGCGTCCGCGTCTCCATCGACGCCCACTTTGACGTTGCGGTGCTGTCCGGTGCGGTGGAGGCGGAGGCAATGGTAGGAAACGAGGGCAAGGCAGTGTACGTGCGTGAGTTTGAGCTCTTCGCGTTCAAGACCGGTAAACACCTGTTGCACGTCACCATCACAGACGGCGCCGGCCGCGAGCTAACCAACGCGGTGCAGCTGATTGTGGAGCACTCTAGAGCCGCATAGTCACACAAGGGGGATGCTCAGAGGTTCTTGTTTTATGCCCTCTCCTGTGTTCTTTGTCTCTCTATATATATATATGTATATGCGGGAGCACACTTTCTTTTATTGGAGAAAGAAAAGCGCTTCTCTCTGTGGATGCGCGACGTGAGTGACAGTGTAGTGATCTTCAGCTGTGTGGTTTGAGTCTTGCGCCTTTTTTTTTTTTTTTACTGTTGTTGTTGTTCGAGTGCAGGTGACTTTCGTTCTCAACCTCAGCTGCTACTAGCGGCAGAGAGAAAAAAAAAAAAAAGAGGTGGCGCTGCCTCCGTGTCAAGAAGAGCCGCATACTGCTTTTTTTTTTCTCTTTCTCTATAATTGCAAAGGGCACGGAAGCCCTTTTATTGCGCTCTCAGCGAAAGAATGGGTCGATAACGGAACTCGCAATACCTACGACTTTGCTGAAACTACGATTGAGACAAGTCTAGCGGCTTTAAAGATCTTTTTTTTTAATTCTTTGTTTTGTTTTTTAGTAGAGCTGTTTTTTTTTTTTTGTTGTTGTTGTTGTTGTTTTGAGCTTACAGATACTGTTGTTTTTGTCTCCTGTTGCATTTCACCTCCTCCCATTATTACTGTTATTTCACTCATCCTTTTTCTCTTTCCCTCTCTCTCTCTGTACATATCTATATATATGTATGTATATACATATATATAGATAGATATCGTTTGCTCCTTTGCAAAGGAGGTATACAAACGACTAGCACGCTACTTCCTCGCATCGCCTGCTTTACCTCTCTCTTTCTTTTTGGGGTTTTTTGTCATCTATTCTGCTTTTTTCTTCCCTCTTTTTTTATTTGCTGCATATAGTGTTCAATAATGCCTGTGAGTAAATCGGCACGGTGCGACGAGCAAGGAGGCTCGGCGCGCGGCGGCAACGCAACTCGTCAGCCGAAGCGTGGTGGCGGACGCAAACGGGCTCGCGACACGGCGACGACGACGGCGAGCGTCTCGGCAGACAACACAGAGCCCCTTGTGTCGCCGGCAAGCAATGGCACCGGACTCAGAGAGGGTGGAGAAGCAACGGAACACGCACCGCTCATCTCCTCTCCGTCTGCTACCCCGGCTGGGCGATCATCGGTGCGGGAGCCGCCGTCCTCTACCCCCTCGTCGATCGGGGTGGCGGACGAGGAGGAGGAGGAGAATGGCCTCGTGCGGTCAGCCATGGCGTCGACGGCCTTTTCAAACGACGAGGCGGGCAGTGTGAACGAGAGCGCGTCCGTTGCGCGACTCCGCAGCGAGGTCTGCAGCGCGGCAGAGAACATTAGACGCAACATGGAGACCAGCATTAGCCGGTTCACGCTAGCAGACGCGGAGTTGGAGCGGCTGGCCTCGGCGCGGCTGACGGTGCAGCCGAAGGTGGACGAAGTCGTGCAGTCCCGCCACCCCGAGTTGTATGCGGAGGTGGTCACGTTGAACGTGGGCGGCGAAATCTTCACCGTGCCGCTCGCCACACTTTTAGGAAAAGACAGCCCAAACTACTTTCACGTGCTTCTCGGCTCTGACGAGGCGGGCGGCGTGACGCCGGTTTTCAAAAATGAAGATAAGATCATTTTCATTGATCGCGACCCGACGTGCTTTAAGCACATCTTAGGCTACTTCAGAGGCTACCAGTACTTCAACCTGCTCAAGGAGGACACGGTGCGTCGTCTGAAGGTGGACGCGGCATACTTCCAGCTGCCTGGGCTGCTGGCCATGCTTGGCGAACTGGAGCGCGAGGCGGAGCTGCAGTTTAACACGGGCCCCGGCGTCAGCCTCGAGCGCAACCGCCTGCGCGTGGTGTATGGCGTAGCGGTCGTCGGCGACGTTTTTCTCGTGACCGGGCGTCATATCATCACCTACGAGGTGAAGATCGCCGATTACATCGGCTTCGGTCTCGTCTCTGAGGCCTGCGTCAACACCGACCAAGAATTCCACAAAATACCAGACTGCTGCGTCTACTACATGTCCGGTGTGTTTTACACGAACTACCCGTACCACCGTAAGGAGGAGAACCTCGAACGGATCGAAAACGGCGACTTCGTCACCATGAAAATAGACCTCGATAAAGGTTACGTGGAGTACATCCTGAAAAACTCTCGCAAAATGGTGTCGATTGGTCGCGCGCGGCGGCTGCGCTTTGCCACGACGATGAAGCTAGCGTCGCGGGTGCGCATTGTCCCGCCAGAGGAGGTGCGACGACGTTTACCGCCCGTACACTACACGTTTGACGAATAGAGAGGAGCACTACTGGACAGAGAGTTCATCAGAGCCACAAGCAGAAGCACCTGAACGCAGATTCCGTCGTTACTGTTGCTGCTGAAGAGGATAAGTTGGACGCAGAGGGGGAGAAGCACGTCGAAGATGTCCCAGTAAAAGTCCCTCATTTCTCTTCTAGCCAGAAACAAATCCCGCGGCCCAAAACCGCTTTTTTTTTTTTTGCTTGTTGTTTTCTTATGGCTCGTATTGTCAGAATGAGCGGAGCACACGTACGCACATACGCATGTAACTATGATTGGCGTTTTCGCCTTTTTTTTTCTTTTCTTTTGATCTCAGCGAGTGCTGTTCGTGAAAGCTCGTGGATATCGGAGAGTACGGGTACAATCGATGGAATTGCTCTTTTTACCTGTCTTTTTTCTGCCCAACACTCATTAGAGAACACGAAAGATGATCTCATTTGCCTTTGTTTATCACATAGACATTTAGTGTTCTTCAAAAAAAAAAAAAAGGACGAAGAAAGCGCGTGGAGGTGAAGACCTCTCTATGTAACTTTTTCGTTTTCTTTCTCACCTCCTTTTTTTTCTGTTTGTGCATGTGCACATGTGTGTGTTCGTTTTTGTGAGTATGAACTCTCTTTCCACGCCTATTAAATGCAATCTGCTCTTGATTGTAATCACTATCATCTTCTGAGTTGTGAGTCGTGCTGGTCTTCTGGTATGTGTGCGTATATGTGCTTGTATGTCGTTGTTTTTACTGTTGTCTTCGTCTCTTTTACTTCTTTTCGGTGCTTTTCGATCCCTTCAGTCTTTCGATTCAAAGTGTTTGTTTGTGTGTTACTGCTTGGGTTTTTCTGCGTGTGTGCATGCTCTTCTTTAATTGCGGGTTTCATTTTATTCTAAGCGACATAGGCAAAAAAAAAAAAAGAAAGTAAGAGCATTTGTACTGGTTTTGTTTTGTCAGTTGCCGCCTGGTGTGTTACGCAGTTTTTTTTTTTTCAATTTCGCATTTTGTGCACTAGAAGGTGAAAGAAAACGAAAAATGTCAAAGTGACAAAATAAAATGCGCTGTGTTTTCATCATGGCCCTTCAGCTTCGAGCAAATAAGCCTTTACTGATGTCTTTGTCAGGTTGGGTGATCGGGGCAACGTCGTTTTTTTTTTTTTTGCTGTTGTTGTGTTCCCACAAACTGTCACTACGCTGTGCCCTTTCTCGTCCTTCTCCCTCACTCTTTTTTTTTTTCCTCTTTGTTTGTTTCGCTCAACCTTTTAAATGTGGTGATCCGCTTCGTATTTTCAGCCACTATCTTTCGCGCAATCCAGCAGCTACCCTGATCTTTTTTTTTCCCCCTCTCAAAAGCCAAGTCTATTAGACACCTTACAATCTACTGCATTGCATTCACACTCAGACGTTGTAGAGCAGAACAACCGCACACGCCCCTCTATACTTCATTACCCTTCTTTGTCTCCTTAGTTCTTTTTTTTTCCTTTCACTTTTTCCTTTTCCTCTCACTTATTTCACTCTTTTGAAAAACCAAGGAAGACAATAGTACCGCAAATGCCGCCGAAGACTGCCGCCTCACGTGCCAAGGGAGCGGATCAAAAATCTGCCTCTCCTGTAAGTGCTGCCCCCGCCGCGATGGCGGGCAACGCCATGCCGTCTGCCGTTCCGCAGGGCGGCACGCAGGAGTTGACGTCGTACGTGCAGGGTCTGCTGCAGCAAATGCAGTCCCGCTTTGAGGAAATGTCGAACAACATTATCTCTCGCATTGATGAGATGGGTGCCCGCATCGATGATCTGGAGCGTTCGATTGATGAGTTGATGCAGCAATCCGGTGTAGAGGATGGCGACACCTCAGCTGCGAAGCCGCACAAGTAAAACCAAATAAGCCTGCGTTGCGCCGAGCTAAGGAAGCCGAGTGCGCATAACACAAAAAAAAGGAACCTTCGAAACGGCTGCGGATTTTATCGTTGTTGTTATTTTGTTTTTCTTTCGTTCGTTAGCAGTGATACTGTGAAGCTGGCATCTACGCATTGCGTTCTTAGTAAGGGCGTGCAGCTCAGGAGTCATCTGAGGCGCTACATCGAGCAGGCGCGCGGCTACTTCCGTGCGCGGGTCACGTGCGTATTTGAGCGTCGAAAACTGCAGTTCCCTGTCTTTTCTCTCCACTTTCTCACTCTGTGAAGGCTACGCAAATGTGAGCTGTGTCATCTAGTGACCTTTTCAAACGCTCAGCTGCGCATTCCGTGAACATCCTATCGTGACAGCCATGGAATACGTGAAGAAAACGTTTTCCTCCCTCACTTTCTCCGACAACTAGATGTCGTGCAAACCGTTCTTTTTTTTTTTCATCGTTGAAGCGCGCCGTTATGCTTGAGGATCAGTTTTTTCGCTGCGGATTCTATTGTCTTTTTTTTTTCTGCAGCACAAAATCGCAGAGAGTGAGAGTTATTCTACGTATATTTGACCAGACTTCTATTGTTGTTTTCACTGCTCCTTTTGGCCTTTGCTTTTTTGGATTGTTGCCATTTGGAAGAAACTCGTGTCGGCTTCCATCAAGCAAGGATGGAGAACCGCATATGCATTTGAGCACAATGAAGCAAGTTGACAGCTCCGGCATTTTCTTGGCAAGTGTGATGGCTTTTCTTCTTCCTTCATCGTTGCCTCTTTTGCTATTCAGATGAGGTTCAGGCGCCGCACCACGATCCTGTGCCAAACCTCTTTCTTTTCTTCTTGTTTTTTCGTGTCTTTTTCTGTTTTTAGTCGCGTGTGTTGAGCCTTGAAACGCGGGTGCCGATTTGGCTGTCGTCACCGTTGTGGTTGTCTGTTCTTTGTTTCTTTTCTTTTCCTTTTAAGTTAGAGCCTCTTTTTCTCCTTGCTTATCAATTTTGATCTAACTGCAATTCTTGTGTTTCTTCTTGTACCACATCTACTGTTCTTCTCCTTTCCTTTCCTTTTTTGTTTGATTGTTCCTGTCGATTATTTAGCTTTTACTAGAAGAAGAAAAGGAAAAAAAAGAACGCTAGAGGGAAAAGAGGACTTCATCTCCTGCGAGCAGAGAAAGAAAAAAGGCCGGATGCGTTTTGTTGTTACTGTTTTGCTTCTCACCTTTGGCGCATGCGGAGTGCTGCAGTGGTACACTTGGATACTCCGTTAATTTCGTCCTTGTTTATTTTGGTGCTTTGGAATGAAGCTGATCCGCAGCTCGGCTTGAACGGTAGTGAGTCAACTTTTTTCTCTCTCTTTTTGCCTTGGCAGTCCAAGTGAAGAAAAAAAAGAAAAAGAGAGATAGTAAGGGAAATGTGCAAGGCAAACGCTACGAATCAAGGCGCTGCCCCTACCTCCTTTTTTCTTTTTTTTGCTCTCTGACATTTTCCGTCTTTTCCTTCTTTGACACGACTCTCTCACTATTTGATCCTCCCTCTTTTCCTCCCTCGCTGTCAGAAACTCGTATTTGAAGTGCAGGCCATCAAAAAAGAGAAGAAAAGAAACGGCGTCTTTCTTTAGCAGCAAAGTCTTGATCGAATGACGTCGATCACACCGTTGCTGCCCACTCGACGTGAGTCGCCAAAGGAGACCATCTTTGACGCATGCCGACGCGGCAACGTGCAACGCTTCACGGAGTATGTGGAAAAAGGCGGCTGCCTCACCGAGTACGACGACCAAAAGTTGACGCTGCTCCACCACGCGGCCTTTGCCGGGAACGAGAGCTTCGTGAAGCTCCTCCTCGCGGCACCGGCAACGCAGCAGGTCAGCATTGACGCCCTGGATGCGGAGGGGTGGACGCCGCTGCACTATGCCGCCGACCGCGGCCATGCCGGTGTGGTGCGACTTCTGCTGGAGGAAGGGGCAAACGTGAACGCCCGCGACACGTCGAAGCGAACACCGCTGCATCTGGCCGCCCTCTCCGGACGCACAGACGCCGTCGCGGCGCTGCTGCGGGAAGGTGCATCGAAGACGGCAAAGAACGCTGTTGGCATGACGCCACTAGAGTGCGCAAGGGCTGCCGACCAAGCCGACATAGTGGCGCTTCTGCAGTAGGGCGGTGCGCTGTTTCTTGTTCTTGATGCTGTTTGCACGTTACAGACACGCCCTTGAACATCCCTTTTGAATAAGAGCTGCTGTTGTGCGCAGTATAAAGCGTAATAAAATATAAAATAAATGGAAGTGTGAACCGTTTTTCCCCTGTTTGAACGAACCTTTGCTTTCGCTTGTTGTCAGGAGCTCTTCCTTATACGCAGCTACTGTATACAGTTCACGGAAACCAACCTTTTTTTTCCCCCCTCTTCCTTTTCCGCTCTATTTCACTGTATTTCTGTTTGTGTGTTTGGAATACCTGCTACCACTTGTTTTCTACTTTTTGCTTTTGCTCTGCACGTTATTATCAAACTTACCGGTTTCCTCTCACTCAATACCCCCACGAGGTGTAAAGAAAAAAACACATACACGATCACACGTCCACAAGAAGTGCACAGCTTTTTGTTGTTGTTGTTGTTATTGTTATTGATATCAATGACGTCATAGAACACACGCACACACATATATATACATATACATCGCGGCTGACATAGAAAAAGAACAACGTACCACACCTTTGCAAGCGCCTCTCTCTTTTTTTTCTATTTTCTCTCACAGAGCAGCTTTTTACTCGCTCAAACACTCCCTACGGCAATTTCAAGCATCTTTCAAAAGAAGTGCAGACGCGGCTTTTATCCCTCGCTCACATACACTCACATATATCTAAGTTGACGGTTGTGGAAAGGCGCACAGAAAAACAATGGACTCCTCCACAGACTCGTTCACAGCAGAGAGGCGCCAGGAGGACGCCGCTAGTCTTCATGTTTCCTCGCCCCCAGCAACCGATGACGACACCCAGCGGCCGCTGCTTTTCACGGCACACGAGACAGAGGTGTCTTTCCTGCCCGCATCTTCGCCAGCCATCTTAGTTGAAGAAACGGAGACGTTCTCACGAGTCGCCAACCCTACCGCCGAGGACGCCTCTGAGTCTCCTGAGCACGAAACCGCACATCTCCCGTTGAAAGAAACGCTGCGCACGGTTGGAGCTGGTAGGGAGCCGGCGTTGCTTGGAGCGGAGGCGTCACAGGATCTGCTGGAGGTGCGGCCCGCTGCCGTGAGCACCGGTGACTCCAAGGAGGAGGAGGAAGATAAGAAGGCCACAGCGATGGTTATGACCGACACGGACGACGACGAAGCGGATCTCGCGCGCGGGACCGCGATCCAAGACAAGTACGGCGCCACCTCAGCATGGGTCGAGAGCCTCCCGCTGGCGGCAACGGCGACGGCGCAGACGCGCTGTGGCAAGCGCGCGCGAGAGAAAAGGGAGTTACAAAGCTCGAGCGAGGCTCATGGCGGTGGCACGCTGCGGCAGCGCCGGGCACGCGAGAAGGCTGCCGAAGCAGAGCTGCAAAACGCGTTCAAACACTCTCAGCGCGCCCTGCGGAAGCAGGCCAAGTCGGTGAACATGCGAGACGTTTTTGCGCGCTCCATCACGCTGCCCTCGCCGCCGCCCCCCGCAGACGCCAACGCAAGCACCAGCCTGACCTTTCCGCCGTCGCCGCTCGTGGCGGAGGACAGCAGCAGCGGCAACGGCGTCCGCACGGCGGGCGGGAACGTCTTTTCGCCCTCGTCGCCGTCCTTTCGCTTAGGCACCCCGCTCTTTTCTCCTGTCGGGGCGTTGTCGCCTACGACGCCGTTAGGCAACGGCGGTGCATGGTCGCCGTGCGTGGTGGGTGAGCTGACGAACCAATTTCTCGCCAACGTGAAGCACCAGCGCCGTCAGAAGTGCGAGCTGTTTGTCTCACGCGAGTTGACGCAGTCGCAGACGATGAGTCAGGCCCGCAGCCTCCACACACACCCGTACGGTGAGGACGGAACAGAGGAGACCGGCCACCCTTCGCTGCAGCAGCAACAGCATCTTCCGTCTTCCATGACCGACGGTGGCACAGCCAACGGGCGCGGCTTCCCTGCGCCCGTGGACGAGCTCGTGATCGGCGACGAGGACAACGAGGCGGCAAACTGGATGCCAGCGGAGGCCTCCTCGCCTGCTTCGCTGCACGGGCGGCGAATGCTGATGCGCGACACGAACGCGAACGACGACATCGTCCTGCTTGGTGGCAGCTCTGCGGGAGAGGAGGGGTGCTACACAACGTCGCCGAGCACCACCGCGTCGGAGAGTCGCAAAGCGGAGGACCTTGCATCGCAGCAACACCAGCACCAGGTCGTACAGTCCCTTTCCCGCAAGCATGAGATTTGGAAGCTGAAGCAGCGGCAGTTGAAGGCGCAGCAGCAGGTGGATCTAGACGAGCGGGCAAAGGCGAAGCAGCAGCAGCAGCTCAGCGTAGCATCCTCGACGGCGGCATCAGCCACATTTGCATCAGCGACGGTGACGACCTCGGCAACCACCTGGCAAGGCTTCATTCGCACGTCACAGATTTCGTCACCAGCTGGCACGGCCTTCAGGACTCTTCACAAGGCGAACCTTTCCCCAGACGCCATCTCGATGATTCGTCGCCTTAATAGCTTTGACAGCACCTCCGCGCAGCGCGTTGTTGTGTTTGGTACGGCAGCTTCTACAAAACAGTCCAAGGACGAGAGCACGCAGTAGTTGAACATGTTTTTTGTTGCTGTTGATGTTGATGTTGATGTTGCTCTTTTTTTTTGTCTCGTTTGAGAGCTTTTTTTTTTTTCTCTTTTTCTGCACAAACGTTATAGAGTGATGAGCACCTGCCGTTTCTACGCGCAGTGACTGTTGCTGCCTCTTTTGCCTGTTGACCATTTTCTTTTTCCGTTTCTTATTCCTATTCGCAAAGATACCAACTATGATAATACAGTCTGCCGAAACTCTTCCGAGAAACGCAACTCCAGTTGCTTTCCTGTGATTTCTCTCTTTGAAGTCAACGTTCTTTCGTGAGAGCGACAGCACGCTCTCAGCAACTGTTGTGCGTTAGAAAGTGAC
The DNA here is from genome assembly GCA_037349495.1 of Lotmaria passim. Classification (NCBI taxonomy): domain Eukaryota; phylum Euglenozoa; class Kinetoplastea; order Trypanosomatida; family Trypanosomatidae; genus Lotmaria; species Lotmaria passim. Next base: position 867,584 of record CP140193.1, read on the forward strand.
ATAAATCGAGCATGTATTTAAGGTGACTTTGTTCACGAGCCTCGCAAGCTGTTTAGACCTTTTTCCTGCTTGTGTCCAGGGCAGGATCTTGCTGGAGCTCGCCTTTTTGCACTTTCGGTGTTCGTTTTATTCAGTGTGTTGGTGTAGTCTACTTACGCTTCTGTTTTTGCCTTTTTTTTTTTCTGTCTTGCCTCGTTTACGATCTCGCCTGCGCGCACCGCACTTCTTTCAATAAAGAAACAAGGGGAACGTAGAGTTGAAGAGTTTTTGATCATGTCGTTGGACAAGAGCCGTATTTCCATTGTCAGCTCAACCAAGGTGGACGGCAACAAGCTGAGCAGCGTCGGCGATACCGCCGACTCCCTAGTCCCCGCGAGCCACCGCCAGCAAACGAAGGAGGAGAAGTGCTGCCCTGTCTGCTGCGTCCTCTACGGCTCCATCATATCTACCTTCGCCGTCTTCTGTATCGCTGCCTCCGGCACTGCCGTCTCCATCTTCGCCGAGTCGCGTGTGAACTACACCGTCAACGGCGTCATGCGGCAGATCGGCTGGATTGGTTTCCCCGGCATGCTGGTCGGGGCCAGCCTGCACTACTTTTTGGCAGAGGCAATGTGGAGCGGGAAGCACAACTCGTGGGGGCAGGCGTGGACGAAAGCCATCATCGTCAACGCAGGGCTGTGGTCGGCTGCCATCGGTCTCGGCACACTTGGATGGCGCAAAGGACTTCCACAGACCGCCGCGGGGCGTCGACTCTACCACCGCTACCCAATTCCAGCTGAGCCGCTCGAATCGCGGCTGCTGCGGTCCAGTCGCGAGTTTTTTTCGGGGATGGGGGCCACCTACTGGCTCAGCGGTGTTGTGAGTGGACACCTCGGCTTCGTTACCTGCGTTACCTTCTGCGTGTCGACGGATCGGCCGTATCTCATGATGGCCCCGCACGGCGGCTACGCCCGGCGCTGCATGCCACCATGGCGCCGACAGCAGCTGGAAAAGATGGCCCTGGGAGCCGACGCGTCTGCCGCAGAAGAAGCGGCAGCACTGCCGCCGCCGCGGCAGAAGCAAGCAATAAAGTAAGTAGCTGTTTTTTTTTTTTCTCGCCTCGTTGTTGCGTGTTGTTGCTGTTGTTGTTCACATGTTTCACGTGCGTCGCCGAGGGCGGACGTTTCAAGTCGAAGACTACCCTATCACAAGACGTGGGAGCACACGCTGCCCGTCCTTTCACGGGTAACACGTTCAATACGCGGTTAAATCCGCTGCTGTGAAAAGGCCACTTTCCTCTTGTCTGCAAACGTGCACACACGCAAAAGGAAGGAGATGCAGTAGCAAAGCTCGATGCCTCGGAGGCAGTACTGGACAGGCACACTTCTTTGTGGCTGTCCCAGTACACTGTCCTGCTAACGTACATTTTTTCTATTCCTCTATTCTGTTCTTTTTTTTTTTTTTCTTGTCTTTCCTTTTCTTTTATTTTACGATCATCATCACACATCCTTATAGTACGCACTCGTCAAGGCACCACAAACGGCCGTCATGACCAAAGACCGAATTCACTACCGGCAGTCACGGCGGAACGCACACGGCGCGGAGGAAGTGGAGCGGGGCATTGGCATCACCTGCACCCGCGATGCACGCGACGGTGGGCCGCAGCGGCCCGTGGCGCTCATGAAATGGGCTTTTGACGACTACATCGTGGAGGAAGAGCTGCCCGAGGAACTTTTCGCGCCCAATCCATCAGCAGACACGTCCTCGTCAACCGACACGGCGCAAGCGGCTTCAACGAGCTTTGTCGTGCAGCTGCTTAGCGAAGGAGTGCCGGACACGGTAGTGGAGAAGCTCCTGCGCGAGCGGCTGCCGCGCTCGGTCTCGTCTCACTTTCTCACACCGATCGACTTTGTTTGCTGTGCTGCGCGCTACGTGTGGCTGCGATGTAGAGAGGCCAGTGCCCCCACGCTGCCGCCTGCGTTTTGGCACGACCAGCACTGGCACACCGGCGTCGGAGACGTGTACGTGAGTCCCGTGCGGCGCATCCACGTCAGCGCGACCGCCGCCAGCTTTCCCGCACGCTTCCTGCCACGCACGCGCTACACCGTTACGCTTCGCAACATCCAGAGCAGCCTCGGCGACGTTCTGCCGCAGCTGCGAAGAGTGGCGCAGGATGGCTTTCTTAATTACTCGCACGTTGCACGGCACGGCGTCGGGCTGTCGCGCATCTACGACGACGCCGCGTTGCTGCTGCGCCGCGACTACCCCGCCTTTCTACGGCACCACGTGCAGCGGCTGACGGAAGGGACGACACACGTGCAGCGCGAGATGCCGCTGCTGTTGGAGACGCTCGCCTCGCCGCGCAGCTCTGCACGCGATTGGCGGGCCATCGTGGACGGCCTCGAGTTTGCCGTGAAGAGCGACGCGCAGGTGTACGCGCGAACGCGGCAGAGTGGACTCTACCCGCCCCACCATGACCTTCTCCTCGACTTTGTGCGCCGTGCGGCGGACGTTCTGCCGCGCCACCACGACTCCGCCCAGCTTATTCGCGAGGCAGTGAAGCCGCTGGTGCTGCAGGAGACGCTGCGCGCCATCACCGATGTGCACTTCAACGCCTTCGCGTCGCTGCGGTGGCGCCAGAGCGGCGAGAGTGTCGTGGTGGGCGACCTGGTTCGTGTGCAAGGCGCTGCGGCGAGTGGCGCAGACGCGACGGGTGCGCAGGACTGCTTCGTCGGCGTCGCGGACCACGTCAACGGCTGCATGACGTCCTCAGCGCACGTCGAATGGTCCAGCGCAGACGCTGAAGGGGAAGCTGCGGTGGCAGCAACGTGCGCGGTAAAGCGTGTCGCCTCCAAGGCGGAGGCCGCCAACTACAGCGCGCTCGACGTCGTCCTTCCCTGCTTCGGAAAAGGCGTTGCGGAGCTGGTGCCTTCTTCCTACGCGGAGAGCGCACAGGCCACCCTCTTCGCGAACCTGGCCCGCGAGTTGCGCGTGGAGGGTCTGGCCGAGCTGAACCTGGCGCCTTGTGCCGCGTTTCGGCCGCTGCTTCAACGACCGCACAACATGTCGTTCTACCTCGTCGACGAGAAGCGTGGGTGGGACTGGGAGGAGAACGCGGGCTCGACGCTGCTGAAGCAATCCCTCTACCACGATCAGGACGGCCTCCTCCGTTGCCGCTCGCCGTTTGCGCGCCGCACGGGAAAAAACATGGTCGCCCGCATGGGCATCCGAGACGATGTAGCTCGCCACTTCTTCCTCAAGCCGGCACGCAAGCCGGGAATGACGTGCGTCATGCAACTGACGCTGCCGGCCGGCTCTCATGCGACTTCTGTTATACGTGAAGCGTTCACAGTAGCGACGCTCTCTCCCTCCGCCATATTTCGTCTTCTAGCGAAGTAGTCAGTGCCGCATATGTCTCACATGAAGTTTCTTTTCGTAAATATAGCAACGTAAACAGCAAACGCACCGTTGCTTTTTTTTTTTTTTTCCTTCTCCAACCTGAAGGAGAGGACTGTCAGTACGTGCTTCCCAAGTAGTGGTGCCTACCATTCAGAAGAAAGGCGTGTTTTCTAACAGTGACCCCATGTGTCTCTTTACACAGCGGGCTTCCATCGCTCTCTCAGCTGCCCTTTAATCCTACTGGCTCTGTACGGTGTTGTGTGTTCTTTTTTTTTTTCCTTTCTTTTTTTGGGGCGCTCTCCTTTTCTAGCTCATCCTTTCTTCACTGGCCCGCTCTCTTTCTTTATCTGTTTGTTTGTTTGTTGTTGTTGTTTGTGTGTACGTGTGCTTGTGAGCAGCATCCAACTTCTCCTTACGCAGCTGCGTTCTACCGCGTGCTCGTACAAGGAAAGAGCAGAGGTTCTTATTTGTTTACTCTTCTTACTCCTTACATACATAGACATCCTTCACTCACCTTGAGCGTGGGTGAAGTCTCATAAACGCACTCATAGAGCAACAACACAACAGCTAGAGGACGCCAAGACCGTAGAGAGCGATGCCACCACGTGTACGGGTGTGTTTACGGCTCAAATTTGTAAAGCTGCCGAACATTGACAGCGAGCGCGTCTTTCGAGATAGCCTCGCCTTTTCCGACCCGGACGATCGCAGCTACGATGATCTGCGGGCGATCGTTGAGGCAAAGATCACGTTTATGGAGCTGCCCTTGTCGGAGTTCACGGTCTTCTACACTGAGGAGGCGACGCAAGACCGCCTCGTTGTCGACAACGCCCTATTCAGCTCGCTGCTTCGGCAGTGGAGCCGCAAGGCGGCGAAGCAGCGCCGCAATTCACCTTGCGCGGCAGTCGCACCAGCGTTGCTGGGAGACTCTGCCTCTCAATGCGATGACAACGTAGACAAGCAGCTGCGGGCGAGCATCGGCGACGATAATGATGACGACGATGATGACGACACACACCCACCGGACGTGGTGGCAAGCTTCGAGGTGGAGCTGACGCGCCTCAGCGGCGGCGGTGGCATCAACGCGCGTGCACCAGCAGCGATGACCACCGTGTTTCCTGCTGTGCCAAACCTGGTGCGAAGCTCTGCTTTTCCTGTGGCATCTGCGACGCCGCCGCCACCGACGGCCAGTCCTCCGTCGACGCAGTTGGCTGCCCTCACACGCGAAAATCTCTCGCGTCTCTGCGAGGCGAAGACCAACAGCCATGCCAACTCCTCGGCGGCGGACCCGTCCGTGAACGTCTCTGCCTCGCCACTGGACCCAAACGCTGATGTGCATGTGCGAGTGCACGACCTCACGTGCCCGCCGACGCATGTGAAGTTCTTTCTGCGCTGCATCATCCTCGCCATCCGCTTCAAGACGCCGAAGCCTGGCATGACGGTTGCCGAGCTGGACCTCGGCGACGCCGACGACGTCACGCAGGCAATCACGGCGGTGACGTTTGACGAAGTGGTGCACAAGGCCATCCGCGACCACCTGCGTGGCGACCGCCGGCAAATACTGGAGCTGCGGCAGGTGTACGTGCGCCGCAAGAACGACGTGGACATGCGCTACCAGACGAACCCGCACCCGCTGCTGCTGCGGCTGGACCGGTCGTCGAAGTTGGAGGTGGTCCGCATTCTCGCCACCCCGGCGCCGCAGCCCGGCAGTGCTGGCGTGGTGACGGTGCGCGAGCAGCTAGGCTCCGCGGGGGTGGTGGACGTGACGCAGCTGATGGGCCTGCAGCAACGCCGTCACGGCAGCCGCGTGGGTGGCGTCCTCGTCTCGGAGAGCGGGGCTTCGGCTGGCCCACTGCATGGCGGCGCCTATCCTGCTGCGACCTCGTCGTCGTCCTCCTCCTCGGGACCACGGCGCACCACCTTCACCATGAGCGGCACCAGCGGAAACGTCGGCGCGAGCGTCGCGTTGGTGAGCGGCGTAGTGCCGTCCGCCTTCGGCCAAGAGCTTCGCACTCGCCAAGAACAACTCATCCGGCAGACGCCGCCCGTCGCGACGGCGCCGCTCGAGCCCGGCGTGCCGATCGTGACGGCGCGCGACGTGCGGCAGCGGGAGCCGCTGGTGGAGCAGCACGCCAATCGCGAGGAGCAGCGGAAGCAACGCATTCGCCGCAAAACAGAGGTGAGCACGCGGTGCCTGCTATGCGGACTTGACTGCAACGACGAACAGGCGTGCATGGCGATTGTGCGACAGCTGCTGTCGAAGAGCCTGCGCAATCGTGGCACGCACATTCCCACGTTTGGGGAGTTGAAGCGGGACTTGTGCGACCGTCGACGCGTGCCACCGGGCAAGGAGCCGACGCGGCTGCTGTGCGCGCACACCTTCGTGAACGGCAGCACGCGCACGGTCCACGTGGTGCACCCCCGCTGCGCGCACCTCTGCACCGCCTACCAGACGGGCAGTGAGTTGGAGGACATCGCGGAGAGTGAGCTGGAGATGAACGTGTGCGCCTTGTGCGGCATGCCTGGCGCGTGTGTGGCGTGCTACCACCCTCAATGTACGGAGGTGTACCACGTCGTGTGTGCCCTGTACAGCAGTGGCTACGTGAACTTTGGGCAGCGCGACCCGTTTTTGCCGTGTCCAGCGTGTCCGCGGCACACTCAAGTGCCTCTCGCGAAGAAAAAGCGCGAGGACGGCAGCAATGTTCTTCACGTCGACCACAGCTGCTGGGAGGACGGCATCGCCTTCGACTCACGTGTTGTGGAGTCGACCGATCTGCGCGATCCTGACGAAAACGATGGACAGTAGGCGGCACCCCATGCGCAAAGAGAAATCGATGGATTGCGCATAGCAAATAGGGTCTTCTTTTTTTTTTTTCTTCGGTTATCATAGATGCACGATAATGAAACGAGGCTTCGGATTTGTGATGCTCTCTTCTTTTTCTTTTTGTGTATGTTTGTACGGACGTCGATAGGTCCCTCGTAAAACAGGGAAAAAAGAAAAACCGATGGTGCCGTTTTGCTCAAAAAGAGAGCACACTCAAGGAAATGACTGTCAATGTTCTTTTTTTTTTTTTTGTGTGTGTGCACCACTGAGGCGTTCGCTGCACTCGTTTGCAAGCCTGTGTTCTACAGCTTTTTGTTGTTGTTGTTGTTGTTTCCTCGATGCCACCATGGAGCATTCCCTCGTTAGTTTTCCACTCCTTTTTCTTTTTCTTCTGTCTGTTGCTCATCTTGGTCTCTTTTTTTTTTTTTTCCATTAAATAGAGGCGACGAGTGCGTTGTGTGCGCCTTTCCGTTGCTGTCTAGCCCGACACCTTGTCTGTTTCTCGTCTTCGAATTGCTTTCATTCTTCCATGGACGAGCCCGTAGCGTCGAAGCTGACGCTGCCACCCAAAGGCAGCGAGCTGTTGCGGGAGAACCTTTTCGAGGAAAATGCGGACGAGGACGAGGGGGAGCTGCTGAAGCGTCGTGAGCCGACGATGCTGCGCAAGGGCAGGAAGCTCGTCGCGCCGTCGAACGACGGGGCAAAGAAGTACACCGTCGTGTTCGATTTGGACGAGACGGTGGTGTACGCCCGCAACGGCCCGCTCTACGCGCGCGCCTACCTCAAAGACCTCTTCCGCTCCATCAAGGACGACTTCGAGGTCATTGTCTGGACCGCCGGCGAGCGCGATTACGCCAAGTGCATTCTGGAAGAGATCAACGAGGACCACATCATCCAGCACCTCGTCTACCGCCATAAGAAGTGGTTCAACGAGGAAGATTACACGAAGGACCTCCGCCAGCTGGGGCGCGACCTCAACTACACGATCATGATCGAGAACACACCAGACTGCGTGCGGGCCAACCCGCAAAACAGCATCATCGTAGAGGACTTCGAAGTGCTGCCGGAGACGACGGACGAGGAAAGCTCCACGTCCCCCACCCCCGTGCCGCCGGCTCCCGCCTCAGCTTCCTCCGGCGCCTTTGATCAGACGAACTCAAGCTCAAGCGAGCAGCGACGCAGCGAAAGCGCAGAGGACGCGCCGGACGGCTGTGCCCCCGCACACGCCGCAGCGACGGCCGACGCCACCTCTGGCAAAGAGGACGGCGCACCCACCTCGCAGCCGAAGCGGCGCCGCATCACGGACCGGACGCTTTTCCTCCTGCGCGAAGTGCTTTCCACCCTTGTAAAGAGTGGCGAGACGGTGCCCGCTTTCTTGGCTTCATGCGGCCTTCTCTCGCAGCAGACCGTCATCGGCTCGGATGGCAGCACGATCCCGATTTACCATTTGGGGACGCGGCGGCGGCGAAAAGACGCGGGGGCGCCGCGGAAGGTGGTGAAGGTAAATCGGGATAAGGCGGCACGCGCGCCAACGGAAGACGCGCCACTTGCCGTCGACGCTGGCAACGTCTCACCTAAGCCGCGTGACAAGCCGCAGCACCGCGACGACGACAACGACGACGGCACCCCGTCTCACGCGCCCAGTAAAAAACGCAAGCTCAAATCGGAGACTTCCCTGGACGAGGTGCCGCTGCTGTCCAGCGATTCTACGGACAGTGTCCAAGGCGCGCGAGGGGCTAACGACGAGGACGCAAACCGCTCCACCTGACGACGGCGTGAATTGTTGCCATGGCTTTTTTTTTCCTGAGCTTTTTTCTCCTCTTTCAGCGGACGGCATGCTTGGCTCACTGTTTACGTTGTTGTACAACCTCGCTGTGAGCGTTTGCTTTCTGCTTTCCTTCTCTTGTCCTTTTTTTTTTTTTCTTTTCTTTAGATTCTCTTTTCCGTTTGTTCTCCTTTTGCTGCCATTTCGTATATCCGTAAAGTTATCTTACAATGGAAACGCTAGTTTTTTTTTCGTGTGCTTGATGAAAAGTGGAAGCCATCATTAGTGTCGAGCTTTTTATATAAAGACTGAAGTCGCAGTCTTTTAAAACTAGATGAGTAATCGCAACTCTCTCTCTCTTTCTCTTTTGATTATTATTCTATTCTTCTGTTTTTTTTTTTTCTGTTGAACCCTCGCCGCCGTGAAGCACACAGAAGACACAGTCCCGGAGTTGAGGGGGAAAAAAAAACAAGAAAGAACAAGCAAAGCAGCGGCATTTTTCTTATCATTGTCTGTTTTGGTGACGGCGAGTTGTCGTGCTCTGTTAGCGAAGAAAAGGAAAAAGCAATGAAGCTGGCGCCACGTGAGCGTCGGCAGCGTTCGGACTATCTCGTTGACAACGCTGCGGCCCTTCAGATCGGTCATCTCTTCTTAAACTGGGGCAAAAAGAGATCTAAACGCAAGGGAAAGAGGGGGGCGTGCGGGGCGGAGGGGGAAAAGAAGAAACCCGCGCCCGCGAAGAAGGCGGCAGCCAAAGAGCGGCAAAGCCCCCCAAAAAAGAAGCCCCCCGCAAAGAAAGCAGCGCCGCCCGCAAAGAAAGCAGCGCCGCCCGCACCGACCAAGGCATCGGAGTCACCGCACGCCGCGCCAAAGCCCGCCGGCCGTCCGCGTAAGTACACAGCGCCGTTGCCGAGGCAGCGGGCCGCACAGCCGCAGCCGTCGAAAGCAGTGGCTGAGGGGCGAGTCGTGCAGCAGCGCGGGCGCCGTCCAACTAGGCCGCCCGTGATCCCGAAGCCGGTGCCGACGCCGGCGATGCCGGAGTGTTTGCCCAGCGACTCCGCCGGAAGCGTGGACACCAGCCCGATGGTGGCGGTTGTCGTCCGCACAATGAACGGCGGCAGCTTCCGCCTCGTCCTCACAGCCGATGCAATTCTGTACGAACTGAAGCGCCAGATCCTCTGCGTGATCGCACCTGCGACTGCGGCGCAGAACGCGCTGCAACGGCTGCCGATGCTGGTGATGAATGGACGAGCCCTCATACCGGACAATGCCACGCTGCGCAGCCTAGGCTTCACCGCTACCTCCACCGTGTACTGCTTCCCGGAGCCGAGCTGAACGTGCGAGTCACAGTGAACAGAGCTGAAGCGCAGCTGGCTGTTCGTGCTCGTTTTCACCTCGCTGATCCGTTTTGTAAGCCCAGTTCCCACACCCCTTTCCTCACGCGTAAACGTTCGTATCTTTGAGCGCACCAACTCTTCGTAACGGTCAACGCCGTAGAAAAAGAGGAAAAAGAAAACAAAGATGAGGTAAAATGGAAAAAAGACAAACGGATGCTGAACAGGGATTTAAAAAAAAATACATATATATGTATATATGTATATATCACAGCAGTTTCACTCCACAGGTAAAAAAAGCAAAAGAAAGCGCACTTCTCGTTGAGTTCTTTGTTTGAAACTCTGAATGCGCATATCGTGGACTTTTGCGTTCTTTCTTTTTTTTTTTTTTTCTATCGCCTCTTCTTTTTTCCCCCCTTTTTTAATGCTAGAGTTCTTGTTGTTGTTTAAAAAAGTTGACGGTTAATGTGTGCAAAATGTGTTTGGACGATCAGACCACCAACGACAGTCACTCTAGCAGCCGCTCGCGGAGACGCTCAACGGCGGCCGCGTCGAGGCCCAGCTTTGTCTTCGCGTAGGCGTCCATGCCTCCGTAACGCTCCTCCACGTAGTCCAGCGCCGCCTCCAGGAACGCCTCGTCGACGTGCCACAGAATGTCGTGGACCTCGCGGTCCATCTTGATTGCGTCAAAGTACGCATTCCGCTCCGTCGGCGGCTGGAAGAAGCGGTTGGTCAGCATATAGTCGTCGAGGATCGTGCTGCGCGGCACCCCCAGCAGGTGCAGAATGATAGCAGCCATCAAGCCGGTGCGGTCCTTGCCAGCGGTGCAGTGAAACAGGATGGACTGCGTGCCGTCGGCCGCAAAGGCGGGGCTGGCCAAAAAGCTCAGCACCTTCGCAAACTGGTCACCACACTCGTCGATGCGCTTGCGGTAGGTGCGGTGAACGAGGTCGCGAGCGAGAGTGGGGGTGAGGTCCACGTCTGGGCGGTACAGCTGCTTCACAAGCGAGCCACCGATTGGAACAAGCACGTGCTCGATGCCAGTAAACGCGTATGGCTTCTGCGCCACCTCGTCCGGGCTGCGAAAGTCGAAGGCGTGCGTCAGGTGCAGCTGTTCTACCAAAACACGCTGTGCCACCTCAGGGGTCACGTTGTGCGGGCTGTCGCTACGGTACACGAGGCATTGGCGCACCCGCACGAACGGTGTGGTCGTCATGTAGCCGCCGATGTCCCTCATGTTCGTCATGCCAGGTACCGCCAGCGCGCGTTTCACGAAGCCCCGCATTCCGCTTCTCTTTCAACCTGAAAAAAAAAAAAACCTCTGTGTTGATTTGCACTATGTGAAGCAGAATACCAAAGGGGAAGGGAGAATAAAAAAAGACACGAATGCTTGACAGTGACCTTAAAAAACAGCGTGACAGCAGCTTTGTTAGCGCTTCGTTTTCGTTTACAATGACCGAAAATCAAAGGTGTGAGCGAAGTTCTCAATCGGTCGCTTGAACAAACTTGCTGAGTCTTTTTTTTTTTTTCCTTTCTATGAAACAGGGGAGAAAAAAAAAAAAAAGCAGGCGAAGAAAAACAAACAAACAAACACAAAAATAAAACGAGATCGACTAAACATAGTAGTTGAATGGAACGCGACTCTTGCCAAGCGGACTGAAGAGGCGCCGGAGCACGTTCTTGCAGTAGTCGTCGTCGCGCATCTCCTCCACCGGCACGCAGCCGGGCAGTTGGTCCGGTTGCTCCTGCTCCTGTTCCTGCTCGCGTCGCATCGACTCCTTCGTCGTCTCGTTCATGGCGCTTAGCATGAGATAGCGAACAGCACAAGGCACCACCATTGCCGCGCCAAGAATGGCCGCCAGAATGCACACGACAGATCCGGCCGCGATCCCCAGCAGGTGCAGGTCTTCGTTCCCCTTCCTGAAATCGGTCGAGACGACGACGGCGAAGGACCGAATTCCGACATAGAGCGCCAGAAAGGTGGTGATGATGAAGAAGCCGCCGAAGAAGCGAAAGGTGCGCTTGGCCACGCAGCTGCCAAGCACGCCGCAGTGGTGGTCGTACTCCTCCACGCACACGTCGCAGAACTTGCAGTGGCTGCTGCGCGGAGGGCGCAGGATGTGGCACGTCTTGCACACCTTGCACTCCACCATCTTCCCAGCAACGAGGACGCTTGCGGGGCCGCTCGGCTGCTCCGACAGCGGCGCTGGCGGGATAACGCCCGGGTCGAGCGTCACGGACAGCGTCAGACACGTCAGCGAGCCCGCAGTAAAGACGGCAGTGAAGACGTAGCTGAACCACTCGCCTGGCGGCACCACAAGCGCCACGAAGAGAGTTGTGAAGAAGAGAATAGGCCCGGCGACGAAGCAGGCGTGCCAACTCTCCTGCGTCAGCACGCAGCACCACACGAGCCGCAGCCGGCCCAGCGCGCGCTTTGTTGTACCGGGTGGGAGATACAGGCTGCCGTCGTACATGTTCTGATAGCGGCTGGCCGGCACCGCACCAGGCGGCACGTTGACGGGGCTGCTTGCAAGACGCACAGAAGCGGCCGTCGATACTGCGTGCGGGCCCTCAGCGGTGAGACGTTGCGTGGCTGGGGCCACCTCAGACTCGCCGTCGCTGTCGACGACGTCGCCACCGTCGGGGAGAGGTGAAGACGAGGACGGGCCCGTGGCCGTGATCGCCGCGGCGCCAGGTGGAGGAGGGATGGCGATGGATCGTGCCGCCGCGCTCGACGTACCGACGTGCACCACAATGGAGCCCTCTTCATCCTGCTCGCTGCCCTCTTCCCTTCGTTGCCAGAGATTTGAATTAGCAGCCGTGACGCGTGCGCGCGCGTGTGCATGTGCGCCTCTCTCCTGAAGGAAAGACGCTGGTTTTTGCATTACAGAGAGGAGAGCCAGAGGGTCTATAAGAACGCTGCGGGTGATGGTGAAGTTTGCAAGGGAAAAAAAAACAACAACAACAAGGGTGATTGATATAGAAAGGTAGCCGTGGAAAACAGGAAGAAAAAAAAAAAGCCACAAAGTGCTTCCTTTTTTTTTTCCATTCTGAATGAAAAATGTGAAGAGTGTGATACAGGGAAAAAAGAAGGAGGAAAAGGCAAGAACGATGAAGGTATAAAAGAGTTGGTTAGTTTTCGAGGGGAAAAAGGAGAGTTCAAGTTGTCATTGTCGGAGCTTGAAGAAAAAAAAAAAACGTCTCATCTAGATTTCAAAACGGCTGGTTAGAGAAAAGAAAAATGTAAATAAAGAACATGCAACTCATGACGATCGCAAGATGTGATTAAGAACAAACAGCGACAGGAAAAAAAAAAAAAGCAGGAAGGCAGAGGAGCAGCTTTCTTCGCCACTGCCACGCGCCGCTTCACCGCTGCACCACTTCACACCGCGCTCTTCACAGCTTTTTTGGCAGCCAGCTTGGCCACTCGCTCCTGCTCCAGCTCCTCCTCTAGCGTGTCCACGTCGAAGCCGAGGCCGCGCATCTCCTCCAGGTAGCGTTGCGTCGGGTCATCATCGTCGGCTTTAGCGGCCTCTTGGGCGGCCAGCTCCGCCTTCTTCCTCTTCATGGCCCACATAAAAGCGCTCAGGCCAACCACACACACCACAAACGCGCGCAACCCACGGTAGCCGATCTGCTTCAAAATCTCCGTGTTTTCACCAAACGCCTGCTCACCAATGTCTTGCGCGAGACGCACCTGTTCCGCCGCCTTCGCGTCCAGCTCCGGTGCCATTGCCTGCGCCTCGTGTGCCGATGCGTCGGCATGTGCCGTACCTGCAGTCGTGGGCGGGCGAACAGGCGTCGACGGCGGCACCGCGGACGAGGACCCGCGGCGCGGCATGAACATGACAACGGGCCCGCGGAGGCAGCGCTGAGAGGGGCCCAGAGCGAAACTGCGCGCAGACAATGCGGAGGCGAAGCGCTGCATTGTGATGTCAATGAAAAAGGGAAAACGAGTGGGAGAAACAAAAGCGAGGACTTATTAATGCCCCCCAAAAAGCAGTGACAAATGTGAGTAGTGTTTTTTTTTTTCCTTTGAAATCAGTGCAGAAGTGCAGCAACTGGGAGAGCCCGACGACGTAGTAGATCAGTTCAGAAAAGTTGTGAGACCTGTGTAGCCTCTGAAAAAACTGAGAGAACTCGTTAATCAAGGGCAAGAAGGAACGAAACTGTCGAGAAATACGATGCGTTATGGGGAGACCGCAAAGACGGCGTTGCCTGGCTTTTGAAGGCGGAAGGACCGAAAGGCGCTAATGCGTGCTGGCGAAAAAAGGAAAAGAACATTCTCGAGGCCGGTTTTTGCACGCTTCAGCGAAACGGTACGTTTTTTTTTTTTTTTGCCATCGGCTCCACTTACAAACGCGATGAACCGTGCTCTGGCCTAATGGCATCCGTTGCCTTGTTTGCCAGTTTTCGGTGCAATGACTTTGGTGCGCAAAGGAGGAGCTGTGCCCCCTTTTCGAGTCTTCTCCTCCATGCAAAAAAAAAAAAAAAGGTCAATAAAATAAAAGACAGCGCATACGAAGAAATCAAAATAACAGATGCACAAAGACGCTGATCTAGTAATTAAGTGCTTTTTTTTTTTTATTGTTTAAGGGGCATAGGAACGCTTAAACACAAACGAAGAGTCACAGCACGATATGCTTAATTCTAACAAATCTATTGTACCTCATGTCAGAGAATACTAAAAAAAAAAAAAGAAAAAACAGAGCAACAGCTCCTTGCTGCTAATTTACCAGATGCCCGTCGCTTTGATCCCCGTGAGGCGGTGTGAGCTATTTGTGCGGCGTCGCGTCAGCTTGCGGCTTCGCGGCCGACTGTCCCCGTTGCTACCCGTGTCGCTCGCAGCGGACGCGTTCGTGTTGGTCCGCAGCAGCGGCCGTGCAGGGTGTCCGCCGATGACATGCGGACTCTCCGTGCGGCTCAACGCGGTCGCCGATGGCAGACGCGCCAACGCGGAGTTGGTGCGCCGCACCGAGCTCGTTGGCACGAGCGGCGACGCGCGACGGGAGTTGACGGACAACAGCGAGTTGGTGCGCACCCGCTCTTGCGATGTATGAGCCGCCCCAGGAATGGAGGAGAGGTTGCGGCGGAAGGGGCTCTGGTGGACGCTGACGGAGCGCGTCGGCGTTGGCGGGCGGGCCACCGCAGCGGTGCTGCTGCCCGACACCTGCTCCGCAATGGCGTCTACCTTGCGGCCGAGGATGGTTATGACGGACTGCAGGTTGCGGCAGTCTGCCTCGCGATCGGCTAGCTCCTGGGCGATGCTGGATAAACGCTCTTCGAAGGCCTCACGCTGGCGGCGCAGCTCAGCCTCAAAAATTATTTTCTGGCGCAACAGCTCTGAGCGAAGAGCATCGATATCGTCGGAACTCATCTCCGTACTCAAGCAACGCTGCTGTAGTATTGTGATGAAAACAATAGCAACTGCCTTGTTTCTAAATATACGAAAGAAGAAAAAGAAAGGGAGTCAGGCGATTTGAATACCTTCAGGTACGAGACGGTGTATGCGTACGTGTGTACTTTTCCTTTCTTTTTTTTTTTTTTTACGCTATTTAGTATCAACGAAAAGCAGAAAAAGAAAGAGCAAGTAAGATAATACAGAGCCTTCTCCCCCCTCTCCTCGAAATCCCAAGTCTCAAACATCAACCCGAAAAAAAAAAAAGAGACATGATACAGATCACGCTGGAAGACGAAACAACGCCGCAGCGAGCAAACCACAAAAGAATGGCAGCTGCTTGTTTTTTTTTTTTTTCATGACACACAAATGAAACAACAACAGAGACGAAGACAAAAGTAAGCAAGACAAAGCGCGTCTGGTATGCACCATGAAAAAAACTCGTGAAGAAAAGAAGGAAAAAAAAAAAAGAGAGAGAATGATAAGAACAGAAATACGCACCAACTACACCCATCAAGAGAAAGAAGAATAGAATTAAAAACTGACCGGCCGTTTTCCCCCCCCCCACGCCTTTAATCTGCAGATCGCGAACAAAAAAAAAAAAGAGATTTAATACACGTCTTTAAGATACCGATGGTCATTCTCCATGCGCCGCAGAAACTCCAGAGACGCAATGCGCGTCATCCCACCCTTTTCCTGCAGCACCGTCGAGAGCGCGCGATCGACATCCTTTGCCATGAACGACGCGTCGCCAGAGAGGTAGACCAGACAGCCCCCGCCGCTCGTGCTCGTCAGCATATCGTAGATCTGATCCTTGTGCCTGTCAATGAGCGTCGTCACGTAGATCTTCTTCTCCTGATCACGACTGAAGGCACTGTCGTGGCGCGTAATCACGGGGGCAGGCAGCAACGCCGGCGGTTGCACCCTCGCCCGGTGCGCCGCCATGCCGGCGTGCGAGGCAGGGTGCTCCGCATCCCACGCCAGCATCTCCGCCGGCGCCATCGACCACCGCCGCACCTCCTCCTCTACAAAGTACTCCGTTGCGCGGTGCTGCGCACCAAAAAGAAACATAGTCGGTCCGTATTGCGCCGCCGGATACCGACGCATGAGAGCTTCTTTCTTGTAGCATATGCCCACCATCGCCGCCGCTCCCGTGCCGGGGCCGATCATCAGCAACGGCCGGTTCTCGCCGATGCGCTGCGGCAGGTGGAAAGAAGAGATGCGCACGTAACCGAAGACCTCCTCGCCTTCGCGAACGCGGTGCGCCAGATAGGAGCTGGCCAGCCCATCCGGGAGCACGCGCACTAAAATTTCCAGTTGCGTTCCGTGCGACAAGCGATCGGAGGCGATGGAGTAGTAGCGAGGCTGGATGCGTGGCATGATTTCAATGAAGTGACCCAGTGGGATTCCACAACAGCTCGGGAACCTCTCCAGGTAGTCGATCACGCTGCGCAGCTTCCTCGACGTGGGCTCGCTGGTGCTATTATTGCTCGAGCTCTCGCCGTCGTGGTGGTCGGCCGGCGAGGAGATGAGGTCGAAAAACGCCTCTTGCTCTGCGGGATCGGTGCAGTACTTGGCAAGGACGCGCAGCGTCGACTTCTTTGGGCGGCCGCCCAGGTCCACGTATCGCTCCAGCACGACACGCAATGCAACACAGGCAGGCAGGACGTTGCGCAGCAGACCACGCGAGGCCACCAGCTCGCACAGCTCCACCGGCACCTCCAGGTCGCTCGCAGGGATGGACAGCGCAGCGGCGCAGCGGGCAACGATCTCGGGCGGGTTGGCGGGGAAGACGCCGAGGTGGTCGCCGGCTTGGTAGGAGATGCCCGTGCCTTCCGTCTCGAAGCAGAAGCGGCACACGGAGCTGTTGTCGCTGGAGCGGACGGGAGTGAGCGGTGTCTTAGACAGCAGTCGGATACGTGTAGGACTCTGCAGTGACGGCTCCAGCAGCGCAGGCGGAGGTGGGAAGGGCGAGCAATCCGAGCTGGGTGGTGCTTTGCCTTTCTCCGTCCCTGACTCAACAGAAGCGGCGGGCGTGGTCTGGACGGCGTCGTCCTGCGGCCTGCTCTTGTCATCGCTGTGACTGTTAAAGTTGTCGTCGCTGGTGCTGATGCCCGGCGTCTCGCCGCTGGTGCTCGCGGAAGACGCATTGGACGCCGCCACAGTTGGGTACACGTAGCGGAATTGATACTCCGGCTTTGGCGGCGCTCGCGTGCCGGCCGTCATGGCGAACCCGCACTTCTCCGCCAGCGCCAGCATAACCTGCTCCTGCCACTCGTCAAACGCATCCTCCTGTAGACCCGAGCGGGCATCACCAAAGCCGACGCGGTGCAGGTTGACGCCGCCGCCCTTCTTCAGCAGCGTGTTCGTGTCCGTTGCGCAACGGCAGTAGTACTTGTAGGAGCTGTCGCCGAGGCCAAAGATGGCGTAGTGGATATCCTTGAACGGCAGCTCCGGCGCCGCAGCACCTGCAGGGGCGGCAGCAGAGGGCTGGGTTGCAGGCGTCGCCGTCTTTCGCACCGCCAGCTGCATCTCCTGGAAGAGACGCATAAAGTTGCCTGTCGGCTCGCCTTCGCCGGCAGTTGCAACAATGAAAATAAACACCAATGGCGCCCGATCCGCGGTCCCCGCTGGAGAAGCAGCAGCAGAGCTAGCACCACTCGCAGGGCCTCTCACAGGGTGGAAGAGCGGCACATTCGCCTTGTTGCGGTACAAGTAGTCATCTAGGTAGACCCAACGGCTTGGGTCAATCAACACCGCCGGCACGCCGCGGTCTCGCAACGTCATGACGAAGCCCTTCGCCAGCGCCTCTGCGTTGCCGGATTCACTGCCGTAGATTACGTTCACATACGGATCAGCCGCCTCAGCCGCCTCGGCATCGGTGGTGGAGAGGCGCGACGCGTTGCAGGTGACGCCCATCGTTAGAGACGCTGCACCGGCATCGGCGGGTTGCTCGTGGCCCTCGCGGGCGGCGCGGAGCTGCTTAGCGTAGCGCTCCGCGAACTCGCGACGTTCACGCTGCCACCGGCGGTGGCGCAGCAAAACAACGACGGACGCAGTGCTCAGCGCCAAAGCACCAACAAGAGCAATTAAACTCCTCTGCATGATCCGTTTCTTTTTTTTTTTTTTCTTCTTTTCCTGAAACCGATGCAGTTTGTATGAACGACTAATGCGAGTCAGATGCTCTTTTCCCTGAATAGAAATCCCTCCCAAAAAAAAAAAAAAAGAAACTGGCAGTCACACCAAAAACGAGAGACGACGTGACACCTCGTGCTCACATGCGTTGGCACACGTACCTTCCCTAAGCTACTTTCGATGCGCAAAAGGATCTACTTCAATGATATTAAAAGTTAGGTAATACGCACACACTCACACACAAAGAAAAAAAGAGAGGAAAAATAGAGTTGGTAAAGCAAACTAGATAAGAAAAAGGTCAAAAATAAGCCAGCAAGAAAAAAAGTAACCAAGAAAAAAAAAAAACACACTCACGAATGACGGTAAGTAGAAGCCAATCGGCGCTTATAATGGGAAGCCTACACGACTCTACCTCGAAGAAAAGCAGCGATGCGACAAAGGCCCAAAGCTTGCGACAGAGAGCATCATGAGTAAAACAAACATACGAAGAGATTAGAAGCGGGACAGCCAAGAAAAGTAAAAAAGAGTAAAAGGTGTTTACGACAATTTCAACAACGGATCGTCCAGGAGTATCAGAGGTGATAGTTCATCTTTGCAGCAAAAGGTACTCACGCATCGAGAGACAGCCATGCCGGCAGCTATGACACGTGGGTTTTTTTTTTTGTCTGCTTTGTCCACAGTGCACGCTGCAGCATAAGCGACTGCTTTTCGTGTCTCTCAAAGTCATTTACACACAAAAAAAAAAAAAAAGAATGGAGCTCTGACGGCTATGTCGACAGTCATTAAAGAAAAAAGGTGACCTCAGCGTTTTTCTTCCCACATCCTCGGACATCGCTGAAATGCTGAAGAGTGGCTGTTGTTGTTGTTGTTTTTTTTTTTTTTATCTCGATTATGTGCTTTTATGTAACATGGTTTAGCAATCGCGCCACGTGTTATTTATATCGGCCACTTAATCAGAAACGTACCCTCCACCAAATTACTCGATGACAAATAAACTGACACACAAGAGAGTGCATGGTCATTTTTTTTTTTTTTACTTCTCCGGGTTGCGAACCTTGCGCTTCACCTCTACACGAGGTCCTCGTGTCTTGAACTCCGTCTTGCCCTCAACTAACGGACGCAGATCCTTCGGCATCTTGCGGCGCGGGTTCGTCATCACACCAGCCCACGACGGCACGTCCGAATCCGTGCGCGGCTTCTTGTGCTCTACCGCGCCACCGTCGTCACGGTGGCCACGCTTGCGGTCATTAGGCCGGCCACCGCTGCCACCTCCACTGCGATCGTTGCGCCGTTTCTCGCGACGACTCGTCGTGGCCGCCTTGACGTCCTTCGACTTGTTCACGTGCACGATGCGCAGCTCACGTCCGTTGAGCTTGTTGCCCCGCGTCGCCACAGCCGGCACGACGGAGGAGGCATGGAGGAACTCCACGTAGCCGAAGCCCTTGCAGGCGCCGGACTCGCGATCCCGCACCAACCGCACCCGCTTCACATCCGGTACGCCGTGCTCCTGGAAGAAGTTCCACACATCCTCCTCGGTGCTGTCGTAGGCAACATTGCCGAGAAAGATGGACGTCTCTGGCGGGTAGGCGCGACTCTCCACGTCCATCGTGGTGACGACGAGATGGCGGTTGTGAAAGACGAGCCCGTTCTTTTCCAGCGCTGGCGCAACGGACTCTGCAGAGTCGAAGAGAACGTACGCCGTCGCGCTGTACTTGTCGTCCTTCTTAATTTCGCCACGCAGCACGCGCACCGCGCGGCCGAGGTTCTGGTGTTTCTCGTCCAACTCCTCCAGCACCTGGCAGCGGACGCGCACGGCGGTGATGCTGCCGCACGACTTGAAGATCTTCTCGACGTCGCGCTTTTGGATCGTGTTGGGTAGATTGCCCACAAAGACGGTCCGCGCATCCTCCTCCTCGTTGGCGTGCAGGGCGTGACGGAGCACCTGCTTCTTGGCGTGCTTGCGGTTACGGCGCTCCTCCTGCGCCGCTAGCTCCTGCTCGATGTCCTTTGTGTCGAAGACGCTCTCAAATAGGTTTGCCTTTGCCTTTCTTTCACCATTCTCCTGGCTGTCGTCTGCGGCACAAGACGAGGAGGCCGCGGTGTCCTTGCCGCTTTTGCTCTTGCTACCCTTGGCGGATTGCTCGCCTTTGCTGCTGTCAGGCGCATTCCCCGCCGCCCGTTTCATTTCCAGATTGTGCATCAGCTTCTGCTTCTCGCGCCGCGTCAGCTTCTTCACCTGCGGCGCGGTTGCGAAGAGATCCACGTTGCTTTTTTGAAGGGGCTGGAAGTTGAATGCCGGAACTGCAGTGGCGGTCGCAGCCGGTGCACAGCTTGCATCAGATGATCCTCCCATCTTCATAGCGTGTAGACCTGTGACAGCAACAACAACAAAAAAAGACAGTCAACGTTGTATAACAACTGCTTTTAGCTTGTGACAACGATAGTAAAGGAAAGAAAGCCGAACGACAACAGAGGGGGAGGAAGGAGGGGGTAGGGGTAGAGTGGAGAAGCACAACGGGATCACAGTTTCTAAATAACAGTAGGAAAACAGCCAGAGCAATTAAGAAAAAAAAAACGGGAAGAAATGCGATGTTGCGTCAAAACTGTGCATTTCCGTTTCTTTACATTACGCAATTGTAGTAGTATTCTGCAAAGAACCTAAGCGCACCGCTGAGAGAGATGTAGCGAAGGAAGAGAAAAAAAAAAACGTGTTTCTTTGCTACATTCAACCGGGCACAGGAGAAACACAAAGAGAAACAGCAGACAAAACACAACGCTCACTCACGGTAAATGAGCACACTCGCAGTCACACACATACACACACCCATCAGTACGAGGTTGATGAACGGGGCCTTGAGAGCAGCTCCTCCACTCGTGCGAGAAGGTCGTCGTCGTCAGTGGCAGGGATCCACGGCTCTTGCGGTGCGGTCTTGTCTTCCTGCATCACCATCCGCTGCTGCGGGTATTGCGCGACTTGCGTGTGTGGAGAAGACAGAAACAGCTGGCGTGGTGGCGCTGTAGCGACAGCAATGGGCGGCTTGTTTTGCGCGAGAACGACGTCCTCTATGCCTCCTACCCGGTCCGCCAAAGTCAGCAGCGAGGCCTCGACGCCGCGCATCATCCGCTGGAACTGTTGCTCACGACGAAAGTAACGCAGCTCGTTAAAGTAGCGCCGTGCGAGTGCCGTCACACGTCGCTTATGCTGATCCGCGACGAGTACCTCCAGTCGGTGCAGCCGCCGTGCACGCTCCGCCTTAGCCGCCCAGGAACGATAGAAGCGGCGGAGAACGCTTTGCACCGTCTGCATCGCCATCACGCGCGAAAGGCGATGGTAAAGCCGGGCAAGTCGCCGCTGCTGTGTTTTCTCATGCCAGTTTGTGAAGGAGCTGCGTAGCAGGTGCAGCTGATGCTCGTCAGCGTGTTGGGTTTCTAAAAGTGCGGAGGCTGCTGCATGGTGTCGCTCTGCCTTTCGAATCGTCAGCCATGCTCGCCATACCGCAAAAAAGCGCTGTTTACACGCTGTAACAGACGGCCCCGAGGTGCTCCACAGACGCGCAATGCGCAGTTGATAGAGACGAAGCTGCGCTGCCTGCGTTGAGGACGTGGTGACAAACAGCCTCCACTTTCGCAGATACACAGATAAAACTGCCTTTTGCGAACGGCCTATAACGGCACGCAGGTGACGCTCACGGCGGAGCAGCTGCTGCCGCCCGTCACTGTCCGTCCTGCGCTTCCACTGTGCGTAGAATGTGGCAAGGAGGCTCCGCTGCAAGGACAGCTCCAATGCGGTTGCCCTCACTCGACGTGCGCCACGCCGTGCCCACCAAGAAAAAAACGCTCGCCTCTGCTTTTGCTTCACTTTGTCACATAAGCTGTCGGCAGAGTTGCGCAGTACAATGCGGCGCAACTGTTGGATTTGAGTATACGTTAATCGTACGGCGTCCGCCAACGTGTCGACCGAGGTCTGGCGGTGCAGTGCCGTCTTTTGTGGCTGCCTCGCTGACTGCTCTCGTTCCAGAGACGAAGACGGCGAAGAAGACACGGCGGCTGCGGCGGTGGTGAGGAGAAATGGCCGGTGTGAGAAGTGCAAGTCGTCCTTCACCTTCCCCAGCGCGTCGCGGTAATCGGAAAAGAGGACCTCTGCCTGCTTCGCCTGTACCTCCGCGGCCTCACGACTGCGCTGCAGCTGCCCTTGCTGGTGCAGCAGCGCATCGGCGAGCAGCTGAATCACTGTCGTCAACGGCTTCCCTTTAACGAGAAGCGCGATGTCGTCGGATGGGGCGGTGGAGAGGGACGCCGAGGTGGAGAGGGGCAGTAGTTGGCTCGCAAGGTCGTCGCTCCCGAAGCACTCCTGAGAGGTGAAGTGTTCCGACGAGGACAGGCGCGTGAGCGGTGTTTTTCTCCACATGGCGCTTTCCTTTTTATTATCTTGATAGATGATAAGAGCAGTTTTGAAAAGAGAGAAGATGCAACTCGACGTCTAAAAAAAAAAAAGACGACGTATACACATATATATATAAATGTGTGGTTTTAACGAAACGCCGCGCGGAGACCGCCTGCTGATCCTCTGAGTAATTGCGTAGCTTTCCTTGTCCAGCACAAAAAAAAAAAAAAGAAAAGTAAAGAGAGAAGAAGAACTTTCGGCATCATTTCAACGAGGTGGCTTAGAAGAACAAACAAACGAAAAAAAAAAAAACTCTTACTTCGCAGTCTTCCGTCCACACATTACAAACATACACAAGGCGTCTGACTCACTGTCCGTGACGCACTCCTGTTCGAAAAGTGAGCAGTAACAGCCATGGAAAGTGAAAACAAGAGGGAAAAAAGGGAGAAAAAAAAAACGGAAGGAAAACGGAGACATAGAGTCTTGTTGTTGTTGTTGTCGTTGTTTCTTAGTGTTGGTGCGCACAGGCGTGGAGACGCACCGCGCCTACTGCTTCCATAAAACCGGAGACAGGGTGACCACAATCAGCGCAATGAACGCGGCGGCCACTGTGGTTGAAAAGCCGGAGTTCAGACGGCTCACGACGGCGTGATGGCTCGTGTTAGCGTAGTAGCCGTCCGCAACATGGCGCACGAGTTTACCTTGCAGACCAAGGACCGCTGCCATGGCAAAGCACAAAATAGCACACAGAGGGCCCGCCACGATGAAGCCGCGCAGTGCAATGCGCAACGGCATCTCCGAGTCCACAGGGAGGAGCCGCATAAAGAGTGTCAAGACGAGCCCAAAAGAAAAGAGTACGCTGAGCGCGACAAAGACGAGGTAGGCGATCATACAGCGAGTCAACACGGAGGACGGCATCGCACCCAAGTACAGCCACTGCGTGCGGTTGTCGTGTTCCACGCTACTGCCTCCGTCGCGACTGACGAACGAGTCCTGCGCAGAAGCGGAGCCTGACAGAGACGACAGCGACCAAGACACAGACGAAAACAAGCGAGTTGGCGAGCCCCCTGCGGCAAGCGCTGTGTCGGCGTCACTGAGGTGCTGTGACGCCTTTGCTCCTCCAGTCCTTGCAGTGTCTTCACAGGAGACACGCAGGTTAGCACAGCGGACCTCCTGCACCGCAGCAGCCGCAGTAACAGACGCTGCAGCCAGCGTCGAAGCACCTCTCTCTTCCCTTGCCAAGTCTTGTGAGACTTCAGTCAGCACGGAAAAATAGTCTCGCGCACCCGAAGGAGAATATGAACTATTCAAAGCAGCAACAGAGCTGTCCCCCTTGGTGCTGCTGCTACTGCTACTGCTGCTGCTGCTGTTGCCTGACGGCTCGACGTTCCACCCTAGCGGTGGCACGTCGAAGGACACCGCCACACCGTAGAGTCGAAGATGGCGACCGTGGACGGTGACGGTGCGGATAGGCGACAGAATGCTACACACCATAAGACCTATCATCCCTGCCGCGTACGTGAGATAGAGGGTGATGGATATGGTGTCCTCGTACATATGCTGCACCATTTTCTTTGTTTCGAGTTATGGTTACAGCTCCATATAGTCTAAAAAAAAAAAGAAGAAAACGAAATCTCAGCAGGAGCAGCAGATGAAGCAAATGCAAAGTGCCGTTTCCTTTTTTTTTTTTTGGCACAGAGATGAAAACAATGGCTAAGAGAGAAAAAGAGTTCACGAAGCTTGAATCTGAAGAAGAATGGAGGGCTAGAGGAAGAAGCTGACAGACAGCTTGCCTCAGCGCTAGCGGTTAGCTTGCGAATAATAATAACAACAATAATAATAAGGAGCATTTTTGTAGTTGGCAAAGCTCTCTTTGTCAAACCTGTCGACTCCACCGAAGCATGTTTGGGTAGAGACGTTAAATTCCAAAAAAAAAAAATGCAGTGTATTCTGCCGAAAAGCACCAACAACACAACGCGGTCAGCATCAACAACAGTAGAGAGAAAGAAAAACAATGTAATCACAGTTGTTTCGCTTTGCGCTCCCGCATCCGACGCCGAAACTCCTCGTGAGCGTCGTCCCAGACTTGTCGAAACTGCTCCGCCTTTGTTTGCGCCGCCGTGCCTCCAGCGGCGGCAGTCTGCACGCGATCGGGAATCTTCTGTGTGTCAATCACAGCAACGCTGTCGGACACAAAGCACCGATCCCACCAGAGCGTCATGCCTTGCCCTATTGCCTCCTTGAAGACCTCCACGACGAGGAGGCGCACGTGGCGATGCGGCATCCGGTGCAGTTGCCAGCAGCCTTCCACAAGCTCCTCAGACAGTTTTATAGGGTAGCGAAACCGCTTGCAGAGATGCACCACGCCGCCAGACGAAGGAGAAAAAGTGGCATCCGCGTTCTCGACGTTCAGAGGGACTGCGGTGCTGGAGTGAGCGGGTGTGTGAATCAACACGTCGAGCTGCGCATGATGCTGCCCCGTCGTGTCGTCCCTCACCTCATGTAAATTGAAGCGGGTGACCATCTTCGCTGTCGTTTCCCAGGGAACTAAGAAACTCACGGTAGCGCTGTCTTCAGTTTGCGACCACCAGTGCTCCGTACCCTCACGACCGCCGTTGCGCGCGAGGCTTTCGTAAAGCAAGTCCTCATCCTCGTCAGCTGCGTCGGCACCTTCTTCGTTGCTGTGCAGCTGCTGCGTCGCATCACGAGGAGAGGTGGAAGAGCTGGTAAAGCCCGTGGTGAGCTCTGCGTTTTGCACACTGGTCTCAAGTTGAGGCACTTGTCGTTGTGAGACTGAAGGATGAAAAGGGGTCGCAGATGCTTTGGGTGGTGCTTTGCCGAGCTGGACGCCGGACGGACCCAGCGTGATATGCGTTGGGTATTCCAACCGCGTCACCTTTGGCGCCCCACGATCGCCTGAAGAAGTATGCTCGTCGTTAGGTCTTGGCTCCTCGTCACTGCCACCGCTGCTGCTGCTGCTGCTGCTGCTACACTCGAGCCTGTCCCATTTCGAGTAATCGATTCCGGACATCAGCGGCTTCGACACTGGATAACTTTTGAAGTTGCTGAAGTGGCTTAGACGCGCCTTCAGGCGCAAAAAAAAAAAAGCTATTGTTCTTCTTTCAATGTGTCCGAAAGAGAGAAGGAAAGAGAAGAAAGAGCCTTTTTTTTCCCCCCCCCCCCATCGCAATACGTACGAATCGACCTGTTCTCTTCTCTTCGCATTTCTTTTCTCCTCTCATTGAAACGAGGTAAGACGACGCTAGAGATATGACAAGAGAAAACCAGCGCCAAGACAACAATAGCAAGGAAACGTCCAAAAAAAAAAGTCGTAAACAACACTATAGTAGCTCGTTTTCGGGTTGGGAAAAGGTATCGAGTATACAGGGAAAAAAAAAAAAAAACGAGACTGTTAAAAATAGAAGGATATTACAGTTTGTCCCGAAGTAGTTTACATAGTGTGTGTGTATACAATTTGCTTTTACACTTTTTTTAAAAACGCATACGGATATACGCGTTACACGTGCAGCCCGTCTCGATCACCCCACCTGTTTTACAGTGCGTGCTTTGCGTACCCGGCACGGCAGATCGGGCATCGGTCGGCGACAACGATGCATGTCGCTGTTTGACTGCTGCCAGCCATCTCCGTTATGCGCTGCTCATTGTAACGCTCGTAGCAGCTGATGCATGCGGTGTGAAAGCAGTGGCCGCAGCTGAGCAGCACACCGCTGCGTGGCCCACTAGCAAGAGTATTTTTCTGCAAAGCTGACGCGGGCGTGAGAGGAGGCAGTGTTGTTGTCGCTGCTGTTGGGAGACAATCAGAAAGATCTCTAATTGGCTGTGAAGATGGAAACCTCGCCTGCGAATGTGTCTTCGGTTTCGTAGCGACACCACTTTTTATCGCTGCTTTGCAGGCATTTGGACCCTTGATATTGTCTGCCAAATGAGCCCTTTTTCCTCCCTGTGTAAGAGCAACTTCTGCGTTGCGGCTGCGCGAGACACCAGTTTTCACGCCCGCGGCCGCCCGCGTTCGCTTCTCATACGCGGCACGCAATGCCGTCAGGAACTCCTCGCCACTCGCCTGTGTCCCCGACGCCTCTGTCTCACGCCGCCGCTGCGTGAAGAACGTCTCGTGAATGTCCTCGAGACAGATCGGACAATGCAGCACACCTAGTACGCCAAGCCGTCCACCGCCGCCTCCGTACGACGACGACTCTGCTTCTCTTTTCAATGCCGCCTGCCAGATCGCCTCCCACTCCTCCACCGTTAGGTACGCGGCAGTGGCGGCCTGATGCTGCACTGCTAGTGCGACCAGCGTGGTCTCGCGCTGCCGCTCCTGCTGTGCGCAGAAGGCCGACCACGCAGCGGAGAGGCGACTCAGTCGCTCCTGCACATAGCGAGTGCGAAAGTCGGCGTTACTGCGCAGACGCCGCTGCACGTAGCGGCGCCGTGCGAGAAAGCCGCGGATGGCGGCCTGCACTTTAACGATGGCGGCCCGCTGCGCCATCGCCTTGCCTTCGTAGAACACTCGCTTGTAGTAATGCTGCGTGCGACACACCGGACAGGCCAGCTGCGCCGTCACCTCTGCCAGGCCGGCACCGTCGGCTCGCTGCTGGGCCCGTACGCAGCGCTCAAACGCGTGGAAGCACTGCGCGTGAAAGACGTGCGAGCAACTGAGAATCACCTGGCCTTCATCGCTAGTAGAGAGGAAGCTCATCTGGCATATGGAGCAGACCGATGCGACGTGCGTGGACGAGTCGCCATAGTGCGACTGCTGCTCTCGCAGCATGGCTCGCTGGACCACCGCCTGCCAGTCTTCCGCAGAGGGTTCGGGCGGTGGTGCCGGGACGAGGCCCATGCGCTGCGCCAGCGTAGGCTTGTGTGGATGCCCTGGGAGGCTCCCTGCCGGCCCGAGGAAGGTGCGCAAGTCTTCTGTCGTTGCCCCCATCGTCTCCACTGCACCGTCTGCTGTGGCACCGACCGCTGCGAACGAGCCTCTTGCCGCCCCAGTCAGTTGCGCCTCCTGTGCTTCGGTGGAGCACGACGCTATTGACGGCAACGGACGACCTCGTTGCCCGCCGGTGGACGCGAGGTGCTGCTGCAGAGCCACAGCGCTCCACAGCCCCAGCTTCTGTTGGCGCTTGTCACGCATACTGCTTCGTCTATTTGAGAAGGGAGAGGACGGGCTCCAGCCCGACATCAGGGGGCCGATGGAGGGCAGCGGTGAGGAAGGCGACGCCAAAGGCATTTAGTGAGGAGAAAAAAAAAAAAAGACAGACTCCTCTCCGAGAGGACTAAACATAAATGTACAAACGCAGCACAGGGGAACACTAAAAAAAAAAAAAAACTGATCGTCAGAGAGGTCAGAAAGGCAGGAGAAAAAAAAACGCTTCCAGCTTTACTGAAACAGTGCGCTGGTCTTTTACATCGCCATCGAATCACAAACCGTGAAGAAGGGGGAAAAGAAAAACCAATGATAAGAAGAACCTTCTTTTCGTTGTTGTTCTAGAATACCGTCTTGCACCACCTGATGAGCACCGGTGAGCATTGAAAAAAAATGCCACCGCTTGATGTGTTTCGTAATGAAAGATGGGATCGAAGCGGAGAAGAGCTAGTTTTTTTCTGCTCATTTTTTTTTTTTTGCGGTCTTTGAGTGTTTGCAGCTGCCGCTTTGCTTTTTAGCTACTATTGTTGTTTAAATGTACAACATAAAATGGAGGAAGAAAGAAAGAAGAATCAACCAAAAATCAACGCAAGAACGACGAGGATAATATTGGCAAAAATGAGCGGCCAACGCAGCAACAGACGCACAGAGTGTAGCAACGAGGCTATTTGAAACTTGATTGATGAATGGCGGACGACGCCGTTGTTTGAGCCCGCGCCGGTGTCGGGGTCAAAACCGGCTGGAGAGCAGTCGCTAAACACGGAGTCCTGCCGCGGCATGAATCCTTGCTGTGCGTTCGGCGTGGCCAGTCCGAATTTAGAAAGGAAGCGCGACTCAGACAAGATCGCGAGTGCGTTCAAGCATAGCACGATGGCATCGACGAGCGAGTAAATGCTGACGCCCATCTCCGAAGCTTGCGTTGTTGCGGGAAGGCGTCAACTAATCGAACGCGACACGGAGAATTGCTTCTGGATTAAAAAAAAAAAAAAGAAGGGTTAGACAAAGGAAAGGACGAGTGAAGGCTATAGAAAAAAAAAAACTGATAAATGGCGAGTGAAGCGCTGTAAAATAAGCGAGCAGAGAAGCACAGAAAAAAAAAAGGCGTGAAAAAGAAAAGCGAGAACACAAGCGAGGAAAAAGAAACTGGAAGAGGGAGAAGGGGACGAAACTGGGTTAACAAGCAACGAGCGTGACAAAGTACTGTCATCAGTGAGCGCGCACCACGAAGAAGAACCCCTGAGGATGTTTCTGCCCCGGCCATCTGGCAACACTCCTCCAACCACCGAAAGCTTGTTGCGAAAAGCTGAAGTACGCACAGCGCTAAACAGAGTGGAAGGGGGAGGGGCACTGCATCTCCTTCGCGGACGTGCGCCTGCGATCTCAGTGACCCCATTGAAAGATTCTCATCCCTTGCACGCCAAACAGGAGGTACAGAAGCTGAGCTTTACGTCTTTGGTGTTTCTATTATTCCTGTGTCTTATTCTTTACACAATCTATGGAGCACGTCGTGATGTGCATAAAGGTACAATTACGCCAAAAAAAAAAAAACCTCCGCTTGCTGTTTGCATGCACACAAGCTCGAGAAAAACCAAAAAAAAAAAAAAGACCCCATGCTTTCAATCCTGAACGCAGTGCAGCGTAATAGTAAAGAGAGATATAGAAAGATGCAAAGCACTTTTTTTTTTCTCCTCATAAACGGCAGTAGTAGCAAGATCCCCGATACTGTCTTATTTTCTCTTCTTCTTTCATGTTCCAAGTGCGCGCCGCTCCTTTCTCAGAGAGAGAGAGAGAAGAAAAAAAAAAAAGACCTCCACGTAAGAAGTAAGTTAGCTTTGTCTTTTCTGAATCTGCTTCTTTGTGTGTCGCTCTACTCGTCCTCCGCACGCTCCTGCTTCACTTGCGACGGGATAGAGGAATCCGCACGGTCCACCGCCGCGGTCGCACACGCTGCGGCGGCCGTGCTGTGCTGCTCCACACGCAACTCCACGTCGCCGCCAAGCACCAGCGTGTCGCCAGCGCGCAGCTGGCGCGGCTCCCCAAGCACCCATCCTCTGCCAGCCACGCGGACGCCGTTGCGGCCGTAGTTCACCAGCCACAGAGTGTAGTGGTCGGGTGTTTTGGTGTGGACCACAGCAAACGCGCCTGGGGCGGTGGCGCCGTCCTCGTCCTCCTCCCCGTCCGAAGACGACGGTGGAGCATCGGCATCAGACCCAGCAACGCCTCCGCTCGCTAGCATCGCCGTTTTGTGGTTGTACACCGGACGCAGCACGAGGGCGAAGTGAAGTCGTGAAAGAACTTCTGGTTGAGACGTGAAAGCCTTCAGTCCTGCGTGGATTGGCACCCACTCAGCAGCAGCGACCGCAGCAGCCCGCTGTGCACCCGCTTCACGGCCAATGTAGGTCACAAGCTGACGTAGCGGCACTCGCTGCGGGGCTGCACCAACCTGACTGCTGCGAGCGGAGATCAGCACTGAATAAAAGCACGCGTTGTGCGACAAGCGGACGCTGCCAAAGAACAGCGGATTATGTTCCTCTGCTGTGGTGCTGACGCCCCAGCCGAGCTCCGCCGCTGGATCTAGCATTGCACCGGGAAGCTTGGTCGTATTGGCAAACGGACTTGTTACGTTCACGGTCCCAGGTGGCACCACGCAGTCTGTCTGCTGACCCTGCGAGACCATCGTTCGCCACGGCCGCTGATACAGCTCTGCCAGGGTGCGCAGCAGGTCCACGCGATCTTCCACGTTCTCCTCGCCCGCCGCGACGAACCTTTCACCGTTGCTGCCGCCACACGCCAATTCCGCTTCGCTGGCCCACGGGTCTGGTGAGGGCAGCCAGGCGCTACTGTCGTCGTTGCCCTCCGCCGCGTGTGCGCGCTTGCGAGACAGCGCCGACGCCGCCGAAGACTTCGGCGCGGACGTAGTCGAAGACGACGAAGATGGTGCGCTGTTGTGGGCCAAGTCGGCATTACGCTCATCGCCGTTGATTTCGCGCAGTTTCTGCCATGCGAGGAGGTTGATGAAGTGATTAGACATGATCGCCGCCCCCTCCTCGTCTGTCAGCGCCATCCGCGCCTGCAGCGTGGCGAGCTGCTGAATGATGCTGGCAGAGGAGAAGGAGCCTTGCTGCAGCGCGTGGGCGTCCAGCCCAGCAGCCAGGAGCCGATTCTCAGCAATCATGGAGGTGAGGGTCACCATCGCCTGTGGCGGTCGTGGAGAGGAGCAAGACGTGCCGCCGCGAGCTCTGTTCGAAGTGGCGACGGTGCTGGCCGCCAGCAGCTGCGAGGCGTCAGCCATCCGCCACGACGAGGCGCTGATGTCGACGGCGTCAGCCACGGCATCCCACACCGGTAGCGGTGGCGTTCCTTGCGGCACCTGCGGCAGCAGCTCCGGGAAGAGGTAGAACGGCGGCTCGTAGGTGGTGGAATGAGTCAATTTAAGCACACACTCGCCTAGAATGGGTGCAAAGGGTGCCGCGACGCCTTCTGCGCCTGCAGTGATTGACGCACTCGCCCTATCCTCCATTTTCTGTTCCTGCACTACAAGCACAAGAAAAAGCGATAGTGGATTGAAAAAAAAATAAAAGTAATAATAAGGCTCCTCGCAAGAGAGAGACGCTCAATTAGAAGGACAGTCACTGCAGTTTAAAAAAAAAAAAGAGGAAAGAGAGAGAGGGAACGAGTCTATTCCGTTGATTTAAAGAAGTACTCCGCCCGCACACACACACACAAAAAAAAAAGGGGGAAAAAAAACAACAACTTTAGAGCTCCTTCGCCTCGCGCAGAAAAATGCTCACCACCACGGCGTCCCGAAAGAAAAAAGAGAAAGTTGTGTCGGATAGACAGAAAGATACCCACCAATACGATACTGTCTGCCTCGTCCCTTCTCTCTCCCTTTTTTTTTTTTTAATTATTTATCTCACTGGGAAACACCCGGTGAATGAACAACTTAACAGCTGGTGATGCGAGAGAGAAGGCTACGAAAGAAAAAAAAAATGAGCGAGCGCAGAACCGTGCGGAATCGGCGCTTTATAAAGGAGCTGCTTCTCAACCGTTGTGTCGGCTCTGATGAGTAAAAAAAAAAAGAACCTTTTAGTTGAGACGTTGAACCACTTCATCAAAGCGTGTGCGTCCGTATGGATAATGTAATAATCAAGAGCAAAGAGAAGAAGAGCCTCAAGGAAAGGAAGCAGCAAGAGAAAGAGCACTTAAAGTCACAGTTCCGAAGCGCCAGCAGCACCGAGGATACCAGTCCGCTAGTTCATAGCGTTTAAGTTCTTTTTTTTTTTTTTGTTTTCTTCTTCCTATTAACTGTCGTCGGATGTGTTTCAGCATAACATGATGACAACTAGCGTCATCCCTCGCACGTAAGGCGCGACTTGTTTCATTTTTCGCTACATTAAGGCGTGTATGGAAAACAGCGAACTTACCTGTGCGCAACATCCCGAGTGATCCAGTACACCTCTCAGCACTTCACCACCTTTGCTTGCAAACAAAAACAAAAAGGAGAACTAAGAAGAAAAAAAAAACGGAAAACTACTGCGTGTTGTCCCGCAAACACGGCATCACCCAGCTTCACCTGGCCAGAAAAAAAAAAACGTACATATATATCGAGAATACTCCAACAACGAAGCGAACTCACAACACAATTTAAAAAAAAAAAGAACATTTTGCGGGTTCAACAGCAGGAAAAAAAAAACACGCTGTACAATGAACCAAACAAAAAAGGGGACGAGAGAGGAGGGAAGAGCCGTTAAAGAGCTGCGCACAACCTGCAAAAGCCCTCTATTCATCTCAGGATCTTATTTCCCGTGTCACTGAAAGCGCTCACCTCAACTCGGCAAGGCCGTCGTTGTCGTTGTCGCCACTCTGGATGTCGGCAAACGGATTATACGCGGTGACTGCGTGTGGGGCAGACTCAGACGACTCGTCATGCGGCAGGGCAGCAGCTGGAGCCGCAGGTGGTGGCGGCGGTGCACGTGCAGAGCTGGTCACGGTGCCATTTCTTTCGTTCACGTTGGCTGCAGTTGCATGAGGGTTGGGTCGCTGCTCATTCGGTCCAGCTTTCGCTTTGTAATCGAGGTGGCGTGAGTTGCCGGCAAGCGCCGAGACAGGGCGCTTGTACGAGGACGGTGCCATCGGTGGTGGTGGTGGTGGCGTCAGCGGCATGGCGTCAGAAGCGATGTGCTCGTTCCTCATCGAGGCTGAGGCTGAGGTTGGCTTTGCCTGTGGCTGTGATGCCAGGGGTGACGGCAGAGGATTTGCAGAGCGGTCATGTGCGCCAGCAGGAAGGTCAGAATGACCGCTGTGGGCCGCTGTCACCGCCGTCGAGACTGCGTGCCCAAACACGTCGTTGCCATTGCTCTCATCCTCGTTACCGCCATCCACACCAAAGAACTCATCTGCGGATGGAAGGGGAGACGTGCCAGCCGTTCCGTTGTTGTGGCTCTTGTCGTTCTCTGCTGGTACCGCCTCCTGTTGACGCTGTTGAGGTCCTAGCGCCGCAGTAACTGGGTGCAGGGTGCCGTGATGCTCAAACGAGCATTGATGCGTGGGCGGCGAAATGGACGTCTGCTCGTGGAAGTGGCGATGGTGCTCGTCATGGTGCGGGGGAGGCCCCACCAGGAGCGGCGGCGATGGCTGGCTAGGCGACGAATCGATCAGCACATCCGTTGCCGCGGCGTAAGCCGCCGACGACGCCGCGCGCGCCAGTTCGGCGAGCTGCGTCGAGGGCGACTCGGCTGTCGCACTCCACATCCCCTCCGCCGCCACTGGCAACGAGTTCACCAAGGCCTGCACGTCTTGATCGGCATCTGCACCTGTCACGGCAGAAGGGGCGGGCACGCCGTGATCGTAGTCCCAATTGGCGCTGGGGTTGGTCGAAGGCCACTCCGGCAACGGCCGCGCGGGCGTTGGTGCCATTGACGAGAGCGCCTTGACAGACACACACTCCTCGTTCAGTTCCGCCACCATCAGGAGCAAATCGCGGTAGTCCTTCGTGAGTTCCTGCAAAGCGTGGCTGAGGCGTCCGACATTCTGCTGCGCCTCCTCCAGTCGCCGGTGCAAA
Source organism: Lotmaria passim (assembly GCA_037349495.1). Lineage (NCBI taxonomy): Eukaryota > Euglenozoa > Kinetoplastea > Trypanosomatida > Trypanosomatidae > Lotmaria > Lotmaria passim. The sequence continues at coordinate 901,024 of CP140193.1, forward strand.
GTACCGCGCTCGTCCTCCACCTCCGCAATCCACGCAGGCGGCGGTCCTTGCTGCTGCTGCTGTTGCTGCTGCTGTTGTTGTTGTTGTTGCTGCAGTTGTTGTTGTTGGGCAAGTGTAGCGAGGGCTGTGGCACGCTGTTCGTTTGCTGCCGCTGCCGCATCCGTCGCGTGGCGCAGCTGCTCCTCCATCATGTTGAGGGACTCCACCAACTGCTGCTGCTCCTCATCCTTCGAGTTCAGCGCCTCCTCCAGCAGGCGGATGTTCTCCCGCAGCCCCTCCACGACGTCGGCGGAGCTAGCGGAGGCCTGTGCAGCTGCGGCGACATCGCGCTGACGCGCCAACTCTGCTTGTGCCGTGGCGAGGGCAGCGGAGCGTTCCGCCTGTTCTTTTTGCAAAGCGATGCACTGCGCTTCGCTAAGCTCCGCACGACCACGCCACTCATCCACTGTGGACATGAGACGCGCCCGCTCCGCCTCCGCGGCGTGCAGCTGCGCCTGCAGCGCTTGAATGAGCGCCAGCGCCTCCGCGTTGGGCTCGGCGTGGCCGGCTGGCGCGTCTCCCGTCATCGCATGCGGCAGTGTGGTGTGCGACAACGTCGACGAGCTGGGCACCTGGTAGTCCGCCGACGACGCAAAGCTCGGTGGTGCGCTCACCAGCACCGACTGTTGCTGTGACGGCTGCGGCTGTCCCTGCGGTGGCAACGACGTGTACTCCGGTGCTGTTTCTGGCGTTACAGTTACAGGGGCGTACGGCGGCGGCGGGGACGACGACGACGACAGTGCTGCTGTGCCACTCGCCGGCTGAGCTGGGTGTGGTAACAAGGGCAGAGACGCGGAGGAGATAGAGGTCCCCGCTGCGGTGCTCAGCAACTGCTTGAACTCCTGCACGAGCTGTTCCGCCTGCGCCACAAACGGCTCATCATACGGCGTCGGTGTCTGCGCGCGCAGCCCACTCGGCACGGGATGCTGCCAGGCGGGTGTGCTCGCCTGCGCGTCGAACAGAATGGTGTCGAGGGCGGCACCGCCTCCCACCACCTCCATGAAACGCTGTACAAGCGCAGTACCGGCAGCGACGGTGGTGCTCTCGCCCAAGTGCGGCGTCGACTTGCCCGATGCGGCTGCGGCGGCGGCACGCACTACTACACAGCCACGGGCGAGGAGCATGGCGGACCACAGCCGCAAGTGCGCCGCGCCATCGCGACGGGCCTGGCGGAGCAGCGTGTCGCACCACGACACCTCCTGCACGAGCGCGGCTGCCGCCCATGGGCACGCGCCCGTCCACGCCAGCAGCACCGCCACATACGCACCAAGGGCGGACGTGTTCATTTGCTGGCTTGCTGCGCCTCCGCTGATCGCGAAGAGAAGGTAGGAGACGTAGTAGTTGAAGAAGGAAGGTGTCAGCCGCGACGACAGCGTCCATCCCGGCTGCGCCTTGATGAGGATGTCCAGCTTGCCCTGCTGCAGCTCTGTCGGGACGGCGCTGCGCACCAGCGACTCGGACAGCTTGGCAGCCGCTGGAAGGCCGATAAGGGTGCGAAAGACCTGCGCGGTGTAATACTTCTCAACGGCGGAGGTGGCTGGCGAGAGGAGGAGGCGAGCCAGCGCCGACCCGCACTGGGGGTCGGACAGTGAGCTGCCGCCGCTGCTGCTGCTACTGCCGTTGTTCAAAGCACCGTTGGCACCGTTGTTGCCGACACTCGTTGCTTTCGCTGCCGCGCCGAGGGTAGAGGCAGCGCTGCTGCTGCCAACTGCCGTGGCGCCACTAACAGTGTTCCCGATAAGACCTCCCATAAACACGCCGACAACGCGTTCCTGGCAGGCCGGGACGCTCAGGGTGGACAGGAAGAGCTGCACGCCGGCGTTTACGAGGGTGGTGTCGGTGGTCTCGCACACGTACGAGAGCAGTGCACGCTGGGCGGGCCACACACGGACGCTGTACGGCAGCGTCGAGCGCGCCAGCGTCACCATCGCAGGTGCGCTGAGCCACTCTTCCATCGCCCGCTTCGACTGGTCCAGCAGCAGTGCTAGCACTCGCACCGCTTCAATGCGCGTTGCGTCGTCGATCGCGAGGCCGCAGAAGGCGAGCCGTGTGAGCGGGTGCAGCAGTCCGCACCGCAGCAGCGCGTCCTGCGTGGAGTGGAACTCCTCCTCCGACTCCTCGTGCCCGCGCAGCACGCAAGCGAGGACGGAAACGGACATGAGGACGTTCAACAGCACGTCGGGGTTGCTGACACGATCCAGCAGCCGCTCCAGCTTGTCAGACAGCACTGCCGGCTGCGGCCAGTTGCTCAGCGACGCAGAAACGTTGCCGCGACGCTGGTCTGCCGTCGTACACGCCGCCAGCTCCGCCGGAATGGCGTCGAAGAGCGCTGCGAGACGCGCCGCGCAGCCCATCTCGCGGAAGAACTTCTGCGTCGCCTTGTTCGAACGCAGCATGTTGTGCACGACCGTCAGGCTGTCTCGCACCACTGTCCCGCCAGCCAGCACGCCGCCCTCACGCTGGATGAGATCAAAGAGAGACTCGAAGGCGTTGTCGAAGGCCAGCAGCGTCTGCAGCTCCCGATCCGCCAGTGTCAACGACGTCAAGAGCAGCAGCGCCTGGTTGCGCAGTGCGTTGTCGTGCTCCGTCTCATTCAGGGCGTCGAGCAAGGCACCAACGCCACGCGCCGCCAGCAGTGCGTGATTCACCTTGGACGGCTCGTATTCCTCCAACCGCTGCAGCAGGACAACAGCGTGAAGGCGGCTCCAAAACGGCGCCGACGCGTTCACCGACTCCAACAGGAGCGGAACTTCTTCGACCAGCACCCGCAGCAACCCTTCGCAGGTGTGTCGTTTGTCGGCCGTCGTCACCTCAATTGTGCGCCGGTTCGACTCCAGCTTACTCGGATAAGCCTCGAGATCTGTCGCGATGGCCAGCAGGTACAGCGTCGGCTCTGTAATGGACTCGTCATCGGCGTAGCTCGTCAGCAGCGCCGTGAGCGACTTGAGCGACGTATCATCCAGGGCGTAGGGCAGGTCCGGGCAGCGCAGGAGGTCGCGCAGGGCATCGCGGATGTCCTGCGCCACGGTGCAGCCTTCAATGCGAAGGAGAAGCGTACGGGTAGGGGCGCTAGGCCGGAGGGAGTTCGGCAGCGACGACGGCATTTTCTGTGCTGGCGAGGGAGACGCGGCTGGGGCCGCTTTGGGCGACGATGACGCACTCCTGTTTGTGGAGGGAGCCGCCGTTGGTGCAGGTCGGCCGATGGCGTCGGTTAATGACGGCCCCGCCACCCTCGCGGCTGGTGAGGCGATACGCTGGCCGTTGTGAGGCGCCCCTGTCGCCGACTTCGCTTCGTATGCCACGGCGTGCGAAGAGGCGTCGTCGGCATAGTCTGCTGTGGCGGCGTCGCCATTCGCGTGAGAAGTCGGCTCCGCCTTCGGTTTGGCACCGTTCGGGTGCACCACCTTTTGACCCAAGACGAGCTTAAAAAGTGCACTCATTTTTTTTTTTTTGCTTGCGTAGCAAAGAAACAGTGAGAAACGCCGCTGGAGAGTTTTTCACGAATTACTTTTTTTTTGTGTGTGTATGCGTGATTTTGTCTAGCCTACACAGCACGTTACGAACCAGCGCCACAGCGAGAGAGAAACTGAGTGAACACGCGCAGTTTTACTTGTGAGACAAAGCCCAATTCTTGTCGTACGTTAAAAAAAAAAAACGAAAAGAAGTCAATTGTTTTTTTTTGTTGTTGTTGTTTACGTTGCAATCGATACTACCACTGCTCGCATTGAAGACTTCACAAATTGAAAGAGACCAAGAATGGCAAAAAAAAAAAACGAGGGTGTAACTATTCGGAGAAAAGGTGGAGAAGAACCAAAGCCGGTAAAAAGTACAAAAAAAAAAAGATCTGGAAAAGGACGCCTTTGATCTTGAATAGGAGACATAAAACGGCTAGTTCATTCTTTTTTCCTCTTCGCAAGGCCTTTTTTTCTGAAGGAGAAAAATGGACCGAAAAAAAAAAAACGCAACGGATGTTTCCGTGTCCAGTCCTCAACACATGCTCTTGACATGTATACCTTTCAATGTGAAACTTGTTTTTTTTTTTTTGCTTGTTCTTTTTTTTTTTTAAGTTAAACGTAGTACATTTAAGGCGATGATCGACAGCTACCCACTGCTGTTATCGGGACCCACAAAAAACAAGGCCACATTTGGGACACTCAGAATCGCGGCAAGCCAACCAGATAGGAAGCAAAAGTGGAATAGGAGACGACGTCATTAACGCAATTACGAAGCACAAACGGATCTGCTTCCATTAGATGCTAATTCGTGCGTGTGTCTCTGTGTGCCTGTGTGCGTGTGTGTGTGTGTGTCACATGGAACAGGCATAAGAACTGCAAAGCAGTCCACAACACCACGCACACATAAAAAAAAAAAGAGTGCTTCGCCGACCAAAGCAGCTCGTACCCGCTACTTAGAAGCTAGTCTCGGGCATAATGCCGAACTCTTCTCGCTTCAACCGCACCTCGCCCTTCGGCTTCAGCACCTTGCGCTTGTTGTACGTGTGACGCATGCGCGCCGGCACGAGGTTGCGCTCCTCCAGCGACTTCATGCGATCCAACGCGGGGTGCACGTAGCCGCCGCTCAAATGCCGCAGCGAGCCGACCAGCTTGTCGGTTGGCGCGACATCTACCACCAATGGAGTGTGGTAATGACGGCCGTAGTGCTTGACATTGAGATTCGCCTTTTTGGCGGCGCGGCGCTTCAGGCGAGCCGCCTCACGCTTCTCCTGCTTCTTGGCATGGGAAGCGAGCAGCTCGTCCAGGTGCTCCGTCTCCTTAGCGACGACTTCGCGCAAAGGGTGGCGGCGGTGCCTCATAGCCTGCCGTGCCTCCTGCGCCGTCTCCGTTTTCGTCGCCTTCTTCTTGTTCTTTTTCTTGTTGCTACTCTTCGCGTCGGCCGCCTTTGCCGGCTTCGGTGTCGCCTCCTTCACCTCCTCCTCCCATGTCTTGTCAGCCGAGAAGTTGCCCTCATACTTTCTGTCGCGGCCGTGCATCATCATCGCCACGAACTTCTCGTCCTTTTTCTTCTTGCGGTCCAGCTGCCGCACCGCCTTTCTAAGCGCCTGCTGGTGGTCGTCGTCGACAGGATTGTAGCTCTGCCCAGGAAGAGGGGTAGCGACGGCGTCGCGGTTGTTGGGGCGCACCGGCGCGTACTTGCGCCGACGCGGCGCTATCGGCTTTGCGGGCAGGATGTCCGGCGCCACCTTCCAACCTTTCACGACGGCCACCGGCTGCGGCCGATTTATCGCCTTTGTGCCCCGCTCGTCGCTCCACAAGTTGCGCGACCGACTGTTTTTGCCCATCCTGCGCGTTTTTTTTTTTCCGTTTTGGGGGATAGGGGTGAATGCTCTTTCTTTGTTATTATTCGTAGTCGTGAGGAACACAGGATTTCAAAACCGAGACAGACGTCAAAATGAAAAAAAAAAAGGAGGGGGGGGAAAAAAAAGAAGCTGTGAGTTTTGCAGCGGTTACGCCTCTTTTTTTTTTTCTTTCTTTTTTCCAAGTTATCGGAGGCTTTTCTACTTATGTGGAACATCTTTACACAGAGCGGCGTGACCTTGGCCCCTTTTGTTTTCTTCTCTCCCATAGGGAAATACAAGGCCACCGTGTCGGAGTAACAAAAAAAAAAAAAACTCACGTCGCTTTACTCTGTTCCGGTTCTACCTGGTCGGAGTAGCAACAATCACAATAACAGTGATAGCTCATTGGCGCACGATCCACTTTTTTCTTTCCATGTTTACTGCATTACCAGGACACATTACTTAAACGACAGAAAATAAAAATTAAAAAAAAAACATGAAAGCAGGTCTTTCATTCACTGTGCTCTGACCAAACAACCTTTTGCCAATCCCCGCCACCACATTTGGCCCCCCCAGCAGCTGTTAGAAGTTCTTGATGGAGCGTTGGTGCTTCTTCGCCTCGAAGAGCATCTTGTTGGGTCGACTGCGCCTCAGGAAGTTCTCCGCGTTGCGAGTCCACTTCTTGCTCACTTGAAACTGGTAGAAGTCGGAATAGGTGCGGTTGCGCTTACGGCGGCTGCGGCGGACTGGCTTGTCAGAGGTCTCCGCCACACCGTCACCGCCGAAGGTGGACACAAGCGACTGCGGGTCGATCAACGCCTCCGCGTCCTCGACGCCATCGCGCGCCTTCTGCGCCGCCAGCAGCTCGCGCACAACACTCTTGACATTCTTCGGCACGACGTAGCGGAAGCCATCTTTGTCGCCGCCACGGCGGTTCACCGCACGCAGGTGGTTGATGTGCTCCTTTGCGACTCGGTTTAGCGCCTGCTCCCGCTTGCCAAGGTCCTTGAAAAAGTGGTGCGCGTTTTCTAAGAGCTGGTCGGCAGACACGACCTCGGCGTGCTTCTTCTCCGCGTACTCGTCGAGAAACTCAAGGTCAGGGTAGAGCGATGGGTCCTGGCGGATAAAGGCAGCCCCATCTCCGGCATCAGCGGACGCGCCTTCACCTCCTGCAAGGTCGTCGCCGCGGATCGCTCGGGCCAGCAACGCGCGGTCGCGCTCAGTCGGCGTCAGCGGTAGCGGCGGCGATGGCGTTGCAGCTGCCGCACTAGACACCGCCGCGCCGCTCCTGGTAGCCTTCATTTTCTTCTCCGTCGTCTTCAGCTCTTGCTGAGGCTGCTTCTTTGAGACTTTGCTGGCTGCCGTACTCTTCTTTTTCTTCTCTATGGTTGCCACAAGCTCGCGCGCCTTCTTTTTCTTGAGCGTCTCCTTGCCTGTCTCCGCGTTGGCAACCTTCAGCTTTGGCGTGCGCGCTTTCTTTGCCGTCTTGCCTTTCTTCGGTTCTGCCGCACCCTTTTTCTTCGCCGCAACGGGCTTCTCCGTTGAGCGCTTCCCCACCTGGTCTCCCTTCGAGCTCGCGGGACGCTTCTTGCCGCTGATCAGCTCCATCTCCTTCTCGCGCGCCTCGACGCGTTTCTTGTACCGGTACGCCTGCCGCTTCTTGAACTCCCGGTTGAAGCGCAACTTTGGGAGCAGCTCCCGCAACTCTTCCTCGCCGGCCATAGTTACGCGTAGTACAAATATGAAGGAAAAAAAAAAAGCGATCCTTGAAAAGCCCTGGCAGGAGAAGAAAGCGGCCTAAAAAAAAAAAGAAAAAGAAAACTAAGTGCCGCAGAACAAACCCCAAGACTCGATTTCAATAAGCAAAAAGAAGGGAGGGAAGAAGTAAGAGAGAAAAGAGAAGGTGAACATGCTAAAGGTGGTGACTGTCAACGCTTCAATAGCGCTTTCCTCCATTCTTTTTCTTTTTTTTTTTTCCTCTCTCTCTTGTCTGCCGCAGTAGTCTTTTTTTGGATAGCTATAACTGTTCTTCTTTTTCTTGTTATTCCGCCTGCCGACAATCCTATGAATAGCAGGAAAAAAAAAAAGGGTAAGTTCCCTTTTTTTTTTCTTGAAGGAGTAAATAGCAGTTGATAGGTACCAGCCATACAAGGGAGGGGGGGGGGGGCACTTACGTCGCTTTCGTCGTCGTACGAAAACGCCCAACTTGAATAGTAACAACCCACTCTCTCGTTTTTTTTTTTTTCCTTTCTTTTTTATATATATATCTTGTCTTTTTTCTCTTGTGCGCTACTGTTTCATGAGGATCGAATTGCGCTGCTTCCTTTTTTTTTTTTTCTCTCCCTGAAGAAGTTCGCGATAAAACGGAGACAAGCAATAATATAAACTCGAAAAGAGAAATAACTAAAAAAAAAGAGTATGGAGAATAGTGGTTGGCGAAGCTCTCCAACACGTAACAGGTGCTCTTCAAACGCACACTCAAACGGTGGGCCTGAGCGAGAGAATAAAGCTGGCGACGCATACAAAAAAAAAAAGGAAAGTGGGAAATACTCGATGCAAAAACGCATTTGTCTCTTTGCAAAAAGTGTTAAGCGAGATGATCTTGAGTGCGCAGCAAAAATCTCTGAAGCTCCCCGTGGGTGTGGTAGGTCGCAGTTGAAAGGTGTAGTGCAACAGTACTAGTTACAATAGGATCAAGTTGTGGAAAGAAAAAGCAAAATGACGAACCCTATGCGTTAACAGTAGTAGTAGTAGTAGTAGTAAACAAGAAAAAAAAAAAGTGAAGATAATGATAGTAGTAACAACAGAAAAAAAAAAAACATGGAGGCGTACAGCAGAGGAGAAAGAAAGAGAAAAATAGCGTTTTAGAAATGACAAAAAAGAAAGCAGGAGAAAAGTGGCTGGCACGAAACACGCAAAGGCCGTAGCAACAACAACAACAAAAAGAAAGAGCGCACACTCAACACACACAACAACCGGAAAACGTAACAGCGAAGCGAGCAACCATCGATTCGCGCAAGAGAGAAAAACCCCCATTGTGCATTCAATAAACGACCTTCTTCGGAGCGCATAGACAAAAAAAAAAAAAAGAAAGCAGAAGAAAGAGCAAGTCCGTGTGCAGGTTTTTTTTCTGCTTTGAAAAGAAGCAAAGGGCAAAGAGAAAAAAAAGTGACGGCGTGCACTTCTCTGTCTAACAGCCTTGTCGCAGAACAGTGAGGTGTAAACACGCGTGCCTATAGCTCAAAAGCAACACTCAACATAAAGTGTAGTGTAGCGCTCTACGACAGCTCAAAAGTGCCACCAGTTTGCGTGATGCTCTGGAGCAGTTTCTTGTAAAGCAAGTCCTCGGTGGGGTAGGGCGGGAGTTTGAGGTAGCGGAAGCACGTGTTGACCGAGGGCAGTGCCCACTCAGAGTCGGGCAGCTCGGGAAAGACAACGCCTGTCGCGCCGGAAGCCTCCTCCGACAAGGCGGGCCCCGTAGACACCAGATCCGGCCGCGGCGACTCCTGTACCGCTGTGGAGGAGTCCTCCTGGTCGGATAGCGCGGTGCGCTCGTACATGCCAGGCAGCGGGCGACGCTCCTCGTCGTCCTCGACGTCCAGTTCGGGTTGGCCACCGTGTTCGTTGGTTGCCTCAGCCACGGTCGAAGCCCCTGCGCGGACGGCGGCGTTGCGGGCCTCGGCAAACGCGTTCGAACGCTTCACGACCGTGATCGCGCCAAGCGCGCGGATGCCGCCAACGGGAAGACGCGGACAACCGGTGCAGAAGAGAAGGAAGTCGCGCTGCTCGCTCGGCGTCAGACGCGCACCCAACACCTTCGCAAGCGACTCGAGCTGTGGGGAGTCGTTCTGGTAACCGTGGTCGCCGACAAGCACGGCGCGGATCTCCTCCGTCGTCCACAGGGGTTCGCGCGGGTTCTTGTCCTCGCCGCATAGCATGCCGATCAGCTCCTCGATGTCCATCACTTGCAGCGCCTCGTACGGCACCACGTCGCGGCAGCCCATCGTTAGAAAGTAAAGCGGCACCGCGACGGACTCGTAGAGCAGCGCGCCGACGACGCGGCGTTGGTACTGGCGCAGGTTCTTTTTCGACACCGTCATTTTGGCCCCACCGGGCAGCAACTCGAAGCTGTCGTCGCCTGGGAGAGTGAAGGGCAATTCGAGCGCCGCCAGCGTCGCACTGTCCAGCTTGCTCAGCGAGGCGAGGCTCTGCGCGACGCTCTGATCCACCCAGCTCACGGCGCTCATCGGCAGCTCGAAGACGTCGATCGGGAATTCCGGCGCCGGGTCGATGCGGGTGGCGTCCGAGAGCACGAATTGGTAGGCTGGGAAGCGCTGCTGAAGGAAGTACGCGAGGGCCGGCGACAGCGGCAGCGGAAAGATCTGCTCGTCCAAAAACGCGCGGCCGAGGGCGGCGCCGACGACGTAGTAGGCCCGCACACGCTCCCTCTGCTCCACTACAAAGTCGCGCATAAGACCGACGTTGCTGTCGACGAGCAGCGCCGCCTTCGCCACGTCGTAGTGCGCGGCGGTCGCGACGGCGTTAGAGCTGCGCCCGTTATTGTTATTGCTATTGTTGTTGTTGGCGGCAGCATTGAAGGAGCCGTCGGCAGCGCGGGAAAGGGTGAGGCTGATGTGCCCGCTGCTCTGGCTGGCCAGTGTGCTCATCGACAGCTCCTCGTGCGCGGGATGGCTGCGACGCGTGAGCGGGGTGCACGGAACGCTGTCCATGTCGTCGGCATAGCGCGTCACGCCGTCGAGGGGGCGGGGATAGAAGCCCTCGCTCGGCGGCACCAGGTAGGTGTCGTTGGCCGCGGACTGCGCACTGACGGAGGCGAAGGAGCCGGAAGTTGAGGCGCGAACCGTGGGCGTGACGTGGTGCACCGCCTGCGTCGTGGTCGGCCGCGGCGTCACCTCCGACGACGGTGGGCCTACGACGGCGGAGGAGTTGCTGTTCACGATGGACCGGCTTGTTATCGAGGCTGGACGCGAGAAGTTGCTGCGCGGCGGCGAGCTGGTCGGAGTGACGGAGCTGCGACGCGTTGGCGGGGAGGCGGGTGGCAAGCCCTGCGTCACAGTACTACCGACGTGCGCTGAGCCTCCGCTGTTGCTGCCCGACCGAGCCAGCGGAACTGGGATATGTGTACCTGTGCTGGTGTGTGCGGGCGTTGTGGGACCGCCGCCGCTGCTACTCGTTGTCTGCTTGTCCCCGTTAACGCGCCAGAGCTCCGCGTGTGCCTTGCTTGTCTCGGCAGCGAGCAGCGTGTAGAACTGCGCCGTCGGCCCCTGACCCACGCCGACGTCGCCTTTGAACTCGAACGAGATTGGGAAGCGGGCGTCGGCGCACTTGCGCAGCATCACGTAGGCGTCCCTCACAAAGGCACTGCGGTCGATCGTGTACTTGTGATTCGACATGCGTGCCCACTCCCCTGGCAGAATCGCCACCGCGCAGTCGTTGCGCTGATTGCGAAAGACGCGCATGTGGCGGGTGAAGGAGCGGCGGGCGCCGTAGGCGAGGAAGCGGGCGACCCGCGCGCGCACGGGGAGTGGGATGAGGAAGCGGCCCTCACGCAGCAGGAAGTTCACCCACCGCGGCAGGGCGTACTGCGGCGGCAGCATGCTGACTCGCAGCGCCGACGCCTCCAGCGAGCGCACCACGGCGGTGGTGATTGTGTTGTTTTCGAAGATGCTGGCGGCGTCCTCGCCGAAGATGTCGCGTGTCTCCGTTGCGTATTTCGCCGGGCCGCGCGCCTCCTCGAAGAGAACGCGATACAGCAGAATCAGCAGCAGCATGTCCGTGCGGCTGGCGAGGTCCGGCGCGGTGAAGGCCAGCGCCGGCGGCTCCTCCGTGTGGAACTCAGCGCGCGAGTGCGCGCCGCAGGCGCAGAAGGACGCGGCGTCGTTCTCGAAGTGGTGAAAAAGGTATGTCTGGTCCATCGCCACGCGGTGCCGCTCGAACTCCCGCGCCTCGGTCGACTTCTCACTGGAGGTCATGACAGTCAGCCCCGGTCGCTCCGCCGCAACCGACGACACGCTGCCAGCCTTTGACTTTTTCGTGACGACGACGTTCGGGTTGCGCTTCCTGGACGACGCGGCGGGGTTCGACATGGTCACCTCGCCGTTGCGCTGCAGCATCAGCGGCTCCTCGCCCACGCTGTCCAGCCGCATGAGGCAGTTCTCCAGCTGCAGCAGCACGTCGTGGTCGCCGAGGGCGAAAGCGCGACGGTACAGCGTGCTCAGCACCGTCTCCTGCAGCGGCAGCAAGCCACAAGAGGTGCGATAGAGAAGGTAGCGCTCCTCCACTCCCTCCTGCACGAGCTCCTCCGCGACGTGCAGCTCCGCCTCCGTCGCGAGCACCTGCGCCACCTCCGCGTCCATCGCCTCCGCCTGCGCCGGTGTGATGGCCGTCCCTTCATCGTTCAGGACGCCGCGGGTGGCAAAACGGGAGAGGTAGCGGTAGGTGAGGCGCCGCACAACCGCCGGATTGCCGAGCAGCTTCTCCGCCACCTCAGCCGTGGTGCCACCAGCGGCGGTGTTGAAGGGCTCGGCGAAGGACAGGAACGAGGCGCCAAACTTGCCGCTGTTGCCATTGTGAGCAGCAGCAGCAGTACTGCCTTTTTCGCCGCTTGCCGGCAGGGGCAATGTTGCTGCAGCGGTGGCCAGTGAGGCCGGAAGGATGGCGTTGCTGGCAGAGGAGCTATTGTTGTTGTTGCCGACGGCGGTGTAGCGCGACAGGTAGGACTGCACGCGAATAGTGAAGCGCTCAAGGTGATGCAGCGATGACTGCGAGGTCGGCGCGAGCTGCGTGCCCTTCGAAGAGGTCGAGCCGGTGCGGAACCAGCGCTCCAGGTCGCCGATAGAGGCGCAGAGGTGCACGCGGTTGCGCTCCATCGATGCGATCGACTTGATCATCTCAACGTTGCCGGTGTAGCGGGTGTAGCAGTCGTCACAGATGTCGTAGTTGCATATGCGGCAGTTGTAGCCGCCAGGGATGTTGCGCCCACACCGATCGCAGCGGTGCGTCGTCAGGTACACGTCGATGAAGCGCAGTCGGTGTCCCTCCATGCAGCATTCCTTCGCAATGCGAGCGATGTTTGACGCGTTCGGCGCTTCACGCAGCACGTTGGCCGCCCCAACGCGGTTCAATGTGAGGAGGCTGTTCGACCGCGGCTGCTTTCCGTCTGCACCTCCGTTGCTCGGTGCAAATCCGCTTGAAAGCGGCGTTACGGTGTTGTCGTCGCCCCTCCCGTTGGCGGCCCGGCCCGCGGCGGCGTTGGACGGCGTCGGCACGTTGGTGGTGGCGCTGGTCGGCGTTATCGCCTCACTAGCGTTGCCGGTCTTGATGGCGGCGGCGATGCGCCGGCCAGCGTCGCCGCAGAGCATGATAAGCGGCGCAATACGGCAAAGCGCGTCGTGCGCTTGCAGCGGCGTCTTGCAGACGACCTTGTCGAACGTGACGACGGACTCGACCAGCGGCAGGTGGCTCTGCAGTGGGATGTTCGCGACAAGAGCAGTGACAAGGCGGCGCATGCCAGCCGGGTACTTTACCGCCCACTGAATCAGACACCGCATGCGCTTCTCGTCGACGAACATCGCCAGGATGTCCGCCGCGTGCATGCCGCTCGCCATCATCGTCGCCCACGAGGAGGCGTTGCGGTTGCTGTCGATCGGGCCAGTGTGCAACTCGGGCTGGCTGACAGTCTCGCGGGTGAAGGTGGAAGCCGAGGCGCCTGCGGCGTACACGACGTTCTCGCCCACCAGCTCCTCCAACGTCATGTCCCCGAGCAGGTAATAGAGCAGCGCAGACGCAACACCTACGTTGAACACCTCGTAGGCGGTGATGTCTGTTGCCTCGTTAAAAATGTGCAGCAGCTCCTTGATGGCCGACTCGTGTGTCTTGTCCGCAAACTTCGGCGACCCTACCGGTGAGGAGGTACCTTTATCTTTCGCACACCTGCAGCTGCGCAGCTCCTCCAGCACCTTCTGCACCGCAAGCATGTTGCCAGACAGAAACACGCCGCCAAGCGGGGTGTCGGCTTTGACGTTCGCGTTTGTGCCGGCGCCACCAGCCTGTGCGGCGCGTCGCTCCTTGATTTTCTCCACAATGGTGCCGGCCAGCGTGCCAGCCTTCTCGGCCAGAGTTGCCGTGCGCGTCGGCTTGTCCTTCACTAGCAGCGTCGTCTTGGAAAGGATGTCAAGTTGATCCAGCAGCCCGCACCGCAGCGCGCCCTCCGTGAACTCGCACGGGTCCGCCATTGGGTGGTACAGCATCCACCCGACCATCGTCAGCACCACAGCTTTCGTCGCTTTATCGGCCGAGATGAGTGCCTCGCGGAACATCTCACACATTGGTAGCACGGCCTTCTCCATCAGCTGCTCAAAGCGCTGTGACGCGCCGGAAAGGAACATGAGCTGGAGCATGGAGGCGCACGCGCACGTCGCCACCTGCTTCGCCATTTGCCCAGAGGTGTTCTTTGCAAAGAGGCACAGGGCACTGAAGTACTCCTCAGCGATCGCGATGTGCTTCGCCGGCACTTCTTGCTGTGTGTTGAGCACCACCGGCGTCGGCAGGCTTGTTGCTGTCGTTGGCGGCGACGTAGAGAGAGGGGAGTTGCTGCGGGCATGCTTTGTGTTGCCACGCCTGTTGGAGCTGCTGGACCTGGTGGTGTTGGTGGAGTCTTGTCTCTCGGTCAGCGACACCGTTGTCGCAGTCGCCGTCGCGGCGGCGGCGGCGCGGCTGTTCTTGGTGGCGGAGCCCTCTGACTTCCACACCAGCGTTGTGCCATCGACCGAACAAGGACCGGCCTCCTTCACCGCCACAACCGGCCGCAGCGCCATCTCATCCGCGAAGTGATATACAAAGGGCACGTAGTGCCGCGAGATGTTGCGGTGGCCGCCGTGAGCTCCTTTGGACATCGTCATTGTGCGAAGGTCCGCGTCGAGCTGCTTCAGGTGCACAGTGATGCGCGACTTGTGGTCGAGTCGGGCCCAGCTCGTCTCCAGCGACACGCATTGCTCCTCCATAAGCCGGTTGTCGTGGCGCAGCTCATCCTCCCACATCCACTGGTGCACCGGCAGCACCAGCTTCGGCTTGAGGCCGAACGCGTCGGGGAGCACGGTGGGGCAGGCGAGCACGAAGAGCTGCAGGGCGGCGATGGATGTGATGTGGTCCTTGTCCCGACGCTGGGTGCTGCGCGTCGCAATAATAGCGCGGGGAAACGGGTCCTCGAGCAAAGTGGTAATCTCGTCCGTCGTCTCCTCCAGGATAAGCCGAAAGAACTGGCGCGCGACGGGCAGTTGCAGGCTCTCGAGCATCATGTTGCGGTGGCAGTTCGTGAGGAGCGTCAGCGTCGTCTCGCACAGCAGCACGCGGTCCACCCGCACACTCGGCTCCAGCGCGACGTTCGACTCCGTCGTGACAATAAGCTGGAAGAGGATCTTCGGCAAAAGCGGGGAGGCTAGAGCGCGGGCCGTGTGTGGACGATGGCAGATGAGCGCCCGCTCGATCAGTGTGCCCAGCGACTCAAGGGCGAGCTCAAGCAGACCCCAGTGCTCTGGGATCGAGGCGAGCGACTTAGCGTACTGCTCCACCAGCGACACGAGCAGTGGTGCAATGACGTTCTCGACCTGCACCACGGTTGGGTGATCCGCGTAGGGGACGATGTCCTCCGGCGCCGCTACAGTGCCGGGGGGAGAGGAGGAGCCGCCAGTCCCGCTCGCGCCGCGACCGCCCTTGCCGTTGTCACTGCTACGCGTTGAGGACGACTTCTTCTTGCTCTTGAAGAAAGACAGAAAGCCGGAGGTGACGGAGCGGGTCGGCTTTTCCAGCTCAGACGGCATGACCACCTTCGAGGCCATCATGAAGAGCGTTTCCAGAGCCTGCCGCGCTACCAGCGGCTGCGGGTCCGTGCAGAGGGTGAGCAAATCTCCCACCAGTGCGTACTGGATGAGGCCACCGGTCTTGTCATCCTTGCTGATGAAACGCATCACGCGCAAGCCTTCCTCGATCATGGAGGCGTTGTTGCTGTGCTTGTAGTGCCACTCCGTGCAGAGCGCCTTGTGGATCACCTTGGAGGATAGCTGCATAAGGGGCTGGTGGAACGGCTGTGCGGCTTCGTAGGAGGAGGGGACGTGCTCCATCATCAATGACAGCGCACGGAGGGAGATGACCAGGATGTCGGCCTGCGCGTCTTCGCGGATGAACGTCTCGCAGACGTCGACGAGGAGGGGGATAGCTGTCTCCGAGTCGAACTTGCGCAGGTAGCGCTCGAAGCCCATGACGAGGGAGGTGGACATAGCATCGACGGCGTCGTAAAGTCGCTCGGCGTTCATCGCTTTCAGCTCTGCTGCCACCTCCTTTATCTGCGTCTTCGGCTCGTAAATGCCAACCTCCATTTCCGTAATACTCTCCTTTCTTCCTCTTGAAAATGGAAAAGGAACCACTTGAACAACGACAAAAAAAAAAAAAGAGAGAGAGGTGATAGCGAACACGTATCTTCGTGCTTCTTTTCTTTTCTTGTCTTTTTTTTTTTTTTTCGAGGTGTGAGATCACGCGCTTACATAAACATAAGAAACGCGGCAGCAAAGGAAAGTCTCTTCTGTAGCCGTGACGCTGGCAGCTTCAGTCTTTTTATTTTTTTTTTTGTTGAAAAAAGCTACTGATGTGTATTTTTGTTAAGAAACGGCTGCTTTTTTTTTGTTTATGCGTCTTTTAAAGCAGAAAAAAAAAAAGACAAGAATAAGACGGAGTTTTGAAAGGTAAGGGGAGAAAAAAAAAAAAAAGAGAGACACACGGCGTTTTCCTCCGCAGCGTTCAGTGAACTGTTCACCTCGTGTTTAGCTAAACAAACAAACAAAAAAAAAAGACGGAACGGGGAAACGTGGCAACAAAAACAAAATGATAGTAAAGGAGACGAGCCACAACGTGAGTGGGCGCCGGATAGGGACAAAGAAGAATTAAAAAAGAGCTAAATGCAAAAACTAACGGTGTAGCAGAATAAAAGAAGAACTTTTTGGTGTGTTTTACTGGTTAGATTTGCAAAACGTTAAAAAAAAAAAAACACCGGGAAGAGCAGCTGCAACACAAGAAACGCTGAACGAGTTTTCGATGGCAAGCGATTCACAAAAACAATAAAAACCAAAAAGGAACGACTGGACTTGAAAACAAGCTTCGAAACGAAATGCCACAGCACGAGGATACACACACACAAACCAGCGAAATCCTGAAACAAGAGAAGGTGTGCGAAACTTGGTAAAAACAGAAACAACGCAGCACAGGTCACACACGATAGGAGTTTCAAATAACAGTAATGATAGCAAAGATAACTTCCTCGCGTAGCTCTATTGCGCTTCCTTTCCCTTTTTGTCAATATAAAGCACTTTATGTATGTGTGCTGTAGAGTTAGAGCAAAAGAAAGTCGATCTCCACGTCGTAAGAAAGATACTGTTGAAAGCCAGTTCGGTTCACCAAGAGGTTTTGTCACCCAAAGAAAAGCGCAACTTTCAGGGGGAAAAAAGAAACAGAATCGTGCCGACGATATATAGATACAGCTAACGATGGAAAAAGGAAAAAGACGAAAACAGTAACACACAAAACAAAAGACGGCTTTGAAAAATGTAACAGCCGTTAAACAAGAAAGTCACGCACACCAAAGGTAAAACGCTTCACGGTTTACGGAAAAACAAACAAACAAAAAAAAAACTCTGACGTAAGGTAAATAATAAACCAAATTAAAAAAAAAAAAGACTCAGAGATTAACAGCAGGCGAGCAAGACAGATAAAAAAAAGGGGAAAAAGCTGGAAAAAAAAAAGCAACAGGGAGAAAACCACAAAATAATGTGAGAAAACAATGTTCTCACAAACGACACAACAGTTATGAACAAAAAAAAGCACGAGAAAGAAAAAAATGGTCTCACCCTATTTAGAGACACCTTTATCTCAGAGTTTAACAAGTCAAGAAGCAGATGCGAGATGATGTAAAAGAAAAAAAAAAAAAGAAGACACGAACAGAGAATAAACAAAGTACGAGAGAAAGAGGAGAAAATGAGTCATACGGCTGCAACGCCATCACAAGATATGTAGTGAGTTTTGTCCTACAACTTCATGAACAATGTGCCCCTACCACCATACTGTTCGTTTTCTTTTTCCCTCTTAGCGAAAAAATTGTTATAGGCAGGTTGACTGAGTGATAACAGAAGACCTTCTCCGCAACTCCAAAAACTGAGCAAAGATAGGAACGAAAAGCTCCGTGTGCTCGGAGAAAAAAGGGCTCCCTGGTGAGACAAACAAGCAGCTCAAATACCATTTACCCCGTGTTGAGGTGTGGAACAACGAGTTTGATTGTCCTCTTCTTTTTTCACTTTCTCTTTGTTTTTGTTGTTGATAGAACGCGCACCATTCATTTGAGTCGAAGGCTTTTAAGCTTGAATGTGTGATAATAACAAAAAAAAAGGGGGGCAGAACATAGATGAGGAGTTATGTAGGATTGGGAGAGGAAAAGCAAAAGAAAGTGATGAACTAACCTCTAGAAGCGCCGAGGAAAACAGAGTAAACTAAAAAAACCCAAGAGGAACGAAAGAAGAACAAGAAGGAAACTTCAAAAACGTTTTGTAGAGGGGAAAAAAAAAGAAAAGAACAACATATGTGCTGTGAACGGAAGAAAAAAAAAGCACACTTTTCAATATCTCTGGGTTTTTTTTTTCTTCCCTGTTTCTTTTTTTTCCTTTAAGTGTATCGCTTACCAATCAAAACACTTGAAAAGGACGGCGAAGACGCAAATACAACAGCATACCTTCACAGCTACCTCGCCACAACTAACAACAACAACAAAAAAAAAACTCCTGTTCTTTCCAAATTGCTGCTTTCTTGCTTTCTCTACATCACACAAACAGCAGCTGGAGAGCACCATAGGGAAATACGATAGCATAATACCGTAAGAGAAACGGTATGTATAAAAAGAGGGGCAGTGATATAAGGAGGGATAAAAGATGCGGAGCCGCACGCACTTCGGGGAAAAAAAAAAAGCACTCGTACTGTTCGAAACAACAGCAACAACAACAAAAGGTCCGCTTTCTGCTTACAAAACCGTTACAAGGAGGGTGCCGATGCCGCAGATGCCGGCCTGCATGACATCGCCAGGCCGTACGGCGCCCACGCCAGACGGCGTGCCGGTGAAGATCAAATCACCCGGGCGGAGCGCTACGGCCTTTGATAGATGCGCAATGAGCTCCGTCACGGGGGACACCATACACGACAGATTGCCTTTCTGCCGCTCGTTCTTGTTCACATTAAGAAAGATCTCACCGCACAGCACCGTCTTCCTGGGGTTTTTCTCAAAGTCCAAAAACAGCTCTGGGTGTGCCGCCTTCAGGTCAGAGGCCGGCATCAGCGGCGACACCACAACACCCTCGTCCGCCCCTTTTGCAAGGTCCCAGGGCTTCCCGTTTACTTTTGCCTGGCTCTGCAAGTCGCGCCGGGTCATGTCGAGCCCCACAGCATAGCCGCAGATGATCTCGTGTGCTTGCTCCACCGCCACGTTGGCGTACCGCGGCCCATCCGCGTCCTTCGCATCCACCCAGTTCGCCGCGTCGCCTCCCACGCCGCTGCCCGGCAGCCCAATGGCGGCCACTAGCTCCACCTCATGGTGGTAGCTCTCCGTCAGTGGCGGATAGTGGATGCTGACAGTGGCGTCGGCGGAACTGTGGTTGTCCCAATCCGTCACAAGGCTGTCCGTGGGATGGCAGAAGAAGAAAGGGTTGTGCCGACACGTTGAGCCACCCATCTCACGGGCGTGGCTATCGTAATTCTGACCTACACAGTAGATGCGCCGCACCGGGAAGTTGAGCTTTTTGGCACCTTTGCCCACGATCGGCAGCACAGTTTGCCGGAGCGGAAAGGCGAGGGCGGCCATGAGGTGATGAATGCTCAGCAGGGAAGGGGGGGGGGGGAAAGTGAATAATGTGCGCTGCTACGGAAACAAATAAACAAAAAGATGGAAAGAAAGGGTGGGAAAAAAAAAAGTGAAGACGCCTCGGCACCTCCAAGACAAAAAAAAAACAGAAAGAAGAAAAAAAACGACTGAGTTTTCCTTGGAAGGTAAACAAAGAAAAGGAAAAAAAGGGGAGGTGGGCAAAGGAGAACAGAAGTACATGTGCAAAGGGAAGACAGCTGCGTAACTCTCTTGTTTAACAACAGCCTTTTTTTTTCTTCTTCTTTCTCCTCCCCCCCCCCCCCCTCTTCTCGAGGTAGCTGCGCACGCGTTCGCACCAATTAACCAAAGAGAGGTGGTTGCTACAAAGCACTCATAAAAGGTCGACCGATACACCCAACGCATGTATCATATATAGAGCTGTCATCCAGTTTTTTTTTTTCTCTTTTTTTCCCCTCCGTGCAGCTTTCCCTCTTTACTTTTAAAACGCCGCCGCAATGTCCTCTTTTGCGCGACACGACTTTTGTGCTCTGTGGGTGGGGTGGTCGTAACTGATTTCACCCAACTGAGCTAATGTGCAATCCGGTCTAGGGCAATCACCACCGTGTTTATAGTGTGTGTGTTTGTTTGTTCGTTTGTTTTTAAACGTAGTTTGAGAGGAGTTAAATGAGATTCGTAGAGACTACATAAAGACAGTAAAAAAAAAAAAAAACAGAATATAAATAACATATAAGGAAGTGACGAAGTGAAACTGGAGCAGTAAGTCCCGTATACAAAAACAAAGACAAAAAAAAGGGGAGGTGAAAGCTGTTATGAAAACCTAAAAGCTATGGAAAAACAACCAAAACAAAAAAAAAGAAACACACTACTTCACCACCATTAAACAGATGCAAAAATAAAAAGAAAAGAAACAACAAAAAAAAAACGGTGATAAACAAACAAGCAAACAACAAAGCAGCAGCAATCATTTTGCTGTTTATAAGTGCGCATCAAACAGGCAAATAAAAAAAAAAAAAAGAGGCACGCGTTTCATACACACACACATACATACATATATACAACAAAAAAAAAAACGTTCGGAGAAGTGTGTGTGTGTGTGTGTGATCAGGGATCGTTGTGCGAGTGAAGGTCGAGTAAGCACAAGAAAATGCGAGACACACTAGAGGAGGAAACAAGGGAAAGCCGTTGAAGAAAAAAAAAAAACGTACGCAGATAAAAAGAAAAAAGGTGGTGAATGCTACGCATCCACTGGCTTCGCATTGACCTCATCGCTCTCGTGGCTCTCCTTACCTTCCCCCACCTCGCACGACTCAATCTCATCGGCACCGTCGATGAGCGGAAAAAGCCACTTACGGCTTTTCAGAAGCAGCGTACGCTCCTCCAGCGACAGGTGCAGCGGACGCCGGCCCACGCTGCACGACGGCCACGTTGACGAGCCGCCGGTGGTGTCAGTGCTGCAACGGGCGAGCAGCGCCCCGCCCGCGCCGGCGGTGCGTGCGAAGAGGGCAACGGGCGGCGCCTCAGGCCGGAGAAGGATGCTCGCTGAGGCGGGAGGGGTCACTGTCACAAAGCCCACTGTACCCCTGTGACTGCCGGAACCACATCCACCACCACCACACGCCATCGCGGCGGCGCAGAACATCGTCGAAGTGCCCACGGCACTTTCCACCTCGTTTTCCGCGGCCGGGGTGACGGTGCGGGAGGTGCTGGTGCTGGACCCGCTGAAGATGTGTCCCGATTCCCCTGTTTGGTTGCTCTGTGCACTCTCGTCGTCGCCAATCATCAAGTCGTCCAACTCATCCTCCAACGCACCGCTGAGCTGCGACATGGGGGAACGCGGCGGCAAAGACGAGTCGCGACTCCGCACCGCCGCCGCCGCCGCCGTTGTTGGGAGGGCGGTGGCGGCAGCGGCAGCGACCAGCTGTGGCGTGCTCTGTGGAACCAGGATGGGCTGCCACGGTTCGCTGTAGTACGCGACGGACCGCTTGCGACGCGCCTTAACAGACTTTTCCGCTGCCGCCGGTGGTGGTGGCGGGGGAGGCGTTAATGGGGAGTGGGTCTGCTGCGGCTGCGGCTGTGTGGAGGGTACGTAGCTACTACTCCGTTGCGTCGTATCGAACACCACCACCTCCTCCTCGCCCGCCATGTCCAGGTCGCTGTTGAGGGAGCTGGAGACGGGCAGGGCGGCGAAGCAGCTGGGGGCGACAGTGGCGACGGGCAGCGGCAGACACGCGCCAGAGCCACGCATGGAGGCCGGGGTGGCCGTACCGGAGTTCGCCGGTGGCGGGATGTAGCAGTCGAGAGCGCTGAGCTGCGAGGCAATGCTGCTCGCCGGCGCCTCACTGGTCGAAAGAGTCGCAGGCGGCGGAGGGAAGTGGTCAGGCTCAAAGATGTCGTTCAGAGAGTTCAAATCGACCTGCAACAAGTGCGGCCGGGTCATCACGCACGCGTTGGCTGTCGCGTCGAAAATGGCCGTCTCGACATGCGGGAAACCGACCCGTGCGGCGGAGCTGTTGTGCTCGCTGGCGTCGCGCTCGTCCGCGTTGTAGCGGGAGATGCTGTCGACGCTATCGATTCGCGGCACCAATGCTTCTCGCGCCGGAAACAACGGTGTGTGGGCAGACGAGTTAGCGCTGGCCGTCAACGAAGATGTGGAGGTGCGCGCCGTTTTTATGCCTCGCCGGTTCATCTGCTGGCTATCGCTGTCCGTGCTGTCGCGAAACCCGCCCTCCTCGCCGTCGTACCTGGTGATTGACGCGGCATTGTAGTCGATGAACTGTGGTAGAATGTGCTGAGTGACGAGGCTGTTCGGTGGCCGGATGGCCGCAGTGCTGC
This sequence comes from Lotmaria passim, assembly GCA_037349495.1. Lineage (NCBI taxonomy): Eukaryota > Euglenozoa > Kinetoplastea > Trypanosomatida > Trypanosomatidae > Lotmaria > Lotmaria passim. The sequence goes on from CP140193.1 coordinate 923,121, forward strand.
GGCCCACCGCGCACTCCCTCTCCACCGTTTCCACGTTGAGGCGCTCACGCTCACAGCTGAAGTGATCCGCTTCGTGTGCCGCACCGCCGTCCTCGCTGTGCCGCACGCTGTCGTTGCTGCTCTCCGAGGAGTCGGCGGTGGCCGTCACGACGGAAACGACGCCGCGGAGAAAGGGTCGCCGGTCTGCGGCGGAGACGGGCGTTGCGTCACGCCGGACAGGCCAGTCGTCGTCGTCGTCACTGGCCCATGCTGTGGCGTCGCCAGGCGGCGCCGAAGACGGGCGACGCGTCGCCGCCGCTGATGGCGGCTGCGTCGGGGAGGAAGGCTGCGATAGTCCGTAGAAAAGTCCGACTGGTGTCATGCGCAATACCGTCCATAGCCTTGTGCCGTGAAGGTTCAACCGGTGCACGCAGCGCGCCATTCGCCCATTCACCTGGTAATTGCTCTCACCCGCTGGCGCGCTTCCTCCCTCCTCCGGCTCCTCCACTACATGTGCCATGTCGTCGGGGCCCTGCGTAGGAGCCCTCAGCAACCGCTCGTGTTCTGCCACGCCACCTGCAACACGCGCGTCGCTGTCGTTGTCGGCGCCGGCGCTGTCTACGCGACGCCAGCCGTGCAGCCCCTCCGTCCCGCAGCACCACCACCGCAGCAGCCACCACGCACCGACCGCAGACACGAGCACGAGCAGCGCCGCAACGTTAGAAGCATATAGGAGTGCACACTGGTCGCGAGGCCAACTACCACAAAACGCACCTCTGTTCGTGTTGGCTGAAGCAGCAGACGAGGCCGACGCGCTGCTGGAGAGAGGCGAGGTGGCCCACTCGCTTCCGGACAAAGAAGCGTCCACAAAGCCAGCCAGTGGAAACTGCTGACGTGTGCGCCCAAGATGGCCGGTGCTACTGTAGCCGGCCTGACGGTTGTTTTTGCCAACTGCAGAGACGCCGTCAGTCGCAGTAGCCGCCGTTCCAGTCATCAACATCACAGCGACAAGCAACGCAAGTGAAGCCATCTTCGAAAACTCGAAGTGAAACCGAGCCAAAGACAAAAAGAAAACACAGAAAAAAAAAGTACCTTACCTGCTCACCGACAAAAAAAAAAAGAGAAACCCCAAAAAAAAAAGTATATCACAGTTAAAGCAGAGGGAACAGAAAGGCGACACCTAAACGCTGACGTCTGAAGAGGCCGATAAGCCAAACGACAGAAAAAAAAGAAAAGAAGAGCTTGTGGAGCTTTAAAAAAAAAAAAGGTAATTGATGAACCACGAAAGGGTGGAAACGAATCGAAATAATAAAGAGTTAAATTAAAAAGAAAAGAGCAATAGTGCACTTTGATAAGACGAAAAGCGGCAAGCTAGAGTAATTATAGCGAAATAGAGTGTTTGTGTGCTTTTTCCTTTTAGGGGTCGTGGCTAACAACCAAAAGACGGAAAGGCTGTGAAGAAAAAAAGGAAAACTACTGTTTTGCTGTAGTACTGTTCTTAGCTATCCAGCAGCGACGGTTGCCTCCAGTTCACAATCCACTGCGCACTGCTTGGTTGTCTTTTGCCTAAAAACGGCAAATTGCTAGCGCGAGCAAAACGACTCAACAAGGAGAATATATATATATATATATATGGAAAAGAGACCACAGTAAAGAGCGGATAGGAGAGCACAAGATGTTATTTCGCAAGTCGTGTGGTCACAAACAGCAAACAAATGAAAAAAGAAACAAAAAATGCCGCGTGTTTAAAGGCACTGAAGTAGAGAAAACAAGCAAATAGAAAAAAAAGAGGATTAACTGAAGAGGTTGCAGTTTTTTTTTCCCCAGAAACACGATCCTTCAAAAAAGACTGCAGCCAGTTAACTAAATGCGTACAACCGAGAAAAAAAAAGTCTCTCTGAGACAGTCTGAAAAAAGCGCACGAAAAAAAAAAAGAGAAGAGACCTTCTACAAACTCTCTTCTTTACAATAAAAAGTTCTCTTCAGACTCTACACTTTACAATTTCTCTCTCACAACACAATTTGGTGCTAGTGATACAGAGAATACAGTAAAAAATGGGGAAAAAAGCACGACAGATACAAGATCTCTTACTCTTATTGTTTTTTTTTTCTCTCTCTTTTTTTTTTTTTTTAATATGTCCAATAAAAGAAAACTACTGGCGCTTCACTAATTCTCAGAGCTTCGGTCATACAAAAAAAAAAGGGCAATAATAGGACAATAGTTTGCAATAAATGCTATTGACAGTGAGTGTTTCCTTTTTTTTTTTTTCAGGGGGACACTATCGCTTTTCTGAGCAGAAGGACCCAGACCTCTGCAAATGGAAAATACTTCTTGTTCTTTTTATACTCTATGGAGCTTTTTTCTGCGATTTCTTCTTTGCTACAAAAAAAAAAAGGTCGATATTACTTCAAAAGGAACGAAAATAAAAGGAAAAACGCTGAAGAGAGCCTGCCTAAATTAAATACCTCTTGCTCAAAAAAAAAAAAAAAGCCCCGCTATCAACGATTAGTTTTGCAGTGTGTTTCACCTCTACATACCTATTCTTAAGAATTAGACTTAGTATTTACGTTTAGAGACTTAACAAAAAGAGAGAACAAAAAAAAAGGACGTTTTACGTAAAAAGCACTACACAATTTCGCAGAGCAAAACAGAAGGAAAAAAACGAGTTTGTGTCTGCTGAGGCAAAAGGTGCTTTTTCCAGGCGTGTTGCCAAACGTTTGTGTGTGTGTATGTCTCTCCCGAGCTTATGAGATTGCTCTCCTATGAAAGAAAAGAACTCGACGCTTTTCAGAGGCGCCGCTGTCCTTTTTTTTTTTTTCTTTTCCTAAAGGAAAAGTACTCTCGAGACTTCAAACAAAAAAAAAAGGTGTTTGCTTTTAAGAAACGTGGCGATAAAATGGCACCACAGTATTTATGTGTGAAGTGAAATGCAAATAGTTGCGTTAAATGCAAAGTGTCGACTCTTTTTCCGTCAGCACTGTTTTTTTTTTTTTTTGTTTGTTAGCTTATTTGTTTGTTTTGTTTTGTTTTGCTGTTTAAGGAAACGAGAAAAAAAAAAAAGCGGTATGATGGTAATGGACAATGTGATATCAAGGTCAGGTCTTCACACGGCAGTGTTGCTCGTGAGCATGTATATGTTCAAGTCCACCCTCCTGTACGCACGGTCAAGGTAGCGCGGCAAGTAACGTGAAGACAGAAACAAAGGGGAGTCATGGAGGGCCACAGGTTGTACGACAAAAAAGTAAAGGTGAGCAACAGGATTATCGGAAAAAAAAAGAGCATCTGAAGCCTGCAAAGATCGACACATAGGAAAATAACAACAATATAACATAAAAAGAAAAAACAGCTACAGTTCCACGCTAGGCACCCAACGAAGAAGAGGGAAAGAAGAACACACATACATGCATTCGGGTTGCTGCTCTTTACATTTGTTAGGTGGAAGCACCTGTTTTACTGGAACGCTTCGTTTCTTTATTATTATTGTTATTATTATTTTAGAGGGAAGTTCACGAGAGCCTCGTAAGCGGAAAAAAAAAAAAAAGAGAGACAACAAACAAAAGACAAAAAGGAAAAACGAAGTTCGCTACCGACTTGTATTTGCTTTTTTTTTAATGACACGTAGTTCTCGATTACATCACCTGCAGTCAAAGCAAGGATACAAAATCACCGACTGTGTCGATATGCGCACCACAGCATCAGCCCGGCAATGGCGAAACTGCCCAAAACGGCAGCCGCTGTCACCGTGAAGCCTCCTGCATGGATGACTCGCCGCCTCCACCACGGTGCGGTCGTTCTCGGAGCGGAGTCGAGAAAAAGGTCCTCCAGTGACGCGCCTGGCTGCGGAGCGCGCACGCTGACCACTGCATCCAGCGCCACCGGGCAAGCGCCAAACAAACGACTTGAGCTCTGAACCGTCGAGTTAGCACCGACGGGTCTTCCCTGCTGGTGTAGTTGCTGCTCAAAAAACAAAGAGCTCGCATGGCGAAGCGCGCACAACACCGTGCCGGCTGCCGTTCTCTCCACCACCTCCACCAGCTGCCGCTGCCAGTCTGCACGAACCGCCTCCGTGAACTCAGCCCACGTCTGCGACGTTGCCGCGTTGGAAACACCCGCGCCGTTGTCGGCGTGAGGCGTAAACCAACGCGGCACCTCATCTGCGGCCGGAAACGACACCACAAATCCTATATCAACTGACCTGAGTGCAGAAGCCGACGCCGCGGCGGAGGAAAACGGCGCATCAGTAGCGCCGCCCGTCAGTGTCGCGTTAGTGTCATCTGCGTTCACGACTTGCTCTCGCGTAGCCATGTGCCGTATCGACGCCACGCGCACCAGTTGTGCGGAGAGGCCGAGCAGTGCCCCGACGTCCTTTGTCAGCGCCAAAAGAGCTGCTGTCTGCGACACCCACCCTTCCACAACATTCAACGCTACGTTGCCGCTGACGGACACGGGAGACGCGGGAGTGGCACGGCCCGTCCTGTCCTTGCTCTGCCCGCCCAAACGAAGGCGGAGGTGCAGCACAGCGACCTCACGCAAGTCTGTAGAGCCCCGGTTCAGCTCCGACACATCCAGTGGTCCAACAACAGCGAAAGACGCAGTTTCATCACGGGCAGAAGCGTCCCACGTGATGGGCAGCGGCTGCACAGGGTTACGCGTATGACACATCGCTGGCACCGACGCAGCGAGCTCTGCAGCGCTCGAGTCAACAGGAAGAAGAGAAGACGTCGCAGGAAAAAACGTGTCTGCTTCACCAAAGGCGTCGTTCGTGGTGCTGCTTTTGTTGCCGCAAAGGGCAGACGCAGCACAGCTGACACGGGACAGCCACTCGGCTATCGAGGGAAACGCCACGTCTGCCGTGGAACCGCCGTTCGGGATAGCAACAGGAAACCACGCTCGGGTGCTGGCCAGTGCCTCCTCGGCACCCCGCGCGACGACCTCTAAATCCGCCACGACCACAGCCTTCCAGTAAAGCGGGAACGGCGTGGTGTCGTTTACTGGCGATGCCGCAACCCACGCTGCGTGTGCGCGACCGCTGAGAAAGACCGCAAGAGTCGCACCAGCGAGCCGCGTTGCGCCTGCAAAACGCTGCCCCATCACCGCGCCAAAAGGCGTTCGCCCACGCCTCGCACGGTGACGCGTCAGATCACGCTGCAGCGCCGCCTGAAAGGCCCGATCGCTGTCCACGATCGCCATACGAAACGCCGCTGCTGCTTCCGCTCCATTGACTGCTGGTTCTGCTGACGACGCGGTGGCGCTCCTCTGCACCAGCGGCGAAGAGGACGCCACCACGTTGAGCGACAACGAGAAGATCGCCGTGACGCGATAAAACGGGAGAACGGAAGGACTGGCCTCGGAGATGGTGGGCGGTGTTACGCGCACAAGTTGCGCTGGTCGTTGCAACTGTGCGGCGTCAGCGCAGTACAGCACCGCCGGCTCGCAGCCGATCCAGCCCATGTAGCCCGACGCAGGCGGCACGGAGACGATGCCTGCTGTGCCGTCGGCCGGGCAGGCGATCCACTCCGCGCCCACGCGTACCTTCACCGCAGCACCGCCCCTCACGCACCGCGTCTGCAGGCAGCGCGCGCTCACCAGTGTGTGCGACGTCGGGGTCTGATTCACAGCGTCACCATCTGTGGTGCGGTTGGTGGGAAACAATGGGGGCTGTTTCTTGAGCGCGCGTTGAGCAGAGCGGTCAAGCCGTCGCACATCGCTTGAAGCAAAGCAGCGGCTGTAGGGACCGAAGTAGTAGCCCTGGTCCTCGACGAGCACACGGCGCTGGTAATGCGCGTCGGCTGCCGGGGTGGAGGAAAGACGGCTAACGTCACCGCCACCAGCAGCAACGCTCCACCCCGCACGGCGGGGCGAGGCGCCGTCAACGGAGGGCTCAACAACGGTCGCGCTGTCACACAAACGGTTCGCGTACGGCTCCACGACGGGACACCCTTCCATCAGCAGCGACAAGCCACGACTCTCCGTCGCGGGCGCCGCGAGAGGCTGCCTGCTGCCATCGTCGCCGTTCAGGCCACGAATCGCGGCGCGTCGGCTCACGTGACCCCGCTGTGCAAAACAGAGCCCAATCGCCCGCCGATCCGACGTGCACTGCGCGTGACCAGCCGAGGAGGATGCTGTGGCCTCACACCAGTACTTCGCGCGCGTCACCGCGTCCGCGTCTGCTGCGAGAGCAGAACTCGCGTTAGCGCCGGCGAACGCGGCAAAGCGGCGCAGCGGCGTGCACGCGCCAACCGCAAAGCCGCAGCCCGCCTGGTAGCCCCACATCGGATGTTCCGCGTAGCGCTGATCGGCACGGTAGTAAGGGAGTGCGTCGAAGAAGGCAATAGTCATGTTCGACAGCGCAGCGCTGGGTAACAGAACGCCAGCCATCAAGTCGTCGCGGAACTGCAGCCGCTCCCAATGTGCACCAACAGTGCCGTCTGGCCCACTCCGCTCCAGCGCCGCGCCGGGCAGCGCTTTGGTGCTCGTGCAGTTCATCCAACGCTGCACGGCAGCCCTCACCGTCGACGCGGTGATGAAAGACACCGCGTTGGCGGTGCCTGACTCTGCCACCGCTGCAAAAGGCGACGCACGTGACATAGTGTACCGCCGCAACTGTGTCGGGGCGAAGCCGAGGGCATGCAGCAACTCGTGCAGCAGCGAGCGATAGTGCTGCGCCGTCCACTGCGCGTAGTACGACGTCATCGCCTCGTTCGCGTCGTACACGGCGTTTCGAAGCTGCTGCTCCGCGGAACCAACGCGCTCCCTCCGGAATAACGAGCGCAGCGGGCGCAGAGCCCGCCCCACAGTCCGCCGCCACAACAATGACGCGCTGCTACTGCCGTCGTCGCCGGTGTTAGCAGCGGCGACGGTGGTCGCCACCGACTCCTCGATGACGAGCGCCGACGGCACAAAGTCCATCACAGCTACCAGCGGACGCTCTGTGCGTCGGTCCACGGCGCAATACGTGGCCCAAGCAATCGTGCGCGACGACGTCGGCGCGGACGCATGCGCGTTAGTCGTCGTGACGGCGTCATGCAGCGGTGCCGCCAGCACGTAGACGATGAAATCCGTGTTGTACACGCCTTTTGTGGAGTGAAGGACGGGGATGATCACGTGCGGTCCACAGATGTCCTGCGGCACGATCACGCGTGTCGCACGGGCCACAGGTGCCGTAGTGGTGGTGGTGATGGTGGCGGTGCTTTCCCTCTCCTTCTCACTCGCTTCTCGTACGCTCAGCCACTGCTCGACGGAGCTGCTCAGCAAAGGCAGTAGGCGGTGCAGGACGAAGTCACGCTTCCAGACGCTGAAAACGTCGTCCGGTCCGCACGTCACACTGCCGCCAAGCTTGTCATCGCGTAGGTCTCCTGCAAAGGTGCAGAAGTGGTTGCTGTTGAAAAGATGCGAAACATCGAAGTGGATTCGTATTGGAGAGGAAGTGGTCGACACTCGAAACGGCGGTGCAGATGCTGCCGCACTCGGTATGTAATGAGGAGAAGATCGATGTCGCTCCTCCACGGACAGTTCGGAAACCGATCGTGGAGACGTGTCCGCCAGAACTGGGACAGAACGAGCCTCGTCGTCGTTGCTGTGACAGTTTGACGTGGTGAGCGTGACGTACTCTACCTCTAGTTTGGCTGCATCTCGGGTTGTGTTTTGGAGTGCCCGTGAGTGCCCATGAATGCAGCGATGATAGGCAGCTGAAGTGTCGGCACTAGCCAATATAAGGGCGTGCACGAATACGAGCACTGCAAATATCACAGCACATGCTATTTGCATCTGTTTAAGCACGAAGGGTTCACGCAGTAAAACCGAACGAAAAAAAAGTAGATGTACTTGAAAAAAAAAATAGTCCGAGAAAAAAAAAAGGAGTGAAGAAATGCTTACAGGAACAGAATAGGTGAGAATAGCGATATGCGAGAGAAACTCTAAAAAGAGGCGAAACGAAAACGTCGCTTCATACATAAACCGACAACAAGAAGACACACATACACACACCCAAAAAAAAAAAAAAGAGTGGCTCTTAGACAGTCAAAACGGCTGTTTTTCTGTCAGTAAGAGGAAAAAGGCTGTCTTCTGGTTTCGTTGCTGCTGGCTTTCACCTTCAGAGCCGCTGCTTAGTACACAAGACAATTCGAACAAGAAGAAAAGGAAGGAAATAAGCAAGAGGAGGGATCAAGTAGCAACACAGCTTCGAGAAAAAGGCGCTCTGCCAATTCGGAGGAGATTAAAAGAAGTTAGTGATCACAGACGCGCTAAAGCAAAAAAAAAAAAAACTCACTTTCAAGAAAGGACGCGCATGTCCAGAAAGAAACAAATAAAAAAGGCAAAGTGGGAAAAAATGTCGCAAGTGATCCTCTTGTGAGATTACAAGGGCTTCAAAGGTGTTTAGCCTTTAATGAATGGATTAAAAAAAAAAAAGTTAATATCATCCTTGAAGTACTCAGATTTCATTCTTTTTTTTTTTTTTACCTCAGCATGAAAGACAACGTTCAAACTCGTAACAGCAAGTCAAAAATGCGTGACAACGCAATAAAAAGACGAAACAACACGAATTCAGCAAGAGAAAAAAAAAAAAACAGAGAAGGAACAAGCCATAACAAAGACAATTGAATAAAAACCGATAAAAACTACCACACGCACACACAATGCCCTCTTTACCTTTACGTTTTGAGGGTGTCGATCATGGGGAGAAGCGCCTCCCACTCCTGCTTCATGGACTCGGAGAAGCTCAGCTCCAGCATGCCGAACTTCTTCAGCATGTCCTTCGCGTCGTACTGTTTGTTCTCGTGAAAAAGCACGAACTCGTCGCGGAAAGTCTTCTCCGCGCTGTGCAGGTCCTCCTCAAGACGCGCGCGCTGCTCGTTCACAAACTGGATGTCGCTCTGTGCCTGCGCCACGTTGCTCTGCTGGCCACGCGCCAGGCTCGCCTGCAGCTCCTGGCCCTTCTTGACGAGGTTGCGCAGGTAGTGCTGGGCACTGAAGACGTGCGATAACGTCTCGCGGACGGCGGCGCACATGCCCACATAGAAGCTCAGCGTGCTGACGAGGCGTGTCGACTCGTTGTCGGCGTGCTTGCTATAGACGTCAGCCACCTTGCGGCCGCAGTCACGAACGCCCTCGATGGCGCTGCGCAGCTCCGCATCCTCCTCACCTTCGGCGAGAAGACCAAAAGAGGCGGCGAAGTTGTTGACGGCGACGGCGCTGCGGCGGTGGCGGTCCACCAGCGCCTCGAGCAGGTTTCGCAGATTCTTCAGGTTTCCCTCCAGCGCACCAACGTAGTCGCCCGTTGCCTTCCACGTCGCGGCGTCCACCGTCTCCTGCGTGAGGGCCGACTGGTAGGCCGCACCACTGGGGCTGACAGAGAGCGTGTTGCCGCTACCCACGACGCTCGAGCCCGTGGTGGAAGCCACCCACGACTTCGCCCGATCCTCCAGCGATGTCGCAAGAAACGGCGGCGCCTTCACGGGGTCGCGGGTGCACTGCCGCCACTCGTTGTCGTTTGTGAATTTCTGCAACAGCTCTGACTTGCCCAGGATCGGGTGGTAGGCAAGGCGTTGGAGGAAGCGGCGGAGGCTGATGCGGCGGTACTCGAGCAGGTCTGCCTCCGCATTCGGTGCGTCCTTGCCGGTGGTCACCATGCGTGGCAGCTTGCCCAGTTTGTCCTGCACCGACTCCTTCTCCGGGATCGGCGGAACAATGCAGTACCAATACACCGCGGATAGCTGGGCCCGCAGCGTCTCAAAGTCGCTGTACCGGCGGTTGAAGCGGGCGTCGCTCATGAAGCCTGGCAGGCGCATCGTGATGGGGTAGATGTAGTAGGACATCTCCAGTGTGCCATGTCCCTTCACTTGCGACGGCACGTCCACCTTGACGGAGATAGGTGCGCCGGCTGCCATTTGCAACGATGGTTGTGATGCGCGGGCTAACTCTGCGTGAGTGCGTAAGTGTGTGTATGGAAGGCTTATTGCGCAAACAGAGAGTAACAGCAAAGCTAGAAAGGTGTTTGAACAGTCGGCTGACACAAAAAAAAAAAAGAAAAACTCGCAACCCGATACAGTGAAAAAAAAAAAAAACAAGACAGAAGAGCAGCCCAAGCGATGAAAGAAAACAAACAAAAAAGAAGCTGAGAAAGGGAAAAGGCGAAGATCGTGGACAGGGAAGAAGGAAAGAACTACTCAATGACGCAGAACGCAAGATTGTGAGAACACAGAAGGGCGTCACTCATTCTTTTTTTTTTTTTTTGACTGCTTGGAAACGCGTCTTGTGTGAACGGCACAAAGGAAACGCAGCACTGAAAAAAGAAAAAGAAACTCCGTCACCGCGTCGTCCGGAAGTGAGGCATGCGAACATGACGCACCAATTCACCCTTGGCTACTAAAAAAGAAAAAGACCTTATACTCGATAAAAAAGGCCTTAACTGTTTGTACTGAAGAACCGTATGCGTCGCTCAGTATCCATCACTGCGACGCGCACGAACGACATCAATAAAAAAAAAAAAACCGGTGCTCTGCTCAGCGGGTTTCAGATGTGAAATAGCATCCCATTTTTTCGTTTTTTCTTTGGTTTTCCTAACGTATGTGACACTCGAGTCGTGCCGAGCTAGCAATAGAGTGAAAAGGGGGATTAAAAAAGCGACAACATGAGCGACAACAAAATGTTAAAAGAGAATCCTGAATCTGGTATAGCAGAGCCAGCAGCACATTACTGAGGGAAAAAGAAAAAAGAAGAACTGAAAGCGATGTGGAATCTGCAAAAGTGTTTTCCACCCTCCCCGTACAAAAAAACTCTCCTCTTTTTGTGCGGTACGGTTCATAACGTCGAAAAGGTGGAGAGCAGCATGTGCTCAAGATCAACAACAAATCAGCGTTCGAGGGAAAAACCTGGAAAAAAAAAGAAAGAAAAAGCGCCCGAAATCAACAGCATCAGGGCGATTGATCAAAACGACTAGGCAAAAGTCGCGTGTAAAGCAAGAGAAATAGTGCAATTGGGGAAAACGTGGAAAAAAAAACACCTACCATATGATGCGTGCACATACGTGCGTGATCGGGTGAGTAAATAAGTTGGAAGTGCTTACATCGTTTGACGACGCGCGTGACAACAACAACAACAAAAAGCAAGAAAAACCGTTCATCTGATGACATACCGTTTCCATTGTGGGAAAAAATGAGACTTGCTGTATGTATACATCAAAAAAAAAAAGCGGGTTTTCCTTCGAAACAAAAACAGTACATTGCAAACGAAAGAAGAAAAACTAGAGAAACTCTACAGGGAACGCTAAAAACACGCTATTTTCTTCTTTCTTTCCAAAGAGAGCCGCAACGCAGCTGTGGCGCGTCGTGCGGCATCTACGCAACGCGACGGTAAAACAGAATGTACGCCTCCCTCGTCTTGCTCACCACCTCTGACGCGGTCACCAACGTAATGGACTCGTCGTTGCAATAATACCACTTCCCTACAGGCCTGCTACAGCTGCTACTGCCGCCACTTTTGTCACCGTTGGCGCTGTTGCTGCTGCCGCCGCCGTGTGTCTTTGCCTGCGTCACGTTCTTTCCCGTGGGTAAATCGCACTCGTCACCGACGCCGAGGTCGCCGTCGGCATCGCGGGCAAAGCTGCCACTCGGGGGACTGCGAAAGGCGTCAACCTCATCACCGTGACCACCACCGCGGCCGTCCCGCAGGGCGGAGCTGTGCCGCGTGACTTCGATGGTCGACGCATCACCGTCCGCGTAGACATAGCTCGTGTAATGGCCACACGAGGCCGTGCCGCGGTGGCAGCACACACCGTAGAGGTGATACTTCACCCGACCAAACGGGCAGAACGTGTAGGGGAAAACCACAGCCGACTCGTTCTTGATGCCGGCGTTGTTGAAGCGCTTGAGGTGCAGCACTAAGATGGGCGGCCACTGCTCCACAGTGGACCAGATCGTCTTGTCGCGCAGCTTCTTGCAGCGATCACACGTGACCTGCATTGCGCCGCACAGAAACTCGCCGCGGTCGCTGAAGAACATGTCGTTCAGCAGCAGGTCCACTGCCACGACCTCCTCCGGACGCGGCTTGCCGTTTTTGTCCTCATTCGTGCCGCTACGGACAGTCGCCGCGGCGCGCGGTCCGCTGTTGTACGCCATGGGCAGTGAAATGTCAAGCAGCGCCTCAAAGCGGTAGGAGATGAGCCCGCAGGTGGCGCACTGAACCGTGCTGCCTGTGACACCGCCGAAGTAGTCGTAGATCGTGGAGTCGTTCTCGCGTCGCAGCCGCTCCGTCCAGCGGGCATAAGCGTCCCGCTTGCACTCGTTCTCGACATCCTTCATCTCCTGGTAGGCCTCCGGCTTGCTGCGGCACACCTCCTTGTCAATCACGCCAAGAAGGGTGATGAGGAACTCGTGGGCGTCATTCTGCCCGTTGCCGGCAAACTCCTCGTTGCACTCCCCACACGCCGCCTTGAGGCTCAGCAGCAGCTGCGGCGACGGTGTGTGCTGCTTCGGGCGTGCAGTGCCGAGATCGAGCAGCGCCGACGTCGCTGGTGCGTTCCGCTCCGCGCAGCTGCGCCGGTGTGCCTCGTCAAATTGGTTTCCCTTCTTATCCTCCCACTCCTTGATGATGCGCTGACGGTCCTTATCCAGCGCGCGCAGCAGTCCCGGGGTGTTCAGGAGACACTGCACAACGGAGTTTAAGTAGCATGTTGCCCCGAAGTTGCGCAGCGAGACAGGGGAGCTGAAAAGACCCACGATGGCAGGCAACAAAACGGAGTGCCCGGCCTTTGCTGCCTTGCTGGAGGACGGCTTTTCCCGCTCCAGCTGCGAGGCGTCCTGCGACGGCGGGAGATGGCCTCTGCTTTGCTTCTCACTCTGCTCTTTGGCAGCGTTAGTAGTATGCGAGGAAACCGCCGGCGGCGTTGCTTGCTCGGACTGCAATGGAGCGACGGTGGGGGCGGCGACGACGCGGTCGTTGGTTGTTGGCGGGCGCGTCGACCCGGACTGCTTGAGCGGCTGTGTACCATCACCTACAGTGGAGTCCGCGCGGCCCTGCACCGGTGTCCCGCTCGCCCCCTGCGAGCTGACGCGGGGCAGCGTCACGGCAGCCGCGTTCTCAACGTTGAACGGCGCATGTGCGGAGCGGTGCGACGACGTCGGCGCCGCCACGGCGGAGCCACGGTGGCTGAGCGGTGGTGTGGTGGATTCAAGAATCGATTTGTTGCTTTGTGTCCCTCCAGCGCACCTCTCGTCGCTGGCGTGAACGTTGTTGTTGCCGCCGTTTACGTGCGTGGAGCCACGCAGCGACGCTGAAGACGCCGGCGTCGCATTCTCTGCGTCTTTGACGGGTCTGGAAGCCGAGGAAGATGACGAGAGGGCCTGCGCAGGTGGCGCGCTCGGCGACGCAACCGACTCTCGCCGCGACACTGATGGCAAATCCCGCGGTGACTGCGGCGATGCCTTGCCTTTGCCGGAGGCGAGCACGGCGGAATCGTCGACATGCAGGGAGAAAGAGGTGACGCTCGTGTGACGGGTGTTAGGGGGCGGGGGTGTGGGCAGCGGCGAGTCCTTGCTGAGATGGGCAGCGTCGCCCGCCGATGCAGCAGGCGTGGCCGCAGATGTGTCCTTGACGCTACACGTCGTGGCGGGTGCGGTGCGACACGACGAGCTCTGGATTTGCTTCATGACAACGCCGTGGCTACACGGGGCAGACGAGGTTGCGATGGGTGTAGAGGCGGACATGTCCTGCGGTACCTCGGCATTGTTGGCGCGCGGTGTATTCGTCGTCTTGCCTGACGCGTCACTTCTGCCTGTGCCAACGTCGCCGACGCCGAGCGTTCGCGCGACGTTGGCTTGAAACGTGACTGCGTTTATTTTCGGAAGGACGCCACCGGTCCCTGCGTTTTCGCTAGACTTTGTCTTGCTCGCGCCTCCATTCGTCGCTTTACTCTCCCAGACGCCATTCGACATCACTTTGTCCGCCTTCTGCGAAGCGGAGGGACGAGTGCGCACGGCGACGGCGTGCCCGTCACCGCTGGTGGCATCTGCAGTAGAGTGCTTTGCCCGCCGTGAAGCGGAGTCTATCGTCGACGACTGCGTGCGAAAACGCCGCTTCTGCACCGTCGTCGCGCCCGCAACCGGACGTCCACCGCGCAGCGCGCCAGTGCTGGACGCCTTGACCGTAACCGTCGTGGACGGCAGCGTGAGGGAAGACTGCTGCTGCGAGAGAGAACGCCTGTGCTTGGACGAAAGGGCAGAAGGTTGCGGCTCTGTGTGGCTTGTCGACGGTGTCCGTGACATGTGCGACGTGCTAGTTAGAATACAAAAAAAAAAAAAGAAAACGCAACCGCGAAAAGACAACAAAACGATCAAAACAACTATATTGTTAATGTGGGGGAAAAAAAAAAGAAACACAAGCACAGACGCTCCGTTCTGGCTGCCTTAGATGCGTCCGATGAAGTTGTGGTGAGCTGTAAAGCTCCGTCAACTGTGAATCTTGGTCGGTCCCCTCCAAGCGAATGGAATCGAAAAAAAAAGGTACTTAAACCCTCACTCGACCGAGAGCGAAAACGCAGTTATCAGCGTATAGGCAGTCTGGCTGCTACGGACAAGAGCCCAAAGCCCAAAAATACGTAGTGCTCCCTATTTCACGCCGTGTCGCCGTTGTTTTGCTTTGCACAAGCTGTCAGTGACAATGTTACGCTCTTATTGTTCCTTTTCTTTTTCTTCTGAGGAGCGCCACTTCTCTTCGCTTTCAGCACACCAATTGTGGTTGCTTTGACCCCTACCACAAGTTCTGAGAAGGCTTGTGCCACAAACCGTCGAGAAGGAACAGTAGGACAAAAAAGGAGTAGTTACGTGAAATGAAAAAGAGTTTTAGAGGTTGAGCGAAAAGATCAGAAGCCCAGAGCGGTGGCGTCCCAAAACCAAATTCATAGGGGGGAAAAACAGACCAGCTTCCTTGGGCCTGAACAGTCAAGAGCCTCTCTTTTGCTGTTTCTTCTTTCTCGTCAGAAGTTAAAAGGCTCTGCGAGAATCGGCCACACACACACACACACAAAAAAAAAAAAGACCCAACTTGTTGTGTACATCACACGTAGTAAGATATCGCGGCGGTAAGCGCATCTGGCGACATAAATACGATTGCATTGGAAGGTTAACCTCTACTTACCATTCTTTGTTTGGTAGTGGACATCGGCATCACTAAAACAGAAAATTGAAAGAAAAAAAAAAAAAGAAGAACAGAATCATTGAAATAAAAAAAAAATGCCTTGGCTTACATTCTCGTGGTATTCAGCTGCAGGAGAGGAAGAACAAACAAAGATCCAATGAAAAGGAAAAAGAAAAAAAAACGCACTACACAAGAGCGGCGTTGTCTGAATAGTACATGAAAGTGGCGTTGCACGTCCCCAACGGCAAAAAAAAAAAAGGCCACAGTACATCTTATAAGATACCAGAAAAGAAAAGGGGAACGAAAAACAAAAACAACGATTTCAGTAATCTGGTTTCCACAGCTTCAACAGCGACAGCCGTCCCGTCTCGTCGCCCACGCAGAGCTCCGCTACGTTGGAAGGCAGCTCCACGTCACTGCTCGGTGTCGCCGGTGGAGGCAGGAC
Source organism: Lotmaria passim (assembly GCA_037349495.1). Classification (NCBI taxonomy): domain Eukaryota; phylum Euglenozoa; class Kinetoplastea; order Trypanosomatida; family Trypanosomatidae; genus Lotmaria; species Lotmaria passim. The sequence goes on from CP140193.1 coordinate 938,678, forward strand.
AGTGAGACATGTCGGCACCTGTGCCCAGACGTGCTCGCCTACGTCCCGCGACGACGCTTCCTTGGCAACGGCGGAAGCTCCCTCGTGCGGCACACGCCAGCACTTGAGAGAGCGGCCCAGCGCGAAGAGAAGCTGACTGCTGCGGTGAAAAGCGAGTGAACAGATCGGCGCGGACGTCATTCCCTCGACTGGCATCAAGCTTGTGTATATGCAGGCTGGCATGCACGCAACAGGAGCCGCTGACGGAGTCCACTGTGGTTGCCTCTCTGTCCCCTCGTGGACGGCGCTGTTGATGTTGAAGAGGCCAATCTTGCCACTCCCCATCCCGACCGCCAGCCACTGATCATCAGGAGAGGCACACACAACCGTCACCTCGTCATCCGGGATAGGGGAGGGGAAAGCACACCGCACCGCGGCGGCGGTTGTCTTGCCGTTCAACGCCTCCAGCGGAAGAACCAGCAGGTGCACCTCCGAGCTACGCCTCGCAGGCAGGGCAAATGCGTACGCGGAACGGCGCGTCTGGGAAAACTGCGAAGTCGCCGGCTCCCACGGCACCATCCACTTGTAGCCCTCCGGCTGTGTGGACGCAGGAGCAGACGTCTCTTCATCTGCCGCAGCCGTACCTGCAGGGAGAAGGCGGCAGCGACACGTCATGTCGAAAGCCATCCGCGTTTCCCTCGACTTCCCCTCACTGCAGGCGGACAACGGCGCCGGCTCGCTTGGCGGCGCCGTCTTCCATGGGTACAGCTGCCATTGTCGCACCTCCAGCCCCGTCACCGTCGTGCACGCCTCGTCCTCCTCCGCGTCGGGCAGAACCGCTAGGTAGGTGCGTTTGTGCCGCCACTCCGGTGTGCCATCGTGTTGTGGCGCCCCTTTCTCTGTGTCGTCCTTCCTGCTTGCCCCATCATCATTGCTTGCATCGCCCTCGGCTGAGCGGCGCCTCTGTGGCTCCTGCGTCTGCGGTGGCAGCAACTCTGGCACACCCAACGTGCAACGCATGTGTCCTGTCTCACACTCGAAGCAGCGCGCACGCGTGTCGGTCGTGACGACCCAAATATAGCGGCCGCGGGCGGAGAAAACGACAGACGCGATTGGGGCATCAAACCACTCGCCGCCGCGGCACTGCGTTACCAGCTTCCCCTGAAGGCCGTCGTAGATCCACACCGTGCGGTCCTCCGAGACGGCTGCGACGTAGGCGCTGGTACGGCAGACCGTGAGGGACACCACGGGTGCCGTCGGCTGCCGCGCATGCCACGCGACGCTGCCCGACTGCGGGTTCACCCACGCCAGGGAGCGGTCGCGGCTGGCGGTGACGATGAACTTGCGGTTCGGCAAGTACGCCGCGCACGTCACCGGACCAAGATGCGTGGCCGCGCCTTTGCCCACAAGGGCGGCCGTGGTTGAGACGGTGAAATAGAGCGCCTGACGCAGGCTGCTCCCGTGCTGTTGCTGTCGATAAAGAAAGGTCACGGTGTCGCGCTGGACGCTGTTCAGGGCACTGGCGGGAATCTGCAGTGCCATCTGCGTCACAAGGCTAGGACGGAGGGAGAGCAGGAGGCCGTGGTCGTGGGCAAAGCGCACGTAGTCCCGCATTCGACTCAGCACCGCAGGTAAGGCATAGCGCGAGGCACCGGCTGTGGCCGCTACGGCGCCTCCACCCGACGAGGTGGATGCTGAAACGGCCTCCAGGCACCCGCCCTCCGCGACGGACGGCTGCGTGTGCTGCCAAGAAGCCTCACCGATGTCCTCACCAAGTAGATGGCGCTGGTAGCGCTCGTTGAACGCCGCGGTCAGGTCGCGCAGATAGGCGTAGCCGAGGCCCAGTTGGTAAACCTGCTGCAAGAAGGGCAGCGACAGCACGGTGGCGTCCAGCTGCGGCCAGAAGGCGCCGCTGTGGGCCATATGGTAGATCACCTCCTTCATGGCCCGACGCTGCTCCGCCAGCAGCTCCGGGCTACCAAGCGGTGTACGCGACAAGCCTGCCACCGTGCCGTCTTCAAGGCTCTGCCGCGCATCGCGCTTGTCCGTTTTGCCTGCGCTGAGGCACCTGTAGACGATGGACAGATAGTACTGTGCGAGCTGACCGTGCCACACCCGCTGATCCGCGTCGATCTGCTGCTCATCGGTTACAGCCTGCAGCGCCTCTCGGTGGACGACGTCGAGAAAGGACTGGACGACAATGCGCACGTTGCCTAGCTGCGCATTGCCACTCGCAGGCCCCATCATGACGCAAGCCTCCTGCGGCATCTCCGGCTCAACGACAGGGCGCAGCACGCGCAGCAGCTCCTGCAGGTGGCAAGCTGAGAGCTGCGGCAGCAACGCACGCAGCTCCGGCACCGTCAGGCCCCAACGCGACGTCGTCAAGAAGCCGAGCACGCTGCGCGTCAATGGGAGCCCGAAGGCGTTGATGAGGCGGTCGTACACGCCTTGGGCCGCCTCGGCCGTGGTGGGCGGGAACGCTTGAATGACCTGCGACTGCGTCAGAAAGCCCGGCGCCTCCTGCGCACAACGGGCGGCGTCCTGCAGGTAGCGCACATACTCCCCTGTCGCAGCATCCTTCTTGGCGCGCGCACACTCGAAGTCGTCCTCCGAGAAGGTGAGGCCGTGACGGGAGAGAGTGGCAGGTGAAAGAAATTGTTCCACCTCGTTGACCGACGCGGGACCGAGGCCCAGCGCCTCTACGCTGTCGCGGCCCAGCCGGCGGAGCGCGTTGAAGACGGTGCTACCGGTGTCACAGCCTGCAATGAGGCGGACGTTGCGCGCTAACGCACGCGGCAGCAGCGCCTCCAACGGATTCGCCGTCGCCACTGTGCTGCTCGTAGCGAAGGCCTGCGTGGCACGCCCGGTGTTGTCGCCCGTGCCGTCGTCAGACCAGCTCGCTGGCTCCGCACGATTGCCAGCAGAGCCGCCGTCTTGCGTGGGAAGCACCAGCGCGCCACACGGACGCACGGGTGGCACGAACTTGTCGATGCCGTCGACCACAACAACAAAGGCGCGCGCTGCCGCCGCAGTTGGTGCTGTCGTATTCAGCTGGCCCTCGTCCTGGATACCCCCCTCAGCGCCCGCCGCCGTCCCGTCCAGCGTGTACTGCGCCACATGGGGGGGAAGCCCCACAGCGACGATGGCGGCGGCCTTCGCCGTGGCCCGCACTGTGCCGGAGAGCACCTGCATGCAAAACGCGCAGAGCCGCTCCGTGTCAACCTCAGCGTGCACATAGCGCAGCACCGCCGCGTCCGTCGTCAGCTGCGATACGACGTACACCACAAAGCTGCGCACGTCGTCCGGCTCCTCTACGACGGCACTTGAGCGGGCGGAGTAGAAAGCCAGCGTGTAGGCGTGCTGGAGGCTCTGCAGCCGACTCACCGCACGACAGATAAGCGTCGCCAGCGCCGTCGCATCTTCGCCGTGCAGTAGGAGGGAGTTGCGGCTCGGTGGGTTGGCGGCGTAGAGCACGATGCGATTCATGATGTTCTTCTTTGTGGCACCGCTGCCGAGGGCGGCGACAGACTGGATAAAGGCGCTACTCCAGACCTTCAGCAGTCCCATGCGGCGGTAAATACGCTGTAAATCACCCCCTACGTCGGAAGCAGCCATTTCATCGTTGTCTGCATCGAGTAGAGCCGTCAGACACGTTCGCACGATCGTCCGCAGCCGCTGGTACACGCGACGCTGGAACGCCTCCAGGCCCTTCAGCCGCACCGCACCAGCGGCGTCCATGCAGTCAAAGGTGGCGCTGTACTGCGAAATGACGAGTTCCTTCACTGGCGCAGATGAAGCGACGTGGCGGCGCCACGCCAGATGCCGCCTCCACTGCTGCTCCTCTGCAGCGTAGTCCCACTCAAGCGTGTGGGTAACGGTCGTGGTCAGACCGCGAAGAGTGTCGGCGTCCGTGGTGCCCAAGGCGTCGTCGTAGACGATATCACGCGCCACAGTGCGATGGCGGTCCGGGTGGGCGATGCTCGGGTCCGCCGTCAGGAGCGGGGCAAGGGCCGCTGGCACCTGCAGCGAGCGCGTCTCCCGCCGTGTGGCAACGAGCAGCCACTGCGTGCTGCGCAGCGCAGCCTCGTGCGCCTCATACAGCACCGGACGCAGCTCCCCGAGATCAGCAGGGGCGGCGGCTCCGTCATCGCTTTCGCTGTCTTTCCCCGTCGTCGTCTCCCGCGAGGTGTGGCTTTCGTGGGTGGAGGCATTGGCGAAGTGCTGCTGCAGTGACAGCATCGCCGCCGCGGAGACCTGCGCGTAGTCGCCCGGACGGTCTCCAATCAACTCGATCGCCGCAAAGCGTCCGCGCGCAACGGCCGCTGTTACGTCGCACACCGGCAAGAAGTGCAGCTCGCGGCTGTAGGACCCGATCGTGCGCGGCACCGTCTGAGCCCGGCCCGACCTCGCTGGGCTGTGCAATGAGGCAGTGTTGGCCTCGGCGCCATTCTTCGCTGGGTTTGGCGCAGCACCGACGACGACAACAGGGCAGAGGACAAGCCGATGCGGCGCGAACTCCTCGTTCAAGCGTGGAAAGACGTCGGTGCAAAGCAGCTCAATCTCCGTCTCAAAGAGGAAGGGTGGAGCGAGAATCGGCACCTCGAGCACACGCCAGCCTGTGAGAGGGACGGCGAGGGGCAGCTGGTAGCCGTCTTCCATCGCAGCACGCACGCGCGCCTCCAGCGCAGACATGAGCTGGCGATCCTCCTGCCCCTCTTCATCGCTGCCGGTAGGAGACGCGTCTTTCGAGGCGGTTGTTGGCCGAAAAGGAAGAGGAAATCCACGCGCAGAGGCAGGGGAAAAGGAGGAGGTAGTGGTGGTAATGGTGGTGGCAACCTGCCCCGTTTGCGGCACGGCTGGGGCGCTCCTCACCGCATTCGCGTCCAACGCACGTTGCAACTTGCCCAGCACCGCTGGCGGGACGTGGGTGCCCTCCAGGCAAACCGCTCGCAGCGACGGCAGCTGTTGAGCGAGCGAGAGCAATGCAAGCCCACCAGCGAGGGAAATATCCGTGTTGAACGAGAAGTCGAGCACAGCGAGGTGGGCGTGCCTCCTCATGGCGCGGCAGAAGAGAACCACGGCGTCGTTCGTCAGCCCATTGCGAGGGGCCCGCAGCTCCGTCACGTTCGGATTCAGGGGCAGTACCACCGCGATCGCCTGCAGTCCCGCTGCACCAATGTAGTTGCGGCTGAGGTCGATGACGGCGCCGCGCTGCAGCAGCGGCAGCTGCGCCACGAGAGCCGTGTTGGCTTTGTGACTCAGCGCGCGGCAGCACGCCTCAAAGGCCTGCACAGCACTGGGCGCGTCCGACACGGCGTCCATGCTGGCGGACGCTGGTGATGCTTCGCCCGATGGGAAGACCGGTGCGGCTGCACCGGCGGTTGGCCATGTGCCAGCGCGACCCGGTGGCTCGCGTGCCTCTACCGAAGCTTGCATTTTCTTTTTTTTCCTCTCTTACTTCTTTCTCTTTTTCGGTGCTGCGGTATGTTCTTGTAATTGAATGAAACGCGGCTGCACAACGGCAAAGAAGTCCAATCAGCTTCGAAAACAAATTACGAAAAACTCAAATGTGAAAGGGGCAATAAAGAAAAAGAGCAGGGAAAAGCAGCGTTGAAAAGAAAGGAGAGATGAGGTAAAAGGGTGCAGAAAAGAAAGAAACACTACGCGCATGGATACAACGCTGTTTCTCGCAGGCTGCAAAGCTCATCACAATATCGTGTCAACGGTTTGCGCCTGCTGCGTCGAATCAGGGACTAGACGGCGACGGCAAACTATGAAAAAGGCTATTTTTCTTTGTATGTGAGAGCCTCCAACGACTTAGTGAGCACGGATGAAAACGCCCTCATAGCACCTCCGGAACAGCGAAAACGAGACAACCTCAGCAAAAACTGAAAAAATGTCCAATTTTGGGATATAGTTTTTTTTTTTTTTTAATGCCGCAAAGGAGCTTAGTCAGAGACATCATTGTACAGATAGTGCCACCTTTCAGGGACCAGCTGCCCCCGCATCGGAATCTCCGCGTCCTACACATGTATATCTGTATTGAAAAACACTCATGCAGACGCGTCAAAACGGACTCAGGCGTTCACGCCATCAAGCAGTGCATCGGCCTCGACTTTCACACGCTTCACCGCCCTTTCCCCCGCCTCATTGGTGGAGTCGCTTTCAAGCGCCGCTGTCGCCGTCGTCGTCGCAACATCCGCCGGAGCAGCCGAAACAGCCGGTGCAGAGGTGAGGTGGTGCCCCTCCCGCCCAACGTCATCGTCGTCGCCGTCGCCGCCGCCGTGAAGCAGCCGCTCCATGGAATCCTCTACGGCGTGCGCCTCGCCCACCTCTTTCTCCAACTCCCTCTCGTCCCCATACCGCTCCCCCATTACATCATCCTCGCCCTGTTCTTCATCCTCGTCCGTCTCGTTGTCGGAGAGGGTCTCGGCAAAGACCCCGTTTGTAGAAGTGCGGCTCTTCATGATGAGTCGCGCCACCCACGACTGCCCGGGTGCGATCAGGCCGACAAAATTGTGGAAGTGCGGTGTGGCGAAGTCGAGCAGACTGTCTCGGTCTGGTGTGCCCATCGTCGCGCTGCACTCTACGCAGCCCGTGGAGAACCACTGCGCCTCTGAAAGAATGCGTCGACAGCGACGGCAGGCGAAGTAGCGACCATCGGTAAGGGGCAGTTGCGGCGGTGGCTCAAGCTCCTCCTCTACCAACGAGTCATGCAGAGGCTGCTGCATCGCGATCACCTTTCGAGTTTCTTTTTTTTTTTTCTCTTCCTCTCTCTTCTAAAGTTGCCCGCAGCAGAAAAAAAAAAGGTGTCCCTGTGTGACGCCGAAAGAGTGTTGAAAACCAACACTGGACCTGTCCAACAGCCCTACAGGAAAAACAGTTGGTCAATATAAAAAAAAAAAGTCAATAACGACACGTATCGAATATGTCGAATTCACTAAATCCATCAAGAGAGATTAGAAAGGCAAAGCAGGAGAAAGAAAAAAAACGAAGATGAGGCTTTGGAACATGAATTGATGCTTGTGACTCATGCAAAAAAGTGCTTTGTGAAACAAAAAGAACTCAGGCTAATAATCTGTTTCTTCAAAAAGCAGGTAGATCTTCTCACAACTGACTTTTCCTGCTGTCTCCTTTCACCTTCCAAGCGCAGACCGCTAAAACAGCCAATGATGGCGGCAAGTTCTCAACACAGTAAAACCTAGACAAGAACACGACTGCAATCGTGATTGCTCATCGTACAGCATCACCTGCAGTGCATCAGTTCAGAAAAAGCTCAGAAAACTCTCATGTTACCATTTCCTAGCATGTTATACAGCTCTGCTCGTCGTGCGCAAAAAGAGTATATACGGCAAGAAACGCGCTGTTTCTTTTTTTACGTTTTCGAACCTGCAAGCTGAGAAGCTACAACAAGTGGATAAGGTGGAAAAAAAAAAGAAGGCGACATTCAGGAACAGGGGAAAAAGGAGACCTTACATGGAATAACAAAAAAAAAAAAAAACAGTACCAGATAAACACACAAAAAAAAAAAAATGAGAAACCGAATAAAAAAAAAAGCGCACATGTATAAAAAAAAAAAAAGCACAGCACGCAGAATAAAAAGCAGGGGAAAAGAACGGAAAAAAGCGAATCGAATATACGTCAACGATATAGTGAACTTCAGCTTTAAAAAGAAAAGAAAGCAATTTCTCTATTTAGCACCTTCTTTGACAAAAATACCGAAGCATCTGTGTATATCTTACGCAATCCTGCCTTTCTATACTCAACGCATTTGACTTTAAAAAAAAAAAGCAGATTAAGGACTCAGTTAGCTCATTAATATTATTCGATGAGCCCTACAATTCTATTTTCCTCTTGTATAACTGTTTTTTTTTTTCTCCCTTTTGGTTACTTGAGTCAGCGAAATGAACAGAAATGGGAATAAAACACACAAGCGCATAAATCTCGAATAAGAAGAAAAAAGAGCTGTGCTCTTAACGAAACACGATTTACGAAGCTCTTCCAGTCTTCTATTTCCTCCTTTTTTTTTTTTAATTGGTTTGTTTTCTCAGATGCTCAAACAGTCATGAAGAAAAAAAAAACAGGTGAACAAAGCAGAAACAACTCAAACAAAATAAAAAGAAGGCTAAGAAACCAGAGTTGATTGTTATTTTCTGCCATTCAATGAAAAAGGACTCACGAAAGAAAGAAAGAGCAATGCATAGGTTTCCGTTCGTGTCATGTTTAAATCCTTGGGGGGTAAAAGAAAAAAAAAACGGTCAACCGCTCGCCTCCTACGTCGCTAAAGCTCGCGGAAGACTGTTCACGACGATGAAAAGGGGACAAAAAAAAAAAAAGACCACACCACGTTGTTGCTGAGGTAGACGAACATCGAAAAAGAAAAAGAGGAAGAGAAACAAAAAAAAAAAAAAAGAACTACACAGATTGAAAGCAGTAAAAAAAAAAAGGAAAGGAGAAAAAGAACTATCATTTCTCAGCTTCTTTTTTTGTTTTTGTTTTAATTCACGCACAACATCAAAACTCGTAGCTACTGTACATCGAGCCAAAGAAAAAGGTAGCTTCTCAAACCATGTTAGAAGAGCCGTACAAATGCAGCGGGCCTTTTTATTTCCTCTATGTGTGTTGTTCTTCTACACATGCGAAAGGAAACCTGTAAGCGTATGAGAAAACTGCCATCTCGACTCCGATTCCTTGAAAGTGCTCATAAAAAAAAAAAAAAAGAAAAGCACACACAAAAAAAGCAGGGCGTATAACGATGAGCTACGAACACACAAAAAAGCGAAGAGGGCAAGAAAAAAAAAAAGAAAAAGAAGAATGACGAAGTCTCCCCAAACCAGCAATAGCAAAAAAAAAAAAAAAGGACAAAATGAGGCCCAAGATACACCTGCTGGTCATTCTAATAATAAAAAAAAAAAAGCTAATAGGGAAAAACACAAACGGAATAAGGAACAACAACAACAACAAAAAAAAAAAAAAAAGAAAAAACTAGCGAGGCACAAGAGCTTACCTTGACGATGAGTGGTCGCATTGTTTGTAGGCCCATAAAAAGGGGGGGAAAAAAAAAAAACGAAGCGAGCTACCGCCTCATGGAGGTTCTAGATTCGCCTTCCAGACGCAGACACGCGTTTCTTAATCCTTGGCAAAATGACATTGTCGATCGGCGAGGACGGAGGGCCTGGGTTTGGCTCGGCACCCTCGCCGGTGCTGTTCGAGCGTGCCAGCGGAATTGGTGGCGCCATGGTGCCCGACTTGCTCAGTCGCTGCTCCTCCGGCGAAGACGGCGGCGACAGCATGCCCGTTGTCATGTTCGGCACGCTGCGACTCTTGCTACAGCCGTTTTCGGCGTTCTTGGCGGACGCCTCCAGTACGCTGGCAAAGTTGCGCGGCCGGCCCGGCGGCTTTTCGTTCTTCGGCGCCGTCGGCTTCAGCACTGGCGTGCTGCCGCCGTTCACGTTCACCGGACTACCCGCGTGGACAATAGGGGGGTCTGACGATAAAGCGGCTCCGTCCTCCGCCGACGTGGCGGCGCTTGGAGCGCCGTTCACGAGGTGGGAGAGGGCCGCCGCACTCACCTCGTCGCCGGACAGGGGCAACGGTGAGGCACCCCCTGTCGCCCGGTTCGACACTCCTGCCTCGACAAGCAGAGAGCGGGGACTGCCGGTGCTTGTGCTGCTGGGGCGGGTGATGTTGATCGTCATGGGTGGACTGACGCGTGCCCCAACCGACGGCGGTGGCGGCGAGGTGGGGGCCACCGGGGCGCTGGGACGGCCGCCGTTCTCCTCCGACAGCGCCAGCGGTGCCACGGCGCGCACCGGCGATGGCGAGGACATGACATGGGTGACAGTCGCCGTCCACTGGTCCAGCGTCGAGCGAGCGTTGCGCTTGCGCTGCCTTTCCTCGGCGCTGACCATGCTCGCCATGATCGCCGGGTCCATGACGCTGCCCGGCACCACCGTGCCGTCCACGCCGCCCGCAACCGCCTCCACCTCGTCCACGAAGCGCAGCTTGCTGGAGGAGCGGAGCAAATCACTGCCGGTGGTGCTGCTCAGCACCGACACGCTGTCGTTTGGCGAGTGCGACGCCTCACGGCCGAGACGCTGGCTGACCTCGTCGAGCAACTCCTCACGGAAGCGTCGCGCAAACACTTCGGGAAGCCGCACGAGATGCTTGTAGAACAGGTAGTCCCGCACGTCGCGCAGGTTGTTGGTTGACTTGTCCTCCGGCTCCTTTGCCGGGCATTTGCCGATGATGTCGAGAACCGACAGCAGGCTGGAATGGAAGACGGTGTTGCGACGCACGCCGCCCAGCTTGTTGTACGCCCGCAGCAAATAGCCGAAGGTGTCCCGCTCGACGGTGAGCTGGCGGCAAATAGTGGTCATTTGCGCCGAGGAGAGCGGCTCCGGTGAGGCGGCGTAGGACGGGAGCGGGTTTTCGTCCTGCTCCGACGTGGGCAGCGCCATCTGCGTGATGACGACCTTCAGGAAGCGCACACACCCGCAGAGGACGTCCAAGCCGACCTGGCACCGGCCGCCCATGCCGTCCGTGTTGCACAGCGTGTCGCAAGCCCCCTCGATGAAATGCAGGATGTGCGATTTGGGGTGGAAAACAGTCTTGAGCACCAGCTCGCGGTTCGCGCGGTTTGTCAGCGCGACGAGGTACTCCAGTACGCGAATCAAAGCGGGGGTGACGCCCTGGGGAAGGGGAAGGACAGGCGAAGGGGACGGGCTGCCGTTCGCGTTGCTGTTGCCTCCTGCAGTACCACCGTTGCCGCCGCAGCCGCAGCCGTGGGCACCGCTGCCGCCGTTCGCGCCGTTCGCACCGGCGCCGACGCCGACGCCGGTGTTTGGCACGCCGAGAACGGTGGTGCTCGTGCTGCCCTCCGCGCCATCGTGGTGCGGCGCCCGCGTGGTTCCGTTCTGTGCGGCAGCGGCGTTGTCGAAGCGGACGATCGGAGCGTTGCGCGCCGCGACGCCGCCGAGTGACGGGGGCAGTGGCACGGGCTGCATCGTGCCACGCGTCGCGTGGGCCAGATACTTGGTGACGATGAAGCTGTGGAACTGGTTACGCACCAAGGTGTTTTCGGGATCCAGCACCCGCTCCGACGCGGCGGAGCCTTCGTCGTCGTGCAGGCCAAGCACGTGGAAGAGCACGAACGGGTTGGAGGTGGACATGCTGTCGCGCATGGTGCGCTTGGGTATGGGGAGCAGGCCGCCACTCACGTTTGAGCGCGCCGCACCCGAGGAGCTGGCCCCGGCGCCGTTGACAATGAGCTGGCGCACCATGAACGTCACCAAGCCGTTGTACTTGAGTGGGTCGCTTAGGATCGGGGTGCGGACGTAGCCGTTCATTAGCTGCTCCTCCTGCCGCTCATTGATCCGTACCAGCGTCGCGTCCAGCAGCGCGGCCAGTTCCTGCTCCACCGCTGGCGAGTAGAAGTTTGCGCCGTTGGGTGTCGTCACGCTTGTACCGCTCGCGCCGCTGCCGTTCGCGCCGCCTGCGTTGCCGACCGTTGCGTTGCCGGCTCGGCGATTCGCACCCAACCCGCCGTTGTTGTTGTTGTTCGGGCTGCCATCCGTCAGCCGTTTCACAAAGATGGCCGCCACGTTCGCCGGCATGGCAAACCTCTCCGCTACGAGCGAGAGGGAGTAAAGCAGCCCGCACTGGTACACCTTGCTCACGATCGGGCCAACCATCTCCCGGCCGAGCTCGGCGATGCTGAGCGTCACAAGTTCGAGGAAAAAGTGCAGATGGGCCAGCACCTGCTGCTCCGCCTTCTGTGCCTGCACGAGGGTGTCGTTCGCGAGCGGGGCCGTCACAGGCGAGGCGCCACTACTCAGCGAGGTGATCGACGTGTTCGCTGACGAGTCGATCGAGCCGATGCGGCTGCGCGTTGTCATTGACCCCGTCGCCGCAGTCCCGGCGCCGCCGGGGGTGCCGGACATCACGGGCGGCAAAACTCGCAGCGCCTCGCTCGCCTGGTCGAAAAGATCATCGCAGGTTAGCAAGCCGCACACGATGTCGTTGCGGATGCGGCGGCTTAGTGTGGAGTACTTGGTCATCAGCTCCGTCTTCATCTCGTCCTTGCAGCACGTGGGCAGGACAGACTCCTGGAGAAACGTAATACGGCGGTCCTTGGCAATCCAGGAGGTGATTTCCGGCGGCACGCACAGAGCGCGCAGTGGCGCCGGCACCACCCACTCCGCCGACTCACCGTTGCACTGCAAGCCGGTTAGCAGCAGGGGAAAGATCTGGTCGGAGACGAGGTGGTCCAGTAGGTCGGCGTTTGCGATGCTCAGCATGGCGATGACGGTCTCCTTGTCCGCGTAGAGCGCCGGGTTCGAGGCGTGGTGGTGCTCCATGATGGAGCATGACAAGGCATGCTGCTCGATAAAGCCGAGCGGCGGGTTGTGGCGCTCGTGGATGAAGTACGCGTACGGCAGCACAACCTCTTCTCCCGCCTTGTTGGTCGAGTCCCCCATCGGCGTCGCGGATGACTCGCTGTCTCCTGCGGCCAGCGAGGAGTTGTCGCCGGCGGGCCGGCACCGCTCCAGCAGGTCATAGCGGAACGGCGGATAGCTCTTGTCCTGCAGCGCCACCAGCGCACTCCACGACGCGGAGTAGCCCTCCTCGGACGCATACATGAGACAGAGCGAGAGCTGTTTTTCGAAGCTGTTCCACACAATGCAGCAGTTCTCACCGACAAACGGGGTGTCGTTGCTAATCGTATCTTCGAGGATGACCACCTCGTCGTCTTCGTCGTCGTCCATGTCAGAGACGGTGTTGGAGAGCACGGACTGTGACTTGTCTCCTGCGACAGCGGCGGCAGCAGCGGGGCTGCCGTTCTTCACGCCATCCTGCGACGCAGCCGACGAGGCAAGGCTCTCGCTGTCCGTCACCCCCGTCGACGACCCCGCCGCCGTCCCCGACGCCTTCCTCTCCTTCAAGCTGCCCTCCTTGCTCGGCTTTGGCGCCGTGACGCGAATCGTAAAGTCACAGAAGGACACCCGGCCGTCCCCTTGCTCTACCCACTGGTTCTCCGCGCCGAGCGCCTGCGTGAGCACCTTAACCTCCAAGTTCAGCAGCGACGTGGCAATGGTGGTTGGGACGGGCAGGCCGACGGAAGGAGCAGGATACGGCACCGTCGCCGTTCTGCTGCTCGCGGCTGTGTTTGCTGTGTTCGACAGTGCTGCAGATCCACTGGCATTTTGGCTCTCTGACGCGGTCACACTACCGCCATCACTGTTAGCGCCAACGCTACTCCCGTCCCCGACGCCGTTCGCTTCTGCGGATAAGCTGCGAAGCGTCTGTTCTACGCGTGCCGCGGCGGCACTGAGGGTTTTAGACGCAGACCCGGGTCGGCTGTCGCTGTGAGCACCGGATGACTTCTTCCTACTGCTTGAGCTCCCTGGTCGCGATCCGCTGTCGGTAGATTTGCTTCCGTTCGACGTCTCCGTCGCTGACATCACAGTCGGTCCGTGGTGGCTGCTGTCGTGCGTGCGGGACAATCTGTTGGCGGTGCTGGCTGTGTCGCTGCCGGTGTTCGGCGTGGGTGACGAGTTTGATGAGGGGGACGAGTTGGATGTATGAGTCATACCGTTATAAGCTCTGTGTCTTCGGTAATCAGCAATCAACAGCGTGATCCGCGTGTTTGGTGGATATCAAGAGAGCTTTACAATGAGGCCAAGAGAGAGAGAGCAAAAGCCGTGGCCAACGGGTGCGCCACCTCTTGTCAGGTAAAGATCAAAAAAAAAAAAGTAATAGAGGCAGAGAAGTCCGCAATAAGAGAGGTGTCTCGAAAAAAAAAAGAAGAAGAAAAACTCAAAAAAAAAAAAAACTCAGACAGCCGAAAACGAGAGGCACTTGCCAAAAAAAAAAAAAAAGAGAGAAACGATATGCGTCAACTTGCGAAGCAGCACAGCTTAGAACACACAAGACGGAAAAGGAAGGCGGAACCACGGTTCTGCAATACACTCACAGACAACTAAACACTATTAACTTCTTGATCCCTTTTTGTTGTTGCTGTTTTCTGTATGAGACCAATGACTTTCACTATTCCTTCCTTTCCTCTTCGCAGACAACGCAGAGTTTCAAGAAAGAGCGAACGTTTATAACGGAGGAAGAAAAAAAAAAAAAAACAGCAAATCACTTCACAATAATCGTCGGAGCAAAAAAGGAGTAAAAAAAAAAAGGACGAAATCAGGGAATATCGATCACTTTGCTGCGAAGTGAGTACGCGCAAAAAAAAAAAAAAGTGATATTATATAAAAAAAAAAAAAAAGCTACAAAACTATTCCAACACGACGGAATCCGTGTTGTCTTTTTTCTGTGTGTGAAGCGCACTAAGCAACCAAGAAAAGAAAAAAGAGGCAATATGTGATGAACACCGGCAACTTCACGGATGTCACAACGCTATGTACAACAAAACAAAAAAAAAAAACTGCTACTGCTTAGAATCGTCAAGGGTGGATGCAATAAGCGTTAGCATGTGTGAGAAAAAAAAAATGTGAAATGAGGTGATCAAGGCAGAAAAGAGACACATATTATGGTGAGAGGTAGGTGTTTCATCACTGCCGCTGTGCTGCGCCGCATTGAAGATGCTCTTCCTCTCCTTCCCTTTCTTCTCAAAGAGGCGTTGCTGAAGGCAAAGAAAAGCACTATCAGCTTGAGTTTTGTCCTCCTGTTTCTTTTTCTTTTCCCCCTCCACAGGAAGAAACCTCTTATACTGTGGAAAAGACAAACAAATTTGAACGTACAGGAAATGTGCTGTTGAAGCAGTGAACGTTTCTTTCTTATCATCTTTGATTCGTACTGTGCCTCCCTAAAAATGCTGAGGTCAAAAAAAAGACAAAGAAAGAAAAAAGAAAAAGCGCAACATCCCTCCCCTCCCCCTTTCTTCTCATCTCCCGCCGTCGTCACTGGGCTCGGGCTAATAGCGGCTCAAAAGCGCCGATCGCCTTCGTCGCCACGGCGCACGCGAACGGGCACCCAAGAGAGTCAAGCGTCAGCACGAGTGCCACGTTGCACGCCGAGAGAGCGTTCGTCACCTCGTCCATTGTGTTCATCGGGCAAGCAGGATCAGCTCGCACCTCTTGATCTTCCGAACTGGCTGCCTCGTCTGCATCCTCCCATACCACGCAGGGGCAGTACATGAACTCATTCGTCACCACAAGCGAGTACTGGTCCACGCGCTGACAAAAACCATGCAGCACGGTGCCTTCACCAGAACCCCTCGCACCGAGTAGCTGCTTTTCCTTATCGGCGGCGTGCAGGCGACACAGCCTTCGCAGCGCGGGCGGCAGGAAAAAGCGCAGCGGGATCTCAAGACAGGAATCCGACACGCAACACCGCGCATCGCCATGCTGTCGCACCAGCCCTCCAATGTAGCTCACCACCTCGCCTGCTTGGAAGGTTTTGCCGGTGAAGAGGCGACGGGTCATGCACCGCAGGCGACGACGCATGTTGATCACCTGCGGAGAGAAGCCAGCATCGTCGCTGCTGAGGAAAGCCGCACTCGTGGGTGCCGCGGCATTCACGGTGTTTGTGTGTCCACGTTGCAGAACGATGAGGCGGTCGACCTCTTGCAAAGGCGACACCAAAAACGAGAGAGGAGACCTGACGGTATTTAGGAAGTCGTCGCCGCCGGCGTAAGCAGCGAAGTCTCGCCCCGCCACGCTTCCCCCACGTGCGCACAAGCTGCGTTGCAGTTGCTGAGGGGTAAGCGAAAAGGGGGAGAAGATGTGGGCCGAGTACATCGTGTCGTCCTGCGTGGCGAGAGACGACCGTGCATGCAGCCTGAGCGGTACCGTCCAGCCACGATTCAGCCTGGCCAAATCTTCTAGGTCCACGTCGCCTTGTCGTTCCCATAACACGCCTCGTTTCAGCCGCCCACCCGGATGGCTGTTGCCTCGACCACCACCGCCGCCGCCTTTGCGCCGACTGCTGCGGACAGTGTCCGCGTGAGAATCGCGGGCGAAAGAGACGCGGCGCCGAGTCGCGGTTGTTGGTTGAGGGGCACTGTTCGCCTCATCCTCGTCTTCTTCTTCTGTTTCCTTTCTCGGCTTCACCGCGACCTCCCCCTCGTCAGAGTCGCTGAAGTGACCGCGACACTCGCCACTGCCCAGGCCAGACGTTTCCGCCCTCCGTCGCGCGTGCCCGCTTTTTTCCAGGTGGGCGTCACCGTCGTCACCATCATCGTCACCAACATTATCACCAGCAGCGGCAGTCTTGTCACGATCACGCTTTGTGCGCCTCTCCCGTCCCAACCCTGTGTCCACCGTGTAGAGGAACGTGTGCTCCTGTGTCTCAAAGCGTGTATGCTTTGCCACGACGCTCAGCGGCACCGCGGCATCCCAGACCTGCCAGGGCAGAAAGGGCACGTTCATCGGCCAATCCACCTGCACGCTATTGAACGTGGCAGAGGAGGAGATAGTGGCATTGGCAGCTGTCGAGGTCGCCCCACACGGCATGGAAGGCGGCAAAGAAACCTCCGCCGAGGCTTGTGAGAGCGGAGACGTCAACGACGACACCGAGGAGGCGCTGTTTTCGGACGGCCGGTACTCGCGCCGTCCCGCCTCGATCAGGAGAGCGCGTTGGGTGATGGCTGGACTGCTCAGGAGACTCACCATGCGCGCACCGGTTAGCTTCGGCGTTCCGCAGCCACTGCACGGCACCGGCGCGTCCGCTACGGAGGCCTCGCAGCGGGTCCACATTCCGCATTGCGTGCACTCCCACAGCAAGTCGTTTGCGGGGCCCACGGACTCTTCGCCGTCACTTGAACCGAAGACGATGGCGCCAGCGTCGTTAGCGTCGTCGACGCTGCGAGCTTCCTCAGAGCGCGACGGCTCCGCGGTGCGGAAAGAGGGGAAAGGCAGCACGCCACCCATGCGTGGACGCATGATCGGCTCTCCCTGCATCGTCGTCCATGGCGTGGAGCTCAGTCGGTGCGCCTTGCCGTACGACATCAGAATCTCTTCGCCCGCGCTGATCTGCCGACGTGCCACCAGCGCCGTAAACGACTCCCCACGGCTGTTGAAGCGGTTTTCGGCCGACAGGTTTGCCTGCAGCGTACCGACGCCACGCGGGTCGTTTGCGTAGCGGCCGTAGTTGCCGACAAACTCAGCGTCAAGGGCGTAGTCGTCGCTGATGGAGCCAAAGCCCATCGTGTATGTGCGCGAGTTGCACGACGTGGCGAACACCTCAATGAACCCTGCGTACGGTGTGACAATCGTATTGTACGGGATGGTGTTCTTTGCGTAGAGTCCGGCTTGGCCATACGCCGGGTGCCGTGGGTCCGTCACTACGCGCACCTCCAGCAGCTCCTCTGGCGTGTACGTCGCCACCTGGAAGGCGGGCAGCACGTCCACCTCCACGAGCAGCTGCCGAAAAACAAAGAGCTCCATGAAGAGGAGGAGGCGTGACTCGCGGCTGATGGAGGTGTCGAAGGCGAGGAAGTGGCGGGCGTGCGGGCCGGCCGTAAACTTCAGCGACCGCCGTGACGGTACGCAGAGGAGCCCACTCAGCACACCACGCGGCGACACCGATGACAAGTCTGGGTGTCTCGGCGAGGGGTCATTGCCATTAGGAAGCGGAGCAGATGATGCATACGATGAGGATGACATGACTGATGCTTCGACTCAAAAAGCTAAATCAGCAGGTCCACTTTGTGTCATTCCGCGCTTACAATCAGAGCAAAAGGAAAAAAAGAAAAAAGAAAACGACAGCAATAGGAGAAAAAAAAAAACAGGAGACGTGAGGACCAGTGTTGCGTCCCTGCAGAGCTTTGTGATGTGAAGCTCTCTGTCCCTCTGAGCAATAAACGCAAAGCACCGTCAGTTTGAAAGACCAATTTTGCTGTGTTTCTGAAGTTGTAGTCAGCTCTCTCGATCGGCTACTCTTGCCATCTATGATGTAGGGCAAGGCAAAGGGTCTCGTCTTTTCTTTTTTTTTTCTTTTCTCCTCTCAAGCGCGTCTGTTCTGGTTGATCTCCTGTTTTACGCCAGCCTATTTCCCTTTAGAGGACCTCGGACAGCGTGGACCCGATTGAGTAAGCAGGGTAAGACAAGCCTGAGACGAAGGAAGAATAGCGGGGAGGGGGAGCGATGCGAAAGGGATGAATAACTAACTGCCCATCACGAAAGCACATAAAGAGGCAAATGACTGTGTAAACGAATGCGTCTGCAGCTTCTTTCGAGGGTAAGTAGTAGGAAAAAAAACCGCAAGTCTATTTAGATTTGCCTTCCGTGTAGCATAACCTCCACCAACCTTTCCAAGCGCTTCCCTCTTGTTGAAACCTCTCTTTCGACTCATGTGCGCGAGAGAATAGGACGGAGAAGCGAGAGTGCACCTTCTGTATGTCTATTCATCACTATTCTTAGCAATCGCTTCATTAAACGAATATTAAGCACTATGCAAAAGGCATTAAGCAAAAGCTGCTGATGTAATAGACACTCTCTTTAGTTGTTGTTTTTTTTTTTGTGTTAAGACCGGAGGGTCGAAAGAACCTTTTTTTTTTCTTTCTTTCTTTGTTGTTGTTTAAAAACAGCAGTCGCAATCAAACGGGCAGTTTGGCGTGGTGCCTGCCTTCGCATTGCGCGACAGCATCTTCGACAGCTCTTCGATCGACACAATTCGGTCGACCCCTTCCTTGCGCAGCAGCTCTTGTGAAGCCTCCGACGCGTCGGCGCTGCCACCCGTGACGACGGCGCCAGCATTCGTTGCCGCCTGGTCCGCTTTGAGCCAAGTGCCACTGAAGAACTCATTGTCGTTCATTTGCACCGACTTCTGAGGGGCGTGGTAGAGGCCGTCGCGTACCGGCTTGCACTCCGGGTTTGCCGAGGCAGATGACGAGGAGGCAACACCACTTGTGGCGGGTATTCCATGCTTTCCGCTAGCTGTCGGCTTGTGACCCTTTTTAGTGTTGCTGCTGCTGCCTGTGTGAGACGCCGCATTGCCTCCGGTGGCGCTTTTCTGCTGCGCCTTTACTTCCTTCATGGCGCGGAACATGTCGGCCACATCATCGAAGTCAGACTTGGCAGACGAGAGAACAGACGTGTGTGTCTTTGTGTGAATCGCGACCACCGTCGGCTTTGCTGCTTTAGTGGCTCCTTTTTGCAGCTGTTTCTTGGCCGGAGCTCGCTTCTCCTGCTTCGAGCTCATGGCTTATTCTGCTTAAAAACAAAAAACAAGATCAGGAAAGCTAGGGCTTCCTTATACAAAAAAGGCAGACGCTTGAGTATGTGTTTGGTTTTTTTTTCAACGGGCGAAAATGTTAAGCGTTTGAGAAAAGGTGTATTTTTGGATTTTTGACGCTCTGCTGCTAAGCAGGACATCAGACAGGTAACAGAGTTTGCAGCACAGGAAAAAAAAAACGGCTTCACAGTTTTTTCCCCTTTTTTCCTCGATGTGCCATATCTGTCGCATGAAAAGGAGAGGGGGGGGGCTATAAAGACGAACCAACAACACATCAACAGAACCTCGCATCAGCATTCTTTTTTTGTTGTTGTTGTTGTTGTTTTGTTGTTATTGTTGTTGACAGAGCACAACACAAAAGCACACGAACACTCTAACACCCTTTGCTCTCCTCGTTTCCATTTCCATTCAGTTTTGCTTTCTAACTGTGTTAGTGTTTACTACGGAAAAAAAAGGTCCGACCTCGATGGCAGGCGAGCGGTGCTTCACTCACCCTGCTCGCTTTACTTCTCACAACATTAAAAAAAAAAACGCACGTGCACTGTTTTTCCACTAACCGCAGCGTCATCCTCACAACATAGATGGAGAGAGCTCCTGCCTCTAAGCTTGGTGTGAAAGAGAAAAGAGAAAAGATCATAAGTTTCGTAAGAAAGAAAAGGAGTTTATACAGCTGAAAGGAACAGAATTAAAAGGGCCGCCTGTATTGCAAGAATTGCTGAAGCAGCGCGACTTAGTTGTGGTACACCTCGATCTCCTTCGAGAAGGCGGCACCCGCCATCGTACGCTCGATCTCCTCCACTGTGCGCGGCACCACCGTGAAATTCACGACACCGTCCTTCGTCACGAGGACGTCGCTCTCGATACGCACGCCACCGAAGCGGGCGTACTCCTCGATCTTCTCAAGGCTCAGGTGTTCGACGATGTCAGGGTTCTTTTTCGCCGCTTCCAGCAGCGCCTCGTTGAAGTAGCAGCCGGGCTCGATCGTCATGTACATGCCCTCCTCCACCAGGCGGGCCGTGCGCAGGCGGCAGCAGTCCTTCTTGGTTGGACGCGACGGGCAGCCGTCTAAATAGCCGCCGACGTCGTGCACGTCCAGGCCGATCAGGTGGCCTAAACCATGCGGCTGAAAGTACTGCATCACCTCCTTCTGCATCAGCACCTCGAGATCGCCCTTGAGGATGCCTGCCGCGATGAGGTGGCTGCAGGTGGTGCGGATCGCCAGCAGATGCATGTCCACCCACTGCACGCCCGGCTTCATCGCGCGCATCACCTTGTCGTGCGCGTCCAGCACTGCGTTGTAGATGATCTTCTGCGCCTCCGTAAACTTGCCATTGACAGGGAAGCTGCACGTGATGTCGGCGGCGTAGCCGCGGTAGTTACCGCCCATGTCCAACAGCGCCATCGTGCCGTCCTCCACCGGCGAGTTGTTGTCCGGGTAGTGTAGCGTGGCGCCGTGGTGGCCTGTGGCGCAGATGCAGGTGTAGCTCACCCGGCGGCACCCGCCCTTGTAGTATACCTCGTGCAGAAAGGTGGACTCAAGGTGGTGCTGCGACATGCCGGGCTTGGCCATCTGCATCACCGTCACATGGGCGTCGCTCGAAACCTTACACACGTATTTCAGCACCTCGGCCTCCAGCGCCGTCTTGAAGCCGCGCTGCGCTGTCAGTGCATTGAAGAGGAAACTGGTGGACTTGGTGAGCGACGACCCATCCGGCAGCTTCGCCTGCAGCACACTCAGCCCGCTGTCCGAGTTTGTGCCCTGCATTACCTCGGCAGTATGTACGCCGTGCGCCTTCAGCACCGCCTCCATCTCATCCACGTAGTGCACCGCGTCTATCTCCAGCTGCGCCTTCACCCCCTCCGGCGTAGGCAGCGGACCCATCCACGTCGCGAACTCGGCGGGCAGGCGGGGAATGAAGACGACGCCTTTGCCATCCTCCAGCACCGCCCCGTATGCGTCCGGCATCTCCGTCCCGAAGAGGTAATAGTAGTAGCTTTCCTGCACGAAGAGATAGTTGCAGTCAGTGGAGTTGATCGGCACCTCCGAGGCGGCCTGCAGCACGGCGGCGTGACCACCGTCCGGGAAGGTCTTGCGCAGCGACGCACCGAGGCGCTCCCGCTGCTCCCTGTACATCTGCATAGAGATGGGGAACGGGTAAGCCGAACTGTTCGCAGAAACGGACATTTTTCTTGTCAGAGCTTTCATAAGCTGTGCGTGTATCTCTGAAGGAATCAATGGAAAAAAAAAAAAAGACAGCTCGCTTGTGTGAAACGAGTGACGGTAGCACCAAACTTGTGGAAAAAAAGAAACTTGAGTCTAGGAAGCGAAAAAAGAAAGCTCCAAAGCAAAAAAAAAAAAAAAAGACAAGCTTCGAACGAACAAAAAAAAAAAAGACTTCTGTAGAATAGTAATAGACCTTAGACAAGCAAACAACGGCGAAAAAAAAAAAAAGAGCACAATTAAAAGCAAATAAATAAATAAATAAGCGCGGAGCAGCGTAAGAGTGTATAAAGGAATCAGAAAGCAGTGGGACAGTACTGCAAGGAGGGCAGAATATCAACCTAAGTAAAAAAAAAAAGAGAGAAAAAAAGGGTCGCAGACACAGCGGCACACTTGCAACGGTCAAATTAGAAGGTACTACTTACATTGAATCCTTCAGCAACAACCTAAACCGGAGCTTCAACGATAACAACCTGTCAATTACACTTTTCTATTCTTTGTTGTCAAATATGTTGGCAAGGGAGAAAAGCACGATAGACTACAAGAACGATGAAAGCAATCAACAAAGCAAAACACCCACCACGTTTTCGCGGTCGCCGCTTTTCTTTGCGAGTCACACACACGCACCTTGATGATGCCGGCCACCTCAATGTGGTATCAGGGTCTAGTACCCACTAAGTGGGGAAGCCAAGAGCCTGCAGCCTGTCCTTGTGTCAGGTTGCGGGCGATTGGCGGCGGCGGACAGGTCTGAGTCGTGCATATGCTGGAGGGATTTGCAGCAATTCACATGTTCGACACGGCTCGTGAAAACGTTTGTCTACGGGTTGTGAAAACCGTAAGATGGGCCGCTGACATTATGCTATCCCCCCTCCACAAGCAGCACGCCCGCAGACGCACCGCAGCAGCTACCGTCGACGGGTCCGAAGATTCAGCAATGTCCGCGATGCGAGCACGCCTTGTCCACGATACCGGGCATCATCTACCATCTACCACGTCCAGACCCACCACCCCGATTTTACACGTTTGCAGGTCCTAGAGGGGGAAAATAAGAAGAAGTGGATACCGATGCGCCCAAGGATACACACATGTCCAGATTGTTGTCGGGCTTTTATCACGCCCAACGGCCTGCTGAGGCACCGGGTGGTTAAGCACGGTCTACGCGCCCCGAGACCATTAGAGATGTCCGTACGCTTGACGTGTGAAGGGACACCGGGTCACCTCTTGATCTGTCCTGGATTACAGGCACTTCGAGAAAAGCACGACATGGAAACACCTCACGGAGTAAAGGCGGTCGCAGACGTAAAGTTCGCCAACTTTCTCCTCGTGATGATCCGGCACATTCCTCACCCATACTCGCTGATAAGTTCCGAAAGCCGCCCCGGGGTGGCTGCCAACGGCACGGACAATGCTATTTCCCATATGTCCTTAATTGATTCTTCTTTAATTGATGCGTCCTCCGAAGGGGTGTCGAACCGCAGGCGTCGCAGAGATGGGGCAGACGAAGTACCGCCGCCTCGTTCACGCATTGTCCAGTACCGCGGCAGACGGTTTGCGGTGATAGTTCAGGATATAGACGCAGTGTAGTTTAATTTGATTGAAGCATCCATTGGAGGTGAGTAGGAATATCCTACCGTGCTTTGTATGAAATGACACACATGAAAAAAAAATTCACACACACGCACACAAGAGCGTGTGTTCGTGTACGAGCATGTCAACCTCCAATCATTTGCCTAAATGTCAATCCGCAAGAGAGAAATGCTGCCGTGCGCCTTACGCGTCAGCTCCGTCTCTGCCAAAGTCTGATAGTTCCGCATGCTGCACGCCTTGCCCACGGGCTGAATGGTGTAGCAGTTGCCGCGAAATACGACCAGCGCCGTCAACCCCGCACGTGCCAGCACCTCATGGATTGAGTCGCTCCGCAGGCCGCAGGTATCCGCCAGAAAAAACACCGGCGTCGGCTCCTCCTGCAGCACGCCGTCTTCCTTCTCCGTCAGGTTGATCGACAGCAACGTGCTGTAGGTCGCCAGAAAGTTCGCGTACACGTCGTAACTCACGCCTGCTTGCTTGATCGCATACGTTGCGTAGGCAAAGAGCTTGCCAGTCAACATGGCGTCGAAGCCGGCATTGTGGGCAGCCGAGAAAAGACCTGGGTCGTCGCCGCCGACAAGCAGCCTGTCGAACCGAAAAGTGACGTACCGCGCGACGGAGGCCACCTTGGTCATCTCCTCCACCGCACTCGGCAGTTTGCCGGTGAAGCTGCCCAGCTCCTGCAACGCGCCAGCGCACGCCAAAACGCGGGCGTCGTACAGCACGGGGAAGTGGCGGTGCACCATCCACTTGAAGGCATCCAGGGTGGGTGGCATCTGCGACGGCCCGTAGAGCGACAGGAGAAGAAATAGGAGGTCGGTGTAGCCGTTGTAGAGCACCATAGGTTTCCGCAGCACCTCCGTAGCATAGAGAAGCGTTTCGAAGAGCGCGGTTCCGTATCCCTGTGCCGCCATCGACAGTGGATGTGCCCCCTGGTCAGACGAGGCGGATAGCTTAGCGCTGCCACTGTTCAGGTCAGATATGCGAACAAACTTCCGATTCACCTTCGTGATGCCAATTGCGGCGAGGGCCGTCACCTCCTCGTTGTAAATCTTGCTGCCGACGTAAATGGTATCCGGCAGGGATGACTCGAGCGCTTCGCCGCGTGCAAACTTGATCAGCGAATGTGACGCGCCAACGTAAAACGGACTAACGTTGCTGGTGGCATATGAGAATGGCGCTTCGTAAAGCCGCAGCACAAACATCACAAACCGCAGTTCGCCCAGTGACAGGGGCAGGAGACTATCCAGCTTCGTATTGAAACACTCGGTAAAATGGGGCAACTCCTTGTGCGGCTCTAACTGCTGCCTCACATTCTTGAGGTGATTTGAGGCACTCGCAGCAAGCGCTGCAGCCGCGTCCTCGAGCGGCTTGAAGCGCAACCCCTCTTTGACCCAGTGCGTGAGGTCGACGTTGTTTTTCACGAGGAACTCCGCCGTGTCCAAGTTCAGACTCACGTTCTGTATTTCGCCTATCGTGGCAGGAAACATGTACGCCGTGAATGTCTGCACGCAATACGAGTCCATGACTGGCGCTGGGGTGCCTGGAGGCGACCGCAACGTGTCACTGGAGGCGCTCGGCGAGGCCGACTTTGCCACGCGACTGAGCTGCTCGGCCTCCCGGCTGCACCGGTCTACCGTGCCGCGGAGCGCCTCCAGAAAGTGGTAGCGTCGCAGCAGCTCCACCGTGCTGTTCGTTACGTAAGGGGGGTCGACGCTGCTCACCAGCGGTTCCGCGCAGGCTGCTGCGGCTGAGCGCAGCTGCTCGCCGATGCTCACCGCCTCCTTCGAGACCATGACTATAATGGCCAGCCAGGCCGACGTGTCGGCGGCAGAGTTGCGTTCGCCGGCGGCTGTGTTGTACTTTTGCACGACACGCTCAAGAAAGTCGGTGTAGTAGTTTTTTGCCGTCACATCTGATACGAAGTCCCGCACGTCTACTGCGAGCTTTTCCACGGTCGGCCTAAACTCCTCGTCGTTGGCAGCGCCCGCTGCAGCAGGGACAGCCGCGCGCTTTGGTGGGCCGACGGGACAGCTGGTGAAAAGTGAGAAGCCAATCTGAACGATGCTATAGGGCTTGATCGCCTCGAGCTTTTTCGGGTACAAGTCGCCTGGCTTGCGCATGAGTGAGTCCGCCAGGGCAGCCGGCGTGTCGGCGCCAGCCTCGGCGCCGTCCTGGTCGATCCCTGTGTACTCCAAGTCGAGGGCAAAAAACAAGCAGCCGCGAAGCTGTGCGGCGATGTAAGGCAGCAAGACGCCCGCATTCGCATTGGTAATCTCCATTCGCGAGGGCTGCCCCTATGTGTTAAACGGTGCGGGTGTAGTGGAACACGTTTGAGGAATCCAACGTAGTATATTTACTGGACGAAAAAAAAAGTTCTTTTTGAATAAAGGAAACGTACTGATTTGGGCGCTACCATAGACACGCTGGAAAAAAAAATGGTAACAAATGTCAAGCCATAGTACCAGAAGCAGAAAGATGAGCACAACCACACCACAAAACACAAGAAAAACAGGGCAAAAAAAAAAATGATGCTGGTGACTCTATGAAAGAAAAAAAGATCTGTTTTTTTTTTTTTTCCTCCGTCTTTCTTTAGAGGCAACTTGGCTAGTAGTTGTGATCCAACGTAAGTCTTTCTCCTTCTTTTCCTTTCCTTTCCTGCCGTTTGTTATTCGCCTGGCTGTGTATACACGTGTAAGTTAAATAGACGGATAAAAGTTATCGAAGACAAAGGTACTGGATAAATAAAGAAAATGAAAAAAAAAAAAGAGAGCATCATGTTGGTGGCTCGCTCGCTACGTGTCTCCTCTCTGCCTTGTTTCCCATCTATCACGTGTACTGAACTCACCTTTCGTCTCTGACAGCAGCTGTTTGAGCACTTTTTTGTGTGTGTGTGTTTGTTGTTGTTGTTGTTTGTTTTGCCATACTCCCGTCCGATCCGCAAAGAGCTAAGTCGAGTGTTAGCTTCGAGAGTTCGTTTGATGAAGCTCTCGTTAGTATTACTATGATTTCTTCTGCTGAGGGAAAAAAAAAAAGAAACAGATTTTGTATTTTAGTTGAAGGACTTTATTATTCGGACAACATAGAGAATACCAATGCGGAAACTGGCACACGCAATGCACAGTTGACCAGACCAACACAGAGGGGAAAAAAAGAAAAGAAAAGAAAAGGAGGAGGAGCGGCAAGCACGACACTCGTTCATGCACGAAGAGTGCAACGGAGCCCACTTCCCCAGAGCAACCGTTAACTCTGAACCGACAGCCAACATAAGTGCAAAAAAAAAAAACGCAAAAGGTAAATCAACCATTAGGCTCCATCAAAGGCGTTCAATCTAACAACAACAAAAAAAACCTCTTTTTTTTTTTTCAGAGGCCTAGCAAACGAGAAAAAAAAAAACATGGAAAGACCATGCGAACGGCAAACGAAGGGAACATACAAACAAGCGCACACAAACACAAACACACACACACACACACAAGAGCGCAGAGGCTCCTGCTTTGCTTTCGGTTCCTTATTGCAGCCCATACAACTGGTACAGCTTCTTACGCGTCTGCACGGTGCTCGACGTAAGTGCCTGCCGCCACGCGGCCGGGTTTGCGCGAGCAGCACCGCCAAGCAAGTCGCGGATCATCCGGCTTGCCTCCACGCCTTCCACGGCCACCGAGCACGCCAGGTCGCAGAAGAGCGATATGTTGTTGAGCACCACCGCTGGATTCTGCTGCGCCGACATCAAAAAGCCGCACGTCGCCGCATCCAACAGCGAGGAGGAATCTCGGATGTTGCGCACAAAGCGGCAAAACGGTCCGGCAAAGAGCTGCACGCCGCACTGCGACTTCGCCTCGACGTCCGCGTCCACGTACAGCATCACGCCGAGGCAGAGGGAGATGTTCTCGGCCATGTTGCGCATGTCCGCCGTCACCTTCGTACGGCCCAGGAAATTGGCGAAGAGCGCAAACAGCTGCGGCATCGCCGGCATCGTCTGCATTGTGGGCATGTTCGCCCCGTCTACCTGGTGCTCCAGCAGGTTGCACACCGCCCACGCCACGTTGCTCACGACACCGTAGCTCGACTCGTCCACCTCGGAGGCGTTGCGCACCGCCGCCTCACAGAACTGCGGCAGCACCTGCTGCAAGTGTGTCGGGCACGTGCGCGCCACATCACTAACGACCGAGAAGCCGTTCTGGCGAATGCCCGGCACAGCGTCGGACAACATGGCGAGGAGAACCTGCATGAAGACCGGCTCGTTCTGCGCCACGAGCGGCTCCAGACCAGAGCCCATGGCGTCAAAGAGGCCACTCAGCAGAATCGCCGAGGTCACGATGAACTCCTCGTCGGGCGGGATATCGCCAGCCTGCAGGGCCGCCATGCGCATCTGTAGGTGTTCGCGCAGCAGCGAGAAGCCTCGGTTGAAGATGTCGCTGGCCATCGGCTGCATCGCCGGGCCCACAGCAGAACAGACGCTGGCCATGCAGTCGAACAGCCCCCACAGTAACGGGCTGTCGTTGGGCGTCTGCGACCAGAACTGCGAGAGTGGGTTCATGAGAGTTGAGATGAGCCCCTCGTTGCTGCGCAGCGCGCCGCCGAGGGTTTGGCAAATCGTCTGCACCGCCTCAAACAGCAGCACGCGGTTCTTCAGCTGGTAGGCGCCGAAGCAGGTCGCGACGGACTGCACAATGGCCGGCGCCGCCACGTCCATCTGGCCCTCCTCCGCCTTCGACAGCATCTCCATCAACGCCTCCACCGCGCCGCCCTGCACCATCTTCGACGGGTTCACCATCTTGCTTAGAATGCAGGCCATCAGCCGCTCCATCAGGTTCGGCGTAGCCAAGAAGAAAGGGCCAAGACGCGTGCTAGTCCAGAGCGTGATGCTGACGACGAGGAAGTGCGTGTTGCCCGCCTCCAGCAGCTGCAGCAGCATCGGGCAGATGTCAGGCAGGTAGCGAGTGAGAGAGTCGAAACAGCCTTCGCAGAAAGCGCCGAGCGCCAGCACTGCCGCCTCCTGTTGGCGCCAGTCAGCGTTGCGTATCATGCTGGCGATGCACGACAGCACCGTCTCCAAGATGGCATCGCCGTAATACTCGCTGAGGTCGTCCAGCGTGAGCGCCGAAGCGCGGCGCAGGTTCCACTCCTCCACCTCGTCATCGTCGTCGCCGTCGTCGTCGTCGTCGCCATCCGCGGCGTTGCCGTCCTCGGTGCTGGCGTTGTTGCCCGAGTTGGTGTTGCGATGCTCCGAGTAGTGGCGGGGACGGATGGCGTCCGCCTTGTCCGGCACCTGCCAGTCCTCGGCGCTCGCCTCCAGCATGCTCATCTCCATGTCCGAGTAGACCATGGCGCGAATCAGCACCGGAATAATCTGCACGATGGTCGGCTGCGCGATCTCGGCAAAATGGGGAAAGTGTAGGATGGCGCGCCAAAACTCTGTCGCCTCGATGCGAAGCGCCTCCTCCTCCGCCGTGGCAGGCGCGGCTCCGTTGCCGGCGGTGGTGGCCTGGTACATGAGCTGGCCAATCTGCGTGAAGAGGGCGTCGTCGATCTCGCTGTAGAAGGTGAGGGAGAGGACGATGCAGCGAATGCACAGCGTCGCGACGGCCTGCGAGATGGGCGCCTGCAAGTTCGCAAAGCATGCTTCGATGACAGTGCGCACGCTGCCCTGCAGACTCTTGTACGTGTTGCTGTCGAAGTCCATGCCGGCCAGCTCGAGAATGAGCGAGACAATCTCCAGCGCCTTCATGCGAATCTCCACCGCGTCAGGCGCTGTTGTGCCAAACGCCGTGGAGGTGAGAAAAGGCACCACCGCCGTCAGCACCGGCTTCATCAGCCCCGCTGCGTCCAGCAGCTGGCCGGCGTCATCGACGATGTAGGAGAGGGTGCGGATGGCGCCGTGTACCGCCCCGAGCTCCGTGCTACGCTGTGTGACGATCGTACCAAGGCGCTGCACCACCGCCTGTGTCGGCCACAGGCCCTCGCGCACGGCAACGCTGATGATGCTGCCGGCGACATTGCGAATAATGCGCTGCGGGTCAACGATGGCGTGCTCGCACACAGCCGTCTGCAGGTGCGCGTTCTGCGCACACGCCGGGTTGGCGAGGTTATTCTTGAGCTGAAAGCCCACCAGTTGACGCCCCCGCAGGTCCGCCTGCTGAGAGACGAGAATTTCAGCGCAGCTGGAGAAGTAAGCGGACGGGTTCGCCTTGAGCTGTTGCAGCTGGGCCTCGCCTTGCTGCCGCGTCTCCTGCTGTGGGCTAGAAGCTGCGGCAAGAGCAGCCAAGATCTGAGGTGCGAGAGACGTCATGTTGACTTCTAGTGTGATAGCAGTGATGGCTGGGCTGCTTATAGATCTTAAGAGCAGAGGGGACTTTCTGCAAGACTGCACAACCGTGGCCTAGCCTATGTATTTTTCTCTTTTTGTGTGTAAAGCAATGTAGTGAACACGTGTGTGTGCGTGTATGTGTGTGTGTGTGTGTGATGTTGTTGCTGTTCAGGAAAGAAAGAGGGTTTTATTTTTTGGTAGCGGTTTAAACGTGATTAATACCTTTTCTCTCATAAGCAGTCACGCACACTCTTCCACGAAAAAAAGAAAAAGCAAAGAGAAGCAAATGTGACAGACGACGAAGAAAACACTCCCTCTGGAGGAAGGTTTGCTTCACACCTTTTATTACCTCCTTGTAGAATAACACTTTTTTTTTTTTCTTCTTTTTTCTCTCTTCTCTTTGTTAACTCCTATCCGGTGTGCGCCGTCGTCGCCGATGAAGTTCTCAGTGCTTTCGTGACTCTATGCAGCGCAAAAACAGTACGTTGTCAAAGACGTCATCGTTCGAGGTTGATGAAAACGAAGTGAGTAGGTACAAAGAGTAAAAAGACGAGGTTGTGAGTTTGAGAAAGTCAAAGCGGAAACCTAAAAGACCTCCTGACGCATAGGAAGCAGTGGAAGCCACGACGCGCAGCACTTCCTGATTGCGAAGAGAGCGTTTTGTGAATACTGCGACAACTTCACTTGGTTCTGCGCGCACGTGACGTGCAAGAAAAAAAAAAAGAAAATCAAGTTCAATCACTGCTCTAGTAGCCTGTAAACAGATACACAGATGCACACATGTACACGAGAGAAGGCGAAGGAGCTGTAACACGGGCCCTCCTTTGAGTGAAGAAAAAAAAAGCTCTCGCAGAAACTTCTTCTTTGAAAAGGAAGTGCGGTCGCACTAGGCAGTGCAGGGGGAAAAAAAAACCTCTTGTCAGTGGGACACAAAGAAGTTCTGTCGCACAGCAAAAGCAGTGCAAAGCAAAGTAGCTCTGCTCTCTTTCGTGGTTTCATATGAGCTCATTTCGCTTTTCTTTTTTTTTTTATATTGTAAACTCTTTTTTTCGTTAGTTACATTTGTTCTTGTTTCATTCTTCCAATCGATAAACAACAAACAAAAAACGAGAAACAAGGATAAACACAAAAAAACTCTACAGAGAAGAAAAGCAACGGTGACGAAAACGCAGGAAAAAAAAAGAGTCTGAAAAAGACGACAGAAAGACCGAGGAAAGAAAGAGAGTTAAATTCCAGAAAGCAAAGCCAAGAAAAAGCTCACAACATGGTTCAAAAGAAAAATAACAAAAAAAAAAAGCTAATCAACATCAGAGGAAAAAAAAAATAAGAAAGGAGAAAAAACAACAATAAACTGGCACACTCAAAGGAATAATAACAATAACTTCATATAACGCAGAACACGAAAATGACGAAGAAGAAATGAAAACTACGATGCGTAAGAAGGGAAAATAAAAAAAAAAATGGAAGCGGGAAAGGGAAAATAGAGTTTTTTTTGCCACAAGTTGAAAAGGGGAAAAGAGCAGCGGCCCCGCTTTGCCTTTGGGGAGAGAAAGGCTTGAATTTAAAAAAAAAAAAAACAAAGAGGAGCAGGAAGGCGATGGATAGCCTTTGAAACAAGCAACCGCAGGGAAAAAGCTCTATCCGCTGTCGTGGATGCGTCACCTCAAAGCCGAAGCAGGAAAAACTCCAGTGTTCCATTAACGCCATGGTCAGCACCACGCGGTTTGCGGCAGGTACTGCGTTGGATGATTCGCGAAACAACAGCAGCCATGTGCTGTAGGCAAGTTCCTTGCCAAACAAAAAAAAAAAAAGAAAGAAGATCAGAGCCAAAAGAAAAAAGGGGGGAAAAAAACGAGAAAAAAAAACGCCAAAGGTATAGAAGACCTTTTATTCAACTTGAAGCAAAACAAACACCGAAGCTAATGAAGAGCAGGTTGTGTCTTAATACATATGCATCTCCCTTGTCGCACCACATACACACATATGAGTTAAAAACAGTAGATATTAAAAAAAAAAAAAAAAACATGCGCAACGATTAAAAAAAAGTGCATCGGAATAAGTAGTCAAGATTGTACGCGCGGGAGTCCAAGATTGTCAGCTTGATTGTTCGAAAAAAAAAAAAAGCTAATCAAAAAAAAAAATGGAAAGGAAAACAAAGAGAGGCAAAAACACGCGGTGAAGGAAGAAAAATGAAAAATGATCGAAAAGCCACCCAGTCTCAGCCCTGTAGATCTGCTTAGCTTACTAGACAGTGAGAAACACCGCAAAGACGGGAAGAGAAGAAGAAAAGAAAGCAAAGAGGGAGAACAGGGATTCGCGGTGTTTATTCGCTAACCGCGCCACAGCAAAAGAAGTGGACCAGAAAAGGCGCTTCATATGCATAATGCAAAAGGAAGAAAAAAGAAAAGCACGAAGAAAACAAACAAACAAAAAAAGAAAAAGGTTCCAATTTAACAGAAGAAGACGCACAGCTGCACCAGAATAATAGAGACACTATCATAGATAAAAGAGCGATACAGTATGTTTTTGGTTCGCCTTGAAAAAAAAAAAAAAAGACAGTAGGGGAATAATAAACAACAGCGTAGTTGGCTTTTTCACGATTACATGGGGTATGGTCGAATTTGCGGAGTCACAAGCCACGCCAAAGTCACAAGAAAAAAAAAAAGGTGTTTTTCCAGCTCTAAAAGGTGCTCTGTAGTTTTTTGCACGACTTTTGGAAAGACACTTCATACATCACAAGGAAGCCCATAGTTTGTGTTCGCTTACGTACATGATCACAAAAACTAGTATATATGCTGTGGAGAAGCAAGACAACTTTAATTTTGCATGTATGTTCCATCGCCCTTTTTTCCACTTCACCTTTTGTAGCCTTCCCGCACTTGATTCTCTCAAAAAAAAAAAAAATAGTCACCGTAGGAGATCACTTTCGCAATCGGAAAGAGCGCGTCCAAGGCCGTTTCGCCACCTCCTCCTTCTCCACATTCTCCACCGACGACAGCACCGGTAGCGGAGATTTTTCGGTGGAAAGGCGGGGCTGCAGCGTCGCGCTCCCCACGCTGGAGGACCTGCTCGGTCCAGTGCGGCTCAGTGGCTGGAGGGAAAAAGGAGCAGCGCTGTTGGTCGTCGGCGAGGCACTGGGTAAAAAAGCGCTTGGCAAGTCTGCCCGCTGCTTCCGCGTCGAATCACTCGTTTCTGACCGACTCTCACCGTTGCAGGTGCACTGTGAGTTCTGCATCGCTGCAATATCAGAGGAAAAGAAGCCCTTGCCGACGCGCACCTTCCGCCGTGTGACGCTGGACGCATGACCGTCTCGGCTGCTCTCGCGCGTGGCGTCGTGCCCCTCGGGGTGGTGCGTCTCCGTTGGGGGTGGACTGTCCGTACCGCACCACATCACCGTCTCCGCTACCGGGTTGCCTGGTGGGTTCGGCGTGCTGGTGCTACTCACGTCCAACGAGACGGCGTCGGACATGCGCGTGTCCGCCGGCGTCAGCGCTGCCGTGGCAGGGACGGTTTCGGTCACCACCGGCGCCGCGGGTCCATCCGAGTCGGAAGACGAGTCGGAGCTCGACCCGAAGCTAAAAGAGTGCGAGAAGCCGTTGGAGGTGCTCGCCAGGTTGACAATGGACAGAATAGCGTCGATTGACTGCGAGCCACCGTTGCGCATGCCGTTGGAGGCGCTCATGTCGAGCGGGTAGCCCGATCCCCGGCTGGCGCGGGAAAGCCTACGGCGCAGCCGCGAGTCGCCGTGCGCAGGGCTGCGCAGCTGCGCAGCGGTATTGGCGATGGGACTGGCGCTGGTGTGATGGAAAGAGCCGGCAACAGACAGCACCGGCAACTCCGTAAAGTGTGGTGTGAGGCGGTGGTTCCCGGCGCCGGCCTTGCCCTCGTCCGCCGCCTTTTGCGTCGCCTTCGACGACGCCCCAGCAGAAAGTTGTGCGTCAACCGGGGAGGTAAAGGAGCTCAACTGAACATAGTTGCGCTTGCGCAGTCGCTGCCGCACGCGCTCCATCCACCTCTGCAGAATTTCGCGCGTGTGCGGCGAGACGACGAGTCGGCGCTCCGTCACCTCGACCTTGGCGGCGCGGGTCGCCTGTGACACCTCCGCCTGTGAGACGTCGAAGCCGAAGTAAAAGTTGTTCACGGGTTTGGCAGAGTCCATCGACAGCACCGACTGCGCCGTCGAGACGGAGAGGACGCGGTTCGACTGCGAGCTAAGGCTGCCAGGGCCAGCCATAACGGGCGAGCCCGCCGCCTTGGACGGCGGCTGCTGCTTCGCTTGTGGGGTTTTGGAGGCCCCGCCGTTTGCGGCCTCAGTGGTGGCGCGGGCGGCGGCACGCACCGCCTCGTCGCGCGCCTCGGCCTGCCGCATCGTCTCCTGGAAGCTGTCTTGATCGAGGTACGACTTGAGCCGCAGCAGCGTCCACCGATGCTTTGGGTCCTTCTCCAGCAGGCCGTCCAGGATCGCCCGCCACTCCGGCACCAGTGGTGCCTCGTAGAGGTTCTTTGCGTTCCACGGGTACGCCTGCGTCATGATGTTCTGGCGCACCTCTGGCAGCGTCATGCCAAAGAACGGCGTGACGCCGACGAGCATGCAATACAGCGTGACACCAAGTGCCCACACGTCCGTCAGATAGGGATCCACTTCGTTCTGGTTCACCGATGGATCGAAGAGCTCGGGCGAGGTGAAAAGGAGGGTGCCACCGCCCAGCTTCGGTCCACCTCCTCCTCCGCCTCCGCCGCTCGTCGTACCATCCCTGTTGTCCGCCGCGCCGAGTGACGCGGCAGAGGAGTCGTTGTTCCCGCGCTCCTTCTTGGCATCGGCGTTGTTGTTATTATTGCTGCTAGTGTTGTGGTGGTTGCTCCCCTCACTGCTGTGATCACCGACGGGCATCGCCTCCTTTTCCTGACTGTTGCGCGACGATAGGATCTCGCTAACGCCAAAGTCGGTGAGGAAGACGTGGTGGTCGGAGCCGAGCAGGATGTTGTCTGGCTTGATGTCGTGGTGGACAAGGTGCCGCTTGTGCATGTATCGCAACCCACTCACGAGCTGGCGAAGGTACAAGGCGCAGATGTATTGCGGCACGGGCTTGCAGGCGAAGATGGTCGGCTGGCTCGCCACCTCCTTTGGGGTGAGCGGGGTGTCGCCGCCGTTGGCGCACTGGCGGACCGCGCACCGTATCAGATACTTGTTGTACACATCCCCGTTCAGCGGAACACCCGACTCGATCGTGACAAGGGTAGCACTCGAGAACTGCTGCGGCTTCAGCCGCACTACGGGCCCGTTAGGGACATAGTCCATAATGAGGTAGAGCTTGTTCGACGCGGGGTCGTCGATGACTTCGTAGAGGGAGACGCAGTTGCGGTGGCGCACCTTCTTCATTATGGCGATCTCCCGCTTCAGCGCCGCGTCCTGGTCAATCGTGCCGAGGCCGCCCATCTTCTTTTTGAGGTGCTTCTTGTCAATAATTTTAATGGCCACGTTCTGTCCCGTACTAGCGTCAACGCCGAGCTTCACCTTGCCGTAGGCGCCCTGGCCAAGATTGGCGATGATCGTGTAGCAGTTGATCATCCGGTTGCCCTGCTGGTCGTACGCCACGGCTAGCTGGTTTGTCTCATGCACTGGCGGCCGCATCAGACTCGCCGTGCTCATTGTAGAGAACATGCTTGTCGACATGGTGCGCTCTCTTCCGTCGAGTAGCATGCTCGACCCAGAAAACGGGGCGACCTGCGCACGTGCTTTGCGCACGTCCTCCAGCAGCTCCACCAACACCTGCACCACCGACTCCACCTCCTCTGGCGTCATCTTGGCAAGCTGGCGATGTAGCGCCTCCTCGGGGGGCAGCCCGTCCTGCGGGGAGAAGAAGTCATCTAGCTCGTGCATGCGCATCGCGTGCACGAAGTGCTGCGCCGTCTTGCAAATGACATCAACCGCTATCTTCGACTGGGCGTTGAGCCCGCTGTTGACGCTCGTCGAGGCGGCCGTACTGGCCCGCCGCATGCCGTTCTTAAACTCAGAAAAGCTACCCCGATTGCTCACGCTTTCCCCCTGCAGGCATTCGAGGTCCGCGGCGTCGGAGTTGTTGCTAAGGTCATCAAAGAGGTCCTCGATGAGCGGGTTGCGCTCTGACCCGTTGGAGGACTTGCGATTCATCTTCGACGATGGGGCGGACGAGGACGACGTCCGCGCGTGTGTAGCAGAGACCGCCTTGCGACCCGACCTCATTCTGCTCCCGTTCATTTCAAGAAGCTCTACTACAACTAACGGAAAAGGGGACAGAGAAGCGAGAGAAAAACAAGTGAGAAGCTGCGGGACTCGCGTTGTAAAACCGTTAACACAGGGACGAATGTGAGACAAAAATCTCCTTTCTATAAGAAGGAAAAGAAAATAATTTAAAAAAAAAAGATGAAAGCGGAAACTAAAGAAAAATGTGTGGGCTATATCCACATGCAGACAGGGCAGGGTGCTTTGTGAATTGATGGTAGCTAAGAGATCAAAAAAAAAAAAAAGAAAGAACACACACCAACAGTAACAACAAAAAAAAAAGTTCCAGATTGTAATGGATGCGTTGAATTGCTTGCGGAAGTACAACTTGAAAAGGCTACTCTACATAAACGAAGCACAACGAAAATAACATGCAAGTAAAGGTTTATATGCCGATCTACTAGTGCACATAAATAAATATGCGTAGGATGTACAATCCTCCACACGTGCGAATCAGTGAATTACTCGAAGACGTGGAAAACCGGGTTTCCGTTTTTTATCTCCTTTCCATACTTACTCTATCCGTATTTTCTGTCGTGAGTGTGTTTGCGTATTGGAGTGGGTGTGTGTATGTGTGTTTGTGTGTGTTTCAATGCAACTCCCCAAAAAAAAAGGCAGGTTTTAAGGGCAGCGAAGGGAAAGTGCGTTCTTCAAAGCAACAATAACAACCACAGCAACTACATCAGTTGCAGCACAGTTAACGAAAACAAGGTGAAAAAAAAAAAAAACGAAGCAAAGAACAAGTGATGCGCAAAAAAAAAAAAGGAGAAAGATGAGGAGTGAAACGGTAGAATTGAAAGTCACAAACATTGGAAAGGAGTAGTTGGCAGACTCCGCTGACGAACAAAAAACAATAGCACTTGTTTTCTTTTAACGAGGTGCATTTTTAACACATCCGTCAAGTACCTTGAGCACGAAAAGCAAAGCGAGGAGAAAAAAGCAGAAGCCATTAGAATTAACATTAAATCCATCTGTTTCTTTTTTTCCCCCCCCCCCTTTTACTGAGAACAAAATGACTGTGATAAAAAAAAAAAAAAAACAGAGAATATTAAAATGTACCGACGAAGTGCAGCTTTACGGAATAAATAGGGACGAAGACAAAAGAAAAAAAAAAAGAGTGTGAACAGCGCAACAAATCTAGGACACGAAGCTCTAGCGTTGAGATTACAAAGTCGTCTGGCAGTAGAAACCCCAGTTTGCATCCTTTTTTTTTCTCTCTTCTTCTTTCATACTCGCCTGTTAGTCTCGCCGTGAGGCTAGCTGCATCAATGAAAACCAGCTTGCTGGGAAAAAAAAAAACGGCCGTGGCTTTCGTTGTCACTCACTTTTGTGAGGAGGCGCCGTTCTGATTCTCCTCCACCTCTTCTCCCTGATCCCACATTGGATCGACACACACGCGATAAGCCGCGCTCAGCTTGCCGGCCAAAAACATGTTCTCGTCTTTAATAGCCAGCGCGAACATGCGCTCAAAGTTGCGCTTCGCCTGCTCACGCGCCTTACCCTCGCTCAAAGGTAAAAGCGCGGACGCGGTAGAGTGTGAAGACGAGGAAGACTGGGCTGCTGCGCTGCTCTCTGCTTTTTGAATTTCATTAAAGAGAGCGGGGTGGCTGCGGTCGAGGCCGAGCACCTGCATCGCCTCTACACCCGACATGGGACACTTGCGTTGGCCGCTGGCGCCGTCCGCCGTCCCCGTGGCCTCCGACTCGTATTTCAGTCGACGACTCTCACGTTGGAAAGCCACCAAGAAAACCTGAAGCAGCGCCGCACCACCAGCGATGAGTAGACGCATGAGCTGCGGGGGAATCAACGTGACACGGGTGGGTCGGAAAAGCCCAGGTGAGGCCGCACCGCTGCTCGAGCGCCGCAACAAGGCTTGTCGCGGTGACGACTGCAGTGCGGTGGGGCTTGTCGTGGGGACTGCCGGCGCGGGTGCGACGCCAGAAGACCGACACCGCCGTGTAGCCAAGAGCACACTAGAGGAGGAGGTTGCAGCTGCTGAAAGCCGCTGCAACGCCTGTCGCCGCATCATCATAGAGAACACTCAATTTTGCTTTCAATAATCAGAAGAGTAAGGAAAAAAAAAAAGCACGAAGGTGACCCAGCACGGATATATGTGTCAACGCACGAAAAGAAAAGAGCTGGATAGCGACTCATAAAAAAAAAAAAAACAGGAAAACTGACGAAGGAGTCAGGGCTCACAGTGTGAAAGAGCAAGTTCAGAGTAACTTCTGGGAGCTTAAGCAGCTGTTTTACGAGACAGACTAGAGCTGTTGTGTCTCGCCAAATACAAATGAAAAAAAAAAAAGGCTTGAAAGACGCGTTCCACAACAATGAAAGATTGAATGCAACGAAGCAGCGCTCCGACAGTACGTTACTTTTTTTTTCTTTTTGCTTTGGGCCTAAATGAAGCAACGTGTGCAGCTTCGTACCACTGAGGACTCAATCCCAGCTGCACACGGGTGCATCGATCAATCGTCGCTCCTTCATCGAAAGCACCTATGCCTAGGCTTTTTGTCAATGCTGCACACAGCCACCGCAAAACGGCATCTTGCGACCCACAAGCTTCGTTCTTTCTACATATTTCTTTTTTTTTTTTTGATCTTAAATAGAAGTCTCTGTAAAGGAAACCCTCAGAAAAAAGAAGCGCAGGGTTCGCCTCACCACACCAAACACGACCACAGCCCATTAAAAAAAGCGCATCTCGGCCTAAGAGAGCTTCGCCACCAGTGCATTACGCTTCCGCCGCTGCTCCTCCTGCCATTCATCAAACTCCGCGTCCGTCATGCGCAGAATCGGCGCCAACAACGACTTCTTCATGCGCAGTGGGTCGTAGTTGGCACTGGACAGTGAGCGGTGCGTTTCGGCGTAGTAGGCACGCACGTTCTCCACCAACTTCTCCGTCTCCGCAAACACCGCAGCGGACGCCTTCGACCGTGGGAGAAGGGCGTCGCGGACGCGTATGTAGCGCCGCTCCGCCCGCACGACACGATGCACCAGCAGACGATACCATTCGTGCAGGAAGGGCAGACTGCGGCGCTGACTGAGCGGTACGACGCGCACAAAGATCAGAAACTGCCGTTCCCAGTACGCCAGCTCGTCCATCGCGTCGAGGAACTCGCCAGCGAGGTCGTAGCCAGGCCGCGGAGCAAACATTCTCTCCTCCCATTCCTTCAAGCCTTTCCCACCCGTCTTCTGGTGATCCGCCTCGACGTCACGGCGCGTCCAGACTGGATTCTCTGGCGTGATGGCCCGTTCCGACCACGGATCGGGCGGCACAAGGGTGTACACGTTCATGTGATTCTTCGTGTACACCGCCGTCGGCTTTGCCGGCCGCCCCTTCGCGTCTGCCGAGTCGTCATCGGCCGTCGCCGTCGTTGTTGCATCCCCGAAAAGCGGCAGCAGGCGGTGCAGGTGAAAATCGGGCGGAAAGGGAATATGGTGGGCCGCCGTCTCCTTCGCCGTGGGTGGCTTCTTGCCATACTCTTCCTCGTACATGCGCTCCTGCGTCCGTTTGTACACGAAGTCGGTGGTTGGCTTCTCGCCCATGTCGCGCAACCGCAGTGCGTCGTGCAGGACGTCGCCGAGGATGGCGTCCATCGAGCGCTTGCGGCGGTTGCGGCGACGGTTTTGTGAGCTGACGACCTGGTCAATCTCCTTGGCCAGCTCCGCCTTTTCCGTCGTGAAAGCCGCGTCTGACGCTTGCGACGACGACTTCGCGGTGGCTCGCACCGTCTGCTCGACTGCCATGAGCGGGTCGGTGTGGCCAAAGGCGTCGACGTCGGAGCTGCCAGGCGTGGTGTGGTGCTGCTCCGTGAAGCCCTCCGCTGCACCCATCGACGCCATCGACGCCGGCGGGTCATCGGCCTCCATCGCTTTACGGAAGATCTCGCGTTGCATCTGTTCGTCCGAGGCTTTGATGCTGTTATCGCTAGATGCCGAGGTCGGAGTGGCGTAGAGGCGAGCGCGAAGGACTGAGGTGTTGTTTGTGGAGTTGACGGTGGTGGAAGACGCGGCCCACGAGGCCGCGCCACCACATGTGGGCACCAACGCACCGACGCGTCGCACACAGAAACGACGCATGGGTTAGCAGTGAGTGAGATGGTCAAAGACAAGTTGCACACCTCTCTGTAAGGGAGATGAAATGGCAAAAGCCAGTCGTCATCACAAGCGAAGTCAGTGCGATGGCGGTTTGCCATGCAGTTTAGGCAAAAACGGAGAAGGAAGGAAAAAAAAGAGTTGAGCAAAAAGACGAAGAGAGAGAAATCGGCGACTGAAACGCGGGAAAGCACAGCTTAAGTAAGGAAAGCAGGCGCGCACGAATATGGCGACCAACTCTGACACATTACCGCCTTCTGCGCATTCAGGTTTCTATCTTTCTGTTTTTTAATAAAACAAACTGCAAGGAAGCTCCTAAACATCTTCCTCCTCCCTCTACACATATATAAAAAAAAAAGAAGATGTCTACAGTTGTTCAATAATAAGACTACGATTTCATCTTTTTCTATATTTTTTGTATCTGAATATAGCAGGAAGAAGCAGAAGAGAAAGAAAAAAAAAAAAGGGAGAGAGAGAAAGAAACGCGGGCTCGCTACCTAGCTTTAAGCACTCGCTTGCCGATCCACAGCGCGCTGCCACCGGCTGGCGTACTCCTCCAACGCCATCACAATCCACGAATCCAGCGCAAGCTTTCCGCCGCGGAGCACGCGAAAGGCAGCAAGACGAGGCGAAACACGAAAAGAACCTCCAACTGCTATGTTGTCCGACGACGTGCTCGGAACGTATGAATGCTGCGTCGTGCGACCCTCATCTCGTCCCTCGTGCAAGGACGAAGCGCGGCGCTCATCGACGGTCAGCGCCGCAGTGTCCTCCGACAATCCAGCCAGTCCGTAGCTCAGGATGAACAACGCGTGCTGAAGCCACAGATGGGGCTGAAGGAGCTCTGTGAAAGGTGACGCTACACTGGGCTTCCAAACAGCCTTTGCTGCTCCGGCTGCAGTGCTGAGAGGTGGATGTACATCGGCCGAGACCATGTCAGGCGACTCGCTTTGAGGAGCAGACGGAGGGGCTGCGCCGCGGTCAACGCTGCACGTCAGCAAGCGTTGCATGTAGAGTTGCATTGCCCCCGTGCCGTCCAGTTTGTCAACGGCTTCTTCAAACGCAGCAGCTTTCTGCGCCTGACACTGCTGCTGTCGTTGCTGCTGGTCTGTCACCGCAAGTTGTTTTCCCGTTTCCGCGACAACGGAAACCCCGCCGTTGCCACGTCCTGCATCGCCTTCCTCTTCGTTGTGAGATATCGGTGTCCCGCCTCCACAAATAACTTCGTCCGGCCGCCTGGCGTCGAGTCGAGCAACCAGCACTGCGTGGTACTTCTTGCGCACAATCTCTCGTGCAACAGTGGCAACGTCGTTCCAGAATCTCTGCAGCTGTCGAATAGCCAGCCGCTTGGCAGACGTCGCCAAGTCACCCTCCTCTGCCGTCTCCGCGCTGCTCCCTTCAGTGCCGCACAAACAGCGCCACACACGGGCCGCGAGCCCGTCACAACTCGCCGCGCCACTCACCGCACTGCTTGCTGGAACCGCAGTGCCTGCAATGCTCTGATACGACTGCACAAGTTGCATCAGCCGCCGCACCACCGCTTTGTTTTGCTGCACGACGGACACAACTGTGTCGGCAAAGACGGCACTCAGCGCCGCACCCGCGGGAAGATCTGGCGTGGCTGTACTCAGCTCCTCCCCACCACCCGCCTCCACAGCTGGATCCGTCACTCCGCTGCGGTGGGCAACTGCGGACGACAGCGAAGAGGCATCGCCCCCGGCTGCGTTGCGAGTAGCAGACGCCACGTGAGCGCCATTTCGCGCCAAAAAGGACAAAAACTCGGTGCGAAGCCACTCCGCCGTCGGATCGCCGAGCTTGCGGTCTGTCTGTTTTACTTCTGCCTCTGCTTCTGATGCGGCGACGAGAAGGGCCGCTTTCGCAGACGCCTGGCACGCGAGCGCGCAACAGCAGCTGCAGGTCTGCTCCGCATCTTTGTTGTGGTTGCTGTTACGCTGGCTGTCTCGCGCTTTCGTGCAGTGCGGCCTTTCGGGACGGGCCCTCGTGCGCAGCACTCCCGCTGGTAAGCGCCAGTACAGCTCGGAAATGTCGCTCACTTCGCAAAACGCCTCTTCTGAGGCCATCAGCTTCACACTTGGGGCAGCAGCGCCTGCCTCACTCAGAGGCGATGAAGCACCCATGTTCATCGCACCACCGCGCGGTCTGTGCAAGAACTCGTGCTGCAGTACATAAGGCGGTATTCCCTCCACGCCACCCCGGTCGGCAGCCTCCGCTTGAGGGAAAAGGAACGTCAGCGTCGGAGACTCCAGCACGCCTTCCGCCCACGTTTGCGAGAACCCAACGGGCATCGATGCACCCGCAAAGTCGGTCGAAAAACGCGCAGCTGCGTCAGCGAAGGAGGAGACGGGGGTAGTAGTAGCGGCGATGTCAGCCGCCAGGGCCTGCGCAGCGGGACTGACATACATCAGTGGACCATAGGAAACGTCGTCGTAAGAAGCACCGGTGCCCCTGTGCCCTTCGAGGTTGTTGCCGCCGTCTTGAACAGGCGGGGCCTCGTCTTTGTTTTTTTCGACACGCAGCGCACGTCGGATTGAAATCACACTCTTGTCCGCGTCTTGCGTCAGCAGAGCTGCGCGCATGGCGAAAGAGCGACGCAGCAACTTCAAGCACTCCCCTTTCATCTCCGCAATCTGACTCGAGTCGTGCGTCCGGCGGCTCTGCGGCAGTGTGCAAGGAGAGGCGTTGTCGCAGTGCTCACTGCCCTCGCCGGCGCTTTCTCCGGCGGCGCTGACGTCTGCCACCTCGCCTTCGTCTCCATCAAGTCTCACGAGTGTCTGCTGCACATACGCGTCATCTAGCGCACTTGAGCACCGCGCTACAAGCGTCATCCACTCCGCCGACGTCAGCCAACACGAAGATTCGCCTTGGCGACAGTGGGTCATCCGGTCCATCGAAACACCGTCGTGTAGCCGGACGTGGAAAGGAGATGGCAGACAAGGAGGTGTCCAACCTAGCCGAACCCACAGATCCCACAACGTTTGAACAGACCACGCAGCGTCACTGCTGCCTTCAGCGTCGGGTAAAGGAGCTTGTAGTGTGACCGCGTCCTTAAACAGATCGTCTGTCGCACACTTCTGTGCAGTGTCTGCAGCCGGAGTAAAACCTGGCGAGCACGCCCCTCTCGCACATGCGCCACACGTGGTAAGCGCGCCATCCGTGCACCACACCGCCGTCCAAGCCGCCCTCACAGCGGCCTCCTCGGCCTCCGCTGAATGCCGCAGCGCCGCGTAGAAGGCGTGGAACGTGCCTCCGTGACGAGTCAGCCGCGGCGTGACGCTTCGCTCGTCCGCTTTGCAGCCGCTGCCGCCACCACCGTTGGCCAACACCGTCGAGCTACGATGAAGGAAGCGCCGCGTCACGTCGAAGTCGTCCGCACAGCACCACGTGGAAAAGTAGCAGCTGTGCGTTAAGAAGGCGCTCGCCATAACGCGCAGCCGCAGCGACGTGCTGCCTGATGCGTTAAGCTGCAAGACAGCTTCCTTCGCACGGAGGTTGGCAGCGTTGTGGCTCGCAGCTGCGCCACCGTCCACCACGGCTTCCTCGCCGCCAACGTCCACGCTGCCTTCGCTTTCTTCGCCCTCCTCCTCACTTTCACGACCGCGCTTTCGTCGCCCAGCGCTGAGAGGCAGATGGAGCTTTAAGTCTGCAGCCTGTTGACGGAGACGCACGCACAGCGAGGCTGCCTGAAGCGAAGGAGAATGCTGCTGTTTCGCGGCCCTGCCGTTGCCGTCCTGTTCACGATCCGGCAGCACCACAAAGGCTGGGAAGTAGTCGAGAGGCGACCCGTTCAGTGCGGACGCGTTTGCAGGCGTGCTGCGTGGGAGCGGCACCACCCACACTTCCGCCAGCGTTGGCGTGCCGTTCGCCGCGGCTCCGGCAAGTGGAAAGCTGCTCTGCGCGTGGGAGAAGCGAAACCGCAGAAGTACCTCCAGTGACGACTGTGTCAGCAGCCCTTCCGGAACAGCGGCAACCCCGTCGGAAAGCACGTTGGGCTGGCTGGAGAAGTGCGCGTGACTCTTCTTTGCACCTGCCGGGCATAACGGACGAGGTGGCAGGGAAAGCGGCAGTGACGCCGGCGCCGCTGTGTAGAGCCCGCCGACATCCACGCACAGCAGAGACACCGGAGGCGAATTCGCTGCGCCGATGGAAAACCCTTCATCTTCGTCTGATGCGGTATTGCGCGCCCAAAGAAAAGAGACGTCCGTATTGCCCGTCGATGTCGCTGCCGCTGCTGCACCGGTGACACCAGCATGAAAGAACAGCGGCTTTGACGTTGGACCGACGTCGCTGCTTCGCATCTCGTCAGCTGCGGTTCTCGCGTGTTTCTGAGTGCTTTCCTTTTCAGTGGCGACGGCGGCGTCGGAAGGTAGAGCAAGTGTTGAACGCTGCATTAAGCTCTCTTGTAGGAGGCGCAGAGAGGAAAAAGCAGCCGACAGACGACTGTCTTCAGCGTGCTCGAAAAGACTCGTCAGGGGAGCTGTCGAGGGCGCAGAAGCAGCTGCGGTAGCAACAGCAGTCGAGTCTCTGGGAAGTGGAATGTAGTCGTACGCTGTCTGATCGCTGCCTCTGGCAGCTTTTGCGTTTGCCGGAACGGTGCTGCCTCGCTTGCTGAGGCCAGCCGAGCTGTCTGTGTAGGTTGCTGGTGCGGCACTCAAGTTCGCCTCAGCGTGGTGCACTGCGCCAACAGTAGCGGCTCGACACAGCGCACTGACGTCGGATTCTGTCGTGAAGATCATCATGGTGACGGGTATCACTGCCCCTGCACCCCCATGGTCTGCTGACCTTTTAGAGGGCATGCTTCTGATCTTGTTCGGTTGTAAAAAGACTGAACCAGTCTCTCGCTCTTTCTGTGAATATTCGTTTGATTTTGTATAAATGTATGCGACGTTTTTTCTTTTTTCCGTAACCACGCACAGTGTCTATATATAAACAACATGCATTCACCAAAAAAAAAAAAACAGATATATATATATATATATATATATATATATATGTTAATAATAAATAAGCAAAGAGAAGCGAGAGACAATTGGTTTTATAAGAAATGCGAAGCATCATGTCGCCTTCCCCCTCCCTTTTTC
The DNA here is from genome assembly GCA_037349495.1 of Lotmaria passim. Classification (NCBI taxonomy): domain Eukaryota; phylum Euglenozoa; class Kinetoplastea; order Trypanosomatida; family Trypanosomatidae; genus Lotmaria; species Lotmaria passim. The sequence continues at coordinate 983,419 of CP140193.1, forward strand.
GTTGCTCCGGTGAACAGCGGTGAAGATTAGCACCACTACGCAGGTAAACAAGCAAGCAAAGCACACAAACGAAAAAAAAAAAGAGGCAAGTGACCGCTAGCGCAATAAAGTAAGTTGTGAGAAACTTCAAAACTCCAGTGCCCTTGTTACCGTCGAAAGAACACACACATACGCCACTGCATAAAGTCGCTGACCTTTCTACTGAATGAAAGTGACGGTTGAGTCTGAAAGCAATCGTTCTTTTTGTTTTTGTTGTTGTTTAAGTGATAAAAAAAATGTGAAAAATAAAGACAACTTACCAGCGCATCGTTGTATAACTGCCCGCGCAAATGAAATGCGAAACACAGGAAAGTAAGGAAAAAAAAAAGAGAAAAACACCGAAATCATACACACCTCAGGAATGCACTACGTTCGTGTATACACAAACACACTCACATACTCTCCACACTTCGACTTCTTCGAAGCTACAGTTTCTTCCACTAAAGAGACAGGGAAAGCAGAATCGATGTATGCCTTCGCTTCCCACTCTCCCTTAATAAAACGGCCTAAAACGCTTCATACGCCACCTCCACTTCGTGCTCGCGCTTGGCAGCAGCGGCGTTCGAATCCACGCCGTAACCGCGCCGTTGCCCATCTGCATGTCACTGTCCAGCTTGTGCACCATCCATCGCGACAAGTGAGGCAGCGTCACCTTGCCGAAGCCCTCACGCATGTAGGCCGGAACGTGGTCGGTGCCACGCTCTCGATACTTGAAGTAGCCCCACGTGTCCCAGGCGTGTCCTTCGCAGTAGCTATCTGGCACGCCAAAGTAGACGTACTCGCGCACCGAACCCTGCTGACGGATCTGCGCCGTAGGGTCCGAATTCATGATCATGTCAGAGAAGAGCACGATGCTCGGCTCGTACTTCTCCAGCGCAGCCTGGTTCTTCATCTTGATGATCGGGTTGGGCTTGAACTCGGCCTGCTTGTGTTGCGGGATCACCATCAAGTACGGGTTCATGTTTGGATTTTCGTGTGTGTGAATGATCGGCACGGGAATCTTCTTGGTTTCGTTCAGCAGCGCACCCAGCTTGCCGGTGCGCGCGCCGAGAAACAAAATCGGCGCGTTTTTCGCCTTCTCCTCCGTGATCAGGGCGTGTCGCTCCGCCAGATAGTCCGCCACGCTGTCCACCAGCTCGCGGGTGTAGATGAACGACTGCGCGGTGACCATGCAGAGGTAGGCCAGTGTGCTGAACGGCTGGTAGTAATTCCAGAAGAGCGAGTACCACTCCTCGAAGCTGAGCGCCGCCTCCTTCTCGACGTTGCAGCGGTCCAGCGGGAGACGGGAGATGTCCTCCAGCGAGGAGAACATGCCTTGGCGCCACCACAGCGGCTTGTGCAAGCCAACAGCCTTCAACAGTTTGTCGTACGCCGGGGCGTAGTGAGGATAAAAGCAGCGCTCGATCTCGGCGTAGTCCAGGTCCTTCGCCTTGAGGAAGTTGTTGCCGAGAAACTCTGCGTAAAGCATCGCAATCGCCTGCAGGTGTCCGTCCTTGTCCCGCTTCTCCGCCACCTGCAGACGCTCCCGCAAATTGTCGAACTTGTTTGCCTCGAACTTCGGATTGAGGCTTCCAGCTAGCTGCGTGAACTTCGCCTCGGCGGTCTTGCTGTGAAAGCGGTTGACCGGCGGTACCTCGAAGGTGTAGCCTTGCAGCGTGCTGACTTTGCTGTAAACGTTATTGGCCTCCTCGGCCGTGTACTGGATACCAAGCATCGTCGGAGTGCCGAAGCCGCCCTTGGTGCCGCGTGCCGCCGCGCTCTCCCGTTGCTGGTGCTGCTGCTGCTTGCGACGGCTGCCGTTGCCGCTGCTGCTAGCGCTGTCGCTTTCTGCCCCAGTGGCGTCTGCTGAAGCAACACCGGCGTGGCGACTTTTGAAAGAGGAGCTCGACATTGTGGATAAGGAAGACGAACGAACTTCTGGTCCGTTGTGAAGTTGGCAAAAAAGAGTTTTTGAAAAGAATAAGGTAATAATAGTAGCATCGATGAGAACAGTGAAGCGCAACGGCATGCTTTGCATGCTACTCGCCCCAACAAGTCTCCAAAGAATACGGAGGAAGCGGACGACTGCCGGGCGCTCTCTGTATGTGTGCTCCGCACACCGACGGGAAGTGAAGCCTGCTGCCATCTTCCCTCCTCTTCAAGTAGTCTGCAGGGCAAACGAACTGAAAAGGGGGAAGAAAAACGGAGGCAGCCAAACAAGCAAACACATCTCTACGCTGTTGCCTCTGGGTGAACGCAGCATCCTCTCTTTTTCCTCCCCCCCCCTTCCCTTCTCTCCCGTTTCTCCTTCTTATTCCACGTTGCTCAGCGAAGACGACTGCAAGCAAAACCAGACAAAACAGCTTTGCTCGAATGTCGCTTTCTTTTTTTTTTTTCCTTTTCTGGCGGAGTTTTCGTTGCTGTGTCTGCGGAAGTGTGTAAACAACTCGGAGATATAATAAAAAAAAAAAGTAGTTTTTTTTTTTTGTTGTTGTTCGTGCGCAGGGCGCTCTTGCCATTTGCTTGCCTTTACAACAACGATAAGCAACGCGACGTCTTAAAAAGTCACCGGACAACAACAGTCGCAGGTCTTGGGTTTTTTGTTTTTGTGTTCACAAATAAAAAACTGTGTGTTTGGAGCAAGCACTTCGCACAGTGACAACTGAGCAACGTAACAGATAGGAGAAAGAAAAAAAAAATGAGGGTTCGGCACACAAAATCAAAAAAAGACCGCCGTGCAATAAAGAACAAGGGAGAAAAAACGAGGTGACAACAGCGACACATAATGAGGAACAGGAAAAAACAAAAACAGGTAAAAAAGGTTCTATTTCAATAGTGACAACGTTGAGCGGTAAGAAGGTAAAAAAAAAAAAAAAAGCACTAAACGCTGTCAGAGTCGCTACTCTTCCGCCCCACTAAGCAACACCGCATGCATACAATCCTATCGCGGAAATGCACGTGTGTCGAAGCACTACAACGCCGGTAAAACAAAGAAAAAAGTGGACAATAGTCATTTCCAGCACAGCACAGCATCTGCGCCGCGCCACCACACCCTCCTTCTGGCTTACAAATCGTAGCGGAAGGTGGCCACGTGCTCCTCGCTGCCCGTCTCGCTGCTCTTCTCGCTCGTGTCATCGTCCGCCTCGGCGTCGTATTGGCTAGCAGCCTCCGTCTCCGCTTTCACAGCCTCCGCGTCTGCCGTGGTCGCTGACGGCGATGCTCCTGCTGCAGCCTGCCCGTTGCCCTCTGCTGCAGATTTTGCGGAGAGCGGCGACACGACGGGTTGCACGATGGAGAGGCCGTTGTTGCTGTGCACCAGCACCGACTGCAGGATCGGCGGTGACAACTCCGCCGTGTGCTGCAGTTTGCAGTACGCCGTCCCCGCTGGGAAGTCCGTGATGGGCTGCTTCGGCGCGCTAAAAGACGGTGAGCCCCGCAGCCGACTCACAAGCAGCTTCAGACCGTGCTGTAGAACAGTGGGAATCAGGTAGGGCGTCTCCACCGCGCTCGCCGGCAGCCCAAAGTCGCTGTTCGCGCTCTTCAGCGCCGCACTCAACTTCTCGCTTTCGTTTGCATTGACGCGCTCCTCTACCTGCAGCTGCATGCAGCGCAGCTGTGCACACTGAATGCGGCGCAGTTGCAGGATCTGCTGGGCGGTGAGCACATCACACCGGAAGGTGCGCCGCACGCCAGAATGGCTGACCGACATGAGGTACGAAGGCACCGTGTCACTCTCCAGCACGGTGTAGCGCAGCTTGAAGGAGAACACGAGAACGACGAGCGCAAATAGATCCGGCTCCACCTGCGACGAGAAGACGGCAAGAACCTTGCGCTGAATCGTTTGAAGAGACAACGGAACGCTGATCTTCGTGCGCTCCCACGGGCAAACCGTTGGCACCGACTCGTCCTTCAGGCACTTCAAAGGGAAGAACACACCGTGACCGACAAAGCCCTTCTTCTGCGCCACCGGACCATCGAGCTGCACTTGGATAGCAAGCTCCGTGTGGGAAGCGACGAGCATCAGCACCAGCAGCTCCGCGTTCTGGTTGAACTGCGCCGTGAGCACGTCGATGTCCGTCACGTCCGGGAATGGCAGCACCGAGCTCACCTGCTCCTTCATCTGCGCGAAAAGGTTGAGCGTGTCCACGACGCGGGTGCGGCTGATGCTGCGGTCCTGGCACCACTCCTCCTGCGCCTCCTCGGAGAGGCCGTCGCGCTGCATGCTCATGTACTCGAGCACCACCTCCATTGCACAGATCAGGTCGCTCTGCAGGGAGCCGTGGTAGCGCTGCATCACCTGCGATACCGCCCGCACCATCCCGGCGCGCTCCACCCGGTCGTTGATCGTGTACGGCACGTGGAAGGGCGACTTGGACGACTCGATCGCAGCGGCCAGCATGCTCAGCGTCGGCGTGCCGCACAGCAGGCCGTAGAAGATGTTCGTCGCGGCCGCCACCGACACCGGCGAGCGCGCCGCAATCACGCCACGCAGCGTCATGTAGTAGCGCTGCTGGAAGGCGCTGCCCTCCGCCTCGGGAATGCGCACGTCGTCGTCGTCGTCGTCGTCCGAGCCCTCGGCGTCGCTGTTGCTCTCCTCACCGCTGGGACGCGGCTGCGCTGTCGCGTCTTGCTCTTTGGCCCGCATATCAGCAGCAGAAGCAGAAGCAGAAACAGCGAGATTGGGTTGTGTCTCCTCTGTCGCGGCCGTCGTGGGCTGCGTCTCGGTCAGCGCCTCCTCAATCAGCGCATTCCATGGCGAGTCAATGACGTAGCTCGTGCGCGAGCGGTCTAGCGCCACACGCTCCGCCTCTGCCAGCGCGTCGTCCTTGCCGATAATAAGGCCGCCGTCCTGCAAAAGGTGCAGGCTGTACGACAAAGCTCCCTTCTCTGGCCGCTCGTTGCATAGCTGGAAGAAGGCGAAAGGCCTCTGCGTGATGAGCAGCGAGTGTAGCACCAACTCGGTGAGGACGGCGTTCTTAATCCGGTTCTCTGTCTCGCGCAGCGTCTTATGGTGCTCATGGCTGAGTAGGCTGAAGTAGAAGCCCTGCTGCACACGCCCAACGCGACCGCGGCGCTGCTGCGCGTTAGAGGCGGTCTCCCACAGCAGCCGCAGCGGCGGAAAAGCGTAGCTCGTCTGCTCCTTCTCCGACACCTGCGGACGCTTACCCGTCCCGGAGTCGATCACAAAGACGACATCGGGCAAGGTCAGGCTCACCTCGGCGATGTCGGTCGCCACGTAAACCTTTTTGCGCGTCACAGCCGAACGTGCCAGGGCTTCCTGGATCACCGACAAATCGACGTCGCGGTACCAGGCGACGGGCTCGACGGACTCCTCGAGGTTGTCGCGCATCCACGTCGTCATGAGCTCCACCTGCGTGCGGCCCGGCATGAAGACGAGCACGCTGTCCTGCGTGGCGGTGTTCTTCGCCAGATACTCCAGGAGCTGCTTGCACACGAGGATGAGCTGGTGCATCTGCTGTGACGTGACCATGTTGTTGCTGTCCTGCGGCGAGATCGGGGCGGCGCGGAAGCCCAGCAGCTTCTGCAGGTCCTCGATAAAGTACTCGCGCACCGGGTACATGATGGGCGAGCGGAAGTAGGTGCCGACGCTGAGGCCGTCAAAGAAGTTCTGCCATTCTTCCATCTGGGCGGTAGCGCTGCAGAGAATGAGCTTGAAGGCCTTGGGGTGTTTCTTGAGCCATAACTTCAGCATCAGCAGAATAACCTCAACATCGGGCGTGCGCTCGTGAAACTCGTCCACGATGATGTACGTGAACGGCAGCTTTTCCTTGAGCTCGTGCCACAGAAAAAAGACAAAAAGGCTGTACGTCGTGACGTACATTACCTTGGTGTTGCCCAGGTCGCCAATGTGCTCGCCGCGGACGGAGTAGCCGACCTCCTCGCCCAGCTTCTCGTCGAGCACCTCGGCCACGCGCTGGGCCAGGTTGATGGCGGCCGTGCGGCGCGGCTGCGCGTTGACGATCAGCGCGTCGGGATACGCCTTGTGCAGTGCGATGGGGATACGAGTGCTCTTGCCCGTGCCGGTGTCGGTGACGACGAAGATGACGTCGTGGCTCTCGATCAACGAGAGGCAAACCTCCTCGTCCAGCGTGCCGACGGTGCCAACCTTGGTCGCCTGCTGCGCCTTCAGCTCATCGCTGACGCTCTCGGCGTCCTCTTGCTGCGCGTACTCATTCTTGAAGCGTTTCAGTGTCTCGGGATCTGGTGCGGCGAAGTGTGAGACAGGGGCGTCGGGTGACGGGTGCTGTGCTGCACGTGCGTTTTGTACGCTACGTGGCAAAGCAGGCGCCCCGCGACCGTGTTGCTGTTGTCGCTGCTGGTGAGACGGGTCAAAATAACGCTGATGATTGCCTCCCGCGTTGCCACCACCGCCACCATTTGAACCATCTCGGCCGTGTCTCGGCTGGAAGCGCGGCTCTTGCTGCCGCCGTCGCTGCTGCTGTTGGTATTGCGGAGGATAAAGCGGTTGTTGGAAGGCCGAAGCGGCTGCTCCAGCGGGAGTGGAATAGAAGTTCAGCGGAGCCTGCTGTTGCTGCTGCCTCTCCTGCCGCTGCATGAGCTGCGAGAGCTGCGCCGAGGTGGCGGCGGTGTTCGTGCTGGGCACCGCCGCCGCCGCCGCCGCCACAGCAGCAGCAGCAGCGGACGTGGTCGAGGGCGGTGTGGAAGCCATGTGAGCGGAGATGCCCATGCGCTGCAGCACCTGCTGAATGTCCATGATGGGTCCTCCTGCGACGGTGGCACTAGACGCTGCGGTGGCAGCGGCAGAGGCAGCGTTGGCGGCCATCGCAGGCAGGGATGCTGTGGGTGGGGAAGGCGAGCCGCAGCTAGCGCTCGTCGGCTTCGAGGCGGAAGCCGCACCAGACGACGGCGCCGCCGCCACCGCTGTCGTTGGTCCAGCTGTGTTGCACCGATTTACGACGTTTGGAGCGTTTCCGGCCACAGGTGCGGCGGGGTTCATCGACCCAGCCGGCTGCGCTACGGCCGGCAGTGACATTTCAGGACGTAGGGGAAGACCGCCCTTCGACATTGGCTGAGGCAACGGGAACGGCAGCTGCTGCTGCTGCTGTTGTTGTTGTTGCTGTGGTGGTGATAGCGGCAGCGACGCAACGCCCAGCGGGGGCTGATGACCTGAGGAGGAGGAGGAGGACGGCAGCGGCATCTGCGCGTTGAGCTGCGTGGGTGGGGGCTGCATGTGAGTTGCTGCTGCTGTTGCCGGTGATGGGCAGTTGTCGGCAACGGAGATCACGTTGGCACGGCCGTCCCGCTGCGTTCGGGGAGCTGGAACGAGACTATTGGGTGCTGGTGGCTTCGCCTGGAACGGCACCTGCTGATGCTGCAATATCTGCATCTTCGGCTGCCATTGCTGTTGCTGGAATTGCAGAGGGAGCTGCGGTTGCTGCGGCTGTTGTGGGAAAAGACAGGGCCGCCCCGGCTGCGATGGGGTCGACTGTCCGCTGGGAACACTGCGTGACCCTGCAGGGTTCGGCGACGGAAGTTGCGGCTGCGGCTGCGGCTGTGCCGGCATGGGGAGTTTTTGTTGAAACGGCTTCACGTACGTCGCGTTTGCGACTCCGCGTGATTGCGGCAGCTGCGGCGCAGGCGGCGTGGGTTCCGCGGGTCCGAAAGAAAGCTGCGGCGCCTGCGACATGGCACCGCTCATCGGCGCCATCGCCATCACCGAGCGCCGCGACGGGTCACCGTCCGACAGCCCCACCAGCTGCGCAGCGACACCGTTACCGGCGGCTGACGGAGTCGCAGGCGCCGCTTTGATCGGGAACGGAACGGCAGTGGTGAAGGGCGCCGGGCCTGGCAGCTGCGCACCACCGAGTGGCAAGGTGGCCCGCTGCGGTCCTGCCAAGACCGTAGCAGTTGCCTGCTGCTGCTGCAGCGGGAATGATCGGGGAGCAGGCGGGGTGTTGGAGGCAGTCTTGACAAAAGAGGCCATGCCCAACCCAGCAGCGGTTGGTGCTGCCCACGGCGGCTGTTGCTGTGGCAGCGACGGTGGAACGGCGGTGGTGCTGGCCGTGTACTTCGCAGTCGGAGCCACTGGCGCCGACGGGGTGTTATTTGCAGATGCCGGCACGGGGCGGTCATCCCCACCAATGTGCAGCGCCGTGAGCAAGGCTGCCGTGGCGGCGTTGGCAGGAGAGGCCACAATGCTCGACCCCGCGCCTCGCGGTGCACCGGCACCTCTGACAATCGCCGCATAGGGTGACGCGTTGCTTGGCGTGCTGGAGGCGACGACATGGGCCGATGCCGCTGGGGAAATGAAGACGCTGCTGGCCATGGAAGCACTCGGCGCATCTGACACGATGTGAATCTGCGAGTCTTGGCTGTTGTTCGACGACTGCGCGAGACGCAAGGCAGCCAGGTTGTACTTCAGCTGCGGACGCAGTGGCTCGCTACCAGGAGTCGTGCCGCGGCTTGAGTTGTTGTTGCTGTTGTTGTTCATAATCCACAAGGTGCGCTCTTTTTTTTTTTTTTTTGAGAAAGAAAAAGGCAAAACTGAGGTTTTCGAGGTACTTCCTCAGTTTTAAAAGTCAGAATAACAAAAAGGAAAAAAGAAAAACAGAGTCTTTCCAGAATTGCACAAAGGCGCTTTCTTTTTTTTTTTTTATTTAGTTTACTTACCTGCTGAAAAAAAAAAAAAATGTAGATCGCTAGTGGGAAAGACAGAGAAAAGAATGTGAGTTTTTTTTTTTTTAAATTACCAGAGAAGCTGTCTCAAAGGTACTAAAGCGCTCCGGCACGACGTCAACGCGTTCCTCCTTCCTCGTCGAGTCAACATTGCAAGAAGAAAAGAGAAGAAGAAAAAAGCCGCATTTCACAGAACGGCAGATATGGAACTCGGCAAATAGCGAAAGGGAGCATCATCGATAAGGCCTCTTTTCTTGTCTTCTCTCTTCGTGTGCTTGTGTATGTGTATAGTTTTTGTTTTTTCTTTCTTTAAGCCACTTCGGCTGACAAAAAAAAAAGCACAGGCTTCCTGGATTTAGCATCTCCACTGAGTAATTGAACAGCTTGACTGCTGCCGCTTTTCCTTTTCTTTTTTCCTGATGCTGTGATACAAAACACACTTTAAGTGCAGCAAGTTATTACTCTTGCTCGTGAGTAATAAAGTCCTATACATATTTAAACAAAAAGGTAAAGACATGTCGTTTTTTTTTTTGTTTTTTGGAGAACTAGTGGCGATTAAAGAACCACATTGCTTTGTGACGGAGCTGTGAAAAGGCAAGGCCTAATTTGGAATGAGAAAAAAAAAAAAGAAAAAGAGCACAGCGAATTAAGCAAAATGCACGGGTGCTTTGAAAGAAAAAGAAGTGTGACGCACCTCTGCAACTCACCTTATTCAGCTCCTCTTAAACAATAAACAAAAAAAGGGGTTATCCCTTTGAGACGCACTCCTCCCTTACCATTTATTCCCCTGAGTTGCTCCATTTTTTTTTTTTTTTGTGTGTGTGTTTGCATCAAGTGCACGCTTCAGAAAACAGCGGTTTCCCTTTAGACCGTCTCCTGCGGCTCCACCTCTTGAAAAAAGTTCGCTGTCAGATGGTCGATGTTGTCTTTCGCCTCGGCCGCCGTCTTTCCACGGGCCACCATCCACGACAGCAAATAAAAGCGCACCGGCGGTGGTGCGACCACGTCGCCGGAATTTGCGGACACGGAATAGGCCACCAGCGACGGCTCCTCCGTCGGCACACGCACCTTGCGCAGCACACCAGCGCATGACGGGTAAATATTCACCGACGCAGCCCAACATTGCGGAGGGAAGAAGCCGCGACGCGGGCCTCCGAGAGCGCGCCACATTGGCGCCTCACCCTCCTGTCCTTGGTCCGCTTTACCGCCCTTCGACACAATAGCAACGGCATTATCAGCAGCCGCAATCTGGACCAGCAACGCCTGCGAGGAATCCATCTCTGCAAGACTGCACATCACCTCCGGAAAAAGACGCGCTAGCTGCTCGCGGATGGGCTGCTGCAGTGCACACCGCACAAGCGATTCGCCGAGACTCATCTCACGGTACACGGTCGTCAGCATCGTGTTCGTCTCAGCGCTGCCAGGTCGGCAGTTCACCTCGATCACACACGCCCTGCGCCGCTCCCCGTCGTACTTTGCCTCAAAGTGAAGAACGCCGTGCAGTTGCGTGCCGCAGGCCGCCACGTAAGAGTCCAACAAGTCACGCAAGGCACACTGACCCTCTAACCCCAGCGACGACGGACAGAGACCGCCGACCTCTGCGAAGTACGGAGGCGACGGGGCGAAGTTGTCCGAGATGGCGCAGAAGCGCACAACGCCATGCTCCACAACGCAGTCGATGTCCACCTCCTGACCAGAAATGAACTCCTCCGCCAGAATCTGAACAAAGGGCGTGCGACGAGCATTCGCAGCACGGGTGTCGTCGTCTGTTTCCTCTCCGTCCTCGGCAGCAGCTGTGTTCGTTATGCGTGGAGCGCCACGTGTGAGAGCCAGGAAGTGCTTGGTGTCGGGGTGGTTCGACAGAGTCCGCCACATGCACCAGACATGTCGGGTGGCCTCTTCCACGGTGGCGCACAGCCGCGCAAGCAGGCTGCCGGCGCCAGGGCTTGGCTTCAAGACAACAGGAAACGACACCGACGCGTTCACAAGCGTCTCGGAGATAGACTCCTGCAGCTCCGTGCGCAGCTCAGCGAAGGCGCGGTCGAGTTGGCCCTCCGTTTGCGCGTAGGCGTGCATGGCCTCCGGTGGCGGAAGCCGCTCCAGAGGAAGCCGCACAGATCGGGGAGAGTTAATTCCGTGCGTGGCGCAGAAGACGCGGAATCGATCCTTCAAGTTGTTCTGCTGGACGGCCGCGGAGGGCAGCGGCACAGGAGTGAGGTGAAACGCCTCCGCGAGCACTGCGGCCTGGAAGACGGCGTACTCGTCAAACGACACAATAGCGTCCGGGATCAGGTGGAGGGCGGTGAGAAAGCCCTCCAGCGCCTCCTGCACCGCCGCCACATTGTCCGTTTCCAGCTGCAGCCAGTGATGAAAGACGCCGTCAAACTCGGGTAGAGGTTGAAAAGGATGTACCAGCACAAGAACGGCACCGAGAAAGCGGAGGTGACGGTAGACCGGCGCCCGGGCGACGCTGCTACTGCGTAGAAATACAATTACCTTCCCGTTCATCGTGTAGTAAATGATCGAAAAAAAAAAAGAAGTGAAGGCGTTTTTATTTCCCTGTAAAACAGTGTTTCTTTTTTGTTCTTGTCACGGTTTTTCGCACTCCTTCTGCCTGGGAGAGAGAGAGAGAGAGACAGCCGTATTTGAGTGAGAAAGCGAAGATGTACAACACCGCCCACGCGTCCTTTAACCTAAGTATGCAAAAAAATGCTGCCAAAGGAAAACAAAAAAGAAAAAGACAAATGCAGCAAAGAGTAAACCAGTGATGTCACCTTAGCTGGGGTGTAAAAAAAAAAAAAAAAGAGTGGCAAAGGTAAAAAAGAAAATGTTGTCACTTGATTCCTAACACTTGTCTTGACGATTAACAAAGCCATGTACAAAAAAAAAAAAAAGAGAGAACGAACGCCGATCGTTTTGAGTAAGTAGAACTAAGTGAAGCGCAAAACTCGCTTGATGAAGCTAAGGAAAAAAAAAAAAGAGATGGAAACAGAAAAAGCCACAGCTGTATTGGTCAGTCGTAAATGCAAATGAAAAAAAAAAAAAAGAAAACAGCTCAGACGATGTCAGGAGTCCTTTTTTGCAAATACGTCTTGCTTCGGAGAGTGGGTGTGGCCCATCTGTAAACAGACGGAGGAGAACGACAAAAACAAACAAAAAGGGAAAACGCCAAGCATCACAGAATGTATCGAAAAAAAGGACGATGTAACGGCATGGAAGTAGGTGAAGCAGAAATGCGGAGTGGTGAAACGAATACGAATAACTTTGGCCCTCTGAAACGCCATGAAAGCCTCTCAAGGGAATGAAAGCGCACATTCCTCACACAGTGCTCCACCGAGCACGGTGTAGTTTTCTTGGCGTGTCACTCGGATTGCCTTGCACGACAGAGCGTGACGCTTCTTTACCAAGACTTGAACTCAGCTCAGCGCACTCACATGAGGTAGAGAGAAGTTCAAAAAAGAGCTGGTGTGCTGTCGTTGTTGGTACTTCTTCTTTCTTTTCCGTTCCTTTCTTTCTTCTCTTCTGGAAGCATAACTGATATCTCTCAGAAAGCTAAAAGTAAATAAGTAGAAACCCCAAAAGAAAAAGACATTCATGAAAGAGACCAAGTAGAAAAGCAAGAATAATAACAAGCAGCAGGTACGGCAGACGGGAGCAACTCTATCATGTGAACCACAGGTAAATGCGAAAACAAGAAATAAATGAAAAAGACAATAAACAAGAACCTCTCTTCCAGCTGCGTAGTAGAAACGAAGCAGACAAAAAAAAAACCTCAAAAGCAAGGGAAAAAACTGTAAAAAAAAAAAATGTTACTTCTTATAAATGTAGCCGTCACGCTCGCGAACGGCGCCGCTCTGGCTGTTCCGCACGCCCCACAATGTGGTGGTCGCGGCACCTGAGATGCCCATCAGCATCCGCAGCGCAGCAGCCGGCAGTCGCAGCAGGCTTCCGTCAGGTCCCGTGCAGTAACTCGCCATCATCAGCGCCTCCTCCAGCCCTGTGCGCAGCTGCTCTTGCCCCTGTCTCCATCCATCCGCCATCCCGGACGGCTGCGATGCGCGAGACGGCTCCGCCGTGATGGCCAGCCGCCGATCCGAGGGCGAGACGAGCACCTCGAGGAGGGAGCGGCTGGCGTGGTAGGAGCCGCTGGCCAGCAGCGCTGCCACGCCAGACGTCTGCATCAGCAGCTCCTGCATGAAGACGGAGGAGGCGGTGCGGATGGCGTGATGGAAGGCGGCACCGCGGTACTGGGAGAGGGGCAGCAGCAGCAACCCCTTCGCCGCCTCACCCACACGCGCGACAGCGGAGAGAGGCTGCAGCCCGCAGCAGAGCGCAGTAATCAGGAAGCGAATCGACACACAGTTGGAGTCTTCGACGATGCGCTGCAGCAGGGTGGCGGTGCTGCTGCAGTCCTCGATGCACATGAACGGGATGGGCAGCGGAATGGCCTGGACGGAGATCCACGATAGCACCGGCACGCTGCGCAGCGCGTCGAGCGACTTGCCCTCCGCTAGCGCCGCGAGCACGCCCTTGTCACTCTGAAACGACCCGGCAACCGTCAGGGTGGTCGGAAGAACCACGACACGGCGGAAGAAAATGGGCGGCGCCTCCGTGCCGGAGATTACGCCGTCATCCGCAGCGGCATTGGTGTTCGCGGCGGCGACAATGGATGCAGACGACGGCGATACCGGCGGCGACGGCGTTGAAGCAGTGGCGGTGGAGGAGAGAAAGAAGGACTGCGCGAAGTCGACGGAGGCGCCGCTCCACGTCAACGAGGTCGGCTGCAGACGCACCACCAGCGAGAGCTCGCTGCCGCCCTGCTGAAAATGGGAGACGGTGAAACTAGCACGCGTGTCATCCGCCATTGGCTGCGATGCCGCCATGTGCACACTCTTCGATGACGTCAGCAGACCTGTCAGCTCGAGCTGCTGTGACACGTGCATGTCCGCCTCGGCGCAGCGCGGACCAGCGTCCACAGAAGCTGCACGACTCGAGAATGAAGCGCCACAAGCAGTCATAGCAGCAACTCTGCTACGAGCCACTGGCGATAGCCCTGGCGTGGCCGTAAGCAGCCGGTGCACATCACTTGTCTCGATGCAGTCGAAGACCGTGGCCTCACCCACAACCACATGGAACCACAGATCCTCCTCGGAGGCTTGAGGAAAAGTGTCGAGCTGCACCGTGATGCCGCGACAGCTCAGCACCAACCTCTTGCTGGCGTCCCGATCGCCAAACCCGCTGCGGCAGCCACGGGTGTTCAGACGGCTGAGGCGCGAGGCGGACGACTCGGACGGCGGCTCCGCAGTGGCGGCTTCCGTTGCTGCGGCTGCGGCGGCGGCGGCGGCTGTTGCACCGGGTATAGAGCGACTTGACTGATAGGCAAGTATCTGTGTCTGCCAATCGTCGCCTTTTGTTGTTGCTGTCGTGCTGTCTCCCGCTGCTCGTGACTGTCTACCTGCGACACGGCCCACCTCATTTCCGCCACGCGGCTCCCGTGATGTCCCCCCGCCCACCTTCCTGCGGAGTTCATCATTGTCAGCGCTCCGACTCATGGAATAGGGTGCCACCGGCGGTGCTGCTGCTGCGACGCGTGAGCCGCGCGAGACGATTTGCAGGTAGCCCTGTCGCTGCTTCCGCACCGCAGCCGCCATCAGGTCCGTACCCTCATAAAGGCTCACGTTCACGGCGCAGTCGCACAGAAACAGCTGCAGCGCCACTGGGGGGTAAAGGTAGCGCTCGGCGGTGTCGTGCAGCAAGGCGTCGTCTGTGCGCTCGAGGTGGTGCAGGCTGACGGGGCAGCTCGACGACGCGGCATTGGAACGGTCGCGCGACCAGCAGCTGAGGAAGTGTGGCTGCCGCTCGCACGCAGCGCAGAGGTCAAAGTCGTCATCGTCGTCTTCGTCTTTGTAGTTCTCGACCGTCTCAGCGGCACCGTTTGCGACGAGCGCCGCCGCCACGGGCAGATGTCGCACCGTCTCGGAGAAGGTCGCACCTGAGTCGGAGGCGGGCATGATGTGCCACTGCAGCGGCGCGAGCATCGCCTCCAACTCGCTGAGGTCAGAGAAGGACGACGAGACGGAGGAAATGCCGACGGCGGCAGGCGACAGCAACGACCGTTGCGGCGGCAGTGACGGCGGCGGTCGCGCTGATAACGTTGCTGCTGCTGCGGCGGCGGCGGCGGTGGTAGTGCTCGTTTGAGTGCTGCGTGTAGGCTGTACCGCAGTCATCTTCTCTTCTTCCGCCTCGTCGCCGGGGATGAAAATGGTGTCGTGTACTGTGGTCAGCTGCGACGGTGTCGAAGACGCGGTCACATTGGCAGCAGCTGCGCTGCCCACAGGCGTCGCTGCAGGCGTGTAACTGCCTTTTGCATCGTCGTTGCTCTGCGGCACAGGAGAACGCCGCACGGGCACCCATGTCGCCTTTTTATCTAGCAGCTGCGCCACACGCAGTTGGTATGCCTCGGCTAGGCGCTGGTCGCGGCCCTGCGCGGCGTGCAGTGCGTCACGCCAGGTGTGGTAGCCGTAGGTCGGGAGCGTCGCAGAGACGTCCCCAGACGCTGTCGCGCCGGCAGCCCTGCCCGCCGACGTCACGGACTCTTGGCGGAGACCTAGTGGAGACAAGGAGGTAGAGGAAGCGTCGGAGCGCTGCACTGCCGCAGTAGCCGTCGACGAGGACACTAGAGGCCACATCTGCCGGGAGGCGTCTGCGCCACTCGCGGGATGCGTGCCGCTCGCGCTGCGATCCTGAAGCGACGCGTGCTGCCCTCCGCATTTCCGAACGCAGTCCACTTGTGTCAAGGCGGGGTTCAGGCGGAATGTCATCGGCGCACAGCTGCGCGCCACCTCCTCCGCCACCCAGGCAAAGCCCGGGCCGCTTCGCATGACGAGAGCCGCCGGGGTGTCCATCACCTGCAGATCCGTCCCGGCTCCCCACGTCTCGACGAGCTCCCGAAAAACGTCGAATGCGTCCTTGGCCATGAAGGCGGACAGCTCCAGGTAGCGCACCCGCACCGCCATGCCGGTCTCGCGCTCCGCAGCAAAGCCCGCTCCCTCGTTGTCCGCGGCGCCGCTACTACCGTTTTCGTCCTGCAGCTCCAGTGCGGCTGCGGTGTCTGGCTGGGGCAGCGTGACGGTCAGGTTAGGTCGCCGCGGCGTCGCCTGGCGCCGCGGCAACGACGCAGCATCGCTGGGCGAGAAGGCAGAGAAAGGCGGGCCTCCAGTGCGCGCGCCGGTCTCCGCTACGGGCGGCGCTGTTGAGACCACCTCGCACAGCCGCACAAAGCCGGCGCCCTCCAAATCGGCCGCCCAGTCGTCGCTCTCTGTCGGGTCTAGCACCTCCCGCGCGAGGGCCTCCACCTCGCAGTCGTTGCACACGTAGATGGGCAGTGAAGTGTGCAACCACGCCTCAGCCTGCAGGGCCAGTGGAGGCAGTGACGCAGCCGCGCCGGCGTCATCGCTCCTCTTCTGCACGCCGGCACGGTGGTAGCGCGCCTTCCTGTCGCTTTCGCGTTGCGTGGGTGGTGGCGCAGAGGCTGGCGCGTGGATGACGACCGATGCACGCGGGAGCAGCACCACGGCGAGCGAGCGACCCACGCCGCGGGGGCGGTAGGTGGCCATGAGATTTACCAGTTCCATGCGCACCACGGTGGGGGTGGCGGTAGTGCCGCTGCAGCCTTCCGCGACGGACTGCGCTGCCAAGTCTGCAGATGAGACGTCTCGCCCAGCCGTTGCTGATGACGACGCATCCGCATGTTCCGTCGCGGCAGTGCTTTCACCTGCGCTGAAGTAGTTACCCAGCACGGCAGCAAGGTGATCGCCGTTGTAGGCTACTGTGTGATGCAGGCCCAGGCCGGCGAGCTGCACACTCACGTGGCGGGTGCCGCGTGCGGTGCGCAAGGCAGAAGGCGGCACATCGGCATCCCTCTCCCCTGCTGTGTACGCCAGCAGATGGACTTCACACACGCCACCACCCGCCGGACAAGACGCGCGGCTCAACTCCTCCTCCTCCGTCGCCACCTGCATCGCGTCCGAGCGCCGCGACTTGAGTTCGCGCAAGTAAAAGCTCCACAGCACGCACAGAAAACGCTCATCTGCCTGCAGTGTGCCACCCCTAATGCCTCCATATGCGCTCAAAAGCTCGTCATCGTCCTCCTCCGCTGTCGGCTTCACCTCGGCGTAACTCTGGACAAGCTGCACCAGTGTGCTACTGCGATGCAGCGGTTGCTGATTTGACGAGTAGTAATAGCTGCCCAGGTCCCGACGAGCACCAGGGCCGCCTTGCCTTTCTTGAGGGGAGCAGCGTCTGCTGCCATGACTATCATTGCCATCGGAAGAGAGCTGGGTCACGCCAGACGCGTTACTGCTGTAGAGCGACGACGAAGCAGCAGCAGCAGCAGCAGCAACAACAGTAGCGCCGGCAGGGGCACCACCACCAGCAGCACCGCCGTTAGCAGTGGCAGGCAACGACAAAGGCTGCCGCTCCCATAGCGAAACGCCGCTGCAGCGGGCACGCAGGTAGATGTCCTGCCCCTGACCAATGAGAGCGCCGCTACCGACGAGACCGCTCACAGAGACACCCACGACCTCCACGATGTAGGTATGGTACAAGCAGTTCAGGTCAACCATCTGGCGGCGCTGCGCCGCGGGCAGGCAGCGAAAGAGAGGCTCGCCGACGACCTCACCCATAGGGGAGAGGCGGGGGGCGAAGAGGCCCAGCCGCACACGACCGATCTGGACGTCGAGGGCGGTGCACGTGCTCTCGTGGTGGCGCCACACGTCCGGAACGAGAGCCAGGACGTCAGAGGCGCACCGCAGCAGTGGGCTTGAGACACCTGGCACTGCGCTCCGCATATCACCGTCTACATCACTCTCAAGCTGAGAACGCGGTTCGGAGCTTATCGCTGCTTGCTGCGCGTCCGCGATGGCAAACGCCTCGGCCACCGTGCCGCCCACCAGATCAGCTGCAGGGTGCAGGTGCCGTCCAACGTCTGAGGCTTGGTCACCGTCCGCCACTATTTGTTGCCGTGTCACGTGTGACATCGCGGAGCTCCCTGTTGAGCGAAACTCATCATTGTCCTTCGCCTTCGCCGCTGAAGCAGAGGCACATACAGTTGGCGGAAGTGCGGCACTCGGCAGCCTCGCCTTCGCTATGCCTGGTGTGCTTTGTTGCTCAGCCTCCTCGCCAAAGATGGCGTGTAGTCGCTGCCGGCAGTGTGAGAGTGTTTCCAGCAACTCCTGAACATAATACGACGCCAACAACAAGTCGTCCTGCGTGAGAACCGTCGTAGTAATGTCGCCTAACCGCACCTGTAGCGTCAGCACACGACGAAGCGCCTGCCAGCGGTCTCGCACCGCCTCGTCGGGAAGACAGGCGTGCGTGACGCGGATGCTCATCTCCGGACTGTAATCCACGCGAAACAGCTCCGACTTTGTCTCCTCCAGCACGTCGTGCATGTACGCCACCGCCTCCCGCCACTTGACGGAGGTGCACGGTGACTCGCTGGCTGCGGTAGCTGACACCTCCATTGAGCGCGACGGCAACGACGTCTGCACTAGCTGCAGATCACGGATGGAGAAACGCAGAAACTCTGGAAGAAAGCGTGCCTGATGTTCCACATCCTCAGGAAAGCCGAGCTTTTCCAGCACGGCCGAAACACAGTGCATTGTGTCTGACGGGCGGGATGCGGTGTCTTTGCCGCTCAACCTTTGCGCGGCCTCTCGGCCTTTCACATGTTCTTCGCGTGCAAGCTTCATGCGAAGCTGGCGATGGGTGTGCACGCTGGTGTCGCGCAGCCGCTGCAGCAGGCGAGCCAGCAAACTTGGTAGCGCCGCAGAGGACAGCGGCGTCGGAGGCGGTGCTGCTGGTGATGGTGGCGAGCATGAAGATGAAAGCGCAAAAGAAAGAGGCGGAGGCGCCGTTGGCCCGTCAGTGGTGGTGCTCGAATAGAGTGGAAAGCGCACAGAGGTCTCGAGGCTCTCAAACAACACCTTGACGGAGCTGCGAACGCGCGTGTGATGCGTTTCGCCTCGCGAAGCTTGCCGTTGATGCGGTGGCGGGGATAGAGAATGTGGTCCTTGTGCTTCTAATTTCAACGCTGAACTTCTCTTGGCGCCGGTCGTGACGGCCAACGAGTTAGTCAACTCGAGGAGCGTTGTGGCGTACGTCGTCAGCACCTCCAGCAGGCCGGTGTCGAGCTGCATCACGATGCTGGCGAGCCCGACCACAACCGTTTCTTGATGAACGCAGAAAAGGAAAGGAGAGGCCGCACGGTTGGTCGGTGGACCGCCGTCCGCTCGCATAGAATGGCCGGCAGGGAAAGAAACGGAAGAGGACAGAGAGCTGCTCGCTTTCTCCGGCAACGGCGGCGTGGAGCGATGGAAGAGAACAAGCGCGTACGGCGAGCGCTCTGCGTGCAGCAGCTGTGCCGGTCGCAAGACGCGTGAAGCCGGTCTTTTCTTCGCTGCAGACGGCACTGCAGCCTGACGATACTCCATAAGCGCGATGGAGCCGATCCCGAGGAAAAGGCTCTGCGCTCCGTTGTGGTGCTCAGCTCGTGTGGCGCGGGTCAGCTGCTCCGTCACGGCTGGGTCAGCCAGATTGTTCTTGAAGAGGTTGCGGTAGATGGCACGCTTCTTGCGGTCAGCAGCGAACACGCGGCTCAGCGCGGAAGACGACGACGCGGCACCGGCGTCCACGCTGGGAAAGAGGACGTCCACCTCCCGCATGACGTAGGTGAAGTGAGGAAACGCGAGAGCGTCGAAGACGGGGCGGCGAGACGGCGACGTCGCTGCGACGGTGCCCGCCACAGCAGCGCCAGACATGTCCGTCAGTAGGGCGAGCTGCTGCGGCAGCAAGGCGCCGCTCCACGCCTGCGCCACCACGCCGGGCGTCAGTGCAGCCTGGGTGAGCAGCGTCACCGAGCAACCCGCGCTGTGCACGCAGATGTACTTGGTGGCGGACTGCAGCTCTGTTGCGGCGAGGGCGGCTGCCGTAACCGCCTCGCCCGACTCCAGCGGTGCGGCCTCCACCTCATCCCGCAGATGGCTTGCGGCCCCGCTGTCCGTCTCTTCATCAGCGCCACCATCAACCTCCTGTGCGGGCGGCGCGGTGGCAGCAGTAATCAACTGCGCCACATCCGCAAGGTGTGCCACCTGAGTGGCGGTCAACACCATACTGCACCCACCCGTCGCCTCCACATCGAGGAGAATCGTGGGCGAGTGCAGTGGCGGTTGTGGTGGCGACGGCGACGGCGAGGGCGAAGATGTGTTGCCGTTTGCACTCATAAGCGGGACGCTTCGGCGTGCAAGACGCAGCGTAATGGGAGCCGTCGCCGATTCAGTGTCACTATCGCTCGTAGCATGTACAGAAGAAGATCTTCCATCAGCAGCAGCAGCAGCAGCAGCGGTGGGAGAGCCAACATGGGCAGTCGTCGTCAGGATCAGCTCATCCAAGCTAAACGCCGTCGGCACTGGACCATCGGCCTTCATCACGTGCAAGTAGCACTGCCAGTCGTTGACCACCGCGGAACACTGCATATCCTCCACTGCGGCACCGGCAGCCTCGTCCACCGTGAAGCGCAGGCCACGACGGCACGAGAAGTGCACCACCCGCGCCCCCTCCAGCAGTAGCGGCGCCGGCGGGACGGCGGTGTGTTCCTCCGCCGAGCGTTGCTGAGTCGGCGTCGGAGCCGCGGTCGCGCACGCGGTTCCAGCAGGCGGGATGCAGAAAGTAAGCCGGACCTCCTCCACTCCGATGGTGAGACCTTGCAGCTGGCTCTTCAAGTAGCGCATGAGATCGCCGACCGTGTGAAAAGACGAGGTGGATGCGGTGGTGGTGGAGGGCGATGCGGCGTTTGAGGCAGGAGTGGTGGTGGTGGTGTCACTGCTAGCAGAATTGTACAGCTGCGTCGTCAATGTGTCCTGCGAGGGATCCGGCTGTGAATGAAAGAGTGAAAACTGGTCTTCAAGAGAATACGAACGCGCCATCACGGCGACGGTCGATTCGTCAAGCTCTTGCCAGTCCGCTGAAGCCTTCGCGGAGCTGTTGGTGTTGTGCCTCGGAGTTTCGTCAGACCCCTTCGCATCTACAGGAGCGGAAGGCATCTCTATCAGCGGTGGTGAGGCAGCAGCCGCCAGCGTGGACGAAACGCCGTCACTCCTGCTCGCATCGGAAGCGACAGCTGCCGCTTCCGAAGACGTCGACTTTTCCTCTTCTGTGTCGCGATTCTCTGTTGCAGCGGCAGCAACGCTGAACACCAAGTCGATCGCCTCCACCGCCAGCGACTTTTGAGTCGTTGCCTGCCGCAGAAAGGAGAGGAGTCCAGCGGAGCGTAGTTTGCCCTGCAACAGTTGCACACAGGGCGGCGGGGGCCGCCGCAGCAGCGGGTCGGTCGAGGTCGTGCCAAACTCGCCCTGTGCCGTGCTCCCGCCATGGGTGCTGGCGTTCTCAGAAGCAGGTGTCCGCGTGAAGCTACTGTTTTCCTTGTTGCTTTTATTTATCGCATCCGACCGTGGTCTCGTGCAGACATTTGGTTTTTTCTGCGGTGATGGTGTGCGCGGGGCAGCTGCTTTGGACGAAGCAACAGCAGAGGCGTGCGAAGTCTCGCGGAGGACGTCAACGAAAGGATTGAAAGCGGGATCAAAGAAGACCTCGTTCACGCGTTCCTCGTTTAAGTGAAAAGTGCTCGTCTGGTAGTCGTAGTGCCCGAAATTCTTGAAGATCTTCCGCTGCAGAGGCAACAACAGGTAGGTGTTCACGAGGTTCATCTTACTCCGTTATCCGTTCCTGCCTCCACGTATTCTTAAGCCTAATTCCTTCACCTCGATATATATATATATATATATATATATATATAAAGAAGACTCGTTATGTAAGTTGTGTATATCCCGTTAACGTGTCCTGTCAACACACACGGACGCAACAAGCACGCGACACTAGGCGCGGTGCAAATGGCAGGCACAAACGTCTAGCAAACCGCAGAGCCAGCGAGGCAAAAAAAAAAAAATGAACAAAAACAGAACGGAAAAGAGAGGGAGAATCTGTGTATAAAACAATCGAATAGTAAATCAGCGGGTTAAGAGTATCCTAGAATAATGATAAAAACGATTTTCGAACTTGTGGACTTCGTATGATAGCTGCTGCTAAGAGGAAAAAAAGGTAAAAAGAACAGTGTTGCAAAAAAAAAAAAAAGGTTCGGAGTTGCGCAGCTATTCGTGTGGCAAAGTAATACCATGGAAAAACAGTTGCTTTCATCAAGAAATCTGATAGGTAGCGTGATAACATCTTAATTAGTCAAGCAGAGACAAAAAAAAAACTGGCTACTTCAACATAGTCGACATCCACCTTCGCACCTATGCGTTGGAGAGTCTCGCCTTTTCTCTTCATTATCTTTTTTTTTTTTTTAGTTCGCCTCGGAGAAGCTGAAGAACAAGAATCTTGAAAAGCTCGATTATAAAAGGGAGAAAAGGAGGGGCAATGCTGCCGCTTTTAAACACAGCAGCAGCAGCAGCCTTTTTTCTCCTAAAAGGCATGTCAGCTCCCAATAAGGACGAAAAAGAGAACAACAAGCCAGGATTTACTTTTTTTTCATCTTCACGACGTCAAAAAGTGGTCGTTGTGAGAAGAAGGCAGCAGCGTGCTCTTTTGACCACCCTTCGTGCCAGGTAGCCGGAATGGTGGTGATGATGAAGGCTGCGTTATATTCGACGTCACGTTGATGCTACGCGAGCTGCACGTGACGATAAAGTGACGCATCTGCACCCGCAGCGGCGGCTCCGTCGCACGAGTCGGTTGCGTTCGTGTTCGGCCTACGTGTGCCTCGAGGATGGCCTGCATTGCATCCAGCGGGTCCACGACGCCACGTCGACGCTGCACACCAAGCGGCGACCACGACGTCGCGAGACCATCTGTTGATTCGGAGCGCCCCTCCGAGCGAGAACTCGCATTTGAAGCATTCTTGGCGTTGCCAGCTTCGTTGAAAAGCGACGCTGTAATATCGACAAAGCAGCTCCCGTCAGAGTCGTAGCCGTCGCCGGCCGCTGCGTCAGAGGTACGAGAGCGTTGTCGCAGCGTGTATTGTGCGTTGCTGCGCCACAGCGAGCCGGCAGGTCCGAAAAGCGCCTGGTACACCGGCGCGGCACGGTAGCTCGCCGCCACCTGCGCCGGATCCATCGCGTATTCGGAGGTGAACCAACGACGCCGCACACCCGGGAAGGGGAAGAAGACGTCGCCGTGGGCGGTGCGCAGCGTCTCCTGCACCTCCAGCGCATGCTGCAGCCGACACACATGCGCGGTAGAGGACGGCATGGCCCGCACGTCGTCCCTCGCCGCCAACGTTGCGTCGTGTCTCGCCTCCTCGTGCAGCCCGGCCAGGCAATCCATGCAGCTCTCCGCTGCCCACGCCGGTGCGACCACCTCCGCCTCCGCGACGTGGCCAATAATGGCGACCACCCCGTGCGGACGCAGCGCGCGGTGCGCCAGCGAGAGGTGCCACGGCGCGTCGAAGAGCATCTCCTGCGCGAAGACGTTGTTGACCAAGACGACGAGGTCGAGCGAGTGGGGACGGACGTCTTCCAGAGGGGAGCGCAGTGCCGGCAGCAACGTGCGTCGTGCCAGAGCGGATGGCGCGGAGGTGACAGGGACAACAAGAGAGGAGGAGGGAGAAGAGGTCGAGGCGTGCGGTGCAGAGACTGCGCACGTCGACGCCGAGACACTTTCATCGCTCGACGTGCTCAAAAGAGGTAATGGAGAGGGAGCCGTCTCCGAAGCCTCCGCGGCGTTGAAAGGTAAAGATGCTCGACCATGCGGGTGAGGAAAGCCTGCGCGTGGACGGAGCGTTCCCACGTGGGCTGCGGGTATGTGTGCCCGACAGCGGTCCCACACGCGCTGCACCTGCGCACGACTCGAGGTGGAAGGGCAGATCACAAGGCAGTCTTTGTAGAACGGAACGCTGTCTGCCAGCACCGCCAGCCATGCGTCAGGCGGCTCCGCGAAGGACGCTTGTTGTCCGCGTGTGGCGCCGTGGAGAACGGAGCCAAAGGGTGAAAGGAGATTTTGTGTCGGTGGGCGGAAGGTCGGGGACGAGGCGCGGATGCCGTGCCGCAAAGAGGGCGCGAAGCGCTGCATCGCCGACTGAGCACCCGTGTGGCGCGAGCGTCTGGTAGAGCAGAGAGCGGAGCAGCGAAAAGGGGCCACCGGGCATTGTCGGAGGCGTATCCGCATAAAAGTGGACGACAAAACTGGCATGTTGAAGACTCCTGCTCACACCCAATACATCCACAGGCGCGTACACGTGTAAAAAAAAAAAAGCAAGGACGCTGAAAACGACAACAAGAAGAAAAGAAAAAAAAAAACTGAGACAAAAGACGGCATACATCAGCAGAGAGGAAGAAGGAAAAAAAGAGAGTTAGGTACGTGGAAGAAAGAATGGAGTATCGATTCAGGAGACGCAGTAACCACGAGAGAAGAACTCAAAAAAAAAGGGGGAGCATAAAATGTAGCTCTTTCCTTTGGCGAGGAATGAGGAAGAGAAAAAAGTGCAAAAGACCAAGTAAACTGGAGAGCGCGCATCAGTACACATCCATACCTTTTATTCAGAACCCTAACTCGCACCCGTACGTGCATGCCATTGGCACAAGAATACTCCCAGCTAGCCTTCCACTTCCACTTCCTCTCGCACCTTTTGCTCACCGTCTTCCCAGAAGCACTCGCGCAAGAAGACCATGTCACCGCTGTCACTCGCTCCTCATCCTCTGCTCTCGTTTGAGCTGCTGCTCATAAAGAACCGAATGCGTGTACGTGAGTATCTCTTCCCTCGTCTGGCAACGGAGAAATACGAAAAAAAAAAAATATGTGAGACACATGCAAAAAAAAAAGGTAAAACGGATCAACAGAAAAAGCCAGGCGGCGAAACAGCAATCGCTACAGAAAACCAGAAAAGAAAAAACACTGACGAACACAACAATGAGCTGAATTTCACCCCTACTTTCATCGACAGCGAACAAGCAAATAACATTGAAAGAGAAAGCAAAAAAAAAAAAAGCGAAGATCTTACGAGAAAAACAAAAACTACGTGAGCGGGAAAGACAGAGGTGACTCGCATCCAGAGGATGCGTCGCCGCTTACTGCTTCTGCACAGCCTCTGTTTTCTCGCTTCCTTCACTTAGACTCTCTACGGGTACGGCGCCAAGAAGCTAACCTCCGGGACTGCCTGCTGTGGCGACTTCTGCCAGCTGCTGTGAGCGTGCAGGCCGTCGTTCATCTCGTTGCGGCGGATCGTCTCGCGCCAGATGCCTGTGCGGAAGTACTTGGTGTGCTGCGAGAAGCGCCACTGAGTACCGTTCCGTGGGTTGAAGCCCACAAACTCCGTCATCTTCGGGCCACGCTGCAGCTCGTCGATAAACATGTAGCGCATGCGCGTCCACGGCCGCGGCACCAGCGGCGACTCCGCCAGACCGCACTTCATGCCATACCGCTTCAGCGTATCTTGCACTGGCTCCATCGCCGCGGCCAGGCTCTTGTGCGGCAGCTTCGCGTATAGGAGGCCGCCAGGTCGCAGCTCCGCAAACAGCTGACATTGCTCGATCGCGTCCATGCCGACGCGCAGGTCCATCTCACCATTCGGCTGTGCCAGGCCCCACTCCTCCTCCGGCACAAAGAGCGGGTTCAGCACGACTGGGATGTTCTGACCCGTGATGTAGAGCACCACGGGACCGGCGCGGATCGCGTTACTCGCCCGCCCTGCCGTGCTGTCCGCGGCGTGGCCAGCCGCAGGAGATGACGACAACTCCTTCACGATGCTGGGAACGCGGTCGCCGTAGCGTGGCTTGGCGTAGGTCGCCTCCTCTGTGTGATAGCCGGTGGGAAGGCGAGTAGACGGGGAGCGCAGCTGCTCCAGCCACGAGAGCGGCACCACCGTAGTTGGCAGCAGTGGGTCGACGAGGGCGTCCTCCACCCGGATGGAGCGGCGGTGGTTGCGGGAGGTTATTTTGTAGTCCACATGCATGTTGCCGCCCTGCATGCGAAAGCGAAAGATGCGGCAGCTACGCAGCATCCTTCTCGTTTAAAAAAAAAAAAAAGCAAAGGGGGAAAAAAAAAAGAGTTCGGTAAAAAAAAAAGAAGGCACGGATAAACTGCAGAAAAGAGCGCATTGTGGTGGAAAAGAAAGAAAAGAAGGGCAAGGGGCGGTGAGAAGAGAAATGGGAAGATGAGAAAATTAACGTTAGCAAAGCACTTCAAAGCCACTTATGCGCTTCGGCAGACCAAATTGGAACTAGCCAGGCAGCAGCACCATTCTATCACAGCAGGGCTTTCTCGACCTCTGACGCTGAGAATAATTAAAAAAAAAAAAAGAGAAGAGCTCCCATTACACTGCAGGTTTGGAGTCGTGAGATTTCGGCCTCGCTTCGCCAATACGCCTAGGCGGAATCGCACGCTCAGCGTCGCATTCATTTTGACACATTCACGACGTTTACTTTTGTATGCATGTCCGCTTTTTTTGTTGTTGTGCCTGCTTGTTTGTTTTTTTTTTTTTGATGTTGTTTTTTGTATTCCCTCGGCCGAGGACGATGCTGATTGAAACGTATAAAAAAAAAAAAAGCAAAACTGAAATAGAAAAAAAAAAAGAAAAAAACGATGATCAGGAATTAAAAAATGAATTAAAAAAAAAACAGTAGGAATATAAAAATGAAAAGCAAAAAGTGAAGATGATCCTAAAGGCTAGCCCTTCTGAAAAGGTGGCTTTCGGTTTTCATCAACAAAGAAGTCCAGAACGAAGGGAGAACACCAAAACCAGCGGAGCGCTGAGCACCTCCTTCGCCGGCGCTTCGTTTCTGTCGCCGTCTCAAAACGGAGATGTCATGAGGAAGAACAGGTTTCGACCAGTAGACTCTCCCAGTTCACGAGAAAATGAAACCGAGTCTTCACTCAGCCGTTGACCTCTAAAGCTGTGGAACCAGAAACTTGCCTGGCCCCTTCCCCAAATGTACATCACTTCATCTCACCCTCCCTCTGGCAGTTGTGTTCACCCTTCACCCTTCTCCTGTATTATTTCTGGTATCTAAGTGGCACGATATCCACAAAGCAACGAGTAATGCTGCTCTTGTCTCTCAGAAATTCTTCCCGCCGTACTTCCTGTTGTCCTTCCCCAGCAGCAGCGCCCAGAACATTTCCTTGTAGGCATCCGAATGCTTACGCAACTTCGCAATGATCGCACTTCTGCGCATTTCGACGACCCTCTCGAACTCCGCGTAGTCCTCCCTCGACGCAGGTGACAACAAGGAGTCGTCCGGCTTTTTCGCGAGGAACGCGGCGTCCTCCTCATCCATCCGCCTTATGAACTCCTCGTCCATTTCGTCGACGTACTCCACAAACTTTGTGTAGTTAATTATTCCTTCCTTGAACAGCATGGTGGAAAAGTGAGGTAGTAAGTAACGGTGTTTATGCAAAAACTGTGCAAGAAAGCGAGAGAGAAACTGGTTTACTTGAAAGCGACAGCATCCTTTTTGTTGTTGTTGTTGTTCGTTGTTTTATAAGGGAATGTGGGAATGTGAAGCCAGTAAAAAGTGAAAACAAAAAAAACATGGATATCAGCAGAAGAAACCCCCGGAAAAAAAAAATAATAGTGATTAATAGAGTTGAAGAACGGAAAAAGCAGAGAGGAGGAGGACTACTTAAACAAAAATTGATGGCGCGCTTTACGATGCACTGTTGGATACCAAGTTCAAGACAATTAAGAGCGGCACTAAACTCTGAAAAAGGGGGATTAAGCGAAGGGGAAAGCAGCAAAGTCAGCAACTTCTTCTTCGAGCCCCATCGATCCACTCAGCACGTGATACTTGAGCGTCGTCATCAAAAAAAGTCGGTTGTGGTTTTTTCTTTGTAACTGTTGTAATCTGGGGTTCTGATAAAGAAAAACTAACATAGAAGAAAAAAGGAGGGTAACTATAGTTGCAGTAGCGACGAAAAAGAAGACACTGGTGTGTGTTTTGACTGGAAAAAGAAATAGAAAGTAAAAAAAAAAAGAGTCTGGGATGCCCACGGCTCCCTCCGCTGCAGACAAAGCTACACCTCGACTTCTACAGTCTATTACTGAAAAAAAAAATGCGCGTTGGGAGACTCTGCAACAAGAAAAAAAAAAGCACAGCAGTGTCCAAACGTTGAAGGTCGAAAGAACCACGTAGCGCGCTTAATGACGTAACAGGGTAAGGGGAGCACGCAGAGGACGGTACTGACAGCTTCAGTTTCTACTTGCGCTGCGTGCGTTCTTCCTTCCTTTCGCGTGAAGACTAGCATCTTCGCAGGTACTTCCGCGGCCCAACAACGTCAAACGAAAAAAAAAAAGAAGCAACAATAATGATCTACCTTTTTTTTTTTTTACTTCCCGGGGTACTGCGCGTTCTTCTGCTGCTCCAGCAGCTCCGCGAACTTCTGCTTGAAGTGCTCCGAGTGCTCGCGCATCTTCTTGTTGAACTTGTCCGTGTGCTCCTGGATCATCTTCTCGAACTTCTCGTAGTGCTCCTTCATCTCAGGCGACAGCGTGGAGTCGTCCGGTTTGTCCGCGAAGAACTTGGCGTTCTGCTCCTGCATCTTCTTGTTGAACTCCTCGTCCAGGCGGTCGAGCTTCGCCGCAAACTCCTCGTAGGTAGTGGCCATCGTTGAAAGGCTGGAAAAGTGAGGAAAGACTTAAAAAGTAGATATTTAGGTTGCGTTTAACAGACTTAGAACTAGCAAAGATGTCATTTTTCGTTAAGTTTGCAAGTTTGGAAGAAGAGAAAAGAGAAGTCGAAAAAAGAAAAAGCAAAGAAAGATAGAGTTGACAGAAAGACATGCATCGCTTGAAAGCAACGTTCTTTGAAAAAAAAAAAAGAAGGAATAGCATAGTAAAAAGTTGTGTCCGCTTTGAAAAAGGTGCTCAAATGGCTTCTATCCGTGTGAGCAAGATTGAGCAAGATCAAATGCACTCTGCACACCGTAACAAAGCAGCTCTGGTTGCATTCGAACATCAAGCTGATCAGTGGATGTCTATACTTGGCTTTCATCCCGAAAAGAACGGACGGTCTAATATCAGGAGGTTTTGGATGTCATTTCCTCCTTCAAATTCTATGGCTCTTCATCGAGTTTCCATTCCTACAGGTTTCTTTTTCTTGTTTTTTTTTTTTTTTGCTCTTCTGTTATTGCGTTCAGCGTCCAATGTGTTCTTTTCGCCACCAAAAAAAAAAGCCCCTTTTCTTTCTTCTCCACTCCCCATACAAAAGCGTTAGATCGGGGAAAGTGACCCCGCGCGCACAATTAAACTACTTTTGCCTTTTATTGAAGAAACAACTCGAGGTGGCGGAAGAAGAAGAAAAAAAAAAAAGGGACAAGCAAACAGCTGCCATCTTGTACCAAGAACACAAAAAAAAAAGACGAAAAACGAAAAAAAAAGATGCTGAAAGACAAAAAAAAAACACATATATATATATATATATAATAGAAAAGAAAAACAACTCTATGTTGCATCAAAAATGGTAAAAGAAAAAAGGGTAATGAACCGGGCCGTTTCACTGAGTGACGAAGCGGAAAGTCGCTCATGTGACAGTGAAGGAGTAAAAAAAAAAAAAAGCTTGGACTTGCGGTCTTACGCGCAAGTGGCCATAAGAAGTTAAGAAAAAGAAAACAAAGGAAACAAATAAAGGGGGAAAACTAACATCGTTTCCTTTTTTTTTTGTTTGTTTGTTTGTTTGTTTGTTTCAAACAGGCTGAACAGCTTCGCAGCAACTTGGTACATCACAACGATAAGCTCGCAAGCACGACAGAACGAAGTGCCAACACTAAAAGAAAAATGAAGGCCTGGAGAAACAGCAGAGAAGAAAATTCAGAGCTTTACCCGCACAATAAAAAAAAAAAAAGCACGCGTAAAGCAGCATCGCCAAACAAACAGAAGTAATATAACGAAACCGAAGAACGACAGCGAACTGCCGACATGGGAAAGGCGATTAGAATGCTGAATTGAAGAGCCTTCCAGTTCTGAAGCGGAAGCTCCTTGCGATTGGCAAAAACACACAAGCGCTGTGGTGCAACAAGACCTACAAAGATGTTCTATTCTAAAACCGACTCTTGTACAGTCAATGAAGTGACACCAAGACGATAGCGTCTCTCAGATTTACTTCCCGGGGTACTGCGCGTTCTTCTGCTGCTCCAGCAGCTCCGCGAACTTCTGCTTGAAGTGCTCCGAGTGCTCGCGCATCTTCTTGTTGAACTTGTCCGTGTGCTCCTGGATCATCTTCTCGAACTTCTCGTAATGCTCCTTCATCTCAGGCGACAGCGTGGAGTCGTCCGGTTTGTCCGCGAAGAATTTGGCGTTCTGCTCCTGCATCTTCTTGTTGAACTCCTCGTCCAGGCGGTCGAGCTTCGCCGCAAACTCCTCGTAGGTAGTGGCCATCGTTGAAAGGCTGGGAAAGTGAAGTAGTAAGTAACGGTGTTTATGCAAAAACTGTGCAAGAAAGCAAGAGAGAAACTGGTTTACTTGAAAGCGACAGCATCCTTTTTGTTGTTGTTGTTGTTCGTTGTTTTATAAGGGAATGTGTGAATGTGAAGCCAGTAAAAAGTGAAAACAAAAAAACGTGGATATCAGCAGAAGAAACCCCCGGAAAAAAAAAATAATAGTGATTAATAGAGTTGAAGAACGGAAAAAGCAGAGAGGAGGAGGACTACTTAAACAAAAATTGATGGCGCGCTTTACGATGCACTGTTGGATACCAAGTTCAAGACAATTAAGAGCGGCACTAAACTCTGAAAAAGGGGGATTAAGCGAAGGGGAAAGCAGCAAAGTCAGCAACTTCTTCTTCGAGCCCCATCGATCCACTCAGCACGTGATACTTGAGCGTCGTCATCAAAAAAAGTCGGTTGTGGTTTTTTCTTTGTAACTGTTGTAATCTGGGGTTCTGATAAAGAAAAACTAACATAGAAGAAAAAAGGAGGGTAACTATAGTTGCAGTAGCGACGAAAAAGAAGACACTGGTGTGTGTTTTGACTGGAAAAAGAAATAGAAAGTAAAAAAAAAAAACAGAGTCTGGGATGCCCACGGCTCCCTCCGCTGCAGACAAAGCTACACCTCGACTTCTACAGTCTATTACTGAAAAAAAAAATGCGCGTTGGGAGACTCTGCAACAAGAAAAAAAAAAGCACAGCAGTGTCCAAACGTTGAAGGTCGAAAGAACCACGTAGCGCGCTTAATGACGTAACAGGGTAAGGGGAGCACGCAGAGGACGGTACTGACAGCTTCAGTTTCTACTTGCGCTGCGTGCGTTCTTCCTTCCTTTCGCGTGAAGACTAGCATCTTCGCAGGTACTTCCGCGGCCCAACAACGTCAAACGAAAAAAAAAGAAGCAACAATAATGATCTACCTTTTTTTTTTTTTACTTCCCGGGGTACTGCGCGTTCTTCTGCTGCTCCAGCAGCTCCGCGAACTTCTGCTTGAAGTGCTCCGAGTGCTCGCGCATCTTCTTGTTGAACTTGTCCGTGTGCTCCTGGATCATCTTCTCGAACTTCTCGTAATGCTCCTTCATCTCAGGCGACAGCGTGGAGTCGTCCGGTTTGTCCGCGAAGAACTTGGCGTTCTGCTCCTGCATCTTCTTGTTGAACTCCTCGTCCAGGCGGTCGAGCTTCGCCGCAAACTCCTCGTAGGTAGTGGCCATCGTTGAAAGGCTGGGAAAAAAGAGGGTGAATCCGCAAAAAGAAAAATTGCAGGGATTACTTGACAAGGAAAGAGGAGAGACACTTGAGCCGTAACTGAGGTTCACTGTTTGTCTGTCTGCTGTTTTGTTTTGTTTTGTTTTAATCTGTGCGTTTGTTCATCGGTAAATGCGTCCGCGTGTAACGGACGAAAGAAAAAAAAAGAGGAGACAGTTAAGACGGAGAAAGAGTCGGTTTGGACTTTGGCTTGCTTTTTTTTTCCCCCTGCACACAGACACAGCGGC
Source organism: Lotmaria passim (assembly GCA_037349495.1). NCBI lineage: Eukaryota > Euglenozoa > Kinetoplastea > Trypanosomatida > Trypanosomatidae > Lotmaria > Lotmaria passim. The sequence goes on from CP140193.1 coordinate 1,015,050, forward strand.
GCGGAAGCTTGGAAAGGCGGAGGAGACGAAACTCGGCGAAACGAAAGCACAGATTTACTAAACAACAAAAAAAAAGTCAGAAAAGAGGGCTTCTGGTTCCTGAAAAACGAGAGTGCTTCGTTTTGTTTTCCTGGTTTCCCCTGCCTCCTTTCCTTCATTTTCTTCCTCTTCCTTAACCACTCCCACTTCGTCTTGTCAAACCGTATTGCTCCCCGTTGAGGAGAAAAAAAAAAGACAACATGTGTGAAGTGTCTTGCTCCCTCTCCCCCATTGCGTCGCATAAAGAGATGCGAGCGCTTTTGGATAAGCAACAAGACTTGCGGCTTTCCAGCGCAGTCTTGCGAATACTTGAAACGCAAGACAAGAAGCTATAAACACCAAAAGAAAGTGTCATATTACAAGAAAAATGGGCTTCTCCTGCGTAGCACCGCAACTGCCAACAACATATTTCGCTGCTGCTCCCTAATGCGCTACGAGGACGAACTCACTTAACCCGCTGGTCGTCTTCGTCTAACTTGTTTTGTTTTCTTTCTTTTTTTTTCTCTCTCTCTTTACGGTTTGTTTTCATTATTGTTGTCGATTGGTTTTGTTAGCGTAATTTTTTAAATACAGTCAACTGTAAAACAGATGAAAAAAAAAAAACTACTTTTTTTTTTCCTAAAAAAAGGAAAAGAAGACGAAGAAGAAAAACAAAAAGAAAAATCAGTAGCACAATGCAGACAAACCTTCGCGGCATTTTTTAGCCCCCTTCTTAAAAAAAAAAAAAAAGACCTTTTTTTTTTTCACTTTTTTCTCGTCTCCCCACTCTTACAGCATTCTCCATCCATCGTCTCCTGTTTCCAGTGCGATCAAACACACCTGGAAGGCGTGAAGACAAAGCGAGAACCTTAGAATACAAAACAATTGCGTTGTTTTTCTTTTTTTTTTTTCTTTTTCAAACTCGGAGGAGGATGGTGAGGCCCAGAGCCAAAGAGAAAAACACTGATAAGCTTTATATAATTTGACCAAAGAGAAAAAACTGAGCAGAAAGAAAAAAAAAAAGAGCCTTAAAAGACGGAGAAGTTTGACCTCCTTCTACATTCACGCACGCGCAAATCCAACGGAGAGCTTAATTACATATATACATATATGTATGCATGGCATTGCGTTGCCTTTTGACAACGAAAAAGGGAGAAAGAAAGCACAAGAATAACTATGCGGAGGACGTGTAAAAAAAAAAAAAAAGCTGATTCAAAGAAAACACTTGTGCCATGTTGCTAACAGCCTTTTTTTCTTTCCACTGCCTTTTCCCTCTCCGTTGCCGCGCCGCGCATGTGCGCCGCATATCCACAAACGTTCTCATTAAACAAGGGTAGCCCTCGCCTAAGAAGAATAATGCCAGACACTAAGCGCTCTTTTTACTTTTTATTTGCTGTTGTAGTTGGAAATCGAACTTCGTAGCGAACGCTGCTGGAGACAGTCGCGTTGTCGTCAGCTCTTCTTAAGGCGATTTTTCTTTCTTCTGCTCTTTTTCTTTCTGCCAGCCTTTTTTGTTGTTTTTAAAGCTCTCTCATTTTTGCGCACTTTTGTTTCCCCCTCCCCCAAAAAAAAAAAAGAAACAGATAGCTGTATAAATAAATACATATATATATATATATATATGTACATACTAACAGCAAAGAAGCGTAAGGAGAAGAGCCCAGAACTGTGTCTCTGCGCGTGCATGTGTGTACGTGTGCGTGTGTGTTGTTACGTAATTGACCTGGAAAGAAAAAAAAAAAAAAACAACTCCGCCTCGCAATCCACTTCACCGTCGACAGCCGCAAAAGTGCGTTATCTTGTCTTCGAATAGAGGAAAAAAAAAAACGAAAAAAAAAAAAAGCGTTGCCTAACTGATTGGGTTTTTCGCTTATTCCCTCCTTTTTTGTAACTTCCATTTGCTCGCGTATGGGCATTGTTTTTCAATGCGCAAGCTCCTTTCCTTTTTTTTTTTTGTTGTTTCCCTGTTTTGCACGCAAGACAAACAGCTCCCTTTTTCGTTGTTGTTTTTCATTAAGTGTTAAAGAACATGGTACAGAAACCTCCACGCTCGTCGCTCGTTTCCTCGCATCGCAAACCAGTTCTTCTCTGTCCGGCTCGACTCTTCAACTACGTCGTGTTCTTGCCAGTATCACCCTGTTACTTCTCTTCGCCACAATCAACGGTGTTGTCAACCAGCAGAGAAAGAAAGGGGAGAAGAAAAAGAAAAATAACGCCCAACAACAACAACACATATACGGCCCAATTACAGAGCAGAAAGAGAAGCGCGAGCATACAGAAGGCAAAAAAAAAAACGACTTCGTCGAGAGTACAGATGAGTCAGGCGAAGGAAGAAAAGCACAAAAGAAAAACAGAGAAAACAAGAGACGTGGAAAGAAGGAAAAGACACTTCTATCAGAGCGCACGGAAACTGAAAGACAACACACTTCAAATGAAAGAGACTCGTATTTTATGTCGCCTAAGCACCTGTGCACCGACACTGCGTAGCTGGCGCATGTTCAGATACACACATGGAGATCAAAGGGAAGGAAAACAAAAAAAAAAAAAGAAGGAAGCAGCAAGCGTGAAGACGGTAAACGACTTGAAGAGAAACGCATGTGAGGCACACAACCTGCCGGAGTTTCTACTCTGCTACAATAAAAAAGAAAAACGAACAAACACAAAGCCAAAATGAAACGTAGAGAAAAACGTGAAAGCGACAACGACACACGCAAACACGCATACCGCACCAGCACACGTACATGCACACTCACAAACATACACACTTAATTTCACCTACAAACTTTAAGAACCAAGGAAAGGAAAAGAAAAGAAACAATACACACACATTTACGTCCTTTCGAGAAGGAAGGAAAAGAACCACCAACCACGCCACCTGGCAGAGACCAGAGGATTGACAAAAGAGAACGAGAAACAAGCGTGAGAATACCTATTATTATTATCAAGAGACCAGAAAAAGAAAAAAAAAGAAAGATGGGCGGCTAGTGGTACGAAACACAATAAGCAACTCAGCAAAAAAAACACATATTCAAAACTGCAGCACAAACACAGATGCCATGAAAACCCATATATGCACCCGCCTCCTCCACGAACGCACATTCCACACACAATCACACGCGCACGGGCATGCACCATTAACGTTACAAAGATGTGAATTAATGCTATATTTGATTACGTGTCCGTCACGCACCGTCAGCGTTGACTGACCTTGGCCTGCGGACACGGGCATTGCGTTGCGCAAACTTCTTTCGACTTTCCCCATCACGCTCCACTCCTCGTCTCCTTTGCCTCTCCGTCTTCCTTGACGCTTCCCGCCACTTAGTTAAAAGGGGAGGAAGGAATAGCAATAATAACAATAATAATAATAGGAGGGGGCCTACTGCGCAGGTTATCGCTCAACGTGACAAGCACTTACTCCCCCACTCGACAGAATTACAATGACGCCTCCCGCACTCTCTATTTATCTTTTGTCCTCTTTGCTTGCTTTCGCTCCGCCGCGTTGCCGCAAGAACAGAGCGGGAGACGGTGTCGTTACCTACTGGGTCTTGTTGTCCAGGCGCACATTCATCGCGCGGTTGGCCATCTCGATGCCGTCGAACTCGGCAATTGCCACCTGCGCCTCCTCCTCGGACTTCATGACAACAATGCCCATGCCACGGCTCTTGCCGTTACGGCCAAGGATGATCTCCGCACGCTCGACCAGGCCGACCTGCTGGAAGGTCTCGCGCAGCGCGCTGTTCGTGCAGTCGAAGGGCAGGTTCGACACGAAGAGCTTGCGGCCCACCTCGGGCACCTGCTGGCTGCGTGGCTTCGGCAGCGGCTCCGCGCCGTTCATCTCCGGCACCTCCGCGGTACCGCCGACCTGGTATGGCGCCCCGCGGTTGTAGGCGTTGGCCGGCATATTCGGCCGATTGTAGTTGGCCGTCGCCGCACCCGGGTAGTAACCGCCAGCAGCGAACTGGCCACCGCGGTGCTGGGCGGCGGTGTTGCCGTAGGCCGGCATCATCTCGCGCTGCACCAGTGGTGGGCGCGGACCGTCGTCGAACTTGCGCACAATCAGGCGGCGGCCCTCGAAGTCTGTCTCGTTGAACATGCGGATCGCGTTGTCGGCGCCTTCCACAGTCATCATTGTCACCAGCGCAGAGCCCTTCGGACGGCCCGTGCGGTCGGCGATGAGGTCAGTGTAGCGCACCTTGCCGGCGTTACGGAAATGATCCTTGACGTGCTGCCACGGTGTCTGGAAGGGGAGGTTGCCCACGAAGAGGATGGTGCCCTGGTTGCGGCGGAAGCGGTCGGCGTCGCCGACGTTCTGCAGATCCTCGTTGGACCCCTGAGAATGGTGCTCCTCCATCATGGCGGCTGAGGTAAAGAAAAAGAAAGGAGAAAAGAAACTTGGAGTTGTGTTTTTTGTTTGTTTGTTTGCTTTTTTAGGTTGTATCTCCGTTTGTTTGATAGGGAGGCCGAGGCGACGTTGATTGGAACTGCAATGCCCAACGGTCAAAAAAAAAAAAAAGGCAAGGGTTTTTCGGACACGGCGGAAGACGACGGTATCGTTAAAAAAAAAAAAAGAGGATTAAAAAATGAAAACATGAAGGTGAAGTTGATGGAAAGAGAAATAGCAAAACAGCAAGACTAAACTTACTGCTTCTAACATCTGGCAAGAGCTGGAGCAGTGTCTCGCGCTACGAATGCACGCTCCACTTTTGTTTTTCCCTCTTAAAAAACAACGAATTAAAAAAAAAAAAGGGTCAGCCCCTTTTTTTTTTTTTCTAGTACACTGGCTTGGAGATGCAAGAGGCCCGAGTAGCGAAACACCTTTTCCGTGCTCCAGGTAACGCATATTTGAAAACGTGACAAAAGCACGAAAAAAAAAGCTCAAAGAGACTGTTAGCGCTTCTGTGAGGAAGCCGCTACTTTTGTGTTGTTGGTGCTGCTGATGTTGTTGTCTTTGGTATCGAAAAATCAAAACAAAGAAAGAAAAGAGGTTGAGCGCCGAGAGCTTTCCATTTGCCAAATGAAGCAAGGAAAAAGTCGCGGCACTTGCACATTCTTCCGTATTGAAAATGAATCAGCCACACGCTCACACACACCACACGCACCACCGCCAAGGCTACTTTACTTCGGCACCTTCAGCTTGCCCTCGCGAACCTTGTTCTGCACGTCGATCGGGCTCTCGCCGTCGACGGTGCAGCCGATGGAGACGGCGGTGCCGAGCACCTCCATCACGACGGCCTTCAGGTCGCTGCCCATGGACTTAGCCTGCGACTCCTTCGCGATCTTGATAATCTCCGCGAACGGGATGTTGCCGTTGTGCTTGACGTTCTTGACCTTCTTGCGGTCGCGCGGCGGCTCCTTGAGCGCGCGGATGAGGCGCGAAGCCACCGAGGGCGTCACGACGACGGTGGCCACGCGGTTCTTGACGCGCAGCTCACAGGTCACCTTCAGACCCTTCCAGTCCTTGGTCGCCTTGGCGATATCCTCACCAATCTTCTTGGCGTTGAGGCCGAGAGGACCGACCTTGGGGGCCAGGGACGCGGTCGCGGCCACCTCACCACCAACGGCGCGCACGATCACGATGATCTCCTGCGAAGGATCAAACTTCGGCGGCATTACGATTCTTCACACTAGATGTGCACTGTCCAGCAAACACAAGCACACAAATAAAAAAAGAATGTGTGTTTTCACCGCGTAGGCGGTGGTAATGAGAGGAAGAGGTGTGTAAAAATGTGTGAAAAGTAAGCATGAGACACGAAGACAAACGGCACCGATGTAGAAAGAGGACAAATGGAGAGAGGACACGTTAACAGCCGTTGAAAGATGACGGCAGTGAAGAAAGGAAAAAAAAAAAAACGTACTGGCTTCTACATAGCTGCTATTACGTCCCATCAAGCAGGAAACGACCGGAAAAGTGAAGGTCAAGCAATTGAAGAAAATAAAAAAAACAACAGCGCGGCCTTTTCTTCTTCTTTTTTTTTTTTTCTTCTTCTTGCATTTTTGCAAACGTGTTTTTCTAAAACAATCGTTAAGCGTCGCGGTAGATGCTAGATCAACGTTCTCATTTCTCAATAAGATGTAGTCTCGTTGAAGAGCTGAGTTACGCAAAGGCTCTCATAAAGGAAAAAAACAAAGGAAAAAGCAGGCCTCTTAAAAGCGCAGAACCCCATAAACAAATATTGAGAAAAAAGCAGAGCATACGCGCCCTGTCTTTCAATAGCTCAGCAACGGACACGATTCACATTCGCCAAGCGCCAACGCCAACGCAGGCTGCGCGAAGTCCGGAAAGCTCTTTTTTTTTTTTTGTGTGTGTGTATGTGTGTGTTTCTTTTTTTTTTTTCTCTTCTTTTTCGCTACTCACACCCGCGTACTGCGTTGATGCAGGTGATCAAGCAACAGCAATGCTGAGTTAGACGGGCCTTCGGCGAAACGTAAACGGAATGCCGTCGCCGTTCCACGTGTGCGGGTCGCGATACAGCCGCGTGGCCGCCAGTGCCCTTGCCTTTTCATCCCCGCTATTCTCCTCACCACCAGTGTCCTCCTCCTCCGTCTCTTCCAAGAAGGTGAGGTTCTCCGCCTCAAATGTAATGTCGATGCGCGGCTCATAGTTGGGATACAGCTCCGAAGCGTCCTGCAGAACGTACCACACGGCAAAGCGGCTCTCCGTGAATGACGGGGCCACGTTCTCCACCACGCCATCGGCGTGACGTGGTTGCTTCGTGTGCAACTTTGAGCTCGCACATGTATTCACCAGATTTGCGTGGTTGCTGAGGACAAAGTAGAGAAAGCGCTCGCGGCTCGCATCATCGTCCGACGTGCGCAGCGTGCGTAGCGCATCGGCGGCGCGGTGTACGATTCCGTCCAGCAGCCACGCCAGTGTGTCGTAGAACAGATCCCACGACTGCACCGCCAAAACCTCCGCCGGCGTCGGCGAGGTCGTGAGAGACTCCGGCGGCCGACACTGCAGCCGCTGGCGCAAGCGAGCCCACCGTTCGCGCGTCAGCGTCTCCACCGCTAGCACGTGCATGCAACCCACCTCTTCTCCGCCGTCCTCTGCTTCACTCGGCGCCGTCAGCTGCACTCGATGGATGCGGGCCGTTGCGCCTGGGTAGCACGCAAAGATCAAGTCTAGCTGCAGCATCTCGCGCGGCGACAGCAGCTCCAGGAGGTACGTACACCGCCCCGCCGTCTCGTCTAGCAAGTCGTCCGCAGCTACGGCAGCGGCAGCGGAAGTCGCTGTGTTTGGAACAGGCGCCGGGGTGCCGGCGGAGGTGGCGTTGAGGCGCTCCATCTTTGCCAACAGGAAGTCTAACGCCGCAGCAGTAGGTGCCTCGCCCGAGCCTGTGTGCGGCTGGGCGGACACGTGGAAGGGCAGCGGCGGCGCGGCGTCGGCGACGGCCTCTTTCACCGCTAGGAGCACCGCGGCGGAGGCTTTGATGCGATCGCCACCCGCCGCCTGCACCGCCGCCCTGCCCTGCGCAGCAGCGTTCTGCGCGACGGCGTTACGCGTGAGATGGACACGAGCGACAGACAGTTGTGCGAGGCAGCAAGACACGGAAGTGTCTTTTGCATCATCATCCGTGTGCACCGGCGCGGCGCCGCCCGTTCGAAAATGCCTGTTGCGGTGTGTTGCCTCTTCCTCGTGGGCGTGGGCGTGGTCCTCCTCGCGTCCGCCCACCCCCACGCCCATGCCCACGCCGCCTTTGGCATCACCACAGCGCTGCAGGTGCTGCTGCTGCTGCCGCTGCCATTGCTGTCGCAGCAGAAATTCCGCTGCTGCCACCTGCACACTGTGGCGACTCTCCTTCACGTTTGGCACGGCATCGCCCACCATCACATGTGCATGAAAGTACGGTGCCGTTGCCTCCTCACCTGCCTGGGACGCGGTAGGCTTAGTGAGATGCACCCGTACAGGGAGGCGGAACGACGTGCGCGGCTCCTCGGTGTCAACGTGGGCGACAAACAGTTTCAACGCGGCAGCAAAGGTCATCGACAGCGAAACGGAGTCCACCACTTCCTCGTAGGCGACGGCCTCGTGGACGTCCTCGACGTTGACTTCGTGCTTCGATGGCCGCCAGCCAAAACGCGGTAGCAGATGCTGCTCCACGTACGACCGCAGCGACGCCACAGGGATTGATGTTGAAGGATCGTACGGCATGTGGTGGGCAGCGAAAGAGGCGGTGTCGTCTTCCGTATTTGTCTTTTCGTTCCCCTCCTCCTCATCTTCATCCTTCTGCCCACCTTCTTCATTCGAGTCACTGCCATCGTCACCACTGTTTGTGCTGCTCTGTGGAAGAGCGCTCAGCTGCAGCAGCCGCGCTGGCAAATGGCGCCGCAACTCTGGTACGGCGCTCTCAATTGGTGACGCGCAAACAGGCGAAGAAGCGACGGCTGCGTCGCCGCGCACAGTAAACCGCACTATAGTGGCTTGCACCTGCGGATTGGGGAACGGTGCCGCGGTGCCCGTCTGCTGGGCGTTGTAGAGCTTTGCCATGTGCCACTGCAGCACGCGGAGGCTGGGGTAGCGTCGCTGGTAGAGCTGCAGTGGCGTGAGCTTGTGGAACGCTGCGTGCGTGCTGTTGTCGCCACCGTCGCCGTCAACCTCCTCCTCCTGCTGCTCGAAGGTCACCCCAGAGTAACCCGCCTCGGCCTCCGTGTGTGGGTTCGACGTGGACGAAGGGGGAGAAGGGCAACAACACAGGAGAAGCGCGCCTTCGTGCCGCTTCGCATCCCCCAAGAAGCTCAACAGTTGACGACGCATCCGGTCGATTCGCCAGGTTTTCGCGTAGCGGACGAGTACGGGTGTCAGGAGCTCGTACAACGAGTTGGCGTGGAGGCGGGACTGGGCCTCGCGGCGCAGCACCGCTGCGAAGAGCCGCTGCTCCCACTGAACCACCTTGAGAACCTCGCCGGAGTCTGGAGGGGCGGAGCGGGAGGGCTGATGGCGCAGCCACTCCATCACGACCGCGCGGTAGCGGCGGTGCTGCCCTACTGTGAGGCAGGAGTTGAACGCGCTCACTCTCAGCTCCTCGGCCGTGTCTGACGAAGCGGCCACCTCACCCTTCACAATAGTCTCCTCCTCCTCCCGCAGAACTCGCCGGCAATGGGCTACATCCACAAGGCGGAACACATCCTGCTCACACCGCGCCGGCTCTTGGAACAGCTTCGTCAGATACGCCTTGGTGCGCGCAGCAGCAGCAACAGCGCCGGTGTCATCACGACCGTTGCCCGACGCGGTACGTTGTAGCGCCTGTGCGTCTTCCTCTACGCAGAGGATGTCGAGCACATTCGGCGGCACCGCGCTTGCCTCCACATCCGCCGCCGATCGGGTACGCTTTCCATGCGAACTCTTCCCGGGTTGGAAATAGCGCGACGTCGACGCCTCCAAGACGGCGGTGCTGTGGGCAAGTGGGTGGCCCGGGGATAGCACGGGCAGGTTGACCGTTGGCAGAACCACCGGCTGAGTCGTCGTGGTGGCGCCGGCAGGGTGCGGAGCGGGCGCTTTGCTGTGCTTCGGAAAAGTAGACGATGCCGACATCTTACATTCGCCGCAGAGTGTTGTACACAGACGCCTTTTCAGCTGAAGTTGCGCTCTCCCCACCCACCCTTTCTCTTTTGTTTGTATGTTAAAAAAAAAAAGTAAGTACTTCCGCGTACGTAAGGAATCGTTGAAAAGTGCAGACGCGTGAAAGCGTCGCCGCGCTACGAAAGGAGCACGTTTTAAATGGTGCAGGATGAAGGAACGTGCAAAGTGAAAAAAAAAAAAAGACAAGAGAAGAGCACACAGGCATGATAATAAAAAAAAAAGAAGAAGAATAGCGCAATGGGAGCTAACCGGTTGCCCCGTGAGGTTGCATGAGTGCCGAAGAAGCGGGGAAATGGCATTGTGGGACGGAGAGAAGAAGTGAGTTACTGGATTTTCCTCTTCTCCTTTATCGTTTGCCCACCATTACGAATCCCCCCCCCTCCTCCTCCCTTCCCCTCCTACATCCCCTCCGATGAGCCCAAAGAAAAGCACAGCAAATGCAAACGCAGTTGATCCTAAGGAAGAAAAGAAGTACAACAAAAGCACACGATACGGTGGTAGTATATAGATGAGTGCACGCACTATAGATATACCCACACAACATCACTCTTAAATAAATAAACAAATAAAAACCGACAAATTACTCCTTCTTCGTTGTATTGACCATTGACGGCGTCACCTTACTCATTAACCACTCCCGGTAGGCTTGAAGGTGCGCCGGGTTTCGCGCGTGGGCCGACACACAGTTCACCCCACTCTCCGGCCCGTACTCGCCGCTGCATAGGTAGTAGCCACCTTGCACCATGTCCGTGTCCTCTACCGCTGCCTTCAACGTTGACTGTGCCGACTCGAACCACGTCTTACCCACCACCAGAGACGGGTAGTAAAGCAAGCAGTCCAGCACGCGCGGCGAGAAGAGCTCGCGGTACAAGTAGGTGGCAATGATGCCTGGGTGCGTGCACGCCACAAAAATCTTCAGCTGGTTTCGTCGCTCGTTGTCCTGTGGAGTGGAGGCGGTGGCGGCAGAGGTTGCTGCGGTGGCGGTGCTACTGCTGGTCGCCGCCATCGACGACGTGTTCGGCTCTTTGCTTGGGTCCGCCTTGCGCATTTTTGGCGTGGTAAGCCCTGTCCTCTCTGTGAAGCGCATCGTGGCCACCTGGTAAGCCAGCAATCGGGTGTTCCACATCACACACAGCTTGGAAAGTCCGTAGTAGCCGACGAAGTTCGTCCAGCTGAAGTCCTTTTTGTAGTAAGGGTCATTGGTTGCGGCTGGAGCGGTGCCGCCGCCCTCTGCGGTGGCTCCGCGACAGGGGGAGGTCACCTCCGCGCCGCGCTTGTCGAGTCCGCGAAGCATCGCGATAGGGTCGTAGGTCGACTGTCGCCCCAGTCCCAGAAACGAGTGGCAGCTGGAGCCGACGTTTACGATGCGCGACGTCACGGAGGTCCTCTCGGCTGTCGCGTCTAGCAGTGGCAGCATCAGCTGCGTGAAGAGAAAGGGTCCGACCGCGTTTGAGGCGATGGTGCACTCCAGCGCGCGCCACTCCGCCGGCGATGCCGCGACAGAAGCCTCGCCGCTCTTCAGCTCCTCCACCTCGCCGACGAACGTCATACGCCGATGCAGAGCCCCAGCCGCCATGACCAGCAGCCCTACTGGCAGCCGGTCCTGCACTGCCGCCACGCCCTTCACGTAGGCGCGAATCGACACATCGGAGCGAAGGTCGACGGTGCCGATCACCTTCACCTCGCCCTTCGACCTGCACCGCTGCACCTGCTGCTCGATGCGCTTCTTCGCGTAGAGCAGCCGATCCGTGTTGCGAGCAGCGAGGATGACGGTCCAGCCATGCTCAGCGAGCTGCTGCGCGGTGCTGAAGCCGACACCGGAACTGCCGCCGACCACGAGCGCGACGCGACCGGTGAAGTCTACGTTCTTCGGCCACTGACACAACTTGCCTTTCGCGGCGAGACGGCAGCCGAAGGCGCAACTTAGAATAAGCACCAGCACATCCACCGCGTTGGCCTCACGCGACCACCCCACACGGCATAGCCAGCACATGCCAAGGATGAGAATAAAAAGAACAAGCGAGGCAAACGCCGCCGCTTCAGAGGAGTAGAGGTGAATCATGTCGGAGAGAGCACCTCTTGAGCAGCCGTTACTCTCGTACTGTCAAGCTGCAGAAGCAGCTAGAAATAAATATATATGTATAGTTGTCTACCGTCCTCAAGGAAGCGAGAATAAATGGACAGAAAAAAGTACTGATGTTGTCTAGGGGAGACGTTTATGGGATAAAGAAAAAGAAGCTGTAATGAGTGAAAAGCACAAACACTGTGCAGTGCGCTTTTAAAAGAACGGTGGTAGTCAGAAACCGACACGTGAACAACACGTTATAGCAGCGAGTGCATGTGCACGCGTTGTCAGAGAGAAAAAAAAAAAAGATGAGGTGGAGAGCAAGAAAAGGAGAATAGAAAGGAAAATGCTAAGAGTATCCATGCGCCAACACGCCAATCAGTTAAGTTCCATTAAACGGAGACAAAAAAAAAAGGAACGGGTTTTTTTTCTCCTGCTTTGTGCTCCTCACACCAATTGCTTATTTGCAGCATGGAGACGAACCTCAAGAAGACAAACACTTTAGCTAAAAGGTGAGAAAGATCAGTTAGGTCATTTTTTGTCATGAAGAAAAGATGTTTGTGTGTGTGTGTGTGTGTGTTTTAACTGCTTTACAGCTGTTATGGCTGACAAAAAAGGGGTGCTGAGGATTTAAAAAAAAAAAAAGAGAAGGGAGATAAAAAAAAAAAAGAAGTTAGGCGCAACTTGCGTAAAACAAAACAACTGTTTCAATGTATAAAAACCAAAAAGAAAAAAAAAAGTAAAGAAGAGCAAAGAGAAAAGAAACAGTAGTTTACAATTCTATACACACTAACGGCAGCTTACTTTTATGTGGTATAATCTGCAAACGCTAGTGCAGCTGCCTTAACGAAAGAAGAAAGAAAAAAAAAAAGAAAGGCATGGCAACGGCGCCGATAAACACCGAAAATGATGAAAAAAAAAAAACGAGCAGAGACGGATTTTAAAGATTGGAGAAAAAACGATGTGAAGAAAATACCTGCCAAAAGGAGAAGGCAGCAGTCAGTCCCATTTGCCTTTTCAATTCCTCTTTCCATTCAATGCGCGGCAGCCGTTTCTTTGAGCAGCGCAGCGTATTACCATGTCGTTGCGTGTTGAATTTCACTCTGTCTCTCACCTATGTCTTCCTCAGGGACTGGCGCTCCTGCTCCGTCTCAAGAAACGGCTTCTTCGGGCAAACGTGTCGGCGGAGCAGAATCTGACTGCATACCTCACTGTAGACCTTTTCCACCCGTTCCACATACACCTTCTTCTGCGCCGCCGACAGAAAACTGCCGTAGAAGGAGTTCAGCACCAGCTGCTTGAGCACCTCAGGCGTCAGGCGTCCCGTCTCGGCTAGAAGGCGGTAGCTCTCCCGCACATCACCACCGAGGTAGGCGGGGTCGTCGGAGTTGATGGTCACACACAGCCCCTCTACTAGCACCAGGTCCATCACAGCTGACCCGCACGTGGCGCGGTCATCAAAAACACACAGCGCCACGTTCGAGGTCGGGCACACAGTCAGCGGCACTTTTTCGTGTCGCAGCTTCCTGCACAGCTCACTGTCAAGGCGGGCCGCGACACCATGGTCGATGCGGTCGACCGTCAGCAAGTTTAGCGCGTTGTCCATAAACGCTGGCGGGCCCTCTTCGCCAGCGTGAGCGACGAGGTGCGGCACGTGCAGCTCCTCCCGGCAGTAGCGGAAGAGTCGCTCAAACTTCTCCGGCGGGTTGCCCACCTCGGCAGAATCGAGGCCAACTGCAACGAAAGCTCCGGCGGCAAAGAGCTCGCGGATGTACTGCCCGTTGTCGGGATTCTGGTCATCGCGCACAAAGGCAAAGCACTCTTCCTCTGAAAGATGCCGCAAAAAGCTGAAAATGAGCATAACGCTCACACCAAACTCTTTGGCGCCGCGTTGGAAACCCTTTTGCAGGCCGTCGTACACCACTCGGAACGTCACCCCACGCCCGACGTGGCCCTGCGGGTCGAAGAAAGGCTCTGCATGGCACACACGATTCTCGTGCATCATGCGGGTGTACGCATAAGCGAGCTCCGCAAAGTCGTCCTCCGTGATGAGGACAGACATGCCTCGGTAGTAGAGATTGAGAAAAGACTGCAAATCGGGGAAGTTGTACGCGGCTTTCACATCCTCAATTGTCTTGTATGGCACATCTACGTTATTCTTCTTTGCGAGTTTGAAGAGCAGCTCGGGACTCAATGTTCCTTCGATGTGAAGGTGCAGCTCGGCCTTAGGGAGAGCCTCGATGAGGCGTTCAATAAGTTCGGGATTTGCCATGATGAAACAGCAACAGCTGCTTTGAATAATACAGAAAAAAAAAAAAACTTTAAAACGCAACAAGTTCGCTTTTTTGAAGCGACAACAAGCCTTTTTCCCCTCGATTCGCCTTGCGCGTGAAGCCGAATAATGCAAAGAGCGCAGAGTAAAAGAAGACGAAGAAAGACGAATTGAGCTGGAAAACGAAGCCAGACAATCAGTTTGAAGAAAACAAGGAACAGCGATCCATAAAATGCCCGCAAAGGAGAGATGTTGGCGTTTCGATACCCCACAATTCAAGTGACGATCTAAGGAGAAAAAAATGAAACGCCGGAAAAAAGACACTTTTTACTGTCTTTTTTGTTTTGCTTCGGAAATGTCTGGAAATGAAGAAGAGACAGAGAGAGGGAGAAGAGGCAGCAATAAACTCAGAAAGATGGACAACAACAGCAACTGCCCCTCGAGTGAAGTAAACGAATAAACAAATGAGAACGAGGGAAAAAAAGAGAAAGATGGAGGAGTGCATTAGAAAACACTGGGATGCTCTCATATGTATTGGTACTGCTTCCACGTAAGAGCTTACTTTAGAACAGTGTGCTTTTTTTTTTCCTTCTTTTTTTTCCCTCCCCTCAGCTTGCCTGCTTAGGACCACACACACCAATCAGCGCCCTATGAGCACACATGAGTTTTTGGGACCATGGGTAGTTAAAAAAAAAAAAAGTGCTGATGCCTCTAGTCAACAAAAGGCAGACACTGCAGAGACTGAAGTTTCACCTCCGGTGCTAAAAACTGCACATTTGAACTGCGTGAAAAACATACGAATTACGCTTCTGGGGTTTTTCCGGTCATTGGTTTACGACAAGAAATAAAAGCGTACTTATTTATAAAAAAAAAAAAAACACTACGGTCTTGGAAAACGTCACCTGTTTGCAGAACTGCTGCGCCACGACGTTCCCATCGTCCTTCCTTTTTTCCCCATATACTAATATATACATATATATATATATATATGTATACGCATACTATTAGAAGAAAGCCACTTCGGAGGCTCAAACAGTCATAAAGGAGTCTTCTATGGGTGAAAAGGGATTGGAAAAAAAAAAGAGAAAAGACAATTCCATACTTTGCGCACACACACATATACACAAATTAGGGAAAGCAGCATACGTGACACTAATGATAGGATAGATATAAAAAAAAAAAGAAAAAAAGAAGAAGAAGGGACAGATGAAGATGGCTGAGCGTTTTCATCGAAGACCTCCGCCTCCGCCTGCTTGAAATAGGAAAAAAAAAAAAAAGAATAAAAGAGGTGGAAGAAGATATGAATACTGCCTAATGTGACGACGGCATGCAATGCCCCATAAGCTCAGCATAGTCCGCCCGTGCTTTTAATCCATAGTTGGCGATAGTCTCCTTCTTGTGTGTACGCTATAAACCAACCTGCTGCTTGCCCCATTCCACAGCCGCTTCCGCTGCCTTCACGTCCCAGCCGTACGCGAGCAGCATGTCGCGAGTCTTGTCGGCGCACTCCACAAAGTACGGACTCACAGCGTCAGGGCTAGCAGTTGGCTTCTCGCCCGATGGCGCCACAAGCTCCAGTTCCTCGCGCGGGCACATCGCACAATGCAGCGTGGTCTGCGCCCCTTCGGTACTGTTCTTCAGAAAAAGCAGGTTTAGAAGGGAGGTATAAATACCATATGCGTCCTTCATCGTTCCGCGAGCAACGTTGGTGGTAACACAGCCAGGGTGCAGGCAGCATGCATACACACGATTTGCCTCGTTCTTGGCATAGCGGTAGCGGCGCGCGACGACGTGCGCGTGGTAGGCGTTGAGCAGCTTGCTGGTGCCATAGCGAAAAAAAGCTCCCCTGGTCAACTCACAATGAAGCGGGCCGGTGGACTTTTCAGCTACCTGGTTCACGTCCCTCAGCGCGGACATCAGCTTCTCCTGTGCCAGTCCGTTGCAAGTAGGGTAGCTTCGAACAGACTTCCACGCGCTGAAAGCTCCAGCCTCTAGTGTACCCTGAGGGAAGCGGTGCGCCTCGCTCGACACATACACCACGCGACCGCCGTTCTTCTCCAGCAAGGGCAGCAGCAGCTCTGTCAGCAGCAGCGGACCGAGGAAGTTCACGGCAGTGTGAAGCTCCAGCTGCGGATGGAAGCGCGAAAACGATATGGCTGTCTGCATCAAACCCGCATTGTTCACCAGCACCTGCACGTTGCGCGTCGCGTACGCCTTCAACACCCACTCCGCAAACGCACGCACGCTGTCAAAGTCATCACACTCCACCGGAAGCTTCGCCTGCACCAACACCGTCTCGGGCGAGTGCGCGTACTTCTTCGGGTGGGCGCGGCGCAGCTCCTCTGCCTTTGCACGGATATTTGCCGCCGTCTCCACCGACAGCGCCGCAGACCGGCACGTCACGATCACCTCGTAGCCCTCCACCGCCAGTCCCACAGCAGTCCAGTACCCGATGCCGCTGTTCGTTCCCGTCACGATCGCCACCGGGCGCTTCTCCAGCGGCATGTCGCGCGACATCACGAAGCGCGCCTTTGCTTGCTTCTCGGCTGGATCGGCATCACTCACCGGACGCGCGCGGTTGGTGGCACCCTTCGCAAGCAAACGGCCAACAATAACCCAGACTGGCACGACAGCTGGGATGTACTTCTTTGGAACTAAGAAGCACGCGACAAATGCGCCAACACTCCAGCACAAGGCACCGGTCTCACTCTTGTAGCCGAATCCCATTTTTATAATTGCAGCAATGCTGTTGGGAGGAAGAAAAGGAAGGAAAAAAAAAAAAGCGAACAGACGGTCTGAGTATCTAGAGTAGGCTATTAACACTGATTGATAAGAAGCTGATAGGCGCAAAAGCGCAAATGGGGGAAAAAGATGTGAAAAAATATGAGCAACAAGACGCTTACTAAGGAAAAAAAAAAAAACAAGCCGCTGATGTATAAAGCAAAAGAAAAGAAAGAGAAACGTTCAACTACTTAAAAAAAAAAAAAAATAACATCCATATACACATATATGTATAGGGTTATATTGACGTAGTAAGAGTAGCGATGGGAAAAAAAAAGGCAGGCGCTTTCCTTCCTTTTCGTTTATTTGTTTGTTTTTGAGTGAGAGGAACAAGTTAGTTTTGAAAGATGAAAGATTGTGTTATTATAGTTTTTAAAAAAGGAAAAAAAGTGGAGGAGAGAGGAAAAACGGCTGAAGCACTTAACGAGGAAAGCAATAAAAAAAAAAAGCACGGGCTTTTTACAGTGGCAGCGCACACTTTCAGCAGAAGATAAAACCGCAAGAAGCACCAGCGCACTGAGTCTAAAAAGAAAAAGGTTGTCTGCTTTTCAAGTGTCTCGCTTCATTCTCCAAGAACATCCTTTGGTAACAATTTTCGTTTTTATCCCCCGGCCACCCTACAACAGCTGTCCTTGTTTAGTTTTCTTTTCGTGTGTGTAAGGGCAGCTGGCCTTCTCAACTGACTCTTTTCTTTTTGCTTTGTCACAGTCCCCAGACCGATTGCAAACAAGCAAGACACGCGTGTTTTCCACTTAATTCGTCTCTCAGTTTTTGTTTGTTTGTTTGCGTTACTGCAAGCCGACCAACTGCTTGCCCCAATCCACAATAGCCTCAGCCTCTCTTACGTCCCAGCCGTACGCGAGCAGCATACTCTGTGTCTTTTCGGCGCACTCCACAAAGTACGGGCTCACAGCGTCAGCCGTGCGTTTGCCCGACGCGTCGCGCGGCGACACCAGCTTCAACTCCTCGCGTGGGCACATAGCGCAGTGCAGCGTGGTCTGCGCACCCTCCCAGCTTGTTTTCAAGAACAGCAGAGAGCCCCACGCGTAGAAGGCGTTCACGAACCAGTTCAGCAGGCCACGCGAGATGTTGGTGGAAACGCAGCCGGGATGGAGGGAGCAAACGTCCACGCCGAAGGCACCAGTCTGGCTTTCGCCAAGTGCGTAGCGGCGCGCGACGACGTGCGCGTGGTACGTGTTGAGCAGCTTGCTGGTGCCATAGCGACAGAGAGAAACACCCATTTTTGTTGTGTGAAGGGGACCAGCAGAGTTGCCGGCCCCTTGATTGAGCTGACGCAACGCCGTAAGCAGCTTGCCTCCCACCAATCCGGTGCAAGTAGGATAGTTGTTTACCCATTTCCACATACTAAACAAACTAGACTCTAGCACACACTGAGGGAAGCGGTGCGCCTCGCTCGACACATACACCACGCGACCGCCGTTCTTCTCCAGCAAGGGCAGCAGCAGCTCTGTCAGCAGCAGCGGACCGAGGAAATTCACGGCAGTGTGAAGCTCCAGCTGCGGATGGAAGCGCGAAAACGATATGGCTGTCTGCATCAAACCCGCATTGTTCACCAGCACCTGCACGTTGCGCGTCGCGTACGCCTTCAACACCCACTCCGCAAACGCACGCACGCTGTCAAAGTCATCACACTCCACCGGAAGCTTCGCCTGCACCAACACCGTCTCGGGCGAGTGCGCGTACTTCTTTGGGTGGGCGCGGCGCAGCTCCTCTGCCTTTGCACGGATATTTGCCGCCGTCTCCACCGACAGCGCCGCAGACCGGCACGTCACGATCACCTCGTAGCCCTCCACCGCCAGTCCCACAGCAGTCCAGTACCCGATGCCGCTGTTCGTTCCCGTCACGATCGCCACCGGGCGCTTCTCCAGTGGCATGTCGCGCGACATCACGAAGCGCGCCTTTGCCTGCTTCTCGACTGGATCGGCATCACTCACCGGACGCGCGCGGTTGGTGGCACCCTTCGCAAGCAAACGGCCAACAATAGCCCAGACTGGCACGACAACTGGGATGTACTTCTTTGGAACTAAGAAGCACGCGACAAATGCGCCAACACTCCAGCACAAGGCACCGGTCTCACTCTTGTAGCCAAATTTCATTTTCTAGCTTTTCTCATATGCCGATAACAACTACTGCTACTTTTTTCTTTCTCTAGGTGTGAAGCCAAATTAATGTTAACCTAATCACAAGCTCTTTTTTTTTTTTTTCGGACTATTGAAATAAAGCAGAATCGCTGTTGCTCGGTAAAATCACAGCCGCTATTTCATTGTGTAGAAAGTATGTCAAAAAAAAAAGGGGACCATGTGTAGAGAGTTGGAAATTAAAGCACGAAAGCGAGAGCGTCACCTTTAATAATAAGAGAATTGGTATGGAAGAAGCGGTGTGTATCCATTATAGTGGCAGACGAAGGGCCATGCATGAGGCATAACAACGATTTGAGACCCCCGACGGTATGTGTCCCCAAGAAAGAAAAAAAAAAACGCATATTATTCTTAGCATTGCGTGAGAGGCGCTGCCGCACAAGCTATGTAGAAAGCGCTCTCGAAAAAAAAAAAGAGCATATATATATATATATATATATATATATATAGGAGAGTGAGACACTGTAACGAATTTAGCCTGGATTCCGCTTAGTTTAGGGTTCAATAGACAAGCCGCACTGCGGAGGAACTAAGCACCGCTAGTCAGCTCATGTATGTGATGAAAACTGTAAGAAAAAGAGAAGAGCTTGCTCTTCACAGCAACATGCACCAGTCGTCACAGAGGACCACGGAGGTCGCGCACACGATGCTCTTCCGCGGTGACCACGGGCTCCGCATGCATCGTCCGCTTCAGCGCCTCATAATCGCCGTCATCCCAAACCTCATCACCCTCAGCGTACGTCAGCTCAACATCCGGGTTCTGCATGTGTCTCACATAGTCCTCAACAAGAAATTGCTGGCGATACCGCTCCTCGGCAATTCGCCACGTCCCACTCGTGTTGCCTTCGCCCTCATCGTCGTTCAGCTCAGCCTCCTCTGCTGCGATTCCAGATGCTGCGCCTGCATTTGATGACGAAGAAGTGTCGTTGGCGGTCTCATCCTCCGTCAGCATGGCACGCAGCGACTCAGCTGTAAATGTCTCGATTTCTTTAGACTGTGGCGTCTGCTCGTCGTCGGCACATAGCTTTATTGGTGAAGAAGAGGAAGCGGGTGACGCAGTTGATGCCGACGCTGTCGCCGCAGCAGCAGAAGCGCCAGGTGGGGAAAGGAGCAGGATTTCGCCGACGTGCACAAATGGTACACCTTCCGCCCCGGTAACGGGGAGCTCGATTAGAGGGTCGCCAGCCAGCACAAGACGAATCGGGTTCACGGCTGCGATGTACCGTTCCAGCGTACTCTGCAGCGCCTTTGGAGCACCGAGAGAGACGGTATTTGCCACTTTAAAGCCACGCTGCGACAATAAGAGAGACAAAATAAGGCCCACGGCACCGCCGACAGCGTGACCTATGACAACAGTACTTCGTGTTGGGTGCAGTGGTGAATCATGAAGAAGTGCATCGCAAATCCGGCTCGCCGTAATCAGAAACTCGCTGTGAAACAGCGTTTTTTGCACCTCTTCGCTTTCGCTGATCTCAACGCGTTCCACTTCCTGCGCCCACTCATAGCTTCCGGAGTCGCCACCGTCGCGACGCGTGCAGCAGATGTACACGATCTGCTTGTTATACGTCTCGTCCACTTCAACAACAATGTGGTCTCTGCCAATGCGAAGGTGTACGGCAGAAACTCCGCTGCGGCTCCCGACAATGGCCTCGGTGACCTGCCATGGGGTAAGATAGAGCAATGGGCTTTCTCGGTTTTGCTCTCCAATGGCTGTGCGGTGCACAAGTAGAAGTCGCTCGGCGTATGGTAGCAGTGCCTGCAGCATGATACGATTCTGTCGTTCGCTTGTTGCGTCGTCGGCCACCTCATCGCGCGTGGTTCGCTTCTCCTCAAACTCAAGAAAAGATAAAAAGCTGGCCTCGAGCGTTTGCTGGTACGCCGTGTTTCCCACTCCAGCAGAGAGCACCTGAAGCACAGAAGTAAGTGCAGCGTTGCCCGATGAGAGAAAAAGTGCCTGGGCAAGTGCCCTCGTTCGATCAATCTCGGATGAGATGTAACGCTGATATTGGCCTAAAACCTTTGCTTTCGTGCGCTCAATAGAGTTTCTGTGTGTTCTTTTCGCAGATTGTGACTCGCCTCGCCGCTCAAGCGTTCGCAGAGTCTGCAGAAGTTGCCGATGATGAAAATCGGCCTCCTTACCATAGCGCCGCGACACATACTGCAAGAGACCCGGGCCGTTGTGCAGTCCGCAATCCTGCGCGGCCCGTGCAGCTGCGCGGTACAAATCGCGATAAGCACTTATTGACTCCCGCCGCAAGGACATGTCCGTGTGTTTAGTAGTTACTGCACCTTCGAAGCTAATAGGTTTTGTTTGCCATCTACAGCAAACACATAAAAGAAGCGAAAAAAAAAAAGTTGAGCGCTTTTCCTTGTTGAAGCACGTCAGCCTGATATCTCCGTTGCTCAATGGTTTCTAAACAGCGGGTCGTGAGTCAAAAAAAAAAAAGGTGGGAGTGTTGGTGAGGAAGATTCAAGAGGCATGTGCACTTCAAAACTAAGTGCAAAAAGACAGCTTGAGAACCGTAATCCCTTAACTACTGTCACGCTCGCTTCGCGCATCTGCTCCCTTGTTCTTTTCTAACAAGAACGTAGTGGCATTGCAGGTCTTTTAAAGCGTGCCCTACAGTCAAAGACGTTTGTCACCTCACAGCCTGATAAAACTAGTGCGGCTCTCAGCAGCGCTTAACGTGTCGTTTAATATCCTTTTCATTACTGATAATAGCCTTAACACAAGAAACCGATTAAAACAAAAAAAAGAAAGTAAGATTGTGCAACCCTGTTCGCCATCCACAAACGTGGAACCACCAAACCCAAGGTACCACAGAATAATGGGAAAGGATGAGCAACAGAACAAAGTGAGCCTGAAAGAACGCTTTTAGAAAACAGAGCTCCATTTTAAAAAAAAAAAAAAGAACGCCCCAGCTATAAGAAATCAGAGCACAACTTAATGTAATCCAGGTTTCGTATCGTTTAGAGCGATTCGTTGACTGCGTAGGCAAGCGGTGGGAGTAGGAAAAAAAAAAAAGTAACACACACAAAGGAGTATTAAGAGAGAGAGAGAGAGAGAGAGAGAAAGGCTCAAACTTGAACACATGTCATTGAAACAAGAGGAAAACATGCGCTGCCAATTAGGCCGACCACTTCCAAATAGCCAACTTATCATCGCCGCTTTCAATAGTAATGTGTACAACACGGAGCTCACACTATTGTCGTGACAAAAGGGCAGTAAAATAGGTAAAAAAAAAAAAACTACAAAAGGAGAAAAAAGAAATAGCACATAGAAATATCACACCAAACACAATTCCAGTGTTACACATCACATCACATGAAGCCAATGGCAGCTGTTGTTAGCTGCGAGCCAGGGAAAAAAGAACATCGCTTTTACGCTGTAAAACAGAAGGAAACATAAAGCAGAAACGCGCCTTTTCCCACGATAAGCTCTTTTTTTTTTTTTTAATCTAGCCTCAGCAGGAATTTCTTAGACGAGACAACCCAATTTACCCAGCATCTGAGAGGAATAATAACAACAGTAAATAATAACAAAAAAAAAACTTGAGGCACGAGGATAAAAAGAAAAAGAAGATCTGCTGTTAATACAGGTCCATGAGCTTACTTTGCGTTGAGGCGTTCCACCACAAACACAACGGGAAAGGGGAAAAAAACAGGGAAGGGAAAAATAAGAAAGATGGAGAAGGAGTCCGTGTAGAACGAGAAAGAAGTTGCTTATAACATCTGAGTTAAAGAGGCCAGAAATAGCGGCTCCTAACTTGCCTTCCCTCTGTTTTTGTTACTTTTCGGAGAGGAGTGAAAAAGATGAATGCAAAAGTAAAAAAAAAAAAAAAGGAAGTGCAAAAGACTTGAGTGAAGAGATTTATGTTTAAGAGAGTGTGTTTTCAGAGCCTAACATTTGAAAAGAGTTTTTTTTTTTCTTATCCCAATATGGAAAACGAAGAGCGTTTGAGGGCTTCAGATCATGCAAGCAAGCATGCAAGTTAGAGAAAAGTGCGACGCAGAGGTAAAGGAGAAAGGGAAGCTCAGATGTACATAATCCCAGCAGGTACAATGGTGTCAGCAAGGTCTTCAAGAGATAGTTCGAGCTGAACCGAAGTCTCATCTGAGTGTTGCGGAAAGCTGCCGCTCAGCGAGTACTTCTCTAAATCAGCGAGCCAGTTACAGCTTTGTATCCTTCTGACACTCCACTGCTCCGCCAGTTTTTTTTTTTTTTTTGCAGCATTCCTTGCATAAGCTCTGTAAAGTGAGGGGATGCTTGTACGTCTGGTAGTCCAAATTCGTTAGCAAACGCCAGCCACCGGGAAGGATCCTCGTCTGGTAAGACAAGCGGTTCTCCTATGATCCGGCGTGACAGGTCCATCGTATTTGAGGCAATGAAGGGCCGGACACCGTACGTGAGCTGGGAGAGTGAAACACCCAAAGCCCACACATAGACAAGGTCACCCGTGAACTTCGCGTCGCCGCGGCACACCTCTGAAGCCATAAACGCGCGTGAACCCTCGACTCCGGAGACCAGTTTGTCTGTGCAAACGGCACTGGCGCCGAAATCGGAAGGAAAGACATTACCTTCGTCGTCGACCAGAATGCTGTCTGGCTTGATGTCACGGTGCACTACTCCATTGATTTGCAGGTATTTAAGAACGCTAAGCAGCTGCCGGGGCTTGAGAGCGGAGGGTCTTTTCTTCGATGGGCTCAACTGTCGTGCGTGTCAGCTTCTTCGAAATGGTTCCGCCGCTGATGTGCGGCAAAACAAGGTACAGTTTGCCAGACTTGGCGTTGACCAGCATTTCGTAAAGAGGGACCATGCTCGGGTGCTTGATGTACTTCATGACGGCAATTTCGCGCTGAATCGCCTTGCAGTGCTTCATGTTCGCCTTTGCTTCGGGTTGCGGCAAGATTTTCATAGCAGGTTTCTGGCTAGTGGTGATCGATCCCACCAGCTCCACGCTGCTAAACGATCCTCGGCCGAGTAAACCGATGACTAGATAGTAGTTGATTGTTTTGCATAGTTCGTTCCTTCGAACGATCACTTGCGACGTCTCCACAACAGACGGTGGTCCCATGCTCTGAGAAACTTCCCAGGTGCGAAGCCTCTGCGCATACTCTTGGTAGAAAGTCGTGTGCTAGCGCGTGCCTCTTGCAACGAAGCTACCTGCGACAGGTTTTGAAAAGCGTGAGCGATCTTGGTTTTGCGAGTAGGTGCGCGAGCACAACGGAGTCACACCACTGAACAAGTATGGCGAAGCAGTGAGCGTCCTTGTCTTCCTTCGATTGCACTCGCGTGGCTCACCGGATCCTGGGGTTTGAAACGTGCAATGTTCCTTCCCGTCAATTGGTTCTCGGCTACTGGCCGTGACAGAATGCTTATGCAGCTCACGGCATTCGACCTGAAGCTCTGCAGCGGCGCTTCATCCATTTCACCCGAGTAGTTGGACACAACGTCGAGCCAGTCCAGGCGCAGCGAGTTTCTACTCACATTCCGCATCCCGTGTATTCGGGCAAAAACCAACAATTTACAGGGGAAGTAAAAATATATATATATATATAAACTGTGAATAAGGACAGTTTTTCCCCTTTGTGTGAGTCTTTGCTTGCTGAGCCTAATGGAAGGAGTTTCTTCCTTTTTTTTTTTTTTGACTCTTCTGATTACGGTCGTGGAGGAGCTACAAAAAGAAGCTAAATTGCCGTCACAGAAGGATCTCTTAGTATTCTGCGGCGCAATGGTTGCTACAGAACCAGTAGAGTGCCTAGTTTTGCAGTCAACAGACCACAGCAAGTGGCAATGGTAATAATAGGGCGAGACGTAAAAAAAAAAAAAGGACAAAGACAGGCAGGAAGAGTCTTAAGGAAGCCCCATTAAGGAAATAGTGCGTTTTCAACATCGTGGTAATTCTACGCTCATCGGTGTTAATGCACAGCAAATAAATAGACGCAGCTACAGAAGGCCTGTAAAACGTGCTAGTGAAAATGCGTTAGCATTGCGCACAAGCCTCCACATTTGAAACTGATATTGAAAAGCCTCCATCTTAATACGGTGCTTCGTTTTTATGAAAGCACTTAACGCTCTCAGCGGGTCCCTTTTTTTTTTTTTTTGCAAGAAGCGAAGCTCTTCAGCTTTGCTGTTTTGAAATGGAAATGCGACAGTGGAGACAATGAAAAGCGCAGCCTGGCGGGCGCGCGGGTGTGTCGGCTGGGCTTGTTGGGTTTCCTCTTCGCCAAGGGGGCAAGTCCTCGTTTCCCGAGACCGGTCGCCTTGTTTTTCTTTCCCTTTGGGGGAGGGGGGGGGGGGAGGGGTTTCTGCCCTTCCCCTCGGGTCAGGCGGCTCTGCCCTGGGCCACAGCGGAGAGGGCAGCCGGGGGGAGGGGGGAAGGGAAAAGACGTGCTCCGCAGCGACGAGGCAGAAAAGAGGAGAAGCAAGGATGGTGAGGAATGGACGAGGGGAGTAGAAACAACGGAAGAGCTACAGGCATTCGTGGCATTGTCTTTTTTTTTTTTTTTTTGGTGCTCGAAAAGCGGCGGGAAGCCAAGCCCACAAAAAAGTCGAACCAATCGTGCCTTGTTGGAAAGCAGATCGGCAGCTACTCGCCTGTGTCGTGTGAGGTGTTCTCGAATGACAGTTCACATAGAAGAATGTACAGAAAAAACAAAGGAGGGGAAAAGCACACTAAAGGGCGTGATTTAACAAAAACGACTTTGCACACTGTCTCATCTTGCGGCCTCGACGCTCTCCTTTGCCTCGTCCTCCTCGTCGAGATCGGAGTCGTGGGCGAAGCATTCGCCGGGCAGCAGCGGAATCGGCATCAAGTCACTTGAGCCCGCGCTCTCACACTGGTGCCACGAGGTGGCGTCGCGAACGGGCCACATGGACCAAAACGAGGTCCCGTCGTAGAGGTGCTGCGGATAGGTGTCTTCCTCAAGCTGGAAGACCTCTGCCACCACGTGCGGGTGGCTCTGGCACCACACCCGCATCGCCACTCCCAGCAGCGACGATAGCACGACCTGCGGCTCGCTCAGCTCGTACTCCGCGTCGGCGGACCGCAGGTCAGACTCGCTGTCCGGCGACGCCGAAAAACCGGCCTCGGACGGGTACAGCAGCTGCACCGTGCAGTGTCGCCGTCGCCACCGCCGCTGCGCCAGCCGGATCGTCGCGGCTTCGGACTCCGTGCAAGTGTCACCGAGCGTGGGATACGGCTCGCACTGACACGCCACGGGACACTGGACTAAAAACACCCACTGAAACCACTCGCAGCCGATCACAAGGCAGGTGGCGCTGTCCTCCTCGTCGTTTGCCGCAGCCACCTTCGCATCACCCACGTCCCCCGGCGCGGCAGCAGACGGCGGCCGTTTTGGCGGCCCGCCGCACTGAATCACCAGCGAGAAGGGAGGAATGCCGACGCTGCCCCCGGCGGCGGTGCTGCGGTGCGCTGAGCGCCGTGCCACACCCGACGGCAGGGACGGGGCGCTGTCGTCGTCGCACGGCGTGCACGTTGTCGCACGTGTGCCTTCCTCGTTGTCTTTGTCCGCCTCGCTGTGTAGCTGCGCGTACTGCAACTCGTACTTTTGATAGCAGGCATCCTCCGCAAGGCGGCGCATCTTGGCCATCGCGTTCAGCCACGCTTCCTGATTTGCTTGCCTCAGGACATCGACGGGCGCCTCCTGCGGAACGACTGCGGTCGTTGCCGTCGCGCCACTGCGGTTGAACCACTCCGCAATCGCGGCTTGCACCAGCTGCTTCACCGTGTAGCTCTCGTCATCCGCCTGGCGATACTGCCGCGCGTTGTCAAGGATGAAGGTGATGGTGTTCTTCCACTCGCGATTTAGTCGCGCCAACGGCGACCCCTCATTGGTCTCGATCACCATCGAGCCCCAATCGGGCGGACTCAGCTCGCTCGCCGTAACGGACGAGTTCATGCTAGGCTGGAGCTGCCCTACCGCTCCGGAGTTTTTGCGCAGCTGCTCCGACGCGCCACTACGCTCCAAACTCCCTTCCAGCGGCGTTTTGCCGTCGAACTTGGCCAGGCTGCTCTCCCCCTCGCACAGCAGAATTCGCTTGTCGGTGAGGAGGACGTTCAACACCTCCAGCATCTCCGTCATGCTGAGTGTCGAGAAACGCTTGCGCACCTCTTCCATCGCAAACTGCAGTTTCACATCGTCGTTGGGCTGTACAGCTGCGCCGTTGACGCGCGGCGACAGTGGCGGCAGAAAGGGAGTCGCCGTCGGCATGGGAATGCTGTGGTGCGTGAGCGGATTGGTGCTGAGCACGCCGTGGTGCGACGCGACGGGCAAGAGGAAGAAACAGAGAACAACGCCGACGAACGATGTAATGTTAGACCTACAAACACACAGAAAAACCAGGAAAAAAAAAACTGTCAAAGCATATATGCGAAACACAACAAAAACGAACAACAACAACAGCAATTACAAACTATGACACTATCCCTCAGCTTTCCTTGAGCGGTCGTTCAAGCTTCGTCTGCCTAACTAACAATAGTGAATGATAAGTTGCAAAAAGCGAAGCACAGAAACTATAAGAAAAACAAAAAGGAAAGAGAATACAACACATAAAGTAAGGGGGAAAAAAAAAACAATTATGGCAGTTTTTGAATGCGACTTCTAAGGACACTTAGACGTACGTAAAGGGAGAATTAAAAGAAAAAACCCGACAGTATTGCAATAACGGACCAAAAAAAAAAAAAAGAAGATCAACCAGCTATTAAATGTGTCACAATGAATACACCATCTATATATATATATATATATATATATATATATATATATATATACGAAAAAAAACAACCGAAAAGAAACGCCGACTATTTCGCTTTGTTTTGTCGAGAAACTACTTGTACTCCACGTTTATATGTGGTCGAATATGTACGAGCCGTAACTCTCACTCTCTTTTTTTTTTGCTGTTGTTGCTTTGGAAAGCAAGATCTGCGCTGACGTTGAGGTTAACGAAAGAAATCGTATCTAGAACACAAAACTACACAAAGCCGGAATAGGAGAAAGCGGAGGGGGTGGTTGAGGGCGGGAGGAAAGGTGATAAGCAAAAAAAAAAAAAGCTCCTGAGGAACGTGGAACATAACAAAAAGGGTCGTCTGCTTTTTTTTTCTCTTCTTTCCTTGATCGCACCGTACACCGGTCTAGGATGTCGGCAAGTGGGCGCGGCATGAGCAGAGTGTCGCTGCCATGAATGCAGTACAAACAAACTAACAAGCAAAAGGAAATAAACATCGTCCCGCTCTTGAAAAAAAAAAAAAAAGATGAGCACGCTACAAGTGTGGAGAGGCAGCGACTATTGTAATGCCACATATCGTTTTTCTTTTTGGACTTTAACGAGCGGAGTGTGAAACAAAACAAATAGCGGTGTGGCCACTGTTCACTCTCATTAGACAATCAGCAGCCATACAAAGCACTTTCAATCTGATGGTCGTATTTATCGGTGGGCACCACTAGTTCATATCGAGCAAGGGACGCTTTCACGTCCAATGCCTCTTCCGATGCTGATCGCACGCGGCGCACACCCTGACCAAACGACCGTTTGAAGTCGACAAATTGCAGCGATGCTGCGGCAGCAGGGTTTGCTTGTGAGAGCGTCGTGTGCGCAGACGAAGGAGGAGGAGGAGGAGAAGAAGCAGGAGTCAGTGCTGTGTTGTCCCTGTCGCCAGTTTGCCTGATCACTTTAGTTCCATCGCGGGCGAGAGATGCGAAACATGTGCTGGAAGGTGGGGCTGCTCTCGCAGGGGCACTGGTGACGCCAAAGGCAAACACGGGGTTGGCACCTCCCGCAGCACTGACGCACGTGTTGCGAGGCGAGTCGTCTTCTTCGCTTTTTTCTTGCTCCTCCTGTTGTTCTTGTTCCTTTTCCTCTTCTTCGCTGTGTTCTTCATAGCTCCCCTCATTGGAATATGTGTGCTGGCTCAGCGGGATTGAGGCTGCGCTGCCGCCCTGCGTCGCCGAGCCGTCGCTCTCTGCCTCCTCGTCTTCCTCTCCCTCTTCCAGCTCCTCCTCGTCTTCTTCTTCTTCGCCGCTGTAGGAAGTCACATCGTGGCTGGGATCATCGTCGGCCCACTTGGCCTCGTAAGACGAAGCACGTAGACCAGACATGAAGCAGGGTTAGTTCTGTACGTCAACGTGTGGTGTGTTTGGTGTACTTTTTGCTTCAAAAAAAAAAAAAAAACAGAGAAGAGAGAGAATTGCGAGAGGGGGAGGAGGGGGAAAATGCCAGCGGAGCTAGATCATTCCGTTTCAGGTAAGAAGAGA
Organism: Lotmaria passim; assembly: GCA_037349495.1. Lineage (NCBI taxonomy): Eukaryota > Euglenozoa > Kinetoplastea > Trypanosomatida > Trypanosomatidae > Lotmaria > Lotmaria passim. Next base: position 1,044,200 of record CP140193.1, read on the forward strand.
CAACGACTAGCGTCAAGAATAACAGCCGTTGTGTGCAAGCACGCTGGCAATTGCATTTCTGCACTTTCCGATATTAAAAAAAAAAAAAAAGAGCCACACATACACGCTCCGCAGTGGGCATTAAAAAAAAAAAAGAAAAATGGTAAGATTCCTTTTTTTTTTCAACTACTTCCTATGTTCATTCTCTCTTCAATATCTGGTGGTGCAATACTAAAACAGTTGGATTATGAAATGCTCTTGAGAGTTCTTAGCACACCAAAGGAAAAAAAAAATGTGGGGAGCCACCTCCGTTGATCTTCCTCATTGCGCCAGGATACAATCGAGAAAGGGCTATACGTGCCGGTATAACGTCAAGCCTTAAGCAAAAGAAAACGTAATGGAGCGCGTGCACGCGCGCTAAAAGGTACAATCAGAAAAAACGCAAGACAAGCAGCTGCCAGCAAAAGTTCGGCCGTCATTAAAAAAAAAAAAAAAAAAGACGGCAGTCTGGAAGCAAGAAAAGGAAACGTATGAAGCGCACCTTCATTTATTTTCGACCATTTGCCAGCAATGATGACACCTTTTAGCTTCCAAAAAAACACAAAAAACAGTACAGTTGATACCGAAAAAAGAAAAGAAAAGAAAAGAAAAAGCAGCAACAACCAACGCACACTCAGAAAGATATGAAGAAAACAGGAAGAAAGGGACAGGACTTGCGGCACCAAAGAGAAAATACGAAGTAACAGGCTTGCGCTCCTGCTTACTCATGTTTTGGTTTCCTTTTGCCATCACATGACGGAGCAGCAGCCCGAGTTCGTCTGCTTCGCTTGTGAGTAGAAAGTCTTACTTGCCATCCCCAGGTCCTCGCTCTGCGCCACCAAGTCGTCAATCTTCTGCCCGTTCGTGATGATTTGGTCGATGGCGTTGTACATGATGACCTTTGTGTCCTCGATGTCGCGCTTGATACGCAGGATCTTGTCTACCTCCTCAGGTTTCTGGTACTTCTCCAGAATCTCGTTCAATCGCGGCCACGGCAAGAACTCATCCGCCTTGCCGTCGATGGAGTCGTACTTGCCGCGGAAGGTTTGTTGAAACTGCGGGACCAGCTCTGTTAGCAGGGTGAAGGCGACACGGGCGTTATACTCGATGTCGCTCACGGCGATCGCGACAAGGCCGTCCAGCGTCGAGTAGGCGTACACGACGTTGCCATTCTCTGTGATCTGCGTCTTGGCACCGAGAGTGACACGCTTTGCCACCGTGCGGGAGAGGAACACGATGAATTCGCGGGCGGAGCTACGTTGAAAGAACCCAAAGGAGCTGACGTCAATGGCGCTGCAGCAGATGACCGGGTCCTTCTCCACGCCCTGCGGAAAAGGCTTCAAAAAAATAAGACCGTATAGCTTCATGACTTCGAACGAGGAAAGAAGAGTATACAGGGAGGAGGAGGAAAACCAGGAGATGTATGGAAGAAAGTACCTGCAATACAATCAAGACTATCTGCTGATCCAAAAAAAAAAAAAAAACGTTGCTGCTATGAAGCACACTATGTCACCTGAAGTCAGCAGAGCAATGCAAAAAAAAAAAAAAAGAAACTGACACCAATCGCGGGGGAGGGGAGGAATAGAGAAGCGGTACTAATATATGGAAAGAGAGAGAAAAAAGATAAAAAGAACAAGTAAGGTGAACAGGAGAGACTAGGCAGAAAAAAAAAAAAAAGAGTGCTTCATCGAAATTGAAAGCAAGGCGGTCAGTTCATTTACTCGTTGGTTGATCGTTGCAGTCTATGCACTAAGAAGTCAAAAGAAAAGCGAGTGCAAAAAGTCGAGCAGACTTTGCGGCGGAGTTGTCATCTTAACTCGTTGAGCAAGGAGGTCAGCGAGCGCACTGATGCAGAAACCACAAATTCACTTTGAAATAGACGTGTATGGAGAGTGTGTATAGGAAAAGCGAAAACAAGAACAACAACAACAAAAAAAAAAAAAAACGAAACATCGTAGAACTTCGAAAGGAGGAAAAAAAAAAAAAGGGGGTGAAGTACAATCGAAAGTCCACAAAAGAAGAAAAAAAGAGCAAAGTGCCATTTGAGAGCTTCTTGGCTGGAAAAAAAAAAAATATATATATATATATATAATGATAATGAAAGAAAAAAACGCGAGTAGAGAAAACAACAAAAAGGCTCTCGCACATCTAACATGTCGTAGAAAACAAGCACACAACGGCAACAACAACAACAAAAAAAAAAATGGAAACATGGGCTGAATCCACCGCTGGAAGTGAAAGAAATAAACACACTGAGAAACAAATCATAAATCGAATGCTAAAAAGGAAGAGCACAAAGAAACAGTCCACAAAACCGAAAAGCAGCCAAGAACAACAAAAACAACAACGGTAAATAGCAAATAGAGATGAGCTCGACACAACTCTTTTTTTTCTCTCTCGCGCTGACATGTGGAAACAACTACTGTAATTCAAACTGCATGGATCACCATGCACTTGACTACTTCAAGAAAAAAAAAAAAAAGGAGTGTCTTCCATCGCAAACCAGCTCGCACAAATGCGCCCACTCACTGCACGGGGTACAACGAGCGAGAGCTCGCTTGTGCGCTGGGCACCACGGTGGGACGGCACCTTCCTTGTGATGTAGACGAGCAGATGTTGTTGTATGCGGCCGCGGGGTACCCACAGTGCTTCGCGCGTGCTTGCTCCATCGTGAGTAGCTCCACCTGCTTCTTCAAGATGTCGAGCTCACTCGGCACACCGTACGAGGACGTGGAGCCGCCGGCGTCCCGCTGCTCTGCTTGCCGGAGGGCGACATCCTCGCCAAGCCACGTCTTCACGGCGGGCGGCGGCAGGATGGTGGCTCCGGCGGGCGTCGGCGACGTCATGCGAGCAATCTGCTGCGACACCAGGCGAAGCTGGCGCTGCTGCTCGGCCTCCAGCTGATCAATTTGCGCACAGAGGAAGCCGCGGAAGAGATGTGCCTCCTCCAGCGCTTCCCGGGCGGCGGCGGCTGTGCGGTCCGCCATGCGGTCCGTCTTGTTCAGCACGGCCATCCGCGTGCGGTACTCGCACTCGCGCGTCAGCGTGCGCACCTCGTGCTGTAGTCTTTCCAACCGTAGCTCTTCGCGCAGGCGAAGCAGCTCGAACTCCTGGTGGATGCGCGCGTGCTCGTCTGCTTCTATCTTCGATAGCGCACTGTCGGTCGCGCGGGCAGTGTCCGCCGACGCGAGCTGCGGCCCTGCGAAGGCATGTGACTCGGCGGTGGAGGTGGGTCCGCGGCTCGAACGGGTCGGTCCGGCGCCACTCGCGGCACCAGGGAGGGCACTGCTGTCGTATGAGAAGTGCGACGGCGACGGAGGCTGCACCTCCTGCTGCGCGATGCTGACGCGTTTCGTCGTGCCGCTGCAAAACGCGGACAGCTCGTCCTGCACCGACGACGAGTAGGATTCCTTCAGGGCGCGGGACGAGCCCACGGTTGGTGCCGTCGAGCTGCGGCGCACGCTGCTGCCGCGCGAGTTGCTCAGCCCGTGCGCCTGCCGACGGCGGAAGCTCCGGTCACCGGCAGAGCGGCGGAGGGCCTGCCCGGCAGTGTTGCTTGCGGAGGCAGCGGCCGCGGCGGAGTCGAAGAGGCTGCCGAGCGAGCCCTTACGCTGGAGAGGGAGCTGGATGGCTGACTCGCTGACGCTGACTGTTTCGGCGGCGTCCTCGGCGCCGGAGTAGCTGTCCTCGCCAAACTCGCGGGACGTGCAACTCTCCGCGTCGAAGTCGTCCTCATCGTCGGCGTTGATGCGGAAGTGGCGGATGGAGGAGTGGGCGGATTGTGCGGTGCTGGAGCGGGCCCGGTTGCCAATGTGATAGAAGAGGTAGCTGATCGGGTCCGCCGGCTTCTTGGCGAAGAGCACAGGCAGCAGGTTGACAGCAACCACGTAGCCAGGCGACGATGCAGGGATGTCCTTGAGCAACGCCAGCTGCGCCGGGTCTTCTGGCCGCACCAGCAGGAAGCCGTCGGCGTTCATTGTGACGTTGTGCGCCGTCTCCTCGCCGAAGCTGCGAGCCTCCAAACGAGACCACAAAAAGTCCTCCGGGTCGTCTGGCTGCGTGCTGAGAAGTAGCTCCGCGATACGCAACAGCACCGCGTGGCCGACCTCGGTTGAGAGGGCATTGCTGGCCAGCCGCTCCACCACCGTCTCTCCGATCGGCTGGAAGGTGGTTGTCGTCTCCGCCGCGGAGAAAGGGCGCTGCTCGCGATGTGTGGCGCCGTTGCTGGCGTCCTCAGCGGTCGGCGTGCCAGCGCCATTGTCGTCTGCCACCACCTGCTGCTGCTGCTGCCGCGTGCTACATTCGTTCAGCGGCGCGCGGCTGATAGCGCTGGCGGAGAGCAGACGCGCGTTGAGGTAGTCGACGATGTACTGCTCTGGGTCCTTGGGGCGGTGCTCCAGGATGAGGCTGGAGAGCTGCAGCAGCAGCATGCGAAAGCGCTCGCTGGCGTCCGGCGTGACGGAGCGGGGCGCGCTCTCGGACGTCGAGCTGCCGTTACCGACTACGGCCGAAGAACCATTGAGGGAGGCGGCGGAGGTGGTCAGCGCAGACGGTACAGCCAGGCTGCTGCAGCTAACGGCGCTGTTCAGACCTGCCCCGACGTCAGCCAGAAAATTCGCCACCTCGCCGGCGGGCTCCTCCACTGCCGGAACGGAGTCCGCCGCTGCTTCGGCGTGGGCATCGGCGGCCAGCGTTGTAACGCTGCCGTCCTGATGAATCACCTCGGCGTTCGGGTTCAGCTGCACGTGAACGTCGCTGTGGCTGCTCGCCGCCGCCTCAGAAGGTCGACGGAGGGAGGAGGTGAAGGGAGGCGGGGAGTTGACGGTTGGCGAACCCATCAGGGCAGACCGCCCGCTCGTCGCAACGGTGAGGCCGCTTCCGGCGCCGGTGTCAGACGTCGCTGATGCCGTCACTGCATCATCAAAGCGGAGCTTCTTTGCGCCGCTCTGCGGTGCCACCGGCGTGGTGCTCTCGTTGTGCTGCATCTTCAAGGACCTTTTTTTTTTTTTTCTCTGGACAACGTGTGCGGTGGCGTGACGCTCTAAAGTAGACGATTCTTCTTTTACTGATCTTGAAAAAAAAAAAAAAAACAGACGGCACAAGAAAGAGAAATGAGTGAAGGTCGGCAGGGGGGAGGGGGGGAATAGGAGAACAGCTGCAGATGTAGCCCTTTTTTCTCCTCTCTTTTCCTTTTGTCTTTAAGGGAGTAGAAAAGCGGCGTGTTGGGCGCGAAGGCACGGCGGCGAGCTCTTAAAAAAAAAAAAAAGAAGAAGAAGAGCAAATCATGCGGATGGTTCAGTTCTTCATGACCAATCGGTGCATCGACTCTTCTGAAGAAATTGATTCACTCCGAATTTGGAGTGAAGAACATGTTTCTTTTTTCTTTTTTTTTTTTTAATGCGCACACCTTTACGTCTTCGTCATCAATAGCAGGAAAAAAAAACTGCTGCTTTGCGCAGCCGCATCTGCATTCATCATTAAAAACAGCAACAACATTATAACAGCAAAGCAGCAAAACCGTTACTAGGTCGCATGGTCAAGTACAGAGCCCTTATCGTCCTCCTCCTCCTCCGTGGTCTGAATAGTAGCGGGCAGTGGCACCACGCTTCCCACGCTGCGCAACGCTCGAGTTGCCTGCATGTCAGCGTCCGGTGTGGTGAACATAATGCTGCCTCGGCCGCGCAGCACCAGCGGTACCTCGTCAGGCGGAGCGCCAGGTGACGTGCTGCCACTCACGGCTGGTGGGGTAGCTGCCGCCGCGAAGCCTCCGGCTCCCCCTACAGCGCCACCGACTACCGTGTTGGTGGTGGGCTCCGGCGTGGTGCCGGGTATGTGCACCAGCGGTGCCGGATAGGCGAGGGACACCCTGGTGAGGATGGAGGTAGTGAGGATCGACTGAATCGCTACGGGCATTGCTCCCGGCGCATGCGGCGACACCGCTGCGTCGGTGGCGTTGACACTCGTTGGGGGGACAGACGGCTGCACGGACATCCCCACAGGCGGCAGCGGGGGTAGACGCGCAAAACTGGGCGTGACGCTGCCGCTCAGGACATCATGGGCAAGCGGAACAGCGAGCAGGTGGCTCTGCGCAGCCACCGCCACAGGTGGCGGCGACAGCCCGACAGGAATAACGCGCTCCGGTGCCGCGGGTGTCGCGGTGGCGGCCTCCGACGGCGCCGCCGACGACGATGACGCCGCTGCATTGCTGTCTGCCTCTCCGCCCGGTGATCGTGCAGGGTCAGCTGCGGTACATCCAGCTGCCGCTGTCGACTTCACCGAAGCGGTGCAAAACCGCGATGGCGGCGTATGCGGCGGGTGCTGCGGGGACTCTCCGCTCAGTACGCCACCAGCATTACCGCCGTTGCCGTTCCTGTTGACGCGTCCTGCACGGCCCTCCGGCGCGCGGCTCGCGTAGACAGAGGACGGCGTCGCCGCGGCGCCGCTGCTGAAACCGCGCTTTAGCAGGAGTGCCATGGCGCGCGTGCCGATGCGCCACTCGTCCACGTACCGCTGCCGGTCAGCTTCCTCGCTACGCCGCGGGTCTGTGGCACGCGCTACGTTCGCCTCCCCGCGTGCATGCGGGATGAGCGCCGAGACAGGCGGGACTGCCGCGGGCGCGTTGACCACCGCCGCCAACGACAACTGCGACGAAGCGGCGGAGGACGAAGTCCCGGAGAGTACGCTGTAGTTCGGAAGGAGGAAGAGCTGGCGTGCAACTTTTGCTCCAGTTGCTGCTGCTGCTGTTGAAGTGACTTTACCCTTGCTGCTTGTGTCCAGCGCTTTTCTACTGGGCGCGAGTTTCGCTGTCTCCGCCTGCAGCGCGGCAACGCTATCGATCGCGCCGCGTGTGACGCCAGCCCTGTCGAGGGTGGCGCCGAGTGTGGTGTAGAGCACGCCTGCGACCCAGACAACAACGGCGGTGGTGAACGACGCCGCATTGCCCAGAGAGGTCGGCTCCACGACAACTGTGGCAGCCGAGACGTCCATCGTCGACGAGGCGTCGCGCCGCGCGTCTGCCGCGTCCGCCTTGCTCTCTCGCAGCGCCGGCAGCGTATGCCGCAGAATCACAAACATCGCTGTCAACGCCACCACAATCGGCACAACGGTGGCCAACGTGACAAGAGAGCCCTTTGCGATGTTTCCACGGCCCACTACGTCAATCTTCGACAGCGCCATTAGCATCGTATGTCGCTCGCCAGGCAGCAGCGGCGGTGTGACGAACACCACGCGGAACTGCACGTTGGCGATGATGAGGGTGCGGTGTTGGGTACCAGCCGGTGCCTGGGTATCCCCGCTCCGCGCTGCCTCGGCACGCGATGCGGCGGGCGCCGAGATATTGTCGTAGTCCGGAAAGATGTACGTCTCAGCAAATAACTTGGCAAACTCGGCGACCACGAGCGTTGCTGCGGTGACATTGTAGTCGTAGGCGTCCAGCGCCTCCACCTTGACGGTCAGCGACACCCCGTCGGCCACGTTCGTGTCAGGCGTCACCGACGCCAGCGAGATGTAGAGACGCTCCGCGTAGTAGGTGATGTTGACCGCGGGAAAGCGATCGGGTGGAAAGAGGTGCCCTACTGACAGCCGTGTGCCGCGGCGAAGCAGTCGCTGCGTCACGGCGTCGGCGGGGTCGATGGCGTACAGCACGAAAGTTGCGTACACCAGCTGATGAATACGCACCTGCGCGCCGCATTGGAGCCGGAAGAGCAGCGAGGACGCGGTGATGCCCGTGTCATCGTCCTGCATCGACGTTTTCATCCATGCGGTGCCCTCGTTGGCGTCGGCGTCGGTGTATTTTTGTTTGATGGAAGCCGCGGCAACATCGGAGGCGGCCGCGCCTGGGAAAAGCCACGTGCTTTCAAGCATGGTACGCGTGCTCGCGAGCCAGACATGCACTGTGGCATCCTCGTCCAGCAACGGCAGCTTCACAAAAGTGGAGACATTCCCGCTGCCTGTCGAAAGCGCGCAGGCCGTGACCCGCACCTCAAGCGCCTCGGAGTACGAGGACGGGTCGATGTGGATCGTGACAATGCCAGGCGGCACCTGAAACGCCAGCTCGGCAGCCGAGGAAACCAGCGCTGCATCGCCGATGGTGGCCGGGGAACTTGCGTTGCTGTGCTTGACTGGCTGGAGAACGGCCACCGTACTCGTCGACCCGCGTTGCTTTTGAACTATCGTGCCTGCTTGAGCCGCAGTTTCTGTGACGGCGAGGCAGGTACGTGTGAAGAGTAGTGGGACGGCAACGCCTTTCCTGACGCGGTCATCGGTGCTGTGGAGACGCACCTGTACGATCGGGTCGTTGGAGGGGCACACAAAAAAGTTGTCTGCCAGAGGCGACGGTCCGCAAAGCGAGGAGAGCATCTGCGATGCTGCCGACAGCGGCGACGCCGCACGCGGGATGTAGATGCTCCTCGAGTCCAACGAGTTGAACAAGGTGGTATCCCTGTCATACACTGCCGTCATCACGTACGGGCTGGCGTACCCTTCCTGCAGCGTCGCCACCGCGGCACTTCTCGAGGCGTCGCAACGATCGCCGGCGGCGCAGTACGCGCGGATATGGTCCGCCAGACGCCTTAAGGTTGGCACAGATGGCGACCGCTTGGTAGTGGAGGGCCGCAGCCGAAGTACAGCCGTAGGCGTGCCGGTAAGGTGGTGGTAACGGCTCACCGCCGGCCTCGCAGATGTGGTGGCGTCGCCGCTGCCGCTTTCACTATCAGGCTTCGTAGTGAGCAGTGCTTCGCCGTTCATCTGCGCTGCCGTGTTCAACGAAACGAGTGCCTGCGCACACGAGATCGTGTAGAGGATGTGTTGTGCCTCAATGCTGGACAGCGAGGCGCTGCTGCGCAGGCTCGCCCCACTTGTGCCCATGATGGCCGCACTGCGTAGCACACGCCCTTTCACGCTTGTCGTCTTCGTCGCCGTCGCCTCGCACACATTGCTCTCGCACAGGTTGAGTTCACCGACGGCGCCGAACGTAACGTTCTTGAGCAGCAGCTTCCCTTGCGTCGCCGCCTCCAGTGCATCTCCAGCGGGAGCCGTGAAGACGGCGTCACGCGGGTACGACAGCGGCACGTACGCGTACGAGGGGATGGCAAGAACGGCTGCGTAGTGGTACGTGTCGTCGATGAATGTCACTGCACCGCAGCCTTTGGGCTCCCAGGCCTCTTCCATGTAGACGGTGGGCTGGCACACGCGCCAAAACGCGTCTTCGTCTTCGCCGGGGTCGAAGGTGGTGAAGTTGTACATGGCTGCGGTGCAGCTGCAGCGGGGGAAGGTGGCCAGGTACGTGTCTAATACCTGACTGCTGCCAAACGACTCCGCTGGGTGCACGGCAAGGGCGACGCCGATGGGATTCGCGAAGATGTCAGAGTTGCTGATGGTCACGTTTTGGTGGCTGCTGCTGTACATGCCGACGTAGCGGTTGGTAAAGATCACCCACTGCGAGAACGTCGCCACGTTCGCCATGTCGCTGACATCCATCCGACTACACGGCGTCACCAGTGGTACTTTGAGATCCAGCGAAGCAGCGGAGGCCGCACCGCTTCCTTGCCGAACAACACCTGTAATGTGCCCAGCGTTCTCTTTGATCCCCCGACTCATCTGCCACTTCCACGGGAAGAACGCCTTGAACGTCTTGATGACGGATGCGGATTCGCTGCGAAAGAGAAAGAGACCAACGAACGAGCTGTGCGCGGTGTTATTGCCCACCAACTGGGCGCCGCCGCTGCCGGACCACGGCAGGCAAAATCCCTCGCTCTCTGACCCACCTGCCACCACGTTCTTCATGTACACCCCAGCAACTGTCATAACGGTAAAGATGTTCCACGCACCAGTATCCGTGTCCGCCGCCGCATTCCGCGTCGGGGCGTAAAAGCAAGAGTCGTTCAGCAGCACGCTGCACATAGAGGTCACTTCGGTGTCGGGTAGCGGCAGCGCAGTGTCTTCGTAGTCAAAGCTCTTCTTCGTCAGCGACAGCGCTGTCCGCATGCTGCTCGAGGAGGAGGCGGTGGTGGAAGCGGCGCGAGTGTAACGCGTGCCGGCAACCACAACGCCACTCACAAACACGCCAGTGCCACCGCCGTCCAGGCGCATGCCGCCACCCTCGCTGTACCAAATCGCAGAATCCATCATGAAAAGACGCGTGTTTCGCCAGTCTGTGAAGAGGGCAGTGCCAAAGCTCTCCTCGATCACGCTACCGGACAGCACCGCGTAGCCGACGAGATCGGCGAGGCTTGACGTGCTCGCCACGCTGTCGTCCGGCGTGTCCGAAACGTTGACGTAGATGGCTGGCAGGAAGGTGAGCGGTGCGACACTGTCCACCGGCGCAGCATTGCTACGCCGTTGGCCACCTTTGCCAAAGTGGCGCACGCTGATCCCAGCAGCCAGGAAGCGCGGCGAGGTAAAGAGATGCCGCGGATGCTCTTGCCGTGTGATGAGCACCACGCAACCACGACCACGGACACTGCGGGGAATGGCGCAGTCAAACTCAATCGACTTCGTCAGCCTCACCGCCTCCCCTCCCACGCCGTAGCCGGCCATTCGCAACGTCTCGTCGCGAATGTAGTCCTGGCCGTGCGCGTGGGTCCAGTTGGCAGAAAGGACGTCGCCGTTCACCACGTCGGTCGTGACGTTGAACTCATAGCTCAAGTCGCCGTTACCTTCGCGGCGCCGCACCCCGACGCGCACGGCTGCGATGTCGCGTATCAGGGTCACTTCCTCGGCGTCGTAGAGGGAGGAGCTGCCGCTTGTCAGGCCGACGCGATCGCCACGCCGCCAGCCTGTCAGAGGGTTCGTTAACTCGCCAGTCTCGTTGAGGCTCGAGCCCCATCTTATCCACGTCGGTAAGAAGTCCTCCGTCGTTGCCAGACACTGTAGCCGAGCAGAGCGCATGGTTTCAATGGCGTTCATGGCAAATGCCTGGGAGGAAGACGAAAGCGACGCGCTGGGGGGCGGCTGAGCGCCAACAGCCCAGCGTGCTTGCAATGTGCACCACTCCTCTAGGTTCCGCAGGCTCCCCAGACTTGTGCACGCCGGAAACGCTGCGGAGCGGCGACGCACCATCGAAGTAGTCCTCCACACCGTAGGCGTTGACGTGGCCCCGGTCAGCGTCACCTCGCCTGCAGCGTACAGGGTGCCTGGGTAGACCAATGTGTCTATGTCGAGACGGTAGGGGATGGTTGGCGCGCTGTCGACGCCAAGGACGATGCGCACGCGCGGCGCCGCCTCATTGACGACGGACACGTTCAGCTTGCCGAGCACAACGAGCGTGGTGACGTTGAAGTCGTAGCGCGAGTCGCGCGCGGCGTCTGAGGTTGCTGCAGGTGAGCTGGAGAGCGCGGTGATGAGCAGCTCCCCTATCACCACCAGGACGCCGCTCACATGTATCGAGTCCGTTAAGGTGAGCTCGACACGCGTGCCGAAGGGAATGATGTAGGCGTCGTTCCGCCATGCAGGCGTTGCGACTCGGTCACCCGCCGCACGCACGGCCGCGTCGTCCAAGTTTGTGTTCCACGGTGCCACGCCGTCAGCCCACGCCTCCGCCGAGTACCAAGAATGAAAAGAGGAGGAAGGGAAAGGTAAGGCCGCGTCGTCGTGCGCAGCCAGCTGGCGCAAGTGTGGAAAAAAGGGCCCAATGCAGCCAACCCCGTTGTCGTCGTCGTCGCTGCCGCACGACGTGACCTGCACCGCAGCCCACAGGGAAGTCGCGTCATCGTTCCTGTTGCCTGCTGCCGTGCTCGCGAAGGTTGGGTTGTGCGCGAGGCTCAGCAGCACTGTCGTCTCTGTGGGGGAGAGCGACTCGGACGTGTCCGCGCTTTCGTGCGAGTGAGGAAGGTCGCTGACGGGATCGTCGGTCCATGAGATGCAGCCCGTCAGCACTGACGGGGCACACAATGTGGGAGATGCTGCGTTCCCTTCAAAGTACGAGGCAGACGGCGACACACGCGTCCGCACCACCAGATCTGACGTCGGCCATGCCAACGACGGGTCGACACTAAGTGACAGCGCTGACGGGTAGCACGGCGCGCCCGCCTCGGTGCGGAACGTCAGCGTAATGTTCGACCGGGAGTTCAGCGTGTAGTAGCCGGCCCTTCCCCGCGTTGTGTTGGTGCTGGCCACGGCGTCGTGCCACGCCGCGTAGGCTCCCGGCGCGGACGCCGACGCGGCGGAGGCTGGGCTGCCCTGCGCCGGTTCCCTGTCGTCTGTCAAAATGTAAAACGACATTGCGCTGGACCTTGTAAATCTTGTGGCAAGAGGGGACGGCGTCATGTGTGTTTTCAGCAAAAACACCGTGTCGTCACTCTCGCGCAGCTCGGCCGTCGCAGCGACGCAACGGCCATCCGCGTTGGAGTTTCCCGACCCACCCTCTACGCCGGCAACATGCACAAAGAGAAGGGAGAGTCGCTTTGACGGGGCTGTGCACATCGCCACAACTGGCAAGCGAGACGCTTCATCGACCAGCTCTGCGTCGCTTTGGACGACGATGTCGACGGGTGCACTGTCCGAACCCAACGCCGTACGATCGCCGACGCCTCTAACGCGTGCGTCGTGACCCTTACGACGTGTGTACCGCGCTGGAACCAAGTCAATGACCACCTGGCCACCTGCTCCAACCAATTCCTCCTCGCGGCCACGTACCCAGAACGATAGAAAAACCGCCTGCTCACTGTCTTCCTCTTGCCGCCGTTGCTGCTGTGAGGAGGCGGAGCCGCGGCTCTCAGTGGAAGACGTGGATACCGACTCACCGCGAGAGTCAAAGTCGTTCTCCCCACTACCACTACCACTACTACCCTGGCTACTGACATCCTCCGCCGCTGAAAACGTGGCGCAGTTTGGCGGCAACGCTCGCGGCGAAGGACCGCCGAAAAAGAGGAACGTCGTTGTCTTCTTTTCAGTAAACTGTCCGTCCATGTCCATGACGGCGATATCACCTGCAAGCACCATTGTCAGAGGCGACTTGCCGACGCGGCTAAAGTTGAGAAAGCGAACGGTCAGGTGAGCACTGCGTAACGCGGCAAAACTGCCGCTGGAGTAGGTGCTGGCCCGCGAGGATGGTTCACTGAGGGTGGCAAGGCTCAATGCACTCCCGTTGTGGAAGTCATCGACAACGAGGGAGAAGAGGAACAGGTGCCCGCCATGCAGGGCTGTGAGACCGGTTCTGCGGCTTGTCGCGCAGTCCCCTCGTGTTGCTGTCGCTGTCGCTGTCGCACTGCTGCCGTTGCTGGTGTTGGTGGTGCTGCGATCATCCATGCCGTCCTCACCAAATCGCTCGCTTGCTGCTGTCGCAGCGGCCGACGAGCACGTCCCGTCCGGCAACACTGAGGAAATAAAGGCGTTGTGCACCACTGTCGTGTTTGTGGTGTAGTCGGCGAAAAGCGAGGCGTGTGCGCAGTTCATGACGACGGTGTCGTGCAGCACGTACCCGCTAGACGGAGGGAGGTAAATGCCGTGCTTCCCGCAAGAAAAAATGACGTGCCTTCGCAGCGTGCCGGCGGGCCGCATCACGGATGCGTAGTCGACGGATGCCGGCTTCTCCGCCCAGCTGACAGTGGAAGGGTCATTGGCTTCGGAGCTGTTCGCGTTCAGCAGACACCGGCCGCCGGCGTTGAGCTGCAGAGGATAAACAAGGAATCCGTGTCCGCCTGTGTGATGGATGCGGTTGCCTTCAATGGCGGCCAGGGAGCACTGGCCGGGGCATACGCGCGCCGTTGCCGTAAAGAAGAGAAAGCGCAGCGCAAACCAGACCCCATGCCCGGTAGACACGCAAAACTCCGAGTTGCGTAGCGCGACGTCCGCGGATGAGACGAACAGCCCGGCGGCGACGGTGTCAGCCCCACCGCTGTCTCCGTAGAGCCCGGCCACCAGGCTGTCTTGGATCGTAACGCCTTCGTCGCTGGCACCGATGGAAGCCATGCCAAAGCCGTCTGCGTGCAGCACCGTCACCTGGCTCACGACGACGTGCTGCGTCGCCTGGAGCACCACGCCACGGTAGTACGAGTCGTGGATGATGACGTCGTCAAGAACCATCCAGTCGGCCGGGTAGCGAAGCTCCTGCAGCAGCACGCTGTACGTCTGCTTGGCGCCGCGCTTGCCGGTGCGGTGCAGCTCCACGTGCGAGAGCTGCGACGACGTCGTGTTGATAAGCCAGACTGACGCACCAACGGCGGAGACGGAGCTGATGGTGTCGCCGCGAATGCAAATGGTACGGGTCAGGTAGACGACATCCGTGCCGACGGACCGCTCGTACGCCGCTGCATTCCAGCCACCGCCAAGCCAGCCGCCCGCCCATGCTTGAGCGTTGTTGGTGCCGTTCAACAGACCGGTCCGCTCGTCTTCTCCACCATGCCGGTGCCTTAGTGGGGTCTCGCTCGAGAAGCGGAGAACCGTATGCGTCGCGTTAGCTGCCCGCTGCACAATGACACGCTCTTCGATGTGGTGGGGGTTCGAGTCGTCCTTGGTGACGAGGGCGATAGTGTCGCCGGCGCGCCACGGCACCCAGCGGTCCACCGTGATGGCGCTGTCGCCTGGGCGTGCTGTCACAGCCAGGCGCGCCATTGCGACGGTGGGCGGCATGCCGTGCAGCTGCAGCGTCCCTCCCAGCACTTCGAGTGTCTTGTCCAGGTACGGCTCCGTCTGCTGTGTGAGAGAGTAGATGTCGTCGAGGTAGTACAGCGGCGAGCGCTGGAAGAAGTTGGTGGCGAGCGTGACTGTGAAGCGGTGCGCATGCGGCCGCTCCGCGCTGCCGGCGATGAGGGCGCCACTCTCGAGGATGGCGAGAAGCCCCAGGCGCAGCTCGATATCGACGTCGTCGGAGATGATGAGAACACCGTACAGCAGCATGCCCGTCAGCGCAGGCGGCGTCGTGTCGAGGAGAATGGTGTTGGAGCGCGGAATCACGACAATCTGACCCTCCTTCGGCAGCCCCTCGCCTCGCCACGCCAGGTATGACGACCACGCAACCGCTGCATAGAACGGCTGCGCGGCCAGCAGTATCGCCTCCCCTCTCCCGCTCTCGTTGGTCCACGCCACCTGCCACTCCGCGTCGCGCGACACACGTCCCGCCATCGCGCACACCAGCTCCCCGTCCGTCACTGACATTGGCGTGCAGAGCGCCTTGTCCAACAAGACAGACATCACTGCGCTCACGTCATTGCCAAAGCCGGAGCCGTACAAGGTGATGAGTGCGCCAACGTCGCTGGCCAACGCGTAGGCCGGCTCGTAGCGCGTCACCACCGGCGTGAGAGACGCGCGGTAGTTGAAGATTGGGCACGACGCCCCGGTGCGGCTTGTGCAGGAGTTCATGCCAGGCTGGTCCACACGGTGCTGGGCTCGAATGTTGACCGGGCACCGCCCGCCCGAGGCATCCAGCCCAACTTGATACCCACGCAGCGCCACTTCCTGCAGCTGCAGGGTGTCAGGGGGTAGACCCTGACACGTGATGCGGACGTAGGCAGCAGCAGGGAGCGTGTCAAGGGCGTTGAAGTTGAGGGAATTCGCGCCGACCTGCAACGAGGGCCACGTGAAGTGCGAGCTCTCACCGCTGCGGTACGGCTTCCACATGGATGCATTCGCTGGGTTGGCGTCGTGGCTGAACAGGTCGGCGTTTTCCGCCTGCGCGGTGGACAGCTGCAGGTGACACGTCGCGCTGGCGAGGTCGAGCTGGTCCATGTCCGCCACGGCGGGGCCAAAGAAGAGCACCACGTTGTAGAGCAGCAGGCGAGAATGCATGTTGGCCTCCAGCACGATGGACAGTTCCGACGATGCGATGCTGATGGAGGAAAAGGAGAGGTGGTGCCCCCTTCCGCCGATCTCGCTGTCAAGCAAAACGTTGAAGAGCTCTGCCGTGTTGGTCCAGGTGCCGTTGAGCGTTGGTGGCGCCGTCTCCAACACCATGGCGGTTGCGGCTGGTGCAGTGCTTGACACATGAATTCTAAAGCCGCGAGAGAGGCGTGGAAATGACAGGGAGGCGCGGTAGCGGGCAACGAACTCCTCGTCCATGTAAGTTGGTAGTTGGCACTTCACCTCGCCCTGCTCGCTCGCGTCGAGCATGTCGCAATGGCGACCGCACACATAGATGTCGAACAGCGTCGCCAGCTCTCCAGCTGGCCGATTGGCGCCTACCGACGTACCAACAAAGCGCAGCGGCGCCTGCACGCGAAAGCCCGCGCTGCTGGGCACCAGCACGGACGGCGTCATCAAGACAGTAAATAGCTGGTCGCGGTATTTGGCCGAGCAGCCGATGCCGTGCACGTGCACAGAGAGGTAATCGTGGCCGAAGAAGTCGCTTGGGATGGTCACCGAGGCGCGTGTGGGGCTCTGTATATCGGTCACCGGCAGTCTACGAAAGCCAAACACAACTTCCATGTCTCGCGGTTGCGTGACGCCGTCTCGCCTGGGCGGCTCGGAGGAGCTGAATGGGAAGTTGGTGCCGAAGAGGAGCAGCTGCGCGCCCGCCGCGGCCACCGTCGGCGACACCGATGTGAGGGTTGGAGTGATGCCTGGGTCGTACGTGTAGGTACAGCAGCTGCTTTCGCGTCCGTTGGCGCGGCTGCTGACGGTGACAACGCCGGAGGCCCTGCCGCCGGATGGGGAGGCGGAAGTGATGCAGATGATGCGACTTTGGGAGGTCTGCGTGACCAGGCACGGCGCACCTGCCACGGTCACCGTCAGCAGTGAGACGTTGGACGGGAAGCCGACACCGATGATAGTGAGCTCCTGGCCACCAGCAACGGAGCCGGTGCTGCGAGAGGTGTGGCTGACGCTCATCGCACAGGAAAAAAAGAGCCGCGACGATGCGGCGGCCGTGGCGGTGGCGGTGCTGCCGTAGGTTCTGGAGATGAGGCGGACGGGGCTGTTGGAGTTGAGGTTCGCACACGGCGTTGTCAGGTTACACACGATGAGCGTGTTCAGCATCTCGACAATGTAGCACGGGCCCGCGCCGATGTTGATGTACGTTTCCTCAGCGTCAGGATCGGCTGGAAGCCCGACCTCTTCTTCCTCCTCCTCATCCTCCGCCGCCGCCGTCCGTCTGTTGGACTTAACGACACGTGCCAGTGTCGTCGGCGACTTGGGTGAGTGCGTCAGCCGAGTGAACCCGGAGCCGTAGACTCGGATGAGCATCGGTGCCTGTCCCGCAAAAGGACTGATCGAGTGGATCGACGGCATCATCGCCGTTGAGACGACGGGTATGGTGCACCTCGTGCAGACGTCGTCGGGGTTGTCCAGGTCCAGTCCGTACAAGACGTGCAGCGTCAGCGTCCCCCCTAACTCTGCCATCCAGCTCAGGTCTGGTGCCATAGCAGTGATGACGGTGTCCGTGAACCGCAAAAACGGGACGTGGTACTGACGCTGCTCTGTCCCGCCGTTCAGCTTTGCCACAAGCAGCATGTCCGTCGTCACGGCGTCCGCAAACCACGCACCGTCGATGCGCAGCTCGACACCTTCAGAGTAGGGGTAGAGAAAACTCGGCTGCACAGCCGACATCGTTAGGTGGGTGTGCACGACAAAGCCGGTGTCGCCTTCCAGGGCAATGTCGGACACGTAGACGCGATATGCACTCTCGTTCAGCGGCCATAGCGCGTCGCACACCAGCTCCTCCGTCGAGAACGATCGTGGGAGACACAGAATGCAGTTCGTCGTCTCCGGCGTGCTGGCCGCGGTGATCGTGGACACGTCGCACAACAGCACCGAGTGCGACTTAATGCCGGTGCCGCGGACATGAAACGTCGGGTTGCCCTCCATGCGCGACACATCTAGCGGCCACACGTCCGTCACGTTCATCTTGCTCACGAGAAACTTGACAGAGAGCAGCTCGACGCCGTTGTCGACAGTGTCAACGTTAATGCTCTGAAATATTTCCCACGCATCGCTCGTGCTGTTGTAGAAGCGCGACGTCAAGTTTAGCGGCAGCCAGTATGTGTAGGCGTCTGCGCTCTCCTCCGAAAAGAGCGCCAGCTGCGCGATTTCATCCGCCGACATCCTTGGCGTAGTGCATGTTATCTGTGTCGCGATGGCAAAGGTAATGGCGCACTGGCGCGCACGCAGCTGTATATCGCTCTTCGCGTAGCCTAGCGTCAGCGACACCTTGGTGCTCGTCGGCACTATGGGCAGGTTGACGCCGCGGATGCGCACCGTCGTGCCACCCGCAGGTCCCGCCACGTCGGTGGTTGTGACCGCCGTGATGGCCCCTACAACGCGGAAGGAGAGGCCGCAGTTGACGTACACGTCGCCCGCCTCGCCTTGCGTCATGGTCAGGTTGAACCACCCGCCAGGAACGTCAGCGGTGATGGGCAGCGCGATGACGCTTTCGTTGATCCACTGCGCCGGTAAGTTGGGGTAGAAGCCGGACGGCGTGACGAGGAAGTAGTCGCCGCATGCCTCTAAGTCGACCGCGGCTAGGTGAACGGTGAAGCGGGCACCGGTGAGCGGCCTCTTTCCGGTGCTGTCGTAGTAGCGGAGCGACTCGCCAAGAAAGTAGAGTGTGTCGCCCACCACCAGCGACGACGACGCGTCTGGGACTGTGGACCGCACCCACGGCACGAAGCTGCTCGGCGTGTCCGCCGTGTCCAGCAATGTAAAAATGAGGGGGCCGTTTGGGGCGTAGGCGCCTGTGGAGCCGCCGGTGTCGGCCAGGTAGAAAAGGACGTCGACGCAGTACTGGTAAACGCGGTACCCAGGCTCCGTGTCGGGAATCAGCGAGTCCATGTCCACGAGCCGCGGAACCTCGACCAGTGGCACACGCAGCTGCAGTGCTGAAATGGGATCCAAGAAGTACGAGCGGGAGCCGCAAAAGACGCGCTGCGCGAGGACGACATCCTCCGCTCCAGTTGCCGCGTCCCTTATGTCGAGTGCGATCCGCGAGCAGAGAGCGGCCGCGTCCGCGGGCAGGTGGAAGGCGACGAAGGCGTGGCAGTAGCGTGCGCCGTCCGCCGCTGCCGCAAGAAACGATCGGTGCGCGTATCCGAGACCGCCCCACCGCTGTCCGTACAGCGCAGAATCTGGGTGTGCGGCGACGCTCTCAACAATGTGCCACGGCAGCGCATAGCAGTCCTCTGCGGAGAAGAGACGTGGCAGATCCATCACAGCTGTGGGCGACAAAGCCCCATCCACCATCAGCGTCGCTTCGTACGCCACCGGTTCCGCTCCTGTAGACGCGAACGACGATGTGCTACCACCACCGCTGCTGCTGTTAGTAGCGGTTGTACTTGCCTCGCTCAATGGAATACGCAGCTCGTACACGTCGTAGGAGGATAGCAGAGCGCTTTCTTTGGGGTCCAAGTCAACGTCGATGCCCTCCAAAGCTACTCCGCAAAACGCCGCCAGCGTAGCATTTGCGTCCAACATGGTGGCCAGGCGAAAGGAGCAGCTAGCGTTGATGTATAAAGCACTCTCGTAGGCAAACATGGTGTCGACCACGGCGTGGCGAAACACAGAGGCGGAGGTGCTACCACTCCGCATGCAATGTGCCTCAGCCGGCGTAGCGGCGCTGGCGTAGGTATGCACGCTGACGCGCATATCTTCCGTGCTACCGTCGCAGTGTAGCTGGTAGGTGCCGCTCCGCCGACCCTGGTAGATGAAGGTGAACCGCATGATTACCCAGCTGTCGAGCTCGGACGTTGCGGACGCACCCGCTGGTGCCGCCGCCGCAGCAGACGCCAAAGCCGCGGCGGCGTTGCGCAAAAAACGCTCGGCGCGCGGAGCGGCGTCCAAGACAGACGACAAGCCCAAAACGCTGTTTGCGGCAATGGAAAGTGGGAATCCATCAACAAGGGTGATGTTGAGCGCTGCCGCGGAGGCTGACGAGGTGGCACTGCTGGCATCCCACTTCACTGTTGCTCTGGTGGCTTCCGCTGCCGTGGTGCCGCTGGCGAGAAAAAGGTCCACCACCACGCCACCACCGCAAGAGTCTAGCAGCTCTGGCGACGTCGAGTACGGCCCGTCGCTGGCATCGTACACATCGTTGTCCACCGCAACGCGACAGTGGAAGGCGTCGCCGTCGCCGGTGCCGCTGACAGTGCAGTCCTCCACTGCCGTATTTACCCGCGCATAGGTGTCGTCGTCGTTCAGCTCAGGAAAGCGCAGCTGTCGCAGCGTGATCGCCACATCTTCGTTCACAAAGAGCGTCGAGCGCGGAAAGGCGCCGCTGATCGTGAGGTCATAGTAGGTGGTTAGCACCATCCATGCTTGGTTCCAGAACCGCACACCGTTATAAGGAGCTACAGCGTCGACAACCGGCAAGGTGACAGTGTGGGCGACGAGCGTCAACGAGGGCAGAAGCAGGTAGAGCGCGTATGACTCCTGCGGCACGTCGAGGGAACGCAGCACCGTCGCAGTCGTCAGGTCCCCAGTAATCTCGCCGACGGACCACAAAAAAGAAACGTTCGACATCATGGCATCTTTCGGTGCGACGCGATTCGCCACCTGCACGCTGTGCTCCGCCCACCACGCGGCACGCCTCGGAGGCGTGGCCCTTACATTGAGTTGGTCGCCCGTCTGCATCTTCACGTCTGAGTACGTAAACGGCGCACTTTGCGCGCTGAAACGGCGGATGTGCGCCTCCCAGTCCTGCTGCGGTTGCCCAGCAGTGCGCTGACGCTGCGGGTGCATCACCACTGTCGCCAGCTGCGTCGTCGCTGATGCCGCGTAGGGCACGCGACTCTCGTCGACATCCGTGTGCACAGCCCACGGCTGCATCGTGCGCACGCTTGCGGATAGCGACAGTAGCATGAGCGTGTAGGTGCAGTGCCGCGCGAGCAGCGGTCGCCCATTCTTCCCGTCCAGCACGACGGTTGTGTTGTACACGGGACCGTGACTGCTGCTGTGGTAGGTGAAGGTGATGCTCACCGGCCGCGATGCCGAGCTATCGCAGTCTTGTGCCTGGCTTGCGTTGAGCGTTGCAGCACCGTTAAACCACAGCAGCGCGGACGCGGGTGGCACTGGGCTGGCGGGGATGTACGCCAGGCGAAGAGCATAGGGCGACTCCACTGTCACATCGCTGCTGCGGAGAGGCACGCCATCGACGTAAAGTGCCTGAAGCGCCACGTTGAACAAGCCGAAGAGGAGGAGCGAGGAGAGAGTCGCCCCAAAGCCAATCGTGCCAGACGGCTCCACCAGCAGAATGACAGGAGCAATGCTGCTATCATTGCCACCGCTTTTACTCACGCCGCCGTCGTCCTCGCTGTTTAAACTCAGCGAAAAAGGCGCGACTAAGGTGGAATTCAAAGCAAACACGCCAGGATGGAGCAGCAGCGGCGAAGCGGTGCTGCGGCTGGTGCCTTTGCCAGGCCTGGCAGGCCTCTGCGTTGTTGGCCGTTCATCAGAGCGCCAACGGCGGGGCTTGCGACTGTTAGTGCTGCTGCGTGCGTTGCCGCTGCTTGTAGTGACAGAAATCATGGAGCGTGCCGCGAGTCTTTGACGAAGGCGTCGGTGCGATACGCGGCACAGCCGTTCGTTGGATCGCTGCACCTGCATATCCTCGTTACGAGACACCGTCTTGTTGCGCCCGACAGCCGGAGACGCCTCTGCGGGCTTTGACGAGCGGGGTAGCGCACAATAGTGTGCGGAAAGCTGCTGTCGGCACGCGTTGCTCACGGACGCCCCGCTAGCTTCGCAGGACACGACGGGCTTGAACGCACGTGCTCGCTTCTCGTGCGCAACAGCATATGCCATGGAATCGACAGGGAGAGGGTCCGCTGTTGCTGTTGTCGGACTGCGGGATAGGCTTCTTTCGTCTTCGACGGCCTGTAGCACCACTGTCGCGGACAGCCGTGGAGAAAGACGACCTGTACCGTTGGACGCTTCCGCTGCCACTTCCGCTGCCGAAGTGGCAGCGAAGGCGTCTCGCGTGTTACTACTCCAAAAAAAAAGGGCTACGAACAGCAACAGCAGCAGAACCCGCAACCCTCGTCGCGGCGCTCGCACCTTGTGCAACCGGAAATAGCGAGAATGCCAAGTCGAGCTAGCGGCCACGCAAAGGAAGGAAAGAAGAGTAGGGATGAGCGGAAGAACAGCGCACATTTTTGAGTGTGACACCGCGCTGCAACCACAAAATAATAATAAAAAAAAAAGACAAAATAAAGAGAAAGAAGCAGCTAGCACTCAAAAAGAGAACGAAAAGGCTGAGAAAGTAATTTAAAAAAAAAACGGTAGATTGAAAAGAACAGAAATGCACACGCGATGCCCGCTAATAGGGAAAAAAGAAAAGAGGCGGCAAGCGGTCGCGTCCGCTCGCCTGGATGAAAAACCTGTTTCTGAACAGGCACACGGCAGCGACGACAACAAAAATGCTTAAAAAAAAAAAAAGAGACGTTTTCAGCGGAACTCATAAGATCGCACTACTGACAGTTTTGTGTCTTGTGGTCTTAAGCAAGGCGTTGACGATCTCGCACTTTGCTTGTATGTGCGTGTTTATACGTATTTTGTATGTGCTAAAATACACTTTTTTCTTTTCGGAGTGGGGGAGGCAGAGAAATAGCTTTAGAACTTATCATTTTTGGGAAGAAAAAAAAAACCGCGCATTTCTTTTTTTTTTTTTTCGCTTCCCGAAGTACACGCTGCCGCCTTTTACCTCCCTTTTGAATGTGCATGCGTGTGTGTGAGTGTGTGTATAAGTGTGTGCGTGTTGAAAGCAGATCAGAAAGTAGCGATGCCATTCAATGCCCGCAATGAAACATGCACACTGCATTCGTGTGCACTGTCACAGTAGCACAGCTACAAGAACAGACGCACCGCGCGCTAGGTTCTTTCACTTGTAACGCATCCCTCAACGTCATTGTTCTTGAACGATAGGAAAGCACAGAAAAACAGATTCAATACGGTACACAGAAGATAAAAAAAAGAGCAAGTAAGACCAAAAAGAAAAGAGTTCGACAGTGAGGACACTAAAAGCCAAAATAGCAACGACGAGGAGTAAAGAGCTCTTAACGGATGGTCAAAAAGGTCGGCGTATTCAGCCTGAATGGTTTTAAAAACCACTCACAAAGACGCTGTATAAAAAAAAAAAAAAAGCGCCTGCTTTGCGGTGTCAGTTACAACTACTGCTTTATGGAGACTTGACAAGAAAAAAAGACTGCAAGAGCTCACGTGGTCGGACAGGAATATCATGTGGTCGTCTCCACCTGCTCTTTTTCATTTTTACTTTCTAGCCCCACAAACCACGCTTTCGCCCCGTCGATATTCTCTTTTCCTTGCCGCGCTTTAAAACAAGCTGTCCCAGTCTGGATTCTGAGACCCAGAAGGGCCAGCGCCGCTGGGTGGTCGTGCAGCCTCCGCGGTCTGACCACCTCCGGCGTTAACAGTTCCGTTTAATTGTTGCCCAGTCGAGAAAGTGGGCTGTGCGGGTGCAGGTGTGATGGGTGCTGCGGAGCTGCTAGTGGCAGGTGCTGCGAAGTCAAAGAGGTCAGCCGGATTATCATCCGTTGGAGCCGGAGCCGGAGCCGGAGGCGAAGTGGGAGGCGATCTAGCAGCACCTGTAGGCGCAGAAGAGACAGGGGGCGCCGGTTTGGCGTCATCGGGCGCGGCGAAGAGGTTAAGGCCGGTGCTTTCCAACTTAACGCCGTCAAAAAGGCTCACCATGGTGCGACCCACCAGGCCCCGCTGCTTGCGCAGGGGAAGCCTTACCCTGCTAGCCACACGATTGGTGGCAGCGAATGTGGACGGCGCCGCGATCGGCACCTCGGCCGTCCGCGTTGCCGCGCTTTCGGCGGTTTTACTCGAGTACGTCGCTTCCACCGCAACGCCCCCGCTGCCGCTCTGCGTGTCTGCGCCAGTCGCTGCTGGCGACAAACATGCAAAAAGACCCTCCTGCACCCGCAACACCTCAGTGAGGGGGAAGAGGTCCGTCTGAGCTTGATCAATCGCCGACTGCGGTGCGCCGCGCAGTTCGCGTTGCTGGTGCATCGCCAGGTAGTAGTCGGCGAAGTCCTGCAGCATGTGCACCAGGTTCAGCGGCATCGCCTCATCGTTGATGCACACGGCGTTCTCGCGGTAAAAACGGTCGCGGGAGGTGCAGAACTGGCAGAGAAAGACCACGGAGCGTTGTTCAAAGAAGCAGGCGGGGCGGCGCTGACAAGCCCCACACTTGGCCTCCTCACGGAGGATAAGAATGCACTTCTCCGACAACGATCCCATCAGCAGCACCTCCCCGTTCACCTGCGTGTTCCAGCTCGTGCACTCCTCACTGCTGAGAGCCGCGGTGAAGGTTTGGGTGGCTCCGCTGGCGACTTGCGCTCCGCGAAGAAGCGTACGCTGCTCTTCTGACATGCCCGCCCAGCGCTTCTGCACCGTGAGAATGCTCTGCACGAGCACCGGAGACACCTGATCGTTCGACGAGAGCGCGATAATTTCCTTCGACGACACACGACGCAGGATCGGGTTTTGTGCTTTGAATAGAATACCGCGGATTTGCTGCGTCAGGGTGTCAAGGCGGCGCCGCGCGCAGGTGTAGCACGCGTTGCACAGATACCCGTGCACCGGACGCTGGAAAAAGTGGGAAAACATGTCAATCTCCGACTCTTCGATCTTCATCAGCCCTTTGTCTTTGTGCACTGCGACCGCCTTACGACGCGTTCGCGCCTCTTTGTGGAGGACGGCGTGCCGAATCTTGTAGAGTGTGTTGCGCACTTCCAGCGGGCCTACCATGTCGGGGTCCATGACCGCCAGCTCGCCAGGCCGGTTTTCGCCCGGTGCGGTGTGTTGCCGACTTTGCCGGGCCGCCGCCATAGGACTCATCGACGAGGTTTGCGAGACAGGAAGACCCTTGCTTGCGTCAACGCCGGCGTCCTCCTTACGCTGCTGGGCATGCTTTGCTTCGCGTGACGCGACACGGTGGCGACCGCCGCGCTGACCTGCGCCGCTGCCGCTGCGCTGCTGTCCTTGGCTTTTCCCTCGCATTCTTCGATGCTGCCTGTTTGTCTTGTTGCTGGGGGAGTTCTGCGACACCACCGAGGAAGAGTCGAAGGAGGAGTTGTCCACGTCCACATCCTCGTCACTGTACCGTGTCTGCGCTACCGAATGCAGCGTGGCTGAACGGCTGTTAGTGCGCTGCCGCACCGCCAACTCGCGCTGGTGCTGCTTAATGCGCTCGTCCGTCATCTCTACATCCGCCAGCTCCTCACGCACCGCCGCTTCCAGCGTCATGCGAGGAGGCAGCTCCACCATCGAGTAGGTGTCGTAGACAAACTCGTCATCTTCACGCGCCTCACCACCTTGCCCGCAGACGCAGCAGAGGTACTTTTCCTCGAGGTCGTCGAGGTGCAGCTGGATGGCGCGCTCCTGCGCCTCACGGGTGTGCCGGTCGAACTGCGCCTTTTGTTCCTTGACTTTCTCTGTGACGTCGTCGACAAACTGCTTCTGAAAGGTGACAGCAGTGGACAGCCGCTGGCGAAACCACTCGGCGATGTACGTGCCAACAGATGCCATATTGTGGCTTTCTTTTTTTCTTTTTTTTTTTTTTTAAGGAGAGAGTAGCCCAGGTGTCTTGGGTAGAGGTAGAGATTATAAGTTTGTAGTGAGAGAGTAAGCGGGAAGAGCGAGTGGCTTGCAGTCAAAGTCCGCTGGCACTCCTAAAAAAAAAAAAAGACAAAACTGCTCGAGGAGATGACTCAAGTCCCTCGACACGAACGCTGACAATGCGATGGAGAGAACAACAACAAAAAAAAAAAAAAAACAAAGAAAAAGGCGAAAGAGCTTGAGTGTGACGCTGTGATCATCAACAACAAAAGCAGAAGGAAATAGGAGGAAAATAGAAAGAAAGAAATGCCGCCAAGAAAACAGGAGAACAACCGCCATCGAGGAAAGGCGAGCCAAAGTGATGAATCAGGAGACAGCAAACCATCGAAAACAAGGACGCCTTGCTCCCTATTTCAGAAAGCACAGCACACTCTTTCTTGAAGAAGAGACAAGACCTGCGCTATGCTCCTACCCCCTCTTTCAAAAACACAACAACACGAGTAAGATCTACTATTTAGGGATACAAAAGACAAACCCGCTTTCAAGAAAAACAAAGACACGCTCAAGTACACTCGGAATGAAGAAAAGCTGCGACCGAATGTGCTGCAAACAGGAAAAAAGAACTACAGTAGTGCATAATTTCCGTTTCCAGTTGCATTCGGCTTGACACTTCATAGAAAATAAGAACAGGTGTCTGTCCGGAAAAAAAAAACACCCTAAGAGAAAGAAAGAGCAGACGCTAAGAGTCTTCCCGAATAACATGCAAAAAAAAAAAAAAAGAGGTTGCATTGTGTCGAATAATGAAACAACCCGCTTTTGAGTGGGAAAAGCAGAAAACAACAAAGCTGCTTAATAAAAGCAGAGGAGAACGATAAAAAAAAAAAGCACACAGAAAAAAAGTGCATTTTGACGGCAAAATCAGAAGTGACATTAGCAAAACTAAAATGTTCTTTTCAAAAGTCCTATTATCACCTGCACCTGCTTAAAAAAAAAAAAGAAGTCGATGACAAAGTCAAGCAGGAAAAATGGAATAAGATGTCACCAAAACCTGAGTGGGTGCGCTGAAAATCAGTGACTTGCAACAACAAAGAAACACTGCGCTAGCACACCACTACAGCAAGCCAGCCAGCTCTTTACACTCGTCGACGAATTGGTCCACATCTTCCCAATCAATCTCGCCGTGCCCCAGGGTAACTTTCATTCGAATCGGAAACGACGATTCTACCATCCGAAACATGCGCAAAAACGCAGGACTCATCTCAGCGCCGGAGAAATCGCGGCGCAGCTTCTTCGAGAGCACCGACGTAGGAGGGAAACTACAAATATCGCCAATAATGGTATTTCTGTCGAACACAGGGACCAAAGGCGGACAACACGAAGACATTGCAAGCACCACGGCACCGCGCACGTCGCGCGAGGACGACGCGAACAGCAGCTCGAAGTCGCCCTCCTCCACCACCCAGTCCTTGCGCGCCACGTCGTAGTACGCGAAGGCGCGGCGGTCCAGCGTGAACTTCACCGTCTTCGACTCGCCCGGGGCCAGGTGCACCTTCTCGAAGCCCTTCAGCTCCTTCTCCGGGCGGTCGATGCTGCTCTTCACGTCGCGCACGTACAGCTGCACCACCTCGGAGCCGGCCACCTTGCCCGTGTTCGTCACCGTCACCTCCGCGTGCACGTCCTCGTTGTCCACGTACGCGGCCTTCGCCACGCGCGGCGCGCTGTACTCGAAGGTGGTGTAGCTCAGGCCGTGGCCGAAAGGAAACAGCACCGGCATCTCAACCGTGTCGTAGTAGCGGTAGCCCACGTAGATGCGCTCGCAGTAGGTCACGTCGTACTTGCCGGGGAAGTTCAGGTAGGACGGGTTGTGCTTCACGGAGAGGGGGAAGGTCTCGGACAGCTTGCCGCTCGGGTTCACCTTGCCCAGCAGCACGTCTGCCACCACCGCCGCACCCGCCTGGCCGGGCAGGTACGCCTCCACGATCGCCTGCACCTTGTGCGCCCACGGCATCTCCACAGCGGACGCGTTCGTCAGCACCACCACCGTGTGCTTGTTCGCCGCGGCAACCGCCTCCACCAGCGCGTTGTGGTGCTCCGGCAGGCGCATGTGCGCGCGGTCGAAGCCCTCCGACTCATCCACTTCCGACAGCCCGATGAACACCACCGCCACGTCGCAGCTCGCCGCCACCTCCACCGCCTTCGCCTGCAGCGCCTCGTCGCGCTCCGTCGCCTCCAGCTTGTAGCCGGCCGCGAAGTGCACGCTGGACGAGTGCTTCTTCAGCTCCGCCAGCGTGGACGATGTCTTGGTCGCGTTCACGAACGAGCTGCCGCTGCCCTGGTAGCGCGGCTTTTCCGCGAGCTCGCCAATCACGGCGATCTTCTTCGACGCGTGCAGCGGCAGCACCGCTTGCTCGTTCTTCAGCAGCACAATGCCCTCCGCAGCCACCTCACGCGCGATGTCGTGGTGCGCGTCAACGTCCCACTTCGGCGCAGGCTGCGACAGCGCGACAGAGCAGCGGTTCACGTGCTCCAGGATGCGGCGCACGCACGCGTCCAGCTGCTCCAAGTCCAGCTTGCCCTCACCGGCCAGCTTCTTCAGCTGCGCGTCGGTCGCACCGTACGTGCTGGGCATCTCCAGGTCCATGCCCGCGTGCAGCGCGTTGGCGCGGTCGTCAACGGCACCCCAGTCAGACACCACGATGCCCTTGAAGCCGAACTCGCCGCGCAGCACGTCCGTCAGCAGGCGGCGGCTCGACACGACGTACTCGTTGTTCACGCGGTTGTAGCACGCCATGATGCTCCACGGCTGCGCCTCCTTCACGATGCTCTCGAAGGCGGCGAGGTAGATCTCGCGCATCGTGCGCTCGTCGATCAGCTCATTCACGCTGAAGCGGTTGGTCTCCTGGTTGTTGGCGCAGTAGTGCTTCAGCGTCGCACCGACGCCCTGGCTCTGCACGCCCTTCACGTAGGCGGCGGCCAGCTGGCCCGCGGCGTACGGGTCCTCGGAGTAGTACTCGAAGTTGCGTCCGCACAGCGGCGACCGCTTGATGTTGTTGCCCGGCGCCAGCAGCATCGACACGTTCTCCGCGCGGCACTCCTTGCCGATGGCCCTGCCAACCTTCTCCACCATGCTGCGGCTCCACGTCGACGCCAGCACGACGGCGGTGGGGAAGCACGTGGCGGGCACGCTGCCCGAGTCCACCTGGTCCATGTCCAGACTCTTGCGCAGCCCGGTGGGGCCGTCGCACATCATCGTCGATGCCACGCCGAGGCGTGGGATGTCGCGCGTGCACCAGTAGTCCTTGCCGCCGACGAGGCTGATCTTCTCCTCCAGCGTCAGCTCCGACATGACCTTGTCGACATCAATGTGCTGGTGCGACATGGCTCTGGGTGGTGGTTTGTTGATTTGTGGCTTGATAGAGAGGAAGGCAAGTAGAGAGAGCGAATAACACGCTCACGTTTTGGGTGGGAGGGGTGAAAAGACAGAAAGAAAGAACTACCGAGTTAGCACAGACCGGCGGAGAATAGCATGCGCAGGTGTGGGGATGCGTGAATGCGTGTGAACATGACGAGAGAAAGAGGAAGACAGAGAAAGGGGGGAGGGATGCAGCAGAGGAGATTGGGAAAAAATAGGGCAGGAAAAGACACCAAGAGAGGTCTGGCGAGCAGCCACCACGACGTGGAGGCGGCGACCACGTGCCTCGATGAGAAAGGCTGAGTAGACATGGCGAGTGGGGCGCGGGAAAAATCCAGGTGGCGGAAGGCTCGCGCCGTCCTCTGTTGTTCACTGTCACTGCTACTCTTCTCTCTTTTTTTTTTTTTTCTGCTCCTGTTGCTGATAGATCACTCATCACAACTGCTCATCTCAGCGCGGCACACCGCTACAAGGACCTCACCGCTCGTCACAGGTAGCGCGCACACCGCAGAAAGGGAAACAAACAATCACACTGAATTAAAAAAAAAAAAGAGGAAAAAAAAGGGGAAAAAAGAGAACAGAGTGAAAAGGACAAAAAGCACGCGGGCGCTTCTACACCAGCTAGTTTTACGTCGTGACAGACGCACAGAGGTCGGGGACCTCAACCGCTAACAGTTGTAAATGAAAGAACAGTGATAGTAAAGATATTTAGTAGCTGTACCTGCGCAAAAGTCGACGCATAGACAGGAAACCCGAAAGCTCCGACAGAAAAGAAAAGGAGAAAGAAGAAGTGGGTGAGGCAACTGGCACGGCTGAAAGCAGGTGGGTGCCTGCTGCGTCGTCCGTTATTCACGTCCACAGCCTTTGCAAAAACTCTGAGAGTGCTACATCACGCAGCAAGCAAGCAACTGGACAGTCAGAGAGGCAACAACGAAAAGGTGTGGACGTATTTTGCTCCTTTTTGATTGTTTTGTTGGGTGCCCTCGGTTGATCCTACGCTGCTTCACGGTAGGAAGAAGTCAAAAAGAGGTCGAGAAAACTGAGGACGCACGCCATGGAGAAAGACAATAAAGACAAGGAAAAAAAAAAAAGAAAGAGAGGAGCGCCTTAGAAGTGCGACGGGGCATCGCTGTCAACAGAGCGACACGAACGTGCTCGTAAAAAAGTTGTAGTCCGACGTGAGCAGCGAGCCCCTGATGTTGCATATAAAAGAGCTTAGAGAAAGCACGACAAAAAGGGAAGAAAAGAAAGGAGCAGCAGAAGCAGCAACGCGTGGAATAAGCCCTGCTGACTCGTATTTGCCATTCGTTTTCAGGTTGTAAAAGAAGAAAAAGAAAGAAAGTAAAAAAAAAAAAGGGAAGCGCTACTGTTGTTAGCTTATCGTTTTTTCCCCTTTTTGAATTGGTCAAGATTAGACAGAAACTACAATTCTTCGATGTGTGGGTGCATAGCTCACGAGTGGGAACACGGGCTTGTGCTTTTCTGTGGTGGTGGTGGTGGCGGTGGGGGCAGCATGCTGCAGCCGCTAGGAGACGACTGTCGCACGAGCGCACACGCGCTACTCAAGGGAGGCGCGATCGGCGCCACTTCACTTGGAGTTTGACAGCCGGTTGGCCTCCTCGACAAGCGCCTCCACGTCGTCGAAGGTGAAGCTGCCGTCCGAGAGAGCAACCTTGGAGCGGATAGGCAGCATCAGCTCCATCTCCTGGAACATGAGAATGAAGCTGGGCTGCATCGGCGATCCCGTGAAATCGCGGCGCAGCTTCTTCGTCATGCAGGCAGTGGGCGGGTAAAAGCAGACGTCGCCGATCATGGAGTTCTTGTTGAAATGACGCGGCGGCTCCGGCGTCGCCGGGGACACCTTCACGTGCGCAGAGCCGCGCACGTCGCGCGAGGACGACGCGAACAGCAGCTCGAAGTCGCCCTCCTCCACCACCCAGTCCTTGCGCGCCACGTCGTAGTACGCGAAGGCGCGGCGGTCCAGCGTGAACTTCACCGTCTTCGACTCGCCCGGGGCCAGGTGCACCTTCTCGAAGCCCTTCAGCTCCTTCTCCGGGCGGTCGATGCTGCTCTTCACGTCGCGCACGTACAGCTGCACCACCTCGGAGCCGGCCACCTTGCCCGTGTTCGTCACCGTCACCTCCGCGTGCACGTCCTCGTTGTCCACGTACGCGGCCTTCGCCACGCGCGGCGCGCTGTACTCGAAGGTGGTGTAGCTCAGGCCGTGGCCGAAAGGAAACAGCACCGGCATCTCAACCGTGTCGTAGTAGCGGTAGCCCACGTAGATGCGCTCGCAGTAGGTCACGTCGTACTTGCCGGGGAAGTTCAGGTAGGACGGGTTGTGCTTCACGGAGAGGGGGAAGGTCTCGGACAGCTTGCCGCTCGGGTTCACCTTGCCCAGCAGCACGTCTGCCACCGCCGCCGCACCCGCCTGGCCGGGCAGGTACGCCTCCACGATCGCCTGCACCTTGTGCGCCCACGGCATCTCCACAGCGGACGCGTTCGTCAGCACCACCACCGTGTGCTTGTTCGCCGCGGCAACCGCCTCCACCAGCGCGTTGTGGTGCTCCGGCAGGCGCATGTGCGCGCGGTCGAAGCCCTCCGACTCATCCACTTCCGACAGCCCGATGAACACCACCGCCACGTCGCAGCTCGCCGCCACCTCCACCGCCTTCGCCTGCAGCGCCTCGTCGCGCTCCGTCGCCTCCAGCTTGTAGCCGGCCGCGAAATGCACGCTGGACGAGTGCTTCTTCAGCTCCGCCAGCGTGGACGATGTCTTGGTCGCGTTCACGAACGAGCTGCCGCTGCCCTGGTAGCGCGGCTTTTCCGCGAGCTCGCCAATCACGGCGATCTTCTTCGACGCGTGCAGCGGCAGCACCGCTTGCTCGTTCTTCAGCAGCACAATGCCCTCCGCAGCCACCTCACGCGCGATGTCGTGGTGCGCGTCAACGTCCCACTTCGGCGCAGGCTGCGACAGCGCGACAGAGCAGCGGTTCACGTGCTCCAGGATGCGGCGCACGCACGCGTCCAGCTGCTCCAAGTCCAGCTTGCCCTCACCGGCCAGCTTCTTCAGCTGCGCGTCGGTCGCACCGTACGTGCTGGGCATCTCCAGGTCCATGCCCGCGTGCAGCGCGTTGGCGCGGTCGTCAACGGCACCCCAGTCAGACACCACGATGCCCTTGAAGCCGAACTCGCCGCGCAGCACGTCCGTCAGCAGGCGGCGGCTCGACACGACGTACTCGTTGTTCACGCGGTTGTAGCACGCCATGATGCTCCACGGCTGCGCCTCCTTCACGATGCTCTCGAAGGCGGCGAGGTAGATCTCGCGCATCGTGCGCTCGTCGATCAGCTCATTCACGCTGAAGCGGTTGGTCTCCTGGTTGTTGGCGCAGTAGTGCTTCAGCGTCGCACCGACGCCCTGGCTCTGCACGCCCTTCACGTAGGCGGCGGCCAGCTGGCCCGCGGCGTACGGGTCCTCGGAGTAGTACTCGAAGTTGCGTCCGCACAGCGGCGACCGCTTGATGTTGTTGCCCGGCGCCAGCAGCATCGACACGTTCTCCGCGCGGCACTCCTTGCCGATGGCCCTGCCAACCTTCTCCACCATGCTGCGGCTCCACGTCGACGCCAGCACGACGGCGGTGGGGAAGCACGTGGCGGGCACGCTGCCCGAGTCCACCTGGTCCATGTCCAGACTCTTGCGCAGCCCGGTGGGGCCGTCGCACATCATCGTCGATGCCACGCCGAGGCGTGGGATGTCGCGCGTGCACCAGTAGTCCTTGCCGCCGACGAGGCTGATCTTCTCCTCCAGCGTCAGCTCCGACATGACCTTGTCGACATCAATGTGCTGGTGCGACATGGCTCTGGGTGGTGGTTTGTTGATTTGTGGCTTGATAGAGAGGAAGGCAAGTAGAGAGAGCGAATAACACGCTCACGTTTTGGGTGGGAGGGGTGAAAAGACAGAAAGAAAGAACTACCGAGTTAGCACAGACCGGCGGAGAATAGCATGCGCAGGTGTGGGGATGCGTGAATGCGTGTGAACATGACGAGAGAAAGAGGAAGACAGAGAAAGGGGGGAGGGATGCAGCAGAGGAGATTGGGAAAAAATAGGGCAGGAAAAGACACCAAGAGAGGTCTGGCGAGCAGCCACCACGACGTGGAGGCGGCGACCACGTGCCTCGATGAGAAAGGCTGAGTAGACATGGCGAGTGGGGCGCGGGAAAAATCCAGGTGGCGGAAGGCTCGCGCCGTCCTCTGTTGTTCACTGTCACTGCTACTCTTCTCTCTTTTTTTTTTTTTTCTGCTCCTGTTGCTGATAGATCACTCATCACAACTGCTCATCTCAGCGCGGCACACCGCTACAAGGACCTCACCGCTCGTCACAGGTAGCGCGCACACCGCAGAAAGGGAAACAAACAATCACACTGAATTAAAAAAAAAAAAGAGGAAAAAAAAGGGGAAAAAAGAGAACAGAGTGAAAAGGACAAAAAGCACGCGGGCGCTTCTACACCAGCTAGTTTTACGTCGTGACAGACGCACAGAGGTCGGGGACCTCAACCGCTAACAGTTGTAAATGAAAGAACAGTGATAGTAAAGATATTTAGTAGCTGTACCTGCGCAAAAGTCGACGCATAGACAGGAAACCCGAAAGCTCCGACAGAAAAGAAAAGGAGAAAGAAGAAGTGGGTGAGGCAACTGGCACGGCTGAAAGCAGGTGGGTGCCTGCTGCGTCGTCCGTTATTCACGTCCACAGCCTTTGCAAAAACTCTGAGAGTGCTACATCACGCAGCAAGCAAGCAACTGGACAGTCAGAGAGGCAACAACGAAAAGGTGTGGACGTATTTTGCTCCTTTTTGATTGTTTTGTTGGGTGCCCTCGGTTGATCCTACGCTGCTTCACGGTAGGAAGAAGTCAAAAAGAGGTCGAGAAAACTGAGGACGCACGCCATGGAGAAAGACAATAAAGACAAGGAAAAAAAAAAAAGAAAGAGAGGAGCGCCTTAGAAGTGCGACGGGGCATCGCTGTCAACAGAGCGACACGAACGTGCTCGTAAAAAAGTTGTAGTCCGACGTGAGCAGCGAGCCCCTGATGTTGCATATAAAAGAGCTTAGAGAAAGCACGACAAAAAGGGAAGAAAAGAAAGGAGCAGCAGAAGCAGCAACGCGTGGAATAAGCCCTGCTGACTCGTATTTGCCATTCGTTTTCAGGTTGTAAAAGAAGAAAAAGAAAGAAAGTAAAAAAAAAAAAGGGAAGCGCTACTGTTGTTAGCTTATCGTTTTTTCCCCTTTTTGAATTGGTCAAGATTAGACAGAAACTACAATTCTTCGATGTGTGGGTGCATAGCTCACGAGTGGGAACACGGGCTTGTGCTTTTCTGTGGTGGTGGTGGTGGCGGTGGGGGCAGCATGCTGCAGCCGCTAGGAGACGACTGTCGCACGAGCGCACACGCGCTACTCAAGGGAGGCGCGATCGGCGCCACTTCACTTGGAGTTTGACAGCCGGTTGGCCTCCTCGACAAGCGCCTCCACGTCGTCGAAGGTGAAGCTGCCGTCCGAGAGAGCAACCTTGGAGCGGATAGGCAGCATCAGCTCCATCTCCTGGAACATGAGAATGAAGCTGGGCTGCATCGGCGATCCCGTGAAATCGCGGCGCAGCTTCTTCGTCATGCAGGCAGTGGGCGGGTAAAAGCAGACGTCGCCGATCATGGAGTTCTTGTTGAAATGACGCGGCGGCTCCGGCGTCGCCGGGGACACCTTCACGTGCGCAGAGCCGCGCACGTCGCGCGAGGACGACGCGAACAGCAGCTCGAAGTCGCCCTCCTCCACCACCCAGTCCTTGCGCGCCACGTCGTAGTACGCGAAGGCGCGGCGGTCCAGCGTGAACTTCACCGTCTTCGACTCGCCCGGGGCCAGGTGCACCTTCTCGAAGCCCTTCAGCTCCTTCTCCGGGCGGTCGATGCTGCTCTTCACGTCGCGCACGTACAGCTGCACCACCTCGGAGCCGGCCACCTTGCCCGTGTTCGTCACCGTCACCTCCGCGTGCACGTCCTCGTTGTCCACGTACGCGGCCTTCGCCACGCGCGGCGCGCTGTACTCGAAGGTGGTGTAGCTCAGGCCGTGGCCGAAAGGAAACAGCACCGGCATCTCAACCGTGTCGTAGTAGCGGTAGCCCACGTAGATGCGCTCGCAGTAGGTCACGTCGTACTTGCCGGGGAAGTTCAGGTAGGACGGGTTGTGCTTCACGGAGAGGGGGAAGGTCTCGGACAGCTTGCCGCTCGGGTTCACCTTGCCCAGCAGCACGTCTGCCACCGCCGCCGCACCCGCCTGGCCGGGCAGGTACGCCTCCACGATCGCCTGCACCTTGTGCGCCCACGGCATCTCCACAGCGGACGCGTTCGTCAGCACCACCACCGTGTGCTTGTTCGCCGCGGCAACCGCCTCCACCAGCGCGTTGTGGTGCTCCGGCAGGCGCATGTGCGCGCGGTCGAAGCCCTCCGACTCATCCACTTCCGACAGCCCGATGAACACCACCGCCACGTCGCAGCTCGCCGCCACCTCCACCGCCTTCGCCTGCAGCGCCTCGTCGCGCTCCGTCGCCTCCAGCTTGTAGCCGGCCGCGAAATGCACGCTGGACGAGTGCTTCTTCAGCTCCGCCAGCGTGGACGATGTCTTGGTCGCGTTCACGAACGAGCTGCCGCTGCCCTGGTAGCGCGGCTTTTCCGCGAGCTCGCCAATCACGGCGATCTTCTTCGACGCGTGCAGCGGCAGCACCGCTTGCTCGTTCTTCAGCAGCACAATGCCCTCCGCAGCCACCTCACGCGCGATGTCGTGGTGCGCGTCAACGTCCCACTTCGGCGCAGGCTGCGACAGCGCGACAGAGCAGCGGTTCACGTGCTCCAGGATGCGGCGCACGCACGCGTCCAGCTGCTCCAAGTCCAGCTTGCCCTCACCGGCCAGCTTCTTCAGCTGCGCGTCGGTCGCACCGTACGTGCTGGGCATCTCCAGGTCCATGCCCGCGTGCAGCGCGTTGGCGCGGTCGTCAACGGCACCCCAGTCAGACACCACGATGCCCTTGAAGCCGAACTCGCCGCGCAGCACGTCCGTCAGCAGGCGGCGGCTCGACACGACGTACTCGTTGTTCACGCGGTTGTAGCACGCCATGATGCTCCACGGCTGCGCCTCCTTCACGATGCTCTCGAAGGCGGCGAGGTAGATCTCGCGCATCGTGCGCTCGTCGATCAGCTCATTCACGCTGAAGCGGTTGGTCTCCTGGTTGTTGGCGCAGTAGTGCTTCAGCGTCGCACCGACGCCCTGGCTCTGCACGCCCTTCACGTAGGCGGCGGCCAGCTGGCCCGCGGCGTACGGGTCCTCGGAGTAGTACTCGAAGTTGCGTCCGCACAGCGGCGACCGCTTGATGTTGTTGCCCGGCGCCAGCAGCATCGACACGTTCTCCGCGCGGCACTCCTTGCCGATGGCCCTGCCAACCTTCTCCACCATGCTGCGGCTCCACGTCGACGCCAGCACGACGGCGGTGGGGAAGCACGTGGCGGGCACGCTGCCCGAGTCCACCTGGTCCATGTCCAGACTCTTGCGCAGCCCGGTGGGGCCGTCGCACATCATCGTCGATGCCACGCCGAGGCGTGGGATGTCGCGCGTGCACCAGTAGTCCTTGCCGCCGACGAGGCTGATCTTCTCCTCCAGCGTCAGCTCCGACATGACCTTGTCGACATCAATGTGCTGGTGCGACATGGCTCTGGGTGGTGGTTTGTTGATTTGTGGCTTGATAGAGAGGAAGGCAAGTAGAGAGAGCGAATAACACGCTCACGTTTTGGGTGGGAGGGGTGAAAAGACAGAAAGAAAGAACTACCGAGTTAGCACAGACCGGCGGAGAATAGCATGCGCAGGTGTGGGGATGCGTGAATGCGTGTGAACATGACGAGAGAAAGAGGAAGACAGAGAAAGGGGGGAGGGATGCAGCAGAGGAGATTGGGAAAAAATAGGGCAGGAAAAGACACCAAGAGAGGTCTGGCGAGCAGCCACCACGACGTGGAGGCGGCGACCACGTGCCTCGATGAGAAAGGCTGAGTAGACATGGCGAGTGGGGCGCGGGAAAAATCCAGGTGGCGGAAGGCTCGCGCCGTCCTCTGTTGTTCACTGTCACTGCTACTCTTCTCTCTTTTTTTTTTTTTTCTGCTCCTGTTGCTGATAGATCACTCATCACAACTGCTCATCTCAGCGCGGCACACCGCTACAAGGACCTCACCGCTCGTCACAGGTAGCGCGCACACCGCAGAAAGGGAAACAAACAATCACACTGAATTAAAAAAAAAAAAGAGGAAAAAAAAGGGGAAAAAAGAGAACAGAGTGAAAAGGACAAAAAGCACGCGGGCGCTTCTACACCAGCTAGTTTTACGTCGTGACAGACGCACAGAGGTCGGGGACCTCAACCGCTAACAGTTGTAAATGAAAGAACAGTGATAGTAAAGATATTTAGTAGCTGTACCTGCGCAAAAGTCGACGCATAGACAGGAAACCCGAAAGCTCCGACAGAAAAGAAAAGGAGAAAGAAGAAGTGGGTGAGGCAACTGGCACGGCTGAAAGCAGGTGGGTGCCTGCTGCGTCGTCCGTTATTCACGTCCACAGCCTTTGCAAAAACTCTGAGAGTGCTACATCACGCAGCAAGCAAGCAACTGGACAGTCAGAGAGGCAACAACGAAAAGGTGTGGACGTATTTTGCTCCTTTTTGATTGTTTTGTTGGGTGCCCTCGGTTGATCCTACGCTGCTTCACGGTAGGAAGAAGTCAAAAAGAGGTCGAGAAAACTGAGGACGCACGCCATGGAGAAAGACAATAAAGACAAGGAAAAAAAAAAAAGAAAGAGAGGAGCGCCTTAGAAGTGCGACGGGGCATCGCTGTCAACAGAGCGACACGAACGTGCTCGTAAAAAAGTTGTAGTCCGACGTGAGCAGCGAGCCCCTGATGTTGCATATAAAAGAGCTTAGAGAAAGCACGACAAAAAGGGAAGAAAAGAAAGGAGCAGCAGAAGCAGCAACGCGTGGAATAAGCCCTGCTGACTCGTATTTGCCATTCGTTTTCAGGTTGTAAAAGAAGAAAAAGAAAGAAAGTAAAAAAAAAAAGGGAAGCGCTACTGTTGTTAGCTTATCGTTTTTTCCCCTTTTTGAATTGGTCAAGTTTAGACAGAAACTACAATTCTTCGATGTGTGGGTGCATAGCTCACGAGTGGGAACACGGGCTTGTGCTTTTCTGTGGTGGTGGTGGTGGCGGTGGGGGCAGCATGCTGCAGCCGCTAGGAGACGACTGTCGCACGAGCGCACACGCGCTACTCAAGGGAGGCGCGATCGGCGCCACTTCACTTGGAGTTTGACAGCCGGTTGGCCTCCTCGACAAGCGCCTCCACGTCGTCGAAGGTGAAGCTGCCGTCCGAGAGAGCAACCTTGGAGCGGATAGGCAGCATCAGCTCCATCTCCTGGAACATGAGAATGAAGCTGGGCTGCATCGGCGATCCCGTGAAATCGCGGCGCAGCTTCTTCGTCATGCAGGCAGTGGGCGGGTAGAAGCAGACGTCGCCGATCATGGAGTTCTTGTTGAAATGACGCGGCGGCTCCGGCGTCGCCGGGGACACCTTCACGTGCGCAGAGCCGCGCACGTCGCGCGAGGACGACGCGAACAGCAGCTCGAAGTCGCCCTCCTCCACCACCCAGTCCTTGCGCGCCACGTCGTAGTACGCGAAGGCGCGGCGGTCCAGCGTGAACTTCACCGTCTTCGACTCGCCCGGGGCCAGGTGCACCTTCTCGAAGCCCTTCAGCTCCTTCTCCGGGCGGTCGATGCTGCTCTTCACGTCGCGCACGTACAGCTGCACCACCTCGGAGCCGGCCACCTTGCCCGTGTTCGTCACCGTCACCTCCGCGTGCACGTCCTCGTTGTCCACGTACGCGGCCTTCGCCACGCGCGGCGCGCTGTACTCGAAGGTGGTGTAGCTCAGGCCGTGGCCGAAAGGAAACAGCACCGGCATCTCAACCGTGTCGTAGTAGCGGTAGCCCACGTAGATGCGCTCGCAGTAGGTCACGTCGTACTTGCCGGGGAAGTTCAGGTAGGACGGGTTGTGCTTCACGGAGAGGGGGAAGGTCTCGGACAGCTTGCCGCTCGGGTTCACCTTGCCCAGCAGCACGTCTGCCACCGCCGCCGCACCCGCCTGGCCGGGCAGGTACGCCTCCACGATCGCCTGCACCTTGTGCGCCCACGGCATCTCCACAGCGGACGCGTTCGTCAGCACCACCACCGTGTGCTTGTTCGCCGCGGCAACCGCCTCCACCAGCGCGTTGTGGTGCTCCGGCAGGCGCATGTGCGCGCGGTCGAAGCCCTCCGACTCATCCACTTCCGACAGCCCGATGAACACCACCGCCACGTCGCAGCTCGCCGCCACCTCCACCGCCTTCGCCTGCAGCGCCTCGTCGCGCTCCGTCGCCTCCAGCTTGTAGCCGGCCGCGAAATGCACGCTGGACGAGTGCTTCTTCAGCTCCGCCAGCGTGGACGATGTCTTGGTCGCGTTCACGAACGAGCTGCCGCTGCCCTGGTAGCGCGGCTTCTCCGCGAGCTCGCCAATCACGGCGATCTTCTTCGACGCGTGCAGCGGCAGCACCGCTTGCTCGTTCTTCAGCAGCACAATGCCCTCCGCAGCCACCTCACGCGCGATGTCGTGGTGCGCGTCAACGTCCCACTTCGGCGCAGGCTGCGACAGCGCGACAGAGCAGCGGTTCACGTGCTCCAGGATGCGGCGCACGCACGCGTCCAGCTGCTCCAAGTCCAGCTTGCCCTCACCGGCCAGCTTCTTCAGCTGCGCGTCGGTCGCACCGTACGTGCTGGGCATCTCCAGGTCCATGCCCGCGTGCAGCGCGTTGGCGCGGTCGTCAACGGCACCCCAGTCAGACACCACGATGCCCTTGAAGCCGAACTCGCCGCGCAGCACGTCCGTCAGCAGGCGGCGGCTCGACACGACGTACTCGTTGTTCACGCGGTTGTAGCACGCCATGATGCTCCACGGCTGCGCCTCCTTCACGATGCTCTCGAAGGCGGCGAGGTAGATCTCGCGCATCGTGCGCTCGTCGATCAGCTCATTCACGCTGAAGCGGTTGGTCTCCTGGTTGTTGGCGCAGTAGTGCTTCAGCGTCGCACCGACGCCCTGGCTCTGCACGCCCTTCACGTAGGCGGCGGCCAGCTGGCCCGCGGCGTACGGGTCCTCGGAGTAGTACTCGAAGTTGCGTCCGCACAGCGGCGACCGCTTGATGTTGTTGCCCGGCGCCAGCAGCATCGACACGTTCTCCGCGCGGCACTCCTTGCCGATGGCCCTGCCAACCTTCTCCACCATGCTGCGGCTCCACGTCGACGCCAGCACGACGGCGGTGGGGAAGCACGTGGCGGGCACGCTGCCCGAGTCCACCTGGTCCATGTCCAGACTCTTGCGCAGCCCGGTGGGGCCGTCGCACATCATCGTCGATGCCACGCCGAGGCGTGGGATGTCGCGCGTGCACCAGTAGTCCTTGCCGCCGACGAGGCTGATCTTCTCCTCCAGCGTCAGCTCCGACATGACCTTGTCGACATCAATGTGCTGGTGCGACATGGCTCTGGGTGGTGGTTTGTTGATTTGT
Organism: Lotmaria passim; assembly: GCA_037349495.1. Lineage (NCBI taxonomy): Eukaryota > Euglenozoa > Kinetoplastea > Trypanosomatida > Trypanosomatidae > Lotmaria > Lotmaria passim. Next base: position 1,084,734 of record CP140193.1, read on the forward strand.
GGCTTGATAGAGAGGAAGGCAAGTAGAGAGAGCGAATAACACGCTCACGTTTTGGGTGGGAGGGGTGAAAAGACAGAAAGAAAGAACTACCGAGTTAGCACAGACCGGCGGAGAATAGCATGCGCAGGTGTGGGGATGCGTGAATGCGTGTGAACATGACGAGAGAAAGAGGAAGACAGAGAAAGGGGGGAGGGAGGCAGCAGAGGAGATTGGGAAAAAATAGGGCAGGAAAAGACACCAAGAGAGGTCTGGCGAGCAGCCACCACGACGTGGAGGCGGCGACCACGTGCCTTGATGAGAAAGGCTGAGTAGACATGGTGAGTGGGGCGCGGGAAAAATCCAGGTGGCGGAAGGCTCGCGCCGTCCTCTGTTGTTCACTGTCACTGCTACTCTTCTCTCTTTTTTTTTTTTTTGCTCCTGTTGCTGATAGATCACTCATCACAACTGCTCATCTCAGCGCGGCACACCGCTACAAGGACCTCACCGCTCGTCACAGGTAGCGCGCACACCGCAGAAAGGGAAACAAACAATCACACTGAATTAAAAAAAAAAAAGAGGAAAAAAAAAGGGGAAAAAAGAGAACAGAGTGAAAAGGACGAAAAGCACGCGGGCGCTTCTACACCAGCTAGTTTTACGTCGTGACAGACGCACAGAGGTCGGGGACCTCAACCGCTAACAGTTGTAAATGAAAGAACAGTGATAGTAAAGATATTTAGTAGCTGTACCTGCGCAAAAGTCGACGCATAGACAGGAAACCCGAAAGCTCCGACAGAAAAGAAAAGGAGAAAGAAGAAGTGGGTGAGGCAACTGGCACGGCTGAAAGCAGGTGGGTGCCTGCTGCGTCGTCCGTTATTCACGTCCACAGCCTTTGCAAAAACTCTGAGAGTGCTACATCACGCAGCAAGCAAGCAACTGGACAGTCAGAGAGGCAACAACGAAAAGGTGTGGACGTATTTTGCTCCTTTTTGATTGTTTTGTTGGGTGCCCTCGGTTGATCCTACGCTGCTTCACGGTAGGAAGAAGTGAAAAAGAGGTCGAGAAAACTGAGGACGCACGCCATGGAGAAAGACAATAAAGACAAGGAAAAAAAAAAAAAGAAAGAGAGGAGCGCCTTAGAAGTGCGACGGGGCATCGCTGTCAACAGAGCGACACGAACGTGCTCGTAAAAAAGTTGTAGTCCGACGTGAGCAGCGAGCCCCTGATGTTGCATATAAAAGAGCTTAGAGAAAGCACGACAAAAAGGGAAGAAAAGAAAGGAGCAGCAGAAGCAGCAACGCGTGGAATAAGCCCTGCTGACTCGTATTTGCCATTCGTTTTCAGGTTGTAAAAGAAGAAAAAGAAAGAAAGTAAAAAAAAAAAGGGAAGCGCTACTGTTGTTAGCTTATCGTTTTTTCCCCTTTTTGAATTGGTCAAGATTAGACAGAAACTACAATTCTTCGATGTGTGGGTGCATAGCTCACGAGTGGGAACACGGGCTTGTGCTTTTCTGTGGTGGTGGTGGTGGCGGTGGGGGCAGCATGCTGCAGCCGCTAGGAGACGACTGTCGCACGAGCGCACACGCGCTACTCAAGGGAGGCGCGATCGGCGCCACTTCACTTGGAGTTTGACAGCCGGTTGGCCTCCTCGACAAGCGCCTCCACGTCGTCGAAGGTGAAGCTGCCGTCCGAGAGAGCAACCTTGGAGCGGATAGGCAGCATCAGCTCCATCTCCTGGAACATGAGAATGAAGCTGGGCTGCATCGGCGATCCCGTGAAATCGCGGCGCAGCTTCTTCGTCATGCAGGCAGTGGGCGGGTAGAAGCAGACGTCGCCGATCATGGAGTTCTTGTTGAAATGACGCGGCGGCTCCGGCGTCGCCGGGGACACCTTCACGTGCGCAGAGCCGCGCACGTCGCGCGAGGACGACGCGAACAGCAGCTCGAAGTCGCCCTCCTCCACCACCCAGTCCTTGCGCGCCACGTCGTAGTACGCGAAGGCGCGGCGGTCCAGCGTGAACTTCACCGTCTTCGACTCGCCCGGGGCCAGGTGCACCTTCTCGAAGCCCTTCAGCTCCTTCTCCGGGCGGTCGATGCTGCTCTTCACGTCGCGCACGTACAGCTGCACCACCTCGGAGCCGGCCACCTTGCCCGTGTTCGTCACCGTCACCTCCGCGTGCACGTCCTCGTTGTCCACGTACGCGGCCTTCGCCACGCGCGGCGCGCTGTACTCGAAGGTGGTGTAGCTCAGGCCGTGGCCGAAAGGAAACAGCACCGGCATCTCAACCGTGTCGTAGTAGCGGTAGCCCACGTAGATGCGCTCGCAGTAGGTCACGTCGTACTTGCCGGGGAAGTTCAGGTAGGACGGGTTGTGCTTCACGGAGAGGGGGAAGGTCTCGGACAGCTTGCCGCTCGGGTTCACCTTGCCCAGCAGCACGTCTGCCACCGCCGCCGCACCCGCCTGGCCGGGCAGGTACGCCTCCACGATCGCCTGCACCTTGTGCGCCCACGGCATCTCCACAGCGGACGCGTTCGTCAGCACCACCACCGTGTGCTTGTTCGCCGCGGCAACCGCCTCCACCAGCGCGTTGTGGTGCTCCGGCAGGCGCATGTGCGCGCGGTCGAAGCCCTCCGACTCATCCACTTCCGACAGCCCGATGAACACCACCGCCACGTCGCAGCTCGCCGCCACCTCCACCGCCTTCGCCTGCAGCGCCTCGTCGCGCTCCGTCGCCTCCAGCTTGTAGCCGGCCGCGAAATGCACGCTGGACGAGTGCTTCTTCAGCTCCGCCAGCGTGGACGATGTCTTGGTCGCGTTCACGAACGAGCTGCCGCTGCCCTGGTAGCGCGGCTTCTCCGCGAGCTCGCCAATCACGGCGATCTTCTTCGACGCGTGCAGCGGCAGCACCGCTTGCTCGTTCTTCAGCAGCACAATGCCCTCCGCAGCCACCTCACGCGCGATGTCGTGGTGCGCGTCAACGTCCCACTTCGGCGCAGGCTGCGACAGCGCGACAGAGCAGCGGTTCACGTGCTCCAGGATGCGGCGCACGCACGCGTCCAGCTGCTCCAAGTCCAGCTTGCCCTCACCGGCCAGCTTCTTCAGCTGCGCGTCGGTCGCACCGTACGTGCTGGGCATCTCCAGGTCCATGCCCGCGTGCAGCGCGTTGGCGCGGTCGTCAACGGCACCCCAGTCAGACACCACGATGCCCTTGAAGCCGAACTCGCCGCGCAGCACGTCCGTCAGCAGGCGGCGGCTCGACACGACGTACTCGTTGTTCACGCGGTTGTAGCACGCCATGATGCTCCACGGCTGCGCCTCCTTCACGATGCTCTCGAAGGCGGCGAGGTAGATCTCGCGCATCGTGCGCTCGTCGATCAGCTCATTCACGCTGAAGCGGTTGGTCTCCTGGTTGTTGGCGCAGTAGTGCTTCAGCGTCGCACCGACGCCCTGGCTCTGCACGCCCTTCACGTAGGCGGCGGCCAGCTGGCCCGCGGCGTACGGGTCCTCGGAGTAGTACTCGAAGTTGCGCCCGCACAGCGGCGACCGCTTGATGTTGTTGCCCGGCGCCAGCAGCATCGACACGTTCTCCGCGCGGCACTCCTTGCCGATGGCCCTGCCAACCTTCTCCACCATGCTGCGGCTCCACGTCGACGCCAGCACGACGGCGGTGGGGAAGCACGTGGCGGGCACGCTGCCCGAGTCCACCTGGTCCATGTCCAGACTCTTGCGCAGCCCGGTGGGGCCGTCGCACATCATCGTCGATGCCACGCCGAGGCGTGGGATGTCGCGCGTGCACCAGTAGTCCTTGCCGCCGACGAGGCTGATCTTCTCCTCCAGCGTCAGCTCCGACATGACCTTGTCGACATCAATGTGCTGGTGCGGCATGGCTTCGAGTGGTCTTGGTTTTATTGTGAAATAAGAACAGCGCAGAAAAACGTAGAAAGCAAGAAAGACGATTTATGGTTGGGTGGTTTTGTATTTTGATGCGCGTTTTGATTGAATTACTTTAGTGTGGAGCTTAGCAACTGATGGCGAGTGGGTTGTAGCAGCCGCACGGGCAGACAGCCGGGACAGGGCAGAAGACGAGGGGAAGACGGGAGAAGGGCGAATGTGGGTGCTGCAGGAAGGCTAAGAGGCAAGGGGGAGAGGGGGAGCAGGGAGGCCGTCGACGGAGACACACCAGGCGCCGCTGTGCGTGTGCCTCTTCGAGGCGCGCGACATCCTTATCATCGGCTTTAAGATACGAGCGTATGCACTGGTGCCGTGATCGCCCTTTCGCTTCGCGCTCTGGGTGCTCGTGTGTGCGTGAGCACACTTGTGTGCTTGTGCCCGTGCTTACGTTTGTGTTTGTGTCTGTCTGAACGCGTAGCCGTTCGTGACGTGCCAGCGTCAGTATATACTTATGCAAAAATAGCGCTTTTATCTGTGTCGGGTGCCGCCACTCGGAGGGCAGCAAAGTACGCGCAGGGCCGCCTCACACACAGCGTTCACGCAGGAGGCCCGGTCGCGTGTCAGCACCAGAATCTGGTGCCTTGCAACGTCCACGACACACGCTTACGCTAGCTCTCAAAGGCGACAGTAGTAACAATAAAAAAGGAGAAAAACGTTCAGCACCGCGCGATGGTCGCCATCACAGCAGCCAGCGCCAGGCATGACGTCCTCAAAAAGAGAAGGGAGAACAAACAAACAAAAAAAAAGTTTAAAAAGCACCTTTTCTTTTGTGTATGTGTCTTAGCAAGTGACAAGCGAACACTTAGATAGGCGAGTTGACATTTATGATCCCTTTGCCTTGGTCCACGGCAAAGCAACAGGAGGGCGACGCGCCAACAACGCCTCACACACACAAAAAAAAAAAGTAATGACAGCAAAGGAAAAAAAAAGGAAACAAAGCGTTTTCAGGGTTTACGGTGAGAAAGCAAAGCAAGCAAAAAAAAAAAAAACGGAGGAGGCTACCAAAAAGGTAAGCGATTCACAAAAATGAGGGAGCGGGGGACGGTGAAAAATACAACTATTTGTATATGGCTTGCCGCGGGGCAGGCTTCACCTCCTTCCCGAAACTCACCATGCGACAAACCACTTTACGTTACAACAGCGCATAGGACTCACGGCGTACTGTGTGTATGACGCGACGTCACAGCACCACGGGATGTCGGGGAACTCCAGCGACACGCTAGTGCGCCCTGCTCGCAGCAATAGCCTTGTTCATCTCCGCCACCTTCCCGTCCAGCCAGTCCCAATTCACCTCGCCGTTGGAGAACGACACCCGGCGGCGCAGCGCCTGGAACTTGATCTGCTCCATCTCCATCGTCTTCAGCCCTTCGGATATGTTCATCTTCTCGAAATCGGGCACGAAGTCGTCACGGAAGCGCGCCGTTGCGGGGTTGGCGAGCATTACGCCGATCGGCGTGTTCACGTCGAAGTGAGGCAGCGGCTCCGGCGTCGCCGGGGACACCTTCACGTGCGCAGAGCCGCGCACGTCGCGCGAGGACGACGCGAACAGCAGCTCGAAGTCGCCCTCCTCCACCACCCAGTCCTTGCGCGCCACGTCGTAGTACGCGAAGGCGCGGCGGTCCAGCGTGAACTTCACCGTCTTCGACTCGCCCGGGGCCAGGTGCACCTTCTCGAAGCCCTTCAGCTCCTTCTCCGGGCGGTCGATGCTGCTCTTCACGTCGCGCACGTACAGCTGCACCACCTCGGAGCCGGCCACCTTGCCCGTGTTCGTCACCGTCACCTCCGCGTGCACGTCCTCGTTGTCCACGTACGCGGCCTTCGCCACGCGCGGCGCGCTGTACTCGAAGGTGGTGTAGCTCAGGCCGTGGCCGAAGGGGAACAACAACTCCATGCGGCGCTTGTCGTAGTAGCGGTAGCCCACGTAGATGCCCTCGCTGTACGTCGTCGTCGTCACGGTGCCGGGGAAGCTCAGGAACGCGGATGTGTCCTCCAGGTGCTTCGGGAACGACTCAGACAGCTTGCCGCTCGGGTTCACCTTGCCCAGCAGCACGTCTGCCACCGCCGCCGCACCCGCCTGGCCGGGCAGGTACGCCTCCACGATCGCCTGCACCTTGTGCGCCCACGGCATCTCCACAGCGGACGCGTTCGTCAGCACCACCACCGTGTGCTTGTTCGCCGCGGCAACCGCCTCCACCAGCGCGTTGTGGTGCTCCGGCAGGCGCATGTGCGCGCGGTCGAAGCCCTCCGACTCATCCACTTCCGACAGCCCGATGAACACCACCGCCACGTCGCAGCTCGCCGCCACCTCCACCGCCTTCGCCTGCAGCGCCTCGTCGCGCTCCGTCGCCTCCAGCTTGTAGCCGGCCGCGAAATGCACGCTGGACGAGTGCTTCTTCAGCTCCGCCAGCGTGGACGATGTCTTGGTCGCGTTCACGAACGAGCTGCCACCGCCCTGGTAGCGCGGCTTCTCCGCGAGCTCGCCAATCACGGCGATCTTCTTCGACGCGTGCAGCGGCAGCACCGCTTGCTCGTTCTTCAGCAGCACAATGCCCTCCGCAGCCACCTCACGCGCGATGTCGTGGTGCGCGTCAACGTCCCACTTCGGCGCAGGCTGCGACAACGTCTCCGCCGCGCGGTCAACAAACTCCAGGATGCGGCGCACGCACGCGTCCAGCTCCTTCATGTTCAGCTTACCCGCCTTCGCGAGGTCCATCAGGCGTTTCGACGTCGCACCGTTAGTGCTGGGCATCTCCAGGTCCATGCCCGCGTTGATCGACTCACCGCGGTCGCTCACGGCACCCCAGTCAGACACCACGAAGCCCTTGAAGCCGAACTCGCCGCGCAGCACGTCCGTCAGCAGGCGGCGGCTCGACACGACGTACTCGTTGTTCACGCGGTTGTAGCACGCCATGATGCTCCACGGCTGCGCCTCCTTCACGATGCTCTCGAAGGCGGCGAGGTAGATCTCGCGCATCGTGCGCTCGTCGATCAGCTCGTTGATCGAGAAGCGGAATGTCTCCTGGTTGTTGGCGCAGTAGTGCTTCAGCGTCGCACCGACGCCCTGGCTCTGCACGCCCTTCACGTAGGCGGCGGCCAGCTGGCCCGCGGCGTACGGGTCCTCGGAGTAGTACTCGAAGTTGCGCCCGCACAGCGGCGACCGCTTGATGTTGTTGCCCGGCGCCAGCAGCATCGACACGTTCTCCGCGCGGCACTCCTTGCCGATGGCCCTGCCAACCTTCTCCACCATGCTGCGGCTCCACGTCGACGCCAGCACGACGGCGGTGGGGAAGCACGTGGCGGGCACGCTGATCACGTTGCCCAAGGCACTGTCCACGCTCTTGCGCAGCCCGGTGGGGCCGTCGCACATCATCGCGTCCGGCACGCCGAGGCGTGGGATATCCTGGGTCCGCCAGAAGTCCTTGCCGCCGACGAGGCTGATCTTCTCCTCCAGCGTCAGCTCCGACATGACCTTGTCGACATCAATGTGCTGGTGCGGCATGGCTTCGAGTGGTCTTGGTTTTATTGTGAAATAAGAACAGCGCAGAAAAACGTAGAAAGCAAGAAAGACGATTTATGGTTGGGTGGTTTTGTATTTTGATGCGCGTTTTGATTGAATTACTTTAGTGTGGAGCTTAGCAACTGATGGCGGGTGGGTTGTAGCAGCCGCACGGGCAGACAGCCGGGACAGGGCAGAAGACGAGGGGAAGACGGGAGAAGGGCGAATGTGGGTGCTGCAGGAAGGTTAAGAGGCAAGGGGGAGAGGGGGAGCAGGGAGGCCGTCGACGGAGACACACCAGGCGCCGCTGTGCGTGTGCCTCTTCGAGGCGCGCGACATCCTTATCATCGGCTTTAAGATACGAGCGTATGCACTGGTGCCGTGATCGCCCTTTCGCTTCGCGCTCTGGGTGCTCGTGTGTGCGTGAGCACACTTGTGTGCTTGTGCCCGTGCTTACGTTTGTGTTTGTGTCTGTCTGAACGCGTAGCCGTTCGTGACGTGCCAGCGTCAGTATATACTTATGCAAAAATAGCGCTTTTATCTGTGTCGGGTGCCGCCACTCGGAGGGCAGCAAAGTACGCGCAGGGCCGCCTCACACACAGCGTTCACGCAGGAGGCCCGGTCGCGTGTCAGCACCAGAATCTGGTGCCTTGCAACGTCCACGACACACGCTTACGCTAGCTCTCAAAGGCGACAGTAGTAACAATAAAAAAGGAGAAAAACGTTCAGCACCGCGCGATGGTCGCCATCACAGCAGCCAGCGCCAGGCATGACGTCCTCAAAAAGAGAAGGGAGAACAAACAAACAAAAAAAAAGTTTAAAAAGCACCTTTTCTTTTGTGTATGTGTCTTAGCAAGTGACAAGCGAACACTTAGATAGGCGAGTTGACATTTATGATCCCTTTGCCTTGGTCCACGGCAAAGCAACAGGAGGGCGACGCGCCAACAACGCCTCACACACACAAAAAAAAAAAGTAATGACAGCAAAGGAAAAAAAAAAAGGAAACAAAGCGTTTTCAGGGTTTACGGTGAGAAAGCAAAGCAAGCAAAAAAAAAAAAAAAACGGAGGAGGCTACCAAAAAGGTAAGCGATTCACAAAAATGAGGGAGCGGGGGACGGTGAAAAATACAACTATTTGTATATGGCTTGCCGCGGGGCAGGCTTCACCTCCTTCCCGAAACTCACCATGCGACAAACCACTTTACGTTACAACAGCGCATAGGACTCACGGCGTACTGTGTGTATGACGCGACGTCACAGCACCACGGGATGTCGGGGAACTCCAGCGACACGCTAGTGCGCCCTGCTCGCAGCAATAGCCTTGTTCATCTCCGCCACCTTCCCGTCCAGCCAGTCCCAATTCACCTCGCCGTTGGAGAACGACACCCGGCGGCGCAGCGCCTGGAACTTGATCTGCTCCATCTCCATCGTCTTCAGCCCTTCGGATATGTTCATCTTCTCGAAATCGGGCACGAAGTCGTCACGGAAGCGCGCCGTTGCGGGGTTGGCGAGCATTACGCCGATCGGCGTGTTCACGTCGAAGTGAGGCAGCGGCTCCGGCGTCGCCGGGGACACCTTCACGTGCGCAGAGCCGCGCACGTCGCGCGAGGACGACGCGAACAGCAGCTCGAAGTCGCCCTCCTCCACCACCCAGTCCTTGCGCGCCACGTCGTAGTACGCGAAGGCGCGGCGGTCCAGCGTGAACTTCACCGTCTTCGACTCGCCCGGGGCCAGGTGCACCTTCTCGAAGCCCTTCAGCTCCTTCTCCGGGCGGTCGATGCTGCTCTTCACGTCGCGCACGTACAGCTGCACCACCTCGGAGCCGGCCACCTTGCCCGTGTTCGTCACCGTCACCTCCGCGTGCACGTCCTCGTTGTCCACGTACGCGGCCTTCGCCACGCGCGGCGCGCTGTACTCGAAGGTGGTGTAGCTCAGGCCGTGGCCGAAGGGGAACAACAACTCCATGCGGCGCTTGTCGTAGTAGCGGTAGCCCACGTAGATGCCCTCGCTGTACGTCGTCGTCGTCACGGTGCCGGGGAAGCTCAGGAACGCGGATGTGTCCTCCAGGTGCTTCGGGAACGACTCAGACAGCTTGCCGCTCGGGTTCACCTTGCCCAGCAGCACGTCTGCCACCGCCGCCGCACCCGCCTGGCCGGGCAGGTACGCCTCCACGATCGCCTGCACCTTGTGCGCCCACGGCATCTCCACAGCGGACGCGTTCGTCAGCACCACCACCGTGTGCTTGTTCGCCGCGGCAACCGCCTCCACCAGCGCGTTGTGGTGCTCCGGCAGGCGCATGTGCGCGCGGTCGAAGCCCTCCGACTCATCCACTTCCGACAGCCCGATGAACACCACCGCCACGTCGCAGCTCGCCGCCACCTCCACCGCCTTCGCCTGCAGCGCCTCGTCGCGCTCTGTCGCCTCCAGCTTGTAGCCGGCCGCGAAATGCACGCTGGACGAGTGCTTCTTCAGCTCCGCCAGCGTGGACGATGTCTTGGTCGCGTTCACGAACGAGCTGCCACCGCCCTGGTAGCGCGGCTTCTCCGCGAGCTCGCCAATCACGGCGATCTTCTTCGACGCGTGCAGCGGCAGCACCGCTTGCTCGTTCTTCAGCAGCACAATGCCCTCCGCAGCCACCTCACGCGCGATGTCGTGGTGCGCGTCAACGTCCCACTTCGGCGCAGGCTGCGACAACGTCTCCGCCGCGCGGTCAACAAACTCCAGGATGCGGCGCACGCACGCGTCCAGCTCCTTCATGTTCAGCTTACCCGCCTTCGCGAGGTCCATCAGGCGTTTCGACGTCGCACCGTACGTGCTGGGCATCTCCAGGTCCATGCCCGCGTTGATCGACTCACCGCGGTCGCTCACGGCACCCCAGTCAGACACCACGAAGCCCTTGAAGCCGAACTCGCCGCGCAGCACGTCCGTCAGCAGGCGGCGGCTCGACACGACGTACTCGTTGTTCACGCGGTTGTAGCACGCCATGATGCTCCACGGCTGCGCCTCCTTCACGATGCTCTCGAAGGCGGCGAGGTAGATCTCGCGCATCGTGCGCTCGTCGATCAGCTCGTTGATCGAGAAGCGGAATGTCTCCTGGTTGTTGGCGCAGTAGTGCTTCAGCGTCGCACCGACGCCCTGGCTCTGCACGCCCTTCACGTAGGCGGCGGCCAGCTGGCCCGCGGCGTACGGGTCCTCGGAGTAGTACTCGAAGTTGCGCCCGCACAGCGGCGACCGCTTGATGTTGTTGCCCGGCGCCAGCAGCATCGACACGTTCTCCGCGCGGCACTCCTTGCCGATGGCCCTGCCAACCTTCTCCACCATGCTGCGGCTCCACGTCGACGCCAGCACGACGGCGGTGGGGAAGCACGTGGCGGGCACGCTGATCACGTTGCCCAAGGCACTGTCCACGCTCTTGCGCAGCCCGGTGGGGCCGTCGCACATCATCGCGTCCGGCACGCCGAGGCGTGGGATATCCTGGGTCCGCCAGAAGTCCTTGCCGCCGACGAGGCTGATCTTCTCCTCCAGCGTCAGCTCCGACATGACCTTGTCGACATCAATGTGCTGGTGCGGCATGGCTTCGAGTGGTCTTGGTTTTATTGTGAAATAAGAACAGCGCAGAAAAACGTAGAAAGCAAGAAAGACGATTTATGGTTGGGTGGTTTTGTATTTTGATGTGCGTTTTGATTGAATTACTTTAGTGTGGAGCTTAGCAACTGATGGCGGGTGGGTTGTAGCAGCCGCACGGGCAGACAGCCGGGACAGGGCAGAAGACGAGGGGAAGACGGGAGAAGGGCGAATGTGGGTGCTGCAGGAAGGCTAAGAGGCAAGGGGGAGAGGGGGAGCAGGGAGGCCGTCGACGGAGACACACCAGGCGCCGCTGTGCGTGTGCCTCTTCGAGGCGCGCGACATCCTTATCATCGGCTTTAAGATACGAGCGTATGCACTGGTGCCGTGATCGCCCTTTCGCTTCGCGCTCTGGGTGCTCGTGTGTGCGTGAGCACACTTGTGTGCTTGTGCCCGTGCTTACGTTTGTGTTTGTGTCTGTCTGAACGCGTAGCCGTTCGTGACGTGCCAGCGTCAGTATATACTTATGCAAAAATAGCGCTTTTATCTGTGTCGGGTGCCGCCACTCGGAGGGCAGCAAAGTACGCGCAGGGCCGCCTCACACACAGCGTTCACGCAGGAGGCCCGGTCGCGTGTCAGCACCAGAATCTGGTGCCTTGCAACGTCCACGACACACGCTTACGCTAGCTCTCAAAGGCGACAGTAGTAACAATAAAAAAGGAGAAAAACGTTCAGCACCGCGCGATGGTCGCCATCACAGCAGCCAGCGCCAGGCATGACGTCCTCAAAAAGAGAAGGGAGAACAAACAAACAAAAAAAAAGTTAAAAAAGCACCTTTTCTTTTGTGTATGTGTCTTAGCAAGTGACAAGCGAACACTTAGATAGGCGAGTTGACATTTATGATCCCTTTGCCTTGGTCCACGGCAAAGCAACAGGAGGGCGACGCGCCAACAACGCCTCACACACACAAAAAAAAAAAGTAATGACAGCAAAGGAAAAAAAAAGGAAACAAAGCGTTTTCAGGGTTTACGGTGAGAAAGCAAAGCAAGCAAAAAAAAAAAAAAACGGAGGAGGCTACCAAAAAGGTAAGCGATTCACAAAAATGAGGGAGCGGGGGACGGTGAAAAATACAACTATTTGTATATGGCTTGCCGCGGGGCAGGCTTCACCTCCTTCCCGAAACTCACCATGCGACAAACCACTTTACGTTACAACAGCGCATAGGACTCACGGCGTACTGTGTGTATGACGCGACGTCACAGCACCACGGGATGTCGGGGAACTCCAGCGACACGCTAGTGCGCCCTGCTCGCAGCAATAGCCTTGTTCATCTCCGCCACCTTCCCGTCCAGCCAGTCCCAATTCACCTCGCCGTTGGAGAACGACACCCGGCGGCGCAGCGCCTGGAACTTGATCTGCTCCATCTCCATCGTCTTCAGCCCTTCGGATATGTTCATCTTCTCGAAATCGGGCACGAAGTCGTCACGGAAGCGCGCCGTTGCGGGGTTGGCGAGCATTACGCCGATCGGCGTGTTCACGTCGAAGTGAGGCAGCGGCTCCGGCGTCGCCGGGGACACCTTCACGTGCGCAGAGCCGCGCACGTCGCGCGAGGACGACGCGAACAGCAGCTCGAAGTCGCCCTCCTCCACCACCCAGTCCTTGCGCGCCACGTCGTAGTACGCGAAGGCGCGGCGGTCCAGCGTGAACTTCACCGTCTTCGACTCGCCCGGGGCCAGGTGCACCTTCTCGAAGCCCTTCAGCTCCTTCTCCGGGCGGTCGATGCTGCTCTTCACGTCGCGCACGTACAGCTGCACCACCTCGGAGCCGGCCACCTTGCCCGTGTTCGTCACCGTCACCTCCGCGTGCACGTCCTCGTTGTCCACGTACGCGGCCTTCGCCACGCGCGGCGCGCTGTACTCGAAGGTGGTGTAGCTCAGGCCGTGGCCGAAGGGGAACAACAACTCCATGCGGCGCTTGTCGTAGTAGCGGTAGCCCACGTAGATGCCCTCGCTGTACGTCGTCGTCGTCACGGTGCCGGGGAAGCTCAGGAACGCGGATGTGTCCTCCAGGTGCTTCGGGAACGACTCAGACAGCTTGCCGCTCGGGTTCACCTTGCCCAGCAGCACGTCTGCCACCGCCGCCGCACCCGCCTGGCCGGGCAGGTACGCCTCCACGATCGCCTGCACCTTGTGCGCCCACGGCATCTCCACAGCGGACGCGTTCGTCAGCACCACCACCGTGTGCTTGTTCGCCGCGGCAACCGCCTCCACCAGCGCGTTGTGGTGCTCCGGCAGGCGCATGTGCGCGCGGTCGAAGCCCTCCGACTCATCCACTTCCGACAGCCCGATGAACACCACCGCCACGTCGCAGCTCGCCGCCACCTCCACCGCCTTCGCCTGCAGCGCCTCGTCGCGCTCCGTCGCCTCCAGCTTGTAGCCGGCCGCGAAATGCACGCTGGACGAGTGCTTCTTCAGCTCCGCCAGCGTGGACGATGTCTTGGTCGCGTTCACGAACGAGCTGCCACCGCCCTGGTAGCGCGGCTTCTCCGCGAGCTCGCCAATCACGGCGATCTTCTTCGACGCGTGCAGCGGCAGCACCGCTTGCTCGTTCTTCAGCAGCACAATGCCCTCCGCAGCCACCTCACGCGCGATGTCGTGGTGCGCGTCAACGTCCCACTTCGGCGCAGGCTGCGACAACGTCTCCGCCGCGCGGTCAACAAACTCCAGGATGCGGCGCACGCACGCGTCCAGCTCCTTCATGTTCAGCTTACCCGCCTTCGCGAGGTCCATCAGGCGTTTCGACGTCGCACCGTTAGTGCTGGGCATCTCCAGGTCCATGCCCGCGTTGATCGACTCACCGCGGTCGCTCACGGCACCCCAGTCAGACACCACGAAGCCCTTGAAGCCGAACTCGCCGCGCAGCACGTCCGTCAGCAGGCGGCGGCTCGACACGACGTACTCGTTGTTCACGCGGTTGTAGCACGCCATGATGCTCCACGGCTGCGCCTCCTTCACGATGCTCTCGAAGGCGGCGAGGTAGATCTCGCGCATCGTGCGCTCGTCGATCAGCTCGTTGATCGAGAAGCGGAATGTCTCCTGGTTGTTGGCGCAGTAGTGCTTCAGCGTCGCACCGACGCCCTGGCTCTGCACGCCCTTCACGTAGGCGGCGGCCAGCTGGCCCGCGGCGTACGGGTCCTCGGAGTAGTACTCGAAGTTGCGCCCGCACAGCGGCGACCGCTTGATGTTGTTGCCCGGCGCCAGCAGCATCGACACGTTCTCCGCGCGGCACTCCTTGCCGATGGCCCTGCCAACCTTCTCCACCATGCTGCGGCTCCACGTCGACGCCAGCACGACGGCGGTGGGGAAGCACGTGGCGGGCACGCTGATCACGTTGCCCAAGGCACTGTCCACGCTCTTGCGCAGCCCGGTGGGGCCGTCGCACATCATCGCGTCCGGCACGCCGAGGCGTGGGATATCCTGGGTCCGCCAGAAGTCCTTGCCGCCGACGAGGCTGATCTTCTCCTCCAGCGTCAGCTCCGACATGACCTTGTCGACATCAATGTGCTGGTGCGGCATGGCTTCGAGTGGTCTTGGTTTTATTGTGAAATAAGAACAGCGCAGAAAAACGTAGAAAGCAAGAAAGACGATTTATGGTTGGGTGGTTTTGTATTTTGATGCGCGTTTTGATTGAATTACTTTAGTGTGGAGCTGAGCAACTGATGGCGGGTGGGTTGTAGCAGCCGCACGGGCAGACAGCCGGGACAGGGCAGAAGACGAGGGGAAGACGGGAGAAGGGCGAATATGGGTGCTGCAGGAAGGTTAAGAGGCAAGGGGGAGAGGGGGAGCAGGGAGGCCGTCGACGGAGACACACCAGGCGCCGCTGTGCGTGTGCCTCTTCGAAGTGCGGCAAGGTTTAAGGTACTGCCTATTGCGTTGCCGTCATTCGAGGTGGAACAGTTTATATATATATATATATATATATATATATATATATATGCATGTTGGTGCTTTGCTGAGTGTTGGTAAGTAGTGCATAAAGTGAAGCACCGTGGTTGTCAACACTGTGGTTGGTTGTGTATGACACTTGAGTTCTGTTTTTATTAATTAAATAGAATTCTCTTTTTTTTTTTTTTTGCACGCTGATGATTGATTTGGGGTAGGAAAGCTGTAGGACGAACTCAAAAAAGAAAAAAGAGAACTTGCTGACGGTTTTTATAGCTTTTAATTAATATGGAATCGGAGCAAAGCACGTACTGTTTCAGTTTATCTGTTTTGCTCGTTCGGATGGTCTGCGACAAAGATCGAGGAAGAAGCTCTTTTTTCCCATGAAATAAATAGGTATTGTTGCTCTCGAGGATTAATGTCCGCACTTTTTTTTTTTGAATAATAGAAGATAGCGCTGTAGAACGCAAGGTCGGTAAAAACTGCTCTGTCGAGTATCTTTCCTTTTTCCTCTCCTTGTAAGTTGCTAGCAGCAGTTTAAGAGGGAAAGCGAAAAACACTATGTTGCTGCAGTTTAATAGCACTTCGACTTGCTGGGAGCTGGGTCATGAGACGGCGTTGAACTTGCCTTAGAGGTGACGCAAACATTTTTTTTGCTTCACCAGCCGATGACTCAGCGCTGTTAGTGGTCAGGACGAACCACTTTTCTTTTTTTGTTCTTTGAAGGTCCGACTCACAGCAGTCAAGCAAAAAAGCAAAAAACGCAGTACAAGAGAAAATGAAAGCGTTTTTTTTTTTTTCTGTTAGTGAGTTACACTTTCAGGTGCGTTTGTGAGACTCAGACAACAGAAAATCAATGTAATAAAAATAGCTTGAAATTAACCTCTGAAGGAAAAAAAAAAAAAGAGAAAACGTAAAGCGACTGAAAAAGCTAAAGACGATGGTCGTTTTTTTTTTTTTTTAAAGGATCCCTTCAGCCACATAGCTTGTCTTATATTGTATAAACACTAAAAAGAGAGAAATGCCAACAGAACTCTATTTTCTTTTTTTTTTTTTGCCACAGTGCTTGAGCGTGTGAAATAAGAAACTATGAATGAGACAATAACAGTTCCTAAGGGCAATTAGCGCATGTTTCCTGGCCAAAAAAAAAAAAAAAACGTATATATGCATACATATATGTATATATATGTATATATATATATATGTACGGCAATGCGAGGACCGCGTTTTAGCTCCGAGTATACACACATGGAGATTCACAAAGGAAAAAAAAAAGAGAAGTTAGAGGTAAAGTACCACATATCGACCCCGCTTTTTGACGTTGGCTGTGTGGAGGAGACCAGACAGCTTTCAACGACCAAAAAACAAGTACCTACCTAAACTGCTGCATTTCTTTTTTCGTGTCACAATCGAAGCTGAGCGCAACTTTCACAGCAACCGCAAAGTAATCCGTCAGATTATGGCACTGCACAGGAAACAAAAAAAAAAAAGGTGCCTAAGCCTCTCACGCAACACAAAGGTAAAAACGTAATGACACTTTGCTGTAACTGTTATTGAAGACACAAAACAGTTACCAGCAAAAAAAAAAAAGAAAAAAAGAAAAAGAGAGATGGCTGGCAGTTAAATAACTAAACGAAAAGAAGTAAAAAGAAAATGTTTGAAAAAGGGCAGCAGTCGAAGAATCTTGAAGTATAAAAAAAAAGGGAAAAAGTGTGTCTTCCAACTGAGACTCCAGCAACCTTAAGTTGTTTTTGATGTTCTTTTTTTTTTTTTTTACCGCACAAGAAAGATGAAGGTTCCATCCCAGAAGAGTGTCAAAGGACAGTTCAACTCTCAGAGTGCACAAATTGTAGAACCAAAAGGCAACAAGAAACTAAAGGTCTGCAAAAGCGTGCATTTCTGTTGAGTGACCCGCAAAAGAAAAAAAAAAAAAGCAACTACCATACCGGTTTATACCACTGTTTCTCAGGTACGTGCATGACAGCAACCAAGCAAAGTATATTAATATACATAGCACGTTTCCTAGAGTTTGTGTTAAAGCGACTATTTGGCTTAATAGAAAAGAAAAATAACGTAGTAGCTGTTATCATCTGAGCTGAAAAGGAAAAAGACGAAAAGGACACCCCTGTTGTTTTCCCGTTGCAAACAGACACACGACGCAAACAAGCAAACATAGAAGCAGTACCTGAATAAGATAATGTCTTTTTTTTTTTTTTTTGGCCTCTTACCTAACACTATAACAGACCGTGCCGTTATGGGGAAAAAAAAAGGTCTTTTTTCGAGGCCAGTGAAAAACAAGCCTATGATACTAGGGACAATCCTCCATTTGGCCATAAACGGTTAAAAAAAAAAAAAGAAAGTGAAAAAAAAAAAAGTCAGCTTGAAAAAAAAAGCGGAAAAACAAACATATAGTGTTCATACGAAAAAAAAAAAAAAACTGTTAGATAAAATGGGAAAAAAGGCGTTTTGTTAAGTGAAATGAGACTCAAAAAAAAAAAAAAGAAAAGGGAGCTTGCTAGCAAGCGTACATTAACGAAAGCGGCAAACGCGCCATTTTGTCGTATGACTACCATCCAAAGTAATCAAGAAAAGAGCACACGCACAATAAAAAAGAAAAGAAGAAAGCTCCCTCAACAAAGGCAACATATGTAATAGGGGGATTCTCATTTCATGAGTGCGCAGCGGCAACAAATAGCCACAAAGGCTGCCTGACATAACAAATAACAAATAATAACACTAATAACCGACAGCATGCTGCACAACTTTAGGAACCTACTGCAAACTACTTAAGCGTCTCCAGCGTTAGAATCCCCCCTCCCCCTCCGCTCAAGAGATTCAACGCCGCGAGTACCTTCACCTTCGTTTTCTTCACGGCTTCTTCCTGTCACACGTTGGGCGCAATCCTTGTCGTGCTTCGCGCGGTACTTGCGCTCGTCCTCGGCAGTCCACGGCTGCAGGAAGAAGAACACAACGACCAAGCCAACAAAGCCGATAACGGCGAAGAACAGGTAGATGATGGCGACACCCTTGTTCTGGTTCCCACTCGCACCGCCCGACAGGCCCTCCTTCGCGATCGGGAAGAACACACTGATGATGAACGCAAACACCACCTGGAAGGTCTGCATCACACTGGAGCCCCGTGGGCGGAAGGACAGCGGGAACATCTCCTGCGCGAGGGGGTAGAAGGAGCAGCCGATGCACGACTGGAACACCAGCAGGTACACCGCAATGGCGGCAATCGACACACCGTTGCGCGCCTTGTCACTGCTCACGACGCCAGGCATCGTCACAATGCCCATCACAACGCACGCAACGGACGCGGCGGTCGTGCCGAAAAGAAACACAGCGCGCAGGTTGCTGGTCAGCGCGAGAATAACCAGCGAGCACGCCGCAGAGAACACGTTCCAGATGTTCAGCACGATGTTGCCGACCATGGGATCGAAGCCGACGTTGCCCGTGATCGTGGGAGCGTAGTTCATGAAGGCGTTGATGCCGGTCAGCTGCACAATGCCGGCCACCACAACGCCGACCAGCAGGCGCGGCAGCATTGAGCCCCAGCTGTACTCCGCAACGTTGATGCCGTGCTTCTTCTCCATCTCGTCCACGCGCTTCAGCAGGTCGGCCTCGTTGCCCTCCGGCGCCCCCTCGACGTGCCCCTCGCCTGTCTGCTCCGTGGCCTCGCGCTGCGTCTCCGTCTCGTCCTCCGACTCCTGGGCCCAGTACGGGCTCTCCTCAATGAAGTAGCCCATCAGCACCGTGACTACACCCACCGCAGTCGAGAACGCCAGGTAGCCCTGGAACATGCCGTACAGGTCGCCGCCCTTGCCGCCAAGGCTCACGCCAAGGACCATGCCGCCGCCAATGATGGCAGCAAGCGCAGTGCCCAGGTTCAGCGTCACGCAGAAGAACGACGTCAGCACCTGCTTGTAGCGGTCGGGCGCGTTCTGGTTCACGTACACCATGGTGGGCACGCAGATGAACAGCTGCGCGCCGCCAATCAGGAAGCGGCCGATCGTCGACGCCCAGTACTCGTTCGTCGCAACGCCGGCGTGTTGCATCACCGCGCTCAGCAGGAACAGGAAGCCGCCAAACATGAAGGCCTTCCGGTGGTGGAAGAAGGCGAGGAAGTCGCCGGCGAGGGGACCGAGGAAAATGCCAATCACCATCGTGGCGCAGGCAAAGATGCCGGAGTACAGCGACTGGAAGCCGGCATTGTTCACACACACGTCGTCGTCGTAGTCGTAGTGGCAGTGCATGTACCCGCTGTTGTGGCAGTTCTCGCGCGTGAACTGCGAGCACATGCCCACCGTCCACTCGCAGCTGCCGTTCCGCCACGTGCAGTCCTGGTTCATCACGCCAGCGCACGCCTCCGCCGTCGTGTACAGCGAGCACTGCTCCGAGTACGTCTGGAAGGTGGAAAAGATGCCGTTGATGCCGGTGGGGAAGCCCTGGCCAAGGCCAGCCAGCACGAGGAACACAACATGGCGAGCAACCTTCCAGTGGAAGAAGCCGCACACATAGCTCACGCCCTCCAGGCTGTCCGCCTCAGACTCCGGCGGCGGTGACTGGATCGGCTCCTCGGCCTCCAGCTTCTGCATGGCGAGGGCCTCCTCATCCTCGAGAGAGATCGGCTGCACAATACCAGCGGCACGCACGGGACGGTTCTCCTCGCTCTGCTGCTGCATCTCATGCGCCTCCGCGTCTTCGCGAGCCGAGTAGTCCGCCATGGCAGCAGCAGCTCGGAGGCTTTGTAATGTGAAGGAATCGAGGAGAAAGTTGTGTCGAGTCACCGCTGGTGATGGAAACAACAGTCGCGGTGGCGTGCGTGCGGGAAGAGGAGATGAGCGAGAAGGGAAAGGGATGCTTGCTGCGTGGGGGAGAGTTGTGGTTAAGGTCTGTTTTGTAGTGTTAACTTGCACATGCAGCGGTGCAGTCGCGCACGCACAAGAAGGCGACGAGGAGCGAGAGGAAAGCGAGGACGAGGGAAGAGAGATAAAAATAAAGAGCAGCAAGCAAAGCAGCCGAAGGGAAGAAAACGACGGGAGTCCACAAGCGGCGGGGCAGCCACCACCGGCACCACGAGCAGCCTCCGTGCGCACGACTGGCTATACGTGCAACCGCAGACCTGCCGTCGCCGCCGCGCAAACGCCCGCTGGCTGCTCCCCACCCTCTCCCCTGCACGCAGGTGGCGCAGCAGCCACACCGCCCTCCCACCTTGGCGCAGTCCCGAGCGCTGTGTGCTGTGTGCGATACCTCGCACCCGTCACTCGGCAGTGTGCCCTACGGTCTCCTCCGCAGAGCAGAGAAGCGCCACAGTACGCCAAGGCACATTCCCCTCCACTGCGCAGGGCAGTCCTCACAACAGCCAGAGAAGCGGGCATTGCTTACAGCGAGCGTCAGATCCACCGAGGCAAAGGGATTTCTTTTTCGGGTTTCGCATCAACAGAGAAAGGCAGACGCGTATTTGCTTTGACAGAACGAAACGTTATAAATATTAAAAAAAAAAAAGGAAGTAAGCAAAAAAGGAAAAGATAGTTGCGACTTCAAAAGGTGACGACAAAAGCTGGCAAAGTGCTCAGCAGGGATGCGCATTGATACATGGAAGCATAAAAGAAAGCCATAGGGGGCTGCGCTCTGCGACAAAAAAAAAAAAGAGCCTACCCATTTTTGCATCCACTGCCTTCACAGCAGAATTTGCCGAACTGAAAAAAAAAAAACAGTAAAACAGGAAAAAAGAAAAAGAAAATACAAGAGACAAAATAGTGTCGTTCTGTTCATCAAAAAAAAAATGCTAGGCTCGTCATGCACAATGAAACAGACCGAACCTTCAGTTAGAATTGGTTGTTTTGTTGTCGCACTTACGTGTCAAAAGTCAGGCGTTGCTTTTCATGGTAACATGGACAACCGCAGTTGCTCACCCTTCGCGCTCATCGGCCAGCATGCACGTAGCAAGCAGGCAAGCACGCAGACAAACAACAAAACGTTGCAACTCGGCTTTACGCGTGTTCAGAGGTGTGCAAGCAGCAGTTGTGTAGCCTATACTCGGAGTTCGACTGAGGCGATGAGCACCACGACAACACAGTTGCTCACACATACATACAATTTGCGAACCGTACATATGTACTTGAAACGTAGCGACGACGATCCCGAGCTGTGCTCGGAAAAGGTAGTAGAAGGAAAAAAGAACTACCAGTGTCTCAAAAAAAAAAAAAAAAGAGGAGCGTTTTTTAGAGAAATAACTACAGTGTAGAAAAAAAAAAAAAACTAGAAACTCACATCCCTCAGAAGTTATGGGTTAAAAGGAAAAAAGAAAAAGGAGAAAAGCACGAAAGCAAGTCACGCAATCCTTGCCCCGGCTCGGCTCCTCACCCAGCTGCGTCACAAGCGCCTTTTCTTCTCCACGAGCACACGCGTGCGAGCGCACTAGCACACGTTAGCGTGGATTGCACACGGGACTCGATGCATGAACAAGCAGAACTACTGCGGATCGAAAAGGCAGCGGCTGCTTGGCAACAGATTTAGCATCGAGGGGGAGGGGTGGAACACGAAAAGCAGAGAGACTATCGTTAACTCTTTAAAACCAAACGTTTTATAAGGAAAAAAAAAAAGAAGCGTGCTTCAGTTTTCATAGCCGATGAGAGAAAAAAGAAACAGTAGCTACTATTACGCTGCCAATTAGAGGGCAGAACAGACGACTTGGATGCCAGCAGCCTCAGCAAGGTGCTGTCAGCACAGAAGCAACTTGAACCTCTGCAGAACAGAATTCGTCACACGTGCGCCGCTTCAATGGCCACATTTAAAAAAAAAAAGTCCGTGAACGTTACGCAACACCACCAAGACAAAAGAAGTGCAAAGGAAACGCAGCAAGACAGCCCTCGCTTTGATCTGCTGACACGCAAGCCAACCAGCACAACTCACTACAGCAATTGGAAACCGAAGAGGCTTAGTTTGTCGAAGACACAGCTCCTTCTGCACCTGAGTTCTGCACCCCACCCTTGTCGTGCTTCGCGCGGTACTTGCGCTCGTCCTCGGCAGTCCACGGCTGCAGGAAGAAGAACACAACGACCAAGCCAACAAAGCCGATAACGGCGAAGAACAGGTAGATGATGGCGACACCCTTGTTCTGGTTCCCACTCGCACCGCCCGACAGGCCCTCCTTCGCGATCGGGAAGAACACACTGATGATGAACGCAAACACCACCTGGAAGGTCTGCATCACACTGGAGCCCCGTGGGCGGAAAGACAGCGGGAACATCTCCTGCGCGAGGGGGTAGAAGGAGCAGCCGATGCACGACTGGAACACCAGCAGGTACACCGCAATGGCGGCAATCGACACACCGTTGCGCGCCTTGTCACTGCTCACGACGCCAGGCATCGTCACAATGCCCATCACAACGCACGCAACGGACGCGGCGGTCGTGCCGAAAAGAAACACAGCGCGCAGGTTGCTGGTCAGCGCGAGAATAACCAGCGAGCACGCCGCAGAGAACACGTTCCAGATGTTCAGCACGATGTTGCCGACCATGGGATCGAAGCCGACGTTGCCCGTGATTGTGGGAGCGTAGTTCATGAAGGCGTTGATGCCGGTCAGCTGCACAATGCCGGCCACCACAACGCCGACCAGCAGGCGCGGCAGCATTGAGCCCCAGCTGTACTCCGCAACGTTGATGCCGTGCTTCTTCTCCATCTCGTCCACGCGCTTCAGCAGGTCGGCCTCGTTGCCCTCCGGCGCCCCCTCGACGTGCCCCTCGCCTGTCTGCTCCGTGGCCTCGCGCTGCGTCTCCGTCTCGTCCTCCGACTCCTGGGCCCAGTACGGGCTCTCCTCAATGAAGTAGCCCATCAGCACCGTGACTACACCCACCGCAGTCGAGAACGCCAGGTAGCCCTGGAACATGCCGTACAGGTCGCCGCCCTTGCCGCCAAGGCTCACGCCAAGGACCATGCCGCCGCCAATGATGGCAGCAAGCGCAGTGCCCAGGTTCAGCGTCACGCAGAAGAACGACGTCAGCACCTGCTTGTAGCGGTCGGGCGCGTTCTGGTTCACGTACACCATGGTGGGCACGCAGATGAACAGCTGCGCGCCGCCAATCAGGAAGCGGCCGATCGTCGACGCCCAGTACTCGTTCGTCGCAACGCCGGCGTGTTGCATCACCGCGCTCAGCAGGAACAGGAAGCCGCCAAACATGAAGGCCTTCCGGTGGTGGAAGAAGGCGAGGAAGTCGCCGGCGAGGGGACCGAGGAAAATGCCAATCACCATCGTGGCGCAGGCAAAGATGCCGGAGTACAGCGACTGGAAGCCGGCATTGTTCACACACACGTCGTCGTCGTAGTCGTAGTGGCAGTGCATGTACCCGCTGTTGTGGCAGTTCTCGCGCGTGAACTGCGAGCACATGCCCACCGTCCACTCGCAGCTGCCGTTCCGCCACGTGCAGTCCTGGTTCATCACGCCAGCGCACGCCTCCGCCGTCGTGTACAGCGAGCACTGCTCCGAGTACGTCTGGAAGGTGGAAAAGATGCCGTTGATGCCGGTGGGGAAGCCCTGGCCAAGGCCAGCCAGCACGAGGAACACAACATGGCGAGCAACCTTCCAGTGGAAGAAGCCGCACACATAGCTCACGCCCTCCAGGCTGTCCGCCTCAGACTCCGGCGGCGGTGACTGGATCGGCTCCTCGGCCTCCAGCTTCTGCATGGCGAGGGCCTCCTCATCCTCGAGAGAGATCGGCTGCACAATACCAGCGGCACGCACGGGACGGTTCTCCTCGCTCTGCTGCTGCATCTCATGCGCCTCCGCGTCTTCGCGAGCCGAGTAGTCCGCCATGGCAGCAGCAGCTCGGAGGCTTTGTAATGTGAAGGAATCGAGGAGAAAGTTGTGTCGAGTCACCGCTGGTGATGGAAACAACAGTCGCGGTGGCGTGCGTGCGGGAAGAGGAGATGAGCGAGAAGGGAAAGGGATGCTTGCTGCGTGGGGGAGAGTTGTGGTTAAGGTCTGTTTTGTAGTGTTAACTTGCACATGCAGCGGTGCAGTCGCGCACGCACAAGAAGGCGACGAGGAGCGAGAGGAAAGCGAGGACGAGGGAAGAGAGATAAAAATAAAGAGCAGCAAGCAAAGCAGCCGAAGGGAAGAAAACGACGGGAGTCCACAAGCGGCGGGGCAGCCACCACCGGCACCACGAGCAGCCTCCGTGCGCACGACTGGCTATACGTGCAACCGCAGACCTGCCGTCGCCGCCGCGCAAACGCCCGCTGGCTGCTCCCCACCCTCTCCCCTGCACGCAGGTGGCGCAGCAGCCACACCGCCCTCCCACCTTGGCGCAGTCCCGAGCGCTGTGTGCTGTGTGCGATACCTCGCACCCGTCACTCGGCAGTGTGCCCTACGGTCTCCTCCGCAGAGCAGAGAAGCGCCACAGTACGCCAAGGCACATTCCCCTCCACTGCGCAGGGCAGTCCTCACAACAGCCAGAGAAGCGGGCATTGCTTACAGCGAGCGTCAGATCCACCGAGGCAAAGGGATTTCTTTTTCGGGTTTCGCATCAACAGAGAAAGGCAGACGCGTATTTGCTTTGACAGAACGAAACGTTATAAATATTAAAAAAAAAAAAGGAAGTAAGCAAAAAAGGAAAAGATAGTTGCGACTTCAAAAGGTGACGACAAAAGCTGGCAAAGTGCTCAGCAGGGATGCGCATTGATACATGGAAGCATAAAAGAAAGCCATAGGGGGCTGCGCTCTGCGACAAAAAAAAAAAAGAGCCTACCCATTTTTGCATCCACTGCCTTCACAGCAGAATTTGCCGAACTGAAAAAAAAAAAACAGTAAAACAGGAAAAAAGAAAAAGAAAATACAAGAGACAAAATAGTGTCGTTCTGTTCATCAAAAAAAAAATGCTAGGCTCGTCATGCACAATGAAACAGACCGAACCTTCAGTTAGAATTGGTTGTTTTGTTGTCGCACTTACGTGTCAAAAGTCAGGCGTTGCTTTTCATGGTAACATGGACAACCGCAGTTGCTCACCCTTCGCGCTCATCGGCCAGCATGCACGTAGCAAGCAGGCAAGCACGCAGACAAACAACAAAACGTTGCAACTCGGCTTTACGCGTGTTCAGAGGTGTGCAAGCAGCAGTTGTGTAGCCTATACTCGGAGTTCGACTGAGGCGATGAGCACCACGACAACACAGTTGCTCACACATACATACAATTTGCGAACCGTACATATGTACTTGAAACGTAGCGACGACGATCCCGAGCTGTGCTCGGAAAAGGTAGTAGAAGGAAAAAAGAACTACCAGTGTCTCAAAAAAAAAAAAAAAAGAGGAGCGTTTTTTAGAGAAATAACTACAGTGTAGAAAAAAAAAAAAAACTAGAAACTCACATCCCTCAGAAGTTATGGGTTAAAAGGAAAAAAGAAAAAGGAGAAAAGCACGAAAGCAAGTCACGCAATCCTTGCCCCGGCTCGGCTCCTCACCCAGCTGCGTCACAAGCGCCTTTTCTTCTCCACGAGCACACGCGTGCGAGCGCACTAGCACACGTTAGCGTGGATTGCACACGGGACTCGATGCATGAACAAGCAGAACTACTGCGGATCGAAAAGGCAGCGGCTGCTTGGCAACAGATTTAGCATCGAGGGGGAGGGGTGGAACACGAAAAGCAGAGAGACTATCGTTAACTCTTTAAAACCAAACGTTTTATAAGGAAAAAAAAAAAGAAGCGTGCTTCAGTTTTCATAGCCGATGAGAGAAAAAAGAAACAGTAGCTACTATTACGCTGCCAATTAGAGGGCAGAACAGACGACTTGGATGCCAGCAGCCTCAGCAAGGTGCTGTCAGCACAGAAGCAACTTGAACCTCTGCAGAACAGAATTCGTCACACGTGCGCCGCTTCAATGGCCACATTTAAAAAAAAAAGTCCGTGAACGTTACGCAACACCACCAAGACAAAAGAAGTGCAAAGGAAACGCAGCAAGACAGCCCTCGCTTTGATCTGCTGACACGCAAGCCAACCAGCACAACTCACTACAGCAATTGGAAACCGAAGAGGCTTAGTTTGTCGAAGACACAGCTCCTTCTGCACCTGAGTTCTGCACCCCACCCTTGTCGTGCTTCGCGCGGTACTTGCGCTCGTCCTCGGCAGTCCACGGCTGCAGGAAGAAGAACACAACGACCAAGCCAACAAAGCCGATAACGGCGAAGAACAGGTAGATGATGGCGACACCCTTGTTCTGGTTCCCACTCGCACCGCCCGACAGGCCCTCCTTCGCGATCGGGAAGAACACACTGATGATGAACGCAAACACCACCTGGAAGGTCTGCATCACACTGGAGCCCCGTGGGCGGAAAGACAGCGGGAACATCTCCTGCGCGAGGGGGTAGAAGGAGCAGCCGATGCACGACTGGAACACCAGCAGGTACACCGCAATGGCGGCAATCGACACACCGTTGCGCGCCTTGTCACTGCTCACGACGCCAGGCATCGTCACAATGCCCATCACAACGCACGCAACGGACGCGGCGGTCGTGCCGAAAAGAAACACAGCGCGCAGGTTGCTGGTCAGCGCGAGAATAACCAGCGAGCACGCCGCAGAGAACACGTTCCAGATGTTCAGCACGATGTTGCCGACCATGGGATCGAAGCCGACGTTGCCCGTGATTGTGGGAGCGTAGTTCATGAAGGCGTTGATGCCGGTCAGCTGCACAATGCCGGCCACCACAACGCCGACCAGCAGGCGCGGCAGCATTGAGCCCCAGCTGTACTCCGCAACGTTGATGCCGTGCTTCTTCTCCATCTCGTCCACGCGCTTCAGCAGGTCGGCCTCGTTGCCCTCCGGCGCCCCCTCGACGTGCCCCTCGCCTGTCTGCTCCGTGGCCTCGCGCTGCGTCTCCGTCTCGTCCTCCGACTCCTGGGCCCAGTACGGGCTCTCCTCAATGAAGTAGCCCATCAGCACCGTGACTACACCCACCGCAGTCGAGAACGCCAGGTAGCCCTGGAACATGCCGTACAGGTCGCCGCCCTTGCCGCCAAGGCTCACGCCAAGGACCATGCCGCCGCCAATGATGGCAGCAAGCGCAGTGCCCAGGTTCAGCGTCACGCAGAAGAACGACGTCAGCACCTGCTTGTAGCGGTCGGGCGCGTTCTGGTTCACGTACACCATGGTGGGCACGCAGATGAACAGCTGCGCGCCGCCAATCAGGAAGCGGCCGATCGTCGACGCCCAGTACTCGTTCGTCGCAACGCCGGCGTGTTGCATCACCGCGCTCAGCAGGAACAGGAAGCCGCCAAACATGAAGGCCTTCCGGTGGTGGAAGAAGGCGAGGAAGTCGCCGGCGAGGGGACCGAGGAAAATGCCAATCACCATCGTGGCGCAGGCAAAGATGCCGGAGTACAGCGACTGGAAGCCGGCATTGTTCACACACACGTCGTCGTCGTAGTCGTAGTGGCAGTGCATGTACCCGCTGTTGTGGCAGTTCTCGCGCGTGAACTGCGAGCACATGCCCACCGTCCACTCGCAGCTGCCGTTCCGCCACGTGCAGTCCTGGTTCATCACGCCAGCGCACGCCTCCGCCGTCGTGTACAGCGAGCACTGCTCCGAGTACGTCTGGAAGGTGGAAAAGATGCCGTTGATGCCGGTGGGGAAGCCCTGGCCAAGGCCAGCCAGCACGAGGAACACAACATGGCGAGCAACCTTCCAGTGGAAGAAGCCGCACACATAGCTCACGCCCTCCAGGCTGTCCGCCTCAGACTCCGGCGGCGGTGACTGGATCGGCTCCTCGGCCTCCAGCTTCTGCATGGCGAGGGCCTCCTCATCCTCGAGAGAGATCGGCTGCACAATACCAGCGGCACGCACGGGACGGTTCTCCTCGCTCTGCTGCTGCATCTCATGCGCCTCCGCGTCTTCGCGAGCCGAATGATCTGAACTCATTTCTGGTACAGGGAAGTAGTTTTTTTTTTTTATAGATCTCTTTTGTATCTGCTTTTCGGTACTTGTTGTGACGGAAGGGAAGTGAACAGGTTATTTGTGTGTCTTTGTGTGACGTTTTGTTCAAATGAGTCTAAAAACAAAGAAGCTCTACGAGTTGATCACCGTTTTGAAGAGTAATACATATACATACATATATATATATATATATATATATATATATATATGTACCTTTTCTTTTTTTTTTTTTTTGAGAGGTGTTCCTGAGAAGCGTTACTTCTGGAGACTGCTTGCTTTGTTGTTGTTGTGTGTGCGTTCGGTGTTATGCTTCGACTTCGTTTTGTTATTACGGGTGCTTTAAAGCGTCAGACAGAGGTAAACAGCGAAAGAAGGTGTTGGATAAAGAAGAATATATTGGATCGCTTTTGTAATGTGTAACGTCTCGTTGTCCACTGAAAAATGACAACTAGCAATTGAAAAAAAAGAAAGTAGGATGTGTTTACACGCGCATGCGAACCTCTCGATAAGCTTAATTCTATAGCCCTCAGTGCAGAGTAGAAATCACATTTTATCAAGCAAGCAATTTTCACCTCGGAGAGTAGCAATTACTCTTTTTTTTTGTGTGTGTGTGTTTGTGTGTGTGAGAGTTACATCGAATGGTTTGATTGCTGCTGTAACGTTACGTATAAGTGTGAGCTCTACCAAAGTGCCACAATAATTGGCATAACGTACTGGTCACGTCTGTAGAAAAACAAAAAAAAAGTCGTTTTCATCTACATTGCAGCGACTGTCGCAGCTCACTGTCTTTTCAGTATTAGAAAACAGAAAAAAAAGTGCGTCAAAAAAGAAACAACGTTTGTTGACGACAATGCGAGGAGCTAAAAAATAATAACAATAGTAAGATGGAGTTGTGGGAAGAGCGTGCCACAATAGTGGCGTGTCTGTTTTCATGTGGTTCGCTTTTTTCTTCAGTGTGATGGTGGTGCATTGTTCTCTGAAAGGCAATCAGTGCTTTCAACGAAGCGAGACTTATGTAATCTGCGAGGCTTGTGCTCTGCAAGCCAGGTTACAACAGCTGCTACTGCTGCTGCGGTAGAGCGCTCTCCAGGCATGTCCATATTCGGTAAGCACTCACAAATTCGTGGGTAAGGGAGAGAGGGAGTTTCAGAGCGCGTCGGATGTCCGTCAATTCCTCGGCCGTAATAACGTGAGCATGTTCGTTCCTACCTGAGACTTGAAAGGACGAATACACGTTCTCCTCGTCATCGCTCCCATCTGCATCAGACTTGTTAGTAACCCTGTCTGTGGGCAGTAACGCCTCCGACTGCCCTAGGAAGGCCCAAAACGATAAAAAGTCCGCGGCGCTGTAAGACGCACTAGGGAGGCAGCCCGCAAAGACGCTAGCAGGGTCGCACAGCGTCTCAGTGGCGACGAAAAACGGTGCCGCCTGCTGAGCTGCGCGTGGAACGGAGGTGCTGACGGACTGCAGGACAGTGACGCAGCA
Organism: Lotmaria passim; assembly: GCA_037349495.1. Lineage (NCBI taxonomy): Eukaryota > Euglenozoa > Kinetoplastea > Trypanosomatida > Trypanosomatidae > Lotmaria > Lotmaria passim. The sequence continues at coordinate 1,114,072 of CP140193.1, forward strand.
TACGGCATGCCACCACGCCGCCATCTCCCACACGGACACGCCACTAGGAATGCAACTGGTGTCTGGACGGTATTCTTGTGCCCCCGGAGGAGCATCCTTGGCTGAGGCTGTAGCATTTATGTCACAGGTATTGAATGCAGCCTCCTTGTTTGGCGTTTGGTTGACGCGCGCTTGCCTCTCTGAGTCCAAGTACTGGAGATAAAATGCGAAGAAGCGAAGGCAATCTGCCATTCGAAACATGCGCGTTCGCCACAGCAAGGAGAGCGCCACAAAGGTAAGCTGAGCTGCGGGGCGCACGTCTTCTCGCACTTCATCCAGCGAGACGCGCGTCTGAAAGGCCAGGGGCTTTGTGGGCGTTGGCGTGCTATCTGCTGCTGCGCGAAAATTGCAGCCTTCCTTTCTGTACTTTTCCTCCGTCAACATTCGTCCGACCTCATTTTTCACGTGTGCCGCACATACCGGCGACGCAGTATCGATGCCCGCCACGTCGAGCAACGGCTCCGCAAGCAATGAGCCAAGATGCACCTTCCGCCCCAGCGCGGCGTCGATGCGTTGGGCACCATCCCACTCCGCGCTGCCACCAGCATTACTGCTAGTAGCACCACTGTCCAAAAGTCGGTGTACGATGCGAAGGAGGCGCATACGCAGGGGCAGCAAGCGCACCTGCACGTTGCAGGGCCGCTGCCGCCGCAACAACATCGGTGGCGTGATAGCTTCATCTACATTGCAGTTGAGTGGGGATAGCGGCACGACGCCGACAGCGATCGAATTCGGTATCGGAGGTGGGCCGTGGTGACGCCACTCCTTGCCGGCCCAGATGGGTCGCACGTGCCGCCCAGCCGAAACGCCAGCGCCGCTTACCTCGACCCACCAGTTTTGTGCTGCCCACACTTGCACGGCGACGTCTTCTGGTGCTGCGGCGCCGCAGCCCTCCACCTGCGCCAGCCACTGCCGCACCAGATCCATGTGAAGGAGGCCGCAGTACTGATTCACCAACGCTGCCGCCTGCGTCACACGTGAATCAACAGAAGGAGCCGGGCTGGCGTCGGAGTTGCCGGGTGCCACGCTGCGACAGCTGCACCACGCCTGCGACGCCGGGAAAGCCCAGTGCGGGTGGCGGTCAGCTGTCGGAGGATAGAGCGAGACGCACCGGCAGTCGTGTAAGGCGAGAAGCGCATACAAGGTAGGGAGGTACGCGGCGGACCGCAAGCCGAGGCGGCGGGCGGTGCACGGGCCGTGGCGCACCACAACTTGCCCAGGCAGATCCGCGTCTGCCATGGCGCCCCACACATCCTCGAGCCGCGCGTCTCCGCGGAGCAGACACAGTTTGGCAGGCAGCGGCCGCCCGCACAGCTGCGCCATTTCACGGCGGCAGAACGACAGCCACGGAGTCACAACGGCGTCGTAGCTCGCCGTGGCGAAGAACGCGCGTGCGTCGCCCGACCACAGCAACGGGAAGTTCTGCTGATTCAGCACCGTGGGTGAAGCGCTGAGGAAGTGCACACGCGCCACCGCCGCCGTCCAGCCAGGCAAGGAGGAGCAGTAAAACGAAATCCACTCCCTCACGTCGCTGCCACTACTCTGGAAGTACAGCACCGTAACCTGATACAATTGTAGCCACAGAGCCGATGTTTCTACAACGGCGACGGATGGATCGGCGCAGGCGGCACGGCGGAGCTGCTCTGCAGACGAAGCAGACAGTGACGCCCCCAGCGCGGACGGCCGTGTGGTTGCCTCCTTGGGTGTAAGACAGGCAATTCCATCTCTCAAGGACGGCTCCACCTGATCATGAGTTTCTCGTGTGGCCCTCTCGCATCCGTCCACCTCATCGTCGTCGCAGCCCTCTGCCACAGCGAGTGCGCTGCTGTTCAGCTCCTCCAACGCATCCTTGCAGTTGCCGAGCACCAATTCGACCTGCATTTTGGAGCTCGCGACGATGTCGCGCAGCTTCGCGAAAAAGCAACAAAGCAGCCGCTCCAGACTTGGGACAGGCATCCGTTCCGTCCTCTCTCGTGCGCACCATAGCATCACCCGCACACAGTCGTACACGACGCTGTCGAGGTCTACCACCAGAATTGTTGATTTTGCGAATGCGCTGCTGCTGGAAAGCGCGTCAAACGGGAACGCCGGCGACGCTGTGATTGGACCCACTGCGGTGGGCAGGACGGATGTGGACATGCCCTGGCCCCGTGATGACGCATCTGCTGGCTGCGAATACTCAGCAGCGCGCATCCACGCCACAACGCTGCCCACGAGAGTTGCTGAACAGCTCATGCAATATCACAAAGACACAAACGATGGCTTAGAAAGGTAAAAAGAGAGAGGGAAACGCCGCACGTGCTCCAAGGGTGCCGACAGTGAAATAGTGCACGTTTGTGGGGTTATCTGGCTCGATGTGTCGTATCCGAGCGCTACTTTCCAAGGTAAGCAGGTCGCCTCGTTTTTTTTAAATAAGGCAAAGAAGCCGCAAAAATGAACGTTACGTCTAAACAAGTCTGAAAGACAAATCGAAAAGACATGCAAGAAGCAGAAAAAGGAGGTTTTCATAATGCTGGTGCCGCACTCCAGTACTAGAAACGGTTTGCTGTCGTTCAGAGTTTAACGGCGAACGGCTACCTGCCTTTTTCTTTTTACTTCATAGGAACTGTCAGAATTGTGGAAGAAAGAAAAAACGGTAGAGCAGAAAAAAAAAAAAACAGAAGCTGCAGAGAAGAAGTCATAGGTTGGCCGATAAAAGAAAGAGGAAAAAAAAAAGACCGATGGAAACAAGTTGTCAAGTACATCCTATTTATGACAGAGTGCTATGCTCCATTTTTCTTTTGTGATGTCCTTTCGCTGCAGCGCAAAAGGAGCAAGCCCGCCATGAACCTTGTTGGTCCTTTTACCCCTCAGTAAGCGCATCGGCATGCACACTGGACCGTTTCTAGGTGAAAGAACAGCTACTGCAGCAGGCTCACTTCTCCACTGCTGAGATGCAGTTTTTTTCCCCTCATTCTGGCCGGCAACTTGTTGTCCTTGCAATTTGACTTCATATAGTTCGCCTCGAAAAGCACATGGCGCACCGAAGTAAGCAGAACCTTCACAGATGCACCGTACATACATATATATATATATATATATATGGATGTATGTGCAGCGCCTACTTTGCAAACGGTTGTCAAGCACCTCTTGTAACTTTTTTTTTTTTTGCCTGTCTCCACAGGAAGCACATCAATATCTGCAGAAATCGTTCTTTGAAATTACTCGACAAGAAAAAGATGAAAGAAAAAAAAAAAGAAGATAATTCAGATGATGCACCAAAAACAATCAGTCAAATGGTCAAAGAAAGAAGAAAAGAAAAGAGAAAATAGAGGCACAGTATCGACAACGCAAACTACGAGAACGTGAAAGTTCTCCTTGGCTTTTACACCTGCTTTACTGCTGGTCCATACATACGCCAGGTTTCCGTAGTTTGTCATCTATTTGGTCCTTCTCAGCTTCTTTCCTCACCTTATATATATAGTTTACCCAAGTTCTCTGTGTTTCAGAGCGCGGAACGAGGCATACAAAAAAAAAAGGGTACATCCTTTTCCATCTACACTTCTTCGCTCACGGCAAAAGCACCAGACGACAGCAAAAGAGACGAAAAAAAAAAAAAAGCATACACACATACACACAACGGCAAAATAAAACGAGTAGGCAACGCGACTCGGGAGGAAAAAAAAAATGTTCAATAAATCAGTCAGTCGTACGTCACCTTTACCGGAAGAAAACGAAAGCACAGGAGATCGATGAGACAAACTGATTGGCTGGGGCTAAAATGAAAATATGAAAATTTCGCTCGGGAACAACAAAAAAGCAAGGAAAGTAATGAAACAAACAAACAAGCAAAATGAGAAACAATGATAACGATACTAAACGTAGCGTCACATCGAACGGGGAAAAAAAAAAAAAGAGAGCAGGAAGAAAAAAAAAAAAAGAAGGCAGCCAGCAAGCCAAGCCGTGCTCCTGGTGTGGACACAGAGCGTGAAGGTGAGGTGCTGGAAGAGCTTTTACCCTTCTTTTCAGCAAACACGCACACAGGCAATCACACCTAGCGTTCCTGTTTTCAGCTTGAGGGCAGGTCGCGAGTTTCCTTCTCCAGCCATAAGTCGCTGCTAACTTTCTCTTTCATTTTTTAGCTTGTGCTTTCATAGGGAGTCTTTTTTCTTTTTCGGTAACATGCTACTCTTTGCAAAATGCGTTGGTGCGCCTTTTGAAATTGACAAAAAGCAAAAAAAAAAAAAAAGACAACGAAAACTCAAAAGGGGAAAAAAGCGTTGAGAAAAAGGTGGAAAAAGAGGAGAGTTTTTAATGACGACAATGTAGTAAAAAGAGCAAAGACACGATTTTCTTCTTTTCTAAAACAGTATATTGCCAAGAAAAGGTACAATGGTAAGGATAAAAGAAAAAAAAAAAAAGAATATGACGAGCGCGCTAATGATATCTGTCCTCACACTCCTGTTTTTCCGCTTTACCTCACAGCAAACATGCGCAACGCACCTCAAACGGTACTGCAATGACAGGGGTGGTGCAGGTCTCGCGACGCTTGTACACGCTTGTGCGTGGAAGCAGCGCCAAGCTCAGCGAGCCGATAAAGTCCCGCAAAAGTTGAGCAGCACATTAGTGTAGAGACATACACACATGTACGCATAAAAAAAAAAGGCAAACAAGCATGCTGAACTAAAGTAACAACAATGACAAAAAAGAAGAGCGATCAAAAAAAAAAAAAAAAATGAGGAGCAACTATTGTAGACGAGTCTTTTTCTGTCCTCACCATTTTGTTTTTGAGAGAAAACAGAAAGGAGAAGAAGGAAGTTAAAAAAACAAGCACCGGACGATTCCGGAGAAGGTACAAAAAAAAAGGTAAAAACAAAGAAAACGCTGAGCGCGATATACGAAGTTGTACAGGCAATAGCTGGAAAATTTGCGTGAATTTGACAACTTTTCATCGTCTATCTTTTTTTCTTCTCTTCATCTTCTTCTCTCGTCCCCTTCACCTCTGCGTTACAGAAAACGAAAGAGAAAAAAAGTGTATATGATCTTGTTTTTTTTTTTTCTTTTTACACCGTGTTCTCCTCCTCGAACTTCTGCAACAGTTGCGCGTTGCTCTTCTTCCACCGCTCCAGCGTCGTATTGCCGCGTGAAATGCTTAGCACGCACATCTGATCCTCGCGCAACTCCATGCAGTTCGAGAAAAAGCGCTTTGCGTTGCAGTGGCTCCACGTTGAGAGGGCGTAGCGGCTGTCGTCGGCCGCCGTCTCCGGTGTTTCATGCGACGCGGCGGCGAGGCGCTGGCGGTTGACCTCGCGCGACACCGCCTCCAGCCGCTCCGAACTCGTCGAAACCTCAGTCATGCAGGAGTCGCGGTGCTCTTGTAGGTAGCGCAGGTTCAGCGCTGCCCATTCCTCGGCCTCCTCCTCCATGATCTGGTTACTGAGCGCGGCAGACTCAAGCAACGTCTGCTGGGCGGCGTGGTGGGTGCGCATGGCCACCTGCTCGTCGATCAGCTTCCGCGTCTCCACAAGCGCCTTGGCGTTCTCCTTGATGTACTCGTCGCGCTGTTCGTCGATCGCCTTCTTGATCCTTGCCGCTTCCTCGGCCTTCTCCTTGTCCTGCTGCGCCTGCAGCTGTGCCCGCTCCCGCTCGGCCTCCGCGATGGCGCCCATGGCCTCCGCGGCGCTGCGGCGGTCCTTCATGCTCACCTTGGCCGTCTTGCCGTTCTTGCTGGCGACGGCGTCGTAATAGAGGCCATCGTGCTGCGGCAACTTGCGGCGAATCACTGCCGGCTTCGCCATCGAGTCCACCGCAAAAATGTGGAGATCGGCCAGTAGCGAGTCGTACGTCTTGCCCGACTCGAGGAAGTCAAACTGCAGCTTCTCCGCCTCCGCGCCAGTCGAGGTGGTGACCTTCATGTCCTTCACCTTGTTCGCGAAGTGGAGGGTGCTGATCGTCTCATCATACGTCAGCTGCGTGGGCGAGCACTGCGCCAACAGCAACACACGCGAGCTTGGGTGCGAGAAGGTCGGCTTCAGCAGCGAGGTCAGGTTCGAAATGCGGTAGCTCACGAAGCTGCCCTCGTGCAGACTGTGCACGACGTTGCCCAGCGCGGTCAGGCTGCTGTTAATCGACGTCGCCTCCTTGAGGCCGGCGCCCGTGACGTGGCTGCGGTTGATGCGCTCGCTGCCAGCCAGGTCGGCCAGGATAATTTTACTGGCGTAAATAGGCTCCTTCTGCCCGGGCAGGCGGTAGACGGTGCCCTGGAACGGCATCTCGTAGGACGGCAGGACAGGCTCCGGCTGGTTGCTGAGGCTCGGGTTGCCGCCTTTCTTCGACGTCGGCGTCACCGTTCGCTTGTCACCTGACTTCTGCGCAGCGTTCGTCTTGTCAGACTGGTCGAGGATGCTGAGCGATGGCGCCGAGGCGCTGGAGGCCTGCTGCAGAATGTCGATCGAGAAGAGGCAATGGCTGCGACTTGACGACGAGTTGGAGTCCGTTGCACGGGTCGAGCGGCGCGAGATAGCGAGCTGAATTTCGTTGAACACGGCCTGCAACGACGTCATCTCTTTTATGATCAGCGAGGGCAGCATGACGTCCTCGCCAATCATCACCGCCTTCAGCGGCGGCGGCGCCGTGCCCGGCTTACCGCCAAAGAGATCGCGAATGCTCTCGTTGTAGATCTCCATGCAGCTCAGACCCACCACCACGTGCCAACCTTTCTTTGCCTGGCGGATCTTGTAGTCCATCAAATCACTCAACACACGCAGGAACATGCCACTGTTTGTCGTGAGCAGATCGTTCTCGAGCGGGTTCGGCTTTACGTCACCGAGCACCGTGAAGGTCTTGCCCGAGCCAGTCTGACCGTAGGCGAGGAGGGTAGCGTTGACGCCGACCAGCGCGGCGTCGACCATGTCCACCACGGCGTCCTCGTACACCTCCAGCTGCGTGCTTTCCTGGTCAAAGATGTAATCGAAGGAGAAGAGGCTACTCTTGGCAGGCTCGCCAGGCTTCGTCAGCTCGACGCGAAGGCCGTTGTCGCCAACGCGGTAGACGCCTTGCAGCTCGAACTTCTCCTGCTGCTGGTTGACGGCACCCTCGCGCAGCATCGGACGCACGCGGACGGACACCATCACACGTTGATTGCCAATTGTCGTCATCTTGGCGTCGTGGTAGTCGCTGGTGGTAAAGATAAAAAAAAAAAAGAGGATATCTCAAAAAAAAAAAAAAAAGCCGCGGAAAGCCCCTCAAAAATGTACCAAAAAAAAATCTTTCCGTTGGGAAGTGAAAATGTAAAAACAGAGAGGCAGCTAAAGAAGAAAAATAGAAAAAAAACGCTATTAGGCACAACACTTTTGCTCGAACGCAGCGTGCAGCAGTGCTTGTTGTTTTGAGACACAAATGAAAGACAGCGCTGCCCGTAAGTTTGCGAGGTACAGGAAAAAAAAAAAAGCAAGGAAGAGAGAAAAAAGACAATGAAGAGTGAAACGGCTAACGCTGTCTGAAGCAGAAAGTGCAAAAGACAAGATCCTACTACACAAACTGAGTGTATGTCTTTTTCCCTGTAACAATGCAATAAGAAGCACAAAAAAAAGTGAAACTGAATAAATGAGAAAAGAAAACAGCTTGGACAAAAAGAGCTTACTTCTGTGGGTATACTTCTCACACTAGTTCAAAGTACCGCATGTAGTTGTGTGTGTGTGTGTGTGTGGTGTGTATATCAAGACGAGAAGATCGTACAGCGCGAGTTCGACGATGCGTAATTTAAAAGTGAGAAAACAAGCAGACGAGGAGTAACAACAGAAAAAGCGGAGCAAAGTAAAGATGGCAGAAGTCATAGAAGGGTGATGTAAACGCGTACGAGGGAGAATTATCCGCACAGCGCTGGAAGTGAAGAAACACCCAGGTGCTTCGTTGTGTACGGACAGCCCGTCTCTCCCTCTCTTCCATAGCGACCTGGTTATTGAAGAAAACGGAAAAGACGCCGAATAGTAGTCATAATGAAGAACCAGCGCAACAACGTTTCTTTTTTTCTTTCTTCTTCTTTTATCAAATCCCGCTTCTTGATACCCATGCCTCAAAAAGTTGTGCAGTAGAGGCTGCGCTTGCTAGTAATTTTAAAGAGGTTGGTGCTCGTCGTAAAGAGCACAAGCCTCGGGCCCCCCTCCTCCCCTCAAAAAAAAAAAAACGTAATACCTTCTTTTTTTTCCCCCTTCTTCATCTTGAGTTGAATTCGTTATTTTAAGGGTTGAGGAAAAGAAAAAAAAAAGAACATTTGGCAAACGTACGTGGGAAAAACCCAGAAGGCGAAAAAGCCACTTTTGTCATGCGAAAACAAATGAGTGCACAATCGAACAACGCTGCAGCATCTTTTCTTTCTGTTTTGAATATGCGTTCCCTCGAGTAGCTAAGAAAAAAAAAAAGGTGATAGACGAACGCAACAACAACACAAAAAAAAAAAAACAGCAGAAGGTATAGCCACAGATTTGATAACCTGTGGCTTTGCCCTTTTTGTCAATTAAAAATCAAAACAAAAAAAGTGGTTTTAATGTGATTAGCAGTGTTTTCTTTCTTTTTTTTTTATTATTATTAGGTGTGCTAGCATGCAAGGTTCTCACCCCCCCCCCTCAAAAAAAAAAAGTCAAAGAGCGTATTGAAGATCAACGTTGGGAGAAATGAAAGGAAAAAGAAAAGAAGAGAAACCGGTAGCCAAATCCTGTTGCGCGAATGCGATTTGATGCAGACAAAATTAAGAGTAACAGGCATTGTCATTTAAATCAAAGGCATTTTAGGAAGGGAAAAAAAAGGACAAGCAAACAAGCGAAAGCAAAGGGAGGATTGTTCTTCCATCTCTTGAACAACCTCTCTCCTCAGCTTTTTTCCTTCATTCTTCCCACGCTCAAACGCGGTGGTGTTAAAAAAAGGTGTCTCATTTACAACAGTGACCCTTTATTGCTGTTCATGTGTTTTCGACAGTAAACGTCTTAAAAAACGAAAGCTAAAAAAAAAAAAAAAGCCAGCACTAATTGGAAGCAATAACAAAAAAAAAAAAAAGCAGAAGAACCTATGACATTTTCAAAATAAACAAACAAATAAAAAAGAAAAAAATATATATATAATTAAAAAAAAAAAGGTGGAAGTATAAAACACTCGCAGCAGCCACAAAGAAGAAGGAGAAATAGCTATTCCTCTTTTTTTTTTTTTTACGCAGACACGTGTGTCTTTTATTTTTTTCCCCCTTTTTTTTTCTTCTACTTACGCTTGCGGAAGAGGGAGATGCGCTTCTTCTTCTTCTGGCGCTGTTGGGGCACGCGGAAGGAGCCGGTGTTGGCGGTGGCTACGCTGCCGGCGAGGGAAGCAAATGACATGCGCAGGTTCTCATTCGCGATCTCCTCCACGCTGCGGTCATCCGGCATGGCGCGGGTGAAGGTGTTGTACTCGTGTTGGCGCTGCTCCTCTGTTTCCTCGGCACCCATCTCGTCAACCTCGACAAGGATACGGCGGATGGGAAAGGCGAGATTCTTGATCACCTTGTATATCTCGCAGGAGGCAATGAAGACGATGACGCCGATCGCGATGACGGCCCACTCCCAGGTGATCATGTCGTGCACAAAAAGGCCATGCGCGATGGGGTTGATGTACACGATGGGCACGAAGAGCAGCGTACCCACCACGCAAGAGCCGCAGATCCATTTGTTGTCGAGCCATCGCATCTTGAAGATCGAGAGCCGGGGATGACGCACGGTGTAGGAGTGCAGCAGCAGACCAAAGTACAAGATGCCAAAGGCGGTGCAGCGCGCCCGCCAGATGTTCTGGCAGCCGACACCGTTGTGGCTGTTGCAGTCCGTGCCCTCCGGCTGGTTTCCGAAGGCAAACAGCACCAACGCAAAGCCGCACAGCGTGACCGCGCCGAGCCAGAAGCCGTACACGACGGTGTCGGCGATCAGCTCGACGGTGAAGAAGCCGGCCGTGTTGGGCGGCACCTGCAGAACATCGTCCGTCGCACGGTCGAGGGACAGGCCGGTGGCCGGCGGTGCCGAGGTGAACATGTTCAGCCACAGAATCTCAATCGGCGACAGAACGAAGATCGACTCGGCTTCGTGGCGGATGGGCAGGCCGCATATCAGCGCAATCACCTCCGCCACGTTACTGGAGAGCAGGTGCACGACAAACTTGCGGATGCACTGCGAGATGCGGCGGCCCTCAGCGACGGCCTTGACGATCGTGGAGAAGTTATCGTCGGTGATCACGAGATCGGCGACGCCCTTCGTCACATCCACGCCGGATCCCATCGCGCAGCCGATGTCGGCAATCTTGATACTTGGCGAGTCGTTGAAGCCGTCACCAGTCATGGCCACCACGCGCTTGCGACGATGCAGCGACTCGATCATGCGCACCTTCGACTCGGGCGAGCAGCGGCCCACCACGACGGGGAGGTCCGCCCAACTGTCGATGACGTCGGCATCCACCTTGTCGAAGTCCGGGCCGGCCTGCAGTTTCACCGGGTCCTCTAGGTCGCGGCGGTTGATGATGTTGAGCATGGAGGCGATGCTGCCTGCCGTCGAGGTGTGGTCGCCGGTGAGCATGCGCACGCAGATGCCGGCGTGCTGGCAGGCAATCACGGACGGCCGCGACTCGGGCCGCGGCGGGTCGTAGATGCCGACGATGCCGAGAAAGACAAGGTCTTTTTCCACCTGCTCGCGGTCGTAAGCGTCGATGAAGGGCTCATTCACTGGAATAGGGAAGAGCCGAATGGCGTCCTTTCGGTAGGAGAGACAGATAGTGCGTAAACCCTGTGCGGCGAGGTCTTTGATGTGCTGATCCACCCTCGCGCGGTCCTCTCGTGTGAGGTGCTGTGTGTTGCCCTTCTCGTCCAGCTTGTAGTTGCACAGCTCAATCACGCGCTCCGGGGCACCCTTTGTGCAGAGGTAGAGATCGCCCTTCGTCTTGTTCTCCCAAGCGGTGGACATGCGCTTGATCTTCGAGTCGAAGGCGTACTCAGTGATGCACTCCCAGCCTTCCTCCTCCAGCTTGTCGCGGTTGAGGCCCGCCTTCCACGTCATGACCTGGATCGCAATCTCGGTCGGGTTACCGTTGCCGGTGAGGGAGTCGGCGTCGTCCTCGGAGATGTGCAGCACGGTCGTACTGCAGAGCGCCGAGCACTTAATGAACTCGTAGATGTATGGCTGGTCCAGCTTCGACGACATCTGCACCGGCGGCGGGTTCACGCCGGCCTTCATCGCGGGGAAAAACTCGCCGTAGGTCTCGTAAGGCGCTCCGCCGACGCTGTAGACGTCGTCCACGCCGATGACGGCCTTCTTGACCACCATCTTGTTCTCCGTCAGCGTGCCAGTTTTGTCGGAGCAGATATCCGTGACGTTCCCCAGCACCTCCAGCACCGGCAGCTTGCGCACAATACACTTCTGCTGCGCCATACGCTTCACGGAGACGGTCATGGCAACCGTGATGACGGCGCACAGCGACTCGGGCAGGATGGCGATGGCCACCGCCGTGGCGTACGACAGCGTCGCCGGCGTGTATTTCATCTTGTTCGCCGCAAACACCACCACCGCCAGCACGGCGCAGCAGATGAAAAGGAAGTACATCATGTAGTCGAGCTTCTTCATGAGGGCCGTCTTGCCGCCGCTCTTGCCGTCATTGAGGCGCTTCGCCAACTTGCCCATCTCTGTGTTCAGCCCGCCAGCCACGACCACGGCCTTGCCGCGGCCCTGGGTGACGAGCGTGTTACGGTAGACCATGTTCTTGCGGTCGCCGAGGGCGAGGCGGTTGTCCGGGTCGCGGATGACGTTCGCGTGCTTCACCACCGGCAGGGCCTCGCCGGTCAGGAGGGCCTCGTCCACCTCGAGCCCGTTCGACTCAAAGATGCGGCAGTCCGCCGGCACCGAGGCACCCTGCTCCAGCACGATGACGTCGCCGACGACGACCTCGTCTATGAAGATGATCTCCGGCACACCGCTCCGCATCACCTTCGCGACGCCCGCCGTCATCTGCTTCAGGCTCGCCAGCGACTTTTCGGCGCCGTACTCCTGATAGAAGCCGAGGAAGGCGTTGAAGAAGAGAACAAAGAGCACGACACCGAACTCGGCCCAGTCCTTGAAGACACCGCTGATCACAATGACGATGAGCAGCACGATCGTGATGGCGTTCTTAAACTGGTTCAACAAGATAATGATCCAGCTCGGGCCGCCCTTTATGGGGATGATGTTGTCGCCAAGCGCCTTGGCGTGCCGCGGCGCGTCGTTGTTCTCCAGACCCGACAATGGGTCCTCCAGCTGCACCAGCTCGAACACATTCTCGAGTCGGAGGGCCCAGAACTTATCCGCCGGGTCGTAAGACTCGGGAGTGGGCTCGTCGCCCTGATCGTCGCCGAAGTTCATCGCATGCTCGTCGCTGTCGCCGTGGACGCCGCCACCGCTGTCGCCAGCGCCGGCGGACGCGCCGTCCTCCTCCGTCTCCGCCACGGCGGCTTCCTTTTCCGTGCTGCTAACGTTCTCGCCATTGACGATCGGTGCTTCAGAGATGTCAGAATTGTCGTCCGGCTGCACCTCCTGCGCCTCCGTCAACTTCGCCTTCAGCTCTATCTCGGCCTCATCCAGATCCACGCCCTTCGACGAGGAGGACGTGAAGGGGACGGAGGCGGTAGCCGCCGCCGGTACCGCGGACGTCAACTGGGACTGCACAAAGACGGGTGTGTTGGCGGCGTGGTGTGAGTCCGCAGAGGCAGTGGCGGCACGGGATGTATCTGTCGCTGCTGTTGCTGCTGGTGTCGCTGTTGCTGATGCGACACTTGGCACGTTGACGTTCGGGTCGTGGTGGTGGGCCACCGTCAGCTCCGCCGGAAGCTCGTCGTCCTCGGAGTGATGGACGTGCGATGCTGGCCCCTCCGTGGGGGAGAAGGCGCCTGAGCCGTGAGACGCATCCCCTTCGGGGTGATTGCCTGGCATGCTCTTTCGTTTCTGTGTGCTTACGTTTTCGTAACGGAGGCTGTATTTCCTTTTTATTTCTCTGTTTTCTTTTTTTTTGATGAGAAGCCCTTTGTAGAAACGTATGTAATTGTATTTCAAATCAGTTGTTTCTCTTCTTCTCTCTCTCTTTTTATTTTTTCTTCTTCTTTTAACCTCTGTAGTATCGGCTTTTCTTTTGCACAAAAACAAGGGTTGAAAACAACAACAACAAAAGTGAAACGATGGAGGCTTCGAATTGCTTGTTTTTTTTTTTTTTACCGAGAACGAAAAGAAAATCAAAAAAAAAAAAAAGAGGTGCTTTATAATAATTGAGAAAAAAAAAAGGTCTTTACAGCGACGCTCTCTTATATAGCCTTGCAACTTCTCGGTTACACTTTTTAGGCTCAATCTAGGAGAGAAAAAGAAAAAAAACCTGAGGGGAAGGGTATGTGTATGTGTTGCCGTTAGCAAGAATAAAGTACAAAGCAAACGTTAATGACAATAAGGAGAAGAAACGACTTTTTGTTTTGTTTTAAAACGAGAAAAGAGATAAAAAAAGAAAACACAAACAACAGAAGGCAACAAAAAAAAAAAGGGAAGCAATATATCTTAAAGAGAAGAAAAGGTACAAGTTATCGAACTTGTCAAGAACACCTTTCCTGTTTTCCGTTTTTTTCCACGAATTGAACTGATAGGGGGAGGTAAGGTAGAACGACCAAAAAAAAAAAAAACGAAAATGAGAAAAGCGAATTGAACGTTTTTCTTTATCAACAACTCTCGTAGTACGACTCTGAAAACTCTCGTCTTAAAGCTGCGATTTCACTCTCTTCTCGGATGTTGAAGCAAAGTCGAAGCTAGCCAAGCTTTTCGCCCTTTTGCATTCAAATAGAGCGACTCGAGCAAGTCAGAAAAGCGAAAAAGGACTACGGATAGTTATAGAGGCTTGATTATATACAACGAGTTTACTTCTTTTTCAATGTGAAGATAATGTAAAGGAGAAAAAAAAAAAAGGCAAAGAGAGAAAGATGTCTTTCCCGGTGTCAAACGAAGAAAAAAGAAAAAAAAAAAAGAAGAGAAGAAGCGTGTTACGTGAGAACACAAAGAGGAGAAAAGAAAGAAAGGAAAAAAGAAAAAAAAAACAAGAACAATATATATATATATATATAGAGAGAGAGAGAGAGGAAGAAAAGAAAACAGGAGTGTGTTGCAATCTCTCAGCTTTTTTTTTTTTTTATAGGCTATGAGAGAAAAAAAAAATGTCTTTTTTTTTTTTTGAGAATAGATGGATACTAAAAAAGAGCACCAATGAACTTGACGTGAAAGTGCATTTTGCATGAAGAACAAAAAAAAAAAAAACGAAAAGAAAAACAGAAGAGGAGAAAAAAAAAAAAGGAAGAAGAGCAGCAGTGCGTCACGAGGCAGTGAACAGAAAAGTGTCAGTGCGTGGATACATACACGTACACACACGCTCGTATAGTTCATACGAGATGTGGAAACAAAAAAGAGGACAGGGAAATACGGTGTTGCCTTCCAACGGGTACTTCAAGTTAATGCGTGCGCATGTCCATCAACGTTAATCCTCATTCGTGATAAAAGCTGTTTTGTTTCCGATTGTGGTCCTTTGCCACGTTGTGGATCAACGGTGAAGCTGTTTCGAGAAAGAACGAAGAGCACTAAATGCTAAGAAAAAGAGAGAAGAAAACAGCTTTGGTATGTGGATAGATCGGAAAGAGGAAGCCTCTTCCTTGCCTTTTTTCCTCCTTTTCTTTTCATGCAGTGCACAATGGGTTTTGAGAGACAGTGACTGTCTTATTCGCATCGGCACATTTCAACTACAAAACAATCAAGCAAACAACAACAGTAAGAAAGCAGCGAGGCATATGGCGACATGTCTTTCCCTTTCTTCTCTCTCACTCTCACAAGCTGGACAAGTGGAGAGGAAAACAAAATGAATGCCGGGCCCACAAACGACATGCCGCAACGCAAAAAAAAAAAAAAAGAAAAAAGCAAGCAAAACCGTGTACAAAAAGCTCAGATGAGGGAGTGAGAGTGGAAAAAACGCCTAATCACGAAGTGGAGCTTCGCCGTTCCAGTTGATCTCCGCCGAGGACCACACGGGTACGGACGTAATAGCGGTGTTCACAAACGACTTGGCATTGCGCACGCCACCGCTGCTTCCAACGCCGAGGGTGACGCTGCGCACCGTCACCGTCAGGACGTAGGCATCGTCTTCCGTGGCTGCGTCCCAGTAGACGACATCTTCGGAGGCACTGCCGCCTAGATTCAGCTTTTGCTGGAAGACCTGCCGCGTGTCTTTGGTCATGTAGAGGTTTGCGTAGCGGTTTTTGTGTTGCACCACCCAACTCGGCAGAACGGGCTCCATCGCGTTTGTGTAGGTGGAAGAGGGGAGCGACGCCTCCGCCTCCGCACGTGCAGCGTCGCCCACCAGCATACCGCATTTTAGCTTGGCTGCGTAGCCCACTTGGCCTCCGTTCTGCACGCCGTTGTGGCAGAACGAGGTAGCTCGTCCGGACAACACGAGGTTGGCCAGCGCCACGGTTGCATGGCCGTCCGCCGCCGACGACAACAGCGACGGACGCCCACCACCGCCACCACTGCCGGACGCAGCAGCCCCAGCCGACAGCTCCTTCTGCACCACGTCCACCCCCCGCGACAGGAGGAGGGAAAGGACAAAGCTCAGCAGCCCACTGCCGCGCGGCTTCATCCAACGTTCGTCACTTAGCAGGGTGCTGCGCAGCACGTCTCGCACGTCCTCCGCGCTTCGCAGCTGCGTCCAGCACCGCGTTCGGGCGGTGCTGGCTTGCTGGCGCAGCTCGCCGCGTGTGAAGCGGGTCTGCCCGCCCTTCAACCTCCAGAGCCCGTCAACCAGCACAACCTTCGACGCGTTCGGCTGCGCCTGCTCCAGCACCGTGCTCAGCGCGCGCAGCAGGCAGTCCTTCTGTCGCTGCTCCTTCTGCACGTACACCTCGCGCTCGTAAAAGTAGGCGGCAACGAAGGCCTGGAGCGGCGCCACCACCGCGTCGCAGCCGCCGGGTCGCCATTGGATGAGACCGCAGTCCAGCTCCTCGTCGAAGGTGAAGCCCTGCTCGACAAACGTACGAGTGAGGCTGCCGTCAAAGCCGCAGAGCAACTGAAAAGCCGCACTCATCTCATCGCGCAACTCGGCCGACAGCGGGTCGCCGCCAAGGCTCGCCGCCTGGACGTCGTCGGCATCCTCGCTACTGGCCACGTCGCTGCTCTCCTGCGATGCAGCCCCGCGAACGTCGCTGCTGTCCTTCTTCGAAGCTCTCTTTTCCAGCTCCATCCACGCTGGCTGCACCGGCGCAACGGCAGTCTTGGCGGCGGTGGCGGCGGCCGGTGAGAACAGGTTGCTTTTGCTGGTGCTGGCGCTCTGAGGTGTGCTGCCGGTGTCTGATTGACTGCGGCTTGTTGTCGTCTGCCCTGATGCTCTCTTCGTTGAGCCGTGGCGGGCTATGGCGGTGTTGCCGCGGTCGTCGGACTCGCTATCGCTGCTTCCTGAGGCGCCGCTGTCGCTGCCGCTGCCGCTGTGCGAACTACCGAGGAGGTCGTCGATCGTCAGATCCGGCTCCGTTGTCGCATCAATGCCTGTGACGCGCGAGTCAGGCCGTGGCGGCTTACCCCTGCTCTTACTCTTCGACTCTGCGCTTCCTGCGTCGTCTGCGAAGGCCACTTTCTTAGCCTTCTTGCCCTTCTGCCTTTTCTCCCTTCGCGCCTCCCGTTCCACCAGCTTGGCTTTCAGGGCGTCGTACTTGGCCGGCACCTTTGGCAGCGGCGCTTCGACCTCCGCCGTCAGTCGCTCCACCTCCACCCGCCGCTCCACCCGCAGGTTGCACAGCATCTCCATGATTGTCTCAATACCATCAGCCTTCATGCGCTGTTGGTCAGCCGCCTCCAGCGCCATCAGGTCGGACATGAGGGCGCGGGACGAGATGGTGTTGTCGTCGCGAGGGTGCTCCTCGTCAAACGCCTTCAACGTCGCGCAGAAGCCACGGCGGTGCATGTACTCGCGCAGCAGTGCGTCCGACAGAAGCTGCACCTGCTCCTCGTGGGTCATCTTGTAGACAGGCGCATCGGCGAGATCCTTCAGTTTTTTGGGTGGCATGGCTGTAGTAAGCTCTTGCTTGTGTATTGGTTTCTTGTGTGACTTTACAATTGTTTCTTTTTTTTTTGGGGGGGGGGGGCTTTTTTTTTTTTTTCGCTCTTAAGAATGAAGCCTTTCCCCTCTTCTCCTTCCTTCACTCTCCGGCGCTCTCTAAAACCTGTATGTCGTTTAACTTCCTGTGTATGTATTTCTGTGTGGACCAAGCCCAAGCCCGGACCGAGCCGGGGTTTCTGGTTGTGAAAGTAAAGCTCTATCTGCGTATATATGCTGTGCTATTCGTACAAAGCCCTCGTCATTAGTTCGGAAGTGTCGATGCTACGATGTGTGCGGGACGGACAAAGTCCACCGCGGCTCAGCGTATGCGGAGCAGCACTAACGATAGGAAGCAACAACAACAAAAAAAAAAAAAACGCTGTGGGGAACGAAAGCAAAAACCCTCGGATGATCGCGCACGTGTTCTCCTCGTTCCTGCTAGAGAGAAAAAGAAAAAGAAGGAGTAGATCAAAAACGATGAGGGCAGTGGGAAATCTGCTGAGAAAAAAAAAAACACCATTATTACAAAATAAGGCGCTTTCTTTGCTAAAGACGAAACCGAAGTTCTCCCTACGCCACGGACAAAAGTGCCTTTGATGTCTTTCGATTTACAATCTAGCTTAATAGCACGACGTGTGAAAGCGTATGCACGCTCGTCATCACTTAAAAAAAAAAAAAAGACTGTGTACGACTTGCTGTGAGATACGTCTATTTGACAGCAGAAAAAGCACCGAGACACTAACAAATGAACAGAGAAAAGAAGGAGGACAAGATGTTGACTCTCAAAATCCACGTTTCAGGGCAAGCACTTTGGAGACAAAAGAGACAAAAAAAAAAAAGCTCAGACACTATAAACGTCAACTAAAAAATGCGCAGGAACGATGCGGAGAGAGAAGGAAAGGGTCTTCCTTTTTTTTTTAACCGTGTTGCCTATTCCATTAGCTTCACCCTATTGGAGGCCAGTTCGGCCAGATCCTTGTCTGTGAGCAGTGTGGCACGCGCGCGAGGACGAGTCGAGCCTTGGAATTCGAGATTCTCAGCGACGCTTCCATGACCTCTGCTCCTCGCAGACGCACTCCCAACGGCCGCAGCTGCACGAGGAGTGGCGATAGAATTCTCCTTCCGCACTGATGTGTCCGTCTTGCCGATCGAGGAGCCCACCAGATCCTCATCACCGCTCGCTGCCTTAACCAGCAAGTCCGCGTTTCTCTCATCCACGTTGCTGGGGCCGTCCGCGTCGTTGAGCGGGCCAATGTCGATGCCGGCAAACAAGTCGTACGTCGCCGTCTCGCCCCTCACGTAGGCCTCAAGCGATTGAAGCATGATATCCTCGATGTGCTCCTCCGCAGCGCAGGTGGCGCAGGTTGACTGGAACGTATTCGACGGATAAACAGACCGGCAACGCGAGCAGAAGAGAGGCGGGGAGGTGGTGCACATGTTGGGGACGCTGTAGTTGCTCGGGAATATGCCTCGGCGGTCACCTAGCGAGCCTTCCCACCATCCGTCATTCCAGCGTCGGTGCACCTGCACCACGTCACCGCTCCTGCAGCTCAGCTCGTGGGCCTGACGACCGACGAAGTTGAAGGTGATGAGTACCACATCGCAAGTCACAAAGTTCGTCGGAAAGAGCAGCTCTTGCGGATCGCGCAACAACGACGCCGCCGTCTGCGCGACGCTGCCGTCTCCATCGCTGGCAGCAGCAGCAGCAGTGGCAGGGTTTGCAAAGCGTGGAGAGGACGGTGTAGGTGACAACGCTGCGCCGGCTCTTGCTGCCTTGGCGTCCGCAGCAGCCGACGGCGCCCTCCAGGCAGGGCCAGCGCTCTTCGTGCCGTACCACCAACCCGGTGAAGCACTCGGCCGCAGCGCCGTAATGACGTCCCCTGGCGCAAACGACATCTCGCCCTCGCCGCTGGCGTGGTAGGTATAGAGGCAGAGCGCCACATTCTGACAGGCGTTGTTTGTCAAGCTAGACTTGAAGCGCATGTTCGACGTGACCAGGCAATTCGGAAACAAACCATGGGGCGGGCGTGACCGGGGGTGCACCGACGACGACAACGAAGCATCTCGCTCACTATCGCTGCCCGCCTCCACGGTGGCCATGGCGGGAAGAGTAGGGACGGCCACGTGGCCCTCCCAAAAGCCGGATGCGCTGCCTTTCCCCGTCACGTTAATCACGTCGCCTGCACGGAAGCTGATCTCATCCGTGGTCAGCGCGTCGTAGTCAATGAGAGCGATGCACTGCTCCACCAGACGTTCATTTGCTGGACGGGTCGAGAAGCCGCCCGGCACCTTTTTGCTCATGTGTATAAGCCTCTCTTTCCTCAGTAGAAGAGACTATTCAGAGCTTCTTGCCTTCCCGCCTTTTTTTTTTCTTCTTCTTCTTCGCTACTCTTTCAATTCCAATGCGAGAGACATGAGGTGAAAAGGTCATACATGCTTCTTTTTTTTTTTTTTTGTTGTTGTTGCTGTTGTGGCGGTGGTGGTGGTCTGTTTTGGAAAAAGGCTACATAGCCTGAATGAAAGAGGAAAAGACACAAAGCAGAAAAAGAAGAGAAAAGCCGAGAAAAGTGTTTTAATCCGCGTTGTGGTGCACCATTGCAGAAACAGCAACTGGAGGAGCTATGTTAAAAAGAGAAGCAACACAGGCAAACTTCTATGGGCAAGAAAAAAAAAAAAAGAAGATCACCCTTCTTTCCATGCCCTTTGTTTCGGTGCCAAAGCTCCGGGAGAGCAGCCAACTACTCCAGGTAAAGCAGGGACCCAACACTCTTTGAATCGCGGGCGACGTGGTCACAGCAAGCCGTTGAAGGACAGGTCTGTTCCCTTCACATGGTGACAGCGACACTAAGGCAGCGACAACAGTGCTGCTCAGTTAGAAATGCTGTTGTTGCTTTGGCGTAGGTTAAACAAAAAGAAAAAAGAGAAAACAAAAACGAAAGTGCGCAGAGAAAGCCGGAAAATGAGAGAGGTAGAGCGAGAGGGCGGTGAGTTAACGTTCGCCGCTGGTGCAAGAATGCAATCTAAGCTGGTTCCGGAGAGCCACGTTTGATTTCCATCCGCCCAAGCATCTTCTTCTCGCGTGATACCTCTGAACTCTCACTTACTCACTAATCTGCACTCCTCCTTCCTTCTGCACACTCTCGTCCAGAGTCACTTCACGTCACGCATTCCCCTCGCCCTCTAGTGAATCTCGACTTTGCGCAGCTTCGAGTTGCCGTTGATGAGGCGGATGTCAAGCTCGTGAGCCTTGCGCACGATCGCCTTGCGCGACTTGGCGCCGACGGTGTGCGAAATCACGCCAGCGTACTTGCGATTCTGCATCACGAGCATGTAGAGGTCCTGCACATTGTTGATCGGGAAGCTCTTGAAGCCGGAGGGCATGATGTACTTGGTGGCGCGGTCGCTACCGTAACCCTTGTTCGGCATGGCCTTCTGGCCCTTGTAGCGGCGGCGGACCGGCGAGTCCTCACCACGGGGCTTGCGCCAGCTCGAGCTCAGCTGAGGGAACAGCTCAAAGCGATGGCGGGTGAAGCGCTTCGTGCGCTTCTTCACGATCGCCTTGGACACAATCGGCTTGACCATTCTCTGCCGCTAGGATGAAGTGACTGCATGACATGCACACAGAAACAAACAGAAAACAGAAGGAAACAACAAAAAAAAAGGAATGGGGAGCAGAACCATCCAGTCACAACGAGCAGAAGAATGAGAGTGTGTGGGGTGAAAAGAGAGAAAGATGAATTGAACAGCGAATGCGAAGAGGAGGAATCAGAGGGAGGAAAAAAAAAATTCCTCGTCGTGGCACGAAGCTGAAGAAGCTGAAAATGCGAGGTACGCAGCATAGATAATTTCGAAAAAAAAAAAGGGGGAGAAGGACAGTTTTCTACGTAGCCTTGACACGAAGCTTCACGTTTCACGCAAATGAAAAATGGGCTTAGTTGTCATGGCGGTGATGGTGGTGTACCTGCTTCAAGTTGGCTTTCTTGCTTTTTTTTTTTTCTTTTTCTTCTTTTTTCTCTAGTAGAAAACGAAAGATCTAATGAGAAGCGTAAGCAAAGGGAGAAAAAAAAAAAGCAACGAACAGCCTTGTAAACAACCAATTTGATACGTCGTCGAATGTCAAGCAACAAACAGCCGCATATACACATGCATGTAGACAACAGTCTTTTTTTTTTTTTTTAATGTGCGGCTCCTAGGTGCGTTGGCCCAATAATAATAATAATAATAACAACAAAGGCTTCTTCACCTAGCTGGATGATGCGGGGGATGCGACAGACTCGTCATCGCGACCTGCTTTCGCCGGCCACCCTTTCTTTGGTCGCTTGCGGCCAGACGACGGGCGCTCCAGTTTTTTCATTGCGGCGCTGCGGGGGAAGCGGTAGCCGAGTGCGCCGCCCAGCGCCGCCGCCTCTGCCGCGAGCTTCTTCCGCACCATACGCCGCATTGAGCGCCGGAAGAACAGGCTGGAAGGCTGCAGCACCGCAGGCGTATGATGACTCGTAGGGGAGCCGTGGTCCAGAGTGAGGCCCTGGCGCACGCGGCATATGTGCTGGTAGGTATCCTTATCCACGCATGGGTAGGGGGGCAGCGTCAGCGCGTAGGACACGGCGGGGCCCGTCTCCGCGGCCTCCTCCAGCGACAACGTCAGCGGAATGGCAAGGGCGGTGTTGGCAGCCACGGAGGGCAGCACCCGCAACGTCACGGCAAGCAACGACGGCCCCAGCAACGACCAGCTCTGCAGCTTCACCATCGACTCTGGGAAGGTGGTGCTGACGCTCAACTTCGGTGGTGCTGTGTGCAGCCGGTTGCCGGCAGCATCGCGCAGCTTCAGCTGCACCGCGAAGGGCACGTCGATGACGACAGCGTCGAAGGTCGAGTCGACGCGAGTGTTGGCTAGGTCTACTGGACCAGGACGTACGAAGTATGACAGCGGCGAATCGGCGATGGGCTGTCCGTGCAGAAGAATGAAGAGGCGGTGGACGCCGGCGCGCCGCGGGGCGGCGAAGTGAACGCGGTAGCAGCCCTTTCCAACATCCTCGACAACCGGCTCGCCGACCTCGCCCATGATCTTGATCCGCTCCCCGCCGCGATGCAGCGGCTGGCGCAGCAGGTTAAAGGCCTGCACCTCGACTACTACGGAGCTGCCCGGCTCAATGCGCCGCGTGACGCGCCGAGCTGCGGTCCAACAGGCCACGCTGCGCTTCAGGTCGACAAACCGCGGCACCCGCGGCTCCAGCGCGGATATCTGCAGCAGCAGCAGCGACGCGATGTGTTGGGCAGAGAGCAGCTGCCACGACGGCAGCGACGACGGCGTCGCGACACCCGCTGGCCGCCGCTCCAGGCACAGCAGCGGGCAGTAGTAGACAAACACACCATCTGAAGAGAGAAAGCAGGAGCCGTAGAGCCCCGGCTCAAGCGTCAGCGACACCTGCCGCACGTGGCGACGCACGACAGCGCCGAGCTCGGTGTCCCAGCCGATGCTGACACCCTCGATAAGCCGCTGCAGCACCCACGAGCTTTGCTGATGCACAAGCAGCCGCATCGCCGAGAGCAGGTGTGCCTTGTCCCCCGCCAGTTTCTCGATGGCGGCGAGGTCGATGGTGAGGCGCGCCTGCGGCAGGTAGGAGGCGAGGCGTTGCTGCATCATGTCATGCACCTCCGTCAAGCGACGGCGGCACACGCCACACTCCTCCTGCAACAGCGTCTGCGTCACCTCGGCCGCAATGTCGCTGCGAGACGGGATCGCGTGTTGCGTAAAGCAGAGCATCAGCTTGTCGCCGCTGAGCTTCACCATCGCCTCACGACGTGTCGTGAAAAGCACGAGAACTGTCTTGAGCCGCCGCACTAGAGCCGCGCTCACAATCGCGGCAGAATGGAACACGTCGTAGGCTTTCGCCATCGTCGCCCGTCGTTGCTGTCGTGACGTCTGCGTGCCTGCCGCATCCGCCAGCGGCAGCGACGGACCGCAGCAGGGAGAGACCACCGCGTTGATCGCAGACACCACCTCGTGAAGGAGGAGGCGCTCCAGCGCGTTGACCGGCACGCGGTCCAGCGTTGTGCCCTCCAGCTCCAGCTTGAAGCGCAAAAACGGCTCCGCGACCGCGCTCGTGGCGTCAGCGGCTGCCGAGCTGTCGACCACCGGTGCCGCCGGAGGAACGACCACGCCGCGTGGGGTCGCCATGACGTCGCGAACGGCGCAGAGGAAGTTGTCACGGGCGTGGTGTACGCGAACCAGTGCCACATCCGCGACCACCGCCCGGCCCACCGTCTCCTGGCACGCGTAGGCGACGTCCGTGTGCGTGGCCTCGTTGAACTCGATGCAGCAGGACGGGTAGAGGTCGCCCTTGAAAGTCATGGCCGACACCCCATCGCCAGAGCTGGGGAAACGCGAGACGGCCCGCTCCTCGGCGACGTAGCGGAAGCACACTTGCAGCCCTGTCGCGGCGCCGTGGCGCACACCGACGACGACCGCGTTCAAGTCCGCCGACTCCACCTCTCGCAGCAAACTGCTCAGCGGACCTTTTACCCAGTCGCAAAAGTTGCGGATAGCCTCGTGCAATTGCAGAAAGACGCCGCCGTAGCGCTCCACGTCCACCGACACGCTCGTGATAGAGTCGGGCACGAGGAGGAGATCCCAGTCCACCGAAACGACGCTGCGCTGCAGTACTGGGTGTGGCTGCCGCCGCAGCAGCTGCGTCGCCCGCTCGCTGAGCCGCGTGAGCTCCGCTTTCCATTTCTTCCGGTGCCCGCGCAGGGCCGACGGCAATGAAGCCAAGACGTCCGGCACGACAAGCGCGTGTTGGGCAGAGGAGACGTAGAGGGAGTGTGACAAAGCGGTGCCACTCAGCTCCACGTACTGCTCGCTGCGGTGTCGCACCACCTGCACCTCAATCGTCTCGAAGTCGCTCTTTGATGTTGCTGCTGCTGCTGCTGTTGCCGCCCACGACTCGGCTGGTATGCCGCATGGCGCAACCGCGTCGTAGGTGCTGAGCACGAGCGAGCTGCCTAGCCACTGCAGCAGCTGTGTCTGCAAGGCCAGGTTGCATTGCCGATACGACTCCGGCTCGTAGCGAATCTTGAAGGGGAAGTCCTGCAGGAGCAGACGCAGCACCTCGCGCTCGTGATCGGGGTTGAAACGGCTGTACAACACATCGGCGCAGTAGGCGTCGTACTGCAGGGCGGTAATGCCAAGCAGTCGCACATCGCCAAAGCGGAGTCGGCGCATCGTCGCTGCGGGTGTTGCTACTGCTGGTGCTGCTGATGGCGCATTTGATGACGGCGACGAGAAGCACTGTGGCACGCCGGCACCGCTGCCAGCCGCTTCACCCTCGGTCATATCCGTCGCGGATGCGGCGGCAAAGCCCGCGACCTTCGCAGCGTCGTACATGCCAAAGACGTCAAAGAGGATGGTGCGCACCGCCGGGCTGAGCGTGGGCACCCACTGCAGAAACGCCGCCGACACAAACACAGCTCCCGCAGCAGCCTCGTTGGTTGTGAGAGGGCCAGCGGAGGAGATCAGCTGGCTCTCGCTGGCCTCCCCCGCCTTCGCCTCGCCGGTGCCGCTGTCGTCGAACCTTTTGCCACGCACCTGCTGTACCGTGTCGTAGCACATCTGAGACGCCAATGCCGGCGTCAGCGCGTCAGCACCGGCGGTCTCCTGCAGTCGCTGGAGAACCTGCGCGGTGCGAAGCACTGCCGCCGGGTCGCCCATCGCCACCGCGTACTCGAGCGGCGTCAGTCGCGACGACCCCACACGACGCTGCATCGAGCGGTACAGCAACCGGCTCACCACCTCTGTCGACCCACTCTGTTCGCCGCTCTGCCCCCTACTCGTGGCCGACGGCACTACGTACGTGCGAGCGGCATTGCGCAGCGTCTGCTCCATAAACTGGATGAGCAGCTCCCCGCCACAATGGCCGGCCATCACGTGGAATATGGACACCGGTACCGCAGAAGGCGCGCCGTGATTCCCCTGATCGTTGTGGTTTACGGCGTTGCCAGCCTCGACATCAGCGTTCACGCCGCTTTGCTGGAACGCGTGCTCCTCTTCCTCGGCCTCGTTCTCGTTCATCAGGGGCTCCAGCATGCTCACCAGGTCGAATACGGTGTTGGCGAGAAGGTAGGAGGCACACTCGGTGTGGTCGTAGAGGGCCGCGTGCTCGAAGGCGTAGCGGCCTGTCTGGGCGTCCGGCAGGGACGCGTCGCTCATCTCCAACTCCACCAGCAGCTCCACAACGTTGAGGGAACCGTTGGCGGCCGCGAGATGCAGCGCGTCGCAGTCATCCGCGACGTTGAAGTCCGCCAGCACGCGTAGCCCGACAGTGTTGCGGGTTTGCACGCACCACTTCAGCAGCGAGGCTGACGTGCGCAGCGCCGGTGCCACTGGCAGGTACAGCATCTCCCCCGCGCGTAGGCCGTCAGCCGCCGGACTTTGTGCATAGGTCTGGCGCACCTTCTCGGCGAGAGCTGCGTTGATCTCCAGCACGCCCGACAGCCAGCCGTATCGCTCCAGCGTGGAGTCGCAGCGCAGCAGCAGCCGTTCCGTCTCCGTCGCCGCACCACCACCACTTCCGACACCACCGCGCATCTCCAGTACGTTCTGTAGCATGCGCACATCGTCGCCGCCATTGCAGAGACGGAAGAGCACCCGCAAGCACTCCCGCAGAACCCGCGCGCTGCCAAAAGCGTGGGCGAGGTAGAGCGGGGTGTGGCCGTCGCTGTCTTCGCGCAGCACAAGCGCCGCGGTCGCCTCGGTGCGACTGCCCAGCAGCGGAGTGCTCGACGGCGGCGGCGGCACCGCCAGCTTCATCGCCGCCGCTGCAGTGCGCCAGCAACCGCCGACGGCAGCGCAGTGCAGGACGGAGGTGGTGCTGGAGAGGAGATCGCCCTGGTGGGCGAAGTGTTGCACCAGCTGCACGGCGAGGTCGTCGTGGCCATGGAGGGCGGCCAGCATCACCGCCGTGTGCCCGCATGCGTCGCAGAGCGAGACGTCGGCGTTGGCAGCGAGCAGCGCCTCGACCACCGCGGCATGGCCGTGCGCCGCCGCCAGCATGAGTGCCGTACGGCCTTCCCTGTCCTGCTGGTTGAGCCGCTCCGGTTTCATAAGGGAGGCGACAATGGCGGTGCGGCCCTGCGCGGCAGCCACCATCAAGGGCGTTTGTTTCTGCCGCGTCCGGCAGACGCGACCCAGTGGGATGCGCAGCGCAGCAAACGTCTCTACTGCGAAGGGCTGGCGGTGCTGCAAGGCGTGGTAGGCGCTCGTGCACCCGCGCGCGTCGACGGCCGCCTCGACGTCGGACCGTTGGCAGTGCCGCGCCACCTCCACAAGGACCTCTTTAGGTGCCCAGCGAGCTGCCGCATGCATGACGTGGCGCACGGCGCCTACGACGGAAGCCAATACAGCCGGGATCTCCTCGGGCAGCAGAGGGAAAAAGTAGCGTGGCGGCTGACTGGCGCGTTGAGTGCTGTTGTTGTTGTTGTTGTTGTTGCGGTCGGCATTGCCGTCTGCTTCAGCCGCTCCTGCTGCGGAGCCGGCGTCCGCCATCAGGCCCGCAGCATACAGGCGGTCGGCGTGCTGCATGATGGCTAGCAGCAGCTGCCAGCGACGTAGCGAAGCGGCGACGATAGCGAGTGTGTTGATCGTCTCTCTCCGCGGGGTTGCGGCTGGCCACGCAAGCAGGTACTTCAGCATTTCCTCGTACATCTGCACCACGCCAGTGTCGCCGCGGCGTAAGACCGCCTCCGCCAGCATTGCCATGCACAGCGTCAGCGCGTCCATGCGGCACACCACGTCAGTGCAGCACGCGGGGGCCCCCGAGTCGAGAAGACTGTCACAGTGGTGCCGACGGCGGCGTGGACGGCGCGACGACGCATCGCGTGGTCGCCACGGCCGTCGCCGCCCCGCCTCGGTCGCCGCCCGCATCCGCCGCCGCTCCTTGTCCGCAGCGCGACGCTCCGCACACGTGCTGATGCGTGCCGCCGCCGCTCTGTGGTAGACGAGCGACGGCCCGTGAACGGCGAGGTACTGCACCCAGTCGAAGCTGCCCGCCGCGATGGCACACGTCAGCGCCGTCACGCTTGTCAGCAAGTAGGTGCCGCCTGCGAGGTAGAAAGAGTGCGGCTTCAACTGCAGCTGGCGCGAGGCGAAAACAGCCGACACGGCGCAGCCGCGCGTCGCTGGCGGCGGCAGTGACGAGGCAGTTGCTGCCGCCGCCGCCGCCGTCCTCTCCGACAAGTCAGTCGTCTCGAAAAGGTCAAAGACGTCGCCAAGCAGTTTGTGCTGTGCGGCGCGGCGACACAACTTGTCCATGGCATGCGAAACGCCGAAGCCGCTGAAGATGAGGGCAAAGAAATCGCGGGCGGCGATGTAGAGGGAGCGCGGATCTAGCACCAGCTCCACGCGTTCAAAGTACGGCAACCACGTCCATCCATCCGCGTGCGTAGCGGCGAGGGCGTAGAGGGACGGGGCTGTGACGGTAGCTGTGGTGGTTGGCACCTCCAGCGCAAACGCCTCAGCGCCGTCAGTCGAGCCGGCAGGCCCCGCCGACGCGACTGACGCGTGAAGATGCAGACCCTGTATCTCACTCGTCAAGGCGTCGATCACGTCGCCGTAGCCCAGCTCCGCCGCGCTGTGCAGCACCGTGTAGGACTGACTCCACAGGTTGCGCCTGTGCCAATGCTGCAGCACGTGCGCCACGCGCACGCACAGGGTGCGTGTCGCACGTGCGTGCATGTTGTTTGCTCCCGTAGCGCTGCACGGCGGACGGGGGGCGGGCAGCACACCGCGGCCCATTAGCCCAAGTGACAGCAAAAGAAGCGCACCGTCCGCGCAGCCGCACTGCAGTGCAAAGTCCACGGCAGCACTCGTCAGCCGCACCCCTCGCCGGCCGCCGCGGCGATGCAGGGCCTGCACCTGCTCGCTGAAGCTAGTCAACCGCCACGACTCCAACTGGTATTCATCGACCGTGCGCTCAACGAGAAGGGAGCGCAGGACCGGCACCAGGCGAGGCGTAGCGGCGAAGCACGCCAGTGCAGTGAGGTGGGCGTGCCTGTACGGCTTGCGGTAGACGCTCGCTATTCTCGCATCACCCACAGTGGTAGTGGCGGTGGTAGCATCGCCATGACCGTCTTCGTCGCTTTCCTCCTCGTCCGCTGCGTTCATCTCTGCAGTCACAGCGAGGTCTGCCAAGAGCGCCGCACCGCCGTAGCATTCCACGAGCGCCTCGGCGACCTCCACCAGCCCTTTCGCCACCGCTGTCCGGACGGTGCGTGCGAAGCGCAGTGGGTGACCCGCCCTCGCCAGCATCCGTACGCAGTCCGTCAGCGCGGCCTGCTCCTCGACAGACACGCCGGCTGGTGCGCTAGCAACGAGACCGCGCAGCGCATCGCCGATGGTGTGACCAACCTCCTCGGCTGTGTCGGCCGGTTGCAGCGGCGGTGACGCGGCCAACAGCAGCCGCACCGCCACGTAGTCGCGCCGCCACGCCGCAAGCGCGAGCGGCGTGATAAGCGAGGTCAAGCTGTTTTTCAGCGGGACGTGGGCAGCCATCGAGCTCGTCAGACAGCTTCGCGCGTGCACGGCGCATCCGGCGCGCAACAGGTACGTGACGACGCCGAGGTGTCGTTGCTGCACCGCAATGAGTAGCGGTGTCGGTTGTGCGCCGCGAACGGCGGCGGTAGCGGCGTCCGTCGTTGCAGCGTCCCAGTTTTGCGCCAAGTCCACGCCGTAGTACTCCTGCAGGCGAGCGAGCACGTCCAGTCGATTCACCTCGGCACAGCCGCGTACAGCTTGGCCAAGCCAGCCGCACGGCACACGGTGGAAGTCCCTCAGTTGGTGGATTGCCAAAAAGGCGTCAAGGACGTCGCACACGAGGGCCAGGCTACGCCCACTCTGCGACCGCACAAGCCGAGCGAGGGTGCTGGCCGTCAAGTCCAATGCCGCCCGCGCCGCTCGCTGGGCGGCCTCACTTTCCTCGGCCCCCTTCGCGGCACTCGCAGACCCCTGACACCGTGCGTGCAGGTAGGGGTCCTCCTCCTCCTTGACAGCCGCGGCGCACGCGGCGGCCTGGAGGTCTTGCTGTGCTTCATGCACGGCACGAACCAGCTCGAAGTCGCCAATCGGCAGCACGCGACGGCCATGTCGAGTGGCCGGTGGAATGCCGGTCGCGACGAACAGCGCCAACAGTGGCGTTCGTACCGTTGCCGCGCGCGCCATGACGTAGTCTGTCACCGTCCACCCCCGAACGTCCGGCTGCGGCCACGGCGGCAGGCGGAGACCGCAGCGGAGGCTCTGCACTAGTTCCACCTGCTGCGCCGCCGCCGCGTAGCTGTAGACGTCGCGCACCTTCACACGGTGCAGCAGCGTCGTCGTCGTTGCCACGCGAACGGCGGGCACGATGAGGCGGTAGAACGGCTTCGGCGGGTGGTAGAGACCGCCTTTGCCGTTCACGCGCTTCGGCAGCAGCCGCGGCGCCTTGATGGTGAGAGGCACCATAGTCGGCTCGATAAGCGTCATCGGAGGCGGCGGTGGAGGCGGGACGGTGGCGAGCAGCTCCGCCCAGATCGCCGTTGGCAGCGACAGCAGCTGCTCCGTCAGCGCGCGCGTCACCTCAAAACAACCGACGGCCGCGGAGAGGTGCAGCAGTTCAGTCACGTGCACGTCACTCCGTGTTGGGTCGTAGGCGTGCACGAGGTGCATGGCCAGACGGGCCTGCTCTTTCCGCTGCCGCGGACTGGCATATAGGAGACGCTGCAAGGTGTTTACGAGCACGCGCGACACCTCCAGCGCGTCCATCGTCTGCAAGCCTAGCAGTCCGCGCACGACGTCCTCCAGGTTCGCCGCTACCGCCTCCTGCAGCGCCGACCACGACCCGTCCCCGACGGAGAGCAGCACGCGGCTGAAGATGAGCACCTGCGCCACCGCGACGTGCCGCTCTCGCAGCGCCACGGCAAGCGCCGACTGCGGTCCGACCAGCGCATTGACATCCGCGGAGGCGCACTGAATGAGGAAGGCGGCCGCGCCGGCATCCCCGGCGGCGGCGCAGGCTACGAGCGGGTTCACCACGTGCGACTGCACGTCGCACAGCTGCGCCTCAACGCACCAGCGCACGCCGACGTCGTCGTGCAGGGCACAGAAGCGGCAGAGCAGCGTGTTGTCGCGGCGCAGCTCCGCCACAGCCGCAGCGCAGTGCTGCATCACCCATGCCAGCATTGCCTCGGCGTTGGCGTCGTTGCTGCGGTGGGTGAGAAGAAAGAAGAGGAGGTCGCGAGTGTCCGCCGCGGTGCCTTCGTGCAGTGCGCCGTGCTCGCATAGCAGGCGAAGCAGCTCCATCGGAATCATCTGCGTGCTTCCGCGGCTGCGCACGGCCGACAGCAGCGCGCAGCGCAGTGGCGTGTAGCCGAGCCGGCCGCCGCCGTACGCGTAGTGCGGCGCTGCCTTAACGATCGCGACGGGATCCGTGTAGTCGGCGTATGTATGGGTCGCTGCCGCAGTAGCAGCAGCAGTACCTGAGATGCGGCCGCCGCCGCTGACTCCCGCTCCTCCTCCGCTGGCCTCCGATGATGGTCCTGCTACGACCAGTGTAGTGCCTGTCGACGCTCCCTGACCGAATGGTCCGGTGCCCTGCCGATGCCGGAGCCGCTCCTGCCGCTTCGCCTCCCGCTCCTCCAGCTTCTGCAGCCGTCCTCGCAAGGCGCTGTGATTGACCAGCGCGGTGTTCTCCCAGTGGGCGCCCCACAGCATCTGCGCCGACACAGCCACCGGAGGCGCAGAGGTGACGGAGAGCGAGCTTTGGGAAGCGACGGCGCCGTGGTGTTTCAGCAGCACGGCAGCCACGCGCGTCATGCCGAAACTACAGGCGATGTGGAGGGCCGAGATGCCGTGGCGGTCCTGCGCGGCGGCCGCCAAGGTGCCGGGCGGGCACTGCGCCAGCAGCAGCTCCACCACACGCCAGCACCGCCGCTTCATCGCCAGCAGCAGCGGTGTGTCGCCGTTGATGTCCGCCTCCGCGAGGCAGCTGAGGGGGAGGTGCTGCAGCAGGTACTGCACACAGGCAGGCTCTCCGGCGGCGACGGCGGTGTGCAGCGGCGTCTGCCGTCGGAAATCGTAGAGGAGAGAGGAGGAAGAGGAGCGGCGGTGCAGCGACGACGACGCAAACGACGACTCGGTGCGCGTCCCTGCAGTAGTCGGCAGCAGCGTGGAAAAGAGGTTCAGCTCCTCGCCAACGTAGCGCAAGACCTCGACGCTGCGACCCGCTGCTGCGGCGTGCACGACGCTCTGCCCCGTCGAGGCGTCGCGTGCCGTGACCTCATCATGCACGAAAAAGTAATGGTGCACGAGCGCCTTGATCGCCAGCAGACTCGCGCCGTCGCGGCACAGGTCTACCAACGAGGGTGAGTAGAGCTGGAAGAGTGCCGCCGGGGTGTAGCCCATGTTGTTGCGCAAGGCCTCGTCTTGAAGTGCGGCAGGGCTGATCTTCAGTGCTCGCAGGCGGCTGCAAAGCATGCCGACGAGAACGGCGCGCCGGCGCTGCAGGGCGAGGTGCAGCGGCGTGTCCCCGCTCCCGTTCGCCAGCAGCGGGTTCGCGCTGCCATCCTCCAGCAGCAGCTTGACCAGCGTCGGGTAGTTCCCGCGCACGGCGACGTGCAGCGGCGTCTCGCCCGACTGCCGCTCCCGCGCATCCACCACGACGTACGACTGCGACAGCAAAAAGCGCATCGCCGCCTCGTTGCCGACCTGCGCTGCCTCGTGCAGCAGCGTGCGGCCCAGCAGGTCTTCGGTGTTACCGTTCCACCGCGTCACCCCGGCGCACCACGTCTCCGCGCGAAAAGCCCGGCCGTAGTTCGCAGCGAGGGCAGAGGCGGAGGAGAACGGGACCGCGCTGCCGCCTAAGCCTCCAAGGGGCCGCTGCGGGTCAGGCAGCTGCAGCTGCAGGCGCTCCGCCACCACACGCTCCACCCGCAATCCGCCCTCGGCGCGATCGCCAGGCGCGACAAACAACGCCGCCAGAGCGAAACGCTTCTGCGGCGGAACTCGCGACATCTCCGACACGCCGCCGTCGTGATGCTGCAGCCCGTCTGCGCCGCCGTCGCCGTTGTCGTCACGACTGCGCTGTGGGGGGTACTGCACGATGGCCACTGGTGGGGCCGTGTCGGGCACCCACTGCGTGCAGCTGCTGAAGCACACACGAGCGGCACTGCCGCGTGCACCAGACACCAACGCGGCAGCAGCAGTGCCAGCGGCGCAGGAAAACGATGACGACGACGTGCTCGCGGCAGGGACTCCGAAGCGGGGGTAGCGGGGCAAGACGTCCTTCACGCAGAGTCGCTCTTCCTGCGCGGGGCTGTACGCACGACACCCGCCGCCATGCACAAAGCTAAACGTCTCCGTGAAGTCGAAGGGGTGCAGCGGAGCTGCGATAATCCGCTGCGCCTGCGCGACTGTAACGTTCGTCGGTGCCTCGCGGACCGCAACATCGCCGCCGTCGCCACCAGAGGCCAGCGAGACAAGAAGGCGGCGCACGTCGGCCAACGACGTTCTGAGCCGCACGTTTATGGTGGCAGTGAGTTGACTGCCGCAGGCGGTGGCGGTGCACACGAGGCACAGAATAGGGGCATCCACTGCTGTGAAGCCGGCGTAGGCGTCCATGGTGCTGCTCGGCCCCCGCCCTTGTCCCCCAAGGAGTTTTGTGACTGTACGAAGGACTTTTTTTTCCACTTTGTAAATATGACAGCACACAACTTTTTCCTCCCTTTTTTTTTTCTTTTTCTTCTTCCTTCTACGCCAATAATACAACAGTCACGACTACGAACGATAGAAGAAAAGAAAAGAAAAAAGGGAGTTTCAAAACGCTTCTACAATGATGCGATAAACACACGGAAGCAGGCGCGTCGGCAACAGCACAACACTAAATGGCAGAGTATTAATACAGAGAAAGACAGTCAAAAGGCTCCCCACGCATAAGCAACCTGCTGTTTTCTTAGACAACAACAACAACAAAGCGTGCGTTGTCAGTCCAGCAACGACAAAACAACAACAACAGAATAACAATAGCAATAATAAAGCGCGAAAAGTACGCGCAGGACTGGTTTCCGTGTCGCCGAAAATATGTTCCCAAATGTTCAGCAGAGATGCAACGGAGTTCAGTAGGCTTCAATTTTGTCTAAAAAGCGGGGTAAGAGAAGAAAAAGAAGTGGCGAGAGCGCTGTATGTAGGCAACGGGGGCTTGTCTGATATGCACAAGTCTTTGCGGTATGCCGGCTCTGGGAAGGAAAGCAACCCGGAGGTTCAACACAACTGCGAGGGAAGAAGAAAACGAAGAAAAAAAAAAAAGAGAGCCAGCCACAAGGGCACTTGAAGCTTCACGTCAGTTCTTTTTTTTTTTTTATCATGTGTCTAGGAAAAAACAGTGCAAAGACGTCTTAAGTGCCAGCGCCTGCACAAGAGAATATATATATATACGGCACAAGAAACAAAGAACGTGAGAATGCGTCGTAGGGGAGGGGAGGGGTGCCGCGTGCTTCTCGCTGCACCAAATCGATGTCCAATGGGGATGTAGAGTCACACAATTTCCAGAAACCAGAACCCAAGGCAAAGGAAGCAAAAGAGGAGTCGAGAATGGAGACAAATCTGAAGCTGCGCAAGGATGCACAAATACACTTGAAATGCCCTATTAAAAAAGAAAAAAGAGGGAAAGGGGCAAGCGATACTTGTCACTTTATCATTGAAGCAGTGACGTAAGGGGTGCGCGGGTGGATCAGAGCTGCTCCTTCCGCTTTTTTTCCCATCGCTTTTTCCCCATCGCATACTTACACTCCATACTTTTTTTTTTTTTTCCTTCCTTTTTCCGAGTCTAGCGACGGTAATGAAAGCTCACAAGCCACTCAGGGAAAAAGAAGAAAAGGCATCCTGTTAAAGCCACTTCTCTTGCGACAAGTAACTACAACGGCAGCGTGGAGAAGCTCAGACAGAAGACATCCAGATATGTCGCCCACCACTGAGCCGAAGCAGCTGTAGGAGCCGCTGTGGACCTCGCCACACCACCCAAACCACTACAAGCACCGCCACTGTTGCCATCCCCTGCTGGTAAAGCCACCACAGAAGTTGCATTACGCGCTGTCGCCCCAGCAAGGCCCAGTTTTACTGATGGTGTGGCCTCCTTTTTCTCCCTCTCGTTCTCCAGCGCGTGACTCTCTTCCAGCAGCTGAGCCTGAACACAGGCCCGCAGTTCCGCCACGCGCGCCAGCAAGCCGCCACAGGTGTACGTGACCGTCGCCGCATCATCAGTGCACTGCGTGGCCACAGACGACGCCGTCTCGCCTTCATCCATGGCGCCTCCACCGCTGCCACCACGCCGCCAGCAATGCGAGCGCAGCACGTTAGCCGCGAAGCCGCCCGACACGGAGAGGGGAAGTGAGGCGGCAGATGTGTCGCACAGCATTGTGACAAAGCGATGCCAGCCGTAGCGAGCCACAGCGGGGACATGCGGGCGGTAGCTGCGCAGCTGATCCTCCGTGACCACGCCCGCGCCGTCTGCATCAGTCAAATGGAAGAGCTGCGCCACGGCATGCTGCACAACTGAAGGGACCGCCATCGCGACGAGGAGATCCTGAGTGGCTGCTCGTACCGCGAATGCTAATGAGGTCCCAGCAGCTGCAGACGCGTCTGTCACTTGCAGTGGTTCTTGTGTCTTTACAGCGCTCCCGCTGTTTATCCGCGTCGGCTCTTCTGCGCCTGCGGCTTCGCCGTCGGCCAGCTTGCGTAGCGACACGCGAACGCCCGTCGCACTCAAAAGAACGGGCCGCAGCACTGCCTCAAGGAAGCACAGTGATCCGCTCCACACACCAACCGCTCGTGGCGGACAGACGGCGTACAACACGCTGAGCACCGCGCTGTTCCCGAGCAACTCCGCGAAGCAGACTGGTGTGATGCCCGTCGTCACAATGGAAGGAGAGCTGCCGGCGGGGGAAGCAGCTGCAGCAGACGCCTCGCCTCCACAGCCTGCACCGTTACCATAGCCATTTCCTTCTGTCGTGTGGGCGACGTCTGCCCGCTGCACGGAGGCAGCGCGGCCCTGCGGACTGGTACTGCGGCGCCGCCGACTCGCCTCCGAGGCGGCCAGGCGCTTCAACGTATAGTAGACGGATTCCACCTCCTCAATCGGGCAACACAGCGAGAGATACTTGACGGGCAGGGGCAGCGGACACATCTCCAGCCACCGCTGCAACAGCAGCGTCACATCTGTCGGCGCACCATCACCGCGGCTAGGACAGCTTCCAACAACGGTGCTGACAAGACGCGTGCAGGCGTCACGCGCGGTCGGCAGCGTGGCCACCAACGGCGCCCACACACTCTCCGCCTCGACGACGCGAGTCAGTGCGTCAGTCAGCGCTGCTTCGTTCACAATGACGCGGCGCGAAAACTTGTCCGACTCGCTGCGCAGCCCGCACAAGCTGACACTGACGGAGCGGCACGCCGCGGGCCCCAGCTCTGCTGCGACGCTGCAGATGGCCGCCATCGCCCACGCGTCGGCAACGCGCTCCTCGGCGTCTGCGTCTTGCCCTGTCCACTGCAGGTCTACCCACGCCTCGAGGTTCCTCTCCACCTCCGACCACCAAAGCGCCTCTTCTGTCATCGTGGTCTCTGACGCAACGTCCACGGACGCAAGCAGCGTCAACGCCACGTGCGCCGCAACGACAGCGTCCACCCGACACGTCCAGCAGCTCGCGCAGACGTGGAAGAGGAGGAGCGCGTAGTTGTCGCACAGGCATGGCTGCTGTGCTTGCGGCGCAGGCTTGGTGCGCGCCGCGAACATCTCACACGCCGTCTCGAAAAGTCTCGCCTTTCTGTTCTCCCGCAGCGCGGCAACGATGTCCCGCCGCTCGCGGGCCCAAAGCCGGCGGCAGGAGTACCGCAGCCAGCCACGTGAGGCCTTCACAATACGTGCGTTCGCCAGCAAAGCAGCACACACCTCAGTGGACGGCAGCGTCACTTTTCTCCCCGCTCCGCGTGCGACGTGGCCTTTTGGTTCTTCGCTGGATGCGGAGTGGACAGACGAAAGGCGTTGCTGTCGTAGTGGTGGCGGCACAGACAGCACCCGTGCCGAGAGAACAGCAAGGCAGTCGTGCAGCACCAGCGCGCCGCTCACGTAGCGCGTGGCGCCAGTGACCAGACGAGCGAGGGCGGGTGAAAGCGCTATGAGCCGACGTCGCAGCCGCAGGAGTGAGGCAACGCGTCTGGCATCAGCCGATGACTGCTCGGCAGTGGTGGTAGGCGTAGTCGCGCAGCAAAGGTGATCGCTGACTGCCTGCACGACTTGCTCGAGGCAGCGGCGTGGCACGCGGCGTGCGGCGTCTTCGACGGCTTCCAGTCGTGTGGACAGCGGCACGAGCACCCTCAAGCCAAGAAAACGAGGATCTGTTGCGATCAGGTCCGCCAGCTTGACCACGTCGACTAGCGTCGCAGGTGCGTCGTGTGCTAGCGCAGCCGCTTGGTTGCGCTGGTGTGCTCTATGTAACGGCGAGTGGTCGGCGGTTTGAGCTGACAAGGAAGAGGAAGAGGGCGATGCTGTGATCAGTGCAAAGCGACGGGCCAGTTCGCAGACAGCCTGCACGTGACTCCATAAGATGGCCTCCGCGGCGGTCCCGGCAGTCATGGAAAAATCAAAGGCACCAGCAAATAGACCGTCACGCACGTCGTTGCGCAGCGACGTCTCCAGCAGTGCCAAGGGAAGCACTGCTGCGTGGGTGGCGGCACTCTTGCCGTCAGCGTGATTAAGTGAGGAGGGGGAAGAGGAGGAGATGGAAGAGCGAAGGCGGTTACACCACTGCGTGATGCCATCTCCCTTGTTCGACCGCCCAGCGTGCGGGACTGGGCTTGTTGACGCTTGTCTTCGATGCCCGGGCTTAGTCGCATCCCGCACGTTCACCGTGTACCGCAGGGAAAGCCCGCGCGGTGCGGCTTCCTTACGTTGTGCAGTTGCCGCAGCGGTGCCTTTGCTTGCACTCCTGCCCATGCTGTTGCCGCTTCTCGTGGACTCTTTCGCCACCGCCGCCGTCTCAGCCTGTGCGCTCGTCACGCAACCGCTGATCTGTCCCGCATAGCGCACCAGCGTCTCCTGCACAAACGCACACTCGAGCGGCGACATCCACTGAATGGAGAAGGCGAGCCGGTGCGCTTGATGCGGGGGAAAGAGAGAAAAACGACCTCGGTCTCGCACAACGGCGTCGCTACAGCTGACGCACCACGCAACGAGCTCTGCAGGGAAAGCGCCGCTGTCACACTGAAATGACCGCACAAAAATGGGCCACGACACACAGCACGCGTCGCTGGACGAAGGAGAAGAGTTGCAGTAGAGCCCGCTAACTGGGACGCTGTCGATTTCATTCGTGCTGCGACTTGCAGCTGCGGCTCGCGTCGTGGAAGACACGGCGAGGCGCACCATGGCTTCTGCAGCCTGCGCTACGTGGCTGCGTGCTCCGTCCGCCGCGCTCACGCCTGCGATACCGCGACCGGAATGGCAGGAGTTGTCCATGTCGCACTGGGCGGCTCGTGTCAGCAGCGCCTGCAGCGCCTCGGCGACCTCCCTTGCCGAAACGAAGCCGCTGCCGTTCCTGTCAAGGTACGCAAAGGCAACCTGCAGCTGCTCCACCTCTTCATCGGAGAAGAGGCGCTGTGGAGGCGGGAAGAGCGGTTGTGGAGTTGCAGTTAGGGAGGCACGCTTGCCTGGCTTGTTACTGCTGCTAGTGTTGTCATCCAGCGGGGTGTCGTGCGTTCTCGGCGATGTCGTTACCGTTGTTGTCACGGTAGGCCACAGCTGCTGTAGTGTCTCATGGTAAAGCCGCTGTTGCTCCCGTGCCACGTCTTCCCCACCACCAAAAAGTTGTGATACGGCGGGCGCAGACGAAGAAGAGGGCTGCAGCTCCGTGCGCGGTGCTGCAGCACGAATCGGCGACATGGACAGTCCACGGAACGGCGAGGGTGAGAAGATCGTGCGACGCCTGGGGCTGCGGGGGCGGCTGCTCTTACTCTCGCTGCCACCCGCTGCGTCGTGCTCCGCGCCACTCTTGCTGCCGTTGCTCTGCCGGCTCCGTGTGTCGCCGACCAGCCGCGCCATCTTGTCGCTCACGAGCGGCCAGAACGCCTGCATATATTCGCACAAGTCCAGCGGTCGCGGCATGTTGTGCGCCGCATCGTCGAGGTAGGAAATGAACGAAGCAGGGCTGCACCACGGCTGTCGCACAATGGGTGCCATCACTGACAGTTGACGCATCGTTGCATCGCAAGTACCGTTCGCGTGCGAAGGAAATGATGAGGCTGGCGCGACGGGTGAGGACGACGGAGTAGACCTGGCAGCGGTGCTCAGCGATGGCAGCGCGCTACGCACGGCGTTGGCCGTCACATAACCATCCCCGTCCGTGTCGACGGCATAGAATACATCGCGTAGAAACCAGTAAATGAAGTCTGGGATGGCCTCCTGCTCCTGTCGGGCAGCTTCGTTGGAAAGCGCATCCAGGGCCTGCTTACGAGTGAAGATGCAAGACGGCATTGGATGCGGTTCTCTTCTCCAGGAGCAGCTTCAAACACGCATAAAAAGGAGAGAGACTCCCGGAACAGCTCAAGCATTCCACGAAAAAACGAAGCTGGGAAAGTGCTTGACGCGTAGTGCGGTTTCTATCAAGGACCTTGAGAGGGAGGAAGAAAAAAAAAAAGAAGATTGAAGAGTCTAGTAAAAAAGCGAGCAGTGAATCAAAGGAAAAAAAAAAAGAGAAGATCTAGAAGAGTGTAAAATAAAAAAAAAAAAAGTTGTGTGTGCGTGTGTGCACCGCAACAGATCGTTGAAAGCCCCGTCTGTGTTGACTTCGATAACGATGTAAAAGAGGAAAAAAAAAGGTGATGAGTCGCAAGACTGCCTTCGGTTCGACTTTTTTGACTTAAAGGCAGTAGTCTCTTGGCAGAGCAAGTGACAGTGCATGTACGCATTTCGTAGAGAAAGTGAGGGCAAGGGAAAACAGAAGTAGAGAGTAGAACCGACGTTTAACGTTGACAGAGTTTGGCGCCGAGGAAAAAAAAAAAGAACAAAGAGCACCATTGTAAGTGTTTATTGAACCATTTCCTCCAATTCGGAACATGATGAGACGCACGTACATGGAGAAGGAAGGAGGCGTAGCTGTGCTCTCAAGCAGCAGTCTCAACTTTGTGGATCAGTTGTTGAAGGCAATCCTCACTGCCTCTATGTACGAGAAACAAGAAAAAAAGAAAATAAAGACAAAGGCAAAATGCTCTACTCGAGCAACACCATTTTTTTTTTTTTTTTGAAAAAAAAAAAAGAGAAGCTGATGCACTTTTTTTCTCTTCTTTTTTTTTTTTTGCGGTAACTTAGAGTTTCCCTCTGGTATTTTCCTCTTTTTTTTTTTTTTGGCGGGACGAAAGCTGGTTCACTCATATAGACTGCTGCTAAGTAGACAAGGACAAAGACGACAAATAAAAAAAAAAAAAGAGAGAGGCAGATGCTGACCTAAAAGAAAAAGGGGGAAAGAAAATAAAAAAAAAAAAGAAAGGAAGGTGCACAGTCATGGGCAACGCGATGAAGAGAAGCAATCTGCTAACGCTATATATATATATATATAAGAAAAAAAAAATGAAGCAAGAAACAAACACGTTATCGACTGTTTTGTCCCTAGCATCCACACAGGCGCACATGCACATATACAAACAACAACAACAACAACTCTCAATAGGAACGCAAACAAAGACAGACACAAACGCACAGAGAGAGAAAGAGTCAAATATCGATACAACGTTAACGTATACATATATATATATATATATATATGCAGGAGCACACGAGCACGTAAGTTCTAGCTAGTGTAACAGAAAAACGGGCAATCGAAGAGAAACGGAAAAAAAGTCGACAGCGACCGCGCGGAAGGAAGAGATAAGAAAAAAAAAAGCAAGCACAGTCGAGCTGCTGTTGCCGAGGCTCTCACATGCGCGCGCCGTAATCCAGGTATGGCGCCATCTTTGACCACATAACGGATGTGATGAAGTACTTCTCCTCCATGCGATAGAGATCCTCGCGAGGGATGCCGAAGTCCTCCCAGTCTAGCAAGTCCGGGTCGCGCTCCGGCATCGCGCAGTTGTCGATGAACTGCCGATCCACCCAGTCAGCCGTCCACGCCGGCGCCTTCGTGCCGAGCAGAAAGCCCTGGTGCAGCGGCGTGCGCTCGTTGAGGCGACAGACAACGTCAAACACGATCTTGGGCAGGTGCACCGTCAAGTGCTTCTGCCCGTTACACTCCGCACACCACCGCAGCAGGTCGTTTGTGGTGAAGCGCACCGGTCCGCCCAGCTCGGCAATGCGGCCTTCCGTGTGGTCCAGCAACAGCGACCGCGCCGCCGCCTCAGCCAGGTCGCCGGCGAAAACGGGTTGGTGGATGCGCTGGCCGTGGTTCGGCACCGGCACGATCTTCAGGTAGCGCTGCGCCTTCAGATACTTGGAGTAGGTGAAGTCGTTCTCGGAGAAGATATCCGTGCCGCGGATGATCGTGGCCGTCGGGAACTCCTCCAGCACGGCAATCTCGGCCTGGCGCTTCTGCCGCAGCAGCTTCGACGGGCTATTGAGGTCTGCCCCCACCATGGACATGTGGGTGAATTTGAGAATGCCGAGCTCGCGACTCCACCGCGCCAGCATGCGCGGCCACTCCACGTTGATGGCCTCCATCGAGAACCACGACTGGCTGTTCTCGTAGCACGCCGGCTCCTGCCACGCGCCAACAACGTTGATGACATTGTCCACCTTCTCTAGAATCGACTTGACGACAAACTCCTTATCAATCTCGTAGTCGGTATCGTAGTTCTGGCCCACCGTGCCATCACCGCTGGCGCGCATCTGCCGCACACTGCTCGGCATACCGGAGCGAAAGCGAAACGGCAAGATACTCGTGTACCCGTGCAAGGCATTGACGGCGTGGATGTGGTGACCAAGGATGCCGGTCGCGCCAAAGGTGGCGACGTTCACGCCCATCGTCTGCGACTCCGCACCACCGTGACGCCAGGTCGAGGACAGCTCCCCGTTCATGTTGCGCACAAACAAACGACGAGACATGGTTGAGCTAGCAAGGAATGGAGGAAAGGGAAACAAAAAAAAGATGGTTTGTGTGTTTTCTGTGCAACGGCAGCCCTAAAATCAGCTTTCTGCGTGCGGCTGTTTGCAAATCGGTGAGGGCTTCTAAAGACAAGAAGTATCGGCAGAAAACGCGTGTAAAGACGCTCCTGAGAGTAATGCGCTATAGACTACAGCTAAACAGATCAAAGAAGAAAAAAAAACGCTGAGAAAGACAGGAAGACCAACGAGCACTCCCCTAGTGAGCTTTTTCTTTCACGCTGATTTCCTATTGCTACAGATGCTATGGATTTACGAATAAAATGTGATGTACGTCGGTGTCGTGATTGTTTGTGCGTGTACGTCGCAGTCGCCAGACGCTCTATTAAGTCTGGACAACGGGGCCGAGAAAAGAGTAATATAAATAAAAAAGAAAGAGGAAAAAGAACCCAACGTCTTTAATGCCACACTCAAAATGTGCCAAAAAAAAAAACGCCAAAAGTGCTCTCTCTCTCCTTCGCTGCTAAATCGTGCTTTCCCTCATCGAAAGTGTGAAAAGAAGCACAGGCGATGCGCCGGGGGGTATGCATGCGCGCAAAAAAAAAAAAGAGGAAAAAAAAAAACGAACAAGAACCAAAGAAAGCAGACAGATTTAGGGAAAAAACGAAAAGCAATTGTAAGACGATTGGTGCAGCGACGTTCTCCTTTTTTTTTTTTTGTTGTGAGCACTTTCTCATCGTCGTTCGTTTGCCATCTCTTCTACACAGCCATAATTCTGTGTTAGAAAAGGCAGTCAAAGCCGAACAGCAAACAAAAATGAGAGAAGAGGGGCCGCATCGT
This sequence comes from Lotmaria passim, assembly GCA_037349495.1. NCBI lineage: Eukaryota > Euglenozoa > Kinetoplastea > Trypanosomatida > Trypanosomatidae > Lotmaria > Lotmaria passim. Next base: position 1,156,167 of record CP140193.1, read on the forward strand.
CGCAAAAACAAACATTTTGGAGAGCGAGCACGATAAGCTGTGGTTGCACCGCAGCGACAACGAAAAGACTGCCATGTGATGACGGCCCACAAGTACCCTAGTCAAAGCACACTTTAATCAACAATCAACTCTTTTCTTGTCAGTTTTTTTTTTTTTTTGTGTGTGTGTGTTGTTGTTGTTTGTTTGTTTGTTTGTTTTGCTAAAGAACTCAAATAAAAGGAAAAATAAATGTCACAGTAGTAGTAGGCAGGACAGAAAAACAGTGAGCATCAAATACGCACTTTGCTGATCGTCGTACCTCAAAGAAAGCGTCCTTTCGAAAAAAACAAAAAAAAAACACTGCAAAGAAAGCGAGCTGCGAGCATGCGATCCACAGCTGTGCAACGCTACTCTGCATCTCTTCGGCTTTCTCCCTTCGTGTCTCTTTGACTCTCTCTTTCTCTTCTTCAACTCCAGCAACGTAGACGCCCAGGCTTGTTCATTGCACTTCTTACTTCTTCTGGAAGGCGGCCACCTCCGTGCGCTGGGTGTGCACCTTGCGGGTGTGCTTCTTCGCGTGGTCGCGCTGGCGCAGGGCACGGCGGTGCGACGCGATCAGGCGCAGGTACTCACGGCGCTCCGCAGCGGAGCGGCGCACGTGCTCGAGGGCGGACTGCGCCTTCTGGTAGCGGCGCGCCTTGATCTTCGGCGTGATGAGGCGCTGGATCTTCGGCGCCTTCATGCGGTCCTTCTTGCCGGCCTTCGTCACGCGGCGGCGCACCACGTACTTGCGCACGTCGTCGCTACGGGACAGGTTGAAGAGCTTGCGGATCTTGCTGGCGCGCTTCGGGCCAAGGCGGCGCGGCGCGGTGGTGTCGGTGACGCCCTCGATCGGCTGGGTGCCAATCTTGGAGATGGTCACGTTCACGAGCGCAATGTCGTTGGCCAGCACGCAGCCGCGCACGTTCTTGCGGCGGCGCTCGCCCTGGTAGCCGCGGTAGGTGTTGAAGCCAATCGCACCGCGCTTCACCAGCAGCGACACACGGCTGGAGGCAAGCACACCGGGCACCATCGGGAAACCATCCTTGTCCGAGCCACCGCGCAGGCGGAAGATGTAGCCCTTGAACTCCTCGCCGAAGATGGCACCGTCGACGTCGTTGCCGAGACGGTAATCCTGCAGCTGGACACGGCGCAGCACGTCATCCGTGATCTCGAACTGCTTCACCGTACCGTTGCGGGGATACGCGATGTTGAGTTTCATGTTTCACTGACAGACTACTGAGCTGGCAACACGTACGACACAAGGACACAGCAGACGCAAAGTACATTACAGTTGTGCGCATTTTAAGTGAAAACGATGAGCAACGACAAAGATACAAAAAGGTGCAAAAAAAAAAAAGGAAAGAAGAGAGGAGAAATTAAGGTGAGGGGGGTGCATGTGCTAAAAAAAAAAAAAAACAGTGATGAATCAAAAAAAAAAAAAAAGTAAACAGAGGACCGTCACACGCCGGCAACAACAACCAAAAAAAAAAAGGGAACATGTGGCGAGTACGTGGAAAACCCAGAAAAAAAAAAAGGTCGCCTGGTCACTTGTCTTCGTCTCGCTTCTTGGAGCGAAAAAGAAAAAAAAGAGGGAGGTGTGAGAATGCCCATACAGCCATACACACCATAATAAGAAGCTCTTTTTTTTTTTTTTTAATGGTTGAAGCTCTGCGCCTTTACTCGGAAAAGAGTACGAAGAAGAAGGGGGTTATAAATGAACAGCAGATATTCCTCATCTCTTTTTTTATTATAGTGTCGTAGTGCCCTTTCGAATCCACGAGCCGAACACCGACCCGTGAGATAATGCACTGTATGACGCGCCAACGTCCACGACAACGCCACGGCCGGCCACGACGACACGCCGGTTCAAGAGACAGTTAGCCAACTCCGCTGTGCCGTTCTTGAGCGATGCGGGGGTGGAGGCCATAGTGGCCAGCACCAGCGTCTCCACCAGCCTGTTTTCCGGATTGCAAACCAGCGCTGTCGATGCCTTGCCCCCTGCCTTGCCTGCCGGCGTCGCGTAGGATGGCGCCGTAACATTTAAATCTGCGTCGCCGTAGATCTCAAAGCGGCGGCGGTACACGTTGTACACAGCTTGCTTCCACCGGTCCGACGCCGCCTTGTCGTCAGGCTGCTGCTGCTGCTGCTGCTGCTCATCCTTCGCCTCGCATGTCGGAGGCGGAAGAGAGGGCGCGGCGGTAGACACGGCGAGGTAGAGCGAGCCCAGCAGCGGCAGCGTGTAGTAGCGCAGGTCCACCTGATCACCTTTCAGGAGGGCTACCCCGAGCTGGCTGCCCTCGCGGTGATATCCGTGTCCCAGCAACGTGTGCAGCACAGCTCGTATCTCGTCGTGCGGTAGCTCCTGCAGGAGCAGTTCGAACTTGTGCGCGCGAACGGCGGTGCGCTCCCGCAGCTCGCGTCGCCACTTCGGCTCCGCCTTGCGAAAGGGTAGACTGTTCTTCCGACTCGCACACAACTCCAGCAATGAAATAAGAAAGTGTGCCGCTGCCTGCACCGCGCCATCCACGTCGCCCAGAGCTTCTTCACGCCACTTCCACGAAAAGGCACCAAGGGAGGCGTTGGAATACTGCACGCGAAGAAGGGGGTCGCGTGCCGCCTGCTTTGCTGCTCTCTTTCGTGCTGTCACTAGTGTCTTCGACGGGGAAGCTCCTGCTTGCGTTGGCGCACCTGTCGGTTCTTCTGCGAGGCTGCCCACCAAGGGAAAAGAAGAGGACGACGCGGGCGTCGGCTCCTCGCATAAGACTTCCACGACGGCGCGCACCGCGCTCACCACCTGCTGCACGTATTCGCTTCGGTGTGCGTCCGGCGCGGCCACCATCACCACTGTCAGCGGCTGCTCCGTCGGTACGAAGGACGCAGCAAGGGCGTGGACGTCGGCGCTTGACAGCAGCGCGGCCAGGTCGTGGAGGTGCTGCACGTAGCTGCTCCCACGTTGCACCTGTGTGGCAGAGGACAAGACGTACCGCAGCATGCGTGCGTAGACGACGGCGTGTGTGGAGACGGCCGGCACGAAAAACCTCTGTGGCGGCGGCGCGGTGACTCCGCGTTGTGCGTTGTTCGTGCGCCGCATCGCTGCGAGCAGGCTGAAGCTGAGTCGCTCCCCCAGCCTGTTCGCGTCCAGCAGCGTCTGTGGCAAGGCAGAGAGCAGCTCCGCCTGTGTAGCGTGTGCAATAGGGAGCGTTACCTGGTGGGATTCCTCCTCCGTGCCGTCTGCGAGAGCAAGCCCGTCGTCGCCGTCGTCGTGTTGCCGCAGCTTGACGCTTTGACTGTCACGCCCAAGGAGCGTCGCGTCTTCAAACGTCCCCGCTAGCAGCCGCGCTGCGTGTGAGGCCGCCTTCGCCACGAGGAGGCAGTGCAGGTGCCATGACACTCGCGCTTCAAGCAGGGTGGTCGGCGCGATGCCTGCGGACCAACTCACCGCTTTGCCAGCGCTGATCGCGTTGGTCAACGAGAACGGCGGCAACGAGGGCGGTGCGACGGCAGAGGGCTGCGTCAGCTGCGTCCACAGCGACAGCCACCGCTCCTCCTGCGGGACGGCTGCCGATGTGGTGTGCGTGTTCTGGTCCGTGCACAGGACAGACGCAACGACGCTGGCATTGCAGTGAGCCTTCAGCGCGACACCCGCAGCGTCGAGCGAAACCTTCCCCACCTCATGGGCGAGTCTCAAGGCGGCCTGCGGGGAGGGGGCCAAACAGACGCCACACAGCTGCGACAGCCACCGTAGCAAAGGCAAGGATGAGTTGCCACACGCGGTCGAGGTGCGAGGCAGCTGGCCGGCCAGGTGGCGAAGCGTGTGGGCGGCGAGGGCGTGCAGCGGAGACGATGCCGTCCACGTCTTTGCTGGGGTAGCGGTTGGTACTGCTTGTAGTACCTGTGTCAAAGCTGAGCCTTTCTTCGCGGTCAGTGGCGGGGCTATCGGCAAGACCGCTGCGCCTGTGGGTGAGAAGCGTGAGGCCACCCACGTCGGCCAGTCCGCCGGGCTCAACGTCACCGCGACGCATGCGCAGAGCATCGTCGCAACCGACTCAGCCTCTTGTTCCGCATTGCTCAAGAGCACCTCCAGCTCACGCTTTGCTGCTGTGTGGAAACGAGTGGTCGCGGCGTGTGCCTGGTGGCACTGGAGGAGGACACAAAAAACTCGAAACGCATCTCGGCTGGCCAGCACCTCCTGAAGGGATTCCACGTGTTCCATTGGCCCAGCCTCCTCGGGCCACAACGCTAGTGGCGATGTAGCGAGGGCTTGTTCTCGCAGTTGCACGACGCCGTCGGAGTAGGCAGCCAATAACGCCGGCTTTGAAGGTGCACGTGCGAGGGAGGGGGAAGACGAAGAGGTAGGGTTCAGGTCATTCATGACGTGGGTAATGCTGAAACTTGTAGGCGCAGACTGTGGTAACAATGGGGTTACGTTGTGAGAAACGTGCGTTAGATCCTGTGTACACCTTGGTCGTGCCAGGCCCAGCGCAACGCTCCAATTCCCTCGCCTTCGAAGCATCCCTTGAAATACGTTGAAATACGTCGACTTTTATTTTAAAAAGGGGGAAAAAAGCAGGTGCCCTATGCCTAAAGAGATTTAATGGCCAACTTCCCTGAGTGTGAGAAGGACAGAAAAAAAAAAAACTAAGCTGAGAATGTGCGTGTTTTTTTTTTTTTATTGAAAACGCTTTTTTCTTGTTGTTGGTGCCTGTATGTGTTTCTTACAGTATCCTCTCTGACGTACCTGCGAGAAGATGAGGTGCAGAGACAATGCAGTAGCACCAAAGGCATTTTTCGCAAAACAACAAAAAAGAAAAAGAAAAAAGAGGAATAGACAGGACACCGTAGAAGGGGTCAAAGTACGGCATTGAGGAACTTCTTTTTTTTTTTCCTTCTTCTTTCATTTTTTCCTTGTATGCTCGTTTGTTTGTTTGTTTGACGGCTGTTCGAAGTCGGATACCATTCTTAGCAGGAACGCCGAGTGACGTCACCAAAGAGCACGTTGTCAAAAATGCTCACACGCAAGCGGCGACGCAACTTTGAGCTGCCTCTGGTTTCTCAATCAAGATTGGCACCATGCCCTTTTTTTTTTTTTTACCTATATGTGGTGTGAAGCAATGACATGGCGGAGGTTCTTAGGAGATCCACTCTTTTTCTTTCAGTGCGTCATACGCATTTGCTGCAGCCTGACAGACTACACAGGCATGCTGCATAGTGCTTTCTTTCCTTTTTTTTTTTTTGGTTATTTACATTCTTTGTTTGTTCTTGTGTGTATTACACTTATTCGGCACAGCTTAGACGGTTAACGAAGTAAGGGTAGTTGCAGCTGCCTGCGACTACCCACATCAGGTTTATCATACAATTAACGCGAGAGGAAGAAAATCAAAAAAAAAAAAAAGGAAGGACAATGCAAGCATTTTGCCCACGCCCATCCCACATCGCCACCACCATCACCACCTCATCGCTTTACAGCGCATTCAGCTTTACCATAAACTGCTGCGGCGACAGGGCAGCCCGTCGTGCCTGCTCGACCACCGTCTTCGCCCTCAGCAGATCCTTTGCGACGGCACGCTCAAACTCAACGTAGGCAACCCAGTCCTCCGCGTTTGCCTGCTGCACAGCAACGGTGGAGGCCTTGCCGGTGGTGGCCGCCGCCTCCCCATTCAGCAGCCGCCTCGTCGGCGTGCCGTCGTAGATAAGGGGCAGGAACGATTGTGGGTGTGTCGAGACAGTGTACAGCCGCAGCAGCGTCTCGTGCGCATCTCGGGCCGCCTGCATAGCGCCACGCACCGTCACAGCACTCGCGTCGGCGCTCAGTGCCCGGTACACTGCCACACCCTCCAGGAAGGGCAGGATGCAGTGTGTCTGGGCGTAGCGTGGCAAGGGCTGGCAGCGCTGCGCCATGACGAGAAGGCTCTGCAGGTCAGCGACCCATCCTTCCGCCGCCTCGGCCGTTGCCCCGCGCAGCACCGCGGCGATGTCGTCACGCGTGCAGACGCGGCGGCCCAGCCAGGAGGCGAGGCGGCACTTGAGCAGTGAAGTCACACCCTCCAGTCGCACCCACTCCAGCGTGTGGTCAAGCACGCTGGACGGAACGCCGCTGAGGAAGTACAGGCCAGCCGCAGCAAAGCTCGGGAGTCGCGCACTAGCAACACTAGCAGCAGCCGATGACGACGCATTGGCACCTACGAGACCGCCCTCACTCCTACCCTTGTCTCCCTTTGATTCTTCATCTTCGCTATTATCATCGTCGCTGCTGCTGCCGCTGCTGCTGCTCGACGTCTCGTCCTTCTTGGTATCGGTGGTAAAGGTTGGCGCGTTGGCGTTGAGGGGACCCAGCATCGTCTCCAGGGCACTGAAGAGGCGCCACAACGACAGGGGCAGACCCTCGTCGCCGGCAGCGGTCGTTCCGGTGGCGCGGATTGGGTTCGCACCATACTGCAGGGCCGTGCTGCGATTCAGCAGAAAAGCCTCCGCGGCAGCCCACGCTCCAGTGTCCGTCAAGCCGCTGCGCTCTGCAGCCGCCTTCCTGCCACCACTCGCGCCGCTCACCGCACTGGTGCCCGTCACGATCGCAGGCAGCAGGCCGTGCTGCTGCAGCAGGTTTACCACCGCCATGCGCCTACGTGCCTGCGAGGCGGCCATGTCGCTGGCCGTCACAATCGGTGCCTGCTGCAGCTGCGCCTCCTCTTCCTTCCACCACACCAAAAAGCGCTCCACCTCTTCTGTGGTCAGTGGCGCCGACGACGTTGGCGATGGCGACGCGGCTCCGCTGGCGCTGTTGCGCAACGCCTCGCGGTCAGCTGGCTGCAAAAAGCGCTCTAGCTGCACCACGGACCAGGTGATAAGCGGTGAGGAAGCCAGCGTAGCAGCATCTGCCGCTTCCGTGCGAGTGCGAGACCGCGGCGGGGCTGCGGTGCCCGCAGCCGAGCTGATCTCCTCCGCCAACGCACGCGCACGCTTCCTCGGCTCCTCGACACACGACTGCTGCGTCGCCGTGTCGAGCTCTGAGAGCTGGAGAACCCATCGCACCACTTCCGCCACATCCAGCGACGACGACGATGGCGAGGCCTTCTTTTTTCTGTCGCTCTTCTTCGCTGCGCTAGTCTTTGTCTCGTTGCTTGAAGACGAAAAAGAGCCTTGGAGAAGCGCTGTGCACACCTTGGAAACAGCGTCCGGGGCAGACTTCACAAGGCGCCGGAGCACATCCGTCGCCGCCTGCCGCACGGCAGCAAAGCGCTGCGTTGAGTCAGCGTCGTCAAACGAGACGGCGCCCGCCGGCAGCGCGGCCACCGCCATAGAAGTCGGCAGAGAGGCGAAGGCGACAATTGCCACCAGCGCTTTCACCGCAGCGCGGCGCCGGTCCTCGGGGGCCGGGTTAGCAAAGGAGAAGACTCCTCGCGTCGCACCGTCCTTCTGCTGGCGACGGTGTGCGTTGGCGATCGCGTCACTGCCGCCCTCCGCCAGGTAGGTGGCCGTGTCCACAACGGCGGTGGCGTAGCCGTTCACGAGGACGTCCTCGAGTGAGAGGTAGGCAGCAAGGACGGCGTCGATGCTCTGGCGATGGCGCCATTGCACCCGCACACGCAGCTGCTGCTGCTGCGACGCGATCGAGAGCGAGGCGACAGGCACGGAAGGAGGTGCGGATTCAGCAAAGCTCTCGCCGTCAGATGAGGCGTGCCACGCCTCCAGCATTTTGTGTGTCGCGGTGGAGACAATCAGCTCCATGACGTCCTTCGCGAAAGGGAAAGCGCCCGCCTTCGACAGCAGCTGCTTCATCAGTACCGCGCCGCTGGCAGGGCTCTCGAAGGCTTCCTCCACGACGGTCTTGGCGAGGGCGAGGTCGAGCAGCACCTGCCCCATCTGCGCGTTCTCTTCACGCAGCTTTGGCGCGATGACGGAGGTGGGCTCGGCCGCCGCCGCCTGCGCATCCGCCTCGCCGCCGCCACCCTCCTCGTCACCGCCCTTCGCACTCTTCTTGAAACCGAGCCCGTCTTCCTCAGCCTCCTTCTCCCGCTGCGCCTCCGCCGTTCTCTCGCCCGCCTTTTTGCGTGTCTTCCGCGCCTCCTCGCGGTGCTCGGTCAGCAGCCCGTCCAACAGCCGCTGCACGAACTGCAGCTCCACATGCAGCGCACAGGCCCACACCGACGGCTCTGACGCCATCGTCAGCAACGCCTGCTGCACGATGGCGCGGGCATTGTCGCTGTTGTGCTGCGAGGTGGCCTGCCACTCCGCCGCCTCCACCCAGATGTCGCTGCGTCGCGGGTAGGTCACCATGAGCTCGCCGTAGAGGTTGCTGAGGCTGCCGTTGCGCTGGAACTGCTTCAAGAAGAGCACGTACTCCTGCCGCAGCGCCTCATGCTCCTTCTTGCTCTTGAGGTGCTTCAGACCGATCTTGTAGATGCCCTCGATGCGCTCGACGATGTCCCATCGATGCTGCAGGTTGAGCTTCGTATGCGCGCAGTAGTCGCGCAAGCGCTTCTCTAGGCCCAGCTCGTAGGTGATCGCGCCACGCACGTCGAGGAGGAGGAGCGGCTTGGCGACGAGGCGGTACTCCCAGTGCGTGCGCTGCCGCGACACCTCCAGCGTCTCCTCACGCGTCAAAAAGCCGCTCGCGTAATACTCGTCCAGCGCCGGCACCAGCTTTTCCAGCCGGGTCTCAATGGCGCGTGCGCGGGCCATCGTGTCGTGTGCGCGGGTGTCGGCACAGCACTTAGTTCAAATAGAAAAAGAGAAAAAAGGAAAACTACAGCGTGAAAAAAAAAAAGTTAAGGGGAAAAGTGTGAGAGTGCGGGTGCAAAACGGAAGGAAACGAGGAAGAAAAAGATGAGATAACGCCTACGAGGAAGTGATGTTAGCTCTTTTTTGTGCCGACACGAAAGTGACAGTTGAGAGAAGCAAAAATACACACAAGAAGGAGCGCACGCAGTTCGCAGACTTCCCAACCTCTCAAACTTGCAATGGCCTGTTGAAAAAGAAAAAAATGTGAGCGCGTAACTCCAAGAAAAAAGAGACAGTGGCAGAGTCCTTCACCGAGACTTTCGCCGCTCGTACGCTTGTTCACCTATGCACTGAACCTCAGCATGTTCGTTCCTCTCTTTGCATATGTATGTGAGTGAAGATTACTACAAAAGCCAAACCCTCACATTAAGGAGATAAGAGTAACAAAAAAAAAAAAGGCCCAAGCTGAGAGAATGAAGCTGTCTCTTTGTTGCTGCAACGAAAAAAAAAAAAGAGGAAAAACAAGAAAAGCGCATTGGGCTGGTTTTCCCCTTTTCGCTATCCTCAATGCCGCTCCCAGACGCCTCCGAGGTCGACATCGCCAAACGGCACTGCCCGTTGGCCGTGGCGTCGGCGGAGGTCCGCCTGATACTTCGCCTCCGCCTCCCGACGCTCCCGCTTCTTGCGGTCGATCGTTGACTCGTTCTTCGGCGGCGGTGGTGGTGACTGCGTTGTCGACGTCGACGGTCGGCTTGCAGCTGCCGCGTTGGGCGTCCGCTCACCCGGATGCTGGCCGGCCCGCTCGTACTCCGCCTGATTCTGACGGGCTTGGTCTTCGTAGCTGTAGGTGCTCGGCCCGCTGTGGCTCGCGAAGGCGTACTCTGGGTCGAAGTTCTTGGCGCCAGCGTCCGCGTTGCCGCCGTAGTGGCCATAGCCCTTCATCGGGTCGAAGTCCGGATCGGTTCGGTTCATCGTCGACTCCTTCATCTTCTCCATCGCCCGCTGCGCGCGGATGTTCTCGAGCGACTTGCGCATCATGTTGAGGCTCTCCGCGTCCTTGCTGTCCACCGTCTCATTGAACAAGGAGCGCATCTCGGAGCTGATGTTGTAGTCCCACACGTCCTTGTTCTTGAAGTCTTCGGGAGGGGCGTAGATGCCGGTCGGGCTGTTGTCCTTGCGCTCACCCTGCATTACCGGCTTGCCCGTCGGCGAGGCCGTCGAAAAGGCGCCGACGTCGCCAGGGCGGTCGCCGTGCGTTTTAGCGCTGTTCATGTCATAGCCAAGCGCACTCTCCTGCGTCTCCTGGTTGAAGGCGCCGCTGCGACCGAAGACGGTGCTCGTCATGTAGTCCTCCTCGGTCACCCACTTCTCCTCCATGTGCCACAGCGACACCGGCACGGGGATGTGGCGGGCGTTGCGGGTCTCGTCGAGCTCCCAGTCGCGGTGCTCCTTGAGCTCCGTTGTCGCCTCCGCCCGGCGCCTCGCCTCGAAGCGCGTCTCCTCCTGGTTCTGCCGCGCAATTGGATTCTTCATCTGCTTCTCCACCTCCAGCAAGAACTCGAAGATGTCCGCCGAGTAGGTGCACATCGCCGTCCCCGCCAGCTCCTTGCAGTCGCTCTCCTCGTGCACCGTGGCCGTCAGCATTCCGACACACTTGCCGTTGCGCATGACGACGGAGCCGCACATGCCCATCTGCACGCGGCCGCGGTCGGCATCCTCCTCCAGCGCCGTGGTGTCGATAAAAAAGTGCTCGCGTGTGACGGCGTGCACGCGGGCCCGCACACCGGTCGGGATCATGAGCGGCTCAGGCCCTTTTTCCTCGTCAAACAGGGACTCGTGCGCCGTCATGCCGTACACCCAGACGTAGTCACCGACCTGCAGCTTCTCGTTGATCTCCAGCCGGGGCCGTATGATGTAGCCCTCGTTCTGCATCCACATCATCTTCATCTCACCGCTGCGCTTCAAGTTCTGCTCCGGGTGGACAACGCAGAGGTCTAGGCGCGGGTTGGAGTGCACGTAGACATGCTGATTCGACGTGAAGTGCTTGTAGACGGCGTTGCCCTGCAGCGAAACGAGACGAATCTGTGTCATGGTGTCGGCTAGGGTAATGTGGGAAACAAAACGGGTTGGTCCTTTCGGCGGGTAGTAGTTGGGGTAGTCCCACGGCGTGATGACGTGTGCACAGGTGAGAATGTGAGTCCAGTGTCCGCTGTACTGGCTGAACGTCGGCCCGCGTGTCTGCCCAAGCCAGTCGACCTGGAAACACGACGCATCCATGAGTCGTCGCCAGCGATCCGTTTCCTTGTGCCGCCATTTGAACCGCGTCTGCACTGCCAACGCGTAAGGCTGGAAACGGGCCCGCACCACGTAACAGCCGTGCAACATGACTTCCACTAGCCTATTTGAGTCTTTCTTTGTTTCTTTCTTTCTGTGTTGGCGGTATTGTCGTCACCGAATAATAAGAGAAAAGGCGAGATGAGCTGGTTTTTTTCTCCTCAAATGTTTTTTTTTTTTCTTCCCCCCCTCCCTCCTCTTTCTTTTTTGTTCGTCACGCCCGCACTACTGTGCCTGCGTAGAACAGTGACACAAGACGAAGGCGGCGCTCTCACTCTCACTCTCTGTAAATGTAGATACTGGTGAGGCTACGTTGCGTGTACGGAGGCAGAACGGTCGACCACGTTAACAACAAAAAAAAGGGGTGAAGATGTTGGTGTGCTGATTTAACGCACATGATCAACAGTTTAGAAACTGAAGAAAGCAGTGACTGGAAAAGGCGTTTAAAGAACAATCAAGGCTTTCATCATTACACTATTCTCTTTCTTTTTCTTCTTCTTACTCTTTTCTCTCTCACTCTTTCTTCTTTTTTCGAATTGAAAGCCAACACAGCTAAAATACCGGCTCATGACTGCATCTTCCGCTTTTGTTGTTGTTGTTGTTGTTGCGCTCCGTTCTCATCTGCAGCGGTGAAGCGTCAAACAACAGCAACAACAATTAAAAAAAAAAAAAAACAGCACCCCTATACAAAGAGACAGTTTTTTTTTTGTTTGTTGTTGTACCCCTTATATTTCTTCAACGTTTGAATTGTTATTGCTGCTTTTCCTTTTTTTTTTTTTTGCTGCGATGGAGTTGACCGAAAGAGAGCGGCGAGAAAACCTCAAAAAAAAAAAAACTGGAAAAAGAGAGATGTGTTCCAAGGAATTCAAGCACACGCAAAAAAAAAAAAAAAGCAAGAAGCACAGCATGCATCACGCTGCGGAGCACAAATAGCACAGAACAATGGCAATGCAAACAGACAAATGCCGTGGAGAAAAAAAAAGTGAGCAGATCATACTCAATAAACTGCAAGAGCACGCGTATAATGCACGCAGGACGTTGACACACACATACATAAGCACTCTATACCCTAAACGACGACGACAATACTCAGTTTCCATTGCCTTTGTTCTCACTCAGTCTATCGGTTTCTTGTTTTTTCCTTCTTTTTCATTCTAGGCTCGTCGCAGCAGCACGACAGCGCGGGGGCACAAGCTCTTCATGTCACCAAACGTTGTCAGTCCCTGCTCCCATTCCAGCGGTGCCGGGGGGAAGCCGGTCACGAAGCGCACGGTCGACGCATCCGTCGCGTCTGCCAACTCGTCCAGGGTCAGCACAAACAGGCTCAGCTGATCGACCAGGTCGCTGCGCAGAAAGCGGCGGTGGTATTGCTTGCCGGAAGGGCAGCGCACGCTGATCTGGACTGTCTGCTCCGCCGGCACCTCCGCCGTCGGCTCCTCGTGCAGCAGCTCGCTCGCCTGCTCCTTTGCCGCCTCCTTCTGCTGTTGCCGCACCTCCTCCAACGCCCGCTGCCGCGCCTCCTCGGCTGCCTGTCGCTCACGCTCCTCCTTTTCTCGCTGCTCCGCCTCCGCGCGCTCCGCTGCTGCCTTCGCCGCAGCAGCCTCCTGCGCTGCCGCGGCCACACGTGTCGCCTCCTCTTTCCGCTGCAGCTCCGCCAAGATGGCGCGATCCGCCGCCTCCATCTTACTGTCTGCGGCTTCTTCAGCTACGCGGGCCTGCTCCCGTGCCTCGCGCTCCGTCACGAAGCTGATCTCCTCCGCCATGCACGTGTCCCAGTCCTCGGTGCAGAGGCCCCACTCGTGGCGAAAGATGTCTCGCGTGTGATAGCCCTGGAGACGCAGGATAACCTTGCGTCGGAAGAGCGCCGCGACGAAAGGAAACGCGTGTGCGCCGATCTCGTTCGCCAGTTGATGCCCTCTTTTCTCCGCGACGCTGATGCCGTACAGGATGCAGCTCTCGCTGAGGAGGGCGATGATTTCATCTGAGCCGAGGACCTCGCGCAAGTACTCTTCCGTGTTTTCGTGGTAGGGGCTGTGAAGATAGAGGATGAGGTATTTTGCGGTCTGCACAGCCGCTCGTTGCGCCTCCTCCAGCGTCCCCTCGAAGAACGGGATGGTGAGCCCGTACCGCTGCTTCACTTCTTCGGTAAGCATCCCGGGCTAGCAAGCGTCTTCGCCACGAAACCCCTTTACAACAGACAATCTGCAATAAAAAAGAAAAGCAAAGGTGGCTTGTCAGCACCAATGCGTAGATGCTGATGAAAACACACAAAAAAAAAAGAGAGAGAGAAAGATCAAGAGACAATGAGGCTGGGTGACGTGCGCACAGTGTCGTTTGCTTGAAGATGTGCGCTTCACAGCAAAAAAAGAAAAAGCGAAATAATACAGTGGACTGAGTTATTAATAGAAAAGGCAAAGAAACGCAAACAATGAAAAACTGCGGGGCAGGCAGGAGGCGCGTCGAAAACACCTCCCAGTTTGTTTGGGAAAAAACAGGACACCGCGAAGCACAAAAAAAAAAAGCTGCCTCTTTTGTAAAGATCCGCGAAATAAATAAAAAAAGGTGAAAATTGATCGTGTGTATGTATATGTGTTGTGTATAGTTGATCACGCGGCTCCACAGATTCCTTTCGGTTGTTATTGTTGTTGTATGCGTGGTAATACAACAAGAAAAACAATAAAAACGCTAAGACTGAAAATGGTCTTCTTGTTTTGTAGAAAAAAAAAAAAGAAGAGACACGGTGAGTTTTTAGCGTACTGTAATCAAAGTAAATCAGTTGAGAGTCCTATAGTTTCTGTCAGAGTTTAAAGAAACGAAAACAACAGACACGAGGAGCATGACGAGACGAAAAGTACGAAGAAACGAATAAAAAAAAAAGTGTGTAAAGTAGCACAGCAAATAGCATAAAGCCCATAGAAAGCGACAAACTACGCTGTTTGGCTTCGTTCTCTCTTTCTCTCTCTCTCTCTCTCTCTCTCTCTCTCTAGCATATCTTTGTGTTGTTGTTATTGTCTGTTTTTGTTTGTTTATTAGACACATCAACGGGTATGAGACTTCAATGAGGCTTCCCTCAACACGGCGATGAAAGAGAGCCGTCAATTTCGCCCTTGGCATCCTGCAGCATGAACGCCACCGCTTCCTCTGGAGTGTCAACGAAGTGAACGGCGGCGCGCTGCTCCGGCAGAATGTCGAGCGATTCCCCGATGCCACGGCAGCACTGCTCCCAGGGGTCGCGGAAGGCGACGATGACGGGGCGGGGCAGCCCGCTCGGATGGATGATCTTCTGCACCCAAATCGTGGTCAGCTCCTGCAGTGTGCCCATTGTCCCAGGTAAAATCAGAAAGTAGCGGGAGTGTGTGGTGAGCTGCTCGATTCGGTTCAGCATCGAGGTGGAGTGGCGAACCTGCGTGAGGTACTTGTTACCTTCCAACGCGCGATCGGGAAAGAGGCCTGAAACGACCACGCCGACCACTTCGATCGAGGCAGCCGGCGAGCCCGGCGCGGCCGCGTCACGCGCCTCGCGAGCACCTTTGCTGGTTGCCTCCATCGATCCACAGTAGCCGCCAGTGAAGACGGTGAAGCCGTTCTCGGCGGCGAGGCGGCCGCAGTCCTCCGCCTGCTGCCACCGCGGCGTGCCGGGCTGCGTGCGCGACCAGCCAAAGACAGCTACGGCGAGTCTGTCCCGGCGGCTGTAGTCAGGGACAGGCGAGGTCATTTGATGAGCGCCAAACAGACCTGAAAATGAGTTTACAAAGTACCAGCTGAGGGATAGATAAAGAAACGAGGAAGACTTAGTATTGAGAGCCACGATAGTAGCTCGCAGCTGTTTGAACAGATAGAGGAAGAAGCGTACTGAAAAAAAAAAATGAAAGAAAGCAACGAAAAAAAAAAAAGATAATAACGAGAGGCAGAGGTCTATCGGAGCAGAGACCACACATCAGTGGACACGCTGTGGTTTCAGCAAACACCGTGTCACGTGTCGATTAATAAAAGATGAAAAGAAAAGCGGGCAAGGACAACAAGATTAACGGAAAGCAAAGAGAGCACGGTGTGTTTTTCTGCTCACGGTTGTATTACATAAGAGAAAACGAAACGAAAGCAGATGGCGATCAAGCTGAGGAATAGCGTTCGCAGCATTTCAGAGGGCCGTCGCCTCCAAAGAAAAAAAAGTGTACGTGTGAACAACAACAAAACAGAAAGAAGAAGAGCTTTTGAGCGCCAATACGCACACCGTTTAAGAACAAAACAGCAGATAAAGATAGAGGACAAAAACAGCTTTGATCACCCTTTCTTTTCTTTTTTTTTCTCTCTCTTTTTTTTTTTTCTTTTGCTCGTGTGTGTGTGTGTGTGTTTTTCCAACTTTCCCCCTTTATGATTGCGGTGCGCCGGTGTTCAGCGTACTCATAATTTTCTGAGCCACGGCGTCAGGAGGGGTGTCGATCACCGGCCCAAAGGCGTCGTGGCGCATCGTCGACTTCTTATCCTCGATACGGATGTCGTCCTTTCCAGCCTCGTCCTTCATCGCACGCAGGAAGCTGTGATAATCAAACTGGTTTGGTCGCTTGTTGAACGTCTCCACCCACGTCTCGTACAGACGCGGGAAGGTGTAGTACTTGAGCAGCATCTGTGTCAAGAAGATGCAGTCCAGTCGCTTGAAGACCTCGTCCTTAATCTCACACCGCACCAGCACCAGCTGCTTACTCCGCGCGAGCTCGGTGAAAAACTGGATCGTCATGTGAATCTGCGCGTCGTCCTGCTTCTTCTGCCACTCTCCAAGTGGGGCAACACCAACCAGGTCATCCTTGAAGTTTGTCACAACATTGAACAGACCCTTGTCGCGGAAGACAGGGATCACAAAGTAAGGGCACGCCTTGAGACGTGGCTCCAGAGCGTAGTACGCCTCGGCAGAAATAGCCCGCCCCCAGTACTGGAGGAACTGCATGTGATGATTGTTCCAAATCGTCGCCACCTGCTGCGGGGTGGCCATCTCGAAAAGGCTCTGCTTGCAGATCTCATCCAACGACTTGCGGCCGGGCCGCTTGAAGTAGCCGAGGAAGGCACGGGAGGAGTGCAGCATTGTGAAACACAAACGGCTTCCACGTAGTTGACGGTGAGCGTCGTAGAAACAAAAAAAAAAAAATGAAAGCGAGCATAGGTTGGGAAACGAAGGAGGAAAGACAAGGTCGATGAAAAAGCTCAAGAACGCGCCAAAAGCAGAAGTGACTGGGGATATGCTGAGCAATGATAGCAAGCCCTAGTCTGTGCCATTTGAGCACTAGTGAGGTAAAAGGAGGAGAGAAAAAGACACCGGCCGAGCTTTCCTCAAGGCAACGCCACAAGCTACAATCCTCTCTCTCTCCCTCTCTCGAAATCACTTCAAACAAACAAAAAAAAAAAAACAGCAACTGTTTAGAGATTCGCGTGTCATTAGTGTGCACAATCAACCGGTAAGAAGTAGCTACTACCTTGTGGCGAACCGTTGTAGACAGGGTGATAGTGGAGAAGGCAACAACAAAAAAAAAAAGGAAAAGTACTTTGTTGTGGCTACGCAAAAATATGACAGACGTAGACGAGTGTATCTATCGAAGATTTCAACATAAAAACAAGAAAAGAAAAAATCTAACAACGTGTAAAAGTCTAGAGTAAACGTGTGTACTGCATGAGTTTTCTAGGTGTAGGTGCATTTGTCTGTGTCGACGCCCAAGAGCAGAAGGAAAAGCTCAGCCGCGCTCCTTCTCTCGCTTTTCTCGTCTATCTAGTGGAAAACAGCACGCCGTGCTCCCAGCTCCGCCAGCGCGGACGCCTTCGGCGTCTGATGTTGACGACTGCTCGCCGTGGTTGCGCGGTAGAGTCGCTCATGGCTCGCACTGGAGCACCGCGACGAGGCAACTGAGCCACGCGGGCTGGGGTGCTCGCTCGTATCCGTCCACAGACTGGGACCGCGGCGCGGCACAGAGGGCGACGAGCGCCACTCCCCGTTACCACGGTTGCTGCCGCTGAGGCTACGACGTGGCTTCGCAGCGTCGTTCTGCCGCCCACCCGTGCGATCCCGCGGGGCTGGGGAGTCGCCACCATGACCACTGTTAAAGCTGTCACCTGAGATGCGGCGACCGCTACATGGGACGCGCTGCGTGAACGGCCCCGGCGGCGTGTCGAAGCGTGTCGGAACGCGTCGTTGCCGCGAGGTCGGTGTCGGAGTGGGGGAAAGCAAGGGTCGCCCGTGGCGGTCGAGGCGCGCACTGCTGCTGCTGCTGCTGCTACAACGACGTTGGTATCCCCTCTCCACAGAGCTCCTCCTGCTGTGCGCTTTAGCGTCGTTGCCGCTGCTACGAGTCGAATCGCGGGAGAGGGAGCGCAGGTAGGGGTTTTCGCCTTGGTGACCCAGCGCACGACGACGTGCCGCGCTGCTGCTGCTGCTGGGGTTGCTGTTGCTCCTGCGACCGCCGCCCAGCGACCTCCTCTCCCGCTCGCCGCTGCCTCGAAGGGCGGCGGTGGACAAGGCAGAGGGACCTATCAAGCGGCGCTGACTGCGTTCCCTTTCCAGCGTGCGCAGCACCGTCTGCCGTTCCTCGATCGCCTCCTGCAGCTGCACGCGCAACGAGGCGTTGGTGGCGCGCAACTTGTCAGCCTCCGCGGCATCTCTCACGCGCTGCTCGAAGTCGTCGCACAGGCGCTGCATTTCTTGCATCTTCTGTTTGCTGAGCTGCACCAACGCCGCGTTCTCCCGGCGCAGCCTCGCGTTCTCCGCCTCCAGACTTGTCACCCGCTCTAGCGTGCTGCGCAGCTCCCGCGCCACCTCTTCCGCTTCCGCATCGCTTGCAGCGGACTTGCCGGAAGCTGCGCATAGCGTCGCCGCACCGTGCACGACCTCTCCGCTGGCTGCCGCCGTCGCCGCCGCCTCGGTCAAGGGTATCGGGAAAATAGCACGTGTGAAGTCCACGTCGTAGTCCACGGTAAGAAAGCGCTGCTCCAGCACCTCGTCTGCGATGTCCGCGTCCAACTCGATTACAGTGTCACCGACAGCGGCGCAAACGCGAGCTGGGCTCTCATTGCCGTTTTCGCCGCCGCTGCTGTTGCTGCCGTTCTTCTTGGCGTGGTTAATAGCCGCAGCGACGCCACTGGTTGCATCACCCGTAGTAGTAGCCGCAGGAAGGCGCAAGTCCACCCTATTATTGCCCGCCACCTTCTTCTCGCCCAGCGCTGGCTGAGATGCTGGCGAGGAGGAAGCCGCCGACGACGACGACCGTCCCTGCTGTTGCTGCTGTAGCCGCACATCACGCTGGATGCGCTCCTTCATCTCCGCCACCGTCTCGACGTAGAAGTGGACACACGTGGACCGGCCAATGAGTGCGTCGTACAGCATTCTTGAAAAGTTGGCGAAGTTCTTTCGCACACCGGCAGAGGCGGTGAGGGCGACGACGTCCGCCTCGTCCAGCGATGCCACGAGGTGGAGGGGCGGGGCAGGAAGCGATGATGGAGCGGACGAGAGCGGCGAGTGTGGGCAAGCGCCCCATAATATTCCCGGTGTGGTAGCATTCGAGCATGGCGCGCTTGAAGACGGCGCGGAATGCAGCGGACGCGGTCGGAGGTTATTGGGGCAGACATCCAGCCACAGTCGCTGCTGCTGCGCATTGGATTTAAAGTGCACGATGTAGCGGCCACAAGGCGTGTAGACGGTGCACTCCGCCATCTATGCGTAGCGCGTTGGCAAAGGAAAAGAAAAGGAAAGTAAAGATGAAACGTCAACTTTTTGGGAGTAAAAAAGAGCAGACGATAAAAATAGAGGGCGTAAAAAAAGCAATACAGCAATGCAGCACAGAAGGTGGTGTGAGCCAGAGTTGAAGAAGCAAATGACGAGAAAAGCAGACAATAAGACGATACGACGGTACCTATGCATATCCTCAAAAAAAAAAAAAACGAAGGTGCTCGATGAGCTGATAGGCTGAACGGCGAGCTGGAAAGAAACAAACACGCCTACGCAGAAATTCACTTTTCCCCCTTTAATGCTCACAATTTCTATTAGTCTGCCCAATAACACGTCGCACAACGAGAGGGCAGGGAGAAGTACATTACTGGTACTATTGTTCGTTGTTGTTGTTGTTTCGCATTGAGTGAGAGGGAAAAAAAAAAGCAGCTTCTTTTTCATCCGCTTCCAGCCTATATACTCCACCTGTTTGTTTGTTTACTTGTTCTTTTTTTTTTTTTTTGTGTGTGTGTGTGCGATTGTCTGCGGCAGTGAAAAGACCCTAGCAAACATACTTTGGCACTCGTGTGACTACGGCGCGGCCAGGACTCGACCCTCCTTTTTGCAGCTGCGGTACACCGTCACCGTCGCCGGCGTCACCGCCTCGCCGACCACCACCGCCACCGCCTCAGCCACGAAGTTGTTCGAGTCGTTCACTTTGATCAGCGGTGCCATGCTCGGTTGCTGCCACCGCGCGAGCACGCCTGCAGGGATCGCCACAGCAGACCCGACCGGGTGCGTTGCCGGGTCCAGCAAGTACAGCCGCGCCGCCTGCCCATGAGGAGAGGTGGCCTCAAGAACGTAGTTGAAAGCTGCCTCCCGCTCCACGTCGACAAACGACGGCGGGTAGAAGAGCGGGTGTCCGCTGTGGTGTCGCTCCTGCTCGAAGTAGTCCGCCCACGCCTCGGCGCGCAGCTGACTGTACAGGTAGGACAGCTCATGCGCAAGCGCCGTATTACCTTGAGCGGCAAAGTGCAACTGGTCAAACACGCTCGCTGGAGCACGCGCGTGGGATGGACTGCCCGCGTCGTGAAGCGCAGTAGGGCCGTCCCGTTCGTCTTCGCTCTCTTCTCCAACTTTTTCTTTCTGCGCGTCGGAAGCGGTCACGCTCACGGCTCCCTGCGACAGCGTCTCCACCGCCTCCCAGCTCCCCGGTAAATTGCTTACGTCGCTGAGATTCGCCGCCAGGATCTCCCACGTGCGACGCCAATCGAGCGCAAAGGCGGCTTCGATGCGTGCAGAGAGCGTCGCGTTAAACTGCGGATTCCGCACCACCTCCATCCCCATCGCACAGTCGGGGTGGCAGTAGTAGTGGTACTCCTTGCCAATCTTCGCCGCCGCTGTGGTCAGCGCATGCACGGACGGCATCTGCACGCCAGGAAAGGCGCAGGCCTCGCGAGTCAGCGAGGCGGCGTGAGACATCCCAGGCGAGACGCTGGTGGGAGAGCCGGCTGGCACAGACTCGCGCGTCGCAGATGAGGTGGAGACACCTGCCTGAGCTGTGCCGGAGCCGGCAGATGCGCCAGCCACCACCTCCATAAAAAGCCATTCATGAGAGTAGGCGTCGCGTGCGCAGGTGATGTGCGTCTGCGACCCGCATGTGTCACACGTCACCGTCGGAACCTCCGGCAAATCGCGTCCGCAGACGGTGCAGAGGCAGTAAAAGCGGCGGGAGGGTGCGGTCTGCAGCACCGGTGATGCCGCAGGAGAAGAAACGCGTGGTGAGTGGTCAGCTGCGCACAAGTTCGGCGCTAAAGTGCTTTGCGGTGCGTCTGTGATGGTGCACGAGCACTCCATTGTGTGGAGTGTCTCAAGACGCTGATTCAATACTCTGTGAGTGTGCAAATATTTGCGTGCTATTTGTCTTGATTGTTTTTATCTTCTTTTTTTCCGGAGCGATAGTAAAGTAACGTCGACGTGTATCGTGTTCACTGTTCTGACGTGCGTGTATTTATGAAAGGAGTGGAGGGGGGGGGGAGAGGAAATTGGTATTGTAAAATGTAAAAATAAAAAAAAAAATAAAAACAGACGAACGCGAATCGTAAATGCAACGACTCATGTGTGTGTGTGTGTGCGTGTGTAAGAGAGAAAAAAAAAAGAGAGATTTCGACACGCTTGAGTACCGCAGAAGGACGTGATGCGATGGAGGTCCAGCGGAAGCAAAGCCAGACAGCATGCTATTTAATAATATCCTCTCCTTGAGGTTGCTTAATGTTGTTCTATCTGATTGTTTTGAATGCGTGTGTTAAGTCACACACCTTGCAGCGGAAATTGCTATTATTATAGAACAAAAATAAAGACGGTAACAGTAATTTACGTTGTTGGTACATTCAACCGCCACACGCGTTCTGGACCTTTGTCAGCAGCGCCTCCAGCTGCTGAGACTGACTCCGCAAGAACGCAGAAGCAGGGTCGAGGAGAACACCCTCCACAAACCACCGTTCCAGTGTCTCTCTGCACGACTCACCAAGCGGAGCAGGTGACAACGAGCAACGCGCGCAGACGGCGTGACACCAGAGAAAAAACAAAACCAGCCACACATGGCGACTGGACGCCAGACGGCTGCGGCTCGCCTCCGTCAGCGCTGCATCGTCCGAGAGCGGACGCATGCTTTGGAGAAGTGCTGCCGGCGACAGAGACGCCAGCGCCGGCGCGTCGGAGCGTGACGCAGAGAAGAAGAGCGAGTAGACACGCGGCAGTGCGGACAGAACCCAAACATGTGCGTTGCCAGCATCGTCCGTGTCTGCATGTGCAATAAAGCCGTGCGCTCGATCAGGCGGAGACACGGCGCCCGCGTATAAACAGGTGGTCCCCCGTAACTGCGCAAAAGGGGTGTTGAT
Source organism: Lotmaria passim (assembly GCA_037349495.1). Taxonomy (NCBI): domain Eukaryota; phylum Euglenozoa; class Kinetoplastea; order Trypanosomatida; family Trypanosomatidae; genus Lotmaria; species Lotmaria passim. The sequence continues at coordinate 1,177,821 of CP140193.1, forward strand.
CAGGTCCTCTCGTGCCAGCTCGTAGGCATGCCGAATGACAGCAGCGTACACCTCCTGGAAGGAGCTATCCTTGTCTCTGCCTTCCTCCTCAGCCGTGGTGCTCCAGAAGGCGTATACAGGTGAGAAAGCACTGGGCTTCTCCTCACTCGGTGCGGTTGAAGAGCTTGAGTCTACAATTGCACCTCGTGTTGACGAGAGAATTGGTGAAAGAAATGTATGTGCCCAGGAACGCACAGACTCGCACCACCGACGCTCCGCAGCACGCCGCTCTTCCTCGCGCCTCCGCGCCTCCTCGGTGAGGTAGTGCATGTATGCAGCAGGCATGGCATCTGTGGCACTGCACTGTGCAGGCTGCTGCCGCTGCTGTGCCAGTGCAGTGCGCTCTCGTTTGAAGACGGTGTTGACAAGTGTGTAGTCCTCCGTGCGCAGGACACACAGCCGCGCTATGGCGTCCACGAGATCTGCAGCGCAGGGATCAAGCATGCTACGTCCTAGAGCTTTTTTTTTTTCTTATTTTTGATGAGCAAGCAAGTAGGTTTGCCCTCATCTCCGATATAGGTTCGAATGAAAGCGCCTCAAAGATAAGTGTTCAGAGGCGGAAGTGGAGAAGCCGACAAGGTAGGCATCAACATGAGGAAAAAAAAACAGACATGAAAAAGAGGGTTTCTCGTTCGGCAAAATGCGACAAACAAAAAGAGCATCTGCATCATGACGCTTTTTTGTTCTCCTCGGAAAAAAAAAAAACACAAATCCGCTTATGGCACTGTTGCCCTGCGGTCCCGCGAAGGAACGCGAACGCTCGTCAGCATCGTTAAAAAAAAAAAACGAGGAGAGAGAGCGCCAAAGGAGAGCGCGATCATACAACCTTGTTCCAGTCACAAGCCAAGCACAGTACCACATGACTGCCGACTTCATCCCTTTATCAAAAGTCTCTCTCTCTTTTTTTTTTTCCATTAAATTGAATAAAGAAAAAAGAAAATAAAGCGAGAGAAGAGAAAAAAAAGGCCGTAAGAGCGCAGTCTGGTGGTGCAGAAGAAACTCGGAAAAGAGAGAATACTCCGATGGCATCAAATACACACGGACAGACAGAAAGACCTGAAAGGCGCCACCCTTACGACACTTTTACAGTTCCTCAACAAGCACCGCACCCACAAGCCTCCACTTGCAGCCCTCTAATGGTGCTTCTTGGTGGCATGACGGAGCGCCTCCTCCATCTTGGAGCGCTTCTTCTTCGCCGCCGTGAAGTCGCCGAGGCGCTTCTTGCAGAACTTGAGCGCACGCTTCTCCTTGCCCACACGCAGGAACTCCTGCACGCGCTTCTCAAAGGGCGACAGACCGACGAGGTCGGTGATGATCGCCTTGACGGCGCGCAGGCGCTTGTGCGGGACGGCGTAGCGGTCGTGCGACGACGGCTGGCGCGCGCGGCGGGTCGTCACGTGACCCTTGTTAAAGCCGGCGATGATGCCGGTGCGGGGCGTCGGAGCGGACATTCTTCCTTTTTTTTTTTTTTCATTGTGTTGCATGTATGTATGTGTGTGTGTGTGTGTGTGTGTTTTATATAGGAACCCACGTTGGGGTGAGGTGTATTGCACATAAAGCACGACACAAGATGATGAAGAACACGCAGAGGAGAGGGGGATAAGACGAAGTCGCGGAAAAACAAACAAACAAAAAGAAGAGTGAACAAGACTGAAGTAGAATTACAGTGTGGCATACGTCGCAACGCCAGTGTGATAATTAAAAAAAAAAAAAAGCCCGATCCGTTACTATTGCAGGACGGCGGACTGCAGAAGATTCTAAAAGTAAAGCGCTGTGCCAAACCCTTGCGTTCCTCCGTTTTCTACCGCAGACGGCAGCACGGTGCGAGGCAGCTGCGAGAAACTACGGAGACGTTGAAAAGCACAAATGGGCCTTTTCGCCTGCCAGCGTACGCAGAGATGGGATGAAGGGAACCAAAACGGAGAAAAAAAAAGCCTGATCTTGACGTCGTCGTCAACGAAGACACGTCACGCGTCTGCTGAGCTATTGAATGCTACTGCAAATGCAGCCTTTTATTATATCTCTCTTTTTTGTTGCTGTTTTGTTTTGTTTTGTTAATACCATTGAAAAGCTAAAATGATAAATCAAAGTGACTGATAGCCTAACTCGATTCATACTGCCACAGATGAGCAAGAGACCAACAGACGCGACGGAGAGACATCAAACACGGCACCGCAGACCACAGAAAGCCAGCAAGAAGAAGAAAAAAAAGAAAAAGGGCTGCTGTTTGATTGCCGCTGTACTGTGAGTGAGCTCGGCCACCACGCACGCGGCAGGGCTGCATATCAGTGCACCGTACAGCCGCAGCATGTGATCTTAACGCTTGCGCAGGAAGACCATGCGGTTGTTGCGGCGCCACGCGGCGCGGTAGGACGGGCGCAGCTTGGAGGCCTTGTGGCCCTTGTGGCGCAGACCGCGGTGCTTGCGACCGGCAGAGGTCAGACCGCGCTGCTCACGGTGCTTGTGCACGGAGTTGACGATCCAGTTGATGCGGGGGTCGCGGCGGATGGCCTTGCACATCGGGTCGACGGCGATCACCTCGTACCACTTGAACGTGGAGTCCATGTTCACCCAGTAGGAGTTCAGCACACGCAGGTTACCGAAGCGCTTGCCCAGACGCTGCTCCGCGACCGCCTGGTTGTTCTTATTCAGCTTCATGCCGAGCACGCCGCTAGTCTTCGGCTTACCGTAGGTGATACCCTTGTGCACCGGGCGTTTGCGGCCACCACGGCGCACGCGCACGCGGAACACGCAGAAACCCTGCTTCGTCTTATAGCCGAGCATGCGGGCCTTCTCCGGGCGCGTCGGGCGACGCAGGCGGACGATGGTGTGCTGGTGGCGGAACTCCCACGAGCGGATACGCTGGATGAAGCGCATCACATCGGAAGACTTCTTCTTCCACAGCTCGTTCAGGTACATGAAAGCGCCCATTTCTGTCGGTGCTAACAGTCTATCAGAAGTGTTATTTGTAAATACACACGAAAAAAACAAGCGAAAAAGGAGTAAATAGTAAACAGTAGAAGATGAAAAGTAGAGACAAAGGCGCGTGCGCAACCTCGAGCACGCACAGCTGTTAAAGAGCACGCAAGCATAACACACGGCCGAAAAGCACGTTGTGCTAATAGCGCCGGACTCCTACACATACAAAAAAAAAAAAGAAATGTACGCTTTACTCGAAATGTGCAACATCAGACACTCCGTCAACATAAGAGAGAGAACAGTGCAAAACAGCACCGACACACAATTGCACACCAGTGCGACTTCGTTCCCTTGACACTCCAGTGCACTCAGTTCTCATTCAAAACTCTCCATTCCCTTCTCTCTTTTTTTCTCTTTTTGATTCTAGTAGGAAACAGGAAATGATCAAAATTAAATTGAGAAAAAAAAAACACACGTGTAGCTCTTAAACTCACCGGCCATGCTCAAACGAACAGCACCACACAGGATAGAACAAACCGGTGAAGCAACGGAAAGCACGGAAAGCTGCTTACTTGCCCAGGCGCTCGCGGATGGCGGCAACCTTCGCCTTCGCAGCAGCCTTGCGCTCCGCACCCGTCATCTTCTTCATGTTGTACTTCTTGTGGCCCGCACCCTCCTTCTTCGCCTTCTTCGGCAGCGACTTCGACGGGTCCGCGCGGATCGCAGCGTGCGCCTTCTTGTACAGACCCTCGATGCTCTCCGGCGCAATCTTCGCGTCCATGTACCGCGAGAACTGCACGCTCTTCTCGTCCGGGTTCGAGCTCGCCTCCTCCTTCACCTGCTTCAGGTACTCCGCAACGTGCTTGCCGAAGATCCGGTCGCGGTGCACCTTCGCGTTCAGCGCGCCCTTCTCCTTGTTGTAGCCGGGGAAGCGGTTGGGGCGGTGCGGCACGGAGATGCCACCGTCCACGGCACCCTTCAGCACACCGAACACGCGGGCGCCCGTCGTCGTGCGGGCAAGGCCCACGTCCAGGATCGCCTTGAACGGGAAGCGCTCCTCGTCGTCGCCCTGGTCGTCCTTCTTCGTGCGCACAGGCGAGTACGCGCCGTCCGCCTCCTTCGCACCCGGGAACTTGTCCGCAATGCCGAGCTTCGTCAGCGTGCGGCGCGCAAGCAGCAGGCCCGTCGCATACGCAGCAGCGTAGTTCGTCAGGCCATGCTCGATGCCGAACGCCGGCAGCTCGTGCGCGTACGCGGCCATCAGCACCTCGTCGCCGACGATCTTCGCCTGCACGATCTGCGCAACGATGTCCTTGTTCGTGATGCGCACAACAAGGCGGTACTTGGGCGAGCCAAACTTCGTCTTGTCCTGCAGCACCATCTGGCGACGCGCGTGGTAGTCCGTCTTGCCCTCGCGGCGGCGGCGGTACTGCACCTGGAAGCGCTTGAAGTACGCCTTGTTCTTCACGATCTTGACAAACGGCATGGTGAGGGAAGGAAATGTGTGTGTTAGTTGACTCTGTTTAGACAGCGGTAGTCGAGAGAAAAAAAGCAGTACAAATGTGTCATAGTTGAAGGTAAAACATGATAAGAGAAAAACGGTGGTGAGGGAAAAGGTTCAGCAAGTGAGAAGAGACACGCATTACACAAAGGACGCTGCTTTTTTTGTGTGTTGTTGTTGTTGTTGCTTGTTTGTTCGTTGGCTCAACCAAAATAAGCAAGAGAAGCTTGGTTGCCTTGCAAACGCAGAGAGCAATTGATTCGTAAGGGCGTCAGAAGTGAGGACCGTCGGTGGTGTTTTTTTTTTTTTCTTCCTGAAGCATGAAGGTCACCAAGTTCCTGGTTTCTCTCTTTTTAATCTCTTTTCACACTGGCGAAAAAGAAAGCTAAAAGGAGACTTTGGCTGTCCAACCAAAGGCGATAGTCGCCCGGCAGAACCGCAGCATCCACGTCAGCTTTTTTCTCTTCTCCCGAAGCCACAGAGTGTTTGGTTTCTGCAACTTAATTCAACACCGAGTTCCTTTTCAGTCTGCTGCTTCCACGTAATAAACAAAGCCAACACAGGACTTTGCCGTCCTCCTTTTGCCCCATCTCGAATAGGGATGGTTATGCTAACCGTCGCACATCAGTGGGTCATCATACTTGCATATCCCATAAATTATGCGTGGCTTTGTTTGTTTGTGTGTGTGTTATGTGTGTTTTGTTTCTTTTTTTTTTTTTTCTTCTTCTGTTTGTGTGTACTTTTTTTAACAATTGCACAGGCTTTAATTACAGGCGTTGGGAACTTCTGTGCTCCTCGACGAAGAGAAGACAAAAGAAGGTAAACCAGAAAAAAAAAAAAGGCAACCACCAGAGAGGAAAGCTCACCGCTGCAGAGGCACGACTCGAATGCGAAGGAACCTCACCGCATGTATCCAAACCGAATGCCGCAGCTAGAAGTCCGCGTGCAAACGCGCATAACACAAGAGGCGACGCAACAGTGGCAACAGCACTTACTGGCACGTCAGCACCTGAATATACCTCTTGTTCTGTTGTGTGCAGTCTTACGTTCTCCTCCAGCTCACCCCTGCTGGCAATGATCTTCCCTGCCTCCAATTCCGGCATCGCTCTTTTTCACCCGTCCGCAACACCTCACAGTTACAGATTATGCGTTAAGCCACCGAGCCTGTGGGAAAAAAAAAAAAGCACACCCTTACGTCACGCTGTCCAACAACACACCTTACTCTTTTTTTTCTCACGAGACCGTGTAGAAGCAGCTCTTGTGACTGCCCAAGACGAATGAAGCGCAAGCACTTCCGTACGAGGATGCCGCTTGACAGGCGAAGTAAAGAACCGACACGCGATACGGAGACAGCGATAGAGCCACCCGTTCGTTCCCTACTTGCCAAGGCGCTCGCGGATGGCGGCAACCTTCGCCTTCGCAGCAGCCTTGCGCTCCGCACCCGTCATCTTCTTCATGTTGTACTTCTTATGGCCCGCACCCTCCTTCTTCGCCTTCTTCGGCAGCGACTTCGACGGGTCCGCGCGGATCGCAGCGTGCGCCTTCTTGTACAGACCCTCGATGCTCTCCGGCGCGATCTTCGCGTCCATGTACCGCGAGAACTGCACGCTCTTCTCGTCCGGGTTCGAGCTCGCCTCCTCCTTCACCTGCTTCAGGTACTCCGCAACGTGCTTGCCGAAGATCCGGTCGCGGTGCACCTTCGCGTTCAGCGCGCCCTTCTCCTTGTTGTAACCGGGGAAGCGGTTGGGGCGGTGCGGCACGGAGATGCCACCGTCCACGGCACCCTTCAGCACACCGAACACGCGGGCGCCCGTCGTCGTGCGGGCAAGGCCCACGTCCAGGATCGCCTTGAACGGGAAGCGCTCCTCGTCGTCGCCCTGGTCGTCCTTCTTCGTGCGCACAGGCGAGTACGCGCCGTCCGCCTCCTTCGCACCCGGGAACTTGTCCGCAATGCCGAGCTTCGTCAGCGTGCGGCGCGCAAGCAGCAGGCCCGTCGCATACGCAGCAGCGTAGTTCGTCAGGCCATGCTCGATGCCGAACGCCGGCAGCTCGTGCGCGTACGCGGCCATCAGCACCTCGTCGCCGACGATCTTCGCCTGCACGATCTGCGCAACGATGTCCTTGTTCGTGATGCGCACAACAAGGCGGTACTTGGGCGAGCCAAACTTCGTCTTGTCCTGCAGCACCATCTGGCGACGCGCGTGGTAGTCCGTCTTGCCCTCGCGGCGGCGGCGGTACTGCACCTGGAAGCGCTTGAAGTACGCCTTGTTCTTCACGATCTTGACAAACGGCATGGTGAGGGAAGGAAATGTGTGTGTGTTAGTTGAGCTTATCTGGATTGCTCAAGTTGCTTTTTGCAGTACTAGAGACGATCGTGATGTGACCCTGAGCAAAATTGTACACAATTTTGCTCAACGACCAGTCGAAGTTGCGACGTCAATAATGCGCGAATCGAAGAGGTGTTTGTGCGCGTATTGCCGGAGTCCCGTTTAGGAAAACAAAAAAGCGAGAATTTGCGTAGGCAGTGAAATCCGGTCATTTTTTTTTTTTTAAGCAGCGAAGTTGGAGAAGCACATGCGAAAACGGCAGAACAAACAAAAGAAAAGGTGCCGAGAGATACATATCAAAAAGAAGTGAAACCTCTGGCGATCGTGCTACATTGAAAGAGGTCGCTTGCCTTTCTTAACTTAAAAAGAGAGCGCAAGCACGTTATAGCATAAAAGCAGAAACGGAATGCCGGAAAGCCGCTATTCAGTCAGCAGCTTATTAGTCACTTTTCCTCTTCACTGTAAGCTGTTGATGTGAAGGAAAGAAAAAAGCGTCGACTGGTAAAAGACACACCAGTGGGCCAGAAGCTGTCACCACTTTTCTGTGAATGCGTGTTTCTTTTTCTTTTTTATTATTATTGTCCGCTGGGAACAATTATCGAAATAAGAAGAAAAAAAAAAAAGAGGCTCCTTCTTATCAACCGCACGTGCATCAACTGACGAAGGGCAACAGCGTCAATACAGCTTGGCAGAAAGGAAAAAAGGCGAATAAAATGACTTTAAGAAAAAACGGAAAGCACAGAAAGCTGCTTACTTGCCAAGGCGCTCGCGGATGGCGGCAACCTTCGCCTTCGCAGCAGCCTTGCGCTCCGCACCCGTCATCTTCTTCATGTTGTACTTCTTGTGGCCCGCACCCTCCTTCTTCGCCTTCTTCGGCAGCGACTTCGACGGGTCCGCGCGGATCGCAGCGTGCGCCTTCTTGTACAGACCCTCGATGCTCTCCGGCGCGATCTTCGCGTCCATGTACCGCGAGAACTGCACGCTCTTCTCGTCCGGGTTCGAGCTCGCCTCCTCCTTCACCTGCTTCAGGTACTCCGCAACGTGCTTGCCGAAGATCCGGTCGCGGTGCACCTTCGCGTTCAGCGCGCCCTTCTCCTTGTTGTAGCCGGGGAAGCGGTTGGGGCGGTGCGGCACGGAGATGCCACCGTCCACGGCACCCTTCAGCACACCGAACACGCGGGCGCCCGTCGTCGTGCGGGCAAGGCCCACGTCCAGGATCGCCTTGAACGGGAAGCGCTCCTCGTCGTCGCCCTGGTCGTCCTTCTTCGTGCGCACAGGCGAGTACGCGCCGTCCGCCTCCTTCGCACCCGGGAACTTGTCCGCAATGCCGAGCTTCGTCAGCGTGCGGCGCGCAAGCAGCAGGCCCGTCGCATACGCAGCAGCGTAGTTCGTCAGGCCATGCTCGATGCCGAACGCCGGCAGCTCGTGCGCGTACGCGGCCATCAGCACCTCGTCGCCGACGATCTTCGCCTGCACGATCTGCGCAACGATGTCCTTGTTCGTGATGCGCACAACAAGGCGGTACTTGGGCGAGCCAAACTTCGTCTTGTCCTGCAGCACCATCTGGCGACGCGCGTGGTAGTCCGTCTTGCCCTCGCGGCGGCGGCGGTACTGCACCTGGAAGCGCTTGAAGTACGCCTTGTTCTTCACGATCTTGACAAACGGCATGGTTGCTGATAAGATGAAAGTCCTCTTGGTGCGGTGAACGCACAGAGTTGATAAAGGTGATGCGATAATAGGAAAAGGTTGCACGTAGAAGAGTTAGTTTAACATGGGAATCAACGTTTGCCATACTCATTCTCATCGATTAAGACCCTTTTTCTCTCTCTCTTCCTTTGCAAATCGACGAGTCACTGAAACGCAAAGAGCACTAGCAAAAATCATCAAGCAAAGTTGGTCATAGAACTGGTGTATATTGATGCTGACGTCAAGCACTTCAATGGAGCTATACTGTTTAAAAAGAAGGCGTTTGTAATACCAATCCTCCCTGATCTGATAGCGAAAAATCAGGAAAAAAAAAAAGACACGCGTGAGGCGCTTGAAGAGACAAGAACAAATCCTAAATTACGTTTTTTCATTTTCTCTCTCTTCTTTGTTTTTTTTTTTTTCCACCTCGACCGCTATTTGTGAAGCATATGTAGAATTTGAAGAGCTTGGTATGAAGGAAAACTGGGTTCTGTCTAAAACAATAATAATAACAATAGCAATAACAATAAATGAAATAGCAGAGTCCAGCGGAGCTGCTAAGTTGCGTAGTAGACATAAAGGAGCACGTGTGAGCAAAAACACATGCAAAAAAAAAAAAGTAAGTAACATGCATACATTTAACGAAAAGAGGAATGCCATCCTTTTACTTCAGTTCCAATTTAAAAAAAAAAAAAAGAAAGCGTCAAAGAAAGGACAACGACAGAAAACCGCGCACACGCACAGACACACACAATATAAAAGAAAAAAGGGGGATGTGTTCGCTGCTTTCCTGTCTCGCTGCATCAGTACTGCGTGCAGTGGTAGAGCTGTCAGAAACGCACAGGATTGTTGCGACGCTCCAGTTGTGCGACGTGCGCGTTCAGCTCACGGATGTGTGACTCCAAATGGGTGATCTTCTCCCCTCGTTGCTGGATCTCCTTGTTGTAGTTATCCACCATCGTGTGCATCGTGTTGCTGTCCGCGATAGTCTTGCGCCACAGCGACTCTAGATTGGTGATGTAATGCGCGGCAGACAAGAAAAGATCCTCATCGTTTAGCTCCCCAGAGGAGCCGGTGAACGTTCTAGCACCTCCCCCACCGCCACCAGAGCTGCGCGCCACCGCCGCAATAACCTTTTGCGTGGTCGGTGGCAGCGTTGACTTGGGCGAGGCGGCACGCAATTCGGGTGGGAGAGCCTTGCTGACCTGCCGGTCCTCCGTCCGCACAATCGTCAGTCGTTTGGACAACATGTCGTTGTGCGCGTTAAAGACAAGCGAGGCCGCCTCGTCGCGTTGTAGATCATCCAGCAGGGAGCCAGGATCTGGCAGGATCTTCACCGTCTTGCTCACCGGCAGACGGCGGCGCGAGCCGAACTTACTATCCGGATGCCGGCGTTCCACCAAGGTGCGGCTGCTGTGGTTGTTGCGAAGACGGCTTGAGCCACCTTCCCCCGCTGCCGTTGTGATCGCTGATGTTGATGTGTCCTTGACTTGGAGGAAGGGCCGCAGCGCGACGGCGCACGGCGGTGCCCAACTCGTCACTCGCAACAGGAGTTCGCGGTCGTACTGCTGGAAAACCGCCTCGCTGATGAGTGCGCTGCTCCAGGCAACGTGCTCGTCGAGGACACTGAAGCGCGGAGGCACGGCATTTTTGACTGATGACGCCCTCTTTGCCTTGTTGGCTAGCACAAGACAGCCCACGCCTTTGATTGGCACCACCACGCCGTTGTACATGTTTAAATACATCGAGGGGTCTGTCGGCGCAGCCGCGGCATCGGTCTTCGAATTTGTTTGCTGCGACGACGGCCCACCCAGTCCACCGGGCCGTAGCACAGCAGATGAATCGGAGTAGTTTAGGTTCACCGCAATGCCCGTCTGCGCGACCGTGGTCAGCACGTTCGTCAGCGCGTAGCTAATCGTCTGCGGAAAGTGGCCACGCACGTGCGCGACGCAATGAAGAAACTGCGCTCGACCCGCAGCGCTGCCGCCACCGCCACCGCCACCGCCAGCCGCTGAGGTTGACCGTAGCACGCTGCGTGTTCCGCCCACGAACGAGGTGGTGCGAAGGAAGGTCTGGTCGTTACCGCTGGCGGTGTGCAGCGAGGCGTCGTCGAGGTAGATGGCCGCTGCCGTGGCGTCGGTTAGGTGAATGGCCGCTTCCAATAGCAGGCAGAAGAAGGACTGCAGCTCAGCCGCGGCCGCGTGCTCCTCCTCAATGCGGCGGGCCATCGGGGCGTTGTGGAGAAGGGTGTAGGAGCTGGTGGATCGGCTGCCGAGCTGCTTCGTCTGGTGCAGTGAGGAGCGGCGAGAGTTGGCGGCGGTGTTGGAGGCGTCGTCCTGGCGGTTGTGTCCCAGAAGCCTGCTGCTTTCGTTTTCGCCCAAGTTTGAGAAGGTGGCGGAGGCGATGGGGGACGGCAGAGCATCCTGCGGATCCAAAATGAAGCCGGCACGCAACCGCGAAGGCGACGGCGCCGCCTCCACCGGTGCCATTGCCGTCGCTGCCGCCTCGCAGCTGGATTTTGCGTGGCTGGAAGACGAACTCGAGACCACCGCCTTGACGGAGGGAAGCAGCTGCGTCGCCGTCGCAGCTGGCGCGTGGGACGCGGGGGCGCCGTCGGGGAGGATTGACGCCGGGCCAATGCGATCCGTCTCAGTGAGCGGGCTGCTGCCACTCTCCGCCTCCGCTGCTTTGCGAAGTGCCCTCGTGGTGCTGCTGGCCGTTACCAGGGCAGTCGCACACGCACCACCAGCAACGCCAGTGTTCGCCTTTTTAGCGAGATGGGTGTAGAAGTCCACGAGCTTTGCATCCACGCTCTCCTGCAGCTGCGTCGCGATGGCCTCGAGGACGCTGCCGATGTGACGCAGAGTGTCAAGGTCGCTGTTCCCCACCATACGGGAGAGTTGCACCGGGTGATGAATGCAGGTAAGATCGAGGTCCGCCAAAGGAAGGCCGTGTCGTCTTTCACGATCAGACTTCCCACACGGGGAGCTCCCGTTCGTGGGTGTGACAGCTGCTGAGTGGCCTGCGGGGTCGTTGGCTGCGCGGGGCAACGATGAGTTGGGAGACCCATTGGTCGATCGTTCGTCGAGGTACGCGTAGGAGGGCGTAGGTAGTGGTGGTCGTTGCGGTGCGATGGTCGCCTGCTTCAGCGCCTCCGCCGCACACAAAAGCGCGTCGAAGTGCTGCGCGATAACATCGTCGTCGAGCAGCATCAGCTGCGCTTCTGTATACCTGTGTGTCTGTATGTGTCTGTGTGCTCACCAGCTACAGGACGACATAGAATACAAAAAGAAAAAAAAAACGCCAAAGGAAGTGCGTGTGGCTACTATTTGGCAGCGAGTTTAAGAAAGCAGGAAAAAAAAAAAGATGAAGGGAAATGCATGAAATATGAACAGTGGTACTTTCAGCTTAAGTAGCAGTAGTAGGAGGCAGGTTTGAGCCTCAAGAAAATAAAAAAGAAATGAACAGGCAGTCAATACACTTATGCCTCAATGCAAGAACCCTCGTAGAGAGAAATAAAATGAAGAAGAAAAAGCAGAGGTCAGCGCAGCGAAAGCAGTTGCGCAATATAAAAGAGAGGAAATGTCAAAAAAAGGGGGAGAAAAGAGAATTGCGCCATTCATTCTTTCACTTTCAATCCCTCTGTCGTTTAGGGGACGTCAGTGCACTGGAGAAAGCAACGCATCAGAAGAGATCAACAGACACGTCTATTTGGCTTTGGCAGCATAACGTAGTCCCAAGACAAGAAAGTTGAAGCATAAAAAAAAAGCTCATGATTACACCTCACTTCAAAAAAAAAGTCAAAACGGATGCACCAAAAGAGAGAAAAAAAAAACCGGCACAGGTTTCAGAGCAGGTCTTGTGCGTCTGCTTCAAGTCTCAGAAGGTAATAGGCATGAATGCCTTCCTCTTTTTTCTTCTTATGTGTTCGCATTTTCCGAGTGTTTAATTGTAATATATATGTGTGTGTGTACACAGACAGGCTCCTCTGACAAGGAATGACGCTTCACCGTAAACAGAATCCACTCCCTACCAGTGTAGTCTCCTTTCTCTTCTTTTTATTTTGCGCCTTCGCAGTCAGTCCTTTTTTTTGTGTGTATGTCAAAGAGGCGAGCAAGCAGATAATCTGCCCGGGTTGCAACCCATCTTGCACTCACTAAAAAAAAAAAAAAAACTAAAATGCTCATCATAAAATCAGGCAACGTTTTGCTTGATGAAAATGGAAAAAAAAAGCCGCTCGTCTCTGAAACAGGAAAAAAGGAGATTTAAAGAAAAAAACAAGAGCTACTAATGGAAGGGTAGAGAGGAGCAAAGGAGAGGTACGTTAATGGCTTTACACGCATTCCGAAAAAAGCGCAGTGTACAGCCGCCGATATAGACGCCTATTATCTTTTTTTTCCGTCGTTGTTTTGCACACACACACACACACACAAAAAAAAAAAAAAAACAGAAAAGAGTCAGACTCAAGCAAGCAAAAAGGCACCAGAATTACTATGCACAAACGCCAAGACGTTCACGAGAAAAAAAAAAGAACAACCAGGAAAGAAAAGACAGAAAAAGTGCTGAAAACAGAAGCCATGTGGTTTAAAAAAAAAAAAGACCTAAAAAAAGAGATAAAAGCAAAGCAGAGGTACGTGTAAGAAAAAAATGGAAATAGAGTCTGGAAAAGAAAAAAGAGAAACAGCACAGAATGGTACAACGCTATTGGCTATGTACGTGTCAACTCGAAAAAACAGAGAAAAAAAAAAGTGCAAACAGACTGTGAAACACACACCAAAAAAAAAAAAAGCACGCAAGAGTATTCGCGAAAGCAGTGGCCTCGTCTTCCTCTTTGAAGGTTTTTACGAACAGAGGCATATTTGCGCATAGTACTTTCGCCCAGGCACACCTACAGACGAGAAGAAAAAAAAGACGAACTGAGGGAATAATCAAAAGAGCTGCGCAACATTGAAGAAAAGAAAAGCACGCGAAAGCACTATTCTATCACAGAGATGAAAAGAATACTGGTATATACTCAAAAAATTGTTTATTATGAGACGAGGCTTCCGCGGAAAATAAAAAAAAAAAAAGAAATCAACACAAAGGAGGGAACGAAGCAGCTTCACATTAGAGAATACTCGAAGAAAAAAGAGAAAGGGGAAAAAATGAATGATACTAAAAAGAGGGAATTAAAAGGCCATTGATACTCCTCTCTCCCTCTCTCTCTCTCTGGCATCGTCATCGTTGTGGAAGATGTAATAAGAAGAGATCAAAGAAAAAAAAAAAGGACATTCTGCAAACGATTGCTCAGCACAAACACATAACACGATAGAGTTTTTCTTTTAAGGAATGGGGGAGAGGGTCACAAGGCACAGAGGAAAGAAGGGAGAGAGAGGGAGAACACGATCTGTTCCGTTACCCCAGCGACATCTTTGACCGAGCTCTACAAATTGGCTCTTCGCGAAAGAGAACGGAGCGTCGAAACAAATACAAGACTAGTCTTCAGCACTTATAAGCAACAGCGAAAAAAAAAAAAAAGAGACTGAAAGGGAAAACGAACGCGCAGATTGTAGAAAAAAAAAAGAAAAACACGGAAAAAAAGAGTTGTGGACAGCGCATACCAAATGGTCGACACTCAAGCTTACACGGGAAGTTTAAAAAAAAAAAAAAGAGCTGCTTTACGTTCTCACCTATCCTCGTCTCTTCAATAAGCGTAAAAAGCAGCGAAAGCACAGAGCAGTATCCAGCTTATTCGATGGTAGATCTGATTGTTTGTGTGTGCTCGATTTTCCTTTTTCTGCATTCCTCCTTAAAAGAAAAAAAAAACCTTGCTCTTCAACACAGAAGATCAAGGGCAAGCAAACAACTTTTAAAAAAGGTGATTTGTTTCAGAGTTATTGTAAAACAAAAAAAGAAGATGTGACGGAGACAAAAAAAAAAAAAAAAACAACGAAGCAAACCAGCATCAATAGGGGATACGAGACAAAAACTCAAAAAAGGAAAGGAAGGCAAAGCACACAACAGAATACCAGCACGTACTCGCAATGAATAAAAAAAAAATGAAAAAAAAAAGCAGATTGAAAAAGAAACCTTAGATACTATTACAATAAAATAAAACAAATCGTGAACTCGAAAAAAAAAAAACAGTAGGTAGAAAAAAGAAACATAAGGAACAGAAGGCAGGAAAAAAAAAATGGAAAGAACTTGATAATCTCTCGAAAAGAAAAAAAAAAAAGAAATCACGGCTTAATTAACAGTTTGTATAATTTGCTTGTACTTCCTTTCTTGCGCGCCGTTTGAAACGCACAAGAAAGGAAGAAGAAAAAAAAAAGCAGGAGACGATGAAAGCAGCGCTCAAGAGTATTTCCATTCGTTGAGGCAAATATGTTTCCTCGCCATTTCGCACCGACCACCTTTTTTCTCTCACTTGCGAACACTAAAAAAGAAACTCCCCTTTTCTGGGCAGGCATGTGTACAGCTGAGGGGAGCGGCAGTGAAAATGAAGAGAAGAGGAGAAAAGAAAAAAGACCCCTCAAGCTAGACGCGGAGCAGTACTGCTGCTTTTTACAATGGCAGAAGAGAAAGGTGAAAGAGGGAAACCGAAAATGACGGAAGCAATGCCGCGCTGGAGGCAGATGAGACTCCGTCGAAAAGCTGTAAAAAAAAATATATATATATATATATATATATATACACGCTGGCTATACCACGCTATACCTCGCACGCCGCTACACAGCAAAATGAACAGGAGCAGAGAGAAGAAGAGGCAAAAAAAAAAAAAATGAAAGGAGCACTAGCAAAGGGAAGCAAACAAAAGGGAATAAAGATCACGACGTCGTACGTTAGTCTGCGGAGGTTAAATAATAATAAATAGAAGTGAAAAATGAGGTGTTCGTCATGCGCATTTGCATCGCAGATGATTAAAGCAAAAAGAAGCACACAGAGAGCTTAGCTTTCCGTGGCGGAGGAATCTGATGACTCAGAGAGGCCACTCCCTGTACTGTAGGAGCGCCACTGCTCCATCCATGGGTGTTCTAAGGCGGCCTCCGGCGTCAGCCGCTCATTCGCGTTCAGCAGCAAGCAAGAGGCCACGAAATGTGTGAAAAGCTCATCCTCATGGCTGTGGCCCACCTTGAGGAAGTTGCGCAGGGAGCGGCTGTTGGGCGGATGCGGGAGCCGCTTCTTGCCGAGATTGTGTTTCATCTTGTCGCCCTCAAAAAAGCGGTCAGAGCGGCGGCCCTGGCGCACGAGGTAGGGCGGAATGGGGCCAAAATACTCCACGATGCGCTCGAGTAGCTCGCCCTCTGAGCTAGCTGGGAAGATGGGGTAGCCGTTGGCCAGCTCGCACAGCACACAGCCGAAGCTCCACATGTCGATCGCCGTCGTGTAAGGGATGCCCAACACAATCTCCGGTGCACGGTAGTACCGCGACTGGATGTAGGTGAAGAGCGGGCGGCTCTCCTCGCAGGCGGAGCCGAAATCGATCAGTTTGATCGAGCAATCAGTCGGCTCGCTGGCCGTAGCTTTGCCCTCGCTAATCATGATGTTCTCCGGCTTCAGGTCGCAGTGCACGATGTGGTGCCTACGGACATGCACAAGGGCGACCAGCAGCTGCTCCGACAGCTCGTAGATGAAGTCGTGTGACATTGGTCGAAACCTGTTTGCCTGAATCAGCGCGTAGAGGTCCGACGGGAGCAGCTCGAAGATCAGCAGGTAGTGATTACGGAACACACATGAATCGAGCAGCCGCACAATGTTCGCCTCGTCCTCGGGGTCGTCGCTGTTGAGCAGCTGGAGCGTCTTGATCTCCTCCTGCGCCTGCTTCGTGTAGTTAGGTTTGTTTTTGATTATTTTGATCGCAACGGGAACGTGCAATTTGTGGTCCATGGCTCGCACGACGATGCCAAAGGTGCCTTGGCCCAGCACTTTGAGCACCTCGTAGCGGTACAGCAGTTGATCTCCGACGACGACACGGTAGTGGAAGTTCTCGTCGTCGAAGCCGTCGTTGTTGTCGGCGCCGCGGATCGCGTTAACCTTCTTGCACTGATCTGTGCCGCCAAAGTACACGTTCGGCATGTACTCCTTCACCTCTTCCTCTTCGTAGCTGGTGAGGTACCGCAGCGTGGGCGGGGTTGGCGACAGCCCCGTCTCGTCCTCGACGACCAGCGGCGGCGTGTTGACGTTGCACATTCCGTTCTGCGGATCGTCAAGTGGTGTCTCAGACAGCATCACATTCCCCTGCAGCTCCTTCTCCAAATCCTCCTCGTCTATCCTAATGGTGAAGATCTCGCCGTCGTTGAAGTCGTCGTTGGCGCCGTTGTTGTTGCTCACCCCGTCGCCGCTGTTGCTGTAGCCGTACGTGCTAGAGATGCCGCCATTACGGCTGACATTGCTGTTGTCGCTTTCACAGCTGCCCCCCTCCCCACCGACGCCGTAGGGGAAGTCGTTCTGCGGCACCGTGTGGGGCGGCACCGGGTACTTGAGCTGCGGCTCCCCCATCCCTGGTAGGAGAGGCAGGCTGCTGCCCGCAGGTCGTCCACCACCGTCTTGCTTCAAGGAAAGTTCGGCGTGGCTGCCAGGCATCCCGCCGCTGTTCCGGCGCTCGTTAATCGTGAGACCATTCGACGCGTATCCGTTCATGCCGTTCTGAAACATGGGGCTTCCGCCAACGCCGCTGCCGTTCACGCCACCCATGCCGCGAGGGTAGTTGCCCGGGTAGCCCATCTGTGGTTGGGGTAGCCGTATGGAGCCGGGCGGTCGTCGCATAAAGTTGCCACTCGGTGATGCAGGGGGCAACGGCACCGGGCCTCCAGTGCTGCTATTGCCCGGTGCGATGGGCAGGCGGTTGACGGGAAGCATGTGGGAGCCTTGCAGGGAAGGAAGGACGCCGCCGATCCTACCCAAGCCGCAGTTGGGGCTCCGTTGCTGCTGCTGTTGGTGCGGGCTGCCGCCGTTCATAATCGGCGGTGGGCCACCAGCAGCGGTGGAGCGGAACATCGGACTTTGCGAGGGTGGCATCCTGCCACGTTGCATATACCCGAACGGCGGGCCTTGAAAGCGTCCATTCGCGTACGGGGACTGCACACCGCCGTACATGAGGTTCTGATGCGGTAACATTCACTTCGCTTTTTCTTTTTTTATTCTCTTTTTTTTTTTCCGTTTTTTTTTTCTTCTAAGCCAGTTTCTTCTGTTAGTATGTCTGCTTTTTTTTTTTTTTTGCTGTTGTTTCGTTTTGTTTCTGTGTATGGTGTAGGTGGTTGTGTGTTCTTTCTGGGGGATGCTCACCTTGGTAGCGTATTAGCAAATAAAACACACACACAAAAAAAAGTAGAAAAAAAAAAAGACGGATGCAAAACGAGTGGAAACACAAAATAGAAAGAGCAGCGCAAAATATGAAAAGAAAAACAAGAAAATAAACAAAAAAACAAAGCAACAGAGAAAAAAAAGGGAAGTTAAGCTTCAAATATCAAAAGATCTCTCCCAACGAATAGAGAGGCGCCATCAAACAAAGAAAGGTAAAGAAAACAGAAAAAAAGAAAAAAAAAAGACAACAACAACGAAAGGAGCAACAGCAACAACACAGCTCGATAATAAAAAAAAAAAAAAGGCTGAAATAAAAAGAAGGCAGTGACCCTGTGCGTTATATATATATATATATAGAAAAGGGACTTTTTTTAGGGGGAGTTGCTGACTTCTAATGGTCAACAAGACCAATAGCCACCACACCGAAGAACAAAAAAAAAAAGAAAAGGAAACCACAAAGAATACAAATGACTGGGACTAATGACGATTGGTCTAAAAAAAAACCTCAACCTCTCAGAAAAAAAAAAGAAAAAAAAAGCGCAGTTCCCGAGAAAAAAAGGACTGAACGCTAAATAAGCACTTGTAGAGAGATATGAAGCACTACTTTACCTACAAAACAGAAAAAAGGAGGGGTTCCTGCCCTGAAAACAAGCACAATGATGGGAAGCTAAATGGAAAAGTGAGGGCGGACAAAAAAAAAACGGAGAGCTTTTTTGATTGGAAGGAAGAGTCTATTAGCGTCGGAAGTTCTAATGACAATGACCCACCCTAATGGCTCTATGCGCAAATAAGCGAAAGACCTAAAAATGGGTGTTTTATAACAGCTAAAAAAAAATGAAAAAGAGAAAGCCCAAGTGCTTTGTTTTGCTTGAGAGACGAAGAAGCTGAGTAACAAAGGAAAAGAAATAACAGTAACGCTGTAAGCACGCAGATCTTCAGATTCGATGCGTTGTCAGCGCGTGAAACGACACGCTTACGTTTTTTTTTCCTCCTTTTTTTCCCCAAATTACTTGCACAACAATGCAGCGTCAAGTGCGCTTACTGCAGTTTTTCTTGATAATTCCGTCGTTACAGCACCCAGTCAAAAGCGTTCGCACGAGTTGTTTGTTGTTTGCAAACGCGCGATGCAAGAAGTGAGTCGAAAAAGGAAGAAGGAGAGGAGAAGTAGAGAAACAAAGAGCGACACAAAAAGACAGACATGTCGTACCACCGAAAAAAAAAAAAGCTCGATAGAGAGAAAAATACCAGTTTTCTCTGCTTTATGAGAAGTAGGAGCGTTGCACTCCCAATGTCCAGCTCACCCAAGCCGGGAGCGAACTCCACAAACGTTAGCGGCAGAACGGTTTAGAGGAAAAAAAAAAAGCAGGGAGGGCATAGATCATAGAATCCAATAGTGAGAGACGCGTAGTTAGTCTCACAACAATGTTGCCCATCCTATGATGAAGGGAAAACCCCTGTTTTGTTAAATGCCCGGTCGCGTTGTCGGCGCTGCGCTTATCGCGTGATAAGCGGCGCTTGCGCAGCAAGCCTCGTTCGAAAGCCACATCCTTTTTTTTTTTTTTGGGAACTCGAATTACTTTCCGTCTTTTGTCAGAGAGCCTAAACCACTCAGGCATAACAACAGAAACTGTTCAACGAAAACAAGCGCAAAAAAAAAAAAGAAGACAAGAACCTTCTTAGGACTCTCCCACAAGCTATGCGACGAGGGGGGAGAAGAGAAAAAGCGGCAAGAAGGCACCAAAACAACAGGGTAAAAGAAAAAAAAAAAGGAAGGAGAAAAAAAAAAACACATGTGGGCTACAGGATGATGTATACAGCGTCAGCGTGTCGTTTTTACCATCGTCAGCCTCCTTTCTTACCATCTGCAAGCCCTTGCCCCCTCCCTTCCCTTTTCCTTTGTTCCTTTCATTTTTCTTCTTTCTTTCTGAGTGCCCCCCCCCCCCCGCATGCTCAATCGATCATGCGCTTCTTCTTGAAGTAGCGCTTCAGGTGCCGCATCTGCAGGTATGAAAAGGCGCCAAATAACAGAATAAGCCCAATTGACAGCCACATCACCATCGCTGTCATGTGCTCGTTCGTGCTGCGCATTTCTGCCTCGCGGTTCTTGAGGTAGATGAACTCGTTGTGCACCTCCGCCACGGTGTCCTCCATTACCCGCATCTGCACCTCCATCGGCCGCAACTTGTCCTTCGTCGCCAGTTTATTGTAGTCCTTCACGTCTGCGCCGACCTGCACCAGCAACAAGACCGCGCGCGCCTGCTTGATGCTCGAGGGCAGCGGGCGAGATGTAAAACAGATGGTGTACTCTCCACCATTCGTGATGTACTCGGCAAAGATGCCGCTGTCCTGCCCGACACTCGTGAACACCGGCGCTCCTTCCGCGTTCGTGATTGTGGTGTCTAAGAACTCGCCGAAAGAGTCATTGGAACTGTAGCTGATCTTCACATCGGTATTGCTCGGGATCTCCTGCATGAAGCAACGCTCAGTGCCGGAGGGTAGCGTGAACACGAAGCCATGCACCGCCGTGGCGCACAGCAATGCTGCCACGATGGCAAGTAAAAGAGTCAAGCTACGCTTCATTGCCTGTTCAGACCCACAAAGAAATGCCACGGTTGGCTATAATTTCTAGAGTTCTACTAGTGTCTTTTTTTTTTTCTCTTCTCTTTTTGGTGCCGTTAAGTTCACTTCGGCCCCTCTCCTGCAAGGCTTGAATTTGTTTTTGTTGTTGTTGTTGTTTTTCTGAAAAAACGACGAGGCAAAAAAAAAAGGGGAGAGGAGAACCAGATGAAAAAGAGAAAAAAAAAGCGTGGCGATAGAGTCTAACCAATCCTCATCTTTACCTAGAGCATGTTTTCTCGGTCAACGTGCGAAACAAAAAGTGCTTTTTTCAACAATAAAAAAAAACACTGTTCGAGCTTGTCGCTATGCACTTGCCAATGCAGAGATGGTGCCAAAGAAAGGTGCCCCAGCATGCATTTCGCACGGCAGACCCGCGTACATCGCTTTCGCCGCAGAGATCCAGAAAAAAAAAAAAAGACAGCGTTCCTTATGTCTTGAACTCGTGCCATCTGCTTTCACTAAGAGCGCCACTTAACTAGAGCTACTCATCGTCCTTCAAGCCTGTAAATTCCGTGGCGTACTGGGACCGCAATGTAAAGCGGTCGCCGCAGCCCTTTTTCGCAACGACCTTCCGTTCTACTCCTTTTAAAGCTGTTTTTGGCTTCCTTCTGCTAGTAATCACACTGGCGGGAAAAACGGTGCAAGAAAAGGAGAGCGCAAGAGAAGGTGCACAGAGGAGTGAGAACACAAAAAAAAAGAAAAAGAACACACGCGCACAGCGCTCGGCAGCAGCTGTGGTGCGACGCAAATCGAGCGGCAAGTCCCGCGATCTGGAGTCGAAAAGAGGAGCAAACAAGACAACAACAACAAAAAAAATGAAAGAGACAATGAGGAGGTAGCGAAAAAATCTCGTGACTCGACTCGCACACTTCGGATACACTCCCACACACAAAAAGAAAAAAAAAAAAAGATCCGTCTGCCTTCACGTGCAGAGCTCAAGCAACAACACATTCAAACGCAGCATCACGTATGTAAAAAGCTGCTTGAGACAAAGGTGAAAAAAAAAAAAGAAAAAGAAAAAGACCATCATGACGGAAAAGAAAAACAGGAGATGAAACGCGGAACGCGGAGGATGTGCACTAGTGTCAGGTGGGGCTGTTGCTGATAAATGGAGATCGGTCGTGCTGCGTCTCGTCATCGTTGCGCTGCGAGTCTAACTGCTGGTTGATAAATGTCGTCGCACCCTTCATCTCCGTCGTCTCACACTTCAACGCGTGCAGGCCGTTGTTCAGCTGATACATCTCCTTCGTAATCAGTCGCATACCGTTGTTGCCGTCCGCGTACTTGGTGTTACAACACGCCCCGGTACGGAATACCGAGGTGCAGTGAATCATGGGGCGGTAGAGAATGAAGTACGTGATCACATTATAAAGAATCCACATGACCGGCGTCACGACGGCGACATAAATCGTGCGATTACGCGTGGTGGGAATGTACGCAGCGGGAACGCCAACAATGATGAGCAGAATGACGGAGATGAAGCTCATCATCATCCACCCGCGAAAATGCAGGCCTGGTGTCACGGAGCTTTGCATCCTTGACTTGTTCGCTCTTCCTCTCAGACACTGTCAACAGCTCAGCTTCGGGAAAAACCGTTTTTCGTGGCAATCCTCAGAAGAAGGGAGCCGAAACAAACGGGTCCTTGATTACTTTGCGTTTCCTTTTGCTTGTTTGTTCTCATCAGCCAGGCAGAAACGGCTGGATTGCGCCGCGCACTTTTTTCCTCGAAGAAAAAAAGAAAAGTGTGCAGTACGCCACCAGGCAGTGGACCAAATTCAAAGAAAAAAAAACGAGTGAAGCGATTGTG